>OX328113.1:7289900-9689900 GCA_946811185.2 Hippopus hippopus | reverse complement strand
ATTTGTATTTGAAAGGGTAGAAAACATTGTGGGAAAAGGAGAAAATACTGGTTGCCAGCATTTCCTCCTTTTCTCAAAGCCTAATTGTTAGTGTTGGTAAAACACAGGATTGTTTGGTAAGGGTTAACTCTTTACCACATGATCCTTTGTGTTTTTGATCTTGGAAAAAAAAAGCTTTCCAAAACATAGTTGGAAAAGGGGAAAGTGCTGGCTACCAGCATTTTTTCCTCTTCCCATAATGGTTAGAGAAGAACTTCCTGAGACATACCCTATCATTAGTGTCATGTTTATTCTATCATCTGCCAATATGGATGATTCTAAAATTTTGTCATCTGGTAAAGGGTTAAAACTCAAAAGTGAGCAAAAGTTACACATATTAATGCAAATCTGAGCATACTCTGTAGAATACATACCGAATATTGTGTTGTAGGAACTTTCCTGGTGCTTGTATTTGATTCAAGCAGGGTAAGAAAATTTGATATCAAGACAGAAGGTTGATGGGGATGTCAAAACTTTGTTAGCTGTGAGAAATACTAGTACCAGGAAAGTTACTAAAACATAATATTCCTTTTATCATTGTTACGAGAGACCACCCCTTCATGCATAGCTTCATCCCGTATTTAAATACAATACCTAACAACTGCGTTAGGGAGAATTCTCTTTAGC
This sequence comes from Hippopus hippopus, assembly GCA_946811185.2. Lineage (NCBI taxonomy): Eukaryota > Metazoa > Mollusca > Bivalvia > Cardiida > Cardiidae > Hippopus > Hippopus hippopus. The sequence goes on along the minus strand of OX328113.1, from coordinate 9,689,234 downwards.
TCAGTGGTTATGGTGTTGGCCTTTCGTCCGGGCGTTCTAGGTTTGAATCCTGCCCGGTCCCTGTATTTCTGCCGTGCATTTGTTTCTTTGTTACAGACTTTGTTCATAAGATCATATACCTTCAACTTTCAACAACAAAATTTTGCAATTATTGACATTTTATTTGAAAACAGTAAACAGATTGAGACAATTAATTGTGTTGTGATGACTGAAATAATGTTGAAAGCGGCGTAAAACACCATTCAAACAAACAAACAATTAATTGTGTTAGAGGTAGTTACTCTGTTTTTATGAATGGAGTCTGAATATTATAGCGTAACATTCTGACCAATCAAGTTGCAAGTCAATGCAAGCTTAGCCTGTGTGCAAGTGTAGGTATTTTGGCAGTGTGTAGATGCATATATTTTTCTGTTGTGTGTGATATTTCATCCACATGCGATGCATGTATTTGAGCTGGAAATTTAATGGTATATATACTCAGCGTCAATGAAAAGTCACCAGGTACTAAAGTTGAATAATTTTCACCTTGCCACATGAGAGAAATTTTCAATTATGTTGAACGTTATTATACTTATTTCCCGACCCGTATCTGACAAATTTCACATGCTTGTACATCTGAGTAGTCCATCTTTATTTGCACGTGAAAAAATGAATTCTAATCAATTTTCTGAAGGCAAACTATCCAAGGTTCACTTTTTTTCGTCGTTCGAAAGTGCAACACAGTTCCAACAAAAATCCAGACTTTGTGTTCCCATAACATTAAATATGGGACGTTTAAATGAAGTTCAACGTCACCGTGCGTTAGGAATGGTTGATGGCGGACTATCATACCGCGAAGTAGGCCGAAGAATGGGTTGTTCGCATAAAACCATTATGAAACTGGTTCAAAGGAACGAAGAGACAGGCGCCGTGAATGACAGACAACGCCCGGGACGCCAAAGGGTTACGTCGCGTCGTCAGGACCATCAGATAGTATTGTGTCATCTTCGGGATCGGTTCAGAACATCAGTCCTAACGGCTTGGGAAACTATTGGAATAACTAATCAGCGCATTAGTGCATCCACAGTTAGACGGCGCTTACGCGACAGTGACACTGGGAGCTACAAGGCGTATAGGGGTAATGTTCTGACGCCAGTGCGAAGACAAAACCGCTACAATTGGTGCATGCAGCATCTGCGATGGACACAACATCAGTGGCAAGGTGTTTTGTTCACAGATGAGTCTAGATTCTGCATAGACATGAACGACAGTCATGCAAGGGTGTGGCGACGTCATGGCGAACGCTATGCAAATTGTTGTGTACAAGAGGCTTCACGTTGGGGAGGTAGAAGTGTGATGGTGTGGGCCGGTATTTCTTGGCGCTACAGGACACCTCTTGTGGTAATTGATGGAAATCTGAATGCCAGACGTTATATTGATGAGGTATTGCAGCCAGTGGTATTGCCTTTTTTAAGAAACCACGCCGATGTTACGCTTTTTCAACAAGATAACGCTAGACCTCATGCAGCAAGATTGACAACAAACTTTCTTGGACAAAATAATGTGCAAGTTTTACCCTGGCCTGCTTTCTCCCCTGATTTGAGTCCCATAGAACATTTATGGGACCAGCCAGGACGTCGCGTGTTTGACGGCATACGACGTATTCATAACTGCCAGCAGCTGATTCAGGCACTAACCAGAGAGTGGGAGGCGATCCCTCAGTACAGAATCCAACGTTTGATTCGCAGTATGAGGCACAGATGTCAAGCAACTCTGGATGTTCATGGAGGACACACGCGATACTGATATTTGTAACATTTGATTTAAAGGTACGTCATTTACCAACTTAAATTTTTGACATGAGATATGCCTTTGTGCTTCACGTTGAAACTGTAATATTGTGCTAGAAAAAAATGTAGCTATTTCAGGAATTATGCCCTTTCATCAATCCAGAGTAAATTTTGATTGACTACCTGGTGACTTTTCATTGACGCTGAGTATAATAACAATGATATACTAGACACATAGTATCACGTCACACACTTTACAAATACTAGACAAATAGTATCATGTTACACTCTTTACCAACCAATCCCGACTTAAACAACCTTTGAAAAAGCTTATGAAAACCCTATGGGGAAAGTAGAAAATGCTGATAACCGGCATTTTTTCATTTTGCCACAATGTTTTCTACCCTGTTAGAGAACTTTAGCACAGTTGTGAAAGTTTCAAATTTTTTGTCTGCAGATATACCAATGAAATTTTAATCTCGTCCAAGTTGAAATTATTTGCAGATGCGCTAAAAGGACAGATTTTGTCTCTGAAAGTGTTAAAACATTGTCGGAGAAAATGCTGGGTAAGAGCAGTTTTCTTTTTTCAACAATGTTTTCAAAATCCTACCCCACTGACATAATAACCAGGGCTTATCTTGTAAAGCGTTAAACAAGTGTGTCTATCAAAAATAATCAAGCATCAAAGGCTTTCATGACATTACAATACATTGGTAGCATTTATGAGAGGTCTAGATTAAGATCAGATTGCATAGTAGCTGTATACTAGTCTTGCACTGAACTGTTCTCATTCTGATTGGAAAAAGAATACGACGGCTCTTTATCTGCAGTAAAAATGTATCTCTAACCCTTTGATTTATAAACTCCTATCATGAACCCCTTGCCCTCCCCAAAAAAATAAGTGGTGGAAGGTATGGACAGATTTCTGTAAGCTAATGGTTGTCTATTCTGTCCACCCAAACCGGAAGATAAAGGTTAACAATGCTCAAGTTTGAAAATAATTTTGATCATTGTTCATCTAGTTGACCAACTCAGAGATGCTGGTAAAGATGTCATCTTCTTTTGATATGGAACAGTTTGGTCAGATAAAGATTATGGCTAGTTATCCTAACCACATGAGTCTGAGGCATCCTTTAGAAAAAATGTAAAAAACTATATGGACTATATAATACTTTATTTTCGGCGTGATGTCAAGAATTTTTTGGGCAAAAAAAAGAACGAGACCTTTGCTGGAAAAGAAGAATTTCCTGGTTGCCAACAATGTCTATTTTTTCCCACAACATTTTCAAACATACTAGTATTTCTATACATTTTTTATAAATTGGTTCAAAGCCTGTTACTGTTTTGAAATGAGTTTATATAAGGAAAAAGGGTGTTTTGGGATTAGATTCTTATATACGTGATTGATCTTTATGGTTTGATTTCACCTGTTACTGGGTTAAATTACACTTGCAGTTAAGCTAAACTGTAATAAAGAAAATCTCTAGGTTTTACTTTTGGTCCAGGTCTTAGGAAACTACGTTTATGCAAAAGAATAGCATAAAATTTTAGTCTAAACTGGAGGTTATTTTTAAACCTGTATGTATTGTCCCACCGCCCCTGAAGGTCTAAAAGAGACTTTCTATCCCAGTTGTACCTCGTTGTTGTTCTTTAAGACTTGAAAGTTCTGATCTCAACATTTCTATCTCTCTTCTATAGTTGTCTATTTCCTGTTTGTAACGTTTGACGTCTCTTGTCATTTTTGCGTACTCTTTCAGCTTTTCTTTCTGTCGTTCGACCAGTTGTTTCATTCTTTCATTCTCCCCCTTCAGTTTAACGGCTTCTTTGAGCTGTTTCTTCAGATCTCGCACCTCTTTACTGAGCTCCTCAAGGTCATAAGTTGCTTCTTTCTTCACATATTGCTTTAGTCTTTCTTCAATCAGTTTATGTAGAGGTATTTTGTTATTGACAATAGCTTCACCAAGGGCTTTGTAACATTTATGTTCAAGACTCATCAAAAGTTCACTAAGTTTTTGTATAATGATAGAAGGATGAGCTGATTCATCGCACATTTCATACGAAGCATTTTCAGGATAAACTAAGGGAACAAGTTGCTTTTGTAAAGTTGTAATCAGACGTTTATTGAGACTTGCTTGTCCACTTTGCAACCTCTTCAGTTCATTTGCAAGTTCCTTTGCTAGCCAGGAGTAATCTTTGGTTAGTTCTTCCTTGAAAATGGTGAATGCATTTGGTCCCCTTTTAGGTAGGATTCTCAACAAGGTAACAACTTTTATTACTCTGGGTTTCATTTTCTGAAAGAAAAAAAGTGGAATAGAAAGCATAATATACTATAAGGCCTTTCCCTAAGGACAAGTTTTTAGACTCTTCCACATTGAAAATATCTGAAGATGACAAGTTTGAAAGTGGTACCAATGAACTGGAGTTCAGGAAAGAAAACAATATGGGAAACAGAAAAAATGCTGGTTACCAGCATTTTCTCCAATTCCAACAATGTTTCCAAATGCCTTTTTCCTCAAGAACTTTAAAGTTAAGATTGTGTGGTAAAGGTTAAATAACCATGAGAAAGAAACTATTCACCAGACAATGAAATTTTAAAATTGAAAGTGTTTGCAGGCAATTAGAAATGGCCAAGTGATAAGACAGTGACTTTGCTTTAAAAGGGTGAAAAACATAGTGGAAAAAGGAGAAAATGCTGGTTACCAGCATTTTCTCTTTTCTCCATAATTTTGAAAGCCTTCTAGTTCAGAGTTATTAAAACACAGGATTGTTTGAGAGATGGTTAACTTGTTTGCAGCCAAATAGAATGTATTGAGCTTTTTCTGAGGTTTAGAAATGCATTTGTGCAGCAAAGACACATGATGAAGACAGCAGCAGACATATATAGATTCAAGATCAAACTGTTGTGCAGTATGATCTTTATCTACACCGCCCACAAAAGCTACACTGGTTGCCCTTGGTATTGAAATAGATCAATCCTTTGTCAATTATCAATTTCTAGTTACAGTAAAACATATATATTGTGAACTCTGATACTGTGAAGTTCAGGTTTGTATGTAGTGAAATCCATTCCCAGTCTGAAAGCTTCTTTAGCCTATATGAAAAATAATTGTTACAGCAAATTTTGATACAGCAAAGTTTCGCATATGGCAAATCAAAAGTAAGGGTCAAATCAATTAACACTGATGAAAATGCCTGCTGTACAGCAAAGTTGTTTAGGGGCTTTTATCTCCTATAGTCTATCATTCACATCTTATGCTAACTTGTGTAATTTGTTACACATAAGATGCATCCAAATAGGTGAATGTGTAATCAATTGATAATTATTTCGACACAGTATAAATTGACTATGAATTGACCACAAATTGATAACTGCTGTCTGCAGATTTCTACCTGTCTAAAATGTGTTTTTAAAGGATTAGATCGTTCACTCAATTAAATAAATGTATGAGATTTGCTTTGCTGTTTTCTTATTCCTCTCAGTGTATTGTTGAGTGCTAATGGATCAAGTTGGAATATTTTAAACATGGATTCCAAAAAGCGGAAAGCAATTTCATTAGAAGCTAACTGCTAAATTATAAAATGTGTGGAAGATGGGAAAATAGCAAAAAAGGATATAGCATCCAATTTTGACGTTTTACCAAACACACAGAGTGCAAAATTAAAATAAAGGATGAAATCATTACCGCATATAAAACATAGAATCTTTCTTAAGCTTGTAAGAGACAGCGACATCCATCAAGCCCTGACGTTGGCAAATCAATATTTGAGTGTTTCAAGGAACAGAGAAATCAAAATCTGCCTAGAAGCAGTCCTCTGCTGCTCGGCCAGTCTGAGATAATGGCTGAAAAACTTGGGAACACTGTGTTAAAACCCACAGTTGGTTTGCTTGACAGATTTATGTGTCAATATGGAATTGTATGTCTTTCCATTAGCGGAGAAAGTTCTGAAGTGAATGGATGATGTTACAATGACTGAAGCCGATCTGGTAGCTACAGAAACAAGGTCTGTAGATGACATTGTCTTTGTGATATGGACAATATCAAAGGAGGACTCCAGTGAGGATGAAAAGGAGGAGTTTTTACCCATATCTACATAGGAACAAAGTGCTTCAGCTAATGTTTGCTTATACCATGCTTTGAGTGTCAGTCAGACATGCCTCACAGTTATTTTATAAGGATACAAAAAATGAAAGCAATTTTTGAAAAATGCCAAAAAAACTTAAAAAAAAAGACATGTGACAGACTTTTTTGCTGCTAAATAATTTAGTGACTTAATATTAACTGTATCATATAACTATGGAATTATTTGTCAAGGAACAATCTCATACCACATATTCCTGAGTTTTAACAGCCTCAAATGCCAAAATACAACACAGTGTGTACTCACAATGATTTCGTCCATATCCTCTTCTGTTAAGATACCCTCAGTGTACAATGCATATAGGAATGGTGGACTTGGTGTCAGATCTTCTAGAAATGCATCAAAACAATTTTTGAGAGCCTGTCTTTCTTTTGACTGCATTTTGATAAGAACTCTACAAGACAACACTTGTCTAATTTAAATAATAATATAGGCAATGTCTTGAATAAATCACATCATTATGATGCACTCTCCCATTAAACAGTTTTACATGTCATCAACTGATGACAGAACAGCAAATCTGACTGGACAAGTGCATGACATCAGTACCTCACTTTAGTTAAAATGAGGCCCTGACATAGTTTTTTCGTGTTAATAATGTAGATCTATGCCTTACCTTAGATAACTCTTTTGTCACTTTCATACAAATCTTCCAAATCTATATTGGCTTGTCCAATGTTCTCTTGTCTGTTTTCCAATATTTTGCCTCAGTTTTATTTTCTGTTTGGCTTCATGTTGTATACCATTTCTGTTGAGATGTGTGTTCGAAGCCATCTGACATGAAGGGTCTTTCAGGGTTTTTTTTTTTTCTCACAATGATTTTTTTAAGTTTGCTCCAAATTAGCTTAATTGGATTTAGATCACAGTTTTAAGGTGGTCATCTTGAGACACTGTGTCTCTTTGACCATGAAAACCCATCTACACAATACTTCGGGGCTGATTTATGGAACTTAATCAGTTCATACAATGCGCCCTTCTTCATTTTATTGTTGTATGCTATACAGCATGACATGAGCAAAAGTTTGACTGGGGCTTCTGAAAACATTTATGGTTTGGTGTGGAAAAGAAAACAAAGTACGAGTATAAACAAGTGTGTGCAAGTCTCTGACATGGAATCATTATCATAAACTCCAAATGATTAAGCAGATATTGGTCTCAAAAGTTGGAATTTTCGCTGTTCAAACAATAGACGACCATGGTTGTTGTACTTGCACAGAATTGTTTTCACAAATAGGTAGACACTTTGCTCAGAATAGCCTTCTTCCCTCGCACTATTTTTCTGATGTTTTGTTCATACATTTTGACATTGCATTGAATGCCAAAAAGTGAAACTAAGCTATCAAAAATTCTGAAATTTTCACCCAGAGTTGGTAAAGGTAATATATTTAAGCATACAAATTTTTATTACAATAGCTACAGCATTTTTAGCTCCACTGGCTCAAGGCTAGTGGGCTTATGTCATGGTCTGGTGTCCGTCGTTCGTCCGTGCATCCGTCTGTGCATGCACGCATTAACTTTTATTTCAAACATCATCTTCTCTGAAACTACCCATCCAATTTTGATGAAACTTCACAGAAATGATCCTGCCTTGGTCCTCTTCAGAATTTTCGAAAAAACTCGATTCCTTGAAAAACTCTGGTTGCCATGGCAACAAAACTGAAAAATATTGAAAATCTTTGAAAATCTTTTTGTCTGAAATCATAAGGCCTTTGGGCTACAAAATTTGTAGCTTTATCTAGTGGACCTCTACCAAGTGTCTTCAAATTATAGCCCTGGGATCAGATGTGGCCCTGCCCTGGGGGTCACAAGTTTTATATGGGTTTATATATGGAAAACTTAAAAATTCTCCTGATACCTAGACATAGAGCCTAGGGCTACCAAGTTTTGCATTTAGCTTTATCAAGTGGGCGTCTACCAAGAGTGCCCAAATTATAGTCCTTGGATCAAATTTGGCCCCAGCCCTGGTGGTCACAAGTTTTATATCGGCTTATATAGGGAAAACTTTAAAAATCTTCTAGCCATAAGACCTAGGGCTACCAAATTTGGCATGTAGCTTTATCTAGTTGGTGTCTACCAAGGGTGCCCAAATTATAGCCCTGGGGTTAAATTTGGCCCTGCCCTGAGGGTCACAAGTTTTACATGGGCTTATATAGGGAAAACTTTCTCGTAAAAATCTACTCGTACCATAAGGCTTAGGGCTACCAAATTTTGCATGTAGCTTTATCTAGTGGGCCTCAACCAAGAGGGCCCAAATTATAGTCTTGGGGTCAAGTTTGGCGCCAGTCCAGGGGTCACAAGTTTTACGTGAGCTTTTACAGTGAAAACTTCATAAATCTTCTTGTTTCTAACCATAAGACCTAGGGCTACAAAATTTAGCCCTGTCTCAGGGTCTCATGTTTTACAGGGCCTTTTATTGAGGACACTTTGAAAATCCTCTTGTTTATAACCACACATTCTAGACCTGTTTTATTTAGTATGGGGCTTTATCCTGTTGACCTCCACCAGGATTCAAGTAATTATAGCTTTGTGGTCAAAAATGGCTTTGCCCTGGAGTCATAACCTTCTTGTGGGATTTTATAGAAAAACTTTGTATGTCTTCTAGTTTAAAACCAATTGGCCAAGTATTGTAATGTTGGCTTGTTGTTTTTTTACTTATTAGCCAGTGGAGCGATACAGGGCCATCTTGGCCCTCTTGTTTAAGATAATTCAGAATTCAGGGGTTCCCTTTGAACTTCAATCTACCTATACAAACATTTGTCTCTTATTTTCTGCAGAAATTAGTCTTGTGTATGCCTTAAACTAGCCTGGATCCAGGCGTTAATAATTTAAATTTATCCGTATCACACTCTCCTAGTCTCGATGTGCTGATGACCTTTTGTTGCAATCTGTTTATTTCTTCCCTTTATTATTACCGCCTGGGGACAGTCAAGGGTTTCCCCATGATTATAAATAGTACCAATAGTATAATTGTAGATTTGTTGATCGGGTGATGTGATTTGGTTGATAACGATGGATTTGCACATTTTTAGACCAATTCAAGTGCAAGAGATTATTTCACAAACGAATGACTTCCAAACGATTTGTATCCATCAAAACTACATCACAGCCTTCAACAACACTTGCTATGGTTGAACTATTCTCTAAAGTTGTTGTAAATAACCCATTTGAAAATTTCTTGTTAATATTTTCGGAGATGGCAAACAAACAGGAAGTGATTACACCGAGGCTATTGGAATTTCGGTATCTATTTTTATTCATTAATGTTCTAAAATCGATTGCAGCAACATCTTCTTTAACCCACTGTGAGATGGGGTAAACTAGATCACTGCAATCAGTTTTCTTATATCCCCAGGCCATCATTTTTGACAAAGTTACGTCCAAATGATAGAAAAGGAAAAAATGAACGGAACGAAACCCAGGCTAGCCTTAGACATTAACTTTTGAAATCACTGGAAATGATATTCTTCCATGGCCTTACTACTAGTATACTAAGTCTATTTTATCTATGTAATGACCAAATTGAATAAGCAGGCTCTGTCTTACCTTGAAGTAAAATCTAACAGTCATTGTTTTATTTCAAACCTTCTATATATTTTATAAAAAACAGTCAACTTTAGCCAGCTTGTTTATGGAGTCTTATGTCATTTTAGTTTTAACTCTTTACCTAACAACAAATTGTAAGACTTGTCTAAATTGAAGGCATTCGCAGAAGACAAATTTTTAATGGGATTTGAAACCAAAAGGATAGAAAATGTTGTGGGTTAGGAAAGGTTAGAAAAAATTGTGAGAAAAGGAGAAAATGGTGGTTACCAGCATTTTCTCCGTTTTCCACAATATTTTCAAAAGCCTCCTTTCTCAGGATCATTAGATAGGCATATTGGTGATCAGTATATACCTGTGGAAATTAAGCCAAGTCTTCTACTGTTATGGTGATTTTCATATGTTGTTCACTGTGAGCGCTGAGATTTTTGGTAAAATCCTCTTTAAACCTTCACCAAAGAAGCCCTTGATTTAATTACCTTTGTGAAGAAGCTTAATGAAAACACTGTGGGAGAAAGAGACCAGCATTTTCTCCTCGTCCCGCAATGTTTACAAATGCCTTGTTTTTGCAGTGTCCTTTTGAAAACATAATTGTTTGGTAAAGGGTTAACTCTTTACCAGACGACAATATGTAGAATACTCAGAATTGAAAGCATTTGTAAACTACAAAATAAATGTGACTGAAAAATTGAACTTTGTGTTGGGTTGATTGATTGTGTTTAATGCCGTTTTCAACATTATTTCAGTTATATCGCAGTGGCCAATGCACCTATCCATACTTTCCTGGAGTCTCTTTTACCAGTACTCCGCACAGTTTTCTTTTCAAGCCACTGGATACTTTCCCACATAACCATTGTCGAAAAAATGGTCAGCGGTGGGAGAGGAATGAATCCTATCTCAACGACTATCATCAATCCTCAGAAAGAAACTAGCTGAGCCAGGGATCAAACTCATGACCCCTGGTTCTCAAGTCCTGCAAGCAACCGACTGAGCTACCGGGGTTCGGCAAAAATTTGTGTTGGGAAGGATAGAAAACATTGTGGGAAAAGGATAAAATGCTGACATTTTCACCTTTTCCCACAATGTATTCAAAAGCCTTCATTCTCAGGGTTGTTAAAAGTCTGAATTGTGTGATACAAGGTTAAAGATATTTGATTCACACTCTTCCGATTTCTCCAATATTGAGAAGTCTAAAATTTTTGTGGTCTGGTACATGTATAGGGTTAAAAAATGAAATTAGTTGATCCATGCTATGTTGAAAGGAGGTTTAATGCATCAACAAAAAGTATTGACCCAGGTCATCCTGCACAGTTCTCGGAATCTTTTTGCTTTTGGTAAATTTTCTGCATGTCCAAGAACTATTCAACCTCAGATTCAGCTGGTTGTTGGACAAATTGGATTTTATGGATCCATAATCATGTGATGACCTGCTCAAGGTATAATACATCACAGAGATGCGTTGAACCCTATTTTGCCAGAGCCTGGATCAAATAATTGAGCAGTGCTCTGAAAAGGGGGCTTAATGCGTCTGCGAAAGGTATTGGCCCAGGTCAGCCTGCACAGTCCGCACAAGCTGGCCTGAGTGGAAACTTCGCTATAGGTCAATTTTTTATATTTGCAAGACCCAGTCTACCTCATGATTAAGTCAATTGTTAAAGAATGTGGCTATTATGGCTCCATAATTGTGTAATCGTTTGCTTAGTATCATGCATCAGGGAGATGCATTAGGCCCCCTTTCGTCAAAGCATGGCTCAATTATATTTGTTCAGTAGACTTCGTCTATATGATTTACAGTGAAACCAGTAGTATTTGTTGAGTGTGAGGAAATGAAGACTAATCTGGCTTCCAACATTTTCTCCTTTTCTCACACTGTTTTCAAAGGCATCTTTTTTCAAGGTTGATAAACATGACAGGGTTTGCATAGTCTTATAAAGTGCTTAATTTTGAGCCCCTTTTTAGCTCATCTGAGCACAACGTGCTCAAGGTGAGCTATTGTTATTGCCCTACGTCCGTCGTCCGTCAACAATTTCTTTTAAACATCTTCTTCTCCTAAACCACTGAGCCAATCTTGATGAAACTTGGCAGGGATGTTCCTTGAGTGAAGCTCTACCAAAGTTGTTCAAAGAATTGAATTCCACCCTTAACTCTGGTTGCCATGGCAACAAAAAGGAAAAAAATGCAAAATCTTTGAAAATCTTCTCTGAAACTAGAAGGCGTAGAGCTTTGATATTTGGTATGTAGCATCTCCTAGTGGACCTCTATCAAGTTTGTTCATATGATACCCCTGGGGTCAAAACTGGTCCCGCCCTGGGGGTCACAAGTTCAAACATAGGAGCAAAGAAGGAAACTTTAAAATTCTTCTTGTCTGAAAATGGAAGGCGTGGAGCTTTGATATTTGGTATGTGGTATCTCCACATGGACCTCTACCAAGTTTGTTCATATGATGCCCCTGGGGTCAAAACTAGCCCCACCCCGGGGGTCACAAGTTCGAACATAGGAACAAAGACAGGAAACTTTAAATTTCTTCTTCTCTGAAACTGGAAGGCATAGAGCTTTGATATTTGGTATGTAGTATCTCCTAATTGACCTCTACCAAGTTTGTTGATATGATGCCCCTGGAAACAAAACTGGCCCTGCCTCGGGGGTCACAAGTTCAAACACAGGAACAAAGAAGAAAAACTTTAAAATTCTTCTTCTCTGAAACTGGAAGGTGTAGAGCTTTGATATTTGGCATGTAGTATCTCTTAGTAGACTTCTACCAAGTCTGTTCAAATAAACCCGCTGGGGTGAAAACTGGCCCTGCCCTGGGTGTCACAATTTTGAACATAGGAACAAAGACGGAAAACTTTAAAATTCTTCTTCTTTAAAACTGGAAGGCGTAGAGCTTTGATATTTGGTATGTATTATCTCCTAGTGGACCTGTACTAAGTTTGTTAGCCCGGAGCACAACATGTTCAATGAATTTCGAAAATGGGTCACCTGTGGTCATGAACTAGGTCACTAGATCAAATTAAAGAAATACCTTGTGGGCACTCTAGAGGCCACATTTCTTGCTCATTTGACCTGAAATGTGGTCAGAATGTTTTTCTTGATGAAATCTGTGATGACTTTGAATTTGGGTCACTTTGGGTCTTAATCAAGGTCACTAGGTCAAATTAAAGAAATACCTTGTGGGCACTCTAGAGGCCATATTTTTCAACTCAATTGAATCGAAAATTGGTCAGAATGTTTGTCTCGATGAATCTTGGATGAGTTTGAATTTGGGTCACCTGGGGTCATAAACTAGGTCACTAGGTCATGTTAAGGAAATATATTGTTGGCACTCTAGAGGCCACATTTGTTGCTCAATTGACTGTAAAGTTATTCAGAATGTTTGTCCTGATAAAATTTCACACGAGTCTGAACTTAGGTCACCTTGGGTCATAAACTAGGTCACAAGATCAAATTAAAGAAATACTGTGTGGGCACTCTAGAGGCCACATTTATTGCTCAGTTGGTTTGAACATTGGTTGAAATGTTTGTCTTGATGAAATCTAGGATGAGTTTAGAATTGGGTCACCTGGAGTCATAATATAGGTCACAAAGTCGAATTAAAGAAATACGTTGCGGGCACTCTAGAGGCCACATTTCAGGCTCAATTGACATGAAAATTGGTCAGAATGTTTGTCTTGATGAAATATTGAATGAGGTTGAAATTGAGTTATAAACTAGGTCAGTAGGTCAAATTAAAGAAATTTATTTGGGCACTCTAGAGGCTACATCTATTGCTCAATTGTTCAAAATGTTTGTCTTGATAGACTTACGATGAGTTTTAAATTGGGTCATGTGGGTTCTTAAACTAGGTCACTTGGTCAAATTAAAGAAAAATCTTGTGAGCACTCTGGAGGCCACATTTATTGCTCAATTGACTTGAAAATTGCTGAGAATGTTTGTCTTGATAAAATCTAGGATGAGTTCAAAATTGGGTTACCTAGAGTCATAAACTAGGTCACTAGGTCAACTTACAGAAATTCCGTATGGGCTCTAGAGGCGAAAAATCTTGCTCAATTGAACTGAAAATTGGTCAGCATGTTTGTCTTGATAAAATCTTGGATGAGATCAAAATTGGGTCACATGGGGTCATAAACTAGGTCACTAGGTCACAAGGAAATTCCTTGAGGGCGCTTTAGAGGCCACATTTTAAGCTCAACTGACCTGACAATTGGTCAGAGTTTCAATCATGACCCTGGAGTGAAATTTTGCTTAATGACTCAGGTGAGTGATCCAGGCCCATCAGGCCCTCTTGTTTAAATAGTGTTTAAATATGAAAAAAAAAAGCCCTTAAAAGTCCTTGATTTTGACCAGTCTCTTAAAAAGTGCTTATTTTTGTCTGAAAGCATGCTTAAAAGCGAGCAATGCACAATCTTTCTGGTAAATAGTAGCCAGTTTCAAAAATGATCCCGAATACATAGTACAAAAAGCAATTATTTTTCCTTGGCGTAACTATGGAAACATAACTACAATCAAGCTAGTTTGGATCTAAAATACTGTATAATTGAGTCCCTTAGTTGAAGTGTTTACATTGCAGCAAGTTTGAGAAATGGCATCAGGAAAAAAGAATAGGATGCCAACGTATAACTGGGTTATTGAATGTAATGTTAAGGCGAAGGGTTGTACATGGGAGAAATTAATTGACACTGATAATATTGCAGAAACATTGATCTAGTATATTAGATAAGGTTCTCATTTGACCAGGGACCCCAGGTTTTGATGCTTGAAAATTTGAAATGACCTGTTTTTGAGGCTCAAAAATGCTTGCCAAATTGTCAGTTTGATGCATGAGATTATCCACGAAAGGTTCATATAAATTAGCTTGTGTGCGTCAGGCAGAAGCATGAGCTTTAATAAACACAAATATGAAGGTCGTGTGTGGTTCTTTTGATAACTGGCGAGACATGAAAATATGATAAAGCTGTTAGTGCACTTTTCTGGTGTAAAATAGATGGTTTTAAAGTTACCTACTACCCAAATTGACAAATTTCTGTTCAACTTATGTGGTAAGACTTCTCCAAATAATTAGCTGACATGAAAATTAGATCACTGGAAAAACGCGAAAACCCATGACACAACAAAAGTCAGTTTGACATTGTCCAATCAGAGGCACTTCAAACTGTCTTTTCATCTTTGATAATGAATTTTAATGGTAAATTTACACAAATCTCTGTGTAAAAAAATAAGTGGAAGCTAAAATCTCAGTTTGATCAACTTCGGTTGTTTTACAAAATGAAAATATATTACATCTTACAAATAGATAAGACAGGAGGGAGGTGGGGTTGGAAGGGTGGGAATTAAACCTTTTAGGTTTAGGTGATAGCACTGGATCAGGTGTTTGGAAAAAAACCTTTAATGGATGTCACCTTTATTTTCTCCCTTTTCCACAATGTTCTAAGTGATAAAAGAAAAATCCAGTCATTCAACTCACATCTGAATTGTTGTCTGCAAATGCTTTTAACATGAACAAGTCTAAAATTTCTCAGTGCTTTAAATGTGTTTTAAGTTTTGTAAGTCATTGATGCCAAGTGATACATGTACAACAAAAACAGCTTCAAAATGGGAGATTGTGCTCAAAAAGAGCTTAAAAAGTGCTTTAGTAGTGCTTAAATGTTGTTATTGAATACCTGTATGAAACCTGTATGGGATTGTGTGGTAAAGGGTTTAATGACCAAGACAGAGAAACCTTCTCTGCTTGGGTTGTTAAAACTTTTGCCAGTGTGGTATGGGGTTGAAGGGAAGGTGTGAAATAAATGAAAGGGAGATAAACTGGTTTCTTTTATGGTGAGGAAAAGAACAACCTTTTATGCCCCCAATCCACTGCACATAAGGGGGGGGGGGGGCATACAGTGTTATCCCAGTCCATGTGTTTGTGTGTGTGTTTGGTGAAAAGTGGTCTGTGTCAGGCCAATAACTTACAGGTGCATGGTCCAGTTCTAAAATGATTTTGCACAAATATTCATTATGGATAGATGACACGTTGTGTGCAAGAACCATGTTGCCAGCCCAAAGGTCAAGGTAATAATGCTTGTGTTGAACTTTGTCCATATTTGCTACAAGTATAGTAATGAAGGTTATTCCTATGCTGCCCATAAGTGTGATGGTTGGATTTCTTAACAATATGGTACAAATGATCACCATGGACAGATGAGGTTGTTGTGTGCAACAACCACATCACCAGCTCAAAGGTCAAGGTCACAGTGCCTGATTGCATTTGCTCCTTTTCCCAGAATTTTCTGCACATTCAAAGAGATATTTGGTTTGCAGATGCTATTAAATTTGACATTTCCATTGAATACATAACACTTGTTGTGATACAGCTCGCCAATTATTCCTTGGAAAAGAAAGTGAGAGAGACAGAGGTGCAGGAGAAACTCCAGGCCAGTGAAAGACAGCAGCACTTACAACAGGTCTCAGTGTTTGAAAGTCAGTACACAGGTTTACCAGCATTTTGTCCTTTTCCAACAATGTTTCCAAAAGGCTTTTTTCTCAGTGTCATTTAAATACAGGGTAGTTTGGTAAAGAGTTAAATCTTTAGTGCACAATCCCGAATGACAGTAAAGATGAATGCTTTTGAAAAAATTGGGGGAAAGAAGAAAATGCAGGTAACCAGCATTTTCTCCTTTTCCCACAATGTTTCCTTTCCTGTAACAGACAGAAATCATCGTTTGATTACATCTTTTTGTTGTCTGCAAATGCTTTCAATTTGGTCATGTCCAAAATTTTGATTTTTGTTCAAGGGTTAATGAAACATTGAAGATCTAGAAGAGACTTGCTATTCCAATTGTACTTCGCTGTTGTTCTTTAAGACTTGAAAGTTCTGATCTTAACATTTCCATCTCTTTTTTGTATTTGTCTATCTCTTGTTTGTACCGTTTGACGTCTCTTGTCATTTTTGCATAATCTTTCAGCTTTTCTTTCTGTCGCTCAGCCAGTTGTTTCATTTTCTCATTCTCTCCCTTTAGTTTAACTGCTTCTTTTAGCTGTTTCTTCAGGTCGCGCACCTCTTTACTGAGTTCCTCGAGGTAGTAAGTTGCTTCTTTCTTCATGTCTTGCTTTAATCTTTCTTCAATCAGTTTATGTAGAGGAGTTTTGTTGACACTGATATGTACATCAAGGGCTTTGTAACATTTACGTTCAAGACTTGTCAAGAGTTCACAAAGTTTTTGTATAATGATAGAAGGGTGAGCTGATTCGTCGCACATTTCATATGAAGCGTTTTCGGGATAAACTAGCGGAACAAGTTGTGTTTGTAAAGTCGTAATCAGACGTTTATTTACACTAACTTGTCCACTTTGCAACCTCTTAAGTTCATCTGCAAGTTTCTTTGCCAGCCAGGGGTAATCTTTGGCTATTTTGTCCTTGAAAATTGCAAATGCATTTGGCCCCCTGTGAGGTAGGATTCTTAACAACAGAGCAACTTGTGTTTCTCTGGAAATAGTTTTCTGGAATAGAATAGGAACAAAAATATGCAATTAAATCATCATTCGATTTAAATTTATTACCAGACAATAAAATTTTAGACCTGTCCAAATTGAAAGTGTTTGCCGAAAAACAAATTTAAAGATGCTCAAATGATGGGATTTGTTTTTGGAAGGGTATTGTGAGATAAGGGAGGAAATGCTGTTTACCAGCATTTTCTCTTTTTTCCTACTACATTTTCAAAAGCCTTTCAAAGTCACTGAAAAAAAGGGATTTTTTAGCAAATGATTTCCTCTTTTACAGACAAATAAATGTATTGAACATTTTTGAAGGTTTAGAAATGCAAATTTGCTGCAAATACAGACATTTTTTAATCATCATTTTGATGAAAATAACAGACAAATGTTGATTCCACATTCTATGCAGTCTGATCTTGATCTACACCATCTGCAAGAGCTACCTTGGTTGCCCATGGCAGTGAAAGACTTGGATTCTTCATGAATATAACTATACTGAACAAAACTGAACACTTTTTGTACTAAGTTTTTAGCCACAAAACGAATATTTTTAATCTTATGTTTTGCATGTTGCAATCTTGTGGAGAGTCCCTATGTGGTACACACAATCTCCAGCATAAACCACTTGCAATAATTCATTCAGGAGGTTCGAGGTTCAAATCAAATATTTGCTTAAGGTTCACGATGACAAATAACATGTGCAATATTTTTAATTATTTCTGGTAGCGAATTGATTGAAATAATAGAAAAAAAAAAAATCAATAAAAAAATCTGTTAACATGGCCGGTACCAAATCTGTTGGCTTATCGATAATAATGTAGAAATACAATAGTGTGTGTGCACTTACATTGATTGTGTCCATCTGCTCTTCTGTTAAGATACCCTCAGCATACAGTGCATGAAGTAATGATGGAGACGGATCCAGATCTCGTAAAAATCCATCGACACATTTATCAAGCGCCCGTCGTTCTTTTGTCTCCATTTTGATCAGAACTCTACTGAGATAACACTTGGCCCAGTTTAGTTGACAGTGCAGGCAATGTCATCAATTGGTAACATCATTATGATGAACATCTCTCATAAAACAGTTTTACCAACATTATCGAATGACATACGAATATATGTCACTGAATTTCTGCAGGAATTGCTCTTGTGTATGCCTTAGACACTTAGTGTTACATTAATTTTGGAAATCAATGGAAAAGTTACGCTTCCATGGCTTTGTTATACTAAACCTATCTATTCAACAAAATGACTAAGCTAGCTATTGTTTTAATGTTGAAGTGAAATTAAACAGTCATTGCTTTTCTTTAAAAGCTATTATCTATTTCATGAAAAAAAGCGAACTTTACAACTTTATAAAGTTCCAAGTCATTCAGAGCAGCAATCTGCATGCTTTTAACTTTTTACTTGACAACAAAGTATTAGACTTGTCGAAATTGAAAGAGGATAAATTTATTAGGATTTGACTTCTGAAGGCTAGAAAACATGGAGGGAAAAGGAGAAAATACTGGTTACCAGCATTTTATCCTTTTCCCACAATGCTTTCTAGAGCGTTCTTTTTCAGAGCCATTTTAACTTAAGATTGTGTGGTAAAGGGTTATATAGACATATAGGTTATTAAGACATATCTGTGGAACATTTGTCAAAAAATTCTGCTTTTACACATATCCTTATTATACCCCCGCAAAACGAATGTTTTCAGGGGTATACTGGAATCAGCCTGTCTGTCTGTGTGTCTGTCCGTTTGTCCGTCTGTGCGTCCATCCGTGTGTCCGTCTGTGTACAAATAATTGCCTGTTTCTGTCAAAGCGCTGGCGGGGGTATTAAGTCACATTCAGTGACAGCTCTAGTTATACCCCCGCAAAACGAATGTTTTCGGGGGTATACTGGAATCAGCCTGTCTGTCCATGTGTCCGTCTGTGTACAAAATACTAGTAATTGCCTGTTTCTGTCAAAGCACTGGTGGGGGTATTAAGTCACATTCAGTGACAGCTCTAGTTAGCTCACTAGAGCACAAAGTGCTGATGGTGAGCTTTTGTGATCGTGCTGTGTCCGGCTTCCATCGTGCGTCGTGCATTGTCCGTCGTCAACTTTTACCTTGTGTACGCTCTAAAGGCCATATTTTCAGTCTGATACTCATGAAACTTGGTCAGAATGTTTGTCTTGATAATATCTCAGACGAGTTCGAAAATGGGTCATGTCGAGTCAAAAACTAGGTCACTAGATCAAATCTGAGAAAAACCTTGTGTACACTCTAGAGGCCACATTTTCAGTCCAAAACTCTTGAAAGTTGGTCAGAATGTTTGTCTTGATGATATCTCGGACGAGTTTGAAAATGGGTCATGTCAGGTCAAAAACTAGGTCACTAGAGCAAATCTTAGAAAAACTTTGTGTACGCTCTAGAGGCCATATTTTCAGTCCAAAACTCTTGAAAGTTGGTCAGAATGTTTGTCTTGATGATATCTTTGATGAATTCCAAAATGGGTCATGTCGGGTCAAAAACTAGGTCACTAGGGCAAATCTTAGAAAAACCTTGTGTACGCTCTAGAGGCCATATTTTCAGTCCAAAACTCTTGAAAAATGGTCAGAATGTTTGTCTTGATGACATTTCAGATGAGTTAAAAAATGGGTCATGTCAGGTCAAAAACTAGGTCACTAGGTCAAATCTTACAAAAACCTTGTGTGTGCTCTAGAGGCCATATTTTCAGTCCAGAACTCTTGAAAGTTGGTCAGAATGTTTGTCTTTTTAATATCTCAGATGAGTTTGAAAATGGGTTATGTCAGGTGAAAAACTAGGTCACAAGGTCAAATCTTACAAAAACCTTGTGTTCGCTCTTGAGGTCACATTTTTAGTCCAATACTCTTGAAAAATGGTCAGAATGTTTGGCTTGGTGATATCTCAGACGAGTTCGAAAATTGATCATGTTTGGTCAAAAACTAGGTCACTAGGTCAAATCTTCGAAAAACCTTTTGTTTGCTCTAGAGGCCACATTTTTAGTCCAATAATCTTTAAAATTGGTGAGAATGTTTGTCTTGATGATATCTTGGATGAGTTCGAAAATTGGTCATGTCGGGTTGAAAACTAGGTCACAAGGTCAAATCTTAGAAAAACCTTGTGTATACTTTTGAAAAAGATTTAGAATGGATTGTGTTTGGTCAAAAGGCTCAGGTGAGCAACTTCAGGGCCATCATGGCCCTCTTGTTTTCATTTATTATTAAGTGTGATGATGGTGATATTTAGTAAAATCTCTTCACCAAACAAGCCAATGATTTAACTACCAAGGGTAAGAAAGCTAGTGAAACATCTAGGGAAAAAGGAGAAAATGCTGGTAACCAGCACATTCTTCTTTCTATTACAGTGTTTTCTTCCCTTTCTAATACAAATTCCAAAGACACAGTGAATTTCACATACATCAATAGTGGATGTAACAGTGTACTGTTTTATAAAGAGTAGATTTGACAGCGCTGGCTTAGCTTCTGCATATTACATTGAAAGTGACATCATTTGTGACAATATCACTTGCTATGATATATTCTAGTATTACGATGTCATTTTGCAGACAAGGTCTCGGTCAATAAAGTGATTATCGGCACCTTCCAATCGTCTTACAGAGGTTTCAAACTCAAGGGATGACAAGTGTGACAAATATTTTAACTCTTTACCAAAGGACAAAACTTTAGACTCATCCAAATTGAAAGCATTTGCAGACGTACATTTTGAATGTGATTCAAATGATGGAAATTGACTCTGAAATGGAAGAAAACATCGCAGGAAAAGGAAAAATGCTGGTTACCAGCATTTTCTGCTTTTCCTAAAACATTTTCAAAAGGCTTCTTCAGTAGGTTGTTATAATTCGGAATTGTGTGAAACAGGCTTAAGGAGGTCAAAAACTCATCATGGACCTTTGGCCCCACTCTATATCATCTCATTTATAACATGCGGAATATGCATGTCAGAAATTGAAATAAAAAAAAATCTATCAGATGCTCACATTTCATGGCTGGTGAGCAGCATTTTATTCATTTCTCACAATGTTTTTGAAGGCCTTCTCCACCAGAGTTGTTAAAACTTGCAATTGTTTGGTAAAGGTCAAAGGGAAAGTTTGAAATAATTGTAAGGGGGACAACTTTGTTTTGTGGTGGAAAGAATACCTGTTGTCTACCTTGTTTCTTCCAGAAATTAAAGTGGAATGAATTGAGCCATGCTCTGTGAAAAGGGGGCTTAATGTATCTGCGAAAAGTATCGACCCAGGTCAGCCTGCGCAGTCCGCGCAGGCTGACCTGGGCCGAAACTTTTCGCTATCAGTCAATTTCTCTATGTCAAAGGACCTCTCTTCCTTCAGATTCAGTCATTCATTAGACTTAGTAGATTTTATGGATCCCTACTTATGTGACAACTTGCTTGGTATAATAGATCATGGGAATGCATCAAGCCCCCTTTTGCCAGAGCACGGCTCAATTTATTGCTCAATGTAGTTCTGACTATATATAATATTAATATTTTCTTACATTTTTTAAGAACTAATGAAGTTTTTAAATATTCATTCATTCATTTTTTTTTTTTCAATTATTCACCCTTTTTCAAACACTCTTATGTGATATTGAAAACAGATTTCAAAAACATCATAATATACTCTTCATAACTGTCTCCCTTAGATGAGAGGTAAATATTTACCCAAAGCTAAATTATATACCCATAGGGGTTAACCTAGTAACTCTACAGGTAATGTTTTGGTCCTCCTCAACAATATGAAAAACCCAAAATGACAAATGTATAAAGAAAAGGAAAATACCATTTTTTCAGCAGTATGGAAAATATTTTAGAAAATGGATAAATTGTGTGTTACAAGCAATTTATTTTTTTCTCTCAATGTTTTCCAAAGCTGTCAAGCCAAGAACTGTACCTGTCCATTGCTTTCCTGGAATTTTTTTCACCAGTACTTTGCACAGTTTTCTTTCAAATCCACTGGCTACTTTCCTACGTAAACTTTGACGAAACAATGTTCAGGGGTGAAAATGTTTCATATCCTAATTTATATGAGCCATTCTCTGGCAAAAGAGGGCTTAATGCATCTCAATGATGCTTAATACCAAGCAAGCCATCACACAATCATTTTTAACCATAAATTCCATTTTGTTCGACAACTGACTGAATCCTGAGGTAAACTGGTCCTTGGACATACAGAAAATTGACCAATAGCAAAAAATTTCCGTCCTAGGTCAGCCTGTGTGGACCTCGCAGGCTGACCCGAGTCGATACTTTTTCGCAAATGCACTAAACTCCTTTTTCACAGAGGATGGTTTAATTATATTTTCAATCCTTAGAAATGATTTGGCAGAGCTTGGAGTTGAACCAGTGACCCCTGAGTTTTCAGTCCTGTATATTACCAAAAAAATGTGCAGTCTGATCTTGTACCAGTCAGCTTGTTTAGTCAGATCTAAACAAGATAAAATCTTTCTTAGTTTCATTTTGTTTTATATGCAGCAGTATTACGATTAGCATGGCTCCTGTTGGGTGGAAAAAATTTATTTCGGTCAATATTGTTTGCTCTGTTAAGTACTTTCTGTCATGTTGGCACATTGGCACATTTTCCCATGTTTGCAGAGGACAAAACTTTGAAGCTCTGTGACAAGCATAAAAATATGGCTCGATCATTCTTAACAATTTTCCCCATGTCACAATAATATTGTAGCCATTTTAACCCTTAGGCTGCTAAGCTTGACATTTGCAAACAGTGTAGATTAAGATCAGACTGCACACAATGTGCAGTCTGATATTTGATCTACACTGTCCGATAAGGACATATATCCCCCCCCCCCAAAAAAAAAAACAAAAAGAAGGAAAAAAAACCCTTTGAAATAGCAAAAATTTGGGTTTTTACTATCAGCTTAAAAGTTTTGTTTAAGTTACATAGTAGGATAAGAGTTAAGTATAGATTTATGCAGGTAGTTGTTTCCACAGCTACTTGATTTGTGCCATTATTTCCCTGGAGTGTTTTACTTGTGTTTGAAAGTAGCAGAATATTGTATGTGAAAGAAAGGGTTAGACAAAGAAATGAGTCAGTGTCGTTTCTTTAAATCTCACCTTCAAATTACACCTTGTTCAAACTTACTTCTTAGATTTCAAATTACTTGAAGGAGACTTTTTGTTCGAGAAGAAAAATAAGCAGAACATGACTGAAAGTACAAGAGTGTTTTTGAAAGAGTAAAAGACAATGTATATTTAAGATCAGATTGTATGTTCTATGCAGCCTGATCTTGATCTACATTGTGTGTAGAAGGAGCTGAGGTTGTGTTTGGTGTTTTGAATTGAGAAGTCCTATGTCCAATACTGTTTGGACTCTCAAGACACCTCAGAGCCCCAACCTAGAACTAATAAACCCAGGTAAACATGGACATGTGAGCTGTTGTGGTGATGTGACTGAAATAATGTTGAATGCGGTGTAAAACACCGTTCAGTTAATTCAACCTGTTTGGACTCTGGACCAGTTGAACAATATATCCACTTTTGGAAACAATTAGCATTTGAATTACTTTAATTATGCATCAGCCTTTTACAAAACAATCCATTTTTTAATGACCCTAGATAAAAAGGATTTTGAAAACATTGTAGGAAAAGGATAAAAAGCTGGTATAGCCAGCATTTTCTTCTTTTTCCCACAGTGGTTTCTAACCTTTTGCAGACCAGTTCTACTATGTAAGCAACATTTAATTTGTCATTTTCAATTGCTGTCAATTTGAAAAAGCAAAGAATTTTGCCATGTGGAAAAGAGTTAACCCTTTACCATAAAATCCTGAGTTTTGACAACCCTGAAAAAACAAAGCTTTTGAAAACATTGTGGGAAAAGGAGAAAATGCTGGTAACCAGCATTTTCACCTTTTCCCACAATGTTTTCTACCTATTGATAAACAAATACTATAATCTGAAAAATAGTTAAATTGTGGTCAGTAAATTTCCCTTCAATATGGATGAATCTTAAATTTTGCTGTGTGGCAAAGGATTAAATACATTTCAATTAATCCTATACAACTTCACTTAAAATGCTGATTTCATTTGTTTGGCGTACTGAGGCAAGAGATAAGCCCTAAGAGTGCAGCTGTAATTGTTTTTGTGGCTAGTGTAGATCAAGATCAGACATCACAAAGTGCACAATTTGATCTTGGATTTTGTACTGTCTGCTATGCTGAGTTTCTAGCAAAAGCAAACTGGAAATTGCATATTTCAGTGTTTTTCCTCCACTGGTTCAATCTTTACTGGAGACGCTTGGTTTTACAAGGGAGTGTCTTTGGGCAACACACATTAGGAGCCTAAAACTAGCACTGATGAATCCCAGAACACACATGAATATGTGAGGTGTCCTTGTGATATAACTGAAATAATGTAGAAAACAGTACAAAACACTATTTAGTTATTCAATCAATCAACCTTTTCACCCTGGTAAAATGAATTTTCATTGAAGCAGACAAAGAGTGTGTCAAAGTATAATTTGTCCCAGTTAAATTATACCACACTACATTATATGATTTAATCTTTTACCATACAATCCTTGGGTGAAGGGCTTTTGAAAACATTGTTTGAAAAGGAGAAAATGCTGGTAACCAGCATTTTCTCCTTTTCCTACAATGTTTACTTACCTTTCAGACACAAATCCAATCATTTGAGCCATGTATGATTTAACATTGGCAAATGCTTTGAATTTGAACCAGTCTAAGATAATGTTTTCTGGTAAAGAGTTAAATGAATAAAGTACAGCTATCCATGAAAGAAGTAAGCAACATCTATGATGATTTTTATCTTTTATTAAGGTAGAGACATAATTTGGTAGGAGGGTTCATTGTTTTAACTGTTTACCCGACAACCAAGTTTTAGACTGGTCCAAATTCAAAGCAGTTGCAGACAACAAATTGAATGTGGCTCAGATGATGAGATTTGTCTCTTGTAAGGTAGAAAACTGTGTGGGAAAACGAGAAAAGTTGGCTGTCACCATATTCTCCTATTCAGACAATGTTTTCATCAACCTTCTTTCTCGTTGTTTTGAACATGCGGAATTGTATGGTAAAGAGTTTATATCTAGGTTGAGAAAACTCACCCTCCTTCTTTAGCTTGAATAGAGAAATTTTTCAACCCTTTACCAAACCATTGTAAATTTTAACAACCCAACGATAGAAGGCTATTGAAAAGTGTGTGAGAAAAAAAGAGAAAACACTGGTGATCAGCATTTTCTTTTTTTGTCACAACGTTTCTGTCCTGTCAAAGACCAATTCTATCACATGAGACAGACTGTATTTATCAGCTGGAAATACATTCAAAATCAACAAGTCTAACATATTGTTGGCTGGTATAAGAGTTATACAAAAAAGTTTTATTTCCAATGAAAACAAGAAACTACAACAAAGACAATTGAGGATTGTCATTATGTCATCAACAACATCAATTTTTCCATCTTTTTCGGAAAAATGACACATTCAAATATAGGTCTCCTCATTTGCAGAAATAGTGAATTTATTATCTGTAAATGCTTTCAATATAGATCGCTGAGCCCTGGTAGCTCAGTCGGTAGCACGTAAGACTTGAGAACAGGAGGTAGCTGGTTTGATCCCCGGCTCAGCCAATTTCTTTCTGAGGTTTGATGATAGTAATTATGACAGGATTCATTCCTCTCTCACAGCTGACCATTGTTTCGACAATGGTTATTTGGGAAAGCAGCCAGTAGCTTGGGAAAGAATATTGTGTGTGGTACAGGTAAAAGAAACTCCAGGAAAGCATGGATAGGTGCATAAGCTGCCGGGATATAACTGAAATAATGTTGAAAACAGCGTTAAACAATATACAATCAAAAATATGGACCAGGCATAAATTTTGTAATTTAGTAAAGAGTTAAAAGCAACTTTCCAAGGTTGACCATACAATATGGTCTGTATTGGTCTCAAAATACTGGATAGCGCAGGTCGAAGATTACAATTTAACAAACTTGAAGAAGAACGCTTTTGAAAACATTATGGGAAAAAGGAGAAAATGCTGGTAACCATTATTTTCCTCTTTTCGCACAATGTTTTCTACACCATCAAAGGCAGAAATCAGTACTTTAGCCACATTTAACCCTTTACCACACAATCCCAACTTTTAATGACCCTGAGAAAGAAGCGTTTTGAAAACATTGTGGGAAAAGGAGAAAATGCTGGTAAACAGCATTTTCTCCTTTTCCCACAATGTTTTCTACCCTTTCCAAACATATTCCAATTTTTGATTCACTTTTATTTTGTTGTCTGCAAATGCTTTCCATTTGGACTGGTATAAAATTTTGTCGTTTGGTAAAGAGTTAAATTGTGGTCTGCAAATCCTTTCAATTTGGAACATTTTAAAATTTTGTTATCTGGTAACCAGTTAACACTAATGACAAATGCTTTGTCTCTGAAACAGAAGAATAATTCTGGTAGCTTGTATTTTTGTCTCTACCCACAATAATTTCAAAAGCCTTCTTTCTCAGGTCATAAAACCACAGGTTTGTTTACTTAGGGGTATTAAAAGAATCTTTAGTCTCAATTGTATTAAAATTCCCTTATACCACACACAAAAAACCTGTTTACAAAGCACAAAAAAATAAAACAGTCATGTAATTTTCCACAGTTGGCACTAAATGGTGCTGCATATTTTATATACACAGGAAATGGTAAAATTATTAACCATTTACCAAACAATTTCATGTGATCTTCAGGGAAAAACTTCCTGAAAACTTGGTTGAAAAAGGAGAAAATGCTGGTGACCAGCATTTCCTCCTTTTTCCACAATGTTTTTGACCCTTTCAAAGAGAAATTAGGTAAAGAGCTGAAGGAACAATATAAACAATCAATAAATCCTGAAACTGTTAAAATACAAAAAAATGAAAAATTCCAGAAGGATGATAATAGCTCAAATATTCTGATTTTAACATTGTTTTGCATGAAATATTTCACTGCATTAAACAGGGTAGATCTAAGATCAGATTGCATGTCTAACCTTGATGTATACTGCAAAAGCCCAATGAAAAATTGTAACAATAAAAGAGCTATGCTCTGTGGAAAGGGGGCTTAATGCATCTGCGAAAAGTGTCCGACCCAGGTCAGCCTGCGCAATCTGCGCAGGCTGACCTGGGCTGAAACTTTTCGCTATAGGTCAATTTTCTGCATGTCAAAGCACCAGTTTACCTCATGATCAAGTCGGTTGTTTAAAAAAGTGGCTATAATGGATCCATAATTATTTGATGACTTGCCTGGCATCATGTATCATGGAGGTGCATCAAGCCTCCTTTTGCCAGAGCATGGCTCAAATATTTGTAATTCAGTTAGTGATAAATTAACAAGTGCTAAGAAATTAACAAAAAACCTGTTTTTGATCAACACAGAAATTGCTACTTTTTCAGTATAAAAGAAAAGTTAAAAAGAAATATGCAATGGCTTATGAATGTTAACTCTGTACGACACAAGCCCAACTTTCAACAACCTTATGAAAGAAGACTTGAAAACATTGTGGGAAAAGGAGAAAATGCTGCTCACCAGCATTTTCTCCTTATTCCACTATATTTCTTACCCTATCAAAGACAACTTTCAGCATCTGAACCATATTGAATCTGTTATCTGCAAATGCTTTTAGTTTTTGAAATTTTGTAATGTGGTAAAGGCTTAAATATAGGTGAGGAATGAGCTGAAAGGTGAACATTGACTATTGAAATGATGATAGCTGTTACTGGACGGTAAATTTTAAGACATTATAAGGCCAAAACAAAATATATGTGTGGTTCGGGTTACATACTGTTGAGAATTAGGTGGGGGGGGGGGGGAATATTGTATTTTTTTATTCTTTTTGTCCAAACATGCCCCGTGGCAATAAATAGAGGTAAAACAACATAGAATTTTCCGAGGATGATTATAACATTATAATATTATGGTGTGATAACATATTAAAAGATCAACTGACCAAAAAATGTTTAGGATAGGGTGTAAAAATTAAACTTGGTCGGGTAGCTGGAACTACATATATATTTTGTTTTGGCCTGATACATGTAATACAAGTATTACAGCATTTTTGCCATAATTGTATATGATGAAAGATAGATTATTATAAAAACTTTGCTGTTTTAAAAGCAACATCACAGTTCAATATCACAGTCCAATATCTCTATCACATAATGCTGATTTGGCGAATGCACATGTCTTGAATACCTAATAGAGTTGTTTCAGCAAGACAAATTCATGTGCAAAATAATTCTTTACCACACAATCCCGAGTCTTAACGACCGTGAAGAAACTTCTGAATACATTGTGGGAAAAGGAGAAAATGCTGGTAACCAGCATTTTCTCCTTTTCCCACAATATTTTCTGCCCTTTCAAAGATAAATCCCATTATCTGAGTGATGATCAATGTCTCGTCTGCATGTTTTAAATCAAGAAGAGTCTAAAACTTTGCCATTTGGTAAAGGGTTTACAGATATGTAAGATCATGAATAGATCCCAAATAATTGATGCTGCACTTTTAAAATTCCAGCCAAAAATTCAAATTATTAGAAAACATAACTGCTTTCTTTAATTTTCAGAAAAATAAATTACAAATAATAAGCTTGTGAAATGACATTTTAGTCATGAACAGTCCTAAAGGAACATGTTCAAGATTTAGTAAAAAAAAATAATGTTAGATACATATCTTTTTTATCACAGTCATTGATGAAATATCACATGATGCTTTTTCGACTTAGATGGTGCAAATGTTATCACAAGATTTTGTAAACTGTATCCTAATGATAAAGTGTGACAACATTGAAAAAATAAAAATACAATATACGTATATACACAATGAAGTAAATGTAATCTTAAATAATGACGTGTTTCGGCTGAAAAAAAAAAATGATCATATAGTTCCATATGAATGTTACATAATTATGTGTATAAATCAGCATCTCTCTGGGGAAAAGGGGGTTTAACCCTATACCAAATATGCTCCTGCTTTAACGATACTGAAGCATAAAGCCTTAGAAAATTTTGTAGGAAAAGAAGATGCTGGTAGCCAGCATTTTCTCCTCTTCTCACAGTTTTTTCTACCATTTCAAAGACAGGTCTGATCTTTCAGGCTACATTTAATCAGTCTTTTGCATATGCTGTCAACCTGGATGAGCGCTTAAGAATGGCTGGTGAAAATGGACCCAGGTTTGACCTCTGATGAAAAAAACAAAAACATCATCTAAAAGTAGGATCCAGACAGCCCAAAACAGACATTACATTCACATTGATATTTCTGATCATTAGAACATTGCTGATTGTCAAGTTTGATAAGCATTTAGTGGTGGAGAAAAGTTGTTTCTGCAGCATAGGGCAGATATACCTAGTCTTAATCCTTAGGCTGCTAAATACGGCTCAATGACCTTTTGCGGACAGTGTAGATCAAGATCAGACTGCACAGAACAGGCAGTCTGATCTTGGATCTACCCTTTCCGATAGGGAGATATTTTTTCTTAAAAAAGTAAGTTTGAAATAGCGTCATTCGGGTTTATGCCTCAAGCTGTTAAAACTCCGGATTGTATGCAATCGGGTTAAATCTTTTTCTACACAGTCAGAGTTACACTTGGCTAGCCTCCAGCAAAATGGATTTGTATGAAACAATATTTGAATAACTAATTCATACATCTTGCTAACCTTATTCATAAAAAAATGGAAAGTTCATTTTACGTAGGTAGATTAACTTGTTGGAGACTGTCCAATTACACGTCTCATTTTGGTATATTTGGCACCACTCTGT
This sequence comes from Hippopus hippopus, assembly GCA_946811185.2. Taxonomy (NCBI): domain Eukaryota; kingdom Metazoa; phylum Mollusca; class Bivalvia; order Cardiida; family Cardiidae; genus Hippopus; species Hippopus hippopus. The sequence goes on along the minus strand of OX328113.1, from coordinate 9,659,547 downwards.
GTTAGTCAAATAATCCTATCTTCCCTTGGCTCATACCAACTTAGCATTAATTGAATACCTTAATTTGCATGAACTAGGTTAGATGTTTATTTATTTTGCATAAAATTTCTTGAAGAGTATCATTAACCCTTTCCCAAACGATCCTATGTTTGAATGACCCTTAACAATTTTCTAGACAGAAACCATTGATTTAGGTACATTTGATTTGTCCAATGCAAGAAACTAGTGCTTTCAATTTGGTTGAATCCTAAATTTTGTTGTTTGGTAAAAAGTTAATCTACTTTAAAGTCATCTGCAAATCTGATCAATTTTGACATGTCCAAAATTTTATCCTTTGGTAAAGGGATAAAAGAACGAATATGTTTTCAAAATTCATTTCTTTGAGTACAAGTGAGTTCTGATAAGCCAAACTTTTTTTTCAAAACCTAATTGAACAGACAAGTTCGGTTCTTTTTCTTTGGAAAATGATGTAAATAATATAGCAGCATAAGATACTAGACAACATACCAGAAATGTTTTCTAAAGAAAACAAAGAAATTTTAGTTGTGTCTCATTTCATTACATTTTCTTTTATATCATTTTGATGTTGATTCATACCTAATGGGCTTCTAGAATTGTTGTATGTTGTTTGTTACCATCTGTTACTATGTACACATAGAAATACACATTGAACAGATCTTTTTATGTGCAACTGTCTTAAAGCATGGTTTTTTGGAAACCAAATTCTTTTAAAACAGACCAAGCCACATGTATCTGTGTAATACAGGAATTACCTTCATAAATAAAGATCACATGGTAGATCTATAAAAAGCTTTTCCTCAGAATTTCCATGGTAACCCATGGTACATATTGCTTGAATGTCTGTTTGGCGGATGGTGTGTCGGATGGTGGGTGAGCCTGGTATATTCGTGATTGTCACTGTGACAGGCAGCCTGACCCTTTCTGTGCAGGCCTTTCTGACGTGGACGCCCTGGTTCATGTGTACCACTGTGGATCATTGGGAGACGCAAACCCTCAGGTTTACAATCCATATCTGATTCAGATATATCTTGAACTAGATTTGAACCACCTTGCATTTCTTTGACCAAGGATTTTAGTGTCTGCAATCTTTGCTTTTTTTCTGCAAATTTGCTGTTTGCCTTTTCCAGTCTGTTACATTTGGCTTTTAGGTCTCTCAACTGGGTTTCAAACTGCTTGTTGTCATGTTGGGATTCAGCAAGCTGTGTTGCAAGCATTCTTAGTTCTTTTTCTTTTTCCTCCAGATTTTTTTCTATTTTTTCTGTGAAAGAGTTCAAATTCTGTACTTCTTCATGCAATGAACGACAACTGTCCTTCAGTTTATCAATTTTGTCCACATCTCTGTCATGTACCTCCACATCGTTTTCATGTACCTCCACGAGTCTTTCAATGATTTGATGTAAAGGTTTACCACAATCACCTTCTATACCTAAAGCAGTAAAACAGTTATTCACCTCATTGGTCAGTTTTTCATATCTTGCACTCATTGTTTTCACCTTGCTTTCAATCATTTCAATAGTTATTTCAAATTTGCCATCAACCTCATCACAAGATTCAGTGGAAGGCGGTCTTTCATTGGAATTGCCTAGTGCTGTATAGATACGAGTTAGTATCTCAATTTCAATGTCTCTTTGATCTGTTACATGGACATCACTGTTGTTACTCTGTTCACTTGCGGTGCTGTCCATGCTATTACGCCTAGCTCTCTCTACTTCATGTCCAAAAATGTCAGTCACTGGAGGATTTTTTAGCTGTTTGTATAGAAACTTTTCTATTCTTTTCTTGTCTTGCTCACAAAATCGCTTGCTGTTTCCAAATTCTTCATGTACAAAAATTCCAACTTTTTTCTTCAGATTGACTGCATCTGCTTCTACAAAGATAAAAAACAATCAGGAAATAAGCACAAGAAAGTAGTATTTTGTGTGATATATGTTTTAACTTTGGGAAGGCAAAATAAATCAAATGGACATTTCTGTAAGAAAAAAAACCCACCAAATAACAATATGATTTTGACAGTGTCACTGCCAGAAAATTTTACATTTTTCATAAAAGCTGACAGTGTAGAATCAAGGTAAAACTGCACATCCACAAACATGCAGTTTGATCTGAATACACACTGAACAAGAAGGTCATGATGGCCTTGAATGGCCCACCTGAGCTGAAATATCAGAGATGAATATTAAGTTTTTTTAAAAAACCAGATTACAAGACATGTTCCTATACCATTTCAATAAACAGTCGTGAAATACAGTATTTCTCCTAATAAAAGCTCCCGGGAGCTATGCAAAACATAGATAGGGAGCCTTTATTTTGTACCCAATTTGCAAAGCAAAAAGTCTGTTCAATTTTGTATTTCTTTGTGTTTTAGTGACTGTTAGAGGAAATATTCATCAAATTCTTCAAATATTGTCGTTTTAATCAATTAATGTACATTAGGTTATCATGATTTAAGGGTTTTTCTTGGTGGGGGGGAGCTACTATTAGGGAAGGTGCTTTTATTAGGAGAAATACAGGTATGACAAATTCTAGAAAAAATAATTAATCAGATTCATTTGCACTGAAGTTTTTTTCCCAAAGAAATTTTTTGCTCAGAAACAAATCAACAGATTACACAATCCATTATCACACAATCCCATGTTTTAATGTCTCTGAAGAAGGAGTATATTAAAAAACACTGGAAAAAGTAGAAAATGTTGGTAACTAGCATTTTCTCTCTTTCCCATAATGCTTTTTACCATTTCAAAGACAAAAATCTTCTTTTGATCCACGTTTATATTTGCTTTGTCACTTGCAAGTGCTTTGAATTTGGTGTAGTCAAATATTTTGACTGTTGATAAGGCCAAAACAAAATACATGGTTCCATGCAGTTACACACTTTTGAGAATTAGGGTTGGTAGGGAAGGAAAATTATTCTATTTTTTGTAATTATTTATTTATTTTCCAAACATGTCTGATGGTCATCAGTAGAGGTAAAAGAACAGAATTTTCTGAGGACAAAGATTACCGTCTGGGTTTTAGTCAGTGTCGACTGTGGAGCGATCGCCATTTGAGAAACTGCTGTATTTAATACAGAATATGGATTTTACTACTGATTATGATTCATTTGGTCATTAAGAAGCATTCATGATTAATATAGGACACTGGCCTTCAATTCTTTCACTTCCTTAAAGTTTTTCCAAGGTAGTTGACAGATTATGTGTAGCCAGAAGTTTATCGTGTTAAGGGAAACATATTTATATTCAGATAGCCAGGTGATAATGATATCAGTTTGTGAAGTAATTAGGACTGTCGATGCCATCTGGTTAGCCCATTTTTGATTAGAAATAAAGCTGAGGGAGCTTTAATAAAGGACATTACGGAGTACTAAAATATTAAATGATCAGCTGGTGAAAAAATTGCTTAGGGTCCGGTGTAAAAATTAGACATGGTCAGGTAACCGGAACCACATGTATTTTTTGTTTGGCCTAAAGGTATAATTTATTAATTTTATTAACGATGTATATGACAAATTTTTCTAACGGTCAGATTTTTTTAAAATTTTGCACATACAAAGCTCATCATATCTCTAGGAGATTACAGTAAAAAGATAGGAGTCACCATGCTTGTTTCTGAGAAATTTTCCTATGAAAAAGGTATCTACAGTTCCAAAATTCAGCTTATATTGGATTTAAAGCGCCTTTCTTTAATAGTCAGTTAAACACGAAAATTACAGGAAAAATATACAAATATACATCATTTTAATAAAAATTCATATATTTTTGCACAAAAAAATATATAAAAGCCTGGTTTTGAGCATGGTAAATGTACAAATATGCATGTTATATATAGACCATTGAATTAAAAAGGGAGATAATTTGATCAAATTAAGGGTTAATCGTAAAAAAATACATACTTTCTAACAGACAGATTTTTCTTAAACTTTCCACACTTATACACTGTATAATATTAAACAATAAGAAAAAATAAAAATGGCACCTACCCGTGGTTATTTCGTCAGAAAACAAGGTTGAAGGTCACTGTGGAAGTTATTTTTTCAAGGAAAAAAATAGGATAAAAGCTCAGCAGACATGGTGGGAAAAGGAGAAATTGCTCAGTAGGAGCTATTTCTCCTTTTCCAACAATAATTTTCAAAGTGGAAACTGCTATACTTCCACAGCTTTAAATTTCTTGCCTTTGTTTCCTTGTTTGGTGTGTAATACCATGTCAGCAGCATTTTACTTATTTCACGGTGACAGTTCAAAAATCCACTTTTTTCTCTTCACCAATACTACCCCAAGAAAGTGCTACTTGTTTCAGTGTGCCAATAGTATTCCCATCATGTGCAAAAAATACACAGGTGCACTTTTGATTCAATATCCACGACAAAAATACCTGCGCAGTAGGATGCGGGCAAACATTTGTCATATACGTCATTAAAAGAAATATTTTATGCAATAAAAAAACAGCAGTACTAAAGCTCTGTAAAACATGGAAAGTAGTTGGTTAAGTTTGTTATATAGTGTAGAAAATCTTGCCATAAATTAACTTTTTCTATGCAGCATATCAAAGAAAAACCTTGTGATTTCTAGTACTACCAGTATTGGAATTTGATATTTCCCAAGTGCAGTTATTGGGAATACAAGAGTGTGAAATTTATAACTAATATTGCCTTTGAATTTAAATGTATCAGTGTTCCCTTTTATGATATACAAATCCAAACTTTCTATATTTCATTGACCTACTGTGTAAATATACCTTATTGAAATTGGTATTGATTGCTAAATAAACATTTTTAAGCCAAGAAGAATGTCCTTAATAGTGCAAAATAAAGGCTGTTTCAAGGGATTGATGTTCTGTGATCATAAGCCCTCAAACATTTTAGAAGGAACACCAACAATTCAGCGTTGAACAGAGCAAAGCTTCCCAAATGCTAAAGCCCCAGTAGCTGTCAAAAGTAGGCAGTGCAAGTGTTGAAATGCATTTGAATTTAAATCATACCGTAATGTACATTATTGTGAAGATGACAGTCTGTTTTTGTACAGTCAGTCCCATGTGTTAGTTATTAGGAGAAAAATGAATTTTCAAATCGGGTAAAAAGTAAACAAAAGATAAAGTAACCTGGCAACTTTTGACCTTCTTTAAAGTTCATTTTTCTCCCAGCAACTAACACTTTACCGATTACACAATAACAGATTGTTATCTTTACAATAATTTGAAAATGGTTAGATTTCAATTTAGATGCATTTTAACACCTGCATTGTTTCATTTTGGCAGCTATTGAGACTTTAACCCATAGTAAACCATGTCAGCTGAGGGGGAAAAACCCAAAATATTATACATGTATATACTTCTCTGTTCATTCATTTAAATCTAAGCACTTTACTGAACAATTCTCTGTTTAAATGGTACCGAGGAAGCCAATAAATGGTAACAAGACAATCTTAAAAAAATTGTTGGAAAAGGACAAAGTGCTGGTTACACCAGTGCATCAGCATTTTCTAATTTTTTAACCAGCATTTTTCTCCTGTTTCTACAATGCTTTCTCCCCTTTAAGTGATAAATCCCTTTCATTCACAGAGCCATATTTCATATCTGCAAAATTTATGTGGAATGAATTAAAATGATGTTTGGGTAAGGATTAACCCTTTACCACACAATCCTGAGTTTTAATGACCCTTGGGGAGGAGGCTTTGGAAAACATGGTGGAAAAAGGAGAAAATGCTGGTAACCATCATTTTCCCCTTTTCCCACAATGTTTTCTATCCTATCAAAGACAAATCTTATCATTTGAGCAATATTTAATTTGTTGTCTGCCGATGCTTTCAATTTGAACTAGTCTAAAATTTTGTCGTCTGGTAAAGAGTTAGATATCAGTGCTACGCACACTATTCTTTCTCTTATCACACATGTTAGCAAGCCTAATTAGAAGAAGAAGAGGAGAAAGAAGAGGAAGGAAAGCAAAGGAACTTTCTTTGTTGATTGAGAAAAAATGTTGGAACATAAATACAAAAATAGACATGAGCATTACTTTGGATAAAGGGGGTTTAAAGCATCTCTGTGATGTATTATACCAAGAAGTCATCACATGATTATGGTTCCATAAAATTTATTTTGTCTAACAAACAACTGTGAATCATGAAGTAGAATGGTCCTTGGGCACACAGAAAATTTGAAAAATAGCAAAAACGTTTGACTAATATCAGCGCAGGCTGACATTGGTTGGCACTCATTGCAGTTACATTGAACTCCCTTTTCACGGAGTATGACTCAAAAGATTTGTCATTTTGTTTGGAACATTTACTTTAGAAATGAAATAACATATTTCTGTTCATGAGTTATTGTTATTACACATTATTATTACACAAACTTTTGAACTTTCACCTGAATGGATGTCCTTTTGCAACCATCATCAGGAAAAATATCTTGACAAATGGATGAATTGACTCCTTACTACACAAAAAAGTTAGGACTAGTCTAAATTAAAAGCATCTGCCAATAACATAACCAGTGTGACTCAAAAACTGAATATGTTTTGTGAAGGGTAGAAAACATTGTGGGAAAAGGAGAAAATGCTGGTTAATAGCATTTTCTTCTTTTCCCACAATGTTTTCAAAAGGCTTCTTTCTCAGGGTCTCTAAAAGTTGGTATTGTCTGATAAAGGGTTTACGTCTTACTATATGATCCTATTTTTTACACAGGAAATGGTTATTTTCCCAATAGCAGTATTTTTATATAGGAAAAAGGCTTTTTAGGGTTGTGGGCAAAGGGAATAATGCTTACAATCAGGTTTTTCTCCTTTTCTCTATTTTTTTTCCCCAATCCTTTAAAAGACAGATCCTCATTTTGAGCCATATTAGATTTGTTGTCTGCAAATACTTTCAGTATATAATAGTCCAAAGTTTTGTCATCTGGTAAAGAGTTTACACATTTTTGGTCTGTCCAACAACCTTAACTCATTAACAGATGACAAAATTTTAGATCAGTCCAATTTGAAAGCAGGTTTTTGTGGGAGTGTCCTTGGGCAAGACACTTCAGAGCCCTAGCTCAGTACTGGTGAAACCCAGGAAATACATGAATATGTGAGCTGTTGCCGTGATGTGACTGAAATGATGTTGAAAGCGGCGTAAAATACCATTCAATCAATCAATTAGCCAAGTTGAAAGCATTAATGCGGGCAGCAGACTAATTTAGGATCAAATGAGGGAGTATGTAACAAAAGGAAGAAAACATTGTGGGAAAAGGAGAAAATGCTGGTTACCAGCATTTTCTCCTTTTTCCTCTATATTTTCAAAAGCATTCATCCTCGTAGAAATTGAAACACTTGATTGGTTGGTAAAGGGGTTGAGTGTCCACATTGCTATTCTGTGTCGTAAGGATCTTTGAGTTGAAATGTTCTATACACATTCACCAACACTCTGTCTAAGCAGTAACAAACAGTCTAGGCTCCATTTTCACAAAATTATTCTTGATATAATCCCTGCGCAAATATTTTTAAATAAGCCCTCCGGTTGGCTAATTATAGATAATGTAGCCAATCAGACAACATTATTATATAAAGCTATCCAATCAGACAGCATTATAGTCCAGCTGAACTGAGCGGACCAGTCATTCAAGACATACTGCACATGCACAGCTTTCCAACTAGCGATCTGAATGGCTGTTAATCAATAAATCTAGCCAATCGAAAGGCACTATAGTCGAAAATGTATTGCATATTCAACAGCGTCATTCTCAAGTGAATTTCCTTTCAAAGCCTATTTACTCTGTTCAAGTAGAATGTGTATGCAAATTTTTTTTTAAACATGCACTCTGGTTGGCTGATATTAATCCTTAGGCTGCCAAGCACGACTCAAAGACCTTTTGCTGACAGTGTAGATCAAGATCAGACTGCACGAAATGTGCAGTCTGATCTTGTATCTACACTGTCCAATAAGGAGATAACTTTCCCCAAAAAATACATTTGAAATGGCAAAATTTGGGTTTTTGCTATTGGCTAAAAAGTTTTGTTTCACACATTAAATATCAGGATAAGTGTTAAACAAATTTAGCCTATCAGAAGGCATTCAAGTCGAGCGAAGCTATAGTGCATATTTGCCAACCATTCTAGATGGACTCCTCTTGCAAACTTTCAGTACTTTTCCCCAGTTATTTTGGGTAGAATATGTACGCAAATTTTTCAAACATGCACTCTGATTAGCTAATATTGAATAGATGTAACAAATCAGAAAGCGTTATAGTCCAGCGGAATAGACTCAAAACTTGATGAATATGGAACCTTGGGAATCAAAAAGATGAACAGAACATAATAGAGGCTAAGGACAAGAAGATGTGACCAGCTAGCAGAGAAATTTCAGAAGATTGCAGGCAGAATGAAGTCTTTGATTCTGTATCTTTTCCAGAGTAGCACACCTTACCTGGATCTCCTGATGCTAAATCTGGATTGGGAAAATTTATATAGACATATCTACTATTCCTGTACTAAACAACAAAATTTTAAAGTGTACTAGAACTAAAAGCATTTGCAGACAATTACTTAAATATAGCGCTACAGATAAGTTTGGCTATAAAATGATAGTAAAGGAGAAATTGCTGGTTTCCAGTAATTCTCCTCCTTTTCTAACAATGTTTTCAAAAGCCTACTCTCTGCTGGTCAGTAAAAGACAGGATTCTATGGTAACATGTTTAACCGGTCACAAATGTTTTTTGTACTCTTAACTGGTTCTTTTTGTCAAGCAGTATGTTTTATTCTCTTGCTCATATACCTGTAATTCCTCCATGTGGTTTTGCAAGGCTCAGTAGGGATAAGTTTTTCACAGGTCGTTGGGCAAGATAGTTCATAGCCCCAGCCTTAAGTTGATGAAAACCACAAAACACATGAATAAGTGAACTGTTGCTGTGATATGACTTTTCCTACAGTGTTTTCTACCCATTAGAAGAAAGGCACCAATACTTCACCAATGATTTGTCATCTGCAAATTCTTTCAATTTGGAAAAGTCTTAAATTTTGTCGTTTAGTGAAGAGAAAAACTTAGTTGTCTTGTTAAGTGATAACCCTGTGCTCACAATCCCTAGTTCAAATGACCCTAATAAAGAGGCAATTTAAAAAAAAAATGTTGGAAAATGAGAAAATGCTGGTAACCAGCATTTTCTCCTTTTCCCCTAGCATTTTCTACTTTGTCACATACGCTTACTATAATTTTTTCACATTAATTAAATTTTGGCATCTTCAAATTCATGAAAGTCTAGGATTTTGTCGTTTAGTAAGTTACATCAGCTGATTAGTCAAGCATGCTTAAATAGGTTATTTTATGACTAATTGCCGGTAACTCTTGCTCAACATTACGTGACTCTGTCTAAATACCTGAATAAAATTTTTGGAAGAATGATAGAACTAGATAAATCCAATATAGTACACTTTTATCAGGCAACAAAAATGGAAATAATCCATAATATAAGAATTTGCAGATGACCAAATGGAATTGAATTGAATGGGGATCAAATGACAGAATTTGATCGGGTCACAAAAACCTTCTTTGTTTGTATTGGATTTTAACACTATACAGCTTATATTACAACAGTAGAAAATGTCTTCTAGAAAAAGAGAAAATGCTAGTTACCACCATTTTCATCTTTTCCCACAATGTTTTCAAAATCAGAGACCTTGTCACTGTGGGTTGTTTAACCCTTTGCCAAACAATCCTCTGTCCAGCATTTCACCCTTTACCACAACATATTTTATCTTTCCACAAACAAATTCTATATTTGAGTCACATTTATTTTGTCATCTGCAAATGCCTTCACTTTGAAAAGTCTAAAATTTTGTCACTTGTTAAAGGGTCAACCCTTTAGCACATGGCAAGATTCTAGACTGGTCTATATTGAATGAATTTACTGATCACAGTTCATTTTTCAAATGATAGTATTTTGTCCTTGAATAGATAGAAAACATTGTGAGAAAAGGAGAAAATGCTGGTTACCAGCATTTTCTCCTTTTCCCATTATGTTTTCAAAAGCCTTCCTGCTCAGGGTCATAAAAATCCAGATCGTGTGGTCAAGGGTTAAACAAAGTGAACATCTGGTAAAGTGTTGACCCCATACTAAATCGCTAGAATGAGTTTGTCATGTTATATTGGACATTAGTGTCGGCTCAGGATCAGGCTGCATGTTCCTGATCTTTACTCCACAAAAACAATTTGTTTGTGGCATTCATTTCTAGGGTTGAACAATGTAGAAATCTCTTTATTCCATTCAAAATAATTCAAGGACATTTGAATTCTATAATGTAATAAAAGATGGGTAGATTTACATGTAAAACATTTATATTTTGAATTTATCTCTTTTTTTCTTTTTCTCTACATGTAAAAAAGGTGAGATATGAACAGAATAAAATTAATATTATATTTTAATTATATTGATAAAGAATTTTTATTTATGCAACAAATTTGAAGGGAATTCTGCATTTTTTTTTTTAAGACAATGACTATGCAGAAATGAACTGATTCTAATTTGATTTTGAGCCAAATCATAAGTAAGAGAATAGACCAAATAACAGATGTTGATCAAAAAAATTAATAAACCAATCGGATAGGTTGTTCTATATTGAATGACTGTTACATTTTGAGTTTATCTTTTTTTTTTCCTTACATGTAAAAAAGGCAAGATATGAGCAGAATAAAATTAATATTATATTTTAATTATACAGGTAAAACTTTTTTATTCATGCAACAAACTTGAAGGAAATTCTGCAAATTTTTTCTTAAAACAATGACTATACGGAAATGAATTGATTTTAATTTGATTTTGAGCCAAGTCATAAGTAAGAGAATAAACCAAATGACAGATGTCAATCAAAATAATTGATAAACCAATCAATGATCAGCATTTTCCTGATTTAAAGCGGAAGTTGTCTCACCACTATTTTCCCAGGATATTCTTAATTATTAGCAGTTATGAATGCATGTATTTACATGTGAGTCATGATTTGGGAGTCCAACTTAGATAGGCCATGCTTGGGCAAAAGGGGGCTTAATGCATCTCTGTGATCCATGGTATCAAGCAAGCCATCACATACTTATGGATTCATAATGGCCACTTTTTTTAACAACCGACTTAATCATGAGGTAGACTGTTCCTTGGAAATACAGAAAATTGACCAGTAACGAAAAGTTTCGGCCCAGGTCAGCCTGCGCGGACTGCGCAGGCTGACCTTGGTTGATACATTTTGCAGATGCATTAAGCCCCCTTTTCACAGAGCATAGCTCAATGTACATGTATTACATTATCAAGTGTAAATTTACAAATAGCAAAAAACATTGTGAAAACATTGTGGGAAAAGGAGAAAATGCTGGTAACCAGCATTTACTCCTTTTCCCCACAATGTTTTCTACTCTCCCTGAAACAAAGTTCAATCATTGGGCAACATGTATTTTGTTGTCTACAAATGCTTTCAGCTTTGGCTAGCCTAAAATTTTGTAATGTGGTAAAGAGTTAAGAGCTAAATGGATATTTGTGGGTTGATGTGGGGTGATAAATGGCAAAAAAAGGTGTATAAGTTGGTGCAAAAATATATTATAAGCCACACTCTGGTAAAAGGGGATTGAATGCATCACCTTGATGTATTATACCAAGCAAGTCATCACATATTTATGGATTCATAATGTCCATTTTGTCTAACAGCTGACTGAATCATGAAGTTGAATGGTCCTTAGACAAGCACAAAATTGACCGATGGCAAAAAGTTTAGACTCCGGTCAGCTTGTACGGACTGCAAAAGGCTGACATTAATCGATACCTTTTTGCATACTCATTAAACCCCCTTTTCACAAGGCTTTTCTCATATCCTATAGATAAGTTACAAAATGAATTCTTATTGGAATATTGATATATTTTAGTTACTGGTTACAGGTGTATTGTAAAATTTCACAAAGAAATTTCTGTTAAGTAAAATTTAAAACCCAAGTGAAACTACCCTTTTATACAAACATGTTTTGAAACCCTTATCTCTCTACCAAACAGTCCCAGGCTTTAATGACCTTGAGGCAAAAGGCACTTGAAAAAATGTGGGAAAAGGAGAAGATACTGGTAACAAGTATTTTCTCTTTGTCCTTCAATGTTTTCTGCTCTTGCAAAGACAAGCCTGTTTATTTGAGCTAAATTTGATACATTTGACTTGTCTCCTGGAAAGATTTTCAATTTGGACTAGCCTAGAATTTTATTGTCTGGTAAAAATTATAATATTTTAGACTTGTCCAATTGAAAGGATTTGCAGACAACAATCAAAATGTTGTTCAAATGAACCTATTTGTTCTTGAAGGGATTGACAACATTGTGGGAAAAAGAAGAAAATGCTGATTACCAGCATTTTCTCCTTTATGCTCCAGTCATCAAGTGGGGATGGAGCATACAGTGCACCCCATGTTTGTGTGTGTGTTTTTGGTAAACAGTGATGTGCGTGTCTGGCTAATAATTTCCAGCTGGGCAGTCTGATTCTAAGGTACTGTTGCACAAACGATCACCATGGATAGATAATGTGTCATGTTCAACAACCATGTTGCCAGCTCAAAGTTAAACGTCACAGTGCTTGGTTGAACTTTGTCAGTATAGGCTACAATTGTTGTGATGACAATGTTGCAGGGGCATCCATGTTGATGATACATTTCTAAAATAATGTTTTCAGAGGCCTTTGGCCTCAGGGTCATTAAAACACAGCATTGTGTAATAAGGGTTTTTCTGTCTTTCTATTCATAAAAGTCCAGACCTAGTACACTTGTAATCAGTTAACTAAGTATTATATGGGATGACAAAAGAAGACAAGAAAGGGTAGATTGCCCGAGAATTAAATACCTGTTTTAGAAGCTAGCTTGTGGTATGTGTCTCGGAGTTTGTCGCTTATCCATGAGTAATGGTCATGAATCGAATGTAAAAACTTGTCGAAAGCCCTCGGACCACGTCTGGGTAATATCTGTAAGAATTTTAGCACTTTGTCTTTTCGTGTTTTTTCGGCCTGAAAGAAAAGAAGGCAAAGTAAGATAAAGAATGTACTTTTTACCAGCATTTTCTCCTTTTCTCGCAGTGTTTTCCAAAGGCCTCTTTCGCGGGTTTGTTAAATCTTGGGATTGCATGGTAAAGGGTTAATCCTGTATGGTGTCTAAAGGATTATCCTCTTCAGTGCAAAAGGCAGATGAAAAAAAAAGGGGGATTTTGCTGTTTGTATAGATCAAGATCAGACAGCAGAGGACATGATCTTGGATCCACACTGTTTGCTTGTTTAAGCAAGCTTATTAGATAAACACTTTTCTGGCTCTCAGTGGAATATATTTTCAGCCATTCCAGGAAGTCAGTTTGTATACATGTGAGTTTATCCATTTAAAAGAATTGAGTACACGGATTAATTCCAGAATCCTATGAGCTCTTAACCAGACAATGCCAAGTTTTTACAACCCTGAGAATGACAGCTTATGAAAATGTTGTGGGAAAAGAAAAAAATGCTGGTAAGCAGTATTGTATTTTTTTCCCACCAATGTTTTGTAATCTTTTATAAAAGAATCTCGGCATATCAACCACATTTGATTTATTGCCACAAATGCTTTCAAGAAACAGGCTTTTGCAGATGGCATACATCAAGATCAGACTTAACAGAAAATGCAGTCTTATCTTGGATTGTATACTGTTCACTTGTTCAGTCAAGCCTGTAAGAGAAAGATCTTCCTGAGTTTCAGTAGATCATATTTTCAACTCCTGACAGATGTAAAGTTTATGTATATGGCATTAAAAAAGTCAAATACACAGACCATTCCCTAAATTTATTAACCCGTATCCTGCAGCATATGTTAAATGATACCTTCAAGCCTATAGTAAAAACCAAAATATTGGTATTTCAAAATTATGTTTGGGGTAGAAATGTCTCCTTATCGGACAGTGTAGATCCAAGATCAGACTGCACGTTCTGTGCAGTCTGATCTTGATCTACATTGTCCGCAAATGGTCATTGAGCCTGGTTTAGCAGCCATAGGGTTAAACCTGTTACCACATAGGATATTGAACTTATGATTCACTGAAAGGGAAAGCAAATTATGTGATTGGATATAAATGGGTCTTTCAGTTATTAACTGTATATCAGACATTTCTTGAGAGCATTAATTTCGCAGACAACTAAATTAATATGACTCAAACCTGAAGGGCAGTAAACATCGTGGGAAACGGAGCAAATGATGATTACCATTTTCACCTTCTCTAACTTTTTCCACAGTTTCTCCTTTTCCCACAACGTTTTTAAAAGCCCTCTTCTTCAGAGTTGGTAAAACTTGGGATTGTATGGAAAAGGGTAAAAAAAACATGAAGTAATTGCTCATCAGTAGCAGTTGCTTCTTTCACATTTTTTCTTTTTCTCTCTTACCCAAAAGTCCAAAGTTTTAGCAACCCTCAGAAAAAAAAAAAAGCTTTCAAAAACATTGTAGGAAAAGGGGACATTGCTGATAATCAGCATTTTCTCCTTTTCCGACACAATTTTCCATCTTTGCCAAAACAAAAATCCATTATTTTAGCCACATTTTATATGTCCTCTGCAGATGCTTTCAATTTGGACCAGTCTAAGATTTTGTTGTCCGAGATTAAGAGAGAAATGGCATTCAAATACCAGTCCTATACAATGAATGAGAGAGGATTAGTATTAAAAGTCTTGTGTGAGAAAGATTTTTACCTAACTACCTAAACCACATTATTATCATAGTTTTTGTGAAAGATCTTAACCAAATTTTCCTTTTCAATATCTTTGTTAACCCTTTACTTAACGATAAAATTTTGGACTCAATGAAATTGAGAGCATTTGTGGACAACAAAATTAGAAATTGGTCAAAATTTCAGTCCGTGATGAGGTAGAAAACATTGTGGGAAAAGGAGTAAATGCTGGTAACCAGCATTTTCTACTTTTTCCCACAATGTTTTCAAGTCTTCTTTCTCAGGGTCAATAAAACTCAACAAAATTTTAGACTGATTTAATTTGAAAACATTTGCAGATAACAAATTTAGTGTCTTTCAAATGATGCAATATGTCTGTGAAGGGGTAGAAAACATTGTGAGAAAAGTAAAAAATGGTGGTTACCAGTGATTGCTCATTTCAATTTGAAGTGAGCAACTCGGATTTTCACAGTCTTGCCAAGCTTCAGAAATGATCATCTTTGAATTAAGTTAGACAAAAACTTACAAACCACAAGTAAAGGAGAAAAAGAAATATAAGAATTAACATTTTTTGGTCATATTTCATTATAGGGCTATATAAACTAACAAGGTATTTTCAGTTTTTGCATGAGATTTTGCAAAGGTTTGTACGGATGTCACTTGATCAATAACACACATTGATTATGTGGGACAGTAGTTAAAAGTGAACATTTATGTCGTATCAAAAATTGACACAGCTAATCAATTGCACAACAACTAACCCTTTATTCAAATGCAAAATTTGCACCTTTTAACTGTATGTAATGGTCTTGTTTCTTTACTTTTGCAGAAAAAAGTATATTCTGTAGTACCTCACAGCAAATTTTTGCAATACAATGGGCTGAATGTCCCGTCCATTTATTTAGCACTACAAGGCTTAACTCCTTGCTAAACAATCTGAGACCCTGAGGTCGAAGGCTTCTCAAAACATATCTGGAAAAGGAGAAAATGCTGGTAACCAGCATTTTGTTGTTTTCTCATGATATTTTCTTTCCTGTCGAGACATATCGCATCATTACAGTTCAGTTTAATTGGCTATCTGCAAATGCTCTCAATTTGGATACGTATATAAGAGGATAATCAACTGGTTGTGTGTGATATTAAAAATCTGTCACTAGAATGGGATATGATACGGTTGAAAAAATGAGTCCGAAGGACGAGTTTTTAAACTCATCAAACCCTATTTGAGTGACATATTTTTACTATCACACACAACCAGTTGATTATCCTATTTATTATATTCCTAATTCACTATTTTTTATTCTAATAATTATCAAGAATGGTACAATATGAGCAATACAGGAAAAAAGTTGTTCCAGCAAACATTCTAAAACTATATCGTCGCTAGTGATGATACCATAATTATCATTACTAGTGGTGTTATTGACTGTGAAATTCCAGTAATTCGCTGATAAGAATATAATAAAAAAAAAAATCATTGTTTAGTATAGAGTTGGTTGATGAATGGGCCCAATCGGATTCATAATATAGATCTGTATCATATACATGTATTTTTCCGTTGAATATCTTACCATAATTTCCTCCTCCATATCTTCGTTAAGGATTCCATTTTGTATGAATTTTGATCGGAGTTCAGGAGATAGATCCAAATCGTGCAGTATGTCTTGATAATGTTGTCTTAATGTTCTTTTCTGTAGATCGTTCATTCTTGTCTCCATTGTTGTCTTTGTGTGTGGGGCAAACTTAATTTATTCCTGTATAATTATGAATGGAGTCTTCAATTACAGTGTTCTGCCAAGGTAGGGATCCTGGGATACCCCCCGCATGATTTAACTTTTTACCAAAGAACAAAAACTTGGACTTGTCCAAATAATTAGCATTTGCAGATAACTGACTAAATGTGACTCAAAACATGAAACTTGTGTATCATAAGGTAGAAAGGATTATGGGAAAAGGAGAAAATGTAGGTTACCAGCATTTTCTCCTTTTCCCATAATGCTTTCAAAAGCCCTTTTTCCTCAGGGTTGTTAACTCTTTCCATACCATAGACGACACCAGAAGCTTTTATGGACAATGTAGATCAAGATCAGACTGCACAGAACTTGCAGTCTGATCTCTGATCTACATTGTCCACTGCTATATTCTAGATTATGACCAAATTGTGTACTGATCTTGCAGAGGATATGTATTTTCAGCCTTTGAGAAAAAACATTTTATTTATTCAGTTGTGAGAGTTAAAAGTCGGGATTGTGTGGTAAAGGGTTAACTCTTTACCTGATGTCATACTTTTAGGCTCATCCATCTTGAAAGAGGTTGTAGACGTAAATAAGCCTGGCTGGGTAGCTCAGTGGTTAGCGTATCTGACTCGTGACCTGGAGGTTGCAGGTTTGATACCTGGTTGCGGCCAACTTCCTTTCTGATGCATGTGAGAAAAGTAGTCAGTGGCTTCGGAAAGAAAGTTGTGTCAGTACTGGTGTGTGAAAGCCAGGAAACACATGGGTGGGCTATGATATGACCTAAGCTGTTAAAATGGCATTAAACTCCAATACAAAAGACATAAATAACTTCAATTTGGATTTGTCTTTGATAGGGTAGAAAACTTTGGAAAACAAAAAAATGCTCATAACCAACACTTTGTACTTTGGTAAGAGGGCTAGAAGATTCTTCAGAATTGGAAATGGAACAAAATTGAAGGAAAAAAAACAAGTTTACTCCTTTATTCAAATCTGCCTGCAATTATTGTGACACCATGTATAATTTCAAAAGAAGAATCCTTAAAGTTGATGGTAAGGACTCATAACCTTTAAATTGCTAAATAAGTTGAATAAAACCTTGAAGCTCATAGTAAAAACCCAAATAATGTTATGTCAAACATATATTTTGGAGAAGAATATCTCCTTATCAGAAAGTGCAGATCCAAGATCAGACTGCACATTCGTGCAGTCTGATCTTGATCTACACTGTCTGCAAAAGGTCAGTGAGCCATGCTTTGCAGCTTAAAGGTTAAAGACACTATGCCACTCAAAACATAACTATGACACTATAATTTTAGTGAAAAGATTGAAAAAGAATATCCTACACACTTGAACAGATTTCTGTAGAAGTTAAATGAAGTAATTATTGTGGAAAGTATGTCAGTAGACCTTTTAATTGTTCATTAGCAACTAGGCAATACTGAGAAACAAATCCTATGTTTTTACGAACCTGATGAAGAAGGCCTTTGAAAACAAAATGGTAAAAGGAGAAACTACCAGTAACCATCATTTTTCCTTCTACCTTCTTTTCAACCCTGTCTGTGGCAAATCACTTGAGCCCCATTTTATTTGAGTTTTGTAAAAAAAATAATGCTTTTAATTTTTGGCAGGTCTTAAATTTTGCGTTCTGGTGAAGAGTTAAATAATTCCCTTATTCAGTAAATCTTTATTATCATTGATTAAACATTAGACAAATATATGTATAGGTACCAAACTATAGGTACAAAACCAAAAAAAAAAAGATTTTTCAAATCTAAAGCATTTGCAGACAAATTTAATTTAGCTCAAAACTTGGAAATTGTTTTTGAAACAGTAGAAAATATTTTTGGGAAGGGAGGAAATGCTAGCTACTAGCAGTTTCTGCTTTTTCCACAATGTTTTTAAAAAGCCTTCTTTTTCAGGATTATTACAGCTTTGTTTGGTAAAGGGTTATCTCAAATCAGCATCAAATCATTTTAAAAAAAATGAAATTTTCTGTCAGGAAGAAAACCAAAAAGCTCATAATTTTCTTTTCTAGCTTGTCTCAGCCAGAGTTTGTGACTCAGTAGTCAAAAGCGTAGATCCAAGATCAGACCATCTTCTATCCAGTCTGATCTTGATCCACACTGTCTTCAAAAGCAACATAATTATGTTGTGCTTAGCACAAGGTCGAAGAACAAAAGGTTAGAAATTAACAAAATTACCTGGTGTTACTTATCCCACTAACCCAAACGCGTCCTCGAGGCCAAACTGAAAATCCAACCTGTATTGAATATTGAAATCTTATTGGCATGGATCAGCGCTGTTCAATGTAATTCTTCAAAGCCGCATTATTTTGGGCTTTGCCTTTTTCATGTTACATTATCCTATGTTAACCTTTGTGAATACCTTAGTTAGGTTAGTATTGTATTGATCTAACTTTAAATATCTACCATAGTTCTTCCATTAAAACCTGCTTTATCGGAAATAAAGGTATTTGAATTCAGTTAAGACCTTTTAAATCTTTAGTATGATAAACTGATTCATCACAGAGAGACTTGACCAGGTCATTTTAATTTTTGTAACAGATGACAAAATTTTAGACTTGCCAAGTTAAATTCCTTGTCTTTTTAGAAAGCTTTGAGAAAATGGGGAAATTGCTAGTTTCCAGCATTTTCTCCTTTTCTACAATGTTTAGAAATGTCCTATTTCTCAGGGTTTTAGTGGAGGTCCTGTGTGGCTCAGTGGTAAGCAGTAGGACTGGAAACCTGGAGTTCCCAGGCTTGAGCCTCACTGGAAGTACTGGGTTTTTTATGGGAGTGTCCTTTAGCAAGACACTTCAGAGCCCTAGCCTAGTATCATTGAAACCCAGGAAATACATGAATATATGAGCTATTACTATAACTGAAATAATATTTAAAGCTGCGAAAACACCAGCCAGCCAGCCTGCCAGCCAGCCTGCCAGCGGGGCTCTTGAAAACATTGTCGAGAAAGGAGAAAAAGCTGATAATTACTAACATTTTCTCCTTTTCCCAAGATGTTTTGTACCCTATCAAAGACAAATTCCATAATTTGAGCCAAATTTGAATTGTCGTCTGCAAATGCTTTCAATTTGGACAGGTCTAAATTTTTCTTATGAGGTAAAGAGGTAAAACATGAAGTACCTAGCCATATGTCTATATTGTACCTGTCTATGAGTTTATGCGGTATCTGTCCATGTGTCCATAAAGTCCTTGCTCATGTATCATTAACGTATCTGTCCATGTGTCCCTCGAGTATCTGTACATGTGTCCATAAAGCACCTACCTGTGAATGAATTGAGCACCTGTCAATTTGTCATAACATATCTGTCCATGTGTACCTAGAGTATCAGTAGAAGTGTCCATAAAGTATCTATCCATGTATCCATTATGTACTTTGTCTTGTGACCATTAACCATCTGTTCATATATCATTGTGTTCATCAAGTACTTGTAGATATGTCCCTAAGGATTTGTCCTTCAAAAGATCTGTCCAGGTGTCCCTAAAGTAACTTTCCATGTGTCAATAGAGTACCAGTCAATGTTGCTTTCAATCATGTGTCCTTAAATTACCTGTCTATGTAATCATTAAGTCCAGTCAGTGTGTCCATAGACTATATGACCATGTGTCCATCAAGTACCTATTTGTCAATAAAGTACATGTCTGTGTGTCCATAAGTTACTCTGTATATGTCCATGTATCCATGAAGTTACTGTGTATATGTCAATGTGTCCATTAAGTACCTGTTGATGTGTTCAAAAAGTACCTGTCTCTGTGTCTATACACCATCTGTCTATGCGGCCTGTAGGTACCCATTTTTGTGTGCTTCAGGTAACAGTTCATTTGATGAAAAAGTACTTGTTCGTGTGTCTATAAAGGTAATGTCCATGCTTCCCTAGTACCTATCTATTTATCCATAAACTATAAACTTCATGTGTTGCATGGAGTACCCACCCAACCATAAGTCCATAATGTCGTATTTATCCATGTGTGCATAAAGTACCTATTCATATGTCCATAATTTACCTGTCCATGTGTCTATTTTTCTATCAAGTACCTGTTCATGTGTTCCTATGATATCTGTCCATTTGTCCATAAAGTGCTTTTCTGTTTGTCCATAAAGTACCTGACCATTTGTGCATAAAATACCTAAACATTTTTCCATATTGTATATGTCTGTGTGTCCAGTGACTACAGGTATGTCCATGTGTCCTGTTAATATGTCCATAAAATAATGTGTAACAAAACTTGATTGGCCAAAGTCAGCATTGTTGAAGCTTAATAACGTACAACTCTAATCTAGATTTCCCTGGGTGTGGATATTAAGGTAAGTACGGTATTTTCATGCCAACAAGCCTTATGTTTGTTTAACCTGCTATTTAAATAGTTCTGTCAGACTTTTCTCTTTTCAATAATATTGAAATAAGGATATTGGTTTAAAAGAGTTTTAAAGGTTATATATAAATACACACATATACATGTCTATCATGTGACTTTAATTAATAGCAAATAGGTCAGCACTCTTCCCCTTGGTGGCAGTGGTCTATGATGAAATAGCTGCCTGATATTTCAAAACTCTTTACCAGAATGACAAAATTTTAAACTTGTCAAATTCAAAGTATTTTTAGACTGCAAATTCAAAGTGGCTTAAATGATGGAAATTGTTTTTGAGGGGCAAGAAAACATTGTAGGAAAAGGAGAAAATGCTGGTTATAGGCATTTTCCCCTTTCCATACAATGTTTTCAAAAGCCATCTAATTAATGGTCATTAAAACACTGAATTATCTAAAAAATATGGTGGCATATTTCTGCCGCGAGATATGGGATAGCTATTGCGATAATTTAAGAGAGCTATTGTGATGAAACTAAGTTTCCTGGAAATATTATCTAGATAATAAAAATATTCGCAATAAAAATATCGCGATAATTCTAACTGTTATCATGATTTTTTTTTGCTTTCGTGCCCACAACTGACATTCAGGGTATCTATAATTAGATACGGATTTGGAACATCTTCGTCTACAACCTTATGAATTCTCCTTCTCCCTGAATTGTTTTTAAGTTGTTCGAAGGTGGCATTTTGAGTCGTCTTTGTGTTTAATAGACTTCTGTTCATTTCAAGTCCTGTCAAAATTTACAAATTAAGCTACAATTGATAATGAAATGAAAATTTAGTTACTGCAATCTTGTGAAGTCAAAAACTGCAGATTTCATCCAAATATTGAATTTTCTATTTGTAGATATTGAGAAATGGATAGAACTATCACGATAATTTTATCTTAAACGTCAACTTTGTGAAGGATTAAAAAATTCTGCGTTAAAATATTTAAGTTTATTGTGATTTTTTGTCAGGAAACTTTTCACTACCTCAATAAAATTTCCAGAAAACTTCAATTTTTCACAATAGTTTTCTAAAATTATCAAAATAGCTATCTCGTATCTTGCGGCAGAAATATGCCACCAGAGATAAAAGATGAAATTCAAGGTCATGAGACAACTGTTTTGTGGCAGAGCAATTTTGAACAGGAGAGCATTTTTATTTTATCTTTCATGATATTTCACATCAAGAGTGTGCTTTTAGAAGTTTTGATACCATTCCTGATATTTTTATCTTTGTCCCTCATGTTGTTCCATGCAGAAGTCTTGCTAAGATTTGATGTATTATTGCGTTTTGAAGATGTTCTGGTACTTTTCCGACATGTTACATTTGATGCACAACTGCCTTTTAACTCTTAACCAAAAGACAAAATTTAAGACTTGTCCAAATTGAAAGCATTTGCAGATGACAATGTAAATGTGATTCAATTTCGAAGATTGTTTTGGGAAGTGTAAAAAACATTGTGGGAAAAGGAGAAAATGCTGGTTACCAGAATTTTCTCCTTTTCCCACAGCGTTTTCAATTGACTTCTTGTTTGGGATCATTAAAAGTAGGGATTGTGTGGTAAAGGGTTAAACATGGCATACAAAACATTGTCACTGTATACCCATACACTCAGCCTTCTTTTCTCATTACGATGTAACAGTGGCGTGTAAATACTGTACTAGAGTCGTTGTCTGCGCATGTCATATTCTTCGAAGATTCGACCTGTCTGCTATGACGCATCACCCATTCCCCGAATATTCAGGAAAAGTAGGGCTTACAGCGAAGCTATTAGCCTATTACCCAAGCATGTAGGGGCTGTTTTAATAAAATGGCCGATGTATAGGTTACATGCTAGCCGATCAAAACTGAATGAATCACGCCAGGTAGCGCTTTATTTAGTAAAGGTTTATTTCATTTTGAAATTCAAAGTAATGGTTGTCGTTCTGAAAAATTCGTCCAGTTCTGTACCCATAATGCCCATATTAGATAGATATGTATTTGTAGAATGCCATCTAGCGGAAGATAATGGTACTAGAGTGCTTGTGTACATGTCACTATGTGTTTGCTTCTGTATAGGTGTTGCATGGTCAGAGTATTCAGTTCTTCAACTTTTACAATAAATTTTTTTATGAATTTTGGTGTTCATTAATTACCAGATCAGTGTGTGCTGTGCTTTTTCCAGCTGGAAGTTTTTGCACGTAATGGTAACAGAAGTTGGGGGTACGCAAACAAATATGCGGGTTCAAATCTAAACATTATCACTCTATAGTGTTGATGTCAATGACAGCTTGCTGATATTTGAAATGTTTTCAAACAATATACAGATACGAGTTTTCAATGATGAAAGATTTTAAGCTTTTGAAAATACTTGGGGAATACGAAAATGTGCTTGGAATGATAAGTTTATCACTTTCTTACAATGCCTGATTCCACAGAAGGTTCAATGTTTCAATTGCAAAAACCCAATGCAGAAGATTATTTATCATGCACCGTTACTAAAGATAGCAGTTTGGCCATCCACAACATTTTGGATACGATGCAATTAAAAGGGTAATGATTCAGAAATTTTCCTGTCCAGCAAATTGGTACCTGTTATATGTCATGTTACCATAATATATATGACGACGGATAGCAGCCATTCTAATTTTGGATTCGGAAAACCAGTCCAAGAGAGGTAACTGTAAACATTCCGCTGCAGGAAATTTCTGAAATTTGACTTTTTCAATTGCGCAAGTTTTTGTACATTCCAGTACGTATTAGAGGAACTGAATCTAAGTGATATTTTTATTTTAAACGTGAATCACATACATTTATACGTGATTGCACACACTGCAGATATACAAATGAGCCATGCTTTGGGAAAGGGGGGTTTAATACATTTCTGTGATGCGTTATACTCATGTCATGTAATGTAACACACTTACGTTTTATTGAGAACAAACATAATTTCAGTATGCAGACTTAGGATATTTTATGTTTTATAGTCCATTTGGTTTGTATAAAGACTAACATTTTGATCAAATTTGTTTAAATTTAACAACTCCTTCAATGTTTCTTTGTTACAATATTATGTAACTATACATACAAAATCATGTAGAAATAAATTTTTCATTTTCAATCTTTAACTATTTAACTCTATAGTAATTTTTTAGCATTTTTTATCCAATTCTTTTGAAACTTTCACAGATTGTTTGCCATCAAGGGGTTGAGCGCTCTTTAGAAATGAAGAAAATTTAGCAATCAGTTTAGGAAAAGCAGCCTTTGTATTACCAAGTCTTGACTACTCAACACATTATTGGTACTATCTCTTTGAAATTGGCAGGGATTGTCAAAAATAATGAGCACTAAAACTCTTTTAAATTTGGCTGGATTCCAGATCTTTTTTAAGTTGTACTTTTATTATTTCACTAATAGTTCAGTTCATGATACCTACTTATTATGCTCTTGTAGTGGGTTTAACCACACTTTTTCCCCACTTCCCCCCTCCCCCCTTTTTTGTGTATGTGCATCTGTCTTTTTCCTTTCTGCATCATGAAATCATGATACATGCAAGAAAATAAGCAAAATTTAACTACCAATAGGGTGATTCAGGCCCTCAAGGGCCTTTAGTTTTTTACCTATTGATCTATTGGCATTTATTTACAGAAAAAAAACTTATAGTTAAAAATCTAGTGTAGAAAAAAAATGCCTGAATTTAAAGAATTTAAAAAAATAAATTAACTTGCAGCCATTAGATTATCAAATGAAATTACATACAGAATAGAAATTCCAATGTTCTATAAAAAAAAGATTATCATGTGATTGTGAAGTAAAATTGTGTAATTTACCAATTTTAACAGAATTTGATAAACAGACTACTGTCCTGATCATTCATCAGGATTCTACAGTTTCCGTTTCTTGTGTTCCAGAATATTGAAGTAAAATGATATTGCCTTTTAGCTCAATTTCTGTTGAAAACACAAGCAATTATAATTTGTGAAGCTCTTACAAAATTTTGGGGGCTAAGTTTGATCGGGTTAAATCAATATTTAAAGGTCAAGTATAAAGGAGTTAAAGAGACTTAAATGATAGCAAATATAGATCACTTGTCCTTACAGAAACTCATAAACTTGATAAACCATGGCTATATTTACTTACATTATCTCTTTCACCCCCTGATGGTGTGGCCATTCAGAAATTGTGTCAGTTTTTAAATCTAAAATAGGACTAGGAATGTAATTTAGAATGATTGGTGAACCCTAACCCTCTGGCACTGGGTGCCACTAGAACTTGGCTTAGGTTCTGATCTTGCCTGAGGTCACAACTGAGCCATGCAGGACCCCTTATAGTATCTTTTTCATCCCTTTGTTTGACTTGACTAGTTTTTTGGACCAACCTAGATTTAGATCAGACTGCATGCTCTGGCAGACTTGTCTTGGTTACACAATACTTGATACTGTGCAAGTCTTTTGCTTTGGTATTCTATTTTCAGGCTTTAAAAATTGTTTGGTTCAGTTTGGTTTAGCCAGTCAGCAATCATGTTACTTTCAAATTGGAGAATTCTTGAAAATTAGTCTGAGAATGTTAGTAAGAATGGTTTTGTGAATACAGGCCAAGGATTTCTCATTTTCCCACAATGTATCTATGCTTTAAGCCTGTACCACACAATCAGAGTTTTATTGACCTTTAGGAAAAGGCCTTTTGAAAACATTGGAGGAAAACAAGAACATGCCAACCAGCATTTTCTCCTTTTAAAACAATGTTTTCTGCCCTTCTAAAGACAGACGATCTGTATCATTTAGTTTGTTGCATCCAAATGCTTTCAATTTGAAAGCATCTAAAATCTTGTCTTCTGGTAAGGCATTCAATGACAAATTCCATCATTTGAACAAAATGCTTTTAATATTGATAATTCAGAATGCTTTCAATTTGGGCAAGTCTAAAATTTTGTCATGTAGTAAAGAGTAAAGATGCTGTCTATGACAAGACTAATTCATAACATTTGCAAAATAATTTTTCTATAAATGTCTCTAAAGTCCACCTAACTCTGAAACAAAGGACCAAATTTTAGACCTGTCCATATCAAAAATATTTGCAGACAGCAAACTTAATATGGCTGAAATAATTGGAATTGTTCAAGTTTTTTAATTCAGTGACCATCAGGAAACAGCCTTTGAAAATATTTTGGGGAAAAGGAGAAAATGCTTGTTACCGATATTTTCTTCTTTTCCCACAATGTTTTCAAAAGCTGACCTCTTCTTGGTTGGTAGGCCTAGCCCTGGTAGCTCAGTCAGTAGCGAACAGGACTTGAGAAGAGAGGGTCACTGGTTCGATCCCTGCTCGGCCAATTTCTTTCCGAGGATTAGTGATAGTAATTGCGACAGGATTCATTCCTCTCTCATGGCTTACCATTGTTTCGACGATGGTTATGTGGGAAAGCACAAGTAGTTTTGAAAGGTTATTGTGTGGAGTACTGGTAAAAGAAACTCCAGGTAAGCATGGATAGGTGCACTGGCCATCATGATTTAACTGAAATACTGCTGAAAATGGCATTTAAACACCATTCAATCAATTAATCTGGGTTGTTAGCACATGGGATTGTTTGGGAAAGGGTTGAGTTGTTCTTCTTTCTCAAAGGGCTCAAAAGTATTTCATTTGAAGAGGTTTTGATTTGATACTGAACACCAAAATTTTAGACCCATCCAAAGTCGACAAATGTGGACAAGTCATTGATTGTTTTATGTAATGGTTGAAAACATTGAAGAAATAGGAGGAAATACCAGTCACCAGCTGTTTTTCCCCTTTTTGTCCACAATATTTTTCAAAAGCCCATATTTTTCAGGATCTTAATGATATTTGAATCATTAGGTAAAGGGTTAATTGCCCAATAAAACAAACCTTTACAGTGTATGGATAAAACCTCTAATAATATTAAGTCCAATACTGCTCCTGTACAGAACGTCTCAGCAAAGTGGACAATGTAGATCAAAGATCAGACTCCACATTTTGTGCAGTCTGATCATGATCTACAGTGGTCGCAAAGGCAACTATAGTTATAAAAGGCGCTATAAGGGTTAAGATATCACTAATCATTGAAGTGATCGATTCGCTGTCAAATATAGCACCCCAAACATAATCACTTGAAACCGTTTGACGTCACATCCTTTTCTCTCCATTTGCATTTGTCATTTTACTGGTCTGGTATGGAAAATAGATAATCAAAAATCAGCCTGAAAATAGTTCTTTGTTGCGCAAAGAATAGCTGTGATTTATTTTTTTTAAAATTATTATTACTATTTTTAAGCTCTTATTTACATGTAGGTTTGGATGATTTTGCTGTAACTTGATAGTAGATTAGATTTCAAAAAAAATGTTATTCCATCTCACATCAGATATTGGAGGATTATCTCATTTTATCCAATGAAATGTTGAGCTTTATTTACGTCAACTTTTCAGGCTGTATAGATCAAGATCTGACTGCACAAAATATGCAACATGATCCTCTTAGTGCATAATAATTATAGTACACACATGCAGCTCTGTACATACATCTTTACAATGCTTTACCCGATGACAAAATTTATTCCTTTTGCACAATATCCAGTTTGTAACAATCCTTAAAAAAGAAAGTTTTTGAAAACATTGGAGGAAAAAGAGAAAATGCTGGTAACCAGCATTTTCTCCTTTTCCAACAATATTTTCTACTCTTCTGAAGCCAAATCACATCATTTGAAAAAAATAGATTAGTTGTCTGCAAAATGTTTTCAATTTTGATAGGTCTAAAATTTTGTCATTTGGTAAAAACGTAAAACTGTCCATTTTGGAAGTCATTACAGGTGACAATTTAACCCCGAGGCTGCTAAGCATGACTCACTGACCTTCTGCTGACAGTTTAGATCAAGATCAGACTGCACAGATCGTGCAGTCTGATCTTGATCTACACTGTCTGATAACAAGATGTCTTTCTCCTGAACAAAAAAATGGAAATGGAAATACTTGGGGTTTTACGGTTGGCTTGAAAGTTTCATTTTAATTTATTTAGCAGGATCAGGGTTAAACAAGGTTCAGTGATGGGATTTGTCTTTGAAAGAGAAGAAAAGCTTTGAAATGGAGAAAATGCTGGTTACCAGGATTTCCTCCTTTTTTCCCCACTATGTTTTTAAAAGCTGTGTTCCTCATGTTTTCGGAAATTGACATTAAATCATTTTGTAAAGGTAAAAAGTGAGGGTATAGACCTGTATTGGTTAATTCTTTCCCTGACGTAAAAATTTTGGACTCAACCAAACTCAAAGCATTTCTAGACAATAAATTGAATGTAGCTCAAATGATTATTTCTGTCTTTGTTAAGCCAGAAAATGTAGGAAAAGGAGAAAATTCTTGTTACCAGCATTTTTCTCCTTTCCCTACAATCTTTTCAAAGACTTCTTTTTCAGGGTCGTTAAAACTGGTTTGTGTGGTAAAGGATAAAGCACTGGAACCGAGTTAAGTTGTTTTTGCGGACAGTGTAGATCAAGATCAGACTGCACAGAACGTGCAGTCTGATCTTGGATCTACACTGTCCGCTACTTTGTTACATATTCTGGCCATAACAACAATGAAAATTTGGTACTGCGGATTCTTTTCATAATTGAAGCGGTCTATTATATTAATTCAGTGCTGTAAGTGCTAATGTTACCCCCTCTATGAAAACTTTCTTGGCGACATTGTGTATGAGCAATCTACCCCCCTGTTTTTTTTTTTTACATAATTATAAAATATAATGATGTATTTTCAGAATTATGAATTCTTTTTGTCATTGTCATAACACTTTGAATTTTCATTCTCTTAGCACCACATTTATGAAATTTAATTAAGTTAATTAACCCCTTCACAAAAAAAAAAAATTCAACAATACAATGAAATAAAATGGTCCAAATTGAAAGCATTTGCAGAATTCAGATGAAATTTGAGTCTGAAAGAGTGGTAAATATTATGGGAAAAGGATAAAATGCTCTTTACTGCAATATTTTTCTTTTCTCACAAAGTTTTCAAAAGTTTCATTCTTCAGGGTCGTTAATTTTTGGATAATGTGGTAAATGGTTAATTGTCATTTTTTTTTAGCCCTTTTCTATGTAATCCAGTGTTTTTAAAATCCTTTTCCATGGTGTGTTCTACCCTTTTGGAGTCAAGTCTCATCATCTGAGGCGTATTTGATTTATTGTCTGTAAATGCTTTCAATTTGGACCAGTGTAAATTATTGTTGTATGGAAAAGAGATAATTCTTTAATCTTTAAAGTGCCAATAGCTGCCAGAAGAAAACAAAGCACGTATTAAAATGTATTTTTATGTATATCTTACCATTTAGAAGTATTTAAAAGCAGTGTCAGTCGCTGGTAGAGAAATTAATTTCAAAACTAGGTTAAGATCTGCCAGGTCTTTTTTTTTTACTCTTTGCCTAATTTTAAAACAAATTTTTCTTTCAGCAACTAACACTTTGACCGACCACAAGATAACAGATTGTCATCTTCACAATATTTTTCATACTATTTAATGGTATGATTTAAATTTAAATCCATTTTAACACCTTTGATCTTTGGCTGCTATTGGGCCTTTAATAAATAACATAATTTTGGATTTTTTTAGTTTGAAATTGTTTGCAGATGACAGATAAAATTTAGTTGAACTTGTAGAAATTATCATTGGAAGGGTAGAAAACATTGTGGGAAAAGGAGAAAACACTGGTTACAAGCATTTTCTCCTTTTCCCACATTGTTTTTTAGTCTTTTTTTCTAAGGTCATTGGTATTGTTTGGTAAAAAGGTTAAAGTTACCCTATCTATGAAAAGTGTAAATTCTTGGACACATGGGGATTTATTAGTTGGCACCCTCTGCTCCTCTTTTTTGTAAGTCTATTTATAAAAAATCAACAATATATTTTTAGAAATATGGAAAAAAGATACCTTTTTTAAAGTCATTAACCCCTTTAATGTCCATCCCCTTAGTATTATATTTATGTAATTTAATACAGTTAACGCAGTATAATGCAGCATTTTTAACTTACTAGTAGTTGTTTTCTAAGAAAATGTCGAGTTACTGTCATAGCCTTGTCGACAAAGTACATGTAGCTCAGATGATGAAATTTCTCTTTGCAAGTGAAGAAAACATTGTGGGAAAGGGAGAAAATTTTAGACATCAGCATTTACACCTTATCCATAATATTTTGAAAGGCTTTCTGCAGAGAGGTTGTTAGGTTATAGCTTAATCCGTTACCAAATAACAAAACTTTTGACTTGTCCATGTTTAAAGTATTTGCAGACATACTTGATGTGACTCAAACGATAGTTGGCTTTTAAAGGTTTAAAAAAACATTGTGTGTAAAGGAGAAAATACTGGTCTTCAGCATTAAGCTCTTTCCAACAAAGTTTTAAAAAGGCCTTTTCTCATTTTGGTAAATGTTTGGTTGATTGATTAAATGGTGTTTTACAAGACTTTCACCTTTATTTCAGTCATATCATGGCAACAGCTCACGTGTCCATGTATGACCTGGGTTTCACCAATACTTTGCTGGGGCTCTGAAGTATCTTGATCAGGTCACTTCCACAAAAAAACCTAGTGCTTCCAGTGAGGCTTGTGTTTCCTTGGCCTTTAATCACATTTCCTACACTTTACCACTGAGCCATGAAGGACCCAGGGAATGGTTTCGTAAAGGATTGACTGATTTGGAGATTACTTCTATTGTTTAACTAATTTTACTAGAGATCAAATTCCCAAATTAACGTCACTGGCTAATACCTCATACCTATTTTTAGATGACCAATCAGGAACTTTATTTTCAGGAGACCAATCAGCAAGAAAATAATATAATGATCTGTGGATATATACAGTATCTATAGACTCCAAATATAGACCAGAGCATGACATGTTTTCTAACCAATGGAATTGGACTATAACTGATCTCTTTATCAGAGGACACAATTTTGGAATTGTTCAAATTCAAAGCAATTTGCAGATAGTCAGCCCTAATAGCTCCAGTGGTAGGCTGTGAGACTTATAAGGGACAAATCTCAGAACGCTTGAAGGTGTGGGTTTGAGCCCCACAGCTTGCCACTAAAAAATTACTATTATCCTTATAGACAAGACATTTACTCTTCACCAGAAGACAAAATTTTAGCCTTGTGCAAATTGAAAGCATTCACAGACAGCAAAATAAATGTTACTCAAAACATAAAATTTGTCTTTCATAGGGTGGAAAACATTGTGGGAAAAGGAGAAAATGCTGGTAACCAGCATTTTCTCCTTTTCCCACAATTTTTTCTAAAGCATTCTTTCTCAGGGTTGTAAAAATTCAGCATTGTGTGTGGTAAAGGATTAAACTGTGTGACTTATGTGACCGTGTTGTATACCAAGCATGTTAAAGAACCAGACATAACTTAGAAGTGGTTTTGTCCTGTATCTTGCACTATCCCTCCTAACATGCTGCATGTCTGTATTTTCTGTTGTGCTGTAATGTTTCTTTCGAAAACCTTTTCCAAGCAGTACCATGGTTTAATAATCCTAAATAAAGAAAACTCTGTGGAACAAGGAGAAAATGTTGGTAATAAGCATTTTTGCCATTTCCTACATCATCATCTACGCTTTGAAAGACAAATCCCTTTCAAGTCACAGTTTTTTGTCCACAAATGCTTTAAATTTAGACATACCTTAAATTTTGATGTTTAGTATGTTTCCAACCATGTTTTCTAACCTGTCAGAAATATATGAGCCGTGCTCTGTGAAAAGGGGGCTTAATGCATCTGCGAAAAGTATCGACCCAGGTCAGCCTGCGCAGTCCGCGCAGGCTGACCTGGGCCGAAACTTTTCGCTGTTGGGTCAATTTTCTGTATGTCCAAGGACCAGTCTACCTCAGGATTGAGTGGGTTGTTAAAAATGGTGGCTATTATGGGTCCATAAATATGTGATGGCTTGCTTGGTACCATGGATAATGGAGATGCATTAAGCCCCCTTTTCATGGAGCATGGCTCATATCCAATCATTTGACCCACATTTAATATGTAGTCTGCAAATGCTGTCAAGTTGGAGTAGTCTAAAATATTGTCATGTGGAAAAGAGTTCAGTGGCAGTTACTGGGGTCTTATTTCAATAATGATTTGTTCGTTTGAATGGTGTTTTACGCTGCTTTCAACATTATTTCAGTCATATCATGGCAACAGATATTTCAGTCATATCATGGCAACAGCTCACATATTCATATATTTCCTGGGTTTCGCCAGCACTAGGCTAGATCTCTGAAGTGTCTTGCCCAAGGACACTACTGTGAAAGGCCAGGTGGAACCAGTGAGGCTCAAACCAGGGGCCTCAAGGTCAAGAGTCCTACTCTTTACCACTGAGCCACACAGGACCCCTTCAATAATGAATATGCCCATTAGGTTTATTCGGTGCACCGATAGTTATGCCCTCAAGGTAATCCTAGGTAAAAGTAACCTACTTTACTTAGTTTGCCTTATAGAAATGTCTTGGATTACTGCCCAATCACCTGATATCATGCACGTGCTCCAGTGGGGTTCAACATGGTTTGTTAATTGCCTATTACTTTACCAAACTTTTAGAATATTCCAAATTGAAAGCATTTGCAGAAGAGAAATCATCAGTGGCTCGAGTAATTTTCTTTGTAATTGAAAGGTAAGAAAACATTGTGGGAAAAGGAGAAAATGCTGGTTACCAGCATTTCCTCCTTTTCCCACATTATTTTCAAAAGCCTTTTTTATCAGGGTTGTGAAAACTCCAGTTTGTGTGGTAAAGGGCTAAATTAAAAAAGAATGATAATACAATTTTAAAACAATATGGTATGAAAGCCGCATGCCAATTCCAAAAGTCCCTCATATTTCCATATTATACATTTCCATACTTTTGTAAATTTCAATGAATTTTATTCACTGTTAGTCTGTTGAACCAGCGATCGTATATACACAGGGATAGGCAACGCAACTGGAGTTAAGACCAATTATCGATTTTTCACTGACTTACCTGTACGGCGTCCAATAATCCGTTGTCGTTCCTTGCGAGTTATTATCATCCTTTCAGATAATATAATTCCTTGCCGATTCCGACAATTTTTATATCTGCCAAAGAAGCGTTTAGTCAATGTTTTTCTATTATTGTTTTTTTTTTCCAGTTAAAGTGTTATTTTTTTTATCTGGAAAATTTAAAGTGTCGACTAATTGGGCGTTTCAGATATACAGGTCATGTTGTCAGTCTTGATTTCACACGAAGTGTAAATTGTGAATGGAGATCAAAACGGCCCGGTGCCAAAACGACCTATTACCGAAACAACCCTCTTTTTCGTAGTAACTTAAAATATTTTAATATTTCTGCAGTGGATATCTATTGCAAACGATTCGGGAAAAGCACACATCGCCTATTGAAGGATTAAGTCCGTCTAACATTTCGGAAGTGGGCTGCTTTTGTCCACTCCCTGTATTTGACATGATCACAAGTGGGATATATCAGGTTGTGTATCTGTCATGACACATCTAGTGTCCTCTTCTGTTTATAGACAATACGCATCATTGAAATTGAATATTTATTTTCTGATTTTCTTCTCCAAATGTTTCAATTTGGTCAGGTCAAAAGCTTCTCATGTTATCAGAAGTGACAAACATTTCACTTGTATGTAGTACAATGTATTAGGCCGGTAAACACAGAGATCTGTTAATAGTTATATACCCATTTTTCAATAGCAAACTACACAAAGGGCATATAGAACCAGAAAATTGCCTTCACTGCCCATTAAATGGACCTTCCAGTACATTTTCAGTTCAGCTTGCAGCTACTCTTAAATCACTGTCTTTGACAGAAAAAAGGGAGAATTTCCTGCAAAATGGAAAGAATTAGTGAAATTTCTGAAAAAGTAGGCTGGTGAAGTGTGAGAACCTGTCTGCAACTCTGTTTCTACTTTTATATATTGGAATCAATTACATACACCAGTGGCATTCACAATTGCATCATTTCGAATTAACCTGTGTACCTTACAACCTTGTGTGTTTGATGACTTCGGAATATTTAAAGCTTTTTGAAAATATTGTGGGAAAAGAACAAAATGCTAGCCTAGCACATGTACCTGTTTTCAGCATTTTTATCCGCATTGTTCAATACCATGCAAAAAAAAATCCAATCATTTGAATCTACTTTCAGTTGTCGTTTGCTAATACTTTCAATTGGGGATTCCAAAGGCCCCCAAAAAATTGTTCTTTGGTAAAAAATAGTCAGTAGCATAATTATTAGAAAAAAAAAAGACAAATCTGGAATTATCCCTTTGCCACACAACCCCGAGTTCTGATGACCAAGAGAAAGAAGCCTTTTGGAAACAATGCAGGAAAAGGAGAAAATGCTGGTTACCAACATTCTCTCCTTTTCCCCAAATGCTTTCAAATATATCATTGACAAATTCCATAATTTGAGTCGCATTTCAATTGTTTTCTGTAAATGCTCTCACTTTGTACAAGTCTACTTCTGTGTTGTTTCAAAAAGAGTTAACAGTGTGGCAAAGTAAAAGTGGCTTTTGACAAGCAATTTTTCCTTCTTTGATAATGGTTTTTTATTCTGTGTCTAATAAGTTTGAATGCTTTGATTTTGGACCAATTTGAAAACAGCATAAGTTGTGTAGGACTTTGTACAAATTTGACTTTTCACTCCTCATACAGTGGACAGCATTGGAAAACATTTGTAAAAGACCAGTTGCAGCCAGTGATCAATTCTTTTCAAAATGATTTCTGTGCTATTAAAAAAATTATGTTTTTGCCTTTCCTTCAAATGTTTTTCATTTTTTAAATTTTTTCATTTTTTAAATTTTCAAAAAAAAAAAAAATCACACTGTACACAGAAAGTTTATGTTGAAATTGATATTTTAAAATTTCTCACTGAAAACCTCAAGGCAGCCATGAATATTGAGCTACATGTGTGTTACAAAATTAAATGGTGCTGAAAAATGTGTTCCTTTAGCAAGTTTTAATTTAATGCCTAATAAATTTGATTTTACATAAATCCACTGTAGAAATCTTTGGAAAACAGTGTGACACAAGGACCAATCTTTTTGTGATAAAATGTAACATGCAAATGGTTGGTTGCTTCCGCAAATGCTTTTTTCATTGAATGTAGACTTTTATCTCCTAAAACTTTTTCACTGTGGCAAGTTGCAGTTAATGATGATGGTAAAAGTATTGTGTATATGAGATATTATTGGTATATTAAACTATCATTATAATCCTGGTGTATGTCATACAAACGCCCAAACTATACTTCTCTCCCTCAACAGAGATTTTCCAGTAGAAACATTCCCAACTCTAGTAATACATGGAATATGGATAGCTGCATTGTTTGCTGTGATACAATTGCAAAATGTTGAAAGCAACCAACCTTCAGGAACACTTTGCCAGACAACAAAATTTGAGACTTGTCTGATTTGGAATTATTTGCAGACAAGAAATGAAATGTGTCACTTGTGTCTTTGCTGAGAAAATAAGAACATGCTTGCCAACATTTTCTTCCTTTCCCACAGTGTATTCAGATGTGTAAATATTTCCCATGGTAGTGAAAACTTAGGATTCAGGAATACTGACATTTGTCACAGATTATTAGATAACTCCTTACCTCAAGTGGCTTATAAGACTGTAGATACTGAATGAACTGTGTTGTTTGAAGAAACCAGAAGTATGTCAAATTTAATACATGTACTTTTAGTGTTTTATGACAATAGTGTGAGTAGTGGGAAACCAACATCATGATTCTCAGAGAATTTTGCACAACACAGATACATACTTCTCTCCCTCAAAAAATATGTTGATGAGGAAAAGCAACACGCAGCTTGTGCAGACAGTTGTGCAAATTCAAAAAACAAATAGATAAGTATAATGGCTGCTATGATACAACTAAAATGTTGTGAAACATTGCAAATTGAGCAAGGTTCCATCCTTAACTTTTTGCCAGATTACAAAATTTTGGACATTTCTAATTCGAAAGCATTTGCAGACGACAAATGAAATGCAACTGAAATGAGGAGACTTGTTTTTCCTAGGGAAATGAGAAAATGTGACATGTACTTACTGGTAGTTTCTTCTTTTTTCACAATGTTTTCGGAAGTATGGATATTCCCCAGGTTAGTGAAAACTTAGGATTCAGGAATACTAGCATTTGTCACAGATAATTAAATAACTCCATACTTCTAGTGGCTTATTGAGCTATACATACTAAATATACTTTGATGGTAGAAGAAGCTCACAGCTTTCATATTCAAATACATTAATTTCACTTTAGCATTTTTCTTGCAGGTTTGTACAGTTCACAGCTGATTTGGTCTTTGATATTCCAAGTTTTCAAGCCCAGCTTCAGTATCATACTAGTACACTTTATGCAGAATTACAAAACCATCTTCAATGTCATTCTTCTGTTCACAGGATGCATCACAACAGTATGTTGACAGCTCTTGAAACCTTGTTTTGAAGTGTTTGTGCTGTCACAATACATATCTGGAAAAAAAATATAGAACCAACTGAATTTCAAATTCCTCCTTTTTACAAAACGTAACATTTTAATTCTTCAGTTACGTTGCAAAATATGGATTTATTTTCACATGGTTAGACTATAATGAGAATTTGTTCAGGATATGGCCAACTATCGGAGATCCAATCATTTTTGACTGATGTGCAGTACTGCGCTTCCACCTTTACTGAAATAACCCCTTTTTAGGCTGCACTTTTATTTACCTAGGATTCGATAAACAGCTTATATTTGATTTTAGTGCAAAATGAAATACTTACTGCTTATAAATATGGTAATATCTGAACACAATTAATTCAAAAGATGGAATCAGAATGCTACATTTACCACCAGGGTCTCAGCAAATTCACCATATTGGGCAGCCATCTTGCAATTAAGACCGAAAATAGCCAAGTTTTTGAGCCCACAGTTATCTAACCTTGGCATCGAAAATCACTAGATTTGATTTAAAAACAAAAAGAAATACTTACTGCTTATAAATATGTCAAAATCTGAACAAATTTATTTCTAAAAATAAACTGAGAATGCTACAATTATCACTTGGGTCCCGCCAAATTCACCACATTGGTCCGCCATTTTGTGATGAAATACCGAAAATAGCCCAGTTTTGAGCACATAATTATCAAACTTAGGAATCGAAAATCAGCACAAAATTGGCTTTACTACAAGGAGATGTACTCTATCTCGTGATTTTTACCAACTAGTTGCTATTTGGACGCTACTTTATGTACTTAAAAAGTATTTCTTTTGCACATCACTAAATCCTCCTGCCGAACATCCCCTACGGGGCAAACATGCTTAGGCCATGAATTTTTAACGCCAAAATAAACATATAAAACAAAATCCCCGAAAAAATTGATGTTACATATATTCTAAGCATGTAAGTATTCGGAAACTTACCTGTTGAGAAGGACGTATGGGATAACCAAGCAAAACGTTGATTAAAACAGTGACCGTCGTATGCCGAAATTTAAGATGGCCGCCGTTTTTTCCTTTGCGGTCAATTTGAAAGAAGACAGTGAATAACCGGAAGTTATACCGCGTTTCCTATCCCTGTATATAAGATCCCTGGTTGAACCATGGTCTAACTCTTTAACATATAACAAATTTTTAGACCTGTACAAATTGATTGATTGACTGAACGATGTTTGACGTCACTTTCAACATTATTTCAGTCATATTAATTATAATGGTGACAGCTCACATATTCATGTATTTTCTGGGTTTCAGTAGTACTAGGTTAAGGCTCTAAGTACTAGGCTGGGGTCTTGCCCAAGGACACTCCCACAAAAATCGTACAAATTGAAAGCATTTGCATACAATAAATATTTTGTCACTCAAATGATGAGATTTTTCTATAGAAAGGGTAGAAAACATTATTGAAAAGGATGAAAATGCTGGTTTACATCATTTTCTCCTACTGCCACTATGTTTCAAAAAACTTCTCAGTTGGGGTCTTTAAAACAGGGCACTATCTGGTAAAGGATAAACAAACTTGGAAAGGAAGGAATTTGAAAAAAAGTTTCTTCTTTTTCCAAAACTGCTTTCTACCCTTTCCAAGAAAGATCCCAGCTTTAACCCTTTACCAAACAATCCCTGGTTTTTACGACCCCGAGATAAAAGCCTTTTGAAAACATTGTGGGAAAAGGAGAAAATGCTGGTTACAAGCATTTTCTCCTTTTCCCACAATGTTTTCTACCCTGTTGGAAACAAATTTCAATTTTTGAGTTAGGTTTATTTTGTCGTCTGCAAGTGCTTTCAGTTTGGACCAGTCTAAAATATTGTCGTTTGGGAAAGGGTTAAAACCTTTACCACACAGTCCTGACTTTTAACGACCCTCGGGAAGAGGCCTTTTGAAAATATTTTTGGAAAAGGAGAGAATGCTGGTAACCAGCATTTTCTCATTTTCCCACAATGTTTTCTACCCTATCTATGAGGGAAATCATAATTTTAGCAACATGTAATACGTCGTCTGCAAGCGCTTTTAATTTAGCTCAGTCCAAAATTTTGTCGTTTGGTATAGAGTTAAACTGTGTGTGATCCTTCAAACACTTAATAAATTTAAAAAAAAGTTAATAAGCTTTATTGATCTGGAAAACAAATGTAAAATTACTTTAATTTCAAGGGTTGTTTTGGTGCTTGAATGGTGTTTTATGCCACTTTTAACATTATTTTAGTCATATCACGGTGACAGCTCACATGTATGTCCTGAGTTTCACCAGTGCAAAAACCCAAGGCTAGGGCCTTGAAGTATCTTGCCCAAGGACACTCCCACTAAAAACCAAGTGTGTCCAGTGATACTTAAACCTTGGGCCTTCAATTTGCAAGTCTTATGCTTTACCACTGGCAGGATCCTGTGAAGATTGTTTTGTCAGGACATCTTATGAAGTAGTGAACATTCTATGTGTCTGATCTTGATCTACATTGTCCACAAAAGTAACATAAGTTACACCTGGCAACTTGAGGGTTAACCCTTTACCAAACAGTTCCTTACCCTGAGAAAGTGGGCTTTTGAAAACAACGTGGGAAGAGAAACTGCTGGTAACCAGCAGTTGTTCCTTTTTCCCACAATGTTCTCTAACCATTTAAAGACAAATCTATAATATAGTAAAAATACGTTCCAAGAGACAAAAACATTACATCGTTAAGGAAGGGCATTGTAAAATATAAACGTTAAAATTAAGCCAACAGGGGCTTACGGTCAAAAAAGGGTCCTTTTCAGAACAACATTCTAAGAAGAAATAAAAACAGAAATTTATTTAACTAAGTTTGGTGAAGTGTTCTCTTGTAACAATTATTGGGAACTCTCCCTAAACGTAAGTTATGGTTGGCGCAATAAGGGGTTAAACTGAAACTGAAACAGGAAGCAATAGTGTCAAGTAAAGGATAAATTCCCACCATATTATCTGGCATTTTGCAATGTCATTTTGTATATGGGTAATAATAGAAATGTTCTGTTGTTATTCTTCACCTTTTGCTAATTGTTTTGAAATTGCACATAATGAAAAAAACATTGGCATATGACCAATCACTTGTGGCTGAACCCCTTCACCACACAATCCTGAGTTGATCCTGGACAAAGATTGTGTGATATGGTTAGACATCTCCTTCGCAAAGAACTTCTAAATCACAACATTTGGTTTTTGTTCGGTGTAGCTGAATGTGCTGGCTTTTGACCTACTTTATGGTATTGATAACAAATGAATAAATAGTAAATTGTGATTGGTTAAAAATGTAGACATGTTTATTTTAAGGGCCCCAGCCAATTTGCTGGTAAATGTACACCGTCCATCTTTTTTAAAGATATTTCTTGTTATTGGCTGGGTTTGTTTATCCAACTCTTACTAGACGAGAAAAATTTTGACTTCTCCAAATCAAGGGCATTTGCAGACCTCAAATAAAGTGTAGTGGAAATTATTAGATTTGTCCCTGGAAGACAAAAAACATTGTTCGTAAAGGAGCAATTGCAGGAAATGCAGCATTTTCTCCTTTTTCCCACAATGTTATCGAAAGCTTCCTTTCTAGAGGTCAATAAAACTTGGGATTGTTTGGAAAAGGGTGTTCATGAAGCAGTTTATTGAATAACTCTTTACTACAGTCCTGTGTTTTAACAACCCTTAGACAAAAAGTTTTTGAAAACAGTTTTGGAAAATGAGAAAATTTTGGTAACTGGCCTGATCTCCTTTTCCCATAATGTTTTCAAACTTTTCAACAGCAAATCCAATTGTTTGAACCACAATAAATTTGTTGTCTGCAAATTGAGGACATGTCAAAATTTTGTAATCTGGTAAACCCTTTACAACACGGCAAAATGTTAGACCTATCCAAATTGAAAGCACTTGCAGACAACAATGTTTTAGTGCCTCAAATGATGCAATATTTCTTTGATAGGGTAGAAAACTTTGTGGGAAAAGGAGAAAATGCTGGTTACCAGCATTTTCTCCTTTTCCCACAGTGTTTTCAAAAGGCTTCTTCCTCAGGTTTGTTAAAAGTCATCATTGTGTGGTAAAGGGTTAAAAGAGATTAGTCGTTTTCTAACCCGTATGGTGCTAGATTAATGAAATTGAACTTTTAAATCAGGAAAACAGCCTAAATACTGTTGGTATATAGGTTATTTTTGCCAGAGTATGTAGTGGACAGTGTAGATCCAAGACGGCATGTTTTGTGCAGTCTGATCTTGAGCTACACTGTCCCTTTTTGAGATAAATTCTGGTTCAGTGATTAAAGGATTAAATAATTTGTCCCAATATTAATTGCTCAGAGATTTTCTGTAATTTTTCCTCTATAATTAAAGGGACGCAACCTCTATAGTTGGCTTTTAAAGCAAGATTTTAATAACAATTCTTACATAAAGTAAATTCCATAATTATAGAACCATTTTACCATAGAGACATAGCTTTATATGTCACTTAGGTAGGCAGCTTATGTTGAAAACTTAAGTAACAGAAACAACTGCTTGTCACAAGTAGATGTGGCTTTAGAACATTTACCAAACAATCCTGAGTTTTGAAGACCCTGAGCACACACATTAGCATTGCTTCCTTTACTTCTCAGTGTTCAAAGCAGGTATATTCACCTTTCTGAGGTACAAACCTTGCTCAGATGCAAATGATTTTTGTCGAGCCTGCTTGCAGTGAGCAAGGTCATAGTTGTCACAATGTCGCTTCAGTGTATGTGCATCCGTCTAGGTGCATGCATGCGTGCGTCCATCCGTCCATCTGAAC
Source organism: Hippopus hippopus (assembly GCA_946811185.2). Classification (NCBI taxonomy): domain Eukaryota; kingdom Metazoa; phylum Mollusca; class Bivalvia; order Cardiida; family Cardiidae; genus Hippopus; species Hippopus hippopus. The sequence goes on along the minus strand of OX328113.1, from coordinate 9,618,546 downwards.
TTGTCCAGACCAGAACTCCAACATTTATGGATGGATTTCAAAATAATTTGGCACAGTTGTTCTCCTTTATGAGGTAAGTCCAAGGTCAAGGTCACACTTAAAGGTCATATGATCAAATTGTCATGGACCAAGCTTCTCCGAGCTACAACTTTTACAGTTATAGATGGATTTCAAAATAATTTTACACAAATCTTCTCGTTTACCAGTAGAAAACCCATTTGAATCATTTTGTCAGGTAGGTCTAAGATCAAGGTCACACTTGAAGGTCAAATGATGTAATTATCATAAATAGAGCTTGTCCGAGCTACAACTTCTAATGGATTTAAAAATAGTTTTACACTGGTCTTCTCCTCTACCAATAGAAGTGCCATTTGAATAATTTGGTCAGGTAGGTACAAGGTAAAGGTAAAATGATAGAAATGTCTTAAATAGAGCTTGTCAGAGCTACAACTTCAACATTTTTCGGGGGATTTAAAAATGATTTTATACAAGTATTCTCCCTTAATAGTAGAAGTGCCATTTAAATGATTTGTTCAGGTAGGTCCAAGCTCAACGTCATACTGAAAGGTCAAATGATAAAGTTGTCATTAATAGAACATGTTCGAGCATTTTTGAGCCATAAATTCTTTGTTTTGGATAGATTTCATTGTAGTTGGGCACAATTATTCTCCTTCATGAGTAGATGTGCCATGGCTGGCTCGACATGTTGCACCTGGGCAATTCTCTTGTTTAGAATTGTTTGCACACTGCCTTCTGATATGCCAGTACAACTGATTATTTCTTTGACAGGCAATCAAAAAATCATTTGTGACCACAGATTTTATGTGAGCTATGTATGCCTAAGGTAACAGGGGTCCTTGGCCTACTGGAATGTGTATTGTATTCTACAGATAAGTTCCCAGTTTTTGAAGTAACCTACCCTAAAAACTGTGTGCATTGAAATGGCCACAGATCTATATATGCAACACAATTCATCAAATACCCACCTTGAATCTGTATCAGACCTGGTGTGGCATTTAATAGAGCTATGAATTTCACCTTTTTTCATCTGTTTTTCCATTTGACCAGTAACCTTGGCATTGCATATGACTGCATGTATTTCAGTTTGAAATACTTGGTCATTTTAAAAGCAATTTGCCTGTCTTGGTCATTGTTTTGTCATTGGTTTCCTTCGGGATGTATATAATGTTTGTTTATTTCCATTTTTCCTGACCGGTGAGTTGCCAAGTGGTAACCCTTGGTCGAAAGAACCTCTCCTTGTTTGCATACGTGTTGGTCGTCTATATGTTCTCTGGGGACCGTAGTTGACCCTCAAATTTGCATTCTCGTCAACCTTACTTTGTTTCAACTCCTGAATCATTTTTCTGAGATTGTCTATTGTTTTCTCTTTTTCAAGATGTTGAAGTTTTTCTGCCTCAAGAATTTTACATCTATCCTTGAGAGCAGCATTTTCAGATTTTACTGAGTTAAGTTTCTTCTCCAATTCATCCAGCTGACCTCTGAGATGCTTCCTTGTATTCTCAAGTTTATTTATAGATTTACAATAGTCATACACTTCATTCAATCTTTTCTCAGAGGTTTCTTTTTCTTTAGCAAGTTCTTGCTCATATTGCTTTCTCATAAACACAACATCTTTTACAAGTGCTGGCATTGAGTCTTTACAATCAGGATCGCCAAGGATATAGTGACACTGTGTGACCTGACTTTCTAGTTCGTTCAGTCGATTGATCAGTTTGTCGACTTCTTTGTCTACAAGATTTGTAAGATCAGCAATTTTTGTCTTCTCACCTCCATCGACTTCATCAAAATTATTCTCTGAACCTTCTGGTGACTCAGTTCTAGTTTCTGTTTGAACTTCGTCTCTGATTTTGATATAAACCTGACTTAGTTTTACTTTGACAGGGTCTTCCTTAGGTGCCATCTCAACTTGTGGTTCCATGGTTACTTCACGTATACAATCCTCAGACAAGACAGGGGAGGCTTCTTTCTGTTGTCTGAAAATAGATGAAATATATGCAGTTTTCTTATAATAATCCCGTACCAAACATCCTGGCATTCAAACCCTTTACCGAGGGTTGCTAGTTTTACTTCCAGCTTGTCCCATTGGGCTTTCAGAGGATTGACGATGGTTATTACTTCAGTATTGGTATCTCTGCCACTGCTAAAGAATGGTTTAATAATGTTTATGTGGAAAAGCATCTGGTGGCTAGGGAAGAACGTTTAAAAAAGATCGATAGGTCTGATCCATGGCCAAATGCATATAACTGATAGAGGGACTGGGCAACTTTTAACCTTGTTTTAAAATTCACTTTTCTGCCAGCGACTAATACTTGGACTGACCTTACAATAACAGATTGTAATCTTTATAATAAGTTCAATACTTTTAAATGGTATAATTTAAATTTAAATGCATTTTGACACCCATATTGTTTACTTTTGGCTGCTACTGAGCCTTTAAGGATCAGTGAATCATTTTTAGGATGAATTGTGAATATGGCCCCAAAAATACTCTTCAGTTAAAGACCAGGGCCGTCAAACACGTACCTCTTGCGCTCCACATGAATCTGTTCTGACAACCATTTTTCCATCATTTTCTTGTCAGTTTGAGAGATCCTTTTACTGTGGCCAAATTGTTTATGTATGAACTGTCCGACTCTTGTTTTTATATCGCTGTCTGGACTGATCTCATTGCTTTGTTTTGCTGGCGGACTATCTGTAAAAATTTGGAAATGTTGTCAGTGTGTATTGTCATCATTATTATTATATTGAAATAAGTAGAAATGAGCTGCAGTTCCTTGATAGGGTAGAACATATTATTGGAAAAGGAGAAAATAAAGTTCACTAGCATTTTCTCCTCTTCCTACAATTTTTTGAAAGGCTTTTTTCATCAGTGTTGTTAAAAATGGTACTGGTAAAGGGTTTGAATTTAGATGGACTGTAAGTATTACATGTCATACAGTATTATACTATATTAAAGCAAATACCATTAGGATCTAGTGGCTGATCAAATCTGACCATTTGAAATCAATACCATTTCATCAACCACTTTCATGATAATATTACCAAGGAGAATGCATGATTGTGATGTATAATGAAGATTATAGAAAGTATAGTAAATTCAGTTAATTCACACAATTCAACAAAACAGTATCTAAACAAAATGTATATAACAATTCTTTTTACAGAAATGAGAAGGTTTTTTTCCCCTCTCCTTTGAAATATTCAAAAATGTAGATGGAAGAGTTTTGCATTCACCCCCTCCACTAACTTTAGTGGATTTCATTTTTGATGTTCTTTCTTCAGTGTTAATAGACAAGTTTGCTTATATATTTCCTTGTATTTACTTTTATGTATGTTGATGGTGTTCCCTCCCTTTTTGTGGTATTTGTCGAAGACAATACCACTATGAGTTCAATATTGAATTTTGAAGACCATGTATCGTATTTTGTGCAAAGCCGAAGGAAATAAACCCAATTAAACTCAATTTTTCTCAGGCAAATGAATTTTCGGTAGCAGTCAGATATGTAATTGGAAATGGCATGTTAGAATACACTTGGTGAGGCCATCGATCTTGGAAATACTGATTTTTGATTGAAAATAGTTTCATCGCTCATAGCCTTCTACTGGCGCAATGATACAAAATTTGTCTACCGATCACTTGGTCCTGGGCATTTTTGTTCCAAAACCAGTTCGTCACATGGCTTGTTCATCCAGTGATTGCGAGCTCCTCCATTTGATTGGGCATGAATATTTATAGATCGAAATAATTAATTGTAATGTTGGGAATTAAATATTAACGACCAAAGATATTTCAAAATCATAGTTTTCAGGTACAAATTTAATTTTATTCGATATATTCACATGGTTTCTCTCTATCCATCATGCATCCTACTGTCAAGAAACGTTACTCCCGACTCCTAATGATCAAAGGGAGACCACTAATGCACAAATAATCCTAACTTTGTCATGAGTACTCTCCCTTAACCAAAAAAGGTATTCATTTGCTGAGTAGGTTGACTTTCAAGCCAATATTTGAATAATATTTTTCTTTTTGTTTCAAATTATTAATTCCACACAATGGCTTCCTTGACAAATACCACTTCAGGGTTCTCAACGCTTTGATTTAAACAGTTATTGATATAAATTATTGGTATCATGCATTACAGCTAATGATATTGTCACTATAATGGTGTACTATTATATTAGTCCATTATTACGCCCCTACTGAAATAGGATTTTAACATTTATTTGGACATAGGAGGGCCTTCCATGACTGTAGTTGCTCTTGTGACCAGTTTAGATCAAGATTAGACTTCACATAATATGCAGCCTGATCTTAGATCTACACCAACAGTTACTGTTTTATGTCACTGTCTGGCCCAAGCAACCAAGGAATTACAATATGTTAGTCTCTTTTTCCTGATGGAAAATACCTGTTTGGTTAATTTGGCTTTCTAAAAGTTAAAATAAGGTAGAGACAATGAGAAAAGAAAATAGGCACAATGAGGATTGAGATTGGCAGACTGAGGTTAGAGAATGCTCAATGTATAGATTCAGCAGTCTACGGGTTAAAACAAGAAGGTACAATGAGAATAGAAGATAGATACAATGAAGAAAGAAAATGCCCACTGTGTTTTTTTTATATTTTTGGTGCTCTAAGGGTTAGAATTATATAGAAACATTGAATATAGAAGATGGCTACAGTGAGGACGGATGCTAGGCACAATGAGGGTAGAAAACAGGCACAGTGAGGATGCATGATAGACACAATCAGGATGGATATTAGGCACAATGAGGACAGTTGATAGGCACCATGAGGATAGAAAATAGGCACAGAGAGGATAGAAAATGCATTTTGTAATCATCTGGAGCTAGATGGGTAATTATATGATAAAGACATAATGAGGACTTACTCTCTTTATCATTGTCCACCCTTATATTTCCACATGTACAGATGGTCAATGTAGAATTCTGCCTGCTGAAAGACTCACTCCTGTAGCTAGTTTCTAACATCGCAGCAAGCCAAGGATAGTCCTCTTTAAGGATATCAATAAAGGAATCGAAAGCTTCTGGTCCTCGCTTTGTTAACATCTCTAGCATTTTGTAAACTTGATCATGCGGTGTTCTCTCTGCCTATAGAATTTAAGTAAACATGCAATGCTCTGTGAAAAGAGGCTGTAATGCATCTGTAAAAAGTATTGACATGATCAATTTTCAGGTTTGTCAAAACTTGGGATTGTGTGGAAAAGCGTTGATACATGACTAATGTGAAATTTTTAGGTTTTAACTCTTTATCAAACAACAAAATTTTAGACTGGTCCAAATTGAAAGCATTTGCAGACGACAAAATAAATGTGACTGAAAAATTGAAATTTGGTTTGGGAAGGGTAAAAAACATTGTGGGAAAAGGAGAAAATGCTGTGTTACCAGCATTTTCTCCTTTTCCCACAATGTTTTCAAAAGGCTTCTTTCTCAGGGTCGTCAAAAGTAGGGATTGTGTGGTAATGGGTTAACCCATTTCAATCTTTACCAGATGACAAATCTTGGAACTACCTATTCTGACAACATTTGCAGATGACAATTAAGATGTGGCTGAAATGACAATGATACTTTCATCATTATTATTTATGTTTGAATCTTTATCAAACTACAAAATTTTACAACATGTAAGCATTTCAAAAAAACAGAATAAATGGGACCCAAACATTGTGATTTGTTTTTGAACAAGTAGAAAATAGTGTGGAAAAGAGAGAAAATGCTGGTTACCAGCACTTTCTCTTTCCTCCACAATGTTTCAAAACTCGATATGGATGAGTTAAAAATTTTGCCATATGGGAGAGGGTTGTATGAAAATTTCCAGCCAATTATGAAAACCACAAAATATTGCAAGTTCTTTTTTGCACAGTTGATTTTGCTCCATTTGAGAGGAAGGGTATGAGATCAGACAGCACTGAATATTTGAAGAATGATTGGATAACAAGAAATATCTTTAAAAAAGATAGACGGTGTAAATTTACCAGCAAATAGGCAGGGGCCCTTAACCCTTTACCACACAATCCTGACTTTTAACACCCCTAGAAAGAAGCCTTTTGAAAACATTGTGGAAAAAGGAGAAAATGCTGATAACCAGCATTTTCACCTTTTACTACACTGTTTTCTACCTTTCCCAAAACAATTTTCAATTTTTCAGCCACATTTATACTGTTGTCTGCAAATGCTTTCAATTTGGACAAGTCTTGAATTTTGTCGTCTGGTAAAGAGTTAATATAAACATGTCTGCATTTTTAACCAATCACAAATTACTATTTATTCATTTGTTATCAATACCAAAAATTATGTCAAAAGCCTGCAAATTCAGCTATGCCAAAAAAGATTGTAATTGAAAAGATGAATAAAAAAAAAATGGACAAATATTGGAAATCCGTACCTTGATGTTTGCAATCATATTTCTCTCAAAAATTTTATATTGAAACAGAGATCCATAGAAATCCTCTGTCATCATAATGTCATCTGCCAGTTGTTTTAGATGGCGTTGTATCACAGATCGTTGTGCCTCATTCATCGTTCCTCGTGATTGAAGTCACAGAGTCCCGTTTGATAAAAGACAGCACAGTTTTTAAAACCAAAAATATTAAGTTTTTGGATGTTCAAATATATCTCTGCACAAGTATGATGAAAGCACAAATTTTGAGTTGTATCAGTGTTCTGAAAAAATTGAATAATCCCATTTAGTAAGAATCAAAATGCTCACTGAAAGAAATTTTTTCTTTCCCCGATCAGATTATAAGGTGAAACATGAGTCAGTGGTGTTTAATCTGCATTTAGAATTTTATTAACTTGAGCGTGAAAAAGTATGAAGTGACCATTTAAAAGTTCAGAAATCTGATTGAAGACTTAAAGATACAGAATGTGTTTTCTGCCTCTTTAGCCCTTTACCACACAATCCTAAGTTTTAACTACCCTGAGAAAGAAGGCTCTTAAAAACATATTGGGAAAGGAAGAATTATGCTCGTTACCAACATTTCCTCCTTTTCCCACATTGTCTTCTTTCTTTTTAGGGAAGAATCATTTGAACAACATTTAATTTGTCGTCTGCATAATGCTTTCAAATTGGACAGTTCTAGCATTTTGTCGTTTGGTAAAGAGTTAACAAAATGACAAAGTGTGAGACTTACCCAAATCGGAACCATGTGCAGACACCGAATTGATTTTGGTTCAAAACATAGGAATTGTCTTTGAAAGGGTCTAAAAGAAATGTTGGTAACTAGCATTTTGTCCTCTTTCCACATTGTTTTCAAAAGCCATCTTTCTCATGGTAAAATTGCTTTGGATTGTAGGTAAAGTGTTAAACCTTTACCAAACAATCCTGATTTGACAACCATGAATTTCAAGGTTTTAGAAAATATTGTGGGAAAAGAAGAAAATGCTGGTAACCAGCATTTTCTTTTTTTTCCACAATGTTTTCTACCCTTTTACAGACAAGTTCCATAACTTGAACTACATCTGATATTTTGTCTGCATAATGCTTTTGATGTGGACCAGTCTAAAATCTTGTTGTGTTGAAAAGATTTAATCTAATTAAGTCCAAAGTTTTTTGGGATTTGTTCATATTGTCACTTGGCCACGATGCTAATGCTTTTGAAATATACTGTTTTTCATCCTTTTTATTCACACAATGAATCCATTTCTTCTCTCTATAAATTCTGAAAGGATTATTTTGAGTTGACATTTTAACTATTGAGACAGATATTTTCAAGTTGTTAAAAAGAACTACAAAAATGGAATGGTAAAGCTTATTTTAGCCAAGATTTTTTGAAAAAAAAGTGTTGTACAGTGTAGATTGAAGATTGTACTACTGAGTTGACATTTCAACTATTGAGACAGATGTTTTCAAGTCGCTAAAAAGAATTAAAAATTGCAAAGGCATGGTTTATTTTAGCCAAGATTTTTAAAAAAGTGTTGTACAGTGTAGATCCAAGATTGTGCTGCACATTCTTCGCTGTCTGATCTTGATCTACACTGTACACAAGAACATTCTAAATGGCCCAATTTGCAATGGCATGGCTCATTTTGGCCAAGATTTGAAAAAAAACAAAAACTGCATAGTGTAGACCCAAGATCATACAGAAAACATTCTGTGCAGTTTGATCTTGATCTACACTGTACACAAGAATCTTTTAAATCACCCGTTAGAAGCATTCTGAAGGATAAAGGATCAGTTTAGACAAATACTAATAGCTGAAAACAAAACAATTCCTCTCAAAGTTTGCCTAACATCTTGTTTCTGAAAACAAAATTATCATTCTTAAATCTGGAAAAACACAAACACATGAGCAAACCTGTTAGAAAATGGCTTTAAAATGAATTATCACTCAAAGAAGAAATGAATACATTCCTCACTTCCAATATTTTCCATTTTGCTAGTTTTTTGTTTAGAAAATAAAAAATTGAAAACCAATGAGTTCTACTGTGAAGTCATGCTACAAGATATATTGTATTTGTATTTCAAAATGATCAAGCTTACCAGTACCTTCAAGGCTGAATAATGTATTGATACTAGAGTAGATAATGATACCTTAGATCTTGTTCACCATGAATTCTTTACAAGGCTTTAAAATTTTAGACTCAACTAAATAGAGAATATACGATGATGAATATGTGATTCATATTATGATATTTATTGTTAAAATGCTAAAAAACATGGTGGGAAAGACGAGAAAATGCTGGTATCCAGCATTTTCTCCTTTTTCCACAATGTTTGAAAAAGACATTCTTTCTCAGAGTTTTTAAAACCCGGCACATTTTGCTACATGTTTAACCCTTGTACTGCTAGGTGGATAAGCTAGATGAGTAAAATGGAGATTTTAAGTCAGTGCTAAAGAATGCAGATATTATTAATTTAAAAGTCTTTTTTATTTCTTCAGATTATGTTTCAAGTGGACAGTGTAGGTCCAAGATTAGACTGCACATTCATAGATCTTGGATATACAATGTCTGGCTGAGCAATAAAAGCAAGGTTAGTGGCCACAAGGGTTCACGGTGTGGTGTGTTATCCATAATGATCGACCTGTAATGCTATTTTTAAGGATTTGAACATGTAACTTTATCCCATACCAAACCATCCTGTTTTCATGCCCCTGGGAATGATAATAAGGCCTTTGAAAAAAAAATAAAATGTGGGAAAAGGAATAAATCCTGATAACCAGCATTTTGCTCCTTGTCCCACATTGTTTTCTACCCTCTCAAAGACAAATCAGATCATTAGAGCCTGTTTTATTTGTCATTCTGAAAATAATGACAAATTAGTTGTGAATGTATTCAATCTGGACAAGTCTAGAATTTGTATTTTCTGGTATAGAGTGGTGTAGATTGAAAATAACACACTTAGTGAAAAGATTAGATATGTTTTCCATTGCCATTTATATCTGTTTATTTTGTAATTTTGTGTGGCTCTGTGTTAGAGAAAATGCTGGTTATCAGCATTATCTCCTTTTTCCACTATGTTTTCAAAAGCTCTCTTGCTCAAGGTCGTTAGTAGCATTCATTTTAATTTACAATTTATGCTCTGAATTTGGACCAGTCTAAAATTCTGTCAGTTGGTAATACCCCTGTCACACCAAACTCATTCTCACTCCGTTCTGAAATGTTTTGCCAAACGGACTTAAACTGTGTTCGGACGAAGTGGATGTATTGGCAACCTTTTACAATATGTTTACAAACTTAAAGGACGGGTTAGGACGGAAAGGGTGCTCCAGAACTTTGAGCCTGCTCAAAACTTTTTGCTGTCCATCCCATCCTGTAATTAGACAGAGTGACAATGTACTTAAAATGAGATGGACGTACTACAAACGGAACTGCCATGCTTATATCCTATAAGAGACGCAGTGCAGTCAGGCATCAATTGGCAGTGTATTTGCATTTTATCGACCGAAATTACATGTCCTATCCCGACCACAGCCCGTTTATTGATTTTGTTGACCCGTGTAAGACTTTTCTAAGAACAGGATTGGTGAGACAGGGGCTTCAGGCATTATTAGGCCAAAATTACACGTTCAACCCCGACCGTAACCCATTTTCTGATAATGTCAGGATGGGGTAAGACGCTCTAGGAACTAGTTTGGTGTGACGGGGGCTTAACTCTTTACCAAACGACAAAATTTTAGACTGGTCCAAATTGGAAGCACTTGCAGACGATAAACGTAACTCAAAAATTGAAATTTGTTTCCAGCAGGGTAGAAAACATTGTGGGAAAAGCAGCATTTTCTCCTTTTCCCACAATGTTTTCAAAAGGCTTCTATCTCGGGGTCATAAAAACCAGGGATTGTTTGGTAAAAGGTTAAAGAGTTATCCCTTAACCAAACAATCCCATGTTTTAATGACCCTGAGGGTAACAGGCATTTGAAAACATTTGTGGGAAAAGGAGAAAATGCTAGTTATCAGCATTATCTCCTTTTTCCACAATGTTTTCAAAAGCTCTCTTGCTCAAGGTCGTTAAAACTCGGTATTGTGTAGAAAAGGGTTAATAGCATTCATTTTAATTCTACAGTTAATGCTTTGAATTTGGACCAGTCTTAAATTTTGTCATTTGGTAAAGAGTTATCCCTTTATCAAACAATCCCATGTTTCAACGACCCTGAGAGTAACAGGCATTTGGAAACATTGGTGGGAAAAGGAGAAAATGCTGTTTACCAGCATTTTCTCCTTTTCCCACAAATGTTTCCTACCATTTCTGATATAAATCCCATCTTTTGACTATCATTTTAATATTTGCAAATGCTTTGAATTTGGACAATTCTTAAAGGTTGTCATTTGGTAAAGAGTTAACCCTTTACCGAACAATTCCAGGTTTTAACAACTCTGGAAAAGAAGGCTTTTGAAAACATTGTGGGAAATGGAGAAAATGCTGGTAACCAGCATTTTCTCCTTTTCCCAATATGTTTTCTGCTATATCAAAGACAAACTTGAGCATTTCCTTTAATTTGCAGTCTGTAAGTGCCTTCAATTTGGACATAGCTAAAATTCTGTGTGTGATGTGGATGGTTCCAAAGGCTGCCCCAGCTCACCATGGGCTGTGAACCTGGAACCCTCTGGTTTGACAGACTGTCACTCTTATCCCTGCTGTCACCCATGTCGCCCACAAATTTATTGCAGTCTTCTGACAGTTTGATAAGGCATGTTTTACTACTCTGATAGTGACCCCCTGGGGTTGCTACCGAAAATATTGGCTAGCCACATTTGGGCTTTGGTTGACTCTTTACAAGGTGACATAATTTTAGACTTGTCTGATTTAACAGCTTTTGAGTCACGCTCTGGCAAAAGGGGGTTTAATGGAACTCTCTTTTTTTTTTTATGCCTTTTACCAAGCAATATATTACGAAATTATAAATCCATTTTGGTTGATTGAATGATGTTTTCCCCGCTTTCAACATTATTTCAATCATATTATAGAGAATTTTAGATCCATAAAATCCATTTTGTCTAACATCTGACTGAATCATGAGGTTGACTGATCCTTTCACATGTAGAAAAATGACTTATTGCAAAATATTTCTTCCTGGGTCAGCCTTTGCGGATTGTGCAGGCTGACCTGGGTCGATTTTTTTGTAGGTGCATTTTTGCCCCTTTTCACAGAGTATGGCTCAGTTATAGACAGCAAATTTATTGTAGCTCAAATGACTAAAATAGTCTTTAAAAAGATTAAAAAAAACAATGTAGGAATAGTAGAGAATGCTGGTTACCAGCACTTTTATCTGTCATTAAAAACTGTTTGAATGTGATTATTATCAGAATTTTCTCCTTTTTCTGCACTGTTTTCTACCCTTTTGAAAGACAAATCCTACAATTGGAGCCATTTTAGAATTTGGCATCTACAAAAATTTTAATGTTTTTCATTTTATACTCTAGAATTTTGTCTTCTGAACTAAACATTTAACTCTTTACAACACAACAAAATGTTGATTGATTGATTGAATGGTGTTTTACACTGCTTTCAAAGTTATTTCAGTCATATCACGGCAAAAGTTCACACATTCATGTATTTCCAGGGTTTTACTAGTACTAGGCTAGGGCTCTGAAGTATCTTGCCCAAAGGCACTCCCACGAAAAACCCAGTGGATTCAGTGCGGCTCGAACCTGGAACCTCCAGGTTACGGGTCCCACACTTTACCACTGAGCCACGCAGGACCTCTTACAACACAACAAAACTCTAGACTATTCCAAATTAAAAGCATTTCCAGATGACAAATTAAGTGTGGCTAAAATGATGGGATTTGTTTCTGAAAGAGTACAGGACATTGTGAGAAAAGTAGAAAATGCTGGACACCAGCGTTTTCTTTTTTTCCCACAATGCTTTCAGAAGCTTACTCTCTCAGGGTCGTTAAAACTTGTGATTGTGTGGCAAAGGGTTAAGTCTTATTTCTTAGAGTTGTTTGAAATTTGGGCGGTGTGGTAAAGGATTAACCCCTTACAACACAATTACAACTTTTAATGACCCTGACAAAGACAGCTTTGGAAAACATTATGGGAAAAGGATAAAATGCTGGTAACCAGCATTTTCTTCTTTTCCCACAATGTTTTCTACTCTTCCTGAACAAATTTCAATTCTTGAGTGACATTCATTTTGTTGTTTGCAAATGCTTTGAATTTGGACATGTCTAAAATAATGTTGTTTGGTTAGTTTAAACATATTTATTTTACATTGATTGAGAAACAGGTTCATACAATTTACACTAATCTCTCTTTATTCTGCTTCCTGGGAACTACACTAGCGCCAAACGTGTGGGCCGTTGAAAAATCCCAAAGGTGACACCGGCTCCCAAGGTATCGAACTCAGGACCTTATGGTAACGAGGCTGACACACTACCTCACAACCACAGACACAGTTAAGAGTTAACCCTTTACTACACAATGACGACTTTTAACGCCCCACAGGAAGAAGCCTTTTGAAAACATTGTGAGAAAAGGAGAAAATGCTGGTAACCAGCATTTTCTCCTTTTCCAACAAAGTTTTCTACCCTAACAAAGCAAAATTGCACCATTTGAGCCTCTTTGAAATTGTCGTCTGCAAATGCTTTCAATTTGGATAGGTCTAAAATTTTGCTGTGTGGTAACGGGTGAAAGATCACTTATTATGTGGTTCCATTAGATACCCATAAATGTTAAGATAATATTGAATCTTTCAATGATATCAATAGCTTTACAGATAATTTGTCCCACTTTTCATTCAATTGACCTGTAATTACACCTATATCTTGTTAGGTGCACATAATTAACTGTTGGTTGGTTGATTGACTGATTGAATTGGTTAGCTTATTTTTGTGTATTTAATTGCTTTCCAGCTGTTGCCCATTATGGGTAATGCCAAGCCAGGTAGCTCAGTCGGTAGCATGCATGATTCCCTGCTCGGCAGATTTCTTTCCGAGGAGCCTTTGTGACAGGATTCATTCTTCTCTCACCCCTGACCATTTTTTGGACAATGGTTATGTGGGAAAGCAGCCAGTGGCTTAGAAAGAATATTGTGCAGAGTACTGGTAAAAGAAACTCCAGGGAAACATGGATAGGTGCACTGGCCAGCCGGATATTACTGAGATAATGTTGAAAACAGCGTTAAAGACCGTACATTCAATCAGTCAACTATATGGGTAGTATATAATACTATAATATATAATAATAAAGACTCTTAGTTTTGTTACGGGGGATAGTGCATGATAAAGGACAAAACCCAACCTCAGTTATACCTGGTTTTTGATTGTGCTCAGTGTATAACACTGTCACACAGGCCCTTCGTTTAGTGTCTCATCTGAAAGACTATTACTGTAGTAATTTTAGATGACCAGCTGTTGGGCTTAAACCCATGCCCTCAAGTGGCCCAAGACTTGATGTTTAGAAGACATATGCTCTACCACTTGAATTCTGCGACCATTCTGGTTGGTCACTGAATGAATTGGCTTTCACCCACTTTATATAGTATTCTGGACTTCACACCTTCACACCTCATTTATCCATGCTTTCCCCGGGTTTCTTTTACCAGTACTCCACATAATATTCTTTCCAAGCCACTGGCTGCTTTCCCACATAATCAATGAGCAAGGTAGAACTACATAAAATGTTTGGTGTATCTTTCATCTAGACAAAAGGGGCCTTTGTCATTGTATTCATGATTGCCCAATAGGCCAAGCTGAATGATGTCATTAATATATTTAGCTGTCTGTAAATTCTACATTAACAAACAAACCCTTTACCAAATAATTCAATAATTCTTTATAACTCTGAAGAAGATAGCTAGTAACCAGTATTTTCAACTTTTCCCACAATGTTTTCGACTCTATCAAAACCATAGACAAATTCAATCATTTGAGCCGAATTTGATTTGTGGTCTTCCAATAATTTTGATATGGACAAAAATATAAGTTGCGTTCTGGTAAAAATTTAACTCATTACCACATGATAAAAATGTTAGATTCAGCCATGTTGAAAACATTTTAACCCTATACCCTTCACTACACAACAAAATTGTAGACTTATCCAATTTGAAAGCATTTACAGATGACAATTCAAATGTGGCTCAAATGATGGAATTTGTTTTAGGTAGGGTAGAAAACCTTGTGGGAAAAGAAGAAAATGCTGGCTACCAGCACTTTCTCCTTTTCTCACAATGTTTTCAAAAGGCTTCTTTCTCAGGGTTGTTAAAACTCGGGATTGTGTGATAAAGGGTTAAAGCACCGAATATACCTATCTGACATTTCCATCATAGAAACACAACCCAAATAATTGCAATTTCATGGTTGCTTTTGTCTACAGTGTTTCAGCAAAGCGGACAGTGTAGATCAAAGATCAGGCTGCACGCTTTGTGCAGCCTGATTTTGATCTACACTAGCCACAGAGGCAACTATAGTTGCGAAAGGTGCTTTAAAGGTTAAGACATTAAATAAAATGTTGTGTGTATCATTCAAAAGAGAGAAAAACTGTGGGAAACGGAATAAATACTGGTTACCAGCATTTTTTCTGACACCCAAAATGTGTTAAGGATAGGGCACCCTAATGAGATTCGTGAAACATCGCCTTTCATTGCCAAACTATCATACAGATTCAGCTAAGACTTGGGTAATCTGTATTCGATGTGGGGAACCAGCGTCAATCTGTCGATGGATTGTGGAAAACCCGAGTCTTAGCTGAATCCGTATGTTCTTCGGCGATGAAAGGCGATGTTACAGGAATCCCATTAGGGTGCCTTATCCTTAAAAATTATTCTTCCTCAAGCTTGTGAAAACTTGTGATTGTTTGGAAAAGAGTCAAGCATTTGTATTGCCAAGTAGAAACCAGAGATAAGAGAATGGTTACTGTATTTACTTTAACCTTTTACCATACAATCCGACTTTTTACAACTCTTAAGGAAAAAGCTCTTGAAAATATTGTGGGAAAAGGAGAAAATGCTGGTAACCAGCATTTTCTCCCTTCCCCACAATGTTTTCTACCCTTCCAGAATAAATTTTCAATTCCTCTGTCACATTTATATTGTTGTCTGCAAATGCTTTCAATTTGGACAAGTCTAAAATTCTGTCATTTTGGAAAGAGTTAACCCTATCCTTTGTTTCTTCATTTGGCAGTTCTTTATACAGGGAAAGACTACGATTAGATTGCATTGATTTGCAGTTGGATCTTGCTTCTGCCCTTTTCTGTTGAGAATGAAGTCTTAAGTTCTTGGTTTATAATTTGTCAGTCATTTGGAACTTGTGATACATTTATGAGCAAAATGTTGGCCAGAAGTTGTTTACCCCCACTGAAAGGTGAAGATATATTGTTTTTGCCCTGTCAGTAAATTTTTTCTGTAAAGTCTTTTTGTCTTTCTATCCATCCGTCAGTCCATCTTGCAGTCTGTCCTGCCTTTTCTTTTTCTGTACAGAAGTATGCCCCCCCCTCCCACTTTGGAGAGGGATACAAATTTATTGCAGTGGGAAAAACATGGTCATTCTGCATAAATTATGAACCATTGATTCAAAGTGTTCAAAAGCCTCATTAGACTTGTTCAGTTTAAACAAACAAGATTTATAGGCAACACTGAAGAGTCTGTCATGTTTAAATCTTTACCAAACAATCCCTAATTTTAACCTGTACCACTCTGCACAATCCCAAGTTTTAATGACCCTCAGGAATGAGGCTTTCAAAAACATTGCTGGAAATTGAGAAAGTGCTGGCTACCAGTATTTTCTCCTCTCCCACAGTTTTCTGCCCTTTCAAAGACTAATTTTGTCATTTGAATAACATTGAATGTGTTCTACAACTGCTTTCAAATTGGACAAGCCTAAGATTGTGCCATGTGGCAAAGTGTTAACGACCCTGAGGAAGAAGCCTTTTACAAACATTGTGGGAACAAGAGAAATTATAGATAACCTTTTCCCTGATGTTTTTAACTCTGACAGAAAACTACTGTTCGTGTTTACCAATTTTGAATTCGTCATCTGCAGATGCGAAAAATTTAGAAAAGTACAAGTCGATGTTTGGGATAGAGAGGACATTCCATATTGAAAACATTTGCATTCATCTTAAATGATTAGATTAGTCTTCGATAGTGTAGAAAACATTGTGTAAAAGGAAAAAAATGCTTGTTGCCTCCATTTTCTCCTATCTCACACTTTTTAGCTCGGCTAGTTTCAAAGAAAATGACAAGTTTTATTGTCGTAATCATGGCGTCACTGTTTGTATCGTTGTATCATTGTCGTTGTGCAAAAACTTAGACATTTTGTATTATGTCTGTTATTACTGAAGATATTTACTTCAAATTTTGACAAGTTTTTAATTATCAAAAGAGGAACTCATACAGCAGGTAACCATCAAATTATTTTTACAAAGTTATGCCCCTTTTTCACTGAAAATCAAGCACTTGCATCCAAGCATTTGAACCCGCATGTGGTACTCTTGTTTTTAATATCCCTCTCCCTTAGTATTGTTGAAGTATGTGCCTGGTTGTTTGATAAAGGGTCTAGTTTTTAATTCACATATGTCTTGATTGTGAACATTTCCTATGTTTGAACTCGAGCACTGTTGACCCAACCGTCATCAGGTTGGTACTCCAAGGCTAGGTATATATGGCATATTTGATTGACAAAATAGTTCTAAACTGCTATAGTAACAAAACTAATCTAAATGTGTGTTTCAATAACTCTTTAATGTTTTCCTAGAACAAACATGCAATTTTGTCATTAAAATTGAGCATTTGTTACTAAATTTGACCAGGAGCATCCTTTCAGTTTATTGGTCAAAACTTCCACAAAGACCCACTATGGAACCAATCACTTGCTTTGCAACATGTTAACTTGTTCATGAGTACAAGATTTTGTCAGCCAGTACTCCATGCTGCATAGGTGAAGTGGAAAGACTTATTTGTAAAATTTGTGGACACAGTAGAAGTTGCCATTTACCATGTTGTTTTTAAAAGTCTTCCTCGTCCAGGTTGTAAATCAAAGGATCATTTGTGGAAGAGATAACTGTCCTTTAACTCTTTCTACTATACAAGAAAATTTGGCCTTGTCCAAATTCAAAGTATTCCAGACAACAAATATAATACAACTCAGATGGTGGAAATTGTCTGTGAAAGGGTAGAAAACATTGAGGGAAAAGGAGAAAATGCTGGTTACCAGCATTTTCTCCTTTTCCCGCAATGTTTCAAAAAGACTTCTTCCTCAAGGTCGTTAAAAAAAAATAACAAACTTTGGACTTGTCTAAGTATAAAGCATTTACAGACAACAAATTAAATGTGGCTCAAAAAGTGAAAATTGTCTTTGCAAGGGTAGAAACATCCTTGGAATCCAGGTTTGAAACATTATGTTACTCTCCATGCATCACCTCTGGGAAAAGTGACTAGCAAATCGTTTTTTATGAATATTCATATAGTACCCTAATAGCCAAACGAAAGATCGATAACATAATCATACTCTCTTGTAGAGAGGATAATTTCATTTCTTCCGTTACTAAAAATAACCCTGGAAAAAACCCGAGGTTGTCAACAAATATGGGGGCCGTTGGCATGCTTGTCTCCTGTGAGATATGCCATTCTGCAATACAGGGATGACACTATCGATCTTTGTGTACGATTTTAACTGTCAATCTTTCGGTGTTACTCTGAAAATCTCTTTTAAACGCTTCTTGATTATGGTGTTGATGGGCACCGCCATATTTAAAGTATCGCTAAGCTTTATTTGCAACGAATGATGTGATTGGATATCGACGTGTAAAAAATAGAAATGACGGTGTATTTGTGACGAAAATAGTTTAAATTTTCTCAGAGAAAAACTTGAGATCACCAATCAAAATGCTTCATGAATAATTCATGAGAACGAGGAAACGCTAGCGAAATAACCCAGGGGTGATTACAGAATGAATCTAAACTGGGTCACCCAGGATGGGGTAGAAAACATTGATGTAAAAGTTTTCTGTTTCCAAAAATTTTTTCGAAAGCCTTCTTCTTTGATGTCCTTAAAACTTGGGATTGTGTGGTAAAGGGTTTATAAGAAAATGGCCCATTATTTCTCGAAGTAGACATAAAGCTGGCAGAGATTCATTCTGTTTTGTTTGTGAATGAATAGTTCTTTAACCCTTTATCACACAATAAAACTTTGGACTGGTCCAAATTGAGAGCACTTTCAGATGACAAATTAAACGTAGCACATTGAAGTAATGGAAATTTTGGTTAAAGAGTTAGAAAACGATGTGAGAAAAGGAGAAAATGCTGGTTTCCAACATTTTCTTCTTTTCCCTCAATGTTTTCAAGAGCCTTCTTCCTCAAGGTGATTAAAACTCGGGATTTTGAGGTAAAGAGTTAACCTTTTACCACACAATGAAATTGTTGACTGCTCCCAATTTATAAGCATTTGTAGACTAAAAACTAGACATAGCTCAAATAATATGCTTTGCCTTTCGTAGGGTTGAAAATATTGTGGGGAAAATCGTGGTTACTGGCATTTTCCTCTACCCCCACAAGGTTTTAAAGAAGTTTTCCCTTAGGGTCTTTAAAACTTACGATTGTTTCGTAAATGGTTGAAGGTACATCATGATAAAATCTATATAGATCATGTAAAAAAATATTGCTAACCTTTGTTTTTAAAAATGTCCAGGTTTAAATTGCGAAACAATTATTCATTTTTGCGTCATTGTTGCATGCTATATTGTAATGGGACTGAGATCTAAAAAAGCCAAATAATTCCAACAAACATTTTCATTCTAGAAATAAACGCCAGATAATTGCCTGAGCCCCAGTAGCGCAGTCAGTAGCATACAAGACTCAAGAACAGGGGTCTTGGCTGGTTCGATCTCTGGCTCGACCAATTTCTTTATTAGGATTGATGATAGTCATTGCAACAAGATTCATTCCTCTCTCACCACTGATCATTTTTTTGACAATGGTTATCTAGGAAAGCAGCCAGTGGCTTGGAAAGAATATTGTGTACTGGTAAAATTGTTTGTTTGTTTGGTGTTTAACGCCGTTTTTAACATTCTTTCAGTTATATCCCAATGGCCAGTGCACCTATCCATGCTTTCCTGGAGTCTCTTTTACCAGTACTCCGTACAATTTTCTTTCGAAGCCACTGGCTGCTTTCCCACATAATCATCGTCGAAACAATGGTCAGTACTGGTAAAAGAAACTCCAGGAAAATGTGGATAGGTGCACTGGTCACTGTGATGTAACTGAAATAATGTTGAAAATGGTGTTAAACAATCAATCAACTAGATATTTGTAACTTCAAAGCTACTCTTGTCCAGAGTGTTTCAGCAAATGGGATAGTAAAGGTCGATCAAAGCATTGAAAATGCTGAAGTGGTATTTGTCAAGGAAGCCATTGTGTTGAATTAATAATTTGAAAGAAAAAGAGTTATATTATTCAGATATTGGCTTGAAAGTCAACATACTAAGCAAATTAATACCTGTTTGGTTGAAGGGAGAGTACTCATGACAAAGTTACGATTATTTGTGTATTGGTGGTCTCCCTTTAATGATTCAAGAGGAGTCAGGAGTAATGTCCCTTGACAGTAGGATGCATGATGGGTAGAGAGAGACATCATATAAATATATCGAATGAAATTAAGTTTTTACCTGAAAACTATGATTTTGAGTTGTCTTTGGCTGTAAAGATCTAATTCCCAACATTACAATCAATTATTTCAATCTATAAATATTCATGCACAATCAAATGGAGTAGCGCGCAATCATGGGACGAACAAGCCCATGGACGGACTGGTTTTGGAACGAAAAAGCCCTGGAACAAGCGGTCAGTACACAAATTTTGTGTATATCATTGCGCCAATAGAAGGCTATGAGCTGGTGAAACTATATTCAGTCAAAAAGAAGTATTTCCACGATTGATGGCCTCACCTAGTGTAATTTGATATGCCATTTCCAATTACATATCTGAGTGCAATTGAAAAACTCATTTGTCTGAGAAAAAATGAGTTTAATTGGGTTTATTTCCTTCGGCTCTGCACAAAATACGATACATGGTCTTCAAAATTCAATATTAACTCATAGTGGCATTGTCTTCGACAAATGCCACAAAAAACAGACAGCATGTTACTGAAAAGTGCAGTCTGATCTTGATTTACACTTGCCGCTATCTAAGTTATGAAAAGGGCTTAACTCTTTCCATACCGTAGACAACACTAGAAAGTTTTGTGGACTGTGTAGATCAAAATCAGACTGCAGAGAACGTGAAGTCTGATTTTTGATTTATCCTGTCCACTGCTATATTCTAGATTATGACCAAACTGTCTCTTGATCTTGCAGAGGAAATGTATTTATAGTCTTTGAGAAAATGCAACTTGTTTATTCAGTTGTGAAAGAATTAAGGTTGTGAGGCACTTTCAGAGCACAGTTTTTGTAGGTTTTTTCATAATCTTAACCCTGTACAACACAATCCCTCCTTTTAACAAACCCAAGAAAGAAGTCCTTTGAAAACATTTTGAGAAAAGGAGAAAAGGCTGGTAACCAGCATTTTCTTCTTTTCCAACTATGTTTTTTACCCTTTCCGAAACAGATTTCAATATTTCAGTCACATTTATTTTGTTGTCTACAAATGATTTCAGTATTGTCTCGTCCAAGCTTTTGTCATTTGGTAAAGAGTTACTGCTTGCAGATGACATTTTCCAAAGGATTCTTGTCATGAAACTGCTATGGTTAGGCTTTCTGAGCTGACTGCTTGTGTTGATTACTTCATTTACTAAACCTTTTACCAAACAATCCAGTGATTTAGGACTTTGAAGATGAAGGCCTTAAAGATGTTGAGAAACAAGAAAAATGCCCATAGCCAGCATTTTTATCTTACTCTTCATTCATTCTTTTCATCCCTTTGAAGACAAATCCCATCATCTAAGCTACATTGAATTTGTCATCCACAAAATCTTCCATAGTGGACAAAGGGTCAGTGGTGGAGTGTGGGACTTGTAACTTGGAGGCCCCGGGTTTGAGTAGCACTGGATCCGCTGGACCTTGTAGGAGTATCTTTGGGCAAGACACCTCAGTGCCCTAGCCTGTTACTGGTAAAACTGAGAAAGTACACGAATATGTGAGCTGTTGCTGTCATATGACTGAAATAATGTTGAAAGTGGTGTAAAACACCATTTCATCATTTAGTCAATCACTTCGTAGTGGGCAAGTCTAAAATTTTGTCGTCTGGTAAAGCGTTAACAGGACCCCTAAAACTGGTGAATAGACTGAAAAAAGATACGAGATCGGCAGATAAAGAAAATTCTTTATTTGAATAAACCTTCAATTTTTAATTAACAAAAATTTTCTCATAGAAATAACAACACGAAAATAATGCAATAATGAAGGAAAATAACCTGTTTTGCAACTATGATGTCTTATTGATAGTTGGAAAAAATATAGAACGGAATAGTTATTGATATACATGTACACAAGTCTATGAAATGAGAATGGCAGGTTGTCCCTTTTTTCTGCCCTATAATTAACTGGTACATGTATGTATGGAAGAGGAATTTCCCCAAAATAATTGCTCTTACTGTAATGGGCTACTAATTAACCTGCCCAGGATGGGGATCAAACCCACAACCTCCTGGTTTGTAAGCAAACACTCTATGACATCGCTACAAAAGCTA
The DNA here is from genome assembly GCA_946811185.2 of Hippopus hippopus. Taxonomy (NCBI): domain Eukaryota; kingdom Metazoa; phylum Mollusca; class Bivalvia; order Cardiida; family Cardiidae; genus Hippopus; species Hippopus hippopus. The sequence continues at coordinate 9,596,443 of OX328113.1, read as the reverse complement.
GCTCTGTAGAATGGCTGTACAAACACCAATGCATACATCAGGCTACTTGAATATAACAAAAGCATAGTTTAATTAGCATGCTGAAGTTTTGTAGCAGTCTGCCCAAATGACTGTTCATACTTTTTGTAATAATGCTACATCAGTTTGAAATAACATTTTTCAATTTAAAAGTTGAGCAATGAAAAACAAAATAAAATCACATGATATTGCCACTGTTTGAACCAAAGTATGTTAACCTTTACTCTCAAAATGCCTAATAAACCCAACAGTTATCTTTAGTCAAGAAATAAAACCAAAATAATTGTATTTTCAATCTTGTGCATACAAAGGCAAAGACAACATTATGTTTCTCAGATAAAGCACTTATTGATGCAAATAATAAACAAGTTATGAATGTTTTTCAATCATGTCTTGTCTATAGGAGGCTCATAGTCACGGAGAAGTGTGATCAGTGATAACTGGCGAAACAACCCTTTATGTTTTTCATCTGTAAAACAGGTCCCAAGTAGTGTTATTAATCCATTATCACACAATTCCAAGTTCGTAAGGATCTGTCTAAGATGGCTTTTGGAAATATTGTGTCCTTTTTATACAAGGTGTTCTGTCCTTCCAAAAACAAGGTTTAATGTTTGGATCACATTTAATAGTTCACCTTTAAAATGCTCTCAGCTTGGACAAGTCCAAATTTTGTCATCCTGTGAAGAGTTAAGGGAAGCAACTTATTAATGTTTGGGGTAATGTCTTGCCCACGCTGAGGATGCTCCGGGTCTTGGAGAAGCTTGACCGTTTGTATAGGTAGTCCTTAGATTTGTCATCTGTGAGGCCGGGCCCAAGGTTGGTTTTCTAGGTGACTGTATCGCAGGGGCAATTCTTCTCTGTGTGTTTCTTCTCGTTGGAATTGGCTTTTTCTCTGGATTGGTTTGTCGTCTCTCTTCGAACAATTTCATATTCTTCTCAAGGTCATTAATTTTTTTGTCTTTCTCAGCGCCCTCTCGTTCAAGATTCAGCTTTTTCATCTGTAATAAGGAATTTTCCTTTTCTAGGTCACTCATTCTGGCTTTCAGTTTTTCCAAGTTTTTCATCTCTTGAGAATGCATGTACATATCATGAGCCATTTCATTGGTTTTCCGAATTTCATCAAAGAGTCTGTTGTTTATTTCCCTTTTTTCTTCCATAAGTTTTTCAATGTTTTTGTTTAATGGAAATTTCTTGTCTTTATCTGGAAATAAACTTGTGCATTTCTTTATCATTTTGATACTTTCTTCTGCATTTTGCTTCTCGTCTATGAGTTTATCAATTAATTCATGCAACATCTTATAAGTAATTCCAATTTGTCCAAGATCGGTGTCAGGTCCTAATGGCGTATTGGTGGCCTCCAGCAATTTAGAATACATGTCTTGAATTTCACTGTCATCTTCTGTTGGGCCAAACTCTATAAAAGATGTTTGCTGACTTTCTGTTTCATCCTCTGCCAAAGTTTGTTCAAACCCTCCATCAATGTCGTCGCCAGCAATTTCAAATGAATCATCATTATGTGTACCATTCTTTTCACTTTCTCTTCGCATTCTATCATAAAATATTTCACCATCTTCAAGATCAGCATTATCATCATCATCATCTATCTCATTGTTTCCTGCACCTTCATCATCAAATACTGAGTCATTATCTCTAACATCACTATCAGGAATATTTGTACAAACTTCTGTATTACTAGTATCAATATCTTCTGAAATCTGTTTCTCTCCAGAGTCAGTTTCATCGTATTGAGAGCTAGACTCTTGTTGACCAGTGCTTAGAGATTTCCGTGGGGATTCAATAATTTGTATTGGACTCATACACTTATCGGCAAACTGTTTAACCACAGTTTTCATTTCAGAGCTATTTCTTGGAGTCCTTTTGATCACAAGCCCATCTTGCTCATCACGGTCATAATCATCATCTGAATCACTTTTAAAATATACCATTTTTGAGCTGCTTTGATTTTTTGCTGATCCTGGCTTTTGGATTGGTTTTTGCGACTTTATTCTGTTATGACTCTCTTGAGGTGTTGACATGACCCTTTTGAATTGACGATGTGAAGACTTTACTGTAAAAATAAAAAATAGATGAGTCATGCTCTGTAAAAAGGGGGATCAGTGCATTTGCAAAAAAAGTCCACCAAGGTCAGCCTGCAAAGTCTGAGCAGGCTGATTTGGGTCAAAACTTTTTGCTATTGGTCAGTTTTCTGCCTGTCCATGTTTCAGTAGGTTGTTAGACAAGGTGGATTTTATGGATCCATGATTATATGATGACTTGCTTGGTTAACTCTTTACCAAATGACAAAATTTTAAACTTTTCTAAAATTGAAAGCACTTGCAGACGACACAATAACTCAAAAATTGAAATTTGTTTCCAGCAGGGTAGAAAACATTGTGGGAAAAGGAGAAAATGCTGGTTACCAGCAATTTCTCCTTTTCCCACAAGGTTTTCAAAAGCCTTCTTTGCCAGGGTCGTGAAAACCAGGGATTGTTTGGTAATGGGTTAAATGCATCACAAAGATACATTAACCCCTTTTACCAAAGCATCACTCACTGGGTTATTCACAGTTTCCATGGGTAAGGCACTTTAGAGCCCTAGCCTATTACTGCTGTGACCTAGGAAGTGTATAAGTGAGCCATGATATGAGTAAAATGTTCAAGGCACTGTTAAGCACCTGTCAAATAATCTATATGACACAATAATGCATTGTTTTACTAGTCTTATGAATAAAGTCCGTAACAAAGAAACAAATGAACAAATGCATGGCAGAAATACAGGGACCAGGCAGGATTCAAACCTAGAATGCCCGGACAAAAGACCAACACCATAACCACTGAGCTAAAGAGAATTCTCCCAAACGCAGTTGTTAGGTATTGTATTTAAATCGGGATGAAGCCATGCATGAAGGAGTGGTGGTATCTCAGACAAATATGAAATTGGGTTGCAACAGATTAAAAAGTAGGTCATAGGGCTAACTCCTAGAAAAACCTTATGAAACATTATCAGAATTTTTTCTTGATGCTATTTCTGACAAGTTCACAGAATTGGTGAAAAAGTAGGTCATTTTCACACATGTATTTTACATCATTAAATTCAGGATCTCTTCAGCTTTATAAACCCTAGATGACTTTAATAAGGTGAGTGCTTTAGGGCCAATGGCCCTCTTGTTTTTAAATTTCTATTGAAATTTGTAATGGGTTATGACTAAAACTACCTCTTTGCTTTAACTCATATGTCTCTTCAAGTTGTTCAGCTATCCAGCTAAAGTTTTCCTTTAGAATCCAAACAAAATTGTCAAAGGCCTCTGGTCCCCTTTTCTCTAGTAACTCCAACATTTTGTACACCTGATCTCTGGGCTTTGTTACAGCCTGGATCAGAAACAGGAACATTAAATTAGTCTACAGAAAAATTTCTATTTGCTATCTTTGAACAAAATTTTAGACTTGGTAAAACTGGATGCATTTGTAATTATAACATGCGTTTTATCCATTTTCACAGAATATTTTTCACACTTTTAAAGACAAATGCCTTTACATGATCTCCATCTAATTTGTTGTCTGCTAATGCTTTCAGTTTGGAAAAGTCTAAAATTTTGTTATTTGGTAAAGGGTTATGAAGTGCTGGTATACACAAAATTAATGGAATTAATTAAATATCATATTTTTGAACCTGAAAAAATTGTTCCCTGAAAGTCAGTAAGTTCACTCTTGTCTCTGATCAGAATCACATACAACAAATTTACACCCATTTTTATCTTGCTGTTGTAATACTATGTTAAATTTTATTTAAGGTGAATGATGTCAATAATCCACATTTTCTTCTTTTTCCTACAATGTTTCCTACCATTCCAAAAGCTGAAATCATCTTTTGAGCTTCATTTGTTTTGTTATCCACAGATGCTGTCAACTTTGTTGGTTACTATTGGATCACAACCCAAGAATTGATGGTAGTCATTTCAACAGGATTCATTGTTCTCTCACTGTTGATCATTTTATTGATGATTGTTATGTATGAAAACTGCCAATGGCTTGGGAAGAATTCTGTGTTAATTACTGGTAGAAGAAACTCCAGAAAAACATGGATAGGTGCACTGGCTGCTGCGATATAAAAGAAACAGTGTTGAAAACGGTGTTTTAGCACCATTCAATCAATCAGTCAGTCATAACCCTTTTCTGTGGATCCCAGCACAATGTCAATTTTTTTTTTGTGTGTGTTAATTAACCCTTTATTATACAATTCCAAGCTTCAATGACCCTAAGAAGTAGGCTGTTTGAAAACATGGTGGGAAAGGGAGAAAATCTCATAACCAGCATTTTCTCCTTTTAGCACAATGCTTTCTACACTACCTGATTCAAATCGAATCATTTGTGCCATATATATTTTGTCATCTGCAATTGCTTTTAAGTTTGACCCGTCACAAACATTGTCCTTTGGGATACCTTTATGATTTGCAGCATTCCATCTGTAAATATTTTGTTTTGCCTCAGAGCTGCAAAGAAGTCTTCGTCCAATATAAGCTCATTGGCTAGATCAATGTGATGACTTCGTAATGTTGATTTTTGTCGACGATCCATCTTCTGTTATTAAAGTTGTAGATGGTGTTGTCAGACGTGTTGGAACTGAAGACTTGGTGTTTGTTGCTGTTGAAAAAGTAATTGAAAGTTTAACAAAATTATCCTTGAGCAAACAATCATGTGTTTCAACAAAAGGTTTGAAACTTTCAGAGAAATAGGGAAAATATTAGTCTCATGTATTTTCTTCTTTGTCAGAATGTTTGTCTTCATAAAATCTTGGACAAGTTTGAAATTGGGTCACATCGGGTCAAAAAGTAGGTCACTTGGCAAAATCTATGAAAAACCTTGTGTGCACTCTAGAATCCGCATTTTAAGCCCAATACTGAAGAAACTTTGTCAGAATGTTTTCTTGATGATGTCTTGGACATGATTAAAATTGGGTGGTGGCATATTGAAAAGTAGGTCTGTGGATCAAATCATGAATCTTGGTCAGAATGTTTGTCTTGATAATATCTCGGACAAGTTTGAAATTGGGACAATGTTTATTGTGGAAAGATATTCTATGGATAATGGATAATTATGTACTCTGGTTGCAATAATAGAAGTATTGTTTAAAATGGCATTATATAAACAAACTAACAAACAAATCTTTCTGACACCTCCAAATTGTTGGGGACAACTGAGCCTCAGTTGTGAAGCCACAAGCAGACAGGACTTGAGAACAGGGAATCGCTGATTCAAATCCCCAGCTTGGCCAGTTTCCTTCTGAGGATTTATTGTAGTCATTGAGACGGGTGTCATTCCTATCTCACCACTGATCATTGTTTCGACAATGGTTATTTGGTAAAGCAGCCAGTGGCTTGGGAAGAATACTGTGCAAAGTACAGTAAAATCTCGATATTTCCAATCTCGAACATTCGAGGACCCCGTATTTTTCGAGGAATTTCCGTAGTCCCGGCAAAAACTCCACTATATAGAACCAAAAATAGATCGGTAATTTCGAGTCTCGATAATCTGAAAATTCGAACACATGTGCTGGTCCCTGTCATCAATTTGCCTCTTTAAATTAATTGTTAATTCGAACACATTATTTTCTCACCTCTCAATTAATTGTTTTCACACCTTTCCCAGCAAAGGAACTTTTGGCATCAGCCCGTCCATGGTATAGTGTAAGTTTTACAATCTATGACAATTACTACCGGAGATTCATACTACATTACGATTTTGAAAAGGAGTTGACCTTGATTTGATAATAAGAGGTTAATTATATTGACATGTTTGCTTCTACCACCCCCTCCTTCGATTATGTTGTTTGATATTTCATTCTATAAAATCACTTGAGTATTTCATTCCTGATTAGACAATTGATTTTATCCCCGACTTCATTTTTTTTACGTATGTGCGTACATCACATGTTCAAAGTCAATTTTGACGCTAAAAAGACAGTTTGAAGCGTTTGTGATCGTAGGATGTCGCATTTTTTATCATTCTTCGTGTCTAATCTATTTTTAGCATCGGGTTTTCCCCCCTTCATTCTTCGATTGTTTTCAGCACTTTTCAAATCGCGATATTCAATGATGTTTCATTGAAACATCGGTATGCGAGGAACTTAAATCCATACACGTGTAGGCTTAGATATTTTTGATACCATATTATATCCTACCTTCTGCTGTTTTCTTAGGTCAAAAAATAATAATGCGCTTTCTTTCCCGTTGGGTGACAGTTAATGGGGGCGAATACAACAGTGCAAATTTTACGAATTTTAAAGAAAAACCATAGGGGTCCGTAGTTTGACTCCTGTCACCCGTAGACTATCTATTGTAAACAAGGGATTTAACTGTATACAGCCCGTTACTCTCCCCCAATTAAAAAAAAACGATGTATCTTTTCTACGCTAACAGTTATTCTCCTTATTCTTTCGACAACTGAGAGCTAAAACATTTTTCTACCAGAAAAACACAAATGTTTGTCAGTGGCTAATGCAGTCTGGCTGCTACAGTCCTTCGAACTTGTAACCTCGCTCAAAAATCTTCGCCATTGACAAGGGTTCGTACATTCAACACTAACAGTCTTGCATATAAACCAATGAAATTTCTCGTTCCAAACAGTGTCACGTGATGAAAGATGTCAGCAGCAGTATGAAATTTCATTGGTTGAATGCGCGACTGTCAGTACATATCAACCAATCAAATTTCTCGTTCCAAACAGTGTCACATGACACAAGATGGCGGCAGCCGTACGAAATTTGCTCCTGGACCACGAATTCAACGAATTCTGAGAGGTTTTGTCGTTATTGGAGACAAAGACTACAGGTCAGTAATATTTTGAAACATGTCTAAAGGGTGTGTGCCGCTGATTATGTGTTTCAATGGATCTAAAGTGCATTTTATATCTTGAAAGTCGGATGTACGAACCCTTGTCAGTGTCACAGATTTTTGAGCAAGTTTACAAGTTCGAGCGACTGTAACAGCCAGACTGCATTAGCCACTGACAAACAGTTGTGTTTTTCTGGTAGAAAAATGTTTTAGCTCTCAGCTGTTGAAAGAATAAGGAGAATAACTGTTAGCGTAGAAAAGATACATTGTTTTTTGTAATCGGGAGTTACGGGCTGTACAAAGTTAAATCCCTTGTTTACAATATATAGTCTACAGGTGACAGGAGTCAAACTACGGACCCCTATGAGAAAAACTAGAGTACTGACCTTTCCAAAACCTTACAGAATGAAAGGAATTTTAACATGACTTATTTCGGAGAACTCATATGGTCAGATTCGCTGCAATTAGAGAAAATAACCCTTTTGATATGATATTCTTTGAATATTATGAAAAAAGGGAACGAAAACTCTGATTTATTGCGGGGGGGGGGGGGGGGGGGGGTTTAGTAGATGTTGACTTTACTTGCCGATCTTAACGGAATTCATTTTTTCACGGACATTTTGGATAATTCGAAAACCGCGATAATTCGAATATTTTGCTTGTCCCCTTGGGACTTTGAATTATCGAGGTTTTACTGTATTAGTAACAGAAACACCAGGAAAGCATGGATAGGTGCACTCACTGCCACAATATAATTAAGGTTATGTTGAAAATGGCATTAAACAATATACAATCAATCAAATTATTGACATCTAGAGGAAACATTGACGAAAGCAATTTAGATATAAATGTAGCACTGAATTGTACATCCACTGACCATTTTTCACTAAAATTATAAAATTGAGTGATGCTCTGGCTAAAAGTGTCTTAATGTATCTCCATTGTGCATTGTACCAAGCAAGACATTTCATAGTTATGGATCCATAAAATCCTTTTTGTTGAACAACTGACTGAATCATGAGGTAGACTGGTCCTTTTACATTTTTTACACGTATAAACTTGTCCGATAGCAAAACATTCCAACCCAGGTCAGCCTGGGCAGTCTGCAGGTGCATAAACCCCTTTTCACAGAGTATAACTCATAGGCAATTGTTAGAGTGATTAGCACAACTTTTTTTGCTTTTGCAGACTGATTAGATGAGATTGTGCAGAACATGCAGCATGATTTTAGATCTACACTGTATGCTGCTTTTGTAACATAATTATTTTGGCCATTAACTAAAAGATTGCCATAAATTTGGCTGTTTTCCTGATAAAAAAGCTCATTTGATTGACCTTTTACCACACAGTCCTGAGTTTAAACAACCCTGAAAGGTAACCAGCATTTTCTCCTTTCCCAGCAATGTTGTCCAGCCTATCAAAGAACTTTGGTTCCTTTGTATCCCTGACAAATTTGTCCACAAAAGCTTTCAATTTGGAAGAGTCTAGGATTTGCTGTTTGGTAAAGAGTTGAATCAGCACTGTAGGGATCAAACTGTGACAGGGTCATCAGCTTTCCATGAATTATTCTGTTTGGCTTTTTAAAAATATCATAATTATCTATACCAATTACGAAATACATAAAATAAAACACAAAAAGTTTATTTAAAACAGAATGTCCTACAATTTCTACATAAATAGCAGTTTCCTGTTCATCAAATGAGAAAATTTCAGACAAAACCAAATTGAAAGCTTTTTCAGACAACAAATCTAATGTAGCTTTATGGTGATTTCTGTCCATGAAATAGTAGAAAACATCACAAAACAAGGAGAAAAAGCTGGTTATCAGCATTTTTTCCTTTTCCCATGATGTTTTCAAAAGCCTTCTGCACCAGGGTCATTATAACACAGAATTAGTTGGTAAATGGGGAATTAAATTATTTTTAAAAAATCATCTTTACATACCTACGTGACTTGGTCCATATTTTCCCACAATAATTCAAAATCGGTCTCACATGTTGTAATAATCGGCTAATGCAGCAGAACAATTCATATAATTTAACACTTAATATAATTCAACACCCAAGTTACAAGTTTTTAGGTCATTGGGATTAAAATTTTAATAATCCTCCGCTTAATGTTAACCACTTTGGAGAGATTACCACACTTAACCCAAAACAAGACAGTCCAGTGTTTGAATGATCCTATGGAATAAAAATTTTGAAAACATTGTGGAGAAAATGCCAGTATATAACCAGCATTTTCTTGTTTTACTACAATGTTATCTACCTTTTGATAAGTAGAAATTTTATTGTTTCAGCCACACTTAACTCTTTACCACACAATCCCGACTTTTAACGACCCTGAGAAAGAAGCCTTTTGAAAACATCGTGGGAAAAGGAGAAAATGCTGGTAACCAGCATTTTCTCCTTTTCCCACAATGTTTTCTATCTTTCACAAAACAAATGTTGTCGTGTAGTAAAGAGTGATTTTAATTACATTAATATTTTCAGTAAATTAAATTATTGCAACATCTAAGCTTTTTTTGTCAGCCAATGTTTCAGAATATTTTGACATTTGGATCTTAGATCAGACTGCAAGTTACAATGTCTGATCTTGATCTACACTGGCAGCAAAATCATATATACCGGTAATTGTAAAAAGCATTCTGAAGGTTTACTCATTAGACTTCATAATCTGGCTTTCTGGCACAGTTAATATCATGATTAGACTACACAAAACATGAAGTCTGATCTGAGATCTATCATTCAATATCCTTGATCTGCACTGTCCACTATTTTAATAATTATTCCAAAAAAGAGAAAGAAAATAAAAAAGCCTTTGAAAATGCAATGCATCTGTCTATTTTCCTAATTGAGAAAATCTTTTATTTAGCATTTAAATTCATGTCATGCTAAAAATATGTGACAGAAGTTTTCAGTCATTATGTTAGAAGCAGATATCACAATTTCAAAGCTGCTTTTGCTGAATATCTAATAGAAAAAAAAAAGCCAACAGTGTAGATCAAAAGATCAACTGCACATTCTCTGCAGTCTGATCTTGATCTACACTGTCTGCATGAACAATTAAATCCCAGGTCAGTGCTGTAAAGGGGTTATTAAAGTTTTATAATGTTAAAACAAATATCCAACAGAAGTAATATGCTGAAGAACACTGTATCAATAAATATACCACAAGACTGAACAGTCCTATCAATAGACTATTGATAACATGGTTAAATATTTATATTTCAGATTTGAATTGTACTTATCTCTTAATCCTTTGCCAGATAATCCAGACCCTGAAGAAGAAGGCTTTTGAAAACATTGTGGGAAAAGGAGAAAATGCTGGTAACCAGCATTTTCTCCTTTTTCCAACAATGTTTTCTTTTCTTCTAATGACAATGTTCATTGTTTCAAGTTACATTCAATGTTATCTGCAATTGATTTCAATTTTAGACAAGTCTAAAAATGATTTGTTTGATAAGGAATGAACTTTTCTAATGCCTGCAAGTAGTGAATACATAGGCATAAATGGAAAGGGGGTGGGGGCCTGTTAAGGAGAAGGGGAGAGCAGGAGCCCTCTTCAGTGTTTTTTTGAGGGGGAGGGGGGACAGGATAGGTAGGGTATTGCAGTTTGTGATTTCACCAATATATGAGCTTATTCGCATTTTCTTCTCCACTAAAATTGTCCGAACATATCATTAAGCCTACCTTCCGAAAAATTTTTAGACTCATACAATTAGATAGAATTTGCATAATTATGTGGACTTACATGTGGCTAAAATGATGGGATTTGTATGGGGGAGGGAGGGTAGAGAACTTTCCAAAAATGCTGGTTACTAGCATATTTTTTCTTTTCCCACAATGTTTCTAAAAGCTGTCTTGGCGAGACTTGTAGTAAATTGTGATTATTTGGGAAAGGTTGAAGTGCCAAAGTTTTTCAGTGCAATTTATCATGATTTATTTGTCAGGTAGGTAATCAGGAGAGTTTAAGGCCTTCTTATCATTTGTTTACTTTTTACTGAAGGATTTGTGGGTGCTTTCTGACGACTCTGGGTAGTGGTCCTGGATGGCTCAGTGGTAAAGTGGGGAACTCGTAACCTGTAACCCCTTGGTTGGAGTCCGGCCTGATCTGCTGGGTTTTTGTGGGAGTTTCCTTGGGCAAGACACTTCAGAGCCCTATCCTAGTACCGGTGAAACCTAGGGAATACATGAATATGTGAGCTGCCACCATGATATGACTGAAATAATTTTGAAAGTGGCTTTAAACACCATTCAATCAATCAATCAATGGACTCTGAGGAAAAAGAAATTCAAAAAAGGAGAATATTCTAGTAGCCAAGATTTTTACATTTCCCTCAATGTTTTCTATGTAAAGACAAATTCTGTTGTATGAGCTGCCTTCAGTTTTGTCATCTGCAAAATTAATGCTTTCATTGTGGAAAAACATAACACTTTGTCATCTGGTAAAGAGTTTAACGAAAAAAAAAATTCTTGTTTGCATGGCATGTTACTATGCCCATTGCCTATTTAAAAATAGGACATTAAATTTTGTGGATTTTTAGCTCACCTGAGCACTTTGTGCTCAGGGAAGGTATTGTGACAGGTCGTTGTCCGGTGTCCATCTGTCCGTCTGCCCACAATTCCTTTAAACATCTTCTCCTCCTAAACCGCTTGGCCAATCTTGATGAAACTTGGCAAGGATGTTCCTTGGGTGAAGCTCTACCAAAGTTGTTCAAGAGATTGAATTCCACCCATAACTCTGGTTGCCATGGCAACAAAAAGGGAAAAAATAGCAAAATCTTTGAAAATCTTCTTCTCTGAAACTGGAAGGCGTAGAGCTTTGATATTTGGTATGTAGTATCTCCTAGTGGACCTCTACCAAGTTTGTTCATATGATGCCCCTGGGGTCAAAACTGGCCCCGCCCCTGGGGTCACAAGTTTGAACATAGGAACAAAGAAGGAAAACTTTAAAATTCTTCTTCTCTGAAACTGGAAGGCATACAGCTTTGATATTTGGTATGTAGCATCTCCTAGTAGACCTCTACCAAGTTTGTTCATATGATGCCCCTGGGGTCAAAACTGGCCCCACCCCGGGGGTCACAAGTTTGAACATAGGAACAAAGAAGGAAAACTTTAAAATTCTTCTTTTCTAAAACTGGAAGACAAAGAGCTTTGTTTTTTGGTATGTGGTGAATGAACCTGTTCTAAGTTTGTTAGCCCACCTGAGCACAACGTGTTCAGTCCGTTCAAAATTGGGTCACCTGGGGTCATAAACTAGGTAACTAGATCAAATTAAAGTAATACCTTGTGTGCACTCTAGAGGCCACGTTTATAGCTCAAATGACCTGAAATTTGGTCAGAATGTTTGTCTTGATAAAATCTCCCATGAATTTGGATTTGGATCACCAGGGATCATAAACTAGGTCACTAGGTCAAATTAAAGGAATACCTTGTGGGCACTCTAGAGGCCACATTTTTTGCAAATTGGTCAGGATGTTTGTCTTGGTAAAATCTCACATGAGTCTGAATTTGGGTCATGTTGGGTCTTAAATTAGGTCACCAGGTCAAATTAAAGAAATACCTTGTGAGCACTCTAGAGACCACATTTATTGTTCAATTAATTTGAAAATTGGTTAAAATGTTTGTCTTGATGAAATCTAGGATGAGTTCAAAATTGGGTCACCTGGGGTCATAATCTAGGTCACAAGGTTGAATTAAAGAAATACCTTTAGGGCACTCCATAGGCCACATTTATTGTTCAATTAATTTGAAAATTGGTTAAAATGTTTTTCTTGATGAAATCTAGGACGAGTTTAAAATTTGATCACCTGAGGTCATAATGTAGGTCACCAGGTCAAATTAAAGAAATACCTTTAGGACACTCTAGAGGCCACATTTATTGTTCAATTGATTTGAAAATTGGTCAGAATGTTTGTCTTGATGAAATCTTGGATGAGTTTGAAATTGGATCACCTGGGGCCATAAACTAGGTCACTAGGTCAAATTAAAGAAATACCTTGTAGGCACTCTAGAGGCCACATTTATTGTTCAATTGATTTGAAAATTGGTTAAAATGTTTGTCTTGATGAAATCTAGGATGAGTTCAAAATTGGGTCACCTGGGGTCATAATCTAGGTCACAAAGTCAAAGAAATACCTTTAGGGCACTCTAGAGGTCACATTTCTTGCTCAATTGACTTGAAAATTGGTCAGAATGTTTGTCTTGATGAAATATTGGATGAGTTTGAAATTGGGTCACCTAGGGTCATAAACTAGGTCACTTGGTCAAATTAAAGAAATACTTTGTGGGCACTCTAGAGGCCACATTTATTTCTGAATTAACTTGAAAACTGTTCAGAATGTTTGTCTTGATAAATTTTTTGATGATTTCTAAATTGGGTCACATGGGGTGATAAATTAGGTCACTAGGTCAACTTACGGAAATCTCTTGTGGACGCCTCTAGAGGCCACATTTTAAGCTCAGTTGACCTGACAATTTGTCAGAAATTGAATTATGCATGTGGAGTGAATTTCGCCTATTGACTCAGGTGAGCGATCCAGGGCCATCACGGCCCTCTTGTTATTGGTTCCAGTATTCCTTTAATTGGTTTTTAGAAATTTGCGTGTTTAATCCTTTACTACACAACCCCAACTTTTAAGTAATTTAAGGGAGAAGGCTTTTGAAAACATTTTGGGGAAAAAACGAATATGTTGGTAACCAACATTTTCTAATTTTCTGCAATGTGTTTAACAATTTCATCATTTGGGTGACCTTTAATCTGTTGTCTGCAGATGCTTTGAAGTTTGACTAGTCTAAAATTATGTCGCTTGGTAAAGGGTTAAACATTTTACCCTTTAACTGTATCAGATCACAAAATTCTAGACCTGACCAGATTGAGAGCATTCGCAGACCACAGAATAAATGAAGACTCAAGAATTGAAATTTGTCTTTGAAAGGGTAGAAAACATTGTGGGAAAAGGAGAAAATACTGGTATCAGCATTTTCTCCTTTTTCTCACAATGTTTTAAAATGTTCTGTACCTTAGGATCGTACCTGTACCTGTACCTGAGGGTCGTTAAAACTCAGGATAATGTGGCAAAGGGTTTAGGGGCCCTGTCTGACTCAGGGGTAAAAATGCACTGGGTTGGAGCCTCACTGGATGCATTGGTTTTTTTCTGGGATTGTTTTTCAGCAAGACACTTCAGAGCTCTAGCTTAATAAATTATGTATTGATGAAAACCAGGACTTGCATGAATAAATGAGTTGTTGCAGTGATATGACTGAAATAGTGTTGAAAGCAGTGTAAACCTTCGTTCAATCACTCAATCATATTCTAAACTCTTTTCACTTCTGGGTAAGTCAGTGGTTAGTGTATCAGACTTGTGAACTGGTGGTTGTGAGTTGGATACCAGGTTGAGGCGAACTTTCTTTACGGCGATTTTTTGCCTCTTGCCTCTGATGCATAAGAGAAAGGTAGTTAGTGGTTTGGAATGAAAGTTGTGTCAGTACTGGTGTGAGAAAGCCAGGAAACATGCGTAGGTGAACTGAAGGCCATGATATGACTTAAGCTGATAAAATGGCGTTAAACTCCAATCAATCAATGAAGTCTTTACAAGATAACAAGATATTAGATAATCAGACCTTATCAGACATTTTCAAATCAAAAAGCCGTCTGGATTCACCCTTTACCACACATTCCCGAGTTTGTACAACTCTGGTGGCAAAGAAGAAAATGCTGGTACAGTGCATTTTCTTCTTTTTTTTTTCCACAATGTTTTCTAACTTTCAGAGACAGAGTCTATCATTTGAACCACATTTAATTTCTTGTCTGCAAATACTTTCAATTTGGACAAGTCTAACATTTTGTATTTATGGTAAAGATTTAGCCCTTTACCACATAATCCCGAGTTTTAACGAGTCTGGGGAAGAAGCCTTTTGAAAACTTTGTGGGAAAAGGAGAAAATGCTGGTAACCAGCATTTTCTCCTTTTCCCACAATGTTTCTATCCTTTTAGAGTCAAGTTAATTTGTTGTCTGCCACAGCTTTAAATATGGATGAGTCTAAAAATTTGTCGTATTTTAGATTTAAGCCCTCTGGGTTAGTTTGATGATCTCACAGTATATTTATAGTAAAAAAGGAGCCCATATCATTTATAATTTTCAGGCCAAAGTAGATATTAAATGCTGGTTTTGATTGTGATCTATTATTTTTTTGTACAACGATTGAGTCATTAAAGAAAATGATATTTCTTAAATCTTTAACATAAAACAAAATTTTAGATTCATCCGAATTGAAGACTTTTGCAAATGAAAAATCATATGTTACTAAATTAATGGAATTTTTTGTTTCAAATGATAGGAAACCTATTGAAAAGCGAACAAAATACTGAATGTCAGCATTTTCTCCTTTTCTTCCAGTGCTTTAAGAAGCTTTGTGCCTCAAGGTTGTTTTAACATAGGGTTGTTTTACACTTATTTGCTGTACACAACCATCAATAGAACTGCACAAACCCCTGTGGGGAACAGCTTTTTTCACAATGTTTTCTGTATCATTCAACGTATTTGGTTTCTTTTCCATTGAAAAATTCTTTTTTTTTTTGACAACATCTAATAGTTGATGGATTTATTGTCTATCGAACGGAGCCTACATGAAAATGGTTGAACTCTGTACCAGACAAAAAATATTTAGACTTGCCCATATTGAAAGCATTTGCAGACGACAAAATAAATGTGACTCAAAAATTGAAATTTGCTTTTGGAAGGCTTGAAATCAGGGTGAGAAAAGGAGAAAATGCTGGTTACCAGCATTTTCTCCTTTTCTCACAATGTTTTCAAATCTTTCCTTTCTCGGAGTTGTTAAAACTTGGGATTGTGTGGTAAAGGATTAACTCTGTGCCAGACAACAAAATTATAGACTTGTCCATATTGAAAGCATTTGCAGATGACTAATTAAACTAGCCCAAATGATAAGACTTGTCAATTGAAGTTTAGAAAACATTTGAAAGGGAAAAAATGCTGATTACCATCACTTTCACCTTTTCCCGCGATGTTTTGGCTGAACTTGGCTTAACTTTTTACCAGACTACAAAATATTAGACCTGTCCAAATTGAAAGCATTTGCAACTTATTTTTGGGTAGGGTAGAAAATACTGTGGGAAAAGGAAAAAAAATGCTGGTTACCAGCAGTTTTTCCTTTTCCCACAATGTTTTCAAAAGGCTTCTTCCTCTGGGTCGTTTAAAGTCGTCTTGTTTGGTAAAGGGTTAAAGTCTTTACCGTGGGGTAAATTTTAGATTCCAACAAATTGAAAGCAATCGCAGACAACAAATTCAGTTTGACTCAAATGATGGGATTTTTATATGAAAGACTTGGAAAAAATTGATGAAAAAGACCTAAATACTGGTTACCAGCATTTTTTGCTTTTCCCATAATGTTTTCAAAAGGCTTCTTCCTCAGGGTCATTAAAAAGTCAAGATTGTGTGATAAAGGGTTAAACATGGTATTCTTTGGTAGAGGGTCACACAAAAGGTACCTATTAAGTTCTGTCTTATTTCCTTTCTTTTTGTTTTTGTCGTAGCGGAATGATCTCACTTTTGACCTGCTTTAAGTAATCGAATGAAATGAATGGTAACTGATTTTGTGATTGGCTAATTATAGGTAAACTATTAGAAACATATCACGATCAGAGTAGAAATTCATCAACATTGATAAAAGTGTTCATGACTAAAAATTCACATAATGATCACATTTACCTATGTAATGTTGTACTGTATGGCCATGCAGATGTTAACCCTTAACCACATAATCTCAAGTTTTAATGACCCTAGCCTTGGTCCAGGAGGTAATAATTTATTAATAACTTCGTCTCACACTGTCCTAATCTCGGTCTGCTGTTGATCTTTGGCAGCTATCCGTTATTATTAGGCCTGGGGACATTCAAGGGTCTCTCCATGATTATGAATTGTGCCTATAATCTGATTATAGATTTGTTTATCGTGTGACGTCACAATGTTGATAACGATGAATTGGCACATTTTTTGACTAATTCAAGTACAACAGGGATGAGTGATTTTGCCAAACCTGTTGTTTTACCAAAAAATCATCGCAACCAGCAACAAACTAGTAAAAAACATCCTTTTGAAAAGCTTTCGGAGTCAAACAGATGAAACGATTAGCAGCTACTGTTAAACTATCCTCCAAAGTCATTGTGAATACCCGTTTGAAATTTTGTTTTTAATATTTTAAAGATGGTCCACAAACAGGAAGTGACCAAATCGAGGCTGTTGGAATTTCTGTCTCTATTTTTAGTCATTTACATTGGAAAACGATTGCAGCGACATCTACTTTACCCCTGTGAGATTGGGTAAACTAGATGTTGCTGTGATAGGTTTTCAAATGTCCCCAGGCCGTCATTTTGACAAAATGATGTCCGAATGATAGAAAAGGAAAAAAATAAATGGATTGGAACCCAGGCTATAATGACCCTTACAAAGAAGGCCTTTGAAAACATAGTGGGAAAAGGAGAAACCAGCATTTTCTCCTCACATGAAGTTTTCTACCTTATCGAAAACAAATTCTATTACTTGGGCCACATTTAAATTGTGGTCTGCAATTGCTTTGAATTTGGACCAGTCCAAAATTTTGTCATTTGGTAAAGAGTTTAACACCGGAAAAGACATCCATAATCTAAATAATAACATAACCTTTATTTGTTCCACATTATGTAAAACATAGAGTATGGTAATTACAATAGTTATATGAAATAGAGATCAGAATGTGGTTGGATCTTGAAACTAAAGATTCTAGAGAGGAGGGATAGAAAGTGGAGTAGAGAGGTCATGAAAAGGAAGGGGTGACATTTTTTTTCATGACGGAAAATCTATAAAAAGCCTTTACAGATGCAAACAGGTACAGGTACATGTCTTAAAATGTTCATAATAAAAATTAACCATCAGTTTTAGCTCACCTGAGCACGAAGTGCTCAAGGTGAGCTTTTGTGATTGTGCTGTGTCCATCATGCTATGTGCATTGTGCATTGTCAACTTTTACCTTGTGTATGCACTAGAGGCTACATTTTACATTGGATATCAATGAAACTTGGTCAGAGTGTACTTGGATGGGTTTGGAAATGGGTTAGGTGGGGCCAAAACTAGGTCACTAAGTCAAATCTTAGAAAAACCTTGTGTACAATCTAGTGGCCACATTTTCAGTCCAATACTCTTAGAAGTTGGTCAAAGTGTTTATCTTGATAATATCTCAGACAAGTTTGAGAATGGGTCATGTCGGGTCAAAAACTAGGTTGCTAGGCCAAATCTTATAAAAACTTTGTGTACATTCTAGCGGCCACATTTTAAGTCCAACACTTTTGAAAATTGGTCTGAATCCTTGCCTT
Organism: Hippopus hippopus; assembly: GCA_946811185.2. NCBI lineage: Eukaryota > Metazoa > Mollusca > Bivalvia > Cardiida > Cardiidae > Hippopus > Hippopus hippopus. Next base: position 9,578,223 of record OX328113.1, on the reverse strand, counting down.
GATGATATTACAGACAAGTTTGAAATTGGGTCATGTTGGATAAAAAACTAGGTCACTGGGTCAAATGTTTGAAAGACCTTGTATGTGATCAGAAAGACACATTTTCAGTCAAATACTCAGAAACTTGGCCAGGATGTTTGTATTGATAATATCTTGCACTTGTGTGACTTATTTGAAAAAAGGTCATGTTGGGTCAAAAACCAGGTCACTGGGTCAAATAATTCAAAAACTTGTGTAGATTCTAGAGGCTACATTTTCAGTCCAGTACTATTGAAAAATGGTCAGAATGTTTGCCTTAATGATATCTTGGACAAGTTTGAAAAATGGGTCATGTCAGGTAAAAAACTAAGTCAGTGGGTCAAATCTTTGAAAAAATTTGTGTAAGCTCTAGAGGCCAAATTTTCAGTCCAATACTCTTGAAAGTTGAACAGAATGTTTGTCTTGATAATATTTTGGATGTGTATGAAATTAGGTCATATTAGGTCTAAATGTAGGACACCTGGTCAGATCTTTGGAAACCTTGTGTATGCTCTAGAGGCCACATTTTCAGTCCATTACTTATGAAAGTTGGTCAGAATTTTTGTCTCTATGATATCTTTGATGACTGTGAAAATGGATCACATGGGGTCAAAAATTGGGTCACCTTGTCAAATCATAGAAAAACCTTGTGTACACTCTAAAGGCCAGCATTTCAGTGCAATACCTATGAAAGTTGGTCAGACTGATATTATCTAAGTTGACTTTTAAAACCGGTCACATTGGGTCAGAAATTAAGTCACCACGTCAAATCTTTGAAGTACATTGTGTAAGCTCCAGTGGCCACATTTTCTGTCCTATTATTTTTGAAAATTAGTCAGATTGTTTGTCTTGATGATATTTTGGATGAGCTTCAAAATAGGTCTGGTGGGGTCAAAAGCTAGGTCACCAGGTCAAATCTTAGAAAGACCTTGTGTACACTCTTAGAGGCCACATTTTCTACTCAATAGTCAGAATGTTTGTATTTACGATGTATTCTGATACAGAATAGTGAAAATAAGAAAGATAATTACAAAACAACAACATCAACAATTTATAATAATAATAATGACAATGGTGGTAGTAATAGTAATGTTTGGTGATGAACAAATTAAACATACACCATAAAATTATACCACACAATCCTGAGTTTTAACGACCCTGAAAGAGAGGTCTTTTGAAAACAGTTTTTTAAAAGGAGAAAACGCTGGAAATTCACACTGTATGCACTAAACAAGGTCTAGGTGGTTGATTGTTTACATTAATTTTGCACAAAATATGAACTACTTGAACCAATCAATGACAACAGTGGGTAAGATAAACTTTACCCCTTTACCACACAATCCCAAGTTTTAACAACCTCAATAGAGAAAAGCCTTTTGAAAACATTGTTGGAAAAGAAGGAAACACTGGTAACAAGCATTTTCTCCTTTTCCAACAATGTTTTCTCTATTTCTAAATGCAAATTCAGTCAATTTAACGTAATTTCATTTGTTGTCTGCAAGTACTCTCAAATTGGACAAGTGTAAAATATTGTCTGGTAAAGAGATACTAATAACTGCTCACAGCATAGACTATATCAAATGGCACGTGATGTGCCAAACGATCTTAAATCCATGCTGTGCCATTTATTAAGTTTTTAAACTGATGACTATTTACAAATGTATAAAATATCAAATACTCAAAATAATGATGGGAAATAGACACATATATTGCTGCTTACAATATATACAGAAAATACCAGGCTGCACATGATGTTATAATTATGATTCTTAATCCATGCTGTGCCATTTATCAATATCTGAAACTGGTGACTATTTACAAACATATAAAGTATCAAATATTCAAAGTAAACAGTGATGGGAAATAGACACATACATTACTGTTTACAGTATAAACAGACAATACCAGGCTGCACATAATGTGCAATATGATTCTAAAAATCCATGCTGTGCCATTTATCAAGTTCTCAAACTGGTGACTATTTACAAATGTATAAAATAATGCATACTCAAAACAAACAATGATGGGAAATAGACACATATATTGCTGCTTACAGTATATACATACAATACCGGGCTGCACATAATATGCCATATGATCCTAAGTCCATGCTGTGCCATTTATCAGTTTCTCAAACTGGTGACTGTTTAAAAACGAGTAATATATCATGAACTCAAAATAAACAATGATGGGATATACTTATATTGCTGCTAACAGCATATACAGACAATACTGGACTGCACATAATGTGCAATATGATTCTAAAAATCCATGCTGTGCCATTTATCAAGTTCTCAAACTGGTGACTATTTACAAACGTATAAAATAATACATACCATAATTCGCCAATGTATTCGGACACAATTAAATAATTATTTTTTTTATTGTCCGAATATTTATGAAATTACCGTTGTGAAAAAATGGGGGTGGCCGAAAGAATAGGTTCTAAATTATTTAGAAAAAAAAAGTGTGTCCGAAATGATAAGGGTAAGTTCTCGTGCGAATTTATTCATGGTAACATTATGTAATGGTAGTCAGAAAACATAATTACGTGATATAGCGTCGGAGCGGGTTTTTTTTTTTGTTCTTTTAAATGCATGTATTTTGTATAATTGCTTACCTTATTAAAATCCAGATAATTTTCCATCGATTTATAAGTTCAAAAAGAATAAAGCTAATCATTTACACCACTTTCTCAACACATGTGCACGTGTTCACCACAATACAAAAATTAAAGATGACGTAACGTGTTTCGGCGCTTTTGATGTTGCTCGGCTCCGGCTGTGTTTGTCTCACTTGGCGTAAATTAGTCAATCAAGGAAGAGATTAAAGAATTGACTTTTTATTTGTATTTATTGGTAAGTAGATGATTAAACAATTAAATAGTTTGTTATGCTTACAAGTTTTCATTATGTCCAATCATATTTGTTCATGGAATTGTCTTAACTCCACCCCCATCTCCAACACGTATTAAAACGCAATGGCAGGAAATGAACAATCTCTTGTTTTTACGTGTCTGCAGTACAAGTCCTTTGAAAACACTGTGGGAAAAGGAAAATTGCTTGTAACAAAGTATTTTCTACCAGTTTGGAAAACTTTCCGCCATTTTCGTCAGTTTCAAAATTGTCGTCTGCAAACTCTTTCAGTTTGGAAGAATCTAAAATCTGTCGTTTGGGAACGGGTTAACTTATTTAGCAGGATAAGGGCTAAAAGATTTTTTTTTAAATTAAAGTTTAAAACACTCCTTTTTCCTTTTATTCTTTCCCAGAAAACCATCCTTTTAATCTAGATCTATTGCTATTTTTTTTAAAAAACACATATAGATCTACACTGCAATAATAGGATAGGAGTTTCACAAAGTTGTGTGCACGAAATAACTGGTGGTGAAGATCAAGATCATACTGCAGGATCTATGAAGTCTGATCTTTATCTACGCTGCTAAACTCACTAAGCCATTGTAAGTGAAAGTCATTATGACCAATAGTACAATGACAAGATCCATGTCAAGGGGATTTCAAGCCAGCTGTGTGTACGCATTCAACTTCTCAGTAAAGGTGTGATGTAATGTTTTGTTTGAAGGAATATAGGATTGTTAAACACACAACTGCTCCCCTAATTGAAAGTTACACACTGACCTCGACCATCCACAATCCATGCAATAAGACAATAACATACTTTCCCCCCTTACTGTGATACTGACTTTTTACACACAGTTATGTATAGAACACAACACTCGTGTCGTATGTTTTGTCTAGAGAGCAGAGATGTAAATCTCCAGCATTTTTATAGAAAGTTCATTGCTACTTAGTCTGCAAGTGATTGAAATAAATAACGTGTACGATGTGATACTATGGATTACCGGTAAATTAGATTTAAAAGAAAAGGTTTAGTATGCAATGTTATCAGCACACAAGATGCATCTTACAAAACAGTATTGGAAAAGGATACTTTTCAACAATCAAATCCTGCTTTTCCCACAATGTTTCCTACTAGATCTAGATCTATTATCAGCAGTGTTAACCAGGATTTGACTGTGTCTAGCATTTGATTCTGGAAAAGTAGAATAGAAAGTTAATCTTCAAAGCGCCCTCACAATGCTATTTGAATTTGCTACCAGTGCAAATCAAGATCGGAATGAACGAATAAAATCCTGGTCTTTGATTTACAATGTCTGCGTTGCTGAGACACTTTGAATGAAATAAATTACTTGTTTGGCTCGATCGCTTGTTTGATATGATCGAAAATAATCGCTGAGTTTAAGCGGCAATCTACAGGACGTTTCGAAGTCGTTTGAAAAAAAAAATGTAACTGATCATCGGCGAGCACACTTTGTCATAATTAATGGCTGTTCGATCTTTAGGAATATTAATGAAGAAGGCTGTCCGAAAGTTTGAAAAACTAATTTTGTGAACTGTCCGAAGTTTGGACAAAAAATAAATTATTTATGAAAATAATTAAGAGTGTCCGAACTTTTTGGGTGTCCGAATACATTGGCGAATTACGGTACTCAAAATAAACAATGATGGGAAATAGACACATATATTGCTGCTTACAGTATATACATACAATACCGGGCTGCACATAATATGCCATATGATCCTAAATCCATGCTGTGCCATTTATCAATTTCTCAAACTGGTGACTGTTTAAAAACGAGTAATATATCATGAACTCAAAACAAACAATGATGGGATATACTTATATTGCTGCTAACAGCATATACAGACAATACTGGGTTGCACATAATGTGCAATATGATTCTAAAAGTCCATGCTGTGCCATTTATCAAGTTCTCAAACTGGTGACTATTTACAAAGAAATAAAATAATGCATACTCAAAATCAACAATGATGGGAAATAGACACATATACTGCTGCTTACAGTATATACATACAATACCGGGCTGCACATAATATGCCATATGATCCTGAAGCCATGCTGTGCCATTTATCAAGTTCTCAAACTGGTGACTATTTACAAAGGTATAAAATATCAAATACTCAAAATAAACAATGATTGGAAATAGACACATACACTGCTGCTTACAGTATATACATACAATACTGGGCTGCACATAATATGCCATATGATCCTAAATCCATGCTGTGCCATTTATCAAGTTCTGAAACTGGTAACTATTTACAAAGGTATAAAATATCAAATACTCAAAATAAACAATGATGGGAAATAGACACATACATTGCTGCTTACAGTATAGACATTATCAGGCTGCACATTATGTGCCATATGATACTTGATTCATGCTGTCGATGCATTTTCTCCTTTTCTTACAGACAAATCCTATGATTTGTGCCACGTACAAGTCTTTAACCACTTTCAATATGGACACATCTAAAAGTTTGTGTGGTAAAGGGTTGCCGTGATATAACTGTAATAATGTTGAACACACCATACAATCAATCAGGTAAAGGCCTAAAAGAAGAAATTGCATCTTGCAGTAATTTCTCCTTTTCCAACATTGTTTTCAGAAACATGTATCATCAGGCTTTTTGGTAAAGGAATAGACAAAGCCTTTTACACTACCTATGAAAAACTATCAAAAAGCATTTAATGATGCTTCAGCATTTTAACCCAAGCAGCATGGAATAAACCCTTAGGACATTTGTAGCTCGGCTGTTTTTGAGGAAAACATTGAGATTTTCTCATAGCCCTGACATCAATTTATGATGTTTAACATCCTTTTCAACATTATTTCAGTTATTTCACGGCAATTTTCTTTCTACCAGTACCCCACAACATTCTTTCCAAGCCACTGGATGCTTTCCCACATAACCATTGTTGAAACAATGGTCAGCGGTAAGAGAGGAATGAATCCTGTCGCAATGACTTATCATCAATCCGTTGAAAGAAATTGGCCAAGCTGAAGATCAAACTATTAACCCCCTGTTCTCAAGTCCTGTATGCTACCAACTGAGCTACCGGAGTTCAGCTAAGTTGTAAAGAAAAACACTAATATGAGGTAAAAATGATCAATTTTGTTGAAAATCCATTATGAAACAATCAAAGCTGTATTTGTCAAGATTGTAGACAAGATAGCTGAAGATAAGGGGATGAGACCAGCATAAAACAAAAGATATTTTTTGTTTTGTTATAAATCTTGTCTAAATTCTATACTTAACAATCTGGTGTTTTAACAACCCTTAGGTAAAAGACTTTTCAAAACACTGTGGGAAAAGGAGAAAATGCTGGTAAACCAGCATTTTCTCCTTTTTCTGCAATGTTTTTTACCCATTCAAAGACAAATTCAATCATTTGAGCCAGATGTAATTCATCATTTGCAGTTTTTTTTTTATTCGACAAATCTAATTATTTTTTTATTCAGTTGATACTTAAATAAAGGTTTTTAAAGTACTGGAAAAACATTGAAAGATATGATCATACTCTGTGAAAAGGGGATTTAATGCCTGCACACTGCGTCCAGGCTGACCTGATTTGAAACTGTACTATTACCGGGAGTCATTTTTCTTTATTTGGATTTTCTGCAAATGGATTCTATGGACACATAAACATGTGATGACTTTCTTGGTAAAATGCAGCATGGTGATGCATTAGACTCGCTTTCTCCCAGAGCACCATCCATATGAGCCAAGCTCTGTGAAAAGGGGGCTTAATGCATCTGCGAAAAGTATCGACCCAGGTCAGCCTGTGCAGTTTGCGCAGGCTGACCTGGACCAAAACTTTTCACTATGGGTCAATTTTCTGCATGTCCAAGGACCAGTGTACCTCATGATTTAGTCAGTTGTTAGACAAAATGGATTTTATGGATCCATAATTATGTGATGACTTGGTTGGTATCATGGATCACGGAGATACATTAAGCCCCCCTTTGCCAGAGCATGACTTATATGTATTTGAACAGCATATATAAAGTGGCTCAAATGATGATTTGCCTTTGAAAGGGTTACCGGCAGTTTGTCCTTTTCCTGTGATGTTTTCAAATGTCCTCTTCCTTAGGCTTGTCAAACATTGGAATTATTTGGTAAACAGCTCTAGGATGCCTCTCTTTTTACGCTTTGAAGCTTTGTGTCTTGGAACATTCCTTGGCGAACCCTTCGGTGAAGATTCAGGATTAGAATTGGAGTTTGGAATTTCAGCAGTCCTGTTTCCTATATGCAATCCTTGGAATGGGTTATCATTTTTGTCGTTAACATTGCTGAAACTTTGATCAAATTTAATTTGAGGATTACATTTAATAAACCTCTCAAAGCCAGTGTAATTTTGTGATTGTTCATGTTCTTTTGTACTGATAGATTTTGCCTGGCTTTGTTGAGTTGAATATTTTCTGTTGTTCAGAGTAGCATATGTATTTCTTTGTTTATTCTGTACATCTCTGTTGAACCTCGGTAGACCATCTTTTTTTTCAACTATGATGGCTGTGTAGTCATCATGAACATTTTCTAATTTTTCCTGGAGCTTGCCCTTTTCTTTTAATTCTTCAAGCTTTAGGTTCATTTCGTGTACCTCTTTAGCTAATTTCTGGTTCAATTTTGTCTCCTTTTCTAATGCCCTGTTCATCTCGCGATGTTTATTTTCCAACTTGATGTATTGGTGTGACAGCTTATTTCTCTGGACTTCTTTCTCTTTTATTTGATCATCCCTTAGCTTTTCCTTTGCTTTCAAGTCTACTATATGGGATCGAAGTGACTTTGTTTTGTCTTTCACTCCAAAGATGCTAGATTAAATGATTAAAGATGAAGAAAAATTTCAAGTTTCTATTACACAATACTTAGTGGAGTTAGCAAGAGCAAGGAAATTCAAAGTTGTTCTACCAAGCAGGACGTGCGGAAACTGTTATTTTAATGCTTATTATGGAGTAGCAATTTGGTCCATGATTCTGACAAGTTTTTCTGCTGGTATAAGATTTAGGACTGTATTTACAAACGTAGGACTGTATATACGGCAGAGACAAAAATAAGGTCAGGATGTACTGGCTAAAACTGAAAGTAGCAAGGGTAGACTGAAAGCTTTTATGACAGTATTTGGTTCAGGTCAAACTGATAACATGGTACAGACCAAGTGAGCGTGTCTTTACACATGATGTATTTGGTGCCAGCCAGTTCAACCACAGTAAGCGGATTTGCTATACAAATCTGCCAAAAAGGAAAAAAAGTTTGATACTTACTGATAGCATTCATCAATACTTTTCATATACTGATCCTGCAGGTCTATAACCATCTGAAATGTGATTGGTTTTGGAGTTGAAAAAGATAACTCTCTCATGTTTAAGCTTGTCATGTGCTCTTTAAGTCGTGTATACAAGACATTTAGATTGTGCTGTAACTTTAATTCTGGCACAGGTTGTCTGACTGGGTCTGTGGATGAAACTGTCTGTGTCGCTGCAACCTTTCTTACTTCACTGTCCTTATCTGAAAGAAAAGATTGACTTATATTGAATTCATGATGACATCATAGAGTAATTTTCATATTCTGATCGAAAACTTTTGTAAGTTTGCCAATAAAGTATTTCGCTTGTTCATCACAATCTGTGTTTTAATGATGTCAAGGAAGAAGGCTTTTAGAAACTCTGTTTGAAAAGCAGTCAGCATTTTTAGCTCACCTGAGCACGTGTTGATCAGGGTGAGCTATTGTGATCGATCACCGTCCGCCGGCCGTCTGTACGTCCGTCCGTTCGTACACATTCCTTTGATTACACTCTAGCATCTACAAATATTAACCAATCAGCACCAAACTTGGTCAAAATATATATGACTATAAGATCTCGGATGAGTTCAATTATGGGTCTAATTGGACTAGAACAACTTGAGTTATTTGCCCTTGAATTAGAAAAATTGCTATATTTGACTTTGTTTACACTCTAGCATCTACAAATATCAACCAATCAGCACCATACTTGGTCAAAATATATATGACCATAAGATCTCGGATGAGTTTGATTATGGGTGTAATCGGACCAGAACAACTGAAGTTATTTGCCCTTGAATTAGAAAAATTGCTATATTTGACTTTGTTTACACTATAGCATCTACAATTTTTAACCAATCAGCATCAAACTTGGTCAAAATACTTATGACCATAAGATCTCGGATGAGGTCAATTATGGATCTAATCGGACCAGAATGACGGGAGATATTTGCCCTTGAATTAGAAAGTTCTGTAGAATAGTTCTTTGTCCGGAGCATAACTTTGTCATCTCCAGTCCAATTGACTTGAAACTTGGCATTTGTAGTTGTTGCAATAATATGGAGTGCAGTGTGAAAGAACCATAACTCTACCTCTTACTGTCTATAAGTTATTTCCCTTTGATTGTCATTTTTACAGCATTTTCTACTCGTCCAGAATATAACTTTGTCATCTCAAGCCTGAACATCTTCAAATTTGGTATGCATGATTGTTGAAAAATTACGGAGTGCAGTGCACAAGAACCATAACTCTTCCTAGCATGAATTTTGAGTTATTCCCCTTTGACCTTCATTTTTATAGCATTTCTTACTTGTCCGGAGCAAAACTTTGTCATCTTAAGTAGGAATGACTTGAAATGTGGTATGCTTATTTGTTGCAATATGTGGAAGTGCAGTGCACAAGAATTGTAGCTCTACCTTGTGCTGTCTTTGAGTTATTTCCCTTTGATCGTCATTTTTACAGCATTTAGTGCTTGTCCGGAATATAACTTTGTCATCTCAAGTCAGAACGACTTCAAGCTGGGTATGCATGTTTGTTGCAATATTACAGAGTACAGTGCGCAAGAACAATAACTCTGCCTAGCGCAGATTTTGAGTAATTCCACTTTGATCTTGATTTTTACAGTATTTCTTGCTTGTCCGGAACGGAACTTTGAAGTCTCAAGTCAAATTGACTTGAGACTTGGTAAACATGTTTGTTGCATTACCTGCCCTTTGCGATTATTATACCTCCTTGACAAGTGGCGGTGGGACGGGCTTATCTTGCGACAATTTGCCGCTCTTGTTTCATTATCGATTTGCCTTGAACCTCGATATTTGGTATTTATCTTCATTGTAGACCTTTACTGCTTAGTACTCAGGCGAGCGATACAGGACCATCATGGTCCTCTTGTTTGAGTATGATTTTGCATTATTTCTGCATGTGCTTTGAATTGGGATGAATCATGATTTGTTGTCAGGTACAGAATAATTATGCCCCCCCCTTCAACAAATTGGGGGTATATTGCTTTGCTAATGTCGGTCGGTCCGTCCGTCGGTCCTTCCGTCGGTCGGTCGGTAGACCTTACCTTGTCCGGATGATAACTAGACACAGAATTGACCTAGGTTCGTCAAATTTGGCACAGACATGCGTCTTGGAGTGCAGATGATCCCTATTGATTTTGAGGTCAATCGGTCAAGGTCACAGTGACCCTCAACATGTTGATATATAGACCAAACCTTGTCCGGATGATAACTAGACACAGAATTGACCTAGGTTCGTCAAATTTGGCACAGACATGTGCTTGGAGTGCAGATGATCCCTATTGATTTTGAGGTCAATCAGTCAAATATCAAGGTCACAGTGACCCTCAACATGTTGATATATAGACCAAACCTTGTCCAGATGATAACTAGACACAGAATTGACCTAGGTTCATCAAATTTGGCACAGACTTGCGTCTTGGAGTGCAGATGATCCCTATTGATTTTGAGGTCAATCAGTCAAATGTTAAGGTCACAGTGACCGTCAACATGTTGATATATAGACCAAACCTTGTCTGGATGATAACTAGACACAGAATTGACCTAGATTGGTCAAATTTGGCACAGACATTTGTCTTGGAGTGCAAATGATCCCTATCGATTTTGAGATTAATCCATCAAAGGTCAAGGTCACAGTGACCATCAACATGTTGATATATAGACCAAACCTTGTCCAGATGATAACTAGACACAGAATTGACACAGGTTCTTCAAATTCTGTACAGATATTCATCTCGGAGTGTAGATGATCCCTATCGATTTTGAGATTAATCCATCAAAGGTCAAGGTCACAGTGGCCTTCAACTTAATGATATATATAGACCAAACCTTGTCCAGATGATAACTACACACAGAATTGACCTAGGTCCTTCAAATTCTGTACAGATATTCATCTTGGAGTGTAAATGATCCCTATCGATTTTAAGCTTAATCTGTGAAAGGTCAAGGTCACAGTGACCACCAGATGATTCAGGGCCCGCGCTGCCGTTCACCACTTGAACCATTTGCTCAAAAAAAATTAAAGTGTCTCAAAAATCATCATATGTGGCTCAACTTGTGGCTCCAACATTTTATTCGTGTATTATCGGGGACGTAGTAAGCATCGAAGTCGACTGGGAAAAAGCAGAAGTCGAACGCACATGCCGAAAAGAAAATCGATAACCCAGTCTGTGTATCGGCGACTGTTTACAATCTTGTATGTATACACACGGCGGTGTGTATAATTATGCGAACTGTTGACAGATTATCACGTTTAACAATTGAAGTGGGCTATAGATAAAAAAGATGACATTGATATTTCCCAATCAATTCTTTTGATATCAGTTTATGAACTGTGCTGTATCAATGTGGCAGTAGGGGGGCATGACTGTTTTACAAACTGACATCTTGTTCCATTTTCTTCGTACCAAACAGCCTCTAAAAGACAGACCCAGGGCCTTGTAGGTCAGTTGTTTACGTACAGAGCTTGAATACAGAGACATTGATTTGATTCCCATTTTTGCAGGAGATTGTGCCCTCTTTCAATATTTTTCATTGTCATTGTCTTGTGTTTTACGCCACTTTCAACATTGTTTCAGTCACATCAGGGCAACAGCTTACATATTCATGTACATGTATGTTCTGAGTTTCACCAGTTCTAGGGCTCTGAACTGTCTTGTCCAAGAACACTCCCACGAAAAAATGGGGTGCTTTCAGTGAGGCGAGAACCTGGGGCCTCCAGGTTAATAGTCCTATTTTTTACCTCTGAGCCATACGGGACCCCTGAATTTTTCAATAGTTAGTGTAGAAATAAAGACAAAAGACAGAAATCTGCTTGAAAATCCGTTTTTTTTTTTTTTCTACCAAAGTACGGATGAAAAAAAAAACCGGATTTTTGAAGTTTTTTACCTTTTGGTTCTTAAACCTTAGGCTTACTTAGGCTTCATCTGATTGCATCATGATTATGCTGATGCTTTATGATGTACTTAATGTACATTTTCAAGCATATTAGATACTAGCTTAAAAAAAAAGGATAGACTGGTATCATGGTTTTTCTGTTAGGTTTACAATATATGGATGCTGATATATAAAGGGAACTGGCTAAAGTGAAAAGACGAAGAAACAGGCTAAAGTAAAAATAAATACAAAGTACCCGACTTTGTGTCATTGTTGAAAAAACAAAGGGTGTTTCTTCTTGTAACAACAACTTTATTTATGTTGTGCATAGTATTAAATGAGACCTAATCTGACAAAGGGGGCTTAACTCTTTACCAAACGACGAAATTTTAGACTTGTCCAGATTGAAAGCATTTGCAGACGACAAAATATATGTGACTCAAAAATTGAAACTTGACTTTAGAAAAGTAGAAAACATTGTGGAAAAAGGAGAAAATGCTGGTTACCAGCATTTTCTCCTTTTCCCACAATGTTTTCAGAAGGCTACTTTGGATTGTTTGGTAAAGGGTTAATTCATCTCTGTAATGTTTGGTAACCAGCAAGTCATCACATGAATACATGTGTATGAAGTGCAGATTGTCAAACAATTGACAGAATTCTGAGATAGACTGCTCCTTCGACATGCAAAAAAAATGACCAGTGGCAAAAAGTATCCAGCATTTTCTCCTCTTCCCACAATGTTTTCTAACCATTCACAGACAAATAGAATTATTTTTGCCACATTTATTAGGTAGTCTGCAAATGCTTTTAATTTTGACCAGTCTAAAATTTTGTTGTTTGGTAAATAGTAACTAAAGATAGGAACCATCAAAAGTCACCTTTTCTTTGGCTAAAATGAAAGTTAGTCAAGAAAAAAATACCAAATTAATTTTCCTGCGTGGTGGGAACTTTTATTGTCCAAGGGACACAAGTGGGGATGACTTTGTGTTAATGAACATAATTTTGTCCCTTGATGTTTTACCAAACAATCCATGTATTTTAATGGAATTGGGATGGAAGCCTTCTGAAAACATTGTGGGAAATTGCGAAAATACTGCTTACCAGAACTTTCTCCTTTTCCAACAATGTCTTCTAATCCGTAATTGACAAATCCTATCATTAAAGGTACATTTCATTTGTTGCTTGAAAATGTTTTCAATTTGGACAAGTTGAAAATTTTGTTGATCTGTATAGACTTCAAGCACTAGATAAATTGATTTTCATAACTCTTTACAAATCAACAAGTTTTAGACTATTCCAAATTGAAAGCATCTGCAGACTTCAAATCTGAATGTGGTATGAAGGAAATGAAGCGCTTTGACAGGGTAGAAAACATTGTGGGAAAAGTAGAAATGCAGGTTACCAGTATTTTCTACCTATCCCACAGTGTTTTTAACAAGGCCTCTATCTCAAGAGTCGTTAAAACTTTGGATTGTGTGATAAAGGGTTAATCAGGACAAAAGACCAAAGCATAGCCATTTCAAGGGTGTTATTTCTAGAAAATTTCACAAAATAGCTGAGAGTGAACATTGAAAGGGTAGAAATCATTGCTGCTAGTTTTGTAACGGAGATATTAGTGCAGGATAAAGAAAAAAATGCATCCCTAGTTACCCATGGTTCTTTAACCCTTTACCACACAATGATGCCTTTTGACGCCCCTAAAAAAGAGGCCTTTTGAAAACATTGTGGGAAAAGGAGAAAATGCTGGTAACCAGCATTTTCTCCTTTTCCCACAAAGTTTTCTATCCTATCAAAGAAAAGTTGCGTCATTTGAGCCACTATGAAATTGTCGTCTGCAAATGCTTTCAATTTGGATAGGTCTTAAATTTTGCCGTGTGGTAAAGGGTTAAAGCTCAATGTATAGCACTGCCACAGGGGACCTAGGTTTAACAACTCGTCCGAAAGACATAGAGGATATTTGTATATTTCGGCGAAAGATCAAAATTTATTTCATTGAGTGAACACCATCAGTAATATTTTCACGAGTGACGCAGCCACTTGTGAAAATATTACCGATGATATTCACGAGATGAAATAAATTTCAATCTTTCACCGAAATAAACAAATATTCTATTTATTTTATGCTTCTATCCCCTTTTTTGTTGGTATTTTCATCAAAATCCAGCACTATTGTTTTCTGTAATTCCCCGAGGCATACCCCCTCCACATTGCAATACATTACAATATGACGTAAAGCGCAAGAGATATCGTGTAAATGATGTCATATTTCCCTCTTGTTGAATGGCCCGTGCTGTTTACCTAGGTAACTTGTGTGCGGGAACTACTGTTTCTGCCTTCAGTTTAAGAGTTAGAAAATAAAATTGGTATTTTTCACTGGTCGTAACCATGAAATATCAAAAGATATGTCACCGCTATTTCTTGATAAACATACGGAAAGCATGAAATAATTTTTAGTAATTTTAGGTTGCCAGCCAAAGGGATTGATTCCCACACTCTCTAGACTTAGTGGTCAGAGATTTGATGTTCAGAATTCTCATGCTCTATCATCTTAGATATTGTGGCTGGTCAATTCTGATGTGAAATGAAATAAAAGGAAAGATACAAACAGGAAGTGGAAAAGATAAAAGGAAAGAAGACAAACCAGACAAAGCTGGAAAAGGAGCCTTGCTGGAGAGCCTGAAGCAGACAAATTGACTTTGGCATCCAACTTTTCAATAGGGAAGATGTTGTCGAATTATGAATTCGAATTTGGGTTTATTTATTGTGGCCACCAGTTTCCTTATGGGCGACATCCCCTGAAGGCTGTTAGTATTGTTACAGGGGGATAGTGCAGATACAGGATGAAACCCATCCTAAGTTAAGCCGGGTTCGTTAACGTACTCAGTGTTGAGCACCGTCACAGGGGACCTTGATTTAAAGTCTCATCCGAAAGACTATTAGTAATTTTAAATGGCCAGCTGTGGCAATCGAACCCACACCCTCAAGTGACCCGAAACACCATGTTTGCGAGTTCTATGCTCTACCAACTGAGCTATGTGGGTTGGTCAAAAAAAAAAGATTTCGTCATTGCTGATACAGCTATATAAGCATCCCTACACATTACATCTATATAAGCATCCCTACGCATTGCCTTGCCAATCTCATTTGCACAGACCTGTCCAAATTGAAAGCATTTGTAGACGACAAATCAGATGAGCCTCATATTAAGAGATTTGTCTTTTATGGAATAAAAAACATTGTGAGAAAACGAGAAAACTCGGTTACTAGCATATTTTCCTTTTCCCACAATGTTTTCAAAAGCCTCATTCATCATCATCATTTAAAGCCAGGATTGTGTGATAGAGGATTAAAGGGAGGTAAATGTGCTAGCCATAAAAAACTTACTTGGTTTATGGCAAAGTTTGTCATATTCTGTCTCCAGATCTGTTGCAAGAGTTTCATAAACAGGATCTGCCTTGATGGCTGCAATAAAGTGGTCAAATGCTTTTTCTCCTCTAAGCTTTAAGTTGCAGAGTAACGTGTCAATCTTCTGTTGATTTGTGTTCTTTGCCTGAAAACAACAAAATCAGTTTACCCTTAGAGTGCAAAATAAACTCGTCAATCTTTCTATCCCCCACCAAAAGGCGGCTGGGGATATGGTAATAGTAGCTGACTGTCCTTCCGTCATTCTGTCTTGCTGTCTAACAGTCCTTCCATCCCACTTTCTTGTCCGGAGCATAACTCGAAAACCATTAGAGGTGAACACATGATGCTTAACAGGTGGATAGATATTCATCAAGGAGAAGCGCAGTGCACAAGAAACATAGCTCTTGATTGCATGATTCAGGAGTAATTGCCCTTTGTTATTTTTCATACTCAAATTTTGTCCAGAGCACAGCTTGAAAACTACATGAGATATTTAACCCTTTACCACACAATCCGGACTTTTAACGACCCCAAGAAAGTAACCAGCATTTTCTCCTTTTACCACAATGTTTTCTACCCTTCCCAGAACAAGCTTCAATTTTTCAGTCACATTTATGTTGTTGTCTGCAAATGCTTTCAATTTTGACAAGTCTAAAATTTTGTCGTTTGGTAAAGAGTTAAGCATAAAACTTAACAGGTTGATAGATGACATTGAGAAGTGCTGTGTGCAAGAACCATAACTTTTAGCTCCATAGTTTAGGAGTTATTGCCCTATGGTATTTTAATTACTTAAATTTTGTCTGGAGCAAAACTCAAAAACTATTGGCAGTGTAAACATGATACTTCACAGGTGCATAGATCACATTGAGGAGAAGTGCAGTGCACAAGAACCATAACTCTTGGTTGCATAGTTAAGGAGTTATTGACCTGTGTTATTTTTTCTTACTTTAATTTTGTCCAGAGCATAACTTGAAAACTACATGAGATATAAACATGGAACTTCACAGATTGATAGATGACATTGCGGAAAAGTGAAGAGTACAAGAACCATAACTTTCAGTGCCATAATTTAGGAGTTATTACTCTTTGTTATTTTTCATACTTGAATTTTGTCTGGAGCATAACTCGAAAATAATAAACGGTATCAATGTGAGACTTCAGAGGTAGGCAGATTTTATTGAGGAGAAGTGCAGTGCCATGATTTTTGACCTATGTCCCTTTGTTAATTTTTGAGTCTCAAGGTTTCTTTAGAGGATAACTCGAGCTGTATTAACTTTACAGCTGGATAGTTGTCTCTGAGGAGGAGTGCAGTACACAAGAATGATAACTCTACCTTCCATAAATTTTTATTTATTGCTCTTTGTTATTTTTCAGATTTTTTTGCTATCTGATTTCATATGTGTTTATGCTTGACAGAAATATAAGAAAAGTGTACCATGTTGAAGTTTTTTATTGTACTTTGTATCAAATTTTAGCATTGTGAGAAAATTCTTAAATCTAGCTGTTTTAGCCCTTAAACCAACCTACAAGAAGACACACATCTTCTATTGAGCAAGCATTTGGTGGGGGATGGCCATGTCAACATGGCTCTTGTTCATTTTGGAATAAGACCCTTATAAGAGTGATTTCAAGATTGATATTGTCCAGAATGTCTTAGCAAAGCGGACAGTGTAGGTCAAACATTAGACTGCAAAGATTAGACTACACGGTAAAAGCTTTTATTTGGGCCACCTCCTTTTTTAGCTCACCTGAGCACGAAGTGCTCATGGTGAGCTTTTGTGATAGTGCTGTGTCCATCATGCTTTGTGTGCCGTCCATCGTCAACTTTTACCTTGTGTACGCTCTAGAGGCCACATTTTCAGTCCGATGCTCATGAAACTTGGTCAAAATGTTTGTCTTGATAATATCTCGGACGAGTTTGAAAATGGGTCAGGTCAGGTTAAAAACTAGGTCACTAGGTCAAATCTTAATAAAACCTTGTGTACACTCTAGAGGCCACATTTTCGGTCCAATGCTCTTGAAAGTTCTTCTGAATGTTTGTCTTGATAATATTTCAAAATGGGTCAGGTCGGGTCAAAAACTAGGTCACTAGGTCAAATTTAAGAAAAACCTTGTGTACGCTTTAGAGGCCACATTTTTAGTCCAATACTCTTGAAACTTGGTCAGAATGTTTGTCATGATAATATCTCGGACGAGTTCAAAAATGGGTCATGTTGGGTCAAAAACTAGGTCACTTGGTCAAATCTTAGAAAAACCTTGTGTAGGCTCTAGAGGCCACATTTTCAGTCCAATTCTCTTGAAACTTGGTCAGAATTTTTGTCTTGATGATATCTCAGACAAGTTGAAAATGGGTCAGGTTGGGTCAAAAACTAGGTCACTAGGTCAAATTTTAGGAAAACCTTGTGAACACTCTAGAGGCTACATTTTCAATCCAATGCTCCTGAAAGTTGGTCAGATATCTTGGACTAGTTTGAAAATGGGTCAGGCCGTTATACAACTAGGTCACTAGGTTAAATCTTAGAAAAACCTTGTGTACACTCTAGAGGTCACATTTTTAGTCCAATGCTTTTGGAAGGTTGCCAGAATGCTTGTAATGATGATACCTGGAACGAGTGTGAAAACGGGTCAGGTTGGGTCAAAAACTAGGCCACTAGGTCAAATCTTAGAAAAACCTTGTGTATGCACTAGAGGTTTCATTTTCTGTCCAATACTCTTGAAACTTGGTCAGAATATTTGTGTTGATAATATCTTGCATGAGTTTGAAAATGGATCACGTGACGTCTAAAACTAGGTCTTCAGATTTAATCTTTGAAAAGTCTTGTGTACACTGTAGAGGCCACATTTTCAGTTCAATAATCTTGAAATTTAGTCAGAATGTTTGTCTTGATAATGTCTTAGACTAGTATGAAAATGGGTCGTGTTGGATAAAAAACTAGGTCACTAGGTCAGATCTCGGGGGAAAAAACCTTCTGTACACCCTATGGGCCACATTTTCTCTCAAACACTCATGAAATGTGGTCAGAATGTTTGTCTGGATAATTTCTACATGTTTGAAAATGGGCAGTATTGAGCTTAAAAGTAGGCCACTGAGACAAATTCTAGAAAAAGCTTGTGTACACTCTAGAGGCCATGTTTGGAAGTCCAATACTAATGAGTGTTTTTCAGAATGTTTGTCTTAATATCTCGGAAGAGATTGGAAATGGGTCATGTTTGATCAAAAGGCTCAATTGAGCGACTTCAGGGCCATCATGGCCCTCTTGTTTTTCCAAAATGGTAATTTCCTTAAGATTTGGACACTAAAAATATTTTTTTCTGTCTGAATACTTTGGCGAATTACGGTATGACATTTTAAGACACTTAACCTTTCTTGACAATCACATGTTTCAGGACAGAAAAAGTAAAAAAAAACACATGTACAACTATCATAATTTTTTTTATATATAAAATACAAAATATAACTTATCAACCAAATTTCTACATCATATACCATTAAACTTAACCTCTTTTTGGCAGCTGATACTTTTTTCCCTGATACTTTTTTCGTGATTCTGTTTTTCCTGATACTTTCTTTCCCACATTAGTTTATCAGTACTTGGCTGGGAACCTGAAGAGTCTTGCCTAAAGCAGGGTTTGAAATTCCCAAAATGCAAGTCAGAATTGGAAAATGCGAGCTAAAATTTCAAGCACTAGAAAAAAAATGCGAGTGCAAATTACTGAAGTTCAATTACCAAAATTTACTTAATTTTACATATGAGTACAAATAAAGGTAATTCTTTCCGTTCTGGATAAACATCGGTCATGTTGCTCTGAGAATACCCTTCGAAAATTTTACATGTCGCCATTGAATCCCCTGAGTTGTCGTTCATTATTTGAGTTTCGTGAGCCAAGCGCATTCGCCTGCCTTGGACAAATCAGTACAACAATTTTTGCATTTTTTATACGAAAAAAAGGGTAAGCCAATTCCATCTCTGATTATAAAACAAAAATATTTATCAATTTTTCCTGAAAAGATAATTGTCATGCACAATTAACATTGAGAACCAAGTCGGAAATGGTGGACTCTCATACAACTTATTGGACACGCAGATATTTGGATGTGATACGTCCGTAATTCAAAATCATCCACCATTGTAAATTTTATGGAAATTTAACTTTGTTTTAGAACAGATATTAGACCGGAATTGAAATGATAGTTAAATCATGCTTTTAATATCAATTAACATTCTTCTTATATTGTGTGGTGGTTTTCTCTTGTCAACAGGTTAAGTAGTACAATGGAATTGAACAGTTTGTACTGACACTCCGTTTTGCACCATTGGTAGGCATGCGAGTCCAATTTTAATTTTGTGATTGGAAAAAAAAACTACTCGCTAAAATTTGCCAGTGGATAAAAAAACGAAATTCGAACCCTGTAAAGGCACATCCAATGAAAAGCCCAGAGCCTGGGTTGAGGACATTTGATTTCTAGGGGGATTTTTCCATTAACCATTTACCAAATGATTTCCAAGTTTTAATGATCCTTAAGAAAACGCCTCTGAAAAGATTGATTTATTGCATGGTGTTTTATGCCGTTTTCAACATTATTTTGGTTATATCGCGGCGGCAGCAGCCAGTGCACCTATCCATGCTTTCCTGGGGTTTCTTTTACCAGTACTCAGCACATTATTCTTTCCAAGCCACTGTCTGCTTTCCCACATAACCATCGTCAAAACAATGGTCAGCAGTGAGAGAGGAATGAAGCCTGTTGCAATGACTTTGATCAAACCTCGAAAAGAAATTGGCAGAACTGGGCATCAAACCAGTGACCTTCTGTTCTCAAGTTCTTACAATACAGACTGAGCTACCCAACTGGGCAAAAGGGGAATGTGGTGATATCAAGAATTTTTCCTTTTCCTTGATATTTTCTGTCCTTTCTAAGACAAATTCGATCATTTGAGGCACATTATTTTTTATAGTCTGCATATGCTTTTAATTTCTATTTTGATAGTCATCATTTTGTTGTAAACTAGAAAGTCAATGGTGATTTCCCCCTGTACAAATTTTGTTAGACGATAGGTTTTGTTTATATTTGTCTCTTTTGTTTTCAGAATGTCTTTGGCAGTGGCATCAATCTTTATTTATATTCTCAGTGACCCTCAGATTTTGGTTCTACTTTCCATAGAATTATGTGTTGTATAGTCTTGTGTGGAATATTAGGAAATTTACCTATGTTTCATGGGCAATTTCTTTATTATAGCTAACTATTTCCTCAAAACGATTCAGTATTCTATCAGACAAAAGTATGTTTTAATTCTTATCGTCATCTTTTGTGACCTTCAACATTTCTTTGGCAGCAGTGCCAATCTTTATGTATTCAGCTTTGATTAACTCTTTACCAAACGACAAGATTTTAGACTCATCCAAATTCAAAGCATTTGCAGACAAAAATTTAAATGTGGCTCAAAAGATGAAATTTTCCTTTGATAGGGAAGAAAACATTGTGGGAAAAGGAGAAAATGCTGGTTACCAGCATTTTCTCCTTTTCCCGCAAAGTTTTCAAAAGGCTTCTTCCCCAGGGTCGTTAAAACTTTGGATTGTGTGGTAAAGGGTTAAACCTGGGTTTTACTTGCTATAAAACTACATGCATTATAGTGTAAATATGTGATAAAGTTACCCTGATTTTCTTAATCATTTATTTATAAAAGGTATCTGTTTCCTATGAACTGTTTAGTATTTTGTCAGTTTAACCCCTATACCATGCAGTCCTGAGGTTTCACGAATCCTGTGCAGGAAGGCTTTTTGAATAAAATTGTGAGAAAAGGAAAAATTGCTAGTAACAAGGACTTTCTTTTATTCCCACAGTATTTTCTACATCATCTTAGAACTTAAACTTATTTACACTACTTTTGAATTTGTTGTCTGCAGATATTTATATCCCAGCAAAACAAATGTTTTTGTGGGTATACTGGAATCAGCCTGTCTGTCTGTGTGTCCATCCGTGTGTCCGTCTGTGTACAAAATACTAGTAATTTTGTGTCGCAAACTCCTCCTACAGTTTTCCTTCAATTGTATTGAAACTTTGTACATATATTGATCATATATTGAAGATTTGCAAGACGCAATTTTCAAGTGTCAATTCCTCCTGGTTGAGGAATTATCTCCCCTTGAACTTGACACTTTTTTCTGTCGAAGCGCTGGCGGGGGTATTAAGTCACATTCAGTGACAGCTCTAGTTGAATTTGGAAGAGTGTACAAATCATCATTTGGGAAAGGATTAAAAGGAGGTCTTTCCTGTCTCCAGGATTCCCTCTGGCTGCTTTTTTTCTTGCGTCATCACTTTCGCCAAATGAGAAAAGTTTGCGCCAGATTGAAATAATTGGAGCCAGTTGGTGCCAATTTTAAAATGAAAGTCAAGTAGATCTGACATAATCAAGAACTGGTCAATCAATTACTATTGCATGGTTGTGTCATGAGTAATAATATAAACAAGAATACATTTGTTTTTATCAGATTTAATTACTTGTATCCATGTTTATTGTGTGAATATATTCCAAAAATTAGTTTTGTTAACAAAGAAAAATCATTATGTATTAAGTTTAAGTAGATCTGTCATTAACCCACTGTGACAAAAGCAGAACTAGGTCATTGATAACCATTTCTCCTACTGTAACAAAGTTTTAGCGAGAGACTTTTATGAAACAGATATAAGTTAAAATGGTACAAACCAACCAACAGAGTCAATAAAAGAAAAATTGTTACAAAAGTAGATATTGCTCATTTAGAGAAATTTCTAAATCTAGAAAAAAAATTTTCATGAGGGGACTATTTATATTTTGAAACATACAGAAATTAAAATGTTAAAAACCAAACAAGTTTTCCGAAAGGTGGGCAATTAATACTGGAAATACAACATTGGAAATTTCGAGGACGACGATAACATAACTGTCCTGATTTTAGTCAGTGCCGACACGGTCGGCATTTTGGAAACCCGTTGTGTATTAATTTGATACAGAATCTATCAACTTTAGCTGCAATTATGATTCATTTTGACATTTAGAAACATTCATGATTTATATGGGACACTGGTCTTCGATACTTTCACTTTCTTACAGTTTTCCCAAGTTAACTGACAAGTTTTGTATAAAGGCGGAAGTTTATGTTATCGGAAGTGTATGTATGTTCGGATAGTCAGGTGTAAATGACATCGATTTGTAAAGTAATTGGATTATGTCGATGCTGTAGTTTATTCCTGCTGATTTATTTCAACTTTATCGATGAATATTGGCGGTTATGCATCCATGCATACTGGGGACCAGTATCAAAATGTATGGCATCCCGATATGAGAAATATTGGTGCCAGTCATTTTCGCCAATCGGCATTTTCTTGTGCCACATTTAAAAATCAATCGCAAATGACACCAAATGCAAAGCCCAGCGGGAATCCTGTGTCTGTAACTCTTATTATTTGACACCAGCTTCTGGCTTCCTTCATCTTACTACTTGCTATAAAACTACCGGTACATGTTTTATGGTATATAGTTTGTGACATAAATAAATTTACTTCTATTTCTGGAATCATCTCTTCATTTGTTAAATGTGACTGTTTCTTCAAGAATATCCAACATTTCGTCAGATAATAGGTTTTCGTTTATCTTGGTCTATTTTTGTATTAGTATCAATCTTCACAGACCCAGATTTTCTGAGACCATGGTTTTACTTTCTATTATACTACATGCACTATAATACATATGAAATATAAAAAAAGTTGCCTTGGCTTCTCGAGTTATTTCTTCGTTAACAGTATCTGTTTCCACAAGACAACCCAACATTTTGTCAAATGATAAAAGGTTTTAGTTTTTCATGGTATTTTGTGACTTTAACACTTCCGTTTGGAGCAGTTTCCATCTTTATGTACCAAGCTTTTCTATCACCTTGGTTTTTTACTTGCTATGAAATTGCATGTATTTAAGTACAATTGTGTGATACAAAGTAAGTTACCTTGATTTCTTGGGCAATTTCTTCAGTTAAGGTATCTCTTTCCTCAAGATGATCCAACATTTTGTCAGACAATAACAGGTTTTCTTTAATCTTGGTCTTTTGAGATTTTAATACTTCTTTGGCAGCAGCATCCATTTTCATAAATGTACCCAGTTCTTGTTTTTTTTCAGGATTTGTTCTCACTTTGATAGGTTGACCCTTTACCAAAACATTCTATAGTTTGGGGGATCATGAGAAAGATGGCTTTTGAAAACATTGTGAAAAAAGGAGGAAATTCTTGTAACACTCATTTTGTCCTTTTCCAGAATGTTTTCTACCCTTTCAAAAACAATTTTCATCGCTGTAATTATGCAATATTTGTTGTCTGCACATACTTCAAAAATAAAGGAGTCTAACATACTGTTTTCTGGTAAAGCAGTAACAGGTTTTAGTGGTATATAAACAGCATTTTCTCCTTTTCCCACAATGTTTTCTTCCCTATCAAATACAGAAATTATTATTGGAACTACATTTATTTTGTCGTCTGCAAATGCTTTCAATTTAGTCTAGTCCAAAATTATGTCATTTGGTAAAGGGTTAATTGTTTTCCAGGCAGCTGTATTTTAGACTTCTCCAAATTTAAAGTATTTGCAGATGAATAAAATAACTAAATATAGGCTTGTATGATCAGAGTTGTCTTTGATGATAGAAAAGATTTTAGGAAATGGTACAAACACTAGTTACTAGCATTTTTCTCCTTTTCCCATCACATTTTCAAACTCCATCTTGAGGTCATACAAAAATACCACCATTGAGTAATATGTTAAGTTTTCTCTATTATTTATTTTAGTCTGTAATATAAAAAGACTTAATGATGTCCAAAAGAAATAAATAAAATGAAAAATTATCTCATCTCAATTACAGATATTTGTCCCAAAAATTACATGTACTTTAAAAAAAATGTGGTTTTGACACTTTGTACCACACTGTATAATTCCAACTTTTTCCTTGTCACCACAAGTCTGCTTTATAGCTCTTGAACCTAAAAGTTGCGTAATATTTTGAGATCCACGGTAACTTTCACAATAATGTGATCTATTAATCTTTTACTACACAATCCCCAGTTTCTACAACCCTGAAAGAATATTCTCTGGAAAACATTGTTTGAAAAGGAGAAAATGCTGGTAACCAGCATTTTCTCCTTTTCGTACAATGTTTTTTACTCTATCCAAGACAGAAATCATCATTTTAGCAATATTTAAATTGTTGTCTGCAAATCCTTTGAATTTGGTCAAGTCCAAAATTTTGTCGTTTGGTAAAGAGTTAACTCTGTACTAGACAATAAATTTTATACGAGCAAATTGAAAGCTTTTGCAAATGACTAATTCAATGTAGCCCAAATGATTTCTGTATTTGAAACAGTAGAAATTACACTGGGAAAAGAAGAAAATGATGTTTCTGTTACCAGCTTTTTCTCCTTTTCCCCACACTGTTTCCAATACCTTCTTTCACTCAGTGTTGTTTAAACATGCAGATTGATTCTAAAGTAAAGGGAAAAGTATAGGTAATGAGTTCAAACTTACTGTGCCGTAATTAACATGAACAATTAAAAAAAAGTAACAAGAAGACAATTATAATAAATGAGTCATGCTCGGTGAAAAAGGGGTGTTGATGCATCTGCAAAAAGTATCTGCGCAGGCTGACATGAGTCTAAACTTTTCGCTATTTGTAAATTCTCTTCATGTCAAAGGACCATTCAACCTCCAGGTTCAGTCAGTTGTTAGACTACATGGATTTCTTGGATCCACAATTATACAATGACTTACATGGTTAAATGCATCACAGATATCCATTAAGTCCCCTTTTGCCAGGGCATGACTCAAATATTATTGTTAATTATTTCATGCTTTCCGGTAGGATATCGAGAAATGGCAGTGAAAATATTTTTCAATATTCCACGGGTACAACCAGTGAAAATACCGATTTTTATATTCTAGTTACCTAGGTAAAATGCGCGTGACTCACAACTGAGATTGAAATATGACGTCATTTACCTTACATTTCTCGCGCTTGACGTAATATTGTAATGCGTTGCTATGTGGAGGGGGTACGCCACGAGGAATAACTGAAATGAACTGTACTGGATCTTGATAAAGTTTCTCCCAAAAAGGGTTAAAAGCATGAAATAAATAGAATATTTGTATTTTTCGGTGAAAGATCGAAATTTATTTCATCGAGTGAACACCATCGGTAATATTTTCACGAGTGGCACAGCCACTCGCGAAAATATTACCGATGATGTTCACTCGATGAAATAAATTTCGATCTTTCACCGAAAAATACAAATATCCTCTATCTCTCTATAAACATTGCATGTTTACTGTGTCTACGGAAAAAACATTGTAGAATAATTTCTTCCCTGTTAGGAAGCTTCAGCTTATCTGTAATGATTTCCAAGTTGTCATCTGCAGATGCTTTGAAACGGGAATAGGGTAAATTTTATTTGTTTGGTCCCTTTTTTTATTGTTTTCAGGCCTAAGAAAATGCCTTATTAATATTTTTATTTTCAACCCCCTTTTGCTAGAATGTTTGTCAGGATTTATAGCATGAATCATGTGGTACATTGTAATCTTAGTTTACATTGTTTGCAAAAGTAACTAAAGTTGTCTTTGCCATTTGAAAGAATAGCAATTAACAATGAAATACCCTGTTATGACAACCACTGCAACAATCAGGTAGAAAAAAAAAAAGGATTTCCAAAACATTGTGGGAAAAGGAGATTACGAGTGAAACCAATGTATTCTATCCTTTCAAAGACCAATTTCACCATTTCAGCTTTATTGAACATCTCCTGTGGAAATGCTTTCATTTTGGACAAGTTTGATTGCTATGTGCTGGATGTTTGTATGGTAAAAGGTAAAATTAATTACACTGTAATTATATCATATCTTTTCTCTTGTAATTATATCATTTTTTTTTTTTCTTTTAATAGCTTCCTATCTTTTTTAACCCTTAAAATACCTTTCACAAGTTTAGTTGCCTTTACCAACAGTATAAGTCAAGATCTGACTACAAAAATATGCTGTTTGATTGTTGATCTACATTGTCTGCATGGATAAAACTTTCTGGACAAGAAAAACCTTAAAATTGGAATTAGTTTGGGTTTATCTTTAGATTAAAAATGTCTGTTGTGTTTATTCAGCATTCAAAGGGTTAAAAACTATTGTTATAATATAGTCTTATCATAGAACAATGCTAAATATATCATATAATTACCAAAGCCAGATAATTTGCATATTATTCTTAGTATGTCTTAACTCTTTACCAAACGACTAGGCATTTGCAGATGACATATTAAATGTGGTTGTAAATCTGAAATTTCCCTATTGAAGTGTGGAAAACACTGGGAAAAGAAAAAAAAAAAGGTTACCAACATTTTCTCCTTCTCCCAAAATGTTTTCAAAAGCCTTCAGTAAAGAGTTGAACCTTCTTGTTACCTTAATGGTATTGTAGAGTTATTGCCTTATTTGTCTGCTTTGTGTACCATATTGTCCCTTATAGTCGATTCCCTACTAATTAACTCTCCACCAGCATTTTTTACCTGAAAATCGGCTTACGAGGCTGCCAATCCATCCATAAAGTTAAAATAAATCAGCTGGAATGTGTTAATTACTTAACTAAATGATGTCACACCTGGCTATCAGAAAATACATACAATTCCAATAACATTTTGAACTTTCAGTAACACAAAGTTTGTCAATTAACTTGGAAAAACTTTAAGAAACTGAAAGTATCATAGACCAATGTCACATAATAATCATGCATGCAATTAAAATTCTATATGAATCATGATCAGAGTAAAATCAATATTCTGCATCAGCTACAACCAGGTTTTTCAAATGGTGATCGCTTCACAGTTAGCTCTAACTAAAACTCAGACAGTAATGTTATTGTCATTCTCGGAAAATTCTATGTTGTTTTACCACTATTAATTGCCCCCCTTTTCGAAAATGCAACACCCTGGGGGTGTTAAAAAGAGAAAATATGGTAGGTCTTACTTTTTTGCTGTCAAATGAATAAAGGTAACCGTTTAGTGGTCTAAAACCAGACTTAAACTTCAAGTAAAGATGATTTTGGTTAAAGTTTAGCATCTGGTAGCAGATAGTGCAGATCTAAGATCAGTCTTCACATTCTGTGCAGTCTGATCTTGATTTATGCCGTCAGCAAATGTCATTGAAGTTGCCACTTGCAGTGAAAGAATTATAAGTGGGATTGGTTTTAGCAGGGATTGTATATACACAGGGATAGGCAACGCAACTGGAGTTAAGACCAATTATCGATTTTTCACTGACTTACCTGTACGGCGTCCAATAATCCGTTGTCGTTCCTTGCGAGTTATTATCTTCCTTTCAGATAATATAATTCCTTGCCGATTCCGACAATTTTTATATCCGCCAAAGAAGCGTTTAGTACGAAATGCGTTTCAATGTTTATGTCAATGTTTTTCTATTATTGTTTTTTTCAGTTAAAGTGTTATTTTTTTTTATCTGGAAAATTCAAAGTGTCGACTAATTGGGCGTTTCAGATATACAGGTCATGTTGTCAGTCTTGATTTCACATGAAGTGTAAATTGTGAATGGAGATCATAACGGCCCGGTGCCAAAATGACCAATTACCGAAACAACCCTCTTTTTCATAGTAACTTAAAATATTTTGATATTTCTGCAGTGGATATCTATTGCAAACAATTCGGGAAAAGCACACATCGCCTGTTGAAGGATTAAGTCCGTCTAACGTTTCGGAAGTGGGCTGCTTTTGTTCACTCCCTGTATTTGACATGATCACAAGTGGGATATATCAAGTTGTGTATCTGTCATGACACATCTACTGTTAGTAGTGTCCTCTTCTGTTTACAGATAATACGCATCATTGAAATTAAATATTTATTTTCTGATTTTCTTCTCCAAATGTTACAATTTGGTCAGGTCAAAAGCTTCTCATGTTACCAGGAATGACAAACATTTCACTTGTATGTAGTACAATGTATTAGGCCGGTAAACACAGAGATCTGTTAATAGTTATATACCCATTTTTCAATAGCAAACTACACAAAGGGCATATAGAACCAGAAAATTGCCTTCACTGCCCATTAAATGGACCTTCCATTACATTTTTAGTTCAGCTTGCAGCTACTCTTAAATCACTGTCTTTGACAGAAAAAAAGGAGAATTTCCTGCAAAATGGAAAGAATTAGTGAACTTTCTGAAAAAGTAGGCTGGTGAAGTGTGAGGACCTGTCTGCAACTCTGTTCCTACTTTTATATATTGGAATCAATTACATACACCAGTGGCCTTCACAATTGCATCATTTCGAATTAACCTGTGTACCTTACAACCTTGTGTGTTTGATGACTTCGGAATATTTAAAGCTTTTTGAAAATATTGTGGGAAAAGAACAAAATGCTAGCCTAGCACATGTACCTGTTTTCAGCATTTTTATCCGCAATGTTCAACACCATGCAAAAAAAATCCAATCGTTTGAATCTACTTTCAGTTATCGTTTGCTAATACTTTCAATTGGGGATTCCAAAGGCCCCCAAAAAATTGTTCTTTGGTAAAAAATAGTCAGTAGCATAATTATTAGGAAAAAAAAAAAGACATCTGCAATTATCCCTTTTCCACACAACCCCGAGTTCTGATGACCAAGAGAAAGAAGCCTTTTGGAAACATTGCAGGAAAAGGAGAAAATGCTGGTTACCAACATTCTCTCCTTTTCCCCAAATGTTTTCAATTATATCATTGACAAATTCCATAATTTGAATCGCATTTCAATTGTTGTCTGTAAGTGCTCTCACTTTGTACAAGTCTACTTCTGTGTTGTTTCAAAAAGAGTTAACAGTGTGGCAAAGTAAAAGTTGCTTTTGACAAGCAATTTTTCCTTCTTTAATAACGGTTTTTTATTCTGTGTCAGAGAACTTAAGGTTATCTAATAACTTTGAAAGCTTTGATTTTGGACCAATTTGAAAACAGTATAAGTTGTGTAGGACTTTGTACAGATTTGACTTTTCTCTCCTCATACAGTGGACAGCATTGGAAAACATTTGTAAAAGACCAGTTGCAGCCAGTGATCAATTCTTTTCAAAATGATTTCTGTGCTATTAAAAATATTATGTTTTTGCCTTTCCTTCAAATGTTTTTCATTTTTTAAATTTTCAAAAAAATTAACACTGTACACAGAAAGTTTATGTTGAAATTGATATTTTAAAATTTCTCACTAAAAACATCAAGGCAGCCATGAATATTGAGCTACATGTGTGTTACAAAATTAAATGGTGCTGAAAAATGTGTTCCTTTAGCAAGTTTTAACTTAATGCCTAATAAATTTGATTTTACATAAATCCACTGTAGAAATCTTTGGAAAACAGTATGACACAAGGACCAATCTTTTTGCGATAAAATGTAACATGCAAATGGTTGGTTGCTTCCGCAAATGCTTTTTTCATTGAATGTAGACTTTTATCTCCTAAAACTTTTTCACTGTGGCAAGTTGCAGTTAATGATGATGGTAAAAGTATTGTGTATATGAGATATTATTGGTATATTAAACTATCATTATAATCCTGGTGTATGTCATACAAACGCCCAAAGTATACTTCTCTCCCTCAATAGAGATTTTCAAGTAGAAACATTCCCAACTCTAGTAATACATGGAATATGGATAGCTGCATTGTTTGCTGTGATACAATTGCAAAATGTTGAAAGCAACCATCCTTCAGGAACACTTTGCCAGACAACAAAATTTGAGACTTGTCTGATTTGGATTTATTTGCAGACAAGAAATGAAATGTGTCACTTGTGTCTTTGCTGAGAAAATGAGAACATGCTTGCCAACATTTTCTCTTTTCCCACAATGTTTTCAGATGTGTAAATATTTCCCATGGTAGTGAAAACTTAGGATTCAGGAATACTGGCATCTGTCACAGATTATTAGATAACTCCTTACCACAAGCGGCTTATAAGACTGTAGATACTGAATGTACTGTGTTGTTTGAAGAAACCAAAAGTATGTCAAATTTAATACATGTACTTTTAGTGTTTTATGACAATAGTGTGAGTAGTGGGAAACCAACATCATGATTCTCAGAGAATTTTGCACAACACAGATATATACTTCTCTCCCTCAAAAAATATGTTGATGAGGAAAAGCAACACGCAGCTTGTGCAGACAGTTGTGCAAATTCAAAAAAACAAATAGATAAGTATAATGACTGCTATGATACAACTAAAATGTTGTGAAACATTGCAAATTGAGCAAGGTTCCATCCTTAACTTTTTGCCAGATTACAAAATTTTGGACATGTCTAATTTGAAAGCATTTGCAGATGACAAATGAAATGCAACTGAAATGAGGAGACTTCTTTTTCCTGGGGAAATGAGAAAATGTGACATGTACTTACCGGTAGTTTCTTCTTTGTTCACAATGTTTTTGGAAGTATGGATATTCCCCAGGTTAGTGAAAACTTAGGATTCAGCAATACTAGCATTTGTCACAGATAATTAAATAACTCCATACTTCTAGTGGCTTACTGAGCTATACATACTAAATATACTTTGATGGTAGAAGAAGCTCACAGCTTTCATATTCAAATACATTAATTTCACTTTAGCAATTTTTCGTGCAGGTTTGTACAGTTCACAGCTGATTTGGTCTTTAATATTCCAAGTTTTTAAGTCCAGCTTCAGTTTTATACTAGCACACTTTATGCAGAATTACAAAACCATCTTCAATGTCATTCTTCTGTTCACAGGATGCATCACAACAGTATGTTGACAGCTCTTGAAACCATGTTTTGAAGTGTTTGTGCTCTCACAATACATATCTGGAAAAAAAATATAGAACCAAGTGAATTTCAAATTTCTCCTTTTTACAAAACGTAACATTTTAATTCTTCAGTTACGTTGCAAAATATGGTTTTAATTTCACATGGTTAGACTATAATGAGAATTTGTTCAGGATATGGCCAACTATCAGAGATCCAATCATTTTTGACTAATGTGTGGTACTGCGCTTCCACCTTTACTGAAATAACCCCTTTTTAGGCTGCCATCTTGCAATTAAGACCGAAAATAGCCAAGTTTTTGAGCCCACAGTTATCCAACCTTGGCATCGAAAATCACTAGATTTGATTTAAAAACAAAAAGAAATACTTACTGCTTATAAATATGTCAAAATCTGAACAAATTTATTTCTAAAAATAAATTGAGAATGCTACAACTATCACTAGGGTCCCGCCAAATTCACCACATTGGTCCGCCATTTTGTGATGAAATACCGAAAATAGCCCAGTTTTGAGCCCATAATTATCTAACTTAGGAATCGAAAATCAGCACAAAATTGGCTTTAATACAAGGAGATGTACTCTATCTCGTGATTTTTACCAAGATGTTGCTATTTGGACGCTACTTTATGTACTTAAAAAGTACTTTTGCACGTCACTAAATCCTCCTGCCGAACATCCCCTACGGGGCAAACATGATTAGGTCATGATTTTTTAACGCCAAAATAAGCATATAAAACAAAATCTCCGAAAAAAATTGATGTTACATATATTCTAAGCATGTAAATATTCGGAAACTTACCTGTTGAGAAGGACGTATGGGATAACCAAGCAAAACGTTGATTAAAACAGTGACCGTCGTATGCCGAAATTTAAGATGGCCGCCGTTTTTTTCCTTTGCGGTCAGTTTGAAAGAAGACAGTGAATAACTGGAAGTTATACCGCGTTTCCTATCCCTGTATATAAGATCCCTGGTTTTAGTCAAGGGAAACTTTAAAGGAAACAAAATGTAATTAGGGGACTTTTAAATTCTAAAATTGTGTCTGTTATCCATTGATTGTTGTTTTTGTGATTATTTGACCTGAATACCGACTGACATGAAACTCTTTACCAGAGTCTGTATGCACCAACCATTCTTAGAAATATTTTCCAAGATTTTCAAAATTTGAAATTAACATAACTTCTGACTGGCTAAACCAAATGGTTCAGCCAATCAGAACTTATCTTACTTTCAAATTTAGAAAATTGTGGAGAATAAGACTAAGAACATTTTTGGTGAATATGGGCCCAGAGGAAAAAAATTGAATTCTTTTGTATTGTTCAAAAGACATTAATTTTGTCAGAGAAACTTGAAAGAAGAGGTAATTAGGTGGCATTTAAATTTTAAATAGTTTGTCTTTTCCTCATTGATTCTTTTTTTGGTGATTGTTTGACCTAATTACAGACTGACATGAAACTCTTTACCAGACAAAAAAAAAAGTCCTGAGTACCCTCATTTTGGTCAAAAGCCATGATTTTTTTTTTTGCCTGGGGAAACTTAAAAAGGAAAAGAAAAGGTAATTGGAGGACATTTAAGTGTTACATTTGTATCAGTTCTCCTTTTAAAACTTTTTTTGGTGACTGTTCTGACCTGCTTGCCATTAAACTGTTCACTCATGGACAAAATTTTGGACTCTTTCAAATTGGTCAGACGTGATATTTTTTTAGGGAAAACTGGAAAAGAAAGACAGTAACTTATTTCATGCTTTTCAGTAGTTTATCGGAAAATAACAATGAAATCTTGTTTGATATTTGATAGTTATGACCAGTGAAAAATTCCAATTTTATTTATTTTCCAACTCTTCAACTGAAAGCGGGAACAGTAGTTCCTGTGCACTAGATAAGTAGGTAAACAGTGTGTGCCATTCAAGCAGATAGAAATATGAGGTAATTTACCCAACATTTCTTGCGCTTTACGTACATGTAAGTAATATTGTAATGTGTTGTTATGCGGAGGGGGTACTCTGCTGGAAATTACTGAAAACAATTGTACTAGATTTTGATGCAAGTCCAAAAAAAAAGGGGTTAGAAGCATGAGATAAATAGAATATTTGTTTTTTTGGTGAAATACCGAAAATTATTTCATTGAATGAACATCATTGGTAATAATTTCACTTGTGCACCACTTATGAAAGTACTACCGATGATGTTCATTTGATTAAATAAATTTCAATCTTTCACTGAAAAAAATAAAATATCCTCTATATAGTGTCACTTTAGCACTGACTATAATTATACTAATTGAGGAAAACTGTTATGACTACGAATTCAAATTGAATGGTTTCAAGTTACTCAATGGTTTTTTGGCATAGCTGAATGTGCTTGCTTTTGACCTACTTTTTGGTACTGATGACAAATGAATAGATAAAATTTTGTGATTGGTCAAAAATGTAGACATTTTTATTGTAGGGGCCCCTGCCTATTTGCGGGCAAATTTATGCCATCTTTTATAAAAATATTTCTTGTTAACTATCTGTTTAACTCTTTACCAAAAAGTTCTCTGTGCTGATGACCCTGTGGATGATGGCTCTTAAAAACATTGTGGGAAAAGGAGAAAATGCTGTTAACCAGCAATTTCTCCTGCTTCCAAAATGTTTTCTACCCTTGCAAAACAAATTCTATCATTTAGGCCACATTGAATTTGTTGACTCTGGCTGCAAATGCCAACAATATAGTCTGAAATGTTGATGTCTAGTAAAGAGTCAAGACAGGGAAGTAGCCTGCAGATCTGGCCTTTTGCATCATTTATTTGCAAGTATGCATTTTCAAGGAAATAAACTTAAAAAAAAAAGCTGAAAGTACAGATAGTTAGCTTAACAACAATTTTGTTCATGACCATGTGAGAAATACAAGTTTCAAGTTTGTTCAGGTTTGGCCATTTTGTGTCCTTAGTGTTCGACTTTTCTGAATCAGTTGTGATGACACCTTAACTAAATCTCTTGATCCTTGCAGATTGTTCAGGGAAACAGAGCGTCTATTTGTGGATCTACTTTTAGCATGATTTTGTCTTGGTGGCCTTCCTCTTGTATTAGTTTTATCAGACTTGACCAGTCTTTGTTGATTAATTGAATTGTATGGTCTGGAGCTTGATCCTTCGTAATTTTCATTTTCATCTAATTCTTGACCAGTTGGGATTACAACCACTTCATCTTTGCTGTCCATATTTCCTGTTTCATCATTAGAAAATGTAACTCTCTTATTGGACCTTTCTTTACTAGGGCTGCGTTTTTGACCATAAAGTCCATTGTGACTGTTAGAAAATCTGAAATCTAAGTCTTGTGGGTCCCTTTCCTTGGATCTTGTCTGTTTTGATTTGTCATCTGTATCTGTTACAGCAAGATGCTCACTTGATCCTTTCTGAGTTTTCTCAACAGATTGATGAAACAAGTAGTTAGCTTTATCGGTGGAATCTGTCCATTTAGAGTTTCCTCCCTTGGTTGCTTGGGCTTGTATGTTTTGAAGTGATTGAGCATACACATGTCTTGTCTTTGACCTTTGATTGTTTGTTTTTTCATCATTATTTGGGTTGGAAATGTTTCCATGACTATTTTCCACTTTAGGATTGGCATCTTCTCGAAGTTTTTGTAGTTTTTTAAGATTCTCTGACTTTTTCAACATCAGATTTTCCGTTTTTAGGGACTGGTTTTCCATTTTGAGGTTTCTGACTTCTGCCCTGAGCTGTTTAATTTCTGACACATTTCCATCGTAATGTAGTGCCAGGTATGAACTTCGTAATTTACTTTTCTTGGTTGTGTCTGCATCCATTACCATTTTCCTTAACTCATCAATAATTTTCTGTTTTTCTTCTCGTTCACTGTTAATCTGTTGCAACTTTTCTATTTCTTCTTTTAACTTTTTGACTTCTTCATTTAGATGATTTATTTCAGTTGTCTACAAAGAAAAATGAATATATATTTTTACAAAAAAAAATCTCAATCTCTGCCTTTTAGATCTATCCGACAAAATTCAAGAATTGTCAAAATCAAGTATAATCATGCAGATGAAAAATGGAATGTGGCTTAGATGAAGAAATTTGTTTCTGATAGAGCAGAAAACTTAATGGAAATAGGAGAAACTGCTGGCTTCCAGCTGGTCATATATGGATGGATTTCTGACTACTGTAATTTGGCACAATTTTTCTCCTTCATGAGTAGAATTGCCGTTAAGTCTAATGTCAATGACACACTTGGAGGTCAAAAATTTTCAACAATGTCTTTGAATTTTTCACTTTAGCAGGTTCAAAGTTTGGACCTGACCAGGATGAACACATTTGCAGACAACAAATTAAATGTGGCTGAAATGATGATATTTGTCTGTTAATCGGTAGAAAACACTGTGGGAAAAGGAGGAAATGCTGGTTACCAGCATTTTCTCCTTTTCCCACAAAGTTTTCAAAAGGCTTCCTTCTCAAGGTTGTTAAAACTCGGGATTGTGTGGTAAAGAGATATTTAAGGGCTTACCTGGTAAAGGGTTAGCTTACCTGATTCCTACATCTATTTTCTAGTTTACTGATGTGATCTGCATATTTGTTCTTCTGTTGTTCCTTTGCTTTTACATCTTGCTCAAGCTCTCTCTTGCTTTTCTGTATGTTAATAATGTGAGAGACAAGGGGATAGTTGCGATCTTTTCCTCCTAAGAGAGCATGACACTGCGAAAACGCCATTTCATGCTCCTCCAAAATTTGAAACAATTCTTCTATTAGTTTGTCCACCATCTTGAATGTGGCTGGTTCTGGGGAACTAAAAGATGGTTCCCCATGTTTTGCAGACTGTATTCTAGTTTTGAGTTTGGTGTAAAGATTGTTTAAATTTTGTTGAATAATACTGGACGTCATGACATGGTTTGTTGTCGACACAGACATACGTCTCGGGCTTTCATTTTGTGCCCTGACTGCTGATCTTGGATGGGTTCTTTCTGGGCTAGCTGTGCACGGGTCTTTGTTTTGGTGGTGTTCTTGTTTATCTGTGGGGTCAATGGGGTCATTCTCGGATGTGGTTCTGTGTTTGTTACCACCGACAGCGGCTGTGTGAGCTGCTTCTGCCACTTGTTCTTGCTCTTTCATGATCTTGTATTCTGCATATGTAAAGAAATAAAATCTTTACCAGATTACAAAACTTTAACCTGTGTCATGTGGGGTGGCAAAATCTCAAAAAAGATCGATGAGGTATAGTGTATAAAATTCCCAGGCTGTTGGAATAAACAAAAGAAACCAAGTGTTTGACATTCTCAAAGTTTTTTACAACAGTGTCCATATTCGCCAACAATTCTAAAATGCTGTCATAGTCTAATTATGAATTTAGAAAGTTACACAATTTCTGAAAGGTTAAACCATTTGGTTTAGCCATTCAGAAATTGTTACTTTCAATAAGACTATGAATGTTATTAAGAATGGTTGGTAAATTCGGGCCATAGGCTTTCTTACAAAGTATTTTTTGTTGTAAATATTTGCATAGTTCTATCGAAAACCAAATACCAGACAACCCATTTATCTATCTCAAATGTAAGAAACTCTTGAGTTACCGGTACTACCATTTTCAAAATCACGAGGCTGTTTTAATTTGACCTGCTCGTTATATGTGAAAACTGTCTATTGTAACTAGACATATCAATCATATCACATTGACCTCTTCAACTCTCTCATCCTTTCTGAATTTTCTTTTATCTTAGGGTATTCAGTACTCTTTTCAAGCTTTAGGGTGCTTTCTAAATGAATGTCATTGAAACATTGTTCAGGAATGAGACATGAATGAAACTTGTTGCAATGACTATCCTCTGAAATCTTCTGAAAGAGCTTGGTAAAACTGGGATTGGAACCTACTACCATGTACAACAAGCCCTGTACTATGATGATGGACTGAGCTACTGCACTTGACACTCATCACATATATCTAGCAGTCTTACTTTTAACACTTTAGTAGATGACAAATAAGAGACTCAGCCAAAGTGGAAGTATTTACTGACAACAAAGTAGATACTGCTAAATCAAAGGACATATCTTTGATATAGACAACATTGTGAAAAATCAAGGAAATGCTGGTAACCAGCATTTTCTCCTTTTCTCACAAAGTTTTCAAAGGTCTTCCTCAATTAGGGTCATCAAAACCTAGGATTATGATATAAAAACAAAGCCTAAATACAACTTCAATATGAGGTGAGTAACAGTAGAATTTGTCTCCAAACCTCTTTCATAGTCTTGTTGTAGTTTATCTGACAAAAACTGGGAGTTCTTTTTCACAACGTCTAGAAATACCGGGAAGGCTCTCGGTCCTCGTCTTGGAAGCATTAATAGAAGTTCTGTTATCTTTTCATGTTGGGTACTCTTTGCCTACATAAAATAAAACAAACGTGTACCTTTAGTATGCTGAATTGATAAAATTCACCTTTTCAATCCAGATAGAAACCGACAAAGTATTGCAACTTTGAAATTATCTTGGCGAGATTACGTAACAAAGTAGGGGACACAGTGGATCCAAGATCACAATGCATGTTTTCAGTTTGAATGTAACACAAAATTTATTATTGTTGGTCTGATAGAGTTACCTCTTTTTGAGCACTCTTGCTCACATGTGGTAAGAAAATGAACAAGTCTCGTGATACAGTGTAATATTAGCATAACATACATGGTGCCTGTAGCATAGCAAAACTTTTAAGTAATCCATCACTGGGAAATGAGGAAATTAGCAATGAAAGCCTCAATATACTCATAAGACACTGAATTGCAATGAAATGTGCCTCCATTAGTACAGATGGCATGTTTGATTGTACTTCATGTTTGAAACCATTGAGTTTTCTTTACGCATGGTCCTGGTAGAAGGTCTGAATTCTAAGAGTTCCACTAGTGGAAAAATGAAGTGTTTCTGATTGGCTAAGCTAGTTATTTAAGCCAAATAGAAATTGCTTGACATTCAAATTTAAAAGTTCTTGAGAATTTTAAAAAAAATTTAGAAAGAATGGCTGGTGAATGTGAGCCCTGGTTTCAAATCTTTGGGCATTTTTGAGGAAGTATCAATCGGCAAGCCACTTAAGAGCCCCAGCAAGCCCCAGTCTAGTGCTAGTGAAACACAGGCAGCACATGAATAAGTGAGCTGTCACCTTGATGTGACTGAAATAATCTTTCCCCCTATACCTTACAATCCCAAGTTTAAACAACCCTTAGAAAGAAATCCTTTGGAAACGTCATGGTAACCAGCATTTTCTCCTTTTTCCAACAGTGTTTTCTACCCGTCCTTGGGTTAATCTTATCTTTTGAATAAATGAAAAATTTTCATCTACAAATGCATCCAAATTTTATTGTTTGGTCAAGTGTTAAAATAAATCAGTCAAGCAAGAAAGGGAGCAAGCAGTATCATCTCTAGTTCTTACCTGAATTGTCTGTACCATGGTCTCTGTCAAGACATCTCTCTGTAACAGGGAGCCCAGAATGTCCATATCCAGGAGCAGGTTCTTTATTATATCACCATGGTTACTCTTTAGCACTTTTCTTTGGGCTTCATTCATTTTGAAATTTGTTGTCTTTAGTAATTTTCAACAGTACTAAAACTTAAAAATATTACGAGGAAATTTGGCATTATATTCCCATGGTTCTTTTTTGACAGTTTTGTTTGAGCTTCATTCATCTTGTGGTTTCTTGTCTTTTTGAAATTTTCTGTGATTGGAAGAGAGACCCTACAATGTTTATAACCAGGAGGAGGATCATAAGATCGCTAGTTGCCATTTTTTTAGTGACCCAGATCCAAATATAAGCAAAAACCCTAAGTCGCCAAATAATGCCCCACATAAAATAATTCTTTCTGTTGGAAATCATTATCTGTTAAATATGAACTACATAATCATTTGAATGTTGTCTCCTTACAAAGTCATACAGTAAATTAAGTAAGTGACCTCTGCAAATGGGATAAATGGCTATGAGTGGTGTGCAAAGTCTCTGGATTGAACTGGATTGGATTTATTAACCAGATTGAAATGGGGCAAACCATTTTTCTTCAATATTTAATGGACCCATCAAGTTTTTCTTTAATTTCAGACACAGCTCAGGTGTCCATCAATAGAAATCGATACTGATTTGCAGAAAGTTTATGAAAATGATGTGTTAAAATTCAGTACAATTTGTATATGGGTCCAGCGTTTTAAAAATGACCCTGAGGGAGACTGACCTCACTCTGTCATGACGGAAAAAAAGTGTTGCTGTCATGAAACCATTATTTATGAAGGTGCACAATAAGACAGTGTAAGAGACTGCTCATATAACAGGCATTCATTTGTCAAATATTTGTAAGATATAACGCAAACATCTTGGGCTTCTACCATTTTAAACCATATCTAAGCCTAAAAATAAGGTTTGGAGTACTTCTGATGGTGAAAGACCTATACTTGCATGCCCAAATAAGGCCTCAAATTGCATGTTATATTCAATTTTGTTATATTCAAGAGGCCCTAATCTTCAAATACCAGTTCCCAAAGGTAGTTCTGTTACTGGGAAGTTTTACAGAGAAAACATTCTCACAGAAGTTATTGATTTCTATCAGAAACACACCACGATCTAGAGTCTGCAGCATAAAATTCTGGCATGATAACACATTGGCACATAAATCTGCCATGGTACACAAGTTTTTGAAAGAATCTGGACATAAGGTCTTAGATCATCCTCCATAGATCCCTGACTTATTACCTTGTGACTTTTGGTTGATCTCATAGTCAAAGGAAATGATAGCAGGAAGCCATTCGTATCATGCAGCAGTATTGGAAGTGCAGTTTACCAGTGCCTTCAACATATACCTAAAGGCAAGTATTCTATGGTATTCCTGATGAGGGTAGATTGTTGTAAAAAGTGTGTGGAGGTAGATGGGGCATTCTTTGAAGGGCTCAAATAAAATAAAAATTTGATATTGCAAACATAATTAGAAAAAACTGCCCTACTCTACAAACACAAAAAATGGCCCTTGTGCTCTGGGAAGCATCAATTGATCCATTAACTCTTTTTCAACTCATGCACAGAAATTTTAGACCAGGTCAAAGTGAAGCGTATGTAAACAATGAATTTGATTGTGGCTGAAATGACTGATTTGTCTTTTGAAAGAGAAGAAAACCTCACAAAAATAGAAAATGCAGTTACCAGCATTTTACTCTTTTCCCATAATGTTAGAAAAAAGCATCTTCCTAAGGGTAATCAAAAACAGAATCATTTGGACAAGTCTTGACTGTAAGACAAGCCTTTATATCAAAGTTGATTGATTGATTGATTGAATGGTGTTTTACGCCACTTTTCACATTATTTCAATCATATCAAGGTGAAAGCTCACTTATTCAAGTGTTTCCTCAGTGTCACCAGTACTAGGCTAGGGCTCTGAAGTGTCTTACCATAGGACACTCCTAAAGAACACAGAGGATTCGGTGAGGCTTGAGCCCAGGGCCTCCAGGTCACGAGTCTTACGCTTTACCACTGAGCCACGCAGAACCCTTATCTTTATGTCAAAAAGAACAACCTTATACATTATATTGAATAGAATTAATTTTGAGATAAAGATTTAAGATTTTATATTCTTAGCTGTTTTGAAGATAATGTTCAGGTTATAGCCTTATTGTCTGTCATCTGTGTCACTGTCTGCGTCAAAAACTCAGACATTTTATAATATCTTTGTCATTATTTAAGATATTTACTTCATTCTCAGATAACTTGCTACCTATCAAAAGATGAACCCATACAAGTAAGGCAGGTAACCATCAAAATATTTTTGACACAGTTATGCCCCTTTCTAGACTTAGAATTTTCACTGAACATTAATCTATTTCTAAAAGCAACTGCTGCCGTGCATTGCCACCCCTATGCAGTACTCTTGATATTTTCCTGTTAACTGCTTCTTTTTCCCAACATAAAGAGCAATTTTCAACACAAAATCACAATCTATTCACTTGCA
Organism: Hippopus hippopus; assembly: GCA_946811185.2. Taxonomy (NCBI): domain Eukaryota; kingdom Metazoa; phylum Mollusca; class Bivalvia; order Cardiida; family Cardiidae; genus Hippopus; species Hippopus hippopus. The sequence continues at coordinate 9,536,995 of OX328113.1, read as the reverse complement.
TTGCTGCATAAAAAAACAAAATAGTTCCAATGTTAATATTAAAACTCGGAGAAAAGTTCACACACTGCAATGCCAACTTTATATATGTATATATGATAGGTATTATGAGTTATGAAGTGTTACATATCTTGATCATCCTGTGATTGTTAAACCCTTCACTAAACAATTCAGGTTTTTTAATCCACCAGGAGAACAAACGCATTTTTAAAACATTGTGGGAAAAGGAGAAAATGCTGGTAACCAGCATTTTCTCCTTTTCCTGCAATGTTTTCTACTCAATCAAAGAAAAGTGCCAGCATTTAATTTACATTTGATTAGTTGTCTGCATATCCTTTCAGTATGGACAAGTGTAATATTTTGTCATCAGGAAAAAGATTTACTCGTAAAGAGACACAAAATTTCAGACTGGTCCATATTAAAAGTATAAGCAAGTGACATATTAAATGTTACCAAAATGATTGCATTAGTCTTTGAAAGGGAAGAAAACATCATTTGGAAAGAAGAAAATGTAGGTTACCAGCATTTACTTCTTTTCCTACAATGTTTTCAGAAGGCATCTTCTGCAGGGTCAATGAAACACTGAGTTGTTTGGTAAAGGGCTAAGCTGTAATCAAATACAGACTAATGTAACTAAGATCTTCTACATTATTGCTCTAATTCATTTATGCATCGATCATATAAGTGTCCCATAAGAATTAAAACATATTTGGCAGTACAAAGCACATAAAATGAAGACATCTCCTAAGTATAGTTGTCTCTTTACCAAATGACAACATTTTAGACCTATCCAAATCAAAAGCACTTGTAGATGATAAAATAATTGTTACTCAATAGCTCAGATTTGTCTTTGAAAGGGTTTTACATGAAGGAAAATGCTTGCTAATAGTATCTGCACTTTTTTCCACAATTTTTTTAAAAGACTTTTTGCTTGGGTCCTAAAACATGGGATTTTTTTGTATAGGGTTGATGTACTTGTCTAACTCAGTGCTGTATATCCTTTTCCAAGTTCTTTAATTTTTGATGACTCTGCAGTAAAAAGCTTTGGAAACAATGTTGGAAAAAAAGCTATTTCTTTTTTATAAAACAAAGTTGATAGTAAAGTGTTGGTTATAAATATCAAAAAAGAGTTTGTGTACAAATATTTCTTGTGAAGACATACAGACAGTTTAAACCCTTTGGCTGCAAAGCGCAACTCAATGAATGTTTGCATTGTAGATCAGTATCAGTCTGCACTGTACTGAACATGCAGACCGATCTTGGATCTACATTGTCTGAGGGTATCTATCATTAGCTTTTCATCAAGTTAAATTTATAGTTTAGCTCTTTACCTAATGACAAAGTTTTGTACTCTACCAGATTGAAAGCATTTGCAGATGACAACATAAATTTTGCTCAAACAATGATTTCTATCGTTGACAAGGTAGAAAACATTGTGGGAAAAAGAGAATAACCAGCTGATTATCAGTATTTTCTCCTTTTACCACAATGTTTTCAAAAGCCTTCCTGCTAGGTCGTTAAAACTCGGGTAAAAGGTTAAGGGTGTATATGTAAAACAAGGACTTCTGAACAAAGATCAAATCCTTCCAATCAGATATTGTGTTGTGATCAGCTTTTGTTTCAGATCTGTGGTAGATCTTTTACCCTATAACTGTTCTTAACCCTCTACCAAACAATGCCATGTGGAAATAACCCTGAGAAAGAGTGCTTCTGAAAACATTGAGGGAAAAAGAGAAAATGCTAGTAACCAGCATTTTCTCCATTTCCCATAATACTTTTATCCCTTCAGAACACAGGTTTCAGTTTATGAGTCTTGTCCACTTTGTCATATGCAAATGCTTCCAATTTACACCAATGTAAACTTTGCTTAGCATGACAGTTTTCTTTTGGAGACATTGTAAAAGATCTACCTGCACAAAATTTGTGTTCAGATCATGAATTAACTATGTCAGTACAATAATATTTTTCTGGCAAACAAAGTTTTTAAAAGATTCATTGGATCTAAATGGCTTCATTTTATCAAAAGAAAACCTTCATGATTTAAAGACGATTGCTACAGTTTCACCATTTTTTCATAACATTCAGAATTTCATGAAACTTTGTTTTGTGATAGTTTATTATCTGATCTACAAAAATAGGAGATAAAAAGAGGGGGTCACCAGCCTTGGGAAAATTCTGTGAATATTTCTTTTAGTACACCCTGCATTGCGGCAGTTCAGGATGAAATTTCACCTATGAAAACTAAGTCTATGTATATTTTTTTTAAATGACAACAATTATAAGCAAATTTTATGTCATTGTATTGGTGAAACATCAACTTTAATGAAAGAAATAATTTAGAGTATACTGAGTATCAATATTTAACAAAAAAACCCTTAACTTATGGCTGAAACACCTTTATTTTGGATAAAAACAAAAAAACCAAAGAGTATCTTTAAAGTTATTTTTTCAAGTGTTCTAACATTCAGATTTTTCTTATCTTTTCTATAAATAATATTCAGATACTAAACTAAAAGAATCAGGCTTAAAACAAATAGGTCACCAGCCTTATTTTTTAAGAAAATACATTTTAAGTTTGTGGGTGGGGCTCTAACTAATGAATAAATGTAGGGTTTGTCAAAGACAAAGATATTATATGAAGTAAATTATTTCAAATTTTTCAATAACACAACTTTTTTTATAAGAATCAAGCTTGTTGGTCATAATAAACCAATTCATAACATATAAATAAAATACTGATGTTAGCATTTAACCCATTTCCAAACGACTAAATTTAGACTCTTCTAAATTTGACGCGTTTGCAGACACTAAACCAAAACCTGGTATTCACATATCACAGTTCTTTGATTGGTCAGAAATCATTGTGCGAAAAAGAGAAATCAATCGTTAGCAATTTCTCCTTTTGACATCAATGTTTTCTAATGTTGTCTGCTGCAGACTCATCAAGCTAAGGGACAACCTGGTAAAGGAGAAAGAGTTATGTACAGCTCCTCATTTTCTCCATGTCTTTACCAAGTGATATAATTTTGGACTAGACCAAACTGAAAGCATCTGCATCTGAAAGGATGTTTTAGCTCAACGATATGTCTGCCAGATAGAGTGCTAGTAATAGTATGACCTGTGTCCATATTTCCGTTGTTAGGTGACGTAGTTAGGTGATTCACTTTGACTTTCAGTCTGATCTTTTGAAAGCGTAATTTTTGATTCTTGCCTTGCATATAATTATTTGGCTTGATTCAAATACTTTTTCCTTCATTTTGCTGACATTAAACGACCCGTTTTAGTTCTTGGTTTATCCATTCTGCAGACATTGACAATTGTGGCAGGATCAATTGTGTTAGGTGCTCACCGTTTTTCGAGTAAAAGGTGAGCGTGATAGTTACACGAAGCATGAAAATGGAAACTGTCGCGAACATCGTTAATGCTGAAAATGGATTTATGTAGGAAATGTTGACTTCTTGTAGAATGATTACCTCCATTTAACAAATGCAAACGATATGAGGTACTCTTAGTTTTTGGGTAGATATATCATTTGAAGCTGAAGTAGTTCTATTGAAACTGACCTGCCCAAAAGTTCAAGTAGTAGAGCATGAAACATAAACTTTCAGTCTTGGGCCACTTGTGCTACACACTGAGCATGTTAATTAACAAGGCATAGCATAGGATGGGTTTTGTCATGTGTCTTGCACTATCCCCCTTACCATTATCTAACAGTCTTCAAGGGCCATCTAACGGCAACCATTGACAACAATAAAGAAAATAAGTACCATTGAAATGTTGGATACCTCAGTCCGTTTTTCTATGAAAGGCCCAGTAGCTACCAAAAGTAAACATTGTGGGTGTTATAATGCATAATTTAAATCATGCCAATTAAAAGTATTGAAAGTATTAACTGATAATTAAATAAGCAATTAATTGATTTTAAAACTTGTTAAAAAGTTGCCAAGTGGCTTTATCTTTACCTAGTACAAAAATTCATTTTTCTTCCAGCGACTAACACTTGGACCGACGGTACAATAACAGGTTATTATCTTCACAATGTTTTCTAGACTTTTAAATGGTATGATATAGATTTGAATGTGTTTTAAAACCTGCATTGTTTACTTTTTGGCCAGAACATTTCGTTGTAGTTGTCTGTGCTTTGTCTCATACTTTATGCCCTTTGTGTTGTCTTGATAGTTTTATGGTCTGAGAATCTGGAAAGCATGCTACTGGTACTCTGCAAGCATAATCAGTGCCAGAAAAAAGGGACCAACTCTGCTTCATTGCTTTGATTACCTGTGCCAATATAATGGTGCACTCTAGCAACCATAATGTCAATCAGCACTGACATTTTTATGAAAGAATCCTATATTTTAAAGACCCTAAGCAGGGATACTTTTGAAAACATTGTGGGAAAAGGAGAAAATGCTGGTAACTAGCATTTTCTCCTTTTCGCACAATGTTTTCAACCAGCTTAGAGACATGTTCCGTAAGGTTAGCAACAATTGTTATGTCATCCTCAAAAGCTTTCAGTTGGAACAAGTCAAAAATTTTGTTCATTTGTACAGATTAACCCTTTACCAAACGACAAATTTAACACTGGTCCACATTGAAAGCTTTTGCAGACATCAAATTGAAGGCGACTCAAAAACTGAAGTATATCTTTGAAAGGCTGTAAAACATTGTGGGGAAAAGGAGAAAATGCTGGTGACCAGCATTTTCTCCATTTCACACAATTTTTTCAAAGGCCTTTTCCATTTAGGTCATTGAAACTCTGGATTGTGTGGTAAAGGGTTAAAGGACACGTTGAATTGCAGATGCTTTCAGTTTGCATGATTCCAAGTTTTTTTGCTGGGTAAGAGTTTAGATCAAAAGTAACAAGAATATAGAGGGCTCCTCAGTGGCTCAGTGGCTCAGTGATGACAGTGTAGTTTCACAACCTTGAGGCAGCAGGTTCAGTCGTCACGGAAGGCACCAGTTATTCAAGGGATGTCCTAAGAAAAAACGCTTCTGAACCCTGGCCTTGCACTGGTGAAACATGGGTAATGAATAATGAATGAATAAGATATCTGTGCGACTTTATTACGTTAATGAAGTTGAATACAGCACAAACTACCATTCAGTAAATCAGTATAGAATTTGATGGTATTTGAAAAGAGAAAATTTCTTGTTCTTTAAGATTTTTAATTAATTAATTTAATTTGATGGTATTAGAAGTGAGAAAATTTCTTGTTCTTTAAGCTTTTTAATTAAAACTTACTTTTGTAACACTGACAATAAACAGCAAAAACAACAAAACTGAAAACAGAATTACAAAAATACACAATATAAGTTAAGTTTACAAGTAGATCTATAATGGCACTAAAGTTTCCTTGATATTTCCGTAAAAGACTACAAATTTTACACCTGTCTCTATTGAAAGCATTTTGCAGGCAACAAATCAAATATGGCTGAATGATAGATTTGTCTCAGAAAGGGTATAAAACATTGTGCTACACATGAGAAAATAATTGTTACCATGTTTAGTATGATTGTTTTTACAAACAGATAAAGATTCTAAAATGAACAAGAAGATATACACAAAAAAAAGAAGTTATATAAGAAATAAGAAAATACACTAAAACAAATAGAAGTACTGGAAGAAACAAGAAAATACACACACCCCAAACAAATAGAAGTACTTGAAGAAACAAGAAAATACACACAAACAGATAGCTAGAAGTAACAAGAAAATACAAACAGAAGAAAGAAGAAAATACACACATAGATATACCTAGAAGAAACTAGAAAATACACACAAAAAGCTAGAAGAAACCAAAAAAATACACACAAACATGAAGAAGTCACAAAAGAAATTAAAAACAATACAAACAAAATAGAGATTGTAGATGAAACAAGAAAAGGCACACAAACAAACACAAGTTCTAGAAGAAACAAGAAATACGCACAAACAAAAGAGGCAGTTGTAGAAGAAATAAGTAAACACAAACAAAGGGGAAAAGGAAAGAAAAAAATACCCCAAACAAAAGGAAGCTATGGAAGAAAGAAAAGAATATGCCCAAACTTAACAGTTCAATCTCTGATCTCTAGTGTCTGATTTTCCTTAACCCTTTTTGGTTTAATGAGTTTGAAAGTGGTTTGCTATATGAAGAAAAAAGTTGTCTATCAGAAAAAGTTGCCATAACTCTTAACCAGACAACAGAACTTCAGACTTGTCCAAATGGCTTAACTCTTTACCACACAACAAAAACTTGGACTGGTCCAAATTCAAAGTGTTTGCAGACGACAATGTAAATGTTGTTCAAATGATAGAATTTGTCTTTGAAAGGTTAGAAAACAGAGTGGGAAAAACAGAAAATGCTGGTTACCAGCATTTTCTCCTTTTCCCACTCTGTTTTCAAAAGGCTTCTTCCTAAGGGTCGTTAAAACTCGGGATTGTGTGGTAAAGGTTTAAAAACTTTTGCAGGTGAAAAATTGAATGTCACTCATATCATTGGATTTGATCGTGAAAGGGTAGAACTTAACATTGTGGGAAAAGGAGAACATGTTAATTACCAGCATTTTCTCCTTTTCCTACCATATTTTCAAGTCTCTTTCCTATGGTTGTTAACCCTTTATCACAAAGTCCCATGTTTAAACAGCCCCGAGGAAGAAGGCTTTTCAAAACATCATGGGAAAAGAAGAAAATGCTGATTACCAGTATTTTCTCCTTTTGCTCCTACATTTCATACTCTTAAAGAGACGAATCCAATCATGGAAGGCATGCTGAATTTATTGTCTGCAATTGCTTTCAATTTGGACAAGTCTAAATTTTGTCATTTGGTAAGGAATTTATAGATTGTTTGGTAAAGGGTTATACATGGTAACCAAAGCAACAGCCAGGTGACTCCAAGTTCTTTTTGCAACAAGCCCATTTATAGACAACTTTCTCTATTCTACCGTTGATGTCAAATTTTTCCTTGATTTCTCTCCCTTTGTGGTGAAATCTGCAGGCTTTATGATTGTTTTCTGAAGGTTTAAACAAAGTCTGACACCTCAGACACTGAGAAACACTGGTTGACCTTTGACCCCCTTTACGAACAGAATAGATATTTTTTCTCAACCTATCTTTAATTATGTCACTTTCTTCTTTAGGGGCCGGATAGGAGTGCATTTGGTCGCCTTCTACGTAGGTTCTTTCTCTCACATGGCTTACACTTGATACCAACGAATCCATGGTCCCTGGAGAAGTCCAAAGAGTCTCCCTTTCTTTAGTATTTGCTGATTTGTGGTGTGGGGTCTCCACCATGTTAAGATGGAAGGCAGTTCCGCTATGATTTTCATTGTATCTTGCCACAATACTTTGTAGTTTTTGCACTTGTTTTAGAAGGGTTGTGTTCTCCTTGGATAACCAACCTACCTTCTCTGTTTTCTTTGATAAATCTTTTTCTAGTTCCTCTTTCTCCTCCTCTAGCCTGCTTACTGTCTCTTTCAGATGAACTAGGCTCTGTCTGTGCTTGCTTTGTCTTTCTTCAACTTCTAATTTAGAAGATTCATTCAAACCTGCTTTGACCTTTAGTTGTTTCACTTGGAACTTTAAGTCATCAAGCAGCCTTGATATTATTCTACCTTGATCCATTTCAGCTCCACCCTCCTCATCTTCCTCCTCTTCAAGTATTGTATTTTTCTGTAGCGAATATCGAAGAGGTTTTACCAGATTTTGTAATGCTGTTTGAGTGGCTAGAATCACTTTGTGTTGTCGATCTATCTCCAACATTGACAACTGAAGTCTCTCCTTCCACTGGTTTCTTTCCTCTTGAATAGCTCGACTTATAATTGCTTCTAGTGGCTCTTTTTTACCTTTAAGTAAGTTGTTGTTTTGAGGTCGAATGGTCAATAGTCGACCAACTGTATGTTGAATATCGTCATCTATTATTTCCTGATGACCTTCACCATTCAAGGTCAGTTCAGTCTCTTTTGGTGCGTGGCCTGTCATGGTAGACCAATACCCTTGGCTACCATACAGATTTGCAGTACTGAGGTTTCACGTAAACTCTGTTGTGTGTAGCTGTCTTTTCTATCCTATATGTCCGTTGTGTGGAGCATCAATCTACAAAAGAGAAATTGTATCTATCTCTTTACCAAAGGACAGAAATTTGGACTGGACCAAACTGAAAGCATTTGCAGACGACAAATTAAATGTAGCTCAAGATGATGTTTTTGTATCTGATAGGATAGAAAACATTGTGGAAAAAGAAGAAATGCTGGTTACCAGCATTTCTTCTTTTCCCACAATATTTTCAGAAAGCCTTCTCTTTCAGGGTTGTTAAAACTCGGGATTGTGTGGTAAAGGGTTAACTTTTTACCAAACAATAGATTTTTAGTCTTGTCTGAATTAAAAACATTAGCAGACGAAAAATCGTATACAGTTCAACTGATCTGAATGTCTCTTAGAGGTAAAAAATATTAGGGGAAATCGAGAAAATGTTGGTTATCAGTATTTTCCTCCTTTTCAAACAATGTTTTCAAAACCTATTTTTCTCTGGGTTGATAAAACCCCAGATTGTTTAGTGAAGAGTTATCCCTTCAAATTTTAATGACCTTGAAAGAGAAATCTTTTAAAAATATTGTTGGAACAGGATAAAATACTGATGACCAGCATTTTCTACTTTTTCCACAATGTTTTCTACCATATTAAAGACAGAAATCATCATTTTTGGAGCATTTTTCTTCTGCAAATGCTTTCAATTTTGTCAAGTTCAAAATTTTGTTGTTCAGGAAAGAGCAAAAAATCAGTAGATTCAGTTAAATTTTCAATGCTGGAATGGACTATCATTTCAATACACCTGTTAATTCTCTACTAAACAATCCTGTGTTTTAACAGCTCTGAGGTAGCTTGAATCCAGGCTATAATAATCTTTAATTCACGCTTTATGTCGTCTCCTTTCACATTCCAAACAGATCTGTGGCAGAATAATGTACATCGCCACTGTAATTACCTCAGTTCTGATTTTATAAAAGGATAAAATGATTGGTCTGGAACCCAGGCTACCTCTGAGGAAGAATGCTGTTGAAAACCTTGTGGGAAAAGGAGGAAATGGTAAGAATGTTTCTACTTTTTCGAACAAAAATCGGACCAAATGTTTAATTTTGTTGCCAACAAATACTCAAAAAAGATGCATCTACTACTTGAGATTCTGCCTGATTTCTTAGGGTGTTCAAAATGAAGGGAAATAATCCAGTAGTTGCATAGTTTGGCTTTAAATTATTAACTCCCCTAGATTATACACAAAGGCATGGCAAGAGCACAGCTATTTATTTTGAAAATTTACCTTCTACAGGGTTGGTTACCACCATTTCTTTTTTTTTTCACAATGTTTTTAACAGCTTTCTGTTTCAAGCAGTGAAATATAGTATGGTTTGATAGAGAATAAACTGATCAAGATGGGTATAGTGGTTCATACAGAATTTTTCAACCCATGTTCAGATTTCCGAAGAAAATTTTTGATTTTCTCAACATTAACACTTTACCACTTGACAAAATTTTATAATTACCAACATCTTAACCACATTATCCAGAGTTTTAAAGACCCCAAAGAAAAAGACTTATGAAAACATTGTGGGAAAAGGAGAAAATGCTGGTAACCAGCATTTTCTCCTTTTCCCACAATGTTTTCTACCCTTCCAAGAACAAATCTCTTTTATTGAGACACATTTATTTCATTGTCTGTAAATGCTTTCATTTTGGACAAGTCTAAATTTTCTTCCATGTGGTAAAGAGTTAAATGTTTTAGCCAATCAGAGGTTGTGTTACTTTCAAAGTTACATAGTTCTTGAGGAATAAGACTAAGAATGTTCTAAGAATGATTGGTTGGGTCCTAGACCTTTGTTTTTATAGATTGGTACTCAAACTCTACCAATGGTCTCCATGTTTGTGTTTCCAACATAGGCACTGAGAGGCATTTCAGTCTGACAGATGGAAGTGGCTTCATCAGTTAAATCTACTGGTCATAGGGTTGAAAACAAGACGCAAAGCCCAGTTGGTCATTTGAACCCAAACGCTGAGCCTAGTTACTGTAGCTCTGTCTGTAATGTACAGAGTTTGTAATACCAAGGTTATGAATTTGAATTTTAGTCCAACCAGGTCTTGTTCAAAGATCGATGAAAGCCAATACATCGTAATTGATTTCGTTGTATTCCTGGAACTGGTTTTGACAATTTTTATGTCAAATAGCAGCTTGAGGTTTGAATAGTGTTGTGTGAATTGCTGGTAAAAGAAGCAATATAGAAGGATGCTTTTGAAAACATTATTTACAAAGAAAATGACCTGGGTTACCAGTATTTTTAGGTCGGCTGTTTTCAAAGAAAATGTCGAGGTGCAGTCTTAGCCTTGGCATTGTTGTCTGCATCATTGTCAGCTTTAGCATTCTTTTCTGCATTGTTATCATTCTCTGTATCGTCATGCAAAAAACTTTGACATTTCATAATATCTCTGTCATTACTGAAGATATATTTACTTCAAACTATGACTAGTTGTTAACTATCGAAAGGGGAACCCATACAACTGGGGCAGGTAACCATCAAAATATTTTTGACACAGTTACGCCCCTTTTTTGACTTAGAATTTTCCATTAAAGCAACTGCAGCTGAGCTTTTGCACCTGCATACTGTGCTTTTTTCATCTTTTCAGACAATACTTTGTACCCTTTTATACACAACACCTATCTTTTGAGCCACATTTGATATCTGCAAATGCTTTCAATATTCACAAGTATAAAATTTTGTAACCTCATAAGACTTCAGTGGATCTCGATACTGAAAGTGTCCTTTGGCAAGACACATCAGGGCCTTTGCAAAGCACTTGTGAAACACAGGACACATGTGTATGGTAACTGTGGCAGTGATATGACTGAAATATTGTTGCAAGCAGTGTTGAATGATAATCGATCAATCAGTCAATCAATCAAATTGTGGGAACAGAGAGAAGTAAAATAAATCTGTATAACTTTTTGGGATGTTTAATAAGTTTATTTTTGTTGTAGCATAATGATTATGGTATTGTACAAATCTTTCACAGACAGACTATATAATCAGACCTGCATATGATACAATATTTACAACATTAACAAGTTTTCTCAATCTGGAATTGAAAAAAAGAATATTGAAGTTTTCTTATTATCAGCTATGTTCTTCCATACTGTGTATTAAACAATACAAGCAACAAAACAATACCATTAATAACCTGTAATCAAATTTTCACATTGTAAGTTATTTTACACATAACCCAACACCCTAACCCATTCCCATACGATAAAATTTAGATTCTTTCAAATTGTAAGCATCTGCAAACAAAAATCCTGGAAGTGATACAGAGGAACTGAAATTCTTTGACAAGGTAGAAAACATTGTGGAAAAAGGAGAAAATGCTGGTTACCAGCGTTTTCTCCTTTTCACATGATGTTTTCAAAAGTCTTTTCCATCAGGGTCATTAAAACTCTTGATGGTGTGGTAGAATGTTATAAGTACTGATTGAGAATTTCCATTTCATTTAAATAGCACTGCAAAGATCTATTCTTTTGTGAATGACAAAGGAGTAGACTTTTCCAAATTGAAAGTGGAGTCCTGCGTGACTCAGTGGTAGAGCGTAGGACCTAGAGGCCAGGGTTTATGCCTCACTGGATCCATTGGGGTTTTTGGTGGGAGTGTTCTTGGGCAAGACACTTCAGAGCCTGAGGCTAGTACTTGTGAAACCCTGGAAATACATGAATTTGTGAGCTGTTGCCATGATATGATTGAAATGATGTTGAAAGTGGCATAAAACACCATTCAATCAATCACACTGAAAGCATGTGCAAATAGAAAAATAAATGTATTGCTTAAGTGGTTGTCTTTGAAAGGGAAGAAAACTTTGTGGGAAATTACAAGCATTTTCTCCTTTGCCAACAATGTTTCAAAAACCTTTCTTTTCTGGGGTCGTGAAAACTGAGGATTATTTGATAAAAGGTTAATGAGGCATTGCAATACTAGTGGCACATCATCACATTTTATAGCCAGTTTTCATAATGTCTAATCAGTGCTATAAAACTATCACAACAATCTTCAACTTTTGGTTTTAACATAGGTGTTATAAAAAATCACTTAGATGTTTTATGGTTTTAAGTTTATTAGTTTTTATATTGGAAGAGTTTTATAGACTGTGTATGCCTACAACCATTACTAAAACTCTTTGCAAAACAGTCCCATGTTTTAAAGACTTAGAGGAAAAAGACTTTTAAAAACATTGTGGGAAAAGGAGAAAATGCTGGTTTTCTTCCCACTTTAAAACAAAATTTAATTTTTGAGTCACATTGATTTTGCTGTCTGCTAATGCTTTCAATTTCACTAAGTCTAAGATTTTGTTGTTTTGTAAAGAGTTAACTTTAGTAAAGTTAGACTTGTCCTAATTGAATACACTTTGCAGACAATAAATTTGATAATTATGTCTCTTAGAGGGTAGAAAACATTGTGGGAAAATCCTTGCAAAATGTGTTAAGGAGCTGGGATTCAAACTCATGACCCTAGGATCACAAGCCCTGTTATTAACAGATCAAGCTACCCAGTTTGACTGTGTCACTTTAACCCTATCTCAAACTCCAAATTTCAGGCCCTTCAGAGAATGTGCAAATGACAAATTCAAATCTGGTACAAATGATCAGAAATTCTCTGACAGGGTAGAAAACATTGTGAGAAAGGAGAAATCCTAGTTACCAGCATTTTCTCCTTTTCGCACAATGTTTTCAAAATGCCTTTTCCTCAGGGTCATTTAACTCTTTACCAAAGGACAAAAATTTAGACTGGTCCGAATTAAAAGCATTTGCAGATGACATATTATATGTTACTCAATAAAAGAAATTTGTCTTTCATGGGGAAGAAAACATTGTGGGAAAAGGAGAAAATGCTAGTTACCAGCATTTTTCCTTTCCCGACAATGTTTTCAAATGCTTTCTTTCTCAGGGTCGTTAAAATTTTGGGATCATTTGATAAAGACTTAAACACAGGATTATGTGATAAAGTAAACTTCAGAAACATTTTCTAGACCTATATTGTTAGGATTTTTTGATACTTTAACAAAAAATTTGTAATGTCTTTTAAATTTTGTTTGGGTGTATGTATTTTTAGATGTGATGGTTCATAAATTTTCAGTGTCACTGTGAAAGCATTCTACAGATACATATCACTAAATCAGCCATTAAAACTGCTTAATTTATCCAACTTCTACTGTAGGGTAAAATTTTAATGGATATTTAACATCGATACTAGTTAAAAATGTGCAAATTTTGTGAAATGCTTTGTCAGAAATTTCTGAATTATCTTTCAGTATATTTTATGTAGCATACTTATGTAAATCGACACCGTGTTTAACCTTTTACCATAATTATGACCTTGTGTTTGTAGGATGCTTAGGAAGAGGGCTTTTGAAAACATTGTGGGAAAAGAAGAAAATGCTGGTAACCAGTATTTTCTCCATTTCCCTCAATGTTTTCTACCCTTCCAAAGACAAATCTCTCTATTAGAGCAATATCAAATTTGTAGTCTCTGCAGATGTTTCAGCATGGAAATGTCCAATGTTTTTCTCAAATGCATGGAAAACATTGTAAGAACAGAAGTAATTGTTTGATATTAGGAATTGCTCATCCTCCCAGCATATTCTGAAAAGTTGTTGTCTTTATGCATGTAATAGTGATAGTTTGTAACATATTCTGGCAAAAAAACCTTTGAAACAGTACTATTTGGCTTTTTTTTCCAGACTGAAATTAGGCCCATATTTCCTGTTCTCTTAGGTTGAACATATGAAAGTGGAGTGAACATTACCTAACATCTAAAGGTATATAATTATGAATCTCTCATCTACACTGTCTGTAAAAGCATCTTCAGTAGTGCTTAATTGCCCAAGGCTTGATATGCATACACCAGAAGCAGTGAATACATTAGGTACACAAAACAAAACATAATGCAAAAATTGATAATAGATCTATACAGGTATTTACAAAGCACATTGAAAATCACAGTAATTCATAGTAATTCAATCACAGATCGAAATAAGTACAATTGTATAATGATACTTTTTTTACCTGAATTATTAAAGATGCCCGTCTACAGCCGGTGAGCAAAAACGCTGTTAAATTTCAAACAATTTAGAATGGTACAGAAATTAGTCCTTTGTGTAAACATAGATAAATTACTAACATACATGGTGTAAATGAAAAAAAGAAACGCGGAGATTTGTATTAGAAACCGAACATTGGTCAGAAGAAAACTGGATGACGATCGAAGTGTAAACAATGGCGGTGCGTCACAGAAATTTATCGTTGGTTTCCGCCTAGAGTTGATTACTGTGTAATTTGCATATAGGCCGCGACCTCTGTCTGAAAATCGAGGCTGCAACAGAGAAGCCTCCATTTTCCTTTGTTTACCTCATTAGACGCAGGGCGAAGGTCAAATACAGTCACGTGACAGAATGCATGATCATCATATGAATCTACCCGAGTGTATAACGGATATATCGAAAATCTTCGATTCAAAAATCGGAAATGACGAGTGTGTTTACATGGAAGGCCGCAACTCAGCGAAATGCATTTTCTATCGACTGTAATCTAAGCAACCTTGCAACCGTCAGGCACAATATTTGGCATGAAGATTTAAGAATGATTATAGTTTGATAAAATAAAGACAAAATGAGTTAAAACTGGCTGAAAATGAGTATAAGGGCCTCTTTAAAATGAGCCATGCTCTTTGAAAAGGGGCATAACTCTTTCACTACTGAATAAATAAACTGCATTTTCTCAAAGGCTAAAATTACATTTCCTCTGCAAGATCAAGACACAGTTCAGTCATAATCTGGAATGTAGCAGTGGACAGTGTAGATCAGAGATCAGACTGCACATTCCGTGCAGTCTGATCTTGATCTACACTGTCCACAAAAGCTTCTGGTGTCGTCTATGGTATGGAAAGAGTTAATGCATCTGCAAAATGTATCAATCCATGTCAGCCTTTGCAGGCCATGCAAGCTGACCTGGGGCCAAAACATTTTGCCTTTTTTTTTCAAGATTCTGAATGGCAAAGGACCAGTCTATCCCCAGGTCCAGTCAGTTGTTAGACAAAATGGATTTTATGGATCTGTAATTATATGATGACTTGCTTGGCATAACGCACCAGGGCCCCGTTTTACTAAGATAGTTACGAACAAAGTTTGCGTAAGTTTTAAGTAACTATAGTATGGTGGCAAATTTCTGCCACGAGATAAGAGATAACTATCCTGATTATTTTGGAAAACTGTTGCGATAAATCAAAGTTTCCTGGAAATTTATCTTTTCATTTTATCCAGATAAAATTTCCAGGAAACTTTGATTTATCATAATAGTTTTCTGAAATGATCATGATAGTTATCTCGTATCTCGTGGCAGAAATATACCACCATACTATAGTTACGTAAAACTTACGCAGATTTCGTTCGTATGAAAAGTAAAAAGACCCAATGAAGGAATGTGTCTGTGAAAGAGGAGAAAACATTTGGAGGAAAGGAGAAAATGCTGGTTATCAGCATTTTCTCCTTTTCTATCAGTGTTTTGAAAAGTTTGAAAAGCCTTTTTTAATATGGTTATTAAAAATTTAGGAATTGTTTGTAAAAGCCTTTTGCAGCAATCTATATCATTATGAGCCATTCTCTGTGAAAAGGGTACTTAATGCATCTGCAAAAAGTATCAACCCAGGTCAGTCTGTGCAGTCCCTGCAGGCTGACATGGGTTGATACTTTTTACCATTGGTCAGTTTTCTGGATGGCCAATGAACATTCTACCCCAAGAACCAGTTGATTGTTAGAAAAAACTGATTTTATGGATCCCTGATTATGTGGTGACTTGCTTGGAATAATGCATCACAAGGATGCATTAAGCACCCTTTTTGCCAGAGCATAGCTCAATAATATTTTGATTTTTTTTTTTGAGTTCGAAAAGTTCGGTATAGTTCAATTTAACTGATGATTTCTTTAACTCTTTACCAAACAACAAAATTTTAGACTGGTCCAAATTGAAAGCACTTGCAGACGACAAAATAAACGTAACTCAAAAACTGAAATTTGTTTTCAGCAGGGTAGAAAACATTGTGGGAAAAGGAGAAAATGCTGGTTACCAGCATTTTCTCCTTTTTCCACAATGTTTTCAAAAGGCTTCTATCTCAGGGTCGTAAAAACCAGGGATTGTTTGGTAAAGGGTTAAATCATAGTCAAGCATAAAGTAGTGGATGGTTTAGATCAAAGATCAAACTGTACAATTTTTACAGCCTGATCTTGATCCAATCTGTCCAAAAAACAGTATTCAAATCTCGACAGCACAATAAAAGTTGAGACATGTCCAAATTTAAAATATTTGTAGCTGACAATTTGAATGTTGTATTAAAATGAGATTTGTCTTTGGATGAGTAGAAAGCAGCGTCAGAAAAGGAGTAAATGCCAATTACTGGAATATTCCGCATTTTGTTCACAATGTGTTTAACCCTTTACCAAACAATCCCAGATTTTCTGACCCTGAGAAAGAAGCCTTCTGAAAACATTGTGGGAAAAGGAGAAAATGCTGGTTACCAGCATTTTCTCCTTTTCCCACAATGTTTTCAACGCTTCCCAAAACAAATTTCAAGTTTTGAGACACATTAATTTTGTTGTCTGCAAATGCCTCCAATTTGGATCAGTCTAAAATTATGTCGTTTATTAAAGAGTTAAATGTGTTCAAAGTATTCCTCCTAAGGGGGTCATTACAAAACAAGGAATTGTTTGGTAAAGGGATTACTCCAGTAAGACAACTAGTTTTCCTGTAATGAGCTAGACTCGCCCAGAAAAAATATACTCGAAATTCTTGGAAACATTCGTATTATGATACCGGAGTTGTACTGTTGTTTTTTCTACTAGACCTGTTTCTGTAATGTTGGAATTGTTCCTTTTTCCCACAATGTTTTCAAAAGTTCTAATTCCAGGGGTCATTTAAAGTCCAGATCATGTTGTATACTGTTAATATAAATTATAATTGTCAGATTATACCGACCCTTTACCAAATAGTCCCATATTTTTATAACCTTTTACCAAACAGCCCCGAATTTGCACTACCCTGCGGAATTACGCTTTTGAAGACATAGTAGAAACAGAGTTACAATAATCAGTATTTTCTTTTTTTTCAAACATGTTTTCAAAAGTAGTAACTCATTTTCCAACATTCAAAATGACGTCTTTTTTTTTCCTTCAGAATGTTCTCGTTGAGTCACTTATACTGGGTTTCAGTAAGTCTAAATCAGGCTTTGGTCATGGGTGAACAATGACATAGCTTTCTACACATTTAAGCATCCCTGTAAAATCCTGTGTACATGGAAAATATTCCAAGTCACAGAATGTTTTAGGCACCACTTGTTGCAGTAATGCTGTAGTTTCTCATTGGAAGCATTTTCATTCACAAATTTACATTAAAGAATTTTACTCTGTATATTTTCTAGTTTACCTGATCACCCACCTGAATAAGTCAGATACTATCCACTGTATGTCATTTCAGAAATTTCAAGAGTTCTCTCATAATACCAGTGAAGTTTGTTTTTTAACACCCTATCAATCCATTTCATTTTAAAAATTGCAACAGCTCAATTATAGCTCAAACTGCCATTTGGAAGTTGTGGGTTTTCATTGTCTGAATCTTCAAAATTACTGTCCTCTTCCTCAATTGCTATTGACAAAAGATTCCTTGCCCTTCCAGATTCAGATGAGAGCCACAAGTTCCGGCGAAATGAAGTGTTTCTGTAATCATTTTCGCTGTCTGTATCAGACACTGAATCTTCATCATCATCCTGTTTATCAATCATAGAAGATTGTAGTAGTCGTATATCTTTATATATTACACCTTCATGTAAAATTCCATTTTCTTCATAGGAAGACTTCATAGGTATTTCATGAATGGTTTCAATAGGCCTTATCATGAGAGGTTTTTCTTCTGTAGGAGGGGTTATCATGTGATTGCAATTTTCAGGTACTTTTTCAATGCCATTTGATTTGTTTTCTTCTGTAGGAGGCGTTATCATGTGATTGCAATTTTCAGGTAATTTTTCATTGTCATTTGATTTGTTTTCAACTTCATAACTTAGTTTACTAGTAAGCTTTATTTCTACCGCATGTATGTTGTGGTAATCTTCATGTTCATCTGGCTCCATTTCATAAAAGGATCCATAGAGATAATCCTCATAGTCTTGGTTCTTCTTGAAGCAGAACACCCAGGTAAGCATTACGGTTAAAAAATATAGCCCAGCAAGTCCTCCCATTACTATGGCAACCATTGTAGTGAGCTTTGCCAGGTAGCTGGCAAAAAAATCATAACATCCTGTGGTATTAAGATTTGGGTTTTCTTGATTATAGATTTCATCTGAAGGTGGACCATAAACAGGAGGCCCTAATAAGGTATGATCGCTGCCTTGGCATACTTTTAGATTCATATTCTTTTTACAACAGCTTTCTGGAACATAGATAGTAGCTTTCAACGGTTGTTTGCGATACCAAGTGCTGAATTTCTTGAAAACAGCCCATGACGCCATATCACTGACCTCTCCTTCAGCACCACAGCATTCAAAGAGTTTCTGCATTGTATCCCAAGAGGCTGTGAAATATTTATTTTCTTGATTTGTATTGGTTAAATTGCCATACTTTGAAATGAGTCTTTCTTTAAAGTTCACACGAAATTCAATACTATGGAGTTTATCAGCAAATATAGCACTTAAGATAGCAGCAGAGCTGAAGGCAATAATGACAATAATCAGCACAATTGCAAAGAAACTTAGTCCATACTTGTCTTTTTTAATGCCGCAACAAAGGCATAAAGCCGCAAGAATAGCCACACCAGCACCAGCAATAGAGACATAAACAATAACCTGAAGCAGGTTATCACCAAGAATAATAGCAACATGATTAACATTGAAGTCCTTAAACAAAAGCCATATGCCCGTTCCAATCACCCCACAACTGCACAACACAAGTAAACAATTCAACAAATGCAGGATAGCATCGATGCATTGGGTTAAATTTGATTCTTGAATGGAAGAATATTGCCTGCTGCTTGAGTAACTGAGGAGTCTTGGTGACTTGCTCACAGGCTCTAATGACTCAGTGGAATCAGGGCCACGGTACAGTTTAGAGTGTGTAGTTGGCATCATTGATGTTGGTTTGGTCAAAACAACTTCAATATCAGCTTCAAGTGGAACTTCAAGTCTATTTTTAGATTCATTTATCTTCTCTGTCTCAAAAACTTGAAGCAGTTCTGTTTCTGATAGGTCTCTTTTAATGTTACATGAATTTGTCATGTTAGGTTCTGTTTCTGGATATTGTTGTCCATTTTGTGACAAATTGTTGTTTGTTATAACAGTTTTAGCCATTGACATTGGTTTAGTAACATCTGGATCTCTTGTCTGTCTCACAGACATATTTGGACTGCTTAGATTTGAGTGTCTTGTAATGTCACTGGTGATTCTTTCACAGACTTGAGTAGGGCTTTCAAGGAGCTTTGTTACCTCAAGCTTGGATTCAGAAATGTCACTGTTTATTGACCCGGTTTCAGTATCACTGCCACTGACACATTCCACATTCGACAAGTCACTGCGTGGCTCTAATACCTCTCTGTCATCATCACCATTACTCTCTGTTTCAGATCCATTCATCACCAACTCTCCATGACTTGCTTCTGAATTATGTTCTTCCATATCAGGATGGTTAGGTAGTGAGTTTACAAAATTTAAAACTTTAATGTTATCATAACCTTTAGGTGAGTTTGCAGGATGGCTTGTACCATATCCACTCTCAGAGCTCTCAGCAGTTAGGTTGTCGTTTCCAATCACATCCTTACTTTCAAGATCTGGTTTGAAAGTGGAATTTAGTGGAGGACTTACTCTTTCAAGAGGATAGCTTACCGAATAAGGCTGAGCATGTTGAATGATCACTTCATTTTTTGTCGCAGTTGGTTCTTTTTTATTATATCCTGGAATAACAGGTTTTGCATAAATGGAAGAATAAGGTCTAGGTGTTTGGGTGACTGTAAAGACTTTAGGCTCAACATATGGCTTTTGTGTGAAAGCTGGTTTATACTGTTCCTTTGTAATGCCTGTATCCTTTTCATTATCTTCTTTTTTGGAATTTGTTTTTAGATTTTGAAAGTTTTGTACAATGTCACTGACTGTTGCTCTTTGTCTGGTGTCAGGTTCAGAGGTTTTGTCATCTGTATCTGCAACAGGCTGTACAAGTTTATTATTTTCTTTAGAGTCTCTGGATCTATCAGGAAGTATGTTGGACATACTCGACTTTGATTTATTTTGTTTAGGAAGGTCAAGGTAAGCCTCTGAATGTTCAGAATCACTTGGATCAGCATACATTGTGACTTTTCCTCTGGTGCTTACATGCTCTTTTTCTTTACTTCTTGGTAATATTTCTTGTTTTGGGGTTTGTGAGGAGAGGTCACTGTTGTCAGAGAAATATGATTTTGGTGTTAGTCTGCCTGAGTTAGCAGATTTCTCAGACATATTGTCTGTCTCAGGTGGATGCAAATGTTTTATTCTTCTCAACACCAATGTTGGGGACTCTGAATAATGTTTCTGGTGTTCATCAGGGTCTGAGTTCTCATCCACTGGTTTATGTGGATTCAAACTTGGTTGTGAGGTGTCATGAGTTGGAGAATCATGGCCGTGTTTGTATCTCTCTTCTTCAGTTGATGATACTCTGTCACTAAAAACATTATCATCAGATTGAAAGTCATTGTTCAGCAAACTAAGAATAAGTTTCTCTTGTTGCTTATCATAATCACTTGATGTACTGGACCTTGATCTCACAGAGCCTCGTGATAATTTGCTCTCAAGTGTGTCACATCTTGGTCGCTCATTATCTTGTAGGTCATGTGATGACCGCCTACTTTCATTGGTACCAAAACTGCTTGTTGATCCCATAGACTCTTTTGCACTATCATCTGTTGATGCTGTGGACCTCCTTGCCTTGTCTTTGGAAGATCTTTTCTTTCTTGCAATCCTTTTAACTATATCAGGCCAGGAAGTTTTCTTGGACTTTGTAGAGGAGTCTGATGTGGAATATCTTCGTGCTTTCTCAGAATTCCTACGATGAAAGTCAGGTATTGCTAGGTCCATGTTCATTGGTGATGTTTGGTCATCAGCAATAGATACTGATCTGGACAGTCTCGGAGGTCGTGATGGTGTTGTCTCTGATGGGTTTATTGTTTTACTTCTCATTAATTTAGGATTGCTACTAAACGTAGGAGCTCTTCGCAGTTCTGGCTTATCACCAACAGAGTAAGACTGTTGTTTTGTCAACTCAGGCCTCTTTTTGGCTTTCTCTAATGGCTTCTCAAACATGCTTGCCATCCCCTCATGGTGAAAGTCATATGGGTAACTATAGCTTGAAAACACATACGGCTTTGATTTATCATTTTTGGAATGTGTCATGTCATTTAGAAGTGATTTCTGTCGGCCAAATATGGAATGATTTCCCAGTTGTCCCATTGTGGCAGGATCTTGATTGCTACCATGGCTGCTTCCAAATGATGCAGTACTACTTTTGCCAAAAGCTTGAGACTTTCCATGGGCACTGGATACCATATGGTGGCCAAACATGTCATTTCCAAATAGTGCCATCTTGTTTTTGCTTCAGTAATGAAATTTCTAATGCAGAAAAGTTAATTTATTAATGCAATAGCAAGTATAGGTCTTATTCAATAACAAGCGAAACTCAAAAGGTCAGTCTATGGTCCATAGAATCCTTTGTGATATGTCACTCTCTAGTTCAGAAAAAAAAAATGTTCACTGTAATTTCAAAAACTCATATGAGACCCTCATGTGCTCTTGTCTGCGCATAAAGTGTTCATTTCTTTTGTTCACTGTTCTACCAGGTTAAATGAATTTAATAATTCCATGAAGGTTTTGTGTTAAAAGTTCTGCCATAAATAAATCAAAGTTTTCTATTGTCATCTTATGTCCCATTGGAATATGGCTGACCAAGTGTATGAGATCAATTGTTGAAACTTACAATTCATATAACTGTATTGCACTCATTTGGGATGATCCCTTAATTAGAGTTTTTGTGTGTTTGAGTGCTGTTAAAGAGTTATGACCTCAGAGTGTTATAGATGTGAATTCACCTAGAACTGACAATTGATTTTCTGCTGGTTGATGAAGGTCAACTGAAATCTGCTTGGAATTAATGCACTTGGGATTTACACATACTAATATACTTGTAATCATTTATGCATCAGTACATTCCATGATTGTTATCTTCTGCTTGATGGTAAAAGTCAGTTCCACTTTATGAAATTTTCTGGATATATATGCATTGTATTCTCATTTAAAAATACAGTGATATCAAGACATGTAAACAGTCTGCACAAAAAAAAGTCCACAGCCATGAAACTGGTTTATTATCTCTTATACAGCTTATCTTGTCTCACAAAAGAATTGATTCACTGAATAAACTGATCAAGTTGACAGACTTTTTTAAATCTAAGGTCAAAGTTTTCAGAGATGTTTTTGTTTGATTTCTTGATATGAGCAATAATCCCATTGATATATAATATCAGCTGTCATATCCCACTGTTCACCCTCCGCGATATCTTTAAATCCTTTGTTCTGCCTGTGAGTTTGTAATTAAATAACAAAACTTATTGTTGAACTTTAGTAATTAGTCCTGCCCCCCCAAACAATAACTGACATAGATTTCCCATTATCGTTCTAATCTGGTTAAACTATGTCAGGAGAATAATATAACTTTTAAAACTCAGGAGTTTTGTTGTTGTCGAACTTGTCTCGTAAGATGATCAATACGTGAAATCCATCTTTCTCCGATTTCCATAGAATTATTCAAATCTGCACATATTGTCACCTCGGGTAAGTTTTTATGGTATGACCCGTCTGAATGAGATACTATTTAATTTGGTCACACTGAGCCCCTGCTGCTTGATATGGACACAGTACAGCTCGTCCTTCTGTATCAATGTTTGTTGTTTATCCAGCCTGGATTTCTGGTGTTGTTCCCACAGTATTCATGTTGAGTAGTTGACAGGTTATCAGCCTCACTTTGGATTCTGAAAGGTAAAAATAGGGGATGTTAACTCTTTACCTTTGTCTTGCTAAATTAACCCTTTACCAGACGACAAAACTTTAGCCTTGTCCAAATTGAAAGCATTTGCAGACGACAATTTCAGTGTGGCTCAGATGGTGCAATTTTTCCTTGATAGGTTAGAAAACATTGTGGGAAATGGAGAAAAAGCTGGTTACCAGCATTTTCTCCTTTTCCCACAATGTTTTCAAAAAGCTTCTTTCCAAGGGTCGTTAAAAATCGGCATTGTGTGGTAAAGGGTTAACTCTTTACCAAACGACAAAGTTTTAGATTGGTCATAATTGAAAGCATTTGCAGACGACAAAATGAAAGTCATTGAAAATTTGAAATTTGTTTTGGAAAGGGTAGAAAACATTGTGGGAAAAGGAGAAAATGCTGGTTACCAGCATTTTCTCCTTTTCCCACAATGTTTTCAAAAGGCTTCTTTCTCAGGGTCGTTAAAAGTCGGGATTGTGTGGTAAAGGGTTAAAGAAATGAAAATTTCAAGCCGATAGTAAAAACCCACAATGTTGCTGTTTGAAAGGTATTTGTTTTGGAGAACAGATATCTCCTTATCGGTCAGTGTAGTTCCAAGATCAGACTGCACGTTCTGTGCAGTCTGATCTTGATCTACGCTGTCCGCAAAAAGTCCTTGAGTGGTGCTTAGCAGCCCAAGGGTTAACTCTTTCACTACCAAGGAAATTATTTACACTTTTTCATTGGCTATAAATATAGTTTCACTGCAAGATGAAGAAACAGTTTGGGCTTAATCTAAAATAAGGTAGTGGACAGTGTAGATCAGATGTCAGACTGCACATTCTGTGCAGTCTGATCTTGATCTATACTGTCCACAATAGGTTCTGCTGTCATCAACAATAAGGAAAGAGTTAACCAAACAACAAAATTTTAGACCTGACAAAATAAATATCATCTGCAGACAACTAATTCAAAATTGGTACAAATCAGCCAAAGACCTCTGATTTAGTAAAAAAACATTGTCTGAAAAAGAGAAAATGCTGGTTTACTTTATTTAGCACTGAATGTACATAATATTTATGGTTTAAACAGTAGCAAACAGCATATTCAAATAAAAAAGTCAAATACGATTGAAATGCATAGAACCATATAGGCACATCAGCACCAAGGATATCACAAAAAAGGGAAAGAATCTGGTTACCAGCATTTCTCCTTTTCTCGCAATGTTTTTGAAAGGTTTATTAATCAGGATTGTTTAAACTCGGAATATTTGGCAAGGGATTAATTCTTAACCAGATGACAAAACTTTAGACTTATCCAAATTAAAAGTGTCTGCAGACGACTAAGCAAATATGGCTCAGATGATGAAATTTGTCATAGAAAGGGTAGAAAACATTGTGGGAAAAGGAGAAAATGCTGGTTACCAGCATTTTCTTCTTTTTCCACAATGTTTTCAAAAGCCTTCTTCTTCAAAGCCATTAAAACTCCAGATTGTTTGGTAAACGGTTAAATGTTGGATGAAAATCAAAATGGACTTTCCTCAGTTAGGGAAAAGACCAAAACAATGCAAGACAATCCAGTTTCGTCCCTAAACGAAAAATTTAGACTTCCAAATTCAAAACAAATTCAAAGCAGCTGCAGGTGAAAGTTTTGAAATTGGTACAAATGTGGTTATGTTCTCTGATTGGGTAGAAAATATTGTGGAAAATGGGTAAAATGCTGGGTACAGTTATTTATCCTTACCTAAAAAGGTTAAAAACGGGTAACTTCCAACTAATTCAAAGCTATTTATTTTGCAGGATTGTTGTGCAAAAATGCAACAGAGGCATTAAGTTAAACTGTATCTAATAAAAATCAAAATCTACCTACAGGAAAAAAAAAGTTTAGGTAAAACTTAAACACACTCTCTGTTATGTCAAAAATCAACCAACCAATGCCTTATGAATTTTTTAATTGCTTTTAGAAATATCAAATTTCTGGAAACCTGTTTTTTAAAATAAAGTTTTATGGTATATTAAAAGTTTAAATTTAGTATGCAATACTGTGCAAAGTAAAGCAAATTTACTTACAGAATATGGAAATTATCTATCTGATTTGTTAACTTTTTGATGTAAAATTCCGTCTACAGTCAGGTCGATGTAATTGAATTCCAAAAATGTTAAAGGAAAATAAAGCTCTTAACCAGCCAGGAGTTAAATCGTAAATTGGCCATGATCCAAAAAACATGGAGTAGGAGAAAAAAATGGAAAACTAGAAATAAGTAGTAGTCTTTCATTATTGTTCAAACCTTTTTCTTTAACAGTATATAAGTAGATAGGTTTAAGCCTGTACCTAATAATTCTATATTTTAACAGTCCTTAGGAAGGCTTATGAAAACATTGTGGAAAAAGGAGAAAACTGGTAACCAGCATTTTGTCTTTTTTCCTCAAGTGTTTTCTAACCTCTCTGAGACAAAATTCAACATCTGAGTCCCATTTCATATGTTGTCTGCAAATGCTTTCAATTAAACTTTTTACCAAACAATGAAATTTTACACTGGTCCAAGTTTAAAAGCATTTGCAGACGACAAATTAAATATTGATCAATTGGTGAGATTTGTCTTTGATAGAATAGAAAACATTGTGGGAAAAGGAGAAAATGCTGGTTACCAGCATTTTCTCCTTTTCCCACAATGTTTTCAAAACCTTTTTTGCCAATGGTCATTGTTAAAGGATTTAACAATCCCAAAATTTTGTTCTCTGGTATAGAGTTCCAAAGGTTTACATTATAGTTTCTAATTAAAAACTTGTAATATTGGATCTGGTTTCGAGCATTTTCTCCTTTTCCCACAATGTTTTCAAAAGCCTTCTTTTTCCAGGGTCATTGTTTTGTAAGAGGTTTAACAAGCCCAAAATGTTGTTGTCTGATAAGGAGTTCGAAAGGTTTACATTATTTTAAGTTTCTAAGTTTTTATTTTAAGCTTCTAATTGAAAACTTGTAATATTGGATCTGGTTACCAGCATTTTCTCCTTTTACTACAATATTTTCAACACCATTTTTGCCAATGGTCATTGTTAAAGGATTAAACAATCCCAGAATTTTGTTGTCTGACAAAGAGTTCAAAAGGTTTACATTATAGTTTCTAATTGAAAACTTGTAATATTGGATTTGTATTAATATTAATTCTTGTGGTTGAAAAATGACGGAAAAAAGAAGGCATGTAATGAAATAATAACAACTGGTTGTGGTATAAAAGAAATATCTTTTTGCTACGTATCAAAAAATATAAAAGACTTGTTCTGAAAGCATTTTGTAATGACATAATTATATAGTTATTGATTGATTGATTGTATGGTGTTTAATGCTGTTTTCAACATTATTTCAGTTATACTGCAGCGGCCTGTGCACCTATCCATGCTTTCCTGGAGTTTCTTTTACCAATCTGCACAATTTTCTTTCCAAGCCACTGGCTACTTTTCCACATAACCATTGTATATATAATAGGCAGTGGTGGGGCAGGAATGAATCCTGTCGCACTGACTATCATCAATCCTTGGAAAGAAATTTCCCGAGCCAAGGATCTAACCCACGACCCCCTATTCTCAAGTCCTGTGCGCTACCAACTGAGCTAGCATGGCTCAGCACACAGTTATTTAATATGACTTACATGAAGAGTTTAGTCTTTGAAAAGATAGAAAGGCATTGTGGGAAGACAAGAAAATGCTTTCGAATAATTCTTTCCTTGATGTCAAAATTTTAGAATTGTTCAGATTGAAAGCATTGCAGTGTACAGATAAAATTCGACTCACATGAAACAGTTTCTCTTTCTAAAGGACAAAAAGCCAGTGGGAAAAAGGAAAATGCTCGTTACCAGCAATCTCTCCTTTTTCCTTAATATTTGATTAAAGCAACAATAAAGGTTTAGATCAAGTTTAATAAAAATTACTGCTCTCTACTTGATCCACTTTAATCAGGACATTACAGTCTTAGAGACCATCTGTGTTGAGCAACCAATTGCTTTAACAGGTTACCGTACAAATCTGTGTTGTAACAACTGTGAATTTAGAAAGCTTTTGTTAACATTATGGAAAAAGGAGAAAATGCTGGTTACCAGCATTTTCTCATTTTCCCACAACGTTTTCTACTCTATCAAAGGACAAAAACTATCATTTGAGCTTTGAACTTTGTCATCAGCAAATGGTTTCACTTTCCATTATTACGAAATTGTTTCGCCAGGAAAACAGCTATTTTGATTCTAAATCCACTCTTGAATAAACTGACCAAACTTGCATGAAAAGACCACCTGTTGTAAGAGGCCAACTTCCTTACTTCCTATTGGTGGTCTTTGAATGCAGGTTGGACTGTAATTGCTGACTGTCCGTTTTTGTTGAGGAGTTTATAGAAAGGGTTATATTTAATCCTTTAACTCTTTACTACACAACACAATTTCAGACTTGTCAAAATTGAACACATTTGCAGAAAGACAAATTGA
This sequence comes from Hippopus hippopus, assembly GCA_946811185.2. NCBI lineage: Eukaryota > Metazoa > Mollusca > Bivalvia > Cardiida > Cardiidae > Hippopus > Hippopus hippopus. Next base: position 9,509,447 of record OX328113.1, on the reverse strand, counting down.
GTTTTACTCAAATCATGCCACTGTCTGTGAAAGGGTAGAAAAAAATCATGGGAAAAGAAGAAAATGCTGGTTACCTCCAGCATTTTCTCCTTTTCCCACATTGTTTTCTAAAACCTTATTGCTTTGGGTCCTTAAAACTTGGGATTGCATGGTAAAGAATTAATTCTGTTTCAATATTTATTCAGAAAATTTAAGCCAAATTGAAAATAAAAACTTCATTCATCTGTATAAGTAGTACAGCTATGTTCTGATAAGGTCAAGTCTCCAATTAAGACAATTTACACAAGTCTTCCACCCTTTTGATCCATTACATCTCAGAGAAAAACAGCTTTTGAAAACATTGTGGGAAAAGGAGAAAATGCTGGGTTATCAGCATCAAATCTTTCCAACATGGCAAAATCTTAGACTTGTCCAGAGTAAAAGAATTTGCAGACAACAATTTTAATGTGGCTGAAATGATGGCTTTTGTCTTTGATTATAGGGTGGAAAACATTGTGGGATAAGGAGAAAATGCTGGTAACCAGCATTTTCTCCTTTTCCCACAATGTTTTCAAAAAGTTCCTTCGTCAGGGTTGTCAAAACTCGGTATTGTGTGGTAAAGATTAAGTAAACTACATTTTTCCCGAAATGTTTTCTTCCTTATGTTAGACAAATTCTATCATTTGAGTCACAGTTGATTTGTTGTCTGCAAATGCTTTCAATTTGGACAAGTCTAAAATGCCGTTGTCTCACAATCAGTAAGTGCAGCATAAATTTAGCTAGATTTTGACCCTGAGAAATTTGGGTAAGGCAGTAGAAATTTGATATTATGTAAGGAAAAAACATAAGGATATGAGTCTTTGCTCTAAGTTGGACAAAAATAAACCACAAAAGAATATTTAAAAAAAAAGGTGCCTTTGCAGGGACTTGAACCCACAGCCTTCAAAACCAAAACCCAGAGACTCTCAATAGAGCTATCCAGGCAACTGTTATTCTTTCAAGTTAAAAATGTATCCCATTCCTTTTTAGCTCACCTGAGCACAACGTGCTCAAGGGGAGCTTTTAGGATCCCCTGGTGTCCGTCGTGTGTCCGTGAGTCGTCAACAATTCTTTAAACATCAACTCCTCCTAAACTGCTGAGCCGATTTGGACCAAACTTGGCTGGAATGTTCCTTGGGAGGTCCTCTTTGAAAAGTGTTCACAGAATTTAATTCCATCAAAAACTCTGGTTGCCATGGCAATCAAATGGAATTTTCTAAGAAATTCTTTAAAAATCTTCTCCTCTGAAACCGCTGGTCAGATTTTAAAATAATTTCACAGAAATGTTCCTTGGGTGACCCTTTTCAAAAAGTGTTCGCGAAATTTTGATCCGTCAAGAAACATGGCTCTGGTGACTGGGGGCTACTTGCACTATACAGAAATGAAGAAATTCTTAAAAATTCTTCTTCTCTGAAACCGCTGGTCAGATTTTAAAATAATTTCACAGAGATGTTCCTTTGGTGACCTTTTTCAAAAGCTGTTCGCAAAATTTTGATCCGTCAAGAAACATGGCTCTGGTGAATGGGGGCTTCTTGCACTGTACAGAAATGAAGAAATTCTTAAAAATTCTTCTTCTCTGAAACCGCTTTTCAGATTTTGAAATAATTTCACAGAAATGTTCCTTGGGTGACCCTTTTCAAAAATTGTTCTCGAAATTTTGATCCATCAAGAAACATGGCTCTGGTGACTGGGGGCTACTTGCACTATACAGAAATGAAGAAATTCTTAAAAATTCTTCTTCTCTGAAACCGCTGGTCAGATTTTGAAATAATTTCACAGAGATGTTCCTTTGGTGACCCTTTTCAAAAAATGTTCGTGAAATTTTGATCCATCAAGAAACATGGCTCTGGTGACTGGGGGCTACTTGCACTATACAGGAATGAAGAAATTCTTAAAAATTCTTCTCTGAAACCGCTTTTCAGATTTTGAAATAATTTCACAGAAATGTTCCTTGGGTGACCCTTTTCAAAAATTGTTCGCAAAATGCTGATTCGTCAAGAAACATGGCTCTGATGGGGGTGGGGGGGGCCACTTGCACTATATGGACATGAAGAAATTCTTAAAAATTCTTCTTCTGTGAAACGGCTGGTCAGATTTTGAAATAATTTCACAGAAATGTTCCTAGGGTGACCCTTTTCAAAAAATGTTAAGGAAATTTTTATCTGTCGAAAAACAACAGCCAATTGTTGGCACCTGCATGTGGTGCTCTTGTTCGACTTATGTTTTTAGTCACTATCGAGCATGTGCTCTTCTTCAAGAAATTGTCCTTCGGTGATCTATCCAAAAATTTATTTGCAGAATTCTGATTCATCAAAATCATTGCTGTGGTGATGATTGTAGGGGTGGTGACAGATTTTGAAATGACTTTTACAGGTGACCTTTTCAAAATTACTTGGCAAAATAATGATTTTGTTTCCAAAGTTTCCATACCTCAAAAAAAATTGGCTATGGTCCTCTCAAAAATTCAGGTGAGCGATCCAGGGCCATCTTGGCCCTCTTGTTATGCAATAATGGCTACCCTGTCCTGAAAACCAGTCCTGGGTTTTGAGGGCACCAAGGAAAAAAGCCCTTTGAAAACATCATGGGAAAAGGGGAAAATGCTTGGAACCAGCATTTTCTCCATTTCCCACAATGTTTTCTATCCTTTCTTAACCCTTTACCACACGACCAATTTTAGACCTGTCCGAATTGAAAGCATTTGCAGAGGACAGTTTCAATGTGGATCATATGAAATGATTTTTCTTTGATAGGGTAGAAAACATTGTGGGAAAAGGAGAAAATGCTGGTTACCAGCATTTTCTCCTTTTCCCACAATGTTTTCTAAAGCCTTCTCTATAAGGGTTGTCAAAAGGCGTCATTGTGTGGTAAAGGGTTAAACAAATTCCATCATTTAAACCTCATTGAACTAGTCATCTGCAAATACTTTCAGTTTGGACAAGTCTAAATTTTGACAATTGTTTAAGTATTGGGTTACTAGTATTTGCTCCTTTTCCTACATTGTTTTCTATCTTTTCAATCCCATCAATTGAGCAACATTTAATTTGTTGTCTGCAAATACTTGCATTATGAGTGAGTCAAATATATTGTCGTTCAGTAAAAAATTAAGTGTTGAGGGTGTTTTTTACATCTAAAAAACTCTTCCCGCATAACAAGAAAGACAATTTTTGTGATGACATGTTTGTGAAAACAGGTTTTGGTGCATACTAATGAGGCATTCCATCTCTTAGTTTTCTCTATCTTACGATCTCAAGACGTGACATATCACCATGCACAAAAGGAAATTGAAACTTATCAAGTAGTGTTGAATTGAAAGAGCTGAATGTAAATTTTACCCTGTATTTCTAACATTACGGTCAGGTCCATACCCATCAACAAGTTTGTACGCATCAAACGTTCTAATCCACATTCTAAGTCACCTTCTCAACCTTTAGGCTGCTAAGCATGATTCAACGACTTTTTGCAGGCAGTGTAGAACAAGATCAGACTGCACAGAACATGCAGTCTGATCTTGGATCTACCCTGTCAGATAAGGAAATATTTGTACCCAAAAAATTACGTTGAAAATAGCAACTTTACTATCGGCTTAAAAGTTTCATTTAAAACTTATTAAGCAGGTTTAGGATTAATTGGGAAGGAAAATTTTGATTGGATGAATCCTATATCAAACAGTCCCTCGTTTTAATGACCCTGAAGAAGAAGCCTTTCGAAAATACTGGGAGAAAAAGTGAAAATCCTGTTACCAGTATTTTCTCCTTTTCCCACAATATTTTCCATCCTATCAAAGACACATTTACCATTTGAGCAATAGTTAATTTGTCATCTGCAGATGCTTTCAGTTTGAACCAGTTTAAAATTCTGCCGTTTGGTAAAGACTTAATCATTTGGTTTAACCCTTTACCACACAGTATCGACTTTTAACGACCCTTGGAAAGAAGCCTTTTGAAAACATTGTGGGAAATGGAGAAAATGCTGGTAACCAGTATTTTCTCCTTTTCCCACAATGTTTTCTACCCTTTCAAAGAACAGTTGCACCATTTTAGCCACATTGAAATTGTCGTCTGCAAATGCTTTCAATTTGGACAAGGCTAAAATTTTGTCGTCTGGTAAAGGGTTAAGCTAATCAGATATGGTGCTTTCATGACGTTTAAAAAATTCTTGAGAACTACCATTAGAATGCCTTGTGAGTACAACTTAAGATCTTATTTAGGCTTGCTTTTATTGAAGAAAGTATAGAGCAGAAAAAAAAAATTAAAATGTGACAGTGTGGAAAGAGGGAAAATAATGGTTACCAGCATTTTCTCCCACAATTTTTTCAAAAGCCTTCATTTTAAGGATCATTAAAATGTGGGATTGTTTGGCAAAGGGTTACTACAACTACATGTATTACTGTATGAGCCATCCTATGGCAAAAGGGGGCTTAACTCATCTCTATAATGCACGATACCAAGCAAGTCATCACATAATTATGGATCTGTAAAATCCATTTTGTTTAACAACAGAGTGAATCATGAGATAGTCCTTTGATATGCAGAAAAGTCCAAGGTATCAAAAAGATTCTGCCCATGTCAGCCTGCACGAACTGCACGGGCTGACATAGGTCAACACTTTTTGCAGATGCATTAAGCCCCCTTTTCACACAGTGTGGCTCATATCCAATTGGGATACAAGTACAGGTTGGTTTGTAACTTTTTGAATAAAAGTCCCTTTCTGTACAACAAAAGCAAGAAAATAAACAATCTGTAAATCAGCAATATCAAATTTCTTTTTTTGTGCTAGTTTTTTTTTTAACTCTTTACCACATGACAAAATTTTGGATGCAACCAAATCGAAAGCATTTGCAGATAACAAATCAAATGTAGCTCAAAAAATGATTTTCTTTGATAGGGTAGAAAACATTATGGGAAAAGAAGAAAATGCTGGTTTCCAGCATTTTCTCCTTTTCCCACAATGTTTTTTAAAAGCCTACTTCTTTAGTGTTGTTAAAAGTTGGGGATTGTGTGGTCAAGGCTTAAAGAATCTGGTATGAAACCGATTAATCCTTTACCACACAATCATGTGTTTTAATGTCCCTGAGTAATTAAGCATTTGAAAACTTTGTGGGAAAAGTAGAAAATGCTAGTGACTAGCATTCTCTCCTTTTTCTATCATGTTTGCTACCCTTACAAAGACAATTTCCATTATTTCAACCACATTTAAATTGTCATCTGAAAATGCTTGCAATTTGGACTTGTCAAGAATTGTGTCGAGTAAAGAAAAGATAGTTACAGACCTACTGATGTCAGATACATTACTTTAGCTGCTGCCCAAATTGTTTAGGTATCCACAATTTTATTACTCAAAAGGGAGATAAATATTTAGATCTGTTGTCAAAACTTTGAATTGCAATATTCCAATTTATAATTTATTTTTTCTTGTGTTGTATTAAAGTTATAATCCACTAACCTCTCTGGATAAAAATTTTACAATGTAAAAAGGAAACTTTCACATAGCCTTTTAATATTTTCTTTTGAAAATCATTATACCTGTGTAAATAAACAGGACATTTATATTTTGACAAGAAGTCCAAATTTCCCACTTAAGGTGAGTACCCTCCTAATGGAAAACAGCTATTTCCACTATGATATTATCCTACAAAACTTGCTATGATTAAAAATGAGTATTATTGTACTACTTTAACTGAGCCACTTTTTCCTTTTTTTCCTTCTCTGAATTATCATTTATAAATCTAAAACCGCTATATTCTCATTACAAAGGGAGATAATAATTACCTTTCTTGGCAGGAAACTAACAAAAGTATCAACAGATAATTTCAAGATAGACATCGAAGGAATTTCTGGTCGGCTAAAAATGTGCAAAAGTATTATATCAGTATAAATCCTTATTTGTCAACTAACAAGAAATTTTATTCTATGTTGCACTAGAAGCGTTAGAGGGGTAATACCTTAAAATGGCTCAAAACTAGATTTGGAAAGATAAAAAGCATATTTTCAAAATTGATGATGAAATCTGCCTGTGTCTTTAATGGAGGATATTCTAAACATAATCTTTGAAAGAACAAGCCTTTAAAATACAGAGAAACAACTGTTTTAGCTCACTTGAGTAAGATTGCTCAAAGCTGAACTATTGTTTGTCATTTTCATATCGGGTGTTCAGATTACAATATATTATGAGATATGCTCTGGCAAAAGGCCTTCATACATCTCCATGATCCATGATATCAAGCAAGTCATCACATATTTATGGATCCATAAAAGCCATTTGTCTAACAACCAACTGAATCATGACGTGCACTGGTTCTTTGACATACAGAAAAATAAGACTACCGAAAGCTAAAAGTTTTGGCCCAGGTCAGCCTGCTCGGACTGCGCAGACTGACCTTGGTTGATACTTTCTGCAAATGCATTAAGCCCCATTTTCACAGAGCATGGCTCTATATATTTTTGCCCCAATTTTTATGAAACTTGGTCATAGTGTTTGACAGAGGTGTCAGACAAATTTATAATGATATATTTGGGGTTAAAAACTTGGTCACTAAGTCGAATCTGAACAAAACCTGTAACACTCTAGAGGGTACACTATTGCACCAAATCTAATGAAACTTTATACAAAGCAGTGTCAGCCTTGATAAGATTTTGAAAAAGCTTGAAAATGGATTCTTTTGGATAACTAGTTAGCTCCACTGGCCGAAGGCCAGCAGGCTAAATATGTCATGGCCTGGTGTCCGTCTTGCATCCATGCGTGCGTGCGTTAACCTCTATTTCAAACATCTTCTTCTCTAAAACTACCCATCCAATTTTGATGAAACTTCGCAGAAATGATCCTGCCATGGTCCTATTTAGAATTTCTTGAAAAAATTTGATTCCTTCAAAAACTCTGGTTGCCATGGCAACAAAACTGAAAAATACTAAAAATCTTTGAAAATCTTCTTGTCTGAAACCATAAGGCCTAGAGCTACCAAATTTAGCATGTAGCTTTATCTAGTGGGCCTCTACCAAGTTTCTTCAAATTATAGCCCTGGGGTCAAATTTGGCCCCGGCCTGGGGGTCACAAGTTTTATATGGGCCTGTATAGGGAAAACTTTCAAATTTTTCTGGTACCTAGCAATAGGGCCTAGGGCTACCAAATTTGGCATGTAGCTTTATCTAGTGGATCTCTACCAAGTGTCTTCAAATTATAGCCCTGGGGTCAAATTTGGCCCCGGCCCGGGGGTCACAAGTTTTATATGGGCCTATATAGGGAAAACTTTTAAATTTTTCTGGTACCTAGCAATAGGGCCTAGGGCTATCAAATTTTGCATGTAGCTTTATCTAGAGGACATTTACCAAGAATGCCCAATTTATAGCCCTAGGGTCAAATTTGGCCCTGGCCCGGGGGTCACAAGTTTTATATGGGCTTACATAGAGAAAACTTTCAAATTTTTCTGGTACCTAGCAATAGGGCCTAGGGCTACCAAATTTGGCATGTAGCTTTATCTAGTAGCTGTCTACCAAGGTTGCCCAAATTATAGCACTGGGGTCAAATTTGGCCCAGCCCCAGGGGTCACAAGTTTTACATGGGTTTATATAGGGAAAACTTTAAAAATCTACTCGTACGCAGCCATAAGGCCTAGGGCTACCAAATTTTGCATGTAGCTTTATCTAGTGGGCCTCTTCCAAGAGAGCCCAAATTTTAGCCTTGGGTCAATTTGGCTCCACCCCAGGGGTTACAAGTTTTACATGGGCTTTTTACTGTGAAAACTTTATAAATATTCTTGTTAGTAACCATAAGACCTAGGGCTACTAAATCTAGCCCTGTCTCAGGGGTCTCATGTTTTACAGGGCCTTTTATGGAGGAAACTTTGAAAATCTTCTTGTTTATAACCACACATTGTAGACCTGTATTATTTGGTATGGGGCTTTATCTTGTGGAACTCTACCAGAACTCAAGTAATTATAAATTTGTGGTCAAAAATGGCTTTGCCCTGGGGTCATAACTTTCTCGCAGGATTTTATAGAAAATTTTTTGTATGTCTTCTAGTTCGAAACCAATTGGCCAAGTATTGTAATGTTTGGCTTGTATTGTTTTTAGCTCACCTGAGCACAAAGTGCTCATGGTGAGCTATTGTGATCGTGCTGTGTCCGGCGTCCGGCGTTCACCGTGTGTCGTGCATCGTCCATCGTGCGTCGTCAACTTTTACCTTGTGTACACTCTAGAGGCCACATTTTCAGTCCGATACTTGTGAAACTTGGTCAGAATGTTTTTCTTGATTATATCTCGGACGAGTTCAAAAATTGGTCATGTAGGGTCAAAAACTAAGTCACTAGGTCAAATCTTAGAAAAACCTTGTGTACGCTCTAGAGGCCATATTTTCTGTCCGATACTCCTGAAAATTGGTCAGAATGTTTTTCTTGATGATATCTCGGACGAGTTGAAAAATGGGCCATGTCAGGTCAAAAACTAAGTCACTAGGTCAAATCTTAGAAAAACCTTGTGTACTCTCTAGAGGCCACATTTTCAGTCCAATACTCCTGAAAGTTGGTCAGAATGTTTGTCTTGATGATATCTCGAATGAGTTCGAAAACGGGCCATGTCGGGTCAAAAACTAGGTCACCAGGTCAAATCTTAGAAAAACCTTGTGTACGCTCTAGAGGCCACATTTTCAGTCCAAAACTCTTGAAAATTGGTCAGAATGTTTGTCTTGATGGTATCTCTGACAAATTTGAAAACGGACCATGTTGGGTCAAAAACTAGGTCACTAAGTCAAATCTTAAAAAAACCTTGTGTATGCTCTAGAGGCCACATTTTCAGTCCAATACTCTTGGAAGTTGGTCAGAATGTTTGTCTTGATGATATCTCAGATGAGTTAAAAAATGGGCCATGTTGGGTCAAAAACTAGGTCACCAGGTCAAATCTTAGAAAAACCTTGTGTACGCTCTAGAGGCCACATTTTCAGTCCAAAACTCTTGAAAGTTAGTCAGAATGTTTGTCTTGATGATATCTCTGACAAATTTGAAAACGGGCCATGTTGGGTCAGAAACTAGGTCACCAGGTCAAATCTTGAAAAAACCTTGTGTATGCTCCAGAAGCCACATTTTCTGTCTAATACTCTTGAAATTTGGTCAGAATGTTTGTCTTGATAATATCGCAGACAAGTTCGAAAGTGGGCCATGTGGGGTCAAAAACTAGGTCACTAGGTCAAATCTTTGAAAAACCTTGTGTATGCTCCAGAAGCCACTTTTTCAGTCCAATGCTCTTTAAAGTTGGTCAGAATGTTTGTCATGATGATAGCTTTGAGTTTGAAAATGGGTCATGTCAGGTCTAAAACTAGGTCACCAGGTCAAATTTTAGAAAAACCTTATTATAAGCTCTGAAGGCCACATTTTCAGTCCAATAATCTTGAAATTCGGTCAGAATGTTTGTCTTGATAATTTCTTAGACTAGTATGAAAATGGGTCACAAGGTCAAATCTCGGAAAAACCTTTTGTACTATAATTACAGTCCAATATTCTTAAAACTTCTGTTAGAATGTTTGTCTTGATGATATCTTGCATGAGTTTGAAAATGGGTCACGTGGAATAAAAACTAGGTCACCAAGTTTCATCCTTGAAAAACCGTGTGTACGCTCTAGAGGCTACATTTTCAGTCCAATAATCTTGAAATTTGCTTTGAATGTTTGTCTTGATAATATCTTAGACTAGTATGAATATGGGTCATGTTGGGTAAAAAACTAGGTCACTAGGTGAAATCTTGGAAAAACCTTTTATACACCCTACAGGCCACATTTTCTCTCAAATATTCATGAAAGTTTGTCGGAATGTATGTCTGGATAATTTCTACATGTCAAGTAGGCCGCTGAGACAAATTCTACAAAAAGCTTGTGTGCACTCTAGAGGCCATATTTGTAAGCCCAATACTAATGAGTGTTTGTCAGAGTGTTTGTCTTAATATCTCTGAAGAGATTGGAAATGGGTCATGTTTGATCAAAAGGCTCAGGTGAGCGACTTCAGGGCCATCATGGCCCTCTTGTTACTAATTTGCCAGTGGAGCAATACAGAGCCATCATGGCTCTCTTTTTTTCAAACGCTTTCTTTCTCAGGGTCATTAAAACATGATTGTCAGTTAAAACGTTAAAAGAAATATCAATATAATTTGTGCTTGATAGGAGAGGTCAGGGATGCACGTAAAGTGAGTACAATTGCCCATTGTCCTATAACTATATAGTGTTGTATTCCCGCGAACCACTGAGATAACTGTTGATTGATTGAAATGTTTAGCCCAAGGCCACTACACTAAACCCAGCGCCTCTAAAATGTGAGGATCAAATTTGGACTGCTAGATGTCATATTCTTCACATTCACCTCTTTGGGAAGAAGGACTCTATACTTGACAACAAAATTTTTGACACGCCAAAATTGAAAGCATTTGCAGACAAAATATCACATGTGGTTAAACTGATGATTATTTCTCTGAAAGGTTAAAAAACATTGTGGGAAAAGGAGAAAATGCTGGTAACCAGCATTTTTTCCCTCAATTTTTTCAAAAGCCTTCTTCCTAAGGGTTGTTAAACCTTGGGATTGTGTGGTAAAGAGTTTTAAAAAAAAAGAACCTTTGTTCAGTTAGGAATAAACAACCTTTGTGCGATACAGAAAGAAACGGGAAAGGAAATAAATACATTTTCGCGGGGAGATACTCTATTGTCAATGCTGACAAAGAGAAGACGTGACAATTATAAACACTTTATTGGCCCTTTGGATGCTAGAAGTGACTCATGGTGCGTTGCAGACAGGTTAGATCCAAGATCAGACTGCACAGCGCTTTGCAGACAGGGTAGATTCAAGATCAGACAGCACAGAAAGTGCAATCTGATCTTGGATCTATACTGCCCAATAAGGTGAGATTTTTATAACAAAAAGAAATTTGAATTCGCTATTTGGGGTTTCACTTTTGGATGGAAACTTCTATTTAACTCTTTACCACTAAATCCCGACTTTTAATAAAATGAAGGCTTTTAAAAGTATTGTAGGAAAAGGAAAAAATGCTGGTCAGTATCATCATTTGAAGTACATTTATATTGTCGTCTGCACATGTTTTCAACTTGGTCAAGTCCAAAATTTTATCGTCTGATAAGAGTTACATTATAAAGCTGTTTATGGGTTCAAGAGAGCATGCAAAGCATTCAAGATTTTAATTTGATTTGAAGAAAAGAAGTTTACACTAAACCCTTTACCATACAATCACGAGTTTTAATGACCCCGAGGAAGAAACCTTTTGAAAACATTGTGGGAAAAGGAGAAAATGGTGGTAACCAGCATTTTCTCAGTTTTCCACAATGTTTTTAACCCTATCAAAGACATAAATAATCATTTTAGCAACATTTTATTTGTTGATGATAGAAAAGGAAAAGAAAGGAATGGAACCCAGGCTACATAGGGAGCATTCATGATAGGAATTTAATTTGAAGAAAAGAGACTAAACATTACATCACCAATCACCCAACCAACTGAAGTTGTCTTTGAGGTTGCAGCAGATTAAGATCAGACTGATGCAGCATGGGGAGCATTCAAGAATTCAAGATTTAAATTTGATTCAAAGAAAAGAGCTTTGACCTTATCCCTTTACCTAATAAGAAAATTTTGGACTTGCCGACTTTTGTTCTAAATTTACAATACATTTTTCTGCCAATGACTGAAACTTTGAAAGATGGCACTGTAATACATTATCAGACTCGTAATAATATCCATACTTTTAATGGTATGAATTAAATTTATTTGTAATTTAACCGCCAAATTGTTTACATTTAGCAGTAAGTGGGCCTTAAATTTTCTATTTTATTACACTTAAAGCAACATAAAATAAGATTTTTATCAAAAAAGTTTTGTCAGTGGATAGTTGACTTTTGTTAACTCTTTCCATACCATAGACGACACCAGAAGCTTTTGTGAACAGTGTAGATCAAGATCAGACTACAAAGAACATACACTCTGATCTCTAATCTACACTGTCTACTGCTATATTCTAGATTATGACCAATCTGTCTCTTGATCTTGCAGAGGAAATGTATTTTTAGCTTTTGAGAAAATGCAGTTTATTCTACCCCCGCAAAACGAATGTTTTCGGGGTTATACTGGAATCAGCCTGTCTGTCCGTCCGTGTGTCCGTCTGTGTACAAAATACTAGTAATTGCCTGTTTCTGTCACAGCGCTGGCGGGGTATTAAGTCACATTCAGTGACAGCTCTAGTTTATTCAGTAGTGAAAGAAATACAGAAAAATTACCAGGACTTGACTTGTTTAATCATAAGAGTTGGGGGGAAAACCCACAAAGATACCACAAAAAAACTTCTTGTCTGTGCATGTCATGTGCTTTGAAGATAGACCTGTCTGCTATGACACATCACTATCCTGTATGGGATAAATATTATTATTATACTGCAAAGAAATTTCTCGTGATCTGATTGGATAATATGCCCCGAACATATATATCATGTCCACTGGCAAAACCCACGTAAAAGCAGTTTCCCTTTCGGGAGCCCCATAGACATGACTACACTTTCAACACAACATTCAAATTGGCGGCGTCGATCAAGATTAACATCAAGATTATGCGCCAAGCTGCACATTTTAGCACGTATATCCAAGGTTTCAGTGACGTCGGTTCCCAGTGACGTCAGTTTTCATTGAATTGGGGCACTAAGAAGGGTAATTCTACCTCGTCAGTGTACTCAATTTTTTAAACCAAAAAACCAGGTAAATTTTGCTTAACACATGTTGGAATGGTAAAACTTTGCAGTATAATAAATTCGTTGTACGGTCAGGTGGCAGGGGACTTGGAAACTTGTTCATGGCTGTGGAGAATAATGTCGCCCCGAGCCGAAGGCAGGCTCGGGGCGACATTATTCTCCACAGCCGTGAACAAGTTTCCAAGTCCCCTGCCACCTGACCGTACAACTAATAATGCCCTGTGCATAAAATCAAAACTGCTGCTAAAAAGGAGCTATAACTAATATGTCTGTGGAGAAACTGAGCCAAATCCAAACCATTTGCAAACGACAAAAGTGGCTCAAATCTTGGAATTAAATTTGTCTTTGAGAGGGTAGAAAACATTGTGGGAAAAGGAGAAAATGCTGTTATCAGCATTTTCTCCTATTTCCACAATGTTTCAAAAGGTTATTTTCTCAGGGTCGTTAACCGTTTACCACACAATGACACCTTTTAACGCCCCTGAAGAAGAGGCCTTTTGAAAACATTGTGGGAAAAGGAGAAAATGCTGGTAACCGGCATTTTCTCCTTTTCCTACAAAGTTTTCTACCCTATCAAAGAAAAGTTGCGTCATTTGAGCCCCTATGAAATTGTCGTCTGCAAATGCTTTCAATTTGGATAGGTCTTAAATTTTGCCGTGTGGTAAAGGGTTAAAGCTTGGCATTGTGTGGTAAAGGGTTAACCATTGCACTGCTGTAGGAGAAATAAATACTTTCAGCAGGGGCTGTAGATTAGAACCAGACTGCAAAGAAGATGCAGCCTGATCTTGTATATCTGTCTTCGTGTTTCAACACTTTGAACAAAAGGAAAATGTCTACTTGTTTAAACCCCCATTCACAGAGCATCGCTGACATGTAATAGAATCTAAAATTCTCTATTGAAACAAAAAATTCAGATTTTGAAATTTCAAATTTACTCTTTTAAGAATATTTTGAAAAACTGCAGTCAGTAAAGTTCAAGGATCAGGCTATATGATTAAGTATACACTGATCTGGATCTTTACTGCCAAAGCAACTCAAGCCAGGCTCTGCACTTTAAAGGTTAACCCTTTTCCACAAAAAATATTGTAGACTCTCCCAAATTCACAATGTCTACAGAGAACAAATTCAAAATTGATACAGATAGAAAACATTGTGGGAAAAGGAGAAAATGCTGGTTACCAGCATTTTCTCCTTTCACCACGTTTTCAAAAGGCTTCTTCCTCAAGGTTATTACAACACAGGATTGTTTGGTAAAGGGTTAAATGCCAGATGCTATACAAGGACCTAGCACCAACTACGCACAGTATGCATGTGCATATTAGAAATTCTGTGACCAAAGTTGTAAATCATAATACCATAAATATCATATATATGATCTGAATGTTTTCTAGATCACACCTAGAACACGCCTTTTCATACTAAATAGATGGGTTGAATTGATGCACTGGTGACAAGGGAATTTCTCTATGCTTTTCAATAAATCCCACCCTCCCACTCCCTCCCCCATCTACACTTCGTGCCTCACTGTGCATATAAATACTCAAATCCTGGCTATGCCAATGCTATAACTGGCATTACTAGAAGTTTTGAAAAAAGGATAAAACAGTCTGCAACTTTCTGAAGGGTGTAAATGTGAGATGGCCAGACATGTTAAGGGTGAATAATCATTTAATTAATCTTATTAACTGTTTTTAAGCTTTGTTAAGTTAGTACAAAAGTACAAGGTCATAGAGTATTAAATGTCCCTTTCTTATGCAGTCCCATGTTTTAACAACACTGAGGAACTATTTACTGATTGGTTGTATTTTACACCATTTTCAACATTATCTCAGTTATATTGCAGTGGCCAGTGCACCTATCCATGCTTTCCTTGAGTTTCTTTTACCAGCACTCTTAACAATACTCTTTCCAAGTCACTGGCTGCTTTCCCATGTAACCATTTTCATGTCATCTGTAAATGCTTTCAGTATTTCAATATGGAAAAGTCTATGATTTTGTTGTCTTTGTTGTGGAGAAAAATGCTAGTTTCAACCATTTTCTCCTTTTCCACAATGTTTTCAAAAGCATTATTTCTGGTTGTGTGGTAAAGAGTGAAGTCATAGCAACCAGCATCTCTTAGGCAAGCAGTTACCTTAAAAAAAAAACAATCTCTTCAAGTGACCCCTCACTGCTTGCTGAAAGGCCCACTAGCATTGAAAAGTAGTCAATGTGGGTGTTAACGTGCATTTAAATCATACCATTTAAAAGTATAAAATTTATTCTGAAAATGATAATATGTTATTGTAAAGTAAGTCCAAGTATTAGTAGCTGGCAGAAAAATGCATTTTAAACAACTAGGTAAAAAGTTGCCAAGTTGCTCTATTTCTTGTTTACTTTTTGCTTCTACTGGGCCTTTAGAACCTGTTTGATTGCACCTTGTCACATGTATCAGTTACTTGCAATGCACATGCTAATAGTTCTTACTTTTAGAGAAAAGAAAATTTTACACTCATTCATATTCAAAGCATTTGCAGTTAACAAATTTTGCTAATATGATGCAGGTTGTCTAGGAAAAAGTTGAGAACAATGTTAGAAAAGGAGAAAATGCTGTTACCAGCCTCTACTGCTTTTCCTACAATGCTCTCAGAAGCCTGCTTCTTTAAAGATATGAAATCATGTGTTTGTCTGTAGAAGTTTTAGTAAGTAATAATATTACTGTAATTTAACTAAAAGCTACAATAAATTAAAGAAAAACATTGGGAAATCTTGAAAAAAAAAAATCAAACTAGAGTACCTGAATAATATTATTGGTCCCAGATAAAATTACAAATGACTTTTAGGTAAAAATCACAGGATGTTTGACGAAAAACATCTTTCTGAATTTGAATTAGGTCGCCTAGCAACTTTCTTTTTTTTTCCTATTATGAAACGCCTTGTATCCCATTTGAAATTTTAGCTAATGTAATTTATTAAGTTTTCACTTTTCTTTGTGCAACTTTGGTATGAAGAGAAAAAAATTACTTTTTAACTCTTTGCACACCATTGACGACACCAGAAGCTTTTGTGGACAGTGTAGATCACGATCAGACTGCACAGAACGTGCAGTCTGATCTCTGATCTACGATGTCCACTGTGTATTCTACATTATGACCAAATTGTCTCTCAATTTTGCAGCTGAACTTTATTTGTAGCCTTTGAGAAGATGCAATTTATTTATTCAGTAATGAAAGAGTTGAGAATGTTTTATTACATCCTATTCAATCATTATGGTCACATGACTTAATGTTTAGTTTACTTTAGTATTACCATGGCATCTATACACAAGTTTTAAACAGATTTTTCTCTACTAAAGATATTGTTTTCTCCAAAAACCGAAGGAAAAGAAAATAAGATGACATATTGAAGTATTCAATCTTTGTTAAAGATGAAA
The DNA here is from genome assembly GCA_946811185.2 of Hippopus hippopus. Classification (NCBI taxonomy): domain Eukaryota; kingdom Metazoa; phylum Mollusca; class Bivalvia; order Cardiida; family Cardiidae; genus Hippopus; species Hippopus hippopus. The sequence continues at coordinate 9,493,303 of OX328113.1, read as the reverse complement.
TATGTAAAATAATTTCTAAATCTTTCTGTCTCATTGTCTCACTGTACTTTATAACTGGTCAAGTTTGTTTAATTGTTTAGTTTTAAATGTTATTTTCAGCAATACTTCAGTCATATAATGACAGTCAATGCACCTATTAATGCATTCCTTGAGCAAATCCTACAAAATATTTTGCATAACATATCCCAAAGCACTTGTTGCATCCCTATATGAACATTGTCAAAACAAATAATTGTAATTTTAGACAGGTTCTGCAGGCTGACATGGGTTGATAATTTTTGCAGATCCATTAAAGCCCCTTTTTATATAGAGCATGGCTCATATATATTGCGCAATAACTGTTGCTAGAGGCTGATTTTCTCTCCTCTCTCTAGTATTTTTTTTCATCAAAATTACATTAGTGCATCATTTTACAGATTCATCCATCCACAACCTGCATGCAAATTAGGTGAAATTTGCATATATCATGCAATATCAAGTTTCTTATTTTTCATCAGGTTTGTACTTGGTTAGAGACATCTCCATATACTGAATTTGTTTTTTAAATATTTTTTCACCAAGCATTAGATATCTATAGGCTCTGAGATAAGTTGATATTTGAGATAAAAAATTATGAAACAGTATAGAAAAATATCACTAAGTAGCCTTTGGTGAGCTTAATAACATTTTTTATGAAAAGTTTGATAAAATTTTATCTCAAAAACCAATGGATGTATAACATTTATGAAAAGATTGATAAAAGTTTATCTCAAAGATCAATGGATGTCAGATTCTATTTATCACATAACGATACCTCACAAACTTATATTGCAAATGCAAAAATATGCTGGGAACACTTGGGAATTTCCATGAGTAAAGCTTGATTCAGTTATCTGCAAGTGAGATAAAAATTAATCATGTCACATAATGACCTTACTGTAATGGTATCTCAAATGTTTGTCAGATAAAAAATTAGTATTGGCTGTATTACACTTGAAACAAGGTAGGTTGTGTGATAAATGACTGTGACATGCCTAGTATATGCAGTCTATTTTGGAATCATTGTGGGAAAAGGAGAAAATACTGGTAACTAGCATTTTGGCCTTTTCCTTATAAACATCAAATCTTGAGTTACTTAAGGGTGTGGGTTTAAGCCCCACAGCTGGCCATCTAAAATTTCTTTTAAGTCTTTTGGATGAAACATTAAACTGAGTTCCCATGTGACGGTGCTAATATTATACCAAGCGCTTTAAAGAACTAGGCGTAAATTAGAATGGGCTCATATGGGCAACTGGTGGCGATAATGATAAACAAAGGCAAATCCAATCAAACCCCCCTCCCCCCCCCGGGCTAATTTTTTTTGAAGGTTGTTGAAGGTTGATTCTAGACATTGCAATTGCAACAGGATTCATTCCTCTCTCAGCACTGACCATTGACTATGATAGTTTAGAGGATGGTTATGTAGGAAAGCGTACAGTGACTTGGGAAGAATGTTGTGCAAAGTGCTGGTTAACCCTTTGTTTGAATGACCCTGAAGAAGAAGGCTTTTGAAAACATTGATCTGCATCATCTGCTGCTTTGTGACAATCACTGTGGCTAAAACAACCTCTAAATTGAATATTTTGGCTGCTTTTTCCAAATTGAAAAAGTCAGTAATTAAGCACTCAAAGGCTTATTGCTGGAAATGACTTGACTGATTACTTAACCCTTTACCACACGACCAATTTTAGACCTGTCCGAATTGAAAGCATTTGCAGAGGACAGTTTCAATGCGGATCATATGAAATGATTTTTTTTTGATAGGGTAGAAAACATTGTGGGAAAAGGAGAAAATGCTGGTTACCAGCATTTTCTCCTTTTCCCACAATGTTTTCAAAAGCCTTCTCTATCACGGGTGTCAAAAGTCGTCATTGTGTGGTAAAGGGTTAAAACAGGGATCATACATAATATAGAATCCCTGCTTAAAATGATGATTCAACTCTATCTCAAACAATTTTGTGCTATGAACCTGAGAGAGTAGGGTCTTGAAAACATTGTGGGGAAAGGAGACAATACTGGTTACCAGAATTTTCTTTTTTCCCCACGTAGGTGAACTTCCCAAGGATTGTATAAACATTGGATTGTTTGGTAAAGGCTTAACATTTACCACACCATCCCGAGTTTTAATAACCTGTAAGAAAAAGAACCAGCATTTTCTCCTTTTTCCACAGTGTTTCCTACTGTCATAGACACAATTTAAATAATATGTGCTACACTCTTTCGTCTGCAAATGCTTCCAATTTGGACTGGTCTAATATATTGTCGTTTGGTAAATTTATGTATTTATTGTACGGTGTTTAACGCCGTTTTCAACAGTATTTTAGTTATATCGCGCCGGCCAGTGCACCTGTTCATGCTTTCCTGGAGTTTGTTTTACCGGTACTCCACACAGTATTCTTTCCAAGCCACTCGCAGCTTTCCCACATACCCATTGTCGAAACAATGATCAGAGGTGAGAGAGGAATGAAACCTGTCGCAATGACTGTCATCAATCCTCGGAAAGATATTGGCCGAGCTGACCTCCTGTTCTCAAGATCTGACTGCTAATGACTGAGCTACCATTGCTTAGCTCGTTTGGTAAAGGGTTAAACAGGTAAAACAGCCATGGTTTGGTCTTCAAGTGGCTCCCCTCACATTGAACCCTGGGGCTCGTACCCACTTTTCTAGATGAGTAAACATTGCCTGTCCGAAAAGTTGACATTGATCCTGTCTTGACATTATACAGAAATGGTAAACTTAATATTGCACCAGATGACAAAATTTTAGACCTTTACCACACAGTCCCAACCTTTAATGACCCTGAGGAAGAGGCCTTTTGAAAATATTGTGGGAAAAGGAGAAAATGCTGGTAACCAGCATTTTCTCCTTTTCCCACAATGCTTTCTACAATTTCAAAGACAGAAATCATCTTTTGAGCTACACTGAATTTCTTGTCTGCATATGCTATTAATTTGGGCAAGTCTAAAATTTTGTTGTGTGGGAAAGGGTTAAACCATAAAGATGTGAATATAATTATGTGAAAATGTAACACTTCTACAAAGCATAAGTTTTTCATAATCAGCATAAAGTTCTCAAATTCTTCCAAAGGTGAGTCCTGTAAAAAAGATGACAAGTTTAATTTGGATCAAAATGATAGATTTTGTTTTAGTAATGAGTTGGAAAATGTGGGAAAAAGACTAAAATGCTGTTACCAGCATAAAAATTTCTCCTCTACCCACCATTTTTTCAGAAGCGTTTCTTTTCCGGGTCGATAAAACTTAGGATTGCATGTTGACGGGTAGATCAGCAGCAACGAAAAAAAGTCCAAACTTGATTTGTCATCTGAAAGTGCTTTCAATATAAACTGACAGGTTTTATAATTTTTGTCGTCATTATATAGAATTAAAGTTTACCAAGTTAAACATGGAATTCAATAGAAAGGAACCTTTCATGTTTGATTTCAAAAGAATATAATAAGTTCATATTGACACAGTATATTATAAAACTTGTATTGAATATATGTTAACAACATGGAAATAGCCTTTTGTCACTATATTGCAGTGTCACAGGTTATGGTCTCTTGAATGTATTTAACCCTTAAAGCTCCTTTCTAAATTTTAGTTTCATTTTTAGCTCCACTGGCCGAAGGCCAGCGGGCTTATGTCATGGCCTGTTGTCCGTCGTGCGTCCGTCCGTCCGTCTGTGCGTCCGTCCGTCCGTGCGTTAACTTTTTTTTAAAACGTCTTCTTCTCTGAAACTACCCATCCAATTTTGATGAAACTTCACAGAAATGATCCTGCCATGGTCCTCTTCAGAATTTCTTGAAAGAATTTAATTCCTTCAAAAACTCTGGTTGCCATGGCAACAAAACTGAAAAATTTTGAAAATCTTTGAAAATCTTCTTGTCTGAAACCGTAAGGCCAAGGGCTACCAAATTTGGCATGTAGCTTTATCTAGTGGACCTCTACCAAGTTTCTTCAATTTATAGCCCTGGGGTCAAAATTGGCCCCGCCCCGGGGGTCACAAGTTTTACATGGGCTTATTTAGGGAGAACTTTAAAATTCCTCTTCTACCTAGCCATAGGGCCTAGAGCTACCAAATTTGGCATGTAGCTTTATCTAGTGGACCTCTGCCAAGATTGTTCAAATTATAGCCCTGGGGTCAAATTAGGCCCTGCCCGGGGGTAACAAGTTTTACATGGGCTTATATAACAAGTTTTACATGGGCTTATATAGGGAGAACTTTAAAATTCTTCTTTGACCTAGCCATGGGGCCTAGGGCTACCAAATTTTGCATGTGGCTTTATCTAGTGGGCCTCTACCAAGAGTGCCCAAATTATAGCCCTTGGGTCAAATTTGACCCCACCCCAGGGGTCACAAGTTTTACATGGGCTTATTTAGGGAAAACTTTAGAAATCTCCCTGTACCTAGCCGTAAGGCCTAGGGCTACCAAATTTTGCATGTGGCTTTATCTAGTGGGTCTCTACCAAGAGTGCTTAAATTATAGCCCTGGGGTCAAAATTGGCCCTGCCCCGGGGGTCACAAGTTTTACATGGGCTTATGTAGAGAAAACTTAAGAAATCTCCCTGTACTTATTCATAAAGCGTAGGGCTACCAAATTTCGCATGTAGCTATATCTAAAGGCCCTTCACCAAGAGTGCGTAAATTATAGCCCTAGGGGGGAATTTGATTCACCCCGAGGGGTCAGAAGTTTTACATGGGCTTATATAGTGAAATCTTTAGAAATCTTCTTGTTACTAACCATATGAACTAGGGCTACCAATTTTAGTCCTGTTTCAGGGGTCTTATGTTCAAAACCAATTGGCCAAGTATTGTAATGTTTGGCATGTAGTGATTTTACGTATTAGCCAGTGGAGCGATACAGGGCCATCATGGCCCTCTTGTTGTAGTTAAGTTACCAGTGTAGATTAAGATCAGACTGCATTAAAGGTCTGATCTTTGATCCATACTGTCAATTCTTAATTATTTTTAGAACAAATTGTGACAAAAGCATGCAAACCACCAATCAAATGTAGCTGAAATCAAATGAATTTTCTTTGAAATTGATTGATTGTATGGTGTTTAACGCTGTTTTCAACATTATTTCAATTATATTGCGGCGGCCAGTGCACCTATCCATGCTTTTCTGGAGTTTCTTTTTACCAGTACTCTGCACAATATTCTTTCCAAGCCACTGGCTGCTTTCCAACATAACCTTCATCGAAACCATGGTCAGCGGCAAAAGAGGAATGAATCCTGTTGCAATGACCATCATCAATCCTCGGAAAGAAATTGGCCGAGCCGGAAATCGAACCAGAGACCTCCTGTTCTCAAGTCTTGCACGCTACTGACTGAGCTACTAGGGCTCTGCTTCTTTGAAAAGGTAGAAAAAAATTGTGGGTAAAAGGAGAAAATACTGGTGACCATTTAAGTTTTCTTGGAATAAGAATCAGCCAAACACGTACCATTGTGTGGTCACTATGACATACATTTAGCAACATGTGCAACTTGCAGGATATGTACTAAGTATAACATGAGCCATGCTTTGACAAAAGGTTGGTTTAATGCGTCTTTGTGTATGCCCTACACCAAGCAAGCCATCATATCAATAACGCTTTACCGTACAATGCTGATTTTTAACGAACCTGGCAAAGAAGCCTCTTGAAAACATTGTGAGAAAAGGAGAAAATGCTGGTAACCAGCATTTTCTCCTTTTCCCACAATGTTTTCTACCCTATCAAAGAAAAATTGCACCATTTGAGCCACACTGAAATTGTCATCTGCAAATGCTTTCAATTTGGACAAGGCTAAAATTTTGTCGTCTGGTAAAGGGTTAAATATCCATAAAACCAATCGTGGCTAACAACCAACTCAATTCTGAGGTAGAATGGTCCTTTGCCATGCAGAAAATATACCCAAAGCAGAAAGTTTCGACCCAGAACAGCCTGCATGGACTGCAGCACATTGATCTCAGTAGATGCATTAAACCCCATTTTCACAGAGGATAGCTGATAATTATCTTTTTTCTAACAATTCTGTAATATTTATAACTTGCCTTAATCCAATCGAGACATCATACAACTCAAAATGCTGTAGAATGTGTATACAGTTGTGATCACGACAAAGACAGCCTTGAGTTTGCAAGATTTTAGTAATAAATTGCTTTGGCCCTATAGCACACAATCCTGAGTTTTGATGACCCTGAAGAAAAAAACTTTTAAAAACATAGTGGTGACCAACATTATCTCCTTTTCCCACAATGTTTTTTTTTGTCTTTTTGGACAAAAATACCTGTAGCTGAGCCATATTTAATTTGGTGTCTGCACATGCTTTCAATTTGGACCAGTCTACAATTTTGTGGTTTGGTAAAGAGTTAAAATGTACTATTTGTTTTATTTAGTCTTAACAATATCTATAACTAAACATGTTTTATATACTATTGTTATCTGAAAAGCGAAACAACTTGTACTTGTATAACCTACATAAAAACTAATTTTTATCCCGGGAGGGGGGGGGGTTGGGTGTAGTGGAATAGGCTTTTAAAAACACTGAGGACGAAGGCTTTAGAAGACATTGTGGACAAAACAGTACATGCTAGTGACTAGCACTAGCATTTTTTCCTCACCCCACATTGTTTTCTACTCAATAGAAACAAATCCAATCTTTCAGTTTTTTGAGTACATAATTATGGTTTCAATTTGAAAGCATCTAAAGTTTTCGACTCTAAAATTTCCTTGTCAAGTAATGAGTTAAATAATAGATAGTTATTACCTGCACCAGATATGTCCAGAAATTCAGATATTGAAAAAGCTTTGAAAAAAGTCCATAAATGCTCTAATTAACAAACAAGCAGTTTAAAAAAATTTGCTTCAAAATGTTAGAAATCCGAAGTTGTACTATTTATCTTAATTAATTTCAATAAAAATGAAAAGGGGGGGTATACCATGTGACCCCTTCAGTCCTTTGTCATTTGAAACATGAGCATTATTATGTCTAAACTTGAATGCACCTTGTAAAAAATTCTCGATTACCATACCTCTTCTTTATCTCCATGAAAAAAAAACCAAATTGTATCGTAACCCGGGTTACATTATCAATGATCTGAAATGTTTATTCGAAGATTTTCCCGGATTTGTTTGTCCCTCTCATCAGCCGCAAATTTAGCAAACATGACTCTTACAAAAATAGTTTTATGGGATTTTTGTGAAAGTTTCCCTTTTCATAAGTGTCTCTCGTGACTGGCTTTTCCATTAACTGTTTACCAAACGACAAAATTATAGAGTGGTCCAAATTGAAAGCATTTGCAGAAGACAAAATAAATGTGACTGAAAATTAGAAATTTGGTTTGGGAAGGGTAGAAAACATTGTTGGAAAAGGAGAAAATGCTGGTTACCAGCATTTTCTTCTTTTCGTACAATGTTTTCAAAAGCTCTCTTTCTCAGGGTCGTTAAAAGTCAGGATTGTGTGGTAAAGAGTTAAGATAATCCTTTACTTGTTGAATAAGCTAAATGAAACTTTAAAGCCTATTTAAAAAAAAAAAACCCAAATTTTGCTATTTCAAAGGTATTTTTTGGGGGAAAGTATGTTTGTATCAGACACTGTAGATCAAAGATCAGACTTCATGTTCTGTGCAGTCTGATCTTGATTTACACTGTCCGCAAAAGTTCAGTCAGTCACGCTTAGCAGCCTAAGAGTTAACCCTGTACCACACAACAAAATTTTCAATTTGCCCAGTTTCAAAGCAATTGTAGATAACAATTGATAATGTGGCTTAATTGAGTGATGGAAATTGTGAGTGAAAAGGACAGAAAACATTGTGGGAAAAAGAGAAAATGCGGGTTAACAGAATTTTCTCTTTTTCCCAGCAATGTTTTCCAAAGCCTTGATAGGGTTACTAAAACTCTGGTATTGTGTGGTGTCTGAAGAGTTAAGTTTTCTCCCTTTACCACACAATTTTTTATTTTCATGATCCTGAAGTGGTAGCTTCTGAAAACATTGTAGGTAAAGGAGAATATGCTGGTAACCAGTATTTTCTCCTTTTCCAACAATGTTTTCTACCCTGTTCAAAGACAACTCCTATTATTTGAGCTATGTTTATATTTTTGTCGGAAAATGCTTCCATTTCTATAAGTCTAAAATTTTGTAGTCCAATAAAGAGTGAAAGCAGTAAAATGATAAAATAATTGACCTTTTGAACAAACAAATACATCCTAAACATTGCAATTTCCAAAGTTATTTTGGCAAAAATAAGTTACATAGTGTTGGACAGTGTAGATCCAAGATCAGAGAGCAGGTTCAATGCAGTCTGAGTTTTATCTACACTGCCTGCAAAAGCAATACAATTAGATATGGCCCTCAAGCAATCTGGGCCAGTTAAAGTGGGGTGTCAAATTAGGGTACCCTTTTTGTGGTTTTCTTCCTTTTTTCAAGGCTTTTTGAAAAAAGAAAATTAACCTATTTTTGGAAAACACATCTCCTGTTTGGAAAGTAACTTATTTTTCCACTCTTACTTAGTTTTCCAAAATAGTGTGGCAAGGCATTTTGAAAAAACTGTTGACTCACACTAAGCAGTTGCCTTGGGTTGCATGGTATTCTTTTTTCTTTTACAGCTCTTCAGTGCTTTGTGTATGTTTAATAGATAAAAGAATATTTTGGTGAGTGAATTAGGCAGGTAACGACATTTTAGACTCTGAAAATTGAAAGTGTATACAGAAAAAACATACTGTTGAAAGTGTATACCATTTGGTTTAGCCAATCAAAAGTTGTGTAACTTTCAAATTTAGAAAATCTTGAAGAATAAGACTAAGAACATTCTTAATAATGGTTTGTGAATAAGATCAGGATGCAGGCTTTGTGCAGCCTGATCTTTACCTATACTTGTCACCTATGACTGTGCCCTATGACTGTGCTTGGTCCCCTCTTTTCAAAAAACAAATTATAGACCAGAGAATGGAAGCAGTTCCAGATGACGAGAGAAAATATGGCTCATATTTTGAGAATTGTCTGAAGACGGGTAGAAAAAAATTGTTGGTAAGGTAGAAAATGCTAGTTACCAGCATTCTCTCCTTTTCTCACTTTGTTTTCTACCTTTTCACAGCCAAAATGCATAATTCTAGCTACATTTAAATTGTCGTCTGCAAATACTTGCAATTTGGATGACTCCAAATTTTTGTTGTTTGGTAAATAGTTAACCCTTTACCAGATGACAAAATTTTAGCCTTGTCCAAAGTGAAAGAAATTGCAGATGGCAATTTCAATGTGGCTCAAATGGTACAATATTTCTTTGATAGGGTAGAAAACATTGTGGGAAAAGGAGAAAATGCTGGTTACCAGCATTTTCTCCATTTTCCACAATGTTTTCTAAAGGCTTCTTTCCCGGTGTCGTTAAAAGTCGGCATTGTGTGGCAAAGGGTTAAACTTCTTATTCCTTTTTGAGGAAGGGTGAATATCGTGACAATTACCGTCTCCACACTTTCTGTCCTTATAAAATACAAAAGGTAAAAACCCAAATAAAAGCCCATGAGTAATAGGTCAACTTTTTACCCCAATTTTTATGGATTTCAATAAAATTGGGCGAAAACTTTTATCCTGAAATATTGCTTGGATGGGAATGCGACCTTGTCAGGACACGATACTTTTACTTGTCTCCTCAGTGTAACTTAATAGTTTTACCAATCTCATGTTTTTATGACGTGGAGGGAAATGGCTTTCCAAAACATGTTGGGAAAAGGAGATGATGCTTGTAAACCAGATTTTCTCCTTTTTCCAAACAAATTATCATCTGCTTACAAAAAAAGTTACATCATTTTACGTGTATTTTAGTTGAAGCAGGTCGCGTGGTTTGTAGTTTACAGGACTCAAAACCAGGGTGTCACTGGCTGTAATCCGCATCTCGGCAAATTTCTTTCCAAGGATTAATGGTAGTCATGGCAACAGGATTGATTCCTCTCTCACTGCTGGTCTTTGTTTCGACAGTGGTTATGAGGAAAAGCAGCCAGTGGCTTAATAAGAAAATTGTGCAAAGTACTGGCAAAGAGCAAAGTATGGATAGGTGCACTGGCCACCACTATAAATTTGAAATAATGTTTGAAATGTTGAGAGAGGAATGAACCCTGTCTCAGAGGTGAGAGAGGGATGAATCCTGATGCAATGACTATCATCAGTTATCGAAAAGAATTTGGCTAAGCTGGGGATTTGAACCAGCTATCCCCTCACGTTCCAAAAAAAGGCCACCTAGCTTGCTGATTTAGAGTCATAGATTGTAACAAGTCGAAAAATTGTTTGGGTTTGCTCCAGATCGAAAGCATTTGCAGATAACCAATAAAATATGGCTTAAATGATAGTTTTGCCGATGATTGTGTTTGTATTGAGGTTTAACCCTTTACCAAAAAACAAAATTTTAGACTGGTCCAGATTAAAAGCACTTGCAGACGACAAATTAAACGTAACCCAAAAATTGAAATTTGTTTCCAGCAGGCTAGAAAACATTGTGGGAAAAGGAGAAAATGCTGGTTACCAGCATTTTCTCCTTTTCCCACAATGTTTTCAAAAGGCTTCTATCTCAGGGTCGTAAAAACCAGGGATTGTTTGGTAAAGGGTTAATACCATTTTAACAGCTTAGGTCAGTCATATCACTGCAGTCAGTGCACCTATGCATGTGTTTTCTACCTTTCTCAGACCAGTACTGATACAACTTTCTTTCCAAGCCACTGACTGCTTTTCCCACTTGCATCAGAGGTGAGAGGTGAAAAATCGCCAGAAAAAAAGTTTGCCTCAATTGGGTATTGAACCAACAACCACCAGGTCTCGAGTCAGATACACCAACCACTGAGCTACCTGGCCAGTTGATTTGCCTATGAAGCAGTAGAAATTATTGTTGGTAAAGTAAGAAAAGGCTGGTAACCAGCATTTTTCTCTTTTACCCAGGACGTTTCTAAAAGACCTTCATTCTCAGGGTCATCAAAATATCGGATCAGTAGGAAAACATGTTAATCCTGAATATACAAAATCAGTAAAAGTTGTGCTTATGATAAAGTCAAGAGGATATAAACAAACAAACTTTTCAATTAGAGAATCAGAAATATCAGTACAAGTGGGGTGTCTTTATCATGACACCCAGAAGAAACCCCACCCAGAGGCATGCCTGGGACAAAAGTCTGACACTTGGAAGACACTCCACTTATGTAGGAGTATCAGGGCTTTTCTTTCTTCTTACTGAATATCCATTTCATTGATAAACAAGCCTTGAGGATTAAATTTACCTGAACTCTTTACCAGAATGAAAAGTTTACAAAAGTTACATTTTTAAAGCAATTATTGCTGATGACAATTTGTAGGCTCAGATGATGGGTTGATTGATTGATTGAATGAATGGTGTTTCACGCCGCTTTCAACATTATCGCAGTCATATCAAGGCGATAGCTCACATATTCATGTATTTCCTGCGTTTTACCAGTACTAGGCTAGGGCTCTGAAGTGTCTTGCCCAAGGACACTCCCACGGGCTCAGATGATGAGAGTTGTCTTTAACCCTGTACCACATAATCCCAATTTTTAATTGACAAGAAGGAGGAGACTTTTGAAAACATTGTGGGAAAAGGAGAAAATGGTGGTAACCAGCACTTTCTCCTTTTCCCACAATGTTTTCTATCCTATAAAAAACAGAAATAGCGATTTTAGCAACATTTAAATTGTTGTCTGCAAAATTTATGCTTTCAATTTGTCAATTTTGTCCTATGGTGAAGTGTTGAAATGGTTTTTAAGCTTAGACCTAATTATATAACATTATTTGTGAAGCAAGTTCTAAAATTTGTATTTTCATTAATTTTTCTCATTGGCTGCCTCTTGAAAGACTTAAACCAATACTCGCAGCGTAATGTGGGTGGTTTGATATCATGGCCAGCTCAGTGTCAACCTACAAAGCGACTAATACCATGGTACAAGTAATCAGTCAGTACACTTTGTTCTTAAATTGCTGTTTCTATAAAAAAAATAGTAAAGCAGCTGTTCTTATGTAATGGATATTGTAGGAATAGTTGTGGGGCAGAGTGTTGGCTTATCATAACAGAACTTCAATGCTCAAATCATGTTGAGGTCTGCGACAATTTCTAGAGCAACTCATATCATGGCAAGTTGTGCAGTTCTGGATAGGTATTCAGGAAGAACCTTGTTGAGATTGATTGACTCCTCACCTTTTTCCACAAAATCCCGACTTTTAGCAAACCTGAGAAAGAAGCCTTTTGAAAAAAGTGTAGGAAAAGGAGAAAATGTCTGTAACCGGCATTTTCTCCTTTTCCCACAATGTTTTCTACCATATCAAAAACAAGATTCCTCATTTGAGTTACATTTAAATTGTCGTCTGTAAGTACTTTTTATTAGGACAAATCTACATTTTTCTTGTGTGGTAAAGAGTTTAGCAGAAAATCACACAATGCTACAATCACCACGAGGAGAAAGGCTTTTGAAAACATAGTGTAAAAAGGAGGAAATACCGGTAACCAACATTTCCTCCTTTTCCCACATTGTTTTTTACCCTTTCAAAGTCAAATCCCATCATTTGAGCAAGATTTTATTCATCGTCTGCAAATGCTTTCAATTTGGATAAGTCTGAAAATTTGTTGTTTGTTACATATGGAACGCAACACGTGAAAAGGGGCATTCGGACATTTGCGTAAGGTGTCGTCTCGGATCAGCCTGCGCAGTCTGCGCAGGCTAATCCGAGACGGCACTTTACGACTACATTTTGTCCTTCAGTAGACATGCGCAAAAAAGAAAATTACATAAAAACGGAAAGTGTCATTTCGGATTAGCCTGCGCGGACGGTGCAGGCTGATCCGAGACGACACTTTACGCAAATGTCCGAATGTTGCAGGCCATATATAGAGTAACCCTTCCAGTGCCCAATAAATCTAACAGACATTTTCAGAAAATAGTATTGTTACCTATAAAATGGAAATTTTCAAGGCTGCTTTTGGCCAGAATGTCTCGGTATGTGTTTTTGTGCAGTCTGATCTTGATCTACTCTGGCTGCAAAGACAACTTAAATCATGGAAAGAGCTTCATCAGAAAATATTGAAGCAGCAGTTCAAATGTTTGCTCATTTCTAAAAACATTATCAGTCCTATCAGCCCTTTGAATGGACACAATACATTTAAAATTATATTGAGGGCTCTATGTAAATAAAATTTGACCCAACAAGGACAATGCAAAAAGACACTTAAAGTTAACCCTTAATGCTCCTTTAACAACTATAATTATTGCCTTTGTGGCCAGTGAAGATCAAGATCAGTCTGCACAAAACATGCAGTCCAATCTTGGATGTACACTGTCCACTTTGCAGAGACATTCTTTACAAGAACAACGGTTGAATTTGGGCTTACTTCAGTCTTATGTCTATAGTGAAATTATCTGTAAGGTTTATTCGGCGCTCTATGGGTTAGGGTAATGAATAAAATTGTAATGCTATTTGTTGAACAGAGCAATAAAGATCAAAGCTTTGTTATAGGTCTTTGTTTGTCCCTTTCAGTGCCGTAGGCAAAAATAGGGGCTCTAATGGACAGCATAGATCAAGATCAGACTGCACAGAACATGCAGTCTGATCTTGGATCTATACCATCCGCTTGTGTAGTCAAGTCTACAAGATAAAAGATCTGTCCAAGTTTCAGAGGATTGCATTTTCAGCCAGCAATGTTTTGTGCTGAAAGAGTTTAACCTTAGGCTGCTAAGTGCGACTCACTGACCTTTTGCAGACAATGTTGATCAAGATCAGACTACACAGAACGTGCAGTCTGATATTGGATCTACACTGTCCGATAAAGAGATTTTTTCCTGCTAAAAATATCTCTGGAGTAGCAAAGTTTGAGTTTTTACTATAGGGTTGAAATTTTTGTTTCTCTTATTTAGCAGATTTAGAGTTGATTAACCTATTTTCTCATGAAGCAATAAGAGCAGCAGATGACTTGGAAAACAGCTTTGTAAAATGGAGATAACTTATTCTTACCTATCTTAAATCCATAAATAGATTTGATCTATAAATATGTAGGAAAACATTGAAGCAACAGGAGAAATGGCTTGTATACTAAAAAGTTGATATTGTGTCATTTGTATATAACCAAGAAGAAAGATCGTAAACAATACATTATGGGTTTTATGAATTTCGGAATTGGTGTTTATGTACAAGTAAATGAACCATGCTCTATGAAAAGGGGGCTTCGTAAGTATGGATTCAGGTCAGCCTGCACAGCTCTACTTTAGGCAAAGTTTCTGCATGTTTCAGTTATATTGTGGTGACATAACTGATATAATGTTGAAAACGGTGTTGAACACCATACATTCAATCAATCAATCCAGTTGGTAAAGGATATGTGACATCTGACATGCTATGAGACCATAGGGCCCAAAAGCACACTTTGTATGTGCACAATGTTACAGATGGCAATTATTTCCAAGATGAATTTTGTCACATTAGAGGAAAAAAAATGTTTTCATCATATATGCCAGATCCAGGCTTGGTTATGAAATGTTTCTAAAACCCTGGTTAAAGCCATTTTCTCCTTTTTCCACAATATTTCAAAAGCGTTTTTTTGGGGGGTTTATGAAGGCATGGATTGTTTGCTAGAGAGGGTCTCAAAAACATTTCAGTATAATTGAAGACTTAACCCTTAACCCAGCTAGATAAAAGAAATGAAACTTTAAAGCCGATAGTAAAAACCCAAATTTTCCTATTTCAAATGTAATTTTGGAGGAGAGATATCTTCTATTTGGACAGTGTAGATCCAAGATCAGACTGCACATTCTGTGCAGTCTGATCTTGATCTACGCTTTCCGCAAAAGGTCAGTGAGTCAAGCTTTGCAGCCTAAGGGTTGAATAGTGTTATTGCTAAATTTCTTTTCCCGCCAAAACTTTACAGTTTCACTATTTATCTCTTGAACATCTGTCCCAATAATTTTGGTGATTTAACTCTACAAAATGACAACATTTTACACTTTTCTAAATTCAAAGCAGTTGCAGATGAGAGATATAATGTGCCTCATTTTTTAATGATACAAATTTTCTTTGAAAGTAGAAAACATTGTGGGAAAAGGGAAAAGATGATCAAATTTTCAAGAAAATTTCCTTTTATGATTGGCATGTAACAGTATCAATTACAACAAAAGTACAATTTGGTAAATGTTTTAGATCTATTAATAGGATCAAAAGCATTTAATTTTTTTCTCCATAATTTACCTTTCTTAGAGGAGTCTAAAAGTAAAGGGATACGTCTTTGAAAAGCTTGAAAACAATGTGGAAAAAGTAGAAAATGCTGGCTTATTCTCTCCTTTTCCCACAATGTTTTCATAAGCCTAAGTACTCAGGATCTTAAGAACACAGGCTGATTTGACAATGTGATGATAAAATTTCAAAGGAAAATTCACTTCTCTTTAATATTTCTTGCGAAATTCTCATATAACCTGGCAACTGGCCCATTCAACCTTGATGGGAAACTATCGGACAAGTCTTTAGAATTGAAGTGATATCACTTTCAAAAACGTAGATTTTTCCAAATTGTTTCTTTTAAAAACTTTGATTTATTTAATTCGTTTCATCAAGAAAACTGTCATTCACTATCTCAATAGGTGGCAGTTGTCAGAAGTTTAACTCTTTATGTGACGGCAAAATTTTTGGCTTGACTGAACTAAACCATTTGCAGACATTAAATCGAATGTACCTCAATATGATATGTCTTTGATAGGAGAGAAAACATTGTCGGAAAAAGGAGAAAATGCAGGATACCTGCATTTTCTCCTTTTCCCACGATGTTTTCAAAAACTTTCTTCCTCCAAGTCATTGAAACACAAGATGGTATTGTAAGGGTTAACCCTTATCCCACTAAATAACTAAAATGAATTTTTTCAATTCGATAGGTTAAGCCCAAATAATGCTGTTTCAAAGTTCTGTTTGGGGGAATAATATCTCATTATTAAAGAGTGTAGATCCAAGATCAGACTGTACGTTCTGTGCAGTCTGATTTTGATCTACACTGTCCACAAAAGGTCAGCGACTCACGCTTAGCAGCCAAAGGGTTAATCAGTAAAATGTTGAATCTTTTGCTTCCGGCTGAACAAATTTGATTTTACTTAAGGTCTACGGCCCCTAACTCTCATATATAAAGACGGAAGCTGCCGAGGTTGGCCGAATAGCCTTTACGTATAAATGTCGATGTTACAGGATATTTACCGATGAGTTAGTGAGTCTGCAGCCCCTTACTCTCATATTAGCAGATGGAAGCTGTCGAGATTGGCTGAATAACCTTTACGAAAAACGTTGATGTTACACCATATTTACCGTTGAGTTAGGGGTCATAATCCTTATGTCTAAATGTACTAATCAATGCTAATGATAATGCATTTTTATAACAATTCAGCATCAGGTAAAGGATGGTTTAGAATTAAGATCTGATCATATCCTGTGCAGTCTAATCTTGATCCATACTGTCTTCAAAAGCTAGTTAAATTGCCATAGGTATTGAAGGAGTTAAGAGAAAAATAAACTGTTCGTCTTTTTGTTGATGAAAATTTCAGGGTATCTATGTAAATTTTCTCTAAGTTGTGTGATGGATGGAATTTAAATTACTAGGTTTTTTTCCAAAAAAGTATTTTGTAATTCAGTTTTAAAATAGCTCATTGCAATTTAATGCCTTGATAGTCAACAAAATTGACTAGTCTATATTAAGGATTATTCAGAGGTTATAGTTTGTATGATGTTAATAGTTTGTTTGTATGGTGTTAATAGTTTGTTTGTATGGTGTTAAAGATAAAATAAATGATAATACAAAATTACAAAAAGTTTAACTTTGTCCAATTGAAAGCATTTATAGATGACAAAATAAGTGGGACTCAACCTTGTGGGAAAAAAAGCATTTTCTCCTGTACCTGCAATGTTTTCGAAAGCTGTCTTTTACATGGTTGTTAAAGTGGTGTGGTGAAGCATGAAGCCCACTTACAACATTATTTCAAGACAACTATCCATGCTTTCATAGAACTTCTTTCACAATTTTTATGCACCATGTTTTTCTCAATCCACTAGCTGCTTTCCCACCTAACCATCGACAAAATAATGATCAGTGGTGAGAGAAGAATGAATCCTGTTATATTTACTATCAATAATCCTCGAAAAGACATCAGCTGAGCTGGGGTTACGAACCAGTGACTCCCTGTTTCAAGCCCTGTACATTACTTCAGATTACTGGTAGCTAAGTCGGTAGCATACAGGTACAGGACTTGAGAACAGGGGGTCGCTGGTTCAATCCCCAGCTCACCCAATTTCTTTCTGAGGACTGATGATATTCATTGCGACAGGATTCATTCCTCTCTCACCACTGACCATTGTTTCAATGATGCTTTTGTGGGAAACCAGCCATTGGCTTGGAAAGAATATTGTGCGGAGTACTGGTAAAAGAAACTCCAGGAAAGCATGGATAGGTGCACTGCCTGCCAAGATAAAACTGTAATTATGTTGAAACACCATACAATCAATCATACCCTGTACATTACTGATGGAGCTACCATGCTGAAGTGGCTGAGAGGGATTACAGATGTCAAATAATCTTGCAAAAATACTGGGACATTTTAAACTTAATGTGACACATTCAAGACTGATTCCAAACTCTAGTTGCTTTTAAGGACAGTGCAGATCAAGATCAGGCTGCACAGAATGTGCCATCTTTCCTTGAATCTACACTTTTTGCTACATAGTTACATTTATTCTGGCTAAAACTATCATCTTGAAATAGCACTATTGAACCGTTTTTCCAAAACAAAAAGACTCATTCATTCAACTATCACAGAGTTAACTCTTTAGCAAAAAAAATTCTGAGTTTTAACGACCGTAAAGTGGGAAGCTTTTGAAAACATTATGGGAAAAGGAGAAAATGCTGGTAACCAGCATTTTCTCCTTTTTCCTCAATGTTTTCTATCAATATTAGGACAAATATTATCATTTGGAAAAAGTTTGAATTGTCAAGTACAGATTCCGTCAATATAGATGGGTGTAAAGTTTTGCCATGTTGTAAAGGGTTATAGGTATCATCAAAATAATTAATCAGACAACCTTACTTACTGCTCTCTGGTTAAAGCCATGGTCACATTTATGGTCATGTACGTAGTTGACCGTAGTTCATTTCGATTGTAGTCTGCCGTAGTGTTAATATGGTCAACTAGGTTGAAGTAAGTTCGAAGTAGGTTCAAAATTGGCAAAAAGAGGAAATATAGAAAGTCTAAGTCGGATGAACTACGTTTAAGTATGGTTAACTACATTCAACTGCGAGCAAAGTGGCTAGGGTTAACTACGTTCAGCACATGTTAGATAGTTTACTGTAGTGGGGAATGACCGTAGTTGGCCATAGTTGAACATATGAAACACACTACGGTTAAGTAAGATCAATTACGGTTAACTATGGTCAACTACGTTTGAACTATGGTCACAGTAGGGTCACAACATTGTATTTAACCGCAAACATTTTTGAATTCGTTTAAAAATTATGTGCTTACTACATGCAAATCATAAGTTAAAACTACGTTCATTACTATGTTGAATTACAGTTAGCTATGTGTAACTATGATCAACTACGTTTAATATGTTCAACTACGGCCATCTACAGCCGTTCCCCACTACGGTCAACTACGTAAGGTGTGACCACGGCTTAAATTAGTTATAGGATGTAACTGTAGATAATAAGTGCATTGTAAAATATGTGTGCCATGCTCCCTGAGAAGGTAGTTTAATGTAAGTCCTATTCATGCTTACCAGGAGTATCTTACCAGCACTTTGCACACGATTCTTTACTTAGCCACCAGCTGCTTTACCAAATAAAAAATATCAGTGGTAAGAAAGGAATGAATCCTGATGCAACAACTATCATCAGTGCTCAGAAAGAAACTGGCCAAACTTAACTACTCAAACCAGTAACTTCCTGGTTCCAAGTCCTGTATGTAACCAACTGTGCAGCTGGCTCAGCCTTAAAAGAGTTGTAGACTATTGAAAGTATTTGCCAAAACAAATGTGACAAAACAACCCTTGTAACACTGAGCCTAAATTCAATTGTTGATACTGACATTGTAGATCAAGAACAGAAGGCAGAGAACCTGCAGTCCAATCTTGAATACAAAGACAACAAAGATCTGAAATTGCAATATCTGTATCTATAGCACTGACTGAAAATGCCCATTCCATTTGAGTCATGCTCTGTGAAAAGGGGGTTTAAGGCATTTGTGAAAAGTATCGACCCATGTCTGCCTGCGCAGTCTGCACGGGCTGACGCGAGTCGAAACTTTTCACTATCTTTAAATTTTATGTATGCCAAAGGATAATTCTACATCATGATTAAGTTGGTTGTTTGACAAAATTGACTTTATGGATCCATAATTATGTGATGACTTGCTTGGTATCATGAATCACAGAGATGCATTAAGCCCCCTTTTGCGAGAGCATGACTCATTTATTTGATATTACAATGATTGTGTGTGTCCCCCAGAGAGTACAAAATATTAAGGGAAAAGGAGGAAATGCTGGTAATCAGTATTTTCTCCTTTTTCACTCACTGCTTTTAAAAGCTTTCTTCCTCAGGGTTTTCAAAATGTTCTCCAAGGCTTTTTTCTCAAAGAGTTGTAAAGTCATGGACCCATTTGGCAAAGGGGAAAAACTGGTAAGGCCATAATGATTAAGGAAGGTTGGATAGTGATGGACAAAGGCTGGTACGAATTAGCTCTTGACAAGATGACAAAATTTTAGATTTGTCAAAAATTAAAGCATTAAAACTTTACAGACAAGTTAAATTTGGCTCAAATGATGAGGATTGTCATTAACATGGTAGAAAACATTGGTAGATTGATTCAAAATCTTTTTATTTTCTGATGGTCATAAAATAAAAGGATAATTTTGTACAGGTATAAAAATGAATAGAAAGGTCATATCAATACGATTTTTTCAAAAACCTTTTTTTTTCATGGTCATAAAAATTTGGCAAGGGTTAGATGAAATGTTGATAGCAATTGACAAAGGCAAGTATTACCATTCAAATGTGACATTATCATTTAAAACTCTTTAACAGGCAAAAAATAGCCATGTCCAAATTGAAAGCATTTGTAGATGAGAAAACTAATGTAGCTCAAAGGATGTAACTTAACTTTGAAATGTTAGAAAACGTTATGGGATATGGAGAAAATGCTGGTTACCAGCATTTTCTCCTTTTCCCATGATGTCTTTAAAAGCCATCAATTTGAGGATGGTCAAAACTGGAAATTGTGTGATAAAGTGTTGAAATTGACAGTATCATTAAAAAGACATAAACTTTCCCAAAAATTCCTTTGATTTTGCTCTTGACTTATAGTTAAGTCTTCACCTTCTGACAAAATTTTGGACTTCTCAAAATTAAACGCGAAAGCAGACCACAAATTAGATTTTGCTAAAGTGGTGATATTTGTTCTAGAAAGGCTACAAAACATTGTGGAAAAAGGAGAAAATGCTGGTTACCAGCATTTTCTCCTTTTCCTACAATGTTTTCAAAAGCTCTCTTTTCAGGGTCGTTAAAACTCAGGATTGTGTGGTAAAGGGTTAATACCCTGTAGGAATGATAGATGAATGAAACTGACATAATTATTTTTCTATCTTTACGAAATGCACACTTAACTAAAATAAAATCTTAAAAACAAAATAACGCTTTTTACAAAAAAAAAAATCTTTCAAAAAAATAGAGTTTGCAAAAAATTGTCTTTACAAAAAACATACTTTACAAAAAAAATATCTGTACAAAAACATTTTACAAAAAAAATTACCCTTACAAAAAGCACGGCCTCTCACCTCTGATACATGTGAGAAGTTGGAAAGAAAGATGTGTCAGCACTGGCGTGAGAAAGCCAGGAAACATATGTGTGGGTGCACTGCCACCATGATATCACCTAAGCTGTAAAAATGGCATTAAACTACAATATTCATTCAATCCATCAACACAAAAAGCACACTTGTTTCACCAGTTTGGCGTAGAATTTCTGTCTAAATTGCAGACAGTGCAGGCTCAAAGTTAGACTGCACTGTGCACAAAAGCTTTGTAGGAGCAGAAGGAGCCGAGCCAGGCAGCACAGTAAGAAGTATACAGGATTTGAAACTAGGGAGTCCTAGGGTACTCTGAGGTGAAGGGATTGAAAATTAAAATCAGGGTGCTCAGCTTTTCCCCCCCCCCCCTTCCTCCTCCCTCTGTTTGGAATCAGTCTCCTCTTTGTTGTGACAATATATTCATCGGGTAAAAATACCAAGGTAACTTATGTGAATGTTGGTCATTATAAACAGGAAATGATTCATTTTTGTATCAGATCATATATCTGCCTCATTTGAATAGATGAATTAATTTTCTCCCAGACGATCCTGAATTTCAATGACCATGATGAAGAAGCCTTTTGAAAACATTGTGGGAAAAGGAGAAAATGCTGGTTACCAGCATTTTCTCCTTTTCCCACCATGTTTTCTATCCTACTAATGGCAAATTCTTTCATTTATAGCCACATTTAAATTGTCGTCTGAAAATGATTTTCAGTTTGGAAAAGTCTACATTTTTGCTGTATGATAAAGAATTAACTCTACTAGAAGATAAAATTTTAGAATTTTCTGATGTGAAACCATTTGCAGGCAACGATTTAAAGGTGTATGAAAAAAAAAATGGGATAAGTATCTAATAAGGTAGAAAACAATGGAGAAAAAGCAGAAAATGTTGGTTACCAGCATTTTCTACTTTTTCCACAATATTTAAAAAAAGCTTACTTTAAAACTGTGAAAGGGTAAAATAGGTGAATTAAATGAAATTTTATCCAAGGATGTTGTGAATATTTCCCCCCCCCCCCCCATTTTACCTTGTTGATGTTTAAACCCTTGTCACACAATCCTTAGTTTTAACGACTCTGGAAGAGAAGGCTGTCTTAGAAGTTTTGGGAAAAGGAGCAGTGTTTTTGCCTTTTCAGGCAATGTTTTATGCCATATCAAAGACAGAAATCATCATATGAGCTACGCTTCATTTATGTCTGCATGTGCTTTCAATTTAATCTGGTCCTACATTTTGTCGTTTGGTAAAGAGTCTGAAATCTATTCAGCTGCACTGAAAGACATATTTTCTAATTTGGTTGTTCAGGCCAGGTCAGCCAATCAAAACGCTGCATGATTAAAATTGAAATAGTAATAACTTCCTCGTGTTAGAATAGCCTGGCTGGGTTGCTCAGTGGTTAGCTTATCTGACTCGTGACCCGGAGGTTGTGGGTTCGATACCCCCTTGCAGCAAACTTTCTTTCCGACGATTTTGCGCCTCTCACCTCTGATGCATGTGAGAAAAATAGTCAATGGCTTTGGAAAGAAAATTGTGTCGGTACTGGTGTTAGAAAGCCAGGAAACACATGGGTGCGTCACTGACCGCCATGATGTGACCTAAGCTGTTAAAATGGCGTTAAACTCCAGTACAAACCAAACCAAACTTGTGTCTGAATATTCCTTATCCTGCTGAATTTTAATTGTTGACTAAGAAAAAGCCTTTAGAAAACATTGTTGGAAAAGGAGAAAATGCTGGTAACCAGCATTTTCTCCTTTTCCCACAATGTTTTCTACCCTACTAAAGTCCAGTTCTATCATTTGAGTAACACTGAATTTGTCATCTGCAAACTCTTTCAATTTGGATGAGTCCACAAATTTGTTGTCTGTTTAAGAGTTAATCAAACATAATTCTAGACTGGTCTAAATTCAAAGCATATTCAGATGACAAATCAAAAGTAGATCGATGATATTTGTCTGTAAAAGAGTAGAAAACATGGTGGGAAAAGGAGAAAATGCTAGTTACCAGCATTTTCTCCTTTTCCCACAATGTTTTCAAAAGCCCTTTCCTTCTGGGTCATTAAAATTCGGGATTGTGTTGTAAAGGGTTAATGTATGTAAAGGCTACAGACATGGTTGCAAACGGCAGAATGAGTTGGGAGCAAGGACTGTATCCTACATACATTTTTCTTAAAAATCAAATAAAGGATATTTGGGTTTTTTTTCGGTGAAAGATCAAAATTTATTTCATTGAGTGAACATCATCAGCAGTATTTTTATGAATGGTGCATTCAGGAGGTTATTTTTTTTTTTTTGGTGAAAGATCGACATTTATTTCATTGAGTGAATATCAGCAGTAATATTTTCATGAGTGGCGCAGTTGCAAGTGAAAATATTACTGATGATGTTCTGGAGATAAAGTAAAATTTGATCCTTCATTAAAAAAAAAACCAACTGTTCCATTTATTTCATGCTTCTAACCCCTGTTTTGTTGTCAAAATCCATTACAGTTGTTTTCGTTAATTCCCCATGGCGTACCCACCTCCACATAAGAATGCATTACAATTATATGTAAAGTGCTAGAAATGTAGGGTAAATCCATCTGAATTTTGTCATATTTCCCTCCGGTTGAATGGCACATGCTGTTTACCTAGGTAAATAGTGCGGGGGAACTACTGTTTTCACCTTCAACTGAAGAGTTAGAAATCAAAGCGTTGAAAACACTGGAGTGGCATTTGTCAAGGAAACCATTTTGTGGAATTAATAATTTGAAAGAAAAGGATAAATATTATTCAAGTATTGGCCTGAAAGTCAACCTACTGAGCAAATTAACACCTTTTTTGGTTGAAGGGAGAGTACTCATGACAAAGTTAGGATTATTTATGTATTGGTGGTCTCCCTTCGATGATTCAGGAGGAGTCAGGAGTAATGTCCCTTGACAGTAGGATGCATGATGGGTAGAGAGAGAAACCATATAAATATATTGAATTAAATTAAGTTTGTACCTGAAAACTATGATTTTGAGCTATCTTTGGCCGTAAAGATCTAATTCCCAACATTACAATCAATTATTTCGATCTATAAATATTCATGCACAATCAAATGGAGTAAGGTGCAATCTTGGGACGAACAAGCCCAGGGACAAACTGGTTTTGGAATGAAAAGGCCCGGGACTTAGCAGTCAGTAGACAAATTATGTGTATATCATTGTGCCAATAGAAGGCTTTGAGCAGGTGAAGCTATTTTCAATCAAAAAGAAGCGGGTGAAGCTATTTTCAATCAAAAAGAAGTATTTCCACGATCGATGGTTTCACCCAGTGTATTTTAATATGTCATTTCCAATTACATATCTGAGTGCGATCGAAAAACTCATTTGTCTGAGAGAAATTGAGTTTAATTGGGTTTATTTCCTTTGGCTTTACACAAAATATGATACATTGTCTTCAAAATTCAATATTGAACTCATAGTGGCATTGTCTTCGACAAATGTCACAAAAATAAAATCGGTATTTTTCACTAGTCATAATAAGAAATATCAAACCATAATCCAACATTATTTCTCAATGTACTACCACAAAGCATGAAATAAATAATTACATGTAGTGTTTAATGGCATTCTCAAGATAGGGTCTTTAACTCTTTTTCAGACAACAAAATTTCAGAATCCTTAAAATTGAGAGCATTTGCAGAAGACAAATTTAATGTGACCAAAATGTTGAGATTTGTCTTGAGTTCTGAATTTTTCAAAACTTGCTGCCTTCTTCGTCTCGAGCTCAAGATTGTCTGGTAAAAAGTTAATAGATTTGGCATTTTTGGGGTATAGATAAAATATGCCTATGGAAGAAATGTTGATATGGTAACAGATAAGAGCATTATTACAGAACAGAACAGATTTCATAATGACTTGTACAAAGTACACCGTCAGCTGCACATAAACACAATGTACAAAGCAAAATGGTACATGGATAATAAATCGAGATGTTACAGAGAACAAAATATAGGGAAAAAATGGTTTTAAAACTATGTTAAGGTCTACGGCCCCTAATTCTCATATTAAAAGACGGATGCCGCGAGATTGGCCAAATAGCCTTTACAAAAGCGTCAGTGTTACACCATATTTACCGATGAGTTAGTGAGTCTTCTGCCCCTAACTCTCATAAAAAAAGACAGAAGCTGCTGAGATTGGCCAAACAGCCTTTACGAAAATGTCCATGTTACACAATATTTGCCGATGATTTAGGGGTCATAATCCTCAAGTAGAAGCTAACAAGTTGTAGAGAGTGAACATTTAACTCTTAACTCTTTACCAAACAACAAAATTTTAGACTTGTCCAAATTGAAAGCATTTGCAGACGACAAAATAAACATGACTCAAAAGTTGAAACTTGACTTTAGAAGGGTAGAAAACATTGTGGGAAAAGGAGAAAATGCTGGTTACCAGCATTTTCTCCTTTTCTCACAATGTTTTCAGAAGGCTTCTTCCTCTGGGTTGTAAAAACCAGGGATTGTTTGGTAAAGGGTTAACCAAATGACAAAATTTTGGACCAGACCAAATTGAACGGATTGGGACACAACAAAGTAAATGTTGCTAAATCGATGATTTCTGTCTTTGATAGGGTAGAAGACATTGTGAGAATAGGAGAAATACTGTTTACCAGCATTTTCTCTTTTCCCCTCAATGTTTTCAAAATTCTATTCTTTCAGGATTGTTTGGTAAAGGGCTAAAAAGCTATAAATCTATAATATTTCTAACCTGATTTTCCAAATTACAATGTTGAAGTCTGTTTTCATAAGGAAGATCTTCGTTTGTAACATTAGTTTCAAAGGTATGTATTTGCAGATTATCAAATATCTTTAGGCAAATTTTCTATCTATACAACTACAGATGAGCCATGCTTTGTGAAAAGAGAGGTAAGCAGCATCTTCTCCTTTCCTCACAATATTTTGTACCCTTTCAAAACCAGATACCATTACTTTAGTGACATTTAATATTTAATTGGTGGTCTGCAAATGCTTTCAGTTTGAGCGAGTCCAGAATCTTGTCGTTTGGTAGATAGTTAAATGAACAGTTTAGATCAAGATCAGACCCTAAAGAACATGTGGTCTAACCTTAGACCAATGCTGCCGGCTTCTTTGCCAGAAAGTGTAACCAAAAATGTATAATTATTTAGTACTAACTAATATAATGTCCATTCCATTTACTTAGCACTACTTTGGGTTAACACTTTACCAAACAATACTAACTTTTAATGACTCTGGGAAAAAAAGGATTTTGAAAACATTGTGGGAAAAGAAGAAAATGCTGGTTCCACCAGCATTTTCTCCTTTTCTCACAATGCTTTCAAAAACTGTTTTACTCAAGATTGCTAATACTCCAGAATGTTGAGTAAAGGATTAATTAGTAACAAGATAGGTGGTTGTGATTTCAACTAGTCTAATTCATCTCCATTAATTTACACTGGTCTTTTGTCACTTTGTTTTTATATGATGTAACAAATACTGTAGCTATATATATATCACTATACATGATAATTATGTTTGTTTGCTGTTTTGTACATAGTTATGTATATGCCTTGCTCAAGGGCATTCTTATCATGTATTGATTGATTGTATGGGTGTTTAATTAAGGCAGTTTTCAACATTTTTAGCTTGGCTGTTTTCAAAGAAAACATTGAGGTATGTTGTAGCCCTGACATTGTCTGCATCATTATGCAAAAACTTTGACATTTTATGATATCTCTATTATTACTTCAAACTTGGACAAGTTGTTATCTATCAAAAGAGGAACCTGTACAACAAGGGCAGGGAAACATCAAACTATTTTTACACATTTATGTCCCTTTTTGACTTAGAAAATCAAGCAACCACAGTCAAGTGTTGGCACCCGCATGCGACGGATGCTCTTGTTTCAGTTATATCACGGTGGCCAGTGCACCTATCCATGCTTTCCTGGAATTTCATTTTACCAATACTCTGCACAATATTCTTCCCAAGCCACTTTCTGCTTTCCCACATAACCATCATCAAAACAATGATCAGTGGTGAGAGAGGAATGAATCTGGTCGCAATGACATTCATCGATCCTCGACAAAGAAGTTGGCTGAGTTTGGGATTCGCACAAGTGATCCACTGCTCTCAAGTCCTGTACACTACAAGCTGTGCCACCAGGGTTTGACTTTTACCATCTATGATGAAGAAGGGATTGAATCCTGGTTACCAGCATTTTCTCCTTTTCCCATAAGGTTTTCAATAGGCTTTTTCCTCAGGTTGTTAAAACTCCGGGTTGTTTGGTAAAGTGGTAAAGCAAAAACAAGTTTGATCTATGATGTTGCTGCACAATTTATCATTTCAAGCTTTTAAAATTCAGCAGGGAAAAGACCTTGATCAATCAAGTGTGCAAATGGAAAAAATAAAAATACTTAATATTTTAGAGATCTTTTAACTCTTTACCAAATGACAAAATTTTAGAGTCGTCTAAACTGAAAGCATTTGCAGGCAACAAATGAAGTATGTCTCAAATGATGGAGCCTTTCTCTGAAGGATTAGAAAACATTGTGGGAAAAGGAGAAAATGCTGGTTACCAAAAGATTAACAGTTGCAGTTATAGCTGCGGTGATACAGTCACAACAGCTTGAATCAGTGAGGTATGATTTTGAAGGTTGTAAGTTCGAATCCCAACAGAGGCAAATTATTTTCGCAGTATATTTCTTTTCCCCCAAATAAGAATAAACAGTTGTGTCCTTATGATTTTTCATACAAAATACCAGCTTTCTCTTCCCCCCAGCCACCATTTTTTATTTTGTCAAATTCTAGCACTATGCTCTTTTAACCCTTTACCACATAATCCCGACTTTTAACGACCCTAAGAAAGAAGCCTTTTTAAAACATTGTGGGAAAAGGAGAAAATGCTGGTAACCCTTCCCAAAACAAATTTCAAATTTTCAGTTACTTTTATTTTGTCGTCTGCAAATGCTTTCAATTTGGACAGGTCCAAAATTTTGTCGTTTGGTAAAGAGTTAAGCCTTTACCACACAATTTCCCTTGAGAAACAGCTTTTGAAAATACTGTGGGAAATAAAGAAAATGCTGGTAACCAGCATTTTAGTCATACTGTATTTGTCGTCTGCAAATGCTTTCATTTAGAAAATTCTAAAATTTTATCGTTTAGTAAAGAGTTAAATGTTTCACAAAGGTAAAAATATACATCTAGACTTTTTAAGATGCTTTTTGCATAAATTTCAGGGAAATCACCAACCACTATGTAGAAAACACCATCAATTATTAACTGATCAGACAGAAATAGGCAAAATGTACTTTATGTCCCAGCTGTTATGCTTATTCAAGCATTCAAAATGGCTGATTTTTAAAAAAGATAAAATATTTATGAACAAAACATGTAGGTATCCATGTTTGGGCATGAGCCTGGATATTTCATTCAGGATGTTATTTTTTTTAACTCGGATTGCAAAATAAACCCACTCCAGGGACATTGTCAGTCTAGCACTAAGACCTGAATAGATGTAATATTGTAAGGTTGCTTTTGACTAGAATGTCTTTGCACATTGGACAGTGTAAATCAAAGATCAGACTGCACATTTTGTGCAGTTTGAACTTAGTCTATGCTGGCAATGGAGTCAACTTAAGATGTCTTGGGTCAATCTTGATGTCTCAGCCTTTGACAGAGAATCCAGGTTTTTTTATCCGTATCAAATGAAAAAAAACAGACTTGTCCAAATTGAAAGCATTTGCAGACGACAAATTAAAGGTGAGTCAAATAATGGTTTTTGTCCAAGAAAAGAGTAGAAAACATGATGGGAAAAGGTGAAACTGCTGGTTACTAGCTTTTTCTCCTTTTCATACCATGTTTTCAAAAGCTTTTTATCTCTGGGTCATTAGAACTCCGGATTATGTGGGAAACGGTTAATCCTTTACCACACAACAAAATTTTAGGCTGGTCCAAATTGAAAGCATTTGCAGTTGACAATTTCAATGTGGCTCAAATGATGCGATTTTTCTTTGATAGGGTAGAAAACATTGTGGGAAAAGGAGAAAATGCTGGTTACCAGCATTTTCTCCTTTTCCCACAATGTTTTCAAAAGGCTTCTTCCTAAGGGTCGTTAAAAGTCGGCATTGTGTGGGAAAGGGTTAACACTTTACCAAACAATCCTGAAGGCTTTTACTTGATCTGTACAAGACCACTAAGTTTTGGACTTGGCCATATTGCAAGCATCAGCAGATGCCAAATTCAACATGGCTTGTAGATTGGATAATTCTTTGAATAGGAAAACTGGTGTGAAAGGATGCGTAGAATGGTTTCCTTTAGTTTACAATCAGCGAGCTGTCAAGCGCCAGCAAGGCATTATGCAGTGTACATGACTTAAGACCTGGGGTTGGGTGCTCAAATCCAGTGCTTTGACTAATTTCTCTCAGAGGAGTGATGGTAGTCATTGCAATAGGATTCATTCCTCTCTCACAGTTTTGACAATGGTTATGTGAGAAAGCAGCCAGAGGTTTTAGAAACATACTGTGCAAAGTTATGGTAAAAGAAACTCTAGAAAAGCATAGGTAGGTGCACTGGCAATAGCTGAAATAATGTTGTAAATGGTGTTAAGCAACATATGAATAAAAAAATATGTGTGCTGATGGTGTTGATCTCAGATCATAATTTCTTTGCAGTTGATCGTTAACCTGATTGATTGATTGTATAGTGTTTAAAACTGTTTTCAACCTTATTTCAGTTATATCGCGGCGGCCAGTGCACCTATCTATGCTTTCCTAGAGTTTCTTTTACCAGTATTCCACACAATTTTCTTTCCAAGCCACTGGCTCCTTTCCCAAATAACCATCGTCAAGACAGTGGTCAGCGGTGGGAGAAGAATGAATCCTGTCGCAATGACTATCATCAATCCTCGGAAAGAAATTAGCCGAACGAGGGATCTCACCCATGACCTCCTGATCTGATGGTCTGCACGCTACCGACTGAGTCTTTAACCCTTTACCACACAATGATGACTTTTGACGACCCTGAAGAAGAAGGCTTTTGAAAACTTTGTGGGAAAAGGAGAAAATGCTGGTAACCAGCATTTTCTCCTTTTCCCACAAAGTTTTCTACCCTTTCAAAGAAAATTGCGTCATTTGAGTCACTATGAAATTGTCGTCTGCAATTGCTTTCAATTTGAATAGGTCTAAAATTTTGCCGTATGGTAAAGAGTTAACCTGATAACCAGCAATCCCTCCTTTTTCTCTACGATGTTTTCTACCCTTTCAAGTATAGATTTCAATATTTGAGCAACATGTAATTAATTTTGTCCCCTGCAAAATTTTAGTGCTTTCAGTTTGGTCTAGTGGTAAAGAGTTGTGACTAAGGTCAACTGTATTTGTGAAATGCATGAGTATCAAAACTGCAAGACATAAATTTAAATGTCTGACTTGGTTTGTACAATACAACAAGACAAGCATAACAGACTCGCTGATTTCTAACAAATGACTTTCATTTGAATTAAGTGAGAAATTAGCACATTTGATAACAATACCATGCAGTGAACTTATTGTTGAAATTTATTTGCTTTGATCCACAACTTTTCATTATACTCCCTACAACTATAATCTTTGGTGTGGGGGGGGGGTGCAGTTGACAAAATTTGTCCTAGATAGGGTAGAAAACACTTTGGGAAAAGAAAAAAATGCTGGTTAGCGGCATGTACTCCTTTTCCCACAATGATCTCAAAAGCTGTCTTTTTCAGGGTCCTTAAAGTCAGCATTGTGTGGTAACAGGTTAACTCGACTTTACCAAATGACAAAATTTTAGACTGGCCCAAACAATGCATTTCCAGACAATGATTAAAATATTGCTCATATGTTGAGATAGAAAACACTGTGGGAAAAGTAGAAAATGCTGGTTACCAGCATTTTCTCCTTTTTTCACAATGTTTTCAAAAGTCCATTTTCCCAGGAACAAAAAATGCTGGGATAGTTTGGTAAAGTGTCAAAGCGGCAACAGGTCAGATGAAGATTTTTAAATTGGAAACAAATTATTTGCACAGGTCATCTTTTAACTCTTTACCAGATGACAAAATTTTAGACAGGTCCAAATTCAAAGTCTATACAGACAACAATGTAAATGTAACTCAGAAGTTGAATTTTGTTTCAGGAAGGGTAGAAATTTCTGCTCTTCCTATAATGTTTTTAACAGGCTTTTTCTCAGGGGTTTTAAAAGTCAGAATCGTGAAGTAAAGGATGAAGTTTTTACCTGACAACTAAAATTTCATACTTGTCCAAATTCAAAGCGTTTACAGAATGACAAATTGAATATGGCTCAAATTACAAGATTTGTCCTTGGAAGTTGGAAAACATTGAGGGAGATGGAGAAAATGCTGGTCATGGGCATTTTTCCTTTATCCCACAGTGTTTGCATAATTTTTTTTTTTTCTAAGGTTCGTTAAAGGAAAGAAATGTTCATGAAAGGGTTAACCCTTTACCACACAATCCAGAGTTTTAACAATGCTCACAAGAACATTGTGGAAAAAGGAGAAAATGCTGGTAACCAGCATTTTCTTCTTTTTCCACAATGTTTCTCCTCTTTTGCAGACATATGTCATAATTTGAACCACATTAAATTTAGCTAAAACATATTTATTTTACATCTATTGAGAACCAAGTTCTTGCAACTTATACTAATCTCTCTTGACTCTGCTTCCTGGGTACTACATCAGTACTTGCACCGAACGTGTGGGCCAATTAACTATAAAAAATTTGACACCCCTCTCACAGGTATCAAACTCAGGGCCTTATGATTACGAGGCCGACACTCTACCTCACAACCACAGACACCGCACTTAATTTGTTGTATGCAAGAACTTTCAAAACAGGTAAGTGTATACTTTTGTGATGCGGTAAAGAGTTAACTGTAGCAATGTGACATGTGACCAATAGGATGTTCATTATTCCAGGCTATTTAAGGCATGGCAGATCACAGGCTCGTAAAGTATAACTTCCATTAGAGGAGTCCGTTTTTTGCTTACAGTACATCAATGACTAAACTTGAGAGCTGTATTAACCTTTTATGCGCAGTCACGACTTTTATTGACCCTGAGAAAAAAGCCTTTTGAAAACATTGAGGGAAAAGGAGAAAATGCTGGTAACCAGCATTTTCTTCTTTTCCCACAATGTTTTCTGCCCTTACATATACAAATTTCTATTTGCCAGTCACATTTATTTTG
This sequence comes from Hippopus hippopus, assembly GCA_946811185.2. Lineage (NCBI taxonomy): Eukaryota > Metazoa > Mollusca > Bivalvia > Cardiida > Cardiidae > Hippopus > Hippopus hippopus. The sequence goes on along the minus strand of OX328113.1, from coordinate 9,461,266 downwards.
TTGTCTGCAATGCTTTTAATTTAGACTAGTCTAAAATTTTGTCGTTTGGTAGAGAGTTACCCTTTTATTACAGCACAGTCCATAATTTAAACTGCCAAAGGAAAAAAAGCTACTGATAATATTGTAGAAAAGGAGAAAATGCTGGTAATCAACATTTTCTCCTTTTTTCACATTGTTTTCTAACCTTCTGAGGACAAATCTCACAATTTAAGCCACATGTAATTTGTTGTCTGCAAATGCTTTAAACTTGAAGAAGTCAAAGGCTTCGTCCTCAGGGTAAGAGATTAAGCACTCGGAACTGAAAAAGGATCATACAGCAAAATGACAGCACTAAAAAATATAGTTATTCTATTATGATATTCTCCTTTAAAGCATGAAATGTGATTGTCAAAAGATAATTTAGTTGTTAAATATTCATAACCTAATCGATGCAAATAAACTTTCAGAGAAAACATAATTTAAAGCTTATGTCCATTTGAAAGTCGTTGGGTCATGCAGAACCTTTTTTTCTTTGACAAGGCTAGGATGATGGTAACCTGAACATTATATAAGTTCTATATAAGACCTCCATTTTGCACAACGTTTTTTAGCCTTCTAGACACAAATTTTAAATTTTGAGTCATCTTTATGTTGTCATCTGCAAATGCGTTAAGTTTGGGCAGGTTTAGAATTCTGTCGTTTGGTAAAGAGTTAATTCAGTGATGAATTGTTTTTGATGTTTGGTTATTGAAAAGATCTTAAGAGCCCCTTTTAACTCTTTACTATGGTGGCATATTTCTGCCACGAGATACAAGATAGCTATCATGATAATTTTAGAAAACTATCACGATAATTTAAAGTATCCTGAAAATTTTATCGAGATAGTGAAAAGTTTCCTGAAAAAAATATCACGATAAAGTTAATATTATAACTCAAAATTTCTCAATGGTGCACGAAGCTGACATTCGAGATAAAATTATAGTGATAGTTCTATCCGTTTCTCGATATCTATAAATAGGAAATTCACCATTTGGATGAGCTCGGTAGTTTTTGACTTCACAAGATTGCAGTAAGTAGAAATTTGAATTATGATCAGTTGTAGCTTAATTTGTAAATTTTGACAAGACCCAAAATAAACAATAGTCTGTAAAATCAAAAAGACTACTCGAAACGCCTCCTATGAACAACTTAAAAACCATTCAGGGAAAAGGCAAATTCATAATGTTGTAGACGAAGATGTTCCGAAACCGTAATTATAGATACGGTGAATGTCAGTTGTGGGCACGAAAGCAAAGAAAAATCATGATAACAGTTAGAATTATAGCGATATTTTTATCATGAAATTTTTTATTATCTAGATAATATTTCCAGGAAACTTAGTTTTATCATGATAGTTCTCTTAAATTATCGCAATAGCTATCTCGTATCTCGCGGCAGAAAAATACCACCGTACTTTACCAAATGAAAGAAATTGAGAATTATTATCCAAATTGAAAGCATTTGCAGACATCAAATAAAACATTTCTCAAAACCTGACATTTTTCTTCCAAACATTAGAAAACATAATGGGAAAAGGAAAAACTGATGGTAACCAGCATTTCTCCTTTGTCTGCAATGTTTTCAAAGGGCTTCTTCCTCAGAGTCATTAACTCTTTACCACACAATCCCGACTTTTAACGACCCTGAGAAAAAAGCCTTTTGAAAACATTGTGGGAAAAGGAGAAAATGCTGGTAACCAGCATTTTCTCCTTTTCCCACAATGTTTTCTACCCTTCCCAAACCAAATTTCAATTTTTCAGTTACATTTATTTTGTCGTCTGCAAATGCTTTCAATTTGGACCAGTCTATAATTTTGTAATTATAGACTGGTAAAGGGGTTAAAACCCTGGATTGTGTGATGAAGGGTTATTGCATACCTGCACCACCAGAATCTACCAAAAAGTGTCACACAAATGATGGAATTTGTCTTTGAAAGGATAGAAAACATTGTGAGAAAAGGAGAAAATGCTGGTGACCAGCATTTTCTCCTTTTCTCACAACGTTTTTAAAACCCTTCCTCACAATTGTGGCACAATAAAACTTTTTTTTTTTTCATTTGCAAATGACAAAACTTGGACAGATCATAATGGATTGCAGACTATTATTTTATGAAGAGCAATTAGAAATGCTATGCTTTTGCCATCATTAAAAGGTATTCCCGGACGTCTACTTTCAGTTTCCACCTGAATACTTTAATCCTTTACCATATAATCCCTATTTTAACAACCCTCACAGAGAAGGCTTAAGGAAACATTGACCATTGGTAATCAGTATTTTTTCCTTTCCTCATAATGCTTTCTAACCACACAAGGAAAAATTTCAGTTTTTGAGTCACATTTAACTTTTTTGTGCAAATTTTTTTCAATTTGTTCAATTCTAAAATTTTGTCATTTGATAAAGACTTAACCTTTCACCATACAACCTGGTGTTTTAGCGACCTGAAAGAGGAAGACTTTTGAAAATATTACGGGAAAATGGGGGAAAAAAATCCTAGAAACCATGCAGCATTGTCTCTCTCTCCCCCCCCCCCCCCATGTTTTTCTACCTTTTAGACATATCTGATCATTTGAGCCGTTTTGGATTTTTATACGCAGTGCTTTGAATTTGGATAGATCTGAACTCTTTACCAAATGACAAAATATTGGACTAGACTAAATTGAAAACATTTGCCGGCAAAAAAAAATAAATGTAGCTCACATGGTGATTTCTGTCTTTGGTAGGGTAAAAAACTTCGTGGGAAAAGGAGAAAATGCTGGTTACCAGCATTTTCTCCTTTTCCCACAACGTTTTCAAAAGCCTTCTCTTTCAGGGTCGTTAAAACTTGGGATAGTGTGGGAAAGAGTTAATGAAAATTTGAAATATTTTCCTGGTCTTTCAGGTGAGAAGAGTGCTATCATTTACTGATTGCCTTTGAGGGAAGTTATAAGCAGACATTCTATCTTCTGACCACAAGTTTTTGTTGTACTATTGGTTTAGTGTTCCAGTTTTCATTTTTCTGTAACAGGCAAATAAATAACCTACTCAGGCCACAGATCAAACCCCCAGATCCATTATGAGTCACCAACCATTCTTAAGAACATTCTTTGTCTTATTCTCCAAGATTTTCTAAATGTGAAAGTTAAACACAACTTTTGATTGGCTAAACCAAATGGTTTAGCCAATCAGAAGTTGTGTTACTTTCACATTTAGAAAATTCCAGAGATTAAAACAAAGAAGGTTTTTAAGAATGTTTGATGAATACTGACCCAGGACTTCTAGGATTATAAGCAGACACTCTTTCATGTTGCTTAGGAGAAGGAAGTGTAAGTGCTGATAACCTCGATTTTCTCTATTTCCCACAATGGATTCCACCTATTCAAGGACATAGTACTGTTGTTTAAAAAAAACTTTTGAATTGTCCACTGTAAATTCTGTTAATATGGACAGGTCTAAAACTTTGCCTTGTCTCAAAAAGTGAATACTTGCTATTTGTACCTTTATACTAGACAACAAAATTATAGACTTGTCTGTATTGAAAGCATTGTAGACTATAGATTATATTTGGCTTTACTCTTTCACTACAGAATAACTAAATTTCATTTTCTCAAAGGCTAAAAATGCATTTCCTCTGCAAGATTAACACTTTACCACACAATGCCGAATTTTAACGACCCAGAGATAGAAGCCTTTTGAAAACGTCAGACAAGTGGCTTTTTGCAGTCTACTCGTCCGCGGACAAGTAGAAAACGAAGAGAAAATTGAAAGTAAAGATCTTTAACATTATCCTTGTGAAATAGAAATATTCTCTTCGTCTCACTTCGTAAACTTCAACATTTTTAAATTGAATTATGATAAACTATTCCCTGATACCTGGAATCAAAAACAAACATTTGGCTGAATCTGATTCTATGTGCTACGCAGGCTTTTTATTGATTTTGACTGCGCTGCAGTACAGCCGAAATGTTGTGGTTTCTTCGCGCCATTTGGTTTGTTTAATGGAGGCAACCATAACCGAACCGAGTTAATTTTTGCACATTAGAACACCGCATGTAGACTTGACGCGGTTGTCATTTCCCTATCATTCAATATCAAATTCTTTTTTATTGTTCGCAAAAACTTGCAGCTGACAAAAATTGTCGTAATTTAACACTGTGGAACACATTCTTACTTGGTTGCAGGAAACGTATTTGAAAGAAAACCAAACACACTGTATCCAAGTAAAAGATGTCAAGAACCGGGAAACATTACAAAAAGTTTGTTAAAAGGTCTGTAGGCATTAAAGGCCAGCGCAGCCTTTTTACTTTCGGTGTAAAATGTTCAAATTCTTTGCAGATCGATCTGCAGGTAATCAAATCTCCGCATGCTGATTCTCAATCTGAAGTTCCGGGGCTGTCGGACATCGCCGATCTCCGGTTGTCTGAAAACTAGACAATTATTATCATTGCACATGATGCAAACTCTACATCTCCAGACACAATAACCAAGCCTAGCCTTTTAACTTCCACAGATAATGATTCCCTTGTATCATATGATGGCTGGTAAGCAGTTCTGCTGAAGTATTAACTCTGGCACCCATAGGAGTACCTCAGTAGTGTTAAAAAGGGCTGTAAGTGCAAACACTGAGATATTTGGCCATGGTCTGAGCAATTATAGTGTAACTGTTGAATCTTTTAATTATTAAATTGTTGCACCTTTCTATTTACTGTATGTATGTACAGTGCCATTAATTTGTTTTATTGATGTACCTTGAAAGTCGGTCTGCTTTTTCCCAATTTTGCCAAAATCACGTTTGAATATCCCAAAATGAAAGGCTAAGGCCCCTTCCCAATTTTTGGAAAAAAAGCCCAGTAAAGGTTTGCTTGATTTATTTTCATCATCATTATTAAAAACCTAAACAAAGCAAATGGTTAAAAGACCATCATTATCTACAAACTACGGTACATTCAGTTAGGTCTTTGTGTGCCATTTAAAATTGTTTTGTTTTGGACAAGTAAGCTTCTCTGATGGACAAGTAGATTTTTTAGATTTACTTGTCCATGGACAAGTAGAAAATTTCAATATTTCCACACCCCTGAGGTCTAATATGAGTCACTTACTGTCTCATGTGATTTCATTTACTTACTCAAGTATGAAAACTGCTGGAATATCTTGAGCCTATACAACACTGTCCTGAGTTTTAACATACCTATGAAAAAAGGAGCTAGAAAACATTGAAGGATATGGAGAAAATGCTGGTAACCAGCATTTTCTTCTTTTTCCCACAATGTTTTTTATCCATCCTAAAATATATTTCATCACTTGAAGCAAACATGATTTGTTAGCAACGATGTAAACAACCTCGATGAATTTATTCACATCTATCTAGATTCTACATGTATATGTCGGTGAAAACTTCACTCGCAATTGATAAACCACGTTAAAAATTCAGTGTACGAACTGTTTGTCAACTGAAGTATAATTAGAAAGATTTTGATAAAAAATTGAGACACAAGTTTTCTTTTTTAAGAGGAGCCATACAATTTTCATAACAGTAAAGTGGTGTACTTCAGGCGAAGAAATGTACCGTGTAGGTGCATATCAAGCTACCAGACACAGCCAAGGGACTTAATGGCTCCCATCACCCGAGGTATGCTGAATGAGATCTTGGTGTTACACATGTTAGCAAATTGATGTTTCATGATTGGTTCTAAAGCCTTGGTCACACCGAGCTAACGGACGAGTAACGGATAAAAAATCATTTCATCCGTTCGTGTCCGTTCGTCTCCGTTTTATGTCCGTTTCTTATCCGGTGAATCCGCTACTTGTCCGGCGATGTCCGTTCCGTCCGGTGGGAAGTTTTGAGCATGTTCAAAACTTTCCACCGGACAAAACGGACAGAGACATGCAAATGATAGACTTTGGATGCATCTGACAATTTATACCCTCGGCATGTCACGTGACCGGTACGTTCCTCGTACGTTGGTGTTCGGTACATTTCCGTTCATCGTACGTTTTGTCCGGTTCTCATGCGTTGCACTTTCGTTTTATCCGGTACAAGTCCCTTACTCGTACGGTGATATCCGTTAAGAGACCGTTTATTATCCTGTACATATCTGTTAAACGTGCGTTTTTTTCCGTTACATGTGCGGTACTCGTGCGGTCATTGTGTGGCTTCCTCGCTCCACACACCGATCGCGTGAGCCTCGAGCGGCAGAGGAGATGAATTTTGTCACCGGATAACCAAATTCTGCATATTTTTGTCCGTTTTCCCCCCGTTACATATTCGTTAGCCGGTCTGACCAAGCCTTTATGCTCTAGGTTAAAACTTAGCAACACTAAATACAATTTGTTCTGTTTTTGTGGCTTTTCACCAACCAGAAGTACACCATCTATATGATTTTTCAGCTAGAAATATGGTTTCAATATTTTAAAATATCATCTGTGGTCTTTTAAAAAGACTGTTTTAAAATCAAAGTTTAGTTTCATACAGCTTAAAACTCTGTAACATATGACAAAAATTTAGACTTGCCTAATTTTGAAGTACTTACTGATGACACTAATTTTGAAGTACTTACTGCATGATGACAATTGTGGCTAAAATGCTGGGATTTGTCTTTTACAGGGTAGAAAAATGTTGTGCCTGTAAATAGAATTTTCTCTTTTTCACCACAATGTTTTCTATTGTTCGAGAGGCAAATCACATCATTTTAGCCAAATTTAAAATAATGTCTGCAAAATGCCTACTATATGTGCATGACTTTTTTTTTGTCTAATATTGAGCAAATTAAATCAAAACTTTATCAACAAAAAAAGTTTTAATCCCTCTTCCCAAACCCCCTTCTCCCACCGCCCACTAAAAAAGTTATGTATTGCTGCATTATCAGACAAAATTTAGAAATATGACAGAAAAAAGACATTTTGACAGAAGAGGGTAAAAGTTGCATAAAAAAGAAATACTCAACCTGTGTTAACAGAGATAATCCATTCCATAAATTATTTGACTTTTCAACGAGCCTGGAGATTTTCATAAAAATAATGCAGGATGAAATATCTTTTCTAAAATTGGATATCACTGCTGCTATCTCATATGGGCAAAATTGACAAAGCTTCTAATCAACCAAGATCAATCATACAATAATTAAGAAAGCCTCTTGGGATCATGATCATTATTAAACATTTACTCCATAATTATTGTGCTTGACCTTTTATCAAACAATGGCGTGTTTTTACGACCCTGAGGAATGATGTTTTGGAAAACATTGTGGGAAAAGGAGAAAATGCTGGTAACCAGCATTTTCTCCTTTTCCCACAATGTTTTTCTATCCCTTTAGTGAGAAATTTTATCGTTCTTCAGCCACATCGAAGTTGTCGTCTGCAAATGCTTCCAATATGGCTGAATCCAAAATTTTGTCTTCTGGTAAAAAGTTGATGGCAATTTATTTAAATATTGTCAGGGTCTAGGAGATTTTTTCTAAAATTTTTTTTTCATGAGAATTTGGAATCTGTGTTAATCCACCTAAGAACAACCTGATTCACAATTGAAATTGTTTATTTTCTAGCAGTGTAGATCAAGATCAGAAAGCTGTGTTGGGGGACAATTGAGGTTTCCCCCTCCCCCCCCCCCCCACCCCCCTTTTGAAAATTTTGGGGGATAAAAAATATTTTGTGGGGACAACTTCCAGCTTTAAGTCAATACAAGATTTACATTGCATCGAATTGAGATTTTGATTCTTTAGATTCAAATTCTTTACTTTGCGACTCTGACTGACATGGAAAAAATCAGTGTTGTTTGTTTTGCCATGTTTGAAGAATTGCAACTAGGTAATTACAGTGCATAAATAAAATTCAAAGCAGTTACGTTCATAAGATAATCATTGACACTGTAATATGGGCACAAATATTGCATCTGTTGTCCTTGCGGTTCATACTGATACTGTAAACAAAGGATTGTGGTCAGGATTTTTGTTGCGCCATTCTTGGTGCAACCATTTTCATTTTGAGGGACAACTGTTAATTAAATGTGGGATTCCTGCAATGCTGTGGCCTTGATGCAACACTGAGAATGCAAAGAACGTGGTTTGATCTTGATCAGTATGGTCCGAGCTAAACTACATTCTCTACGAAAACAACTGAAGTTGTGCTTTGTGCTCTAACTCTACCAGAGGATAAAACTCTAGACTCGTTCAAAATGAAAGCATGTGCAGGCTACAGATTAAATGTGGCTGAAGTAATGGTATCTGTCTATTAAGGATTGAAAACAATCTGGGGAAAGGAGAAAATGAACACTGTTTTTTACCCTTTTAAGGTATTACCCCCCTAACGCTTCTAGTGCAACATGGAATAAAATTTCTTGTTAGTTGATAAATAAGGATTTATACTGATATAATACTTCTGCACATTTTGAACCGACCAGAAATTCCTTTGATGTCTATCTTGAAATTATTTGTTGATACTTTTGTTAGTTTCCTGAAAAGGGAGGTAACTATTATCTCCCTTTGTAATGAGAATATAGTGGTTTTAGATTTATAAATGATAATTCTAAGAAGGTAAAAAAGGAAAAAGTGGCTTGGTTAAATTAGTACAAAAATACTCATTTTCAATCATAGCAAATTTTGTAGGATAATATTATAGTGGAAATAGCTGTTTTCTTTTAGGGGTCTAAGACCTTAAAGACATATATCTCTTATTCTGGGCCACACTTAATTTTCCATCTTCAAATGCTGTACATATGGGAGTGTCAATTTCTGAAACAGTGCTTTCTAAATCACATTTCCAGCATAGAACTTTTTAATCATAAATGTAAAAAACATAGAAATAAAAAGAATTGGTGTACACCCTTTACCATACAATGCTAGATTTTACCAACCCCAATGAAAAGGACTCTTGAAAACATTGTGGGAAAAGGAGAAAATGCTGGGAACCAGCATTTTCTCTTTTTTCCACAATGTATTCTATTCTTTCCTAAGGTAAGCACCTTAAGGATACTGAAAAGAGTGAAAAAAAATGCACATGTTTAATGGAAATAGGCCAAATATTTAGTTATCTGTCTGAATGTTTTGGTGACTAGATATTAAAAGAAATATATAATGATAATGTACAAAGATTAGAAATCAAATATCGGTAGATTGAATTTTGATATTGATCCCTGATTTAGTCCAGGGGTCCCCGGGTAAGTAAACAAAGGCCAGCGGGAATGCATGAAAAATTATATGGTCTAGAAACTTCTTACCAGACAACAAAATTTCAACCCTGATCCTGCCTAACTCTTTCACTAACTTAATAAATAAATTGCATTTTCTTAAAGGCTAAAAATACATTTCCTCTGCAAGATCAAGAGATAGTACAGTCATACATAGTTTAGAGTATAGCAGTGGACAGTGAAGATCAGAGATCAGACTGCACTTTCTTTGCAGTCTGATCTTGGTCTACATAGTCCTCAAAAGCTTCTGGTGTTGTCTATGGTATAGAAAGAGTTAATTAGTGAAACGAAATTTTGGAGCCGATAGTGAAAGAACCAAATTTTGCTATTTCATAGGTATTTTTTGGGGGGGGGACAATTTGTCCTTAGTAGACATTGTAGATCAAGATCAGACTGCACATTCTGTGCAGTCTGATCTTGATCTACAATGTCTGCAAAAGGCCTGAGAGTCGTGCTGAGCAGCCTAAGGGTGGAGACTTTTCCATATTAGCCCCTTACCACAACGACCCTGAGAAAAAAAGCTTTTGAAAACATTGTGGTAAAAAGAGAAAATGCTGGTAACAAGCATTTTCTCCTTTTACTACAATGCTTTTTTTTAAAGGTATCGAAGATGAGTTCCATCAATTTAGCCAAGTTTCATTATTTTTGTCATATGCAAATACCTTGAATTTGGACTGGCCTAAAATTTTGCCGTTTGGTAAAAGTTTGAAAGCTTTTGCAAAGGATGAATGACTAGGCAAACTTTAAAATTGGAAATGTTCTATGAAATTGTAGAGAACATTGTGGAAAAAGCCTAATGTGATTTTAACCCTGTAATGTAGTCTATAATATGTAATACATAATTATGTGTATGGTCTCTGTATTCAAATTCTATGCCAAGCTGTTGGAAGTTTGATCCCCAAATTGCAAGGGTTTGAAAAGGCTTGAAAAGTCCTTTAAAATGTCAAGCCATCCTGAAAAGCCCTTGAAAATGATGAGTAAGCTTATAAGTCATGGAAAGTCCTTGATAAGAATATTTTGCCTTTAACCCTATAACAAATAACTGAATTTTAGTGACCTGAAAGAAGAAGACTTTCAAAAACACTTTGGGTAAAGGAGAAAATGCTGGTAACCAGCATTTTCTCCTTTTTCCACATGTTTTCTACCCTCCCTGAAACAAGTTTCAGTATTTAAGTACATTTATTTTGTTGTCTACAAAAGTTTACCCATTACCACACAATTCTGACTTTTAACGACCCTGAGGAAGAAGTCCTTTGAAAACATTGTGGGAAAAAGAGAAAATGCTGTTTACCAGCATTTTCTCTATTTCCCACACCATTTTCATAAGGGTCGTTTAAAGTCGGGATTGTGACTTGTACCCCATAAAGGATGAGACGTACAAGACATAATATTATAACCATTTGAAACTCGTACTACTGGAAGCCAACCATGCCTTTGCACAAGAAGGAAAAGAAAATAAAAGCAATTGGACACTATTGTTGTGAATTTACAATATTTGCATCATATTGTATTAAGGCTAGACAATTTGTTCATCAAGAGACAAGTTACAAGTCCTTCAGGGCCACAAGTGATGCAGTATGGCTCTGTCAATTTTTTACCAAACAATCCTGTGTTTTAACAACTTTGATGGAAAACGCTTTTGGAAGCATTGAAAGAAAAGGAGAACAAGAGACAATTTGTTCATCAAGAGACCAGTTACAAGTCTTTCAGGGCCACATGCAATATGGCTGACTGTCAACCTTTTACTAAACAATCCTGTGTTTTGACAACCCTTAAGAAAAAGACTTTTTGAAACATTGAAAGAAAAGGAGAACAGGAGACAATTTGTTCATCAAGAGACCAGTTACAGGTCCTTCAGGGCCACATGCAATATGGCTGACTGTCAACCTTTTACTAAACAATCCTATGTTTAAATGAACCTGAACAAAAACGCTTTTGGAAATATTGAAAGAAAAGGAAAACAGGAGACAAGTTGTTTATCTAGAGACCAGTAACTGTTAGATGTCCTTCCCAGGGCCACATGCAATATGGCTCAGTCAATCCTTTACTGAACAATTCCTGAACACCCTGAACCTTGAAGACCCCTAATGACCATGAAGAAAAATGCTGTTAGAAAGGTGAGAAAAGGAGACAATTTGTTCATCAAGTCTCAGACCAGTTATAAGTCCTTCATGGCCACATGCAATATAGCTAACTGTCAACCTTCTACTTAAGAATCCTGAGTTTTGAAGACCCTGAAGAAAAAGCTTTTAGATCGGAATCATTGTGGAAAAAGGGAAAATGCTATTTACCAAAATTCCCTATAGTGACTCTTCATTTTAAATAAGATACTATTTACAAGGGTCAAAAAAAGTCGTTTATGCAATTTGTGTCGAAAAATTTGTGAAATCACCTCAAAGATACTGAATAATGCTAACCTAATCCTCACACATAATAATCCCCTATTTTCAAGATCCCAAGGATGGTGGGACCAGCATTTCTCCTTTTCTCACAATGTTTTCTGTCCTATTAGAGAGAAATTCCATCATTTGAGCCATCTTTGTCGTCTGCAAATGCGTTCAATTTGGACTTTTGAAAACACTGTGGGAAAAGGAGAAAATGCTGGTAAACAGCATTTTCTGCTTTTCCCACAATGTTTTCTACACTTCCAAAGTTAAATTCCAGTTTTTGAGTCCAGTTGAATTTGTCGTCAACAAAATAATTGCTTTCAATTTGGACAGGTCTAAAAATTTTGTTTTTGGGGTTAGGAGTTAACTTTTTCCTTACTGTGGACCACACAAAAAGCTCTTGTGGACAGTGTAGATCAAGATCAGACTGGACATACAGCTCAGTCTGATCTCTAATCTATACTGTCCAAAACTTTATTTTAGATCATGACCAAAGTGGTTTTCTTCTTGCAGCAGAAGCATATGAGGGGGCATTGAAAAAATGAAACTTATTTATTTAGTAGTGAAAGAGTTAAGGTCTATGGCCCCTAACTCTCATGTTAAAAGACGGAAGCTGCCGAGATTGGCTGAATAGTCTTTACGAAAACGTCCATGTTACATGATATTTACCGATGAGTTAGTGAGTCTACAGACCCTAACTCTCATATTAAAAGATGGAAATTGCCAAGATTGGCCGAATAGCCTTTACGAAAACGTCAATGTTTACCAATGAGTTAGGGGCCGTAGACCTTAAAATTGAAAACAACCATCCTATTTGTCTGCCTGATCATGTGGTAAAGGGTTGAAACAATCCTGCTATCAGCAAATACAATTGCAATTTAATTTCCTGCCAGCTGTTATATTAGAAGACAGAGAGAAAGTCATCAGGCATTGATGAAATTTCTATGTAACTAATGTAATTGGGTCAAATTTCTGTTTTACCTGAACCCTTAACCACAAAATCCCGAGTTTTAACTACCCTGAGAAAGAGGCCTTCTGAAAACAATGTGGGAAAAGGAGAAAATGCTGGTAACCAGCATTTTCTCCTTTTTCCCACAATGTTTTCTACACTATCAACGACAGAAATCATGATTTAACTCTTTACCATACAATCCTGAGATTTAAGGACCCTGCATGAGAAAGCGACATTTTGAAAACACTGGGAAAAGGGGAAAATGCTGGTAACCAGCATTTTCTCCCTTTCCCACAATGTTTTCTACCCAATCAAAGACAGAAATCATCATCTAAGTCAGTTATTTTGTTGCCTGCATTTGCTTTCAATTTGCTTACATAAAAAGTTTTGTCATTTGGTAAAGAGTTAAATCTGTAATAGTTGACAAAAATTCTAGACTCGTCCAAGTTCAAAGCATTTGCAGACGACAAATGCAATGTGGCTAAAAATGTTCTGATTTGTGTTTGAAAGGATAGAAGAAAACACTGCGAAAAATGGAGAAAAAAACTAGTTACCAGCATGTTCTTCTTTTTCCCACAATGACTTTACAAAAGGCTTTTTCTTCACAGTCTTAAATTTCAGGATTGTGTGGTAAAGGGTTGACACTTTAACTGATGACAAAAATTGTGGACTCGATCACATCAAAAGCATTCACAGATGATAATCTAGATGCAGCTCAAATAGGGGATTTATTTGTCAAAGGATAGAAAATATTGTGGAAAAAAGGAGAAAATGCTGGGTACCAGCATTTTCTCCTTTTGTCTACAATGTTTTCAAAGATCTACTGACTGCAAGGTCATCAAAACAGTTTGTTGTTTTGGTAAAGGAATTAATTAAAAAGTGACACACTGAGATAGGTAAACTCATCGTCTGGGATCCAGCAATGAGGTCCTATGTGATAGGCTCGATGGTATCAGTGAATGTTTCGACAAGGATTAGAAATTTGATTCATTATCATTTTGGTTCCAATAATTTCTCACCAGATAGTCTAGATCAAAGGTCAAAAGTATCCAGGTTGTCCTGGGTATCAGGAGGTTTTAACACTGTGACAGAAAACATATAAGCCATGCTCCATGAAAAGGGGGCTTAATGCATCTGCAAAAAGTATTGACACAGGTCAGCCTGCACAGTCTGCGCAGGCTGACCTGTGCCGAAACTTTTTGCTATTGGTCAATTTTCTGTTTGTCTATGGACCACTGCACCTTATGAATCTGTCAGTTGATAGGCAATACGGATTTAATGGATCCAATTAATGGATGACTTGCTTGGTATCATGGACCATAGAGGTGCATTAAGCCACTTTTTGCCAGAGCACAGTTCATCTTTATTGTAGATGTCAGCCTAAATAGCTTAAGTGATAGGGAATGAGACTTGTACATGACACTTAAACATGTAGGTTCAAATCCAGGCTGACCATTAAAAAAGCATCACTAATAGTCCTTTGGATGAGGCGTGAAACCAAGGTCCTGTTAAAGAACTGGGTGTAGCCAATAGTGTTTTTCATCCTGTATCTTGTAATATCCCTATAACCTAATGAAGTAACCAGCAGCTTTCATGGGATGTCATCCTTATGAGCAACTAGTGGCAACAGCAATTAACCCATATCTTGCTAAATAAGTAAAATGAAACTTGAAAGCCGATTGTAAAAACCCAAATCATGCTATTTCAAAGGTATTTTTTGTGGGGAAATAGGCCCTTATCGAACAGTGTAGACCAAAGATCAGACTGCACATTCTGTGCAGTCTGATCTTGACCTAAACTTTCTGCAAAAGGTCAATGAGTCATGCTTAGCAGACTGAGAGTTTAAGAAAAGTCAAACAATTATTGTGCATTTGTCCATACAGACAGGATTTTCAGATGACAAAATGCATTTTGCTCACTTTTTGGGGATTTGTGTTTGAAAGGTTAAAAAGCATTATGGGGATAGATCTAGGAGAAATGCTATTTATCAGATTGTTTTCAAGGACATCATCTGCCACAGTGTTTTCAAGGACAAATTCTACCATTGAGCCGTATTAAAATTTTGTCATCTGCAAATTACTTGCAATATGATCAAGATAAGGCCTTGTAGCCAGCATTTTCTCCTTTTCCAGCAATATTTTCTACCCATTTAAATACATATCCCACCAAATGAGCAATATTCATTTTGTCGTCTGCAAAATTAATGCTCTTACTTGGGAAAAGTCAAAAACTTTTTCATTTGGTAGAGTTATACTAATAAAACAAGATATATAACTCCAAATGCTAGATGAAAGCTGTGTGCAGTAACCTCCCTTGATCTTTCAAAAATCTTTTTTCCTCTTGAAGGGATCTCCACAGAGCTTAAGCCTTTTGCAACTGCTTTAATGACGATTGGGTACTTTTTGTCAGTCTGATCTTGATCTGCACAGTCCACCACAGGAAAAATACTATTTGTGCGACTTGAATTCTAAGTTATTTTTAAATCTATTCAACCCTTTCAAATAATTAGGCATGTGCCATGTTTTCCAACATTTTTTTCCAACTTTCCAAAGAAAAATCCATCATATAAATCATATTAATTCTAATGTTTAAGCCTTTACCGGACGACCAAATTTAAGACTTTGTCCAAACTGAAAGGATTTCCATACAGCAATTAGAGTGTGGCTTAAATGATTAAGTTAGTCTTTGAAAGGGCAGGAAGACATTGTTGGAAAAGGTAAAAAAATGCTGGCTACAAGCTTTTACTTCTCTTGCAACAATGTTTTCAAAGCCCTTTTTCCACAAGGTTTTGGAATTTGCATGATGAACTTGATTCATGCAGTCAAAATAAAATAGTGCTATAGAGAGCTAGAAATGATAACTCTTAACTAAACAGTGCCATGTTTAAAGGTCATTGAGGAAGAAGGCTTATGAAAACATTGCCAGAAAAAGAGAATATTCCTCATAGATTTCTAGAATCATTGGGTTGGTTTGTAATCTTTAAATAATGACTAAATAGATGCACAGGGAATGGACAATAAAAGGTGACCCCAAAGAAGGGTCAAGTGGCCTGAGAATGTTTGAAGGTAGTCTGATCTTTTAATCTTGCTTAATTGTCTGGATTAACAGTCTAATCAGATTTGTGTAATCCCTTCACATATGGTAAGAAGTGGAATTTTAGTCAGACTTGGGGCTTGTATTCACCAACAGTTCTAGATTGTACCGTCATATTCTGAACCAAAGCTTTTCTCCTCATATGCTGAGGTATTTTGGAGAAAGGTTTTGTCCTCATTTGCCAAGATTTCTGAACCAAAGTCCTTGTCTTTATGCAAATGTATTCGAGCCATGCTCTGGCAAAAGGGGGCTTAATGCATCTCCATGATACATCATACCCATTAAGTCGTTATATAATTATGGAGCCATAAAATCCATTTTGTATACAAACCTACTGAATCATGAGGTACACTGGTTCTTTTTCATGCAGAAAATTGACCAATAGCAAAAAGTATCGGCCCAGGTCAACCTGCGCAGACTGCGCAGGCTGACTTGGGTCGATGCTTTTCACAGATGCATTAAGCCCCCTTTCACAAAGCATGGCCTATTTTAATGTACCAAAGCTTTTGCCTCATGTGCCAAGGTATTTTGAATTACAGCTTTTGTCTTCATATGCAAAATATTTTGAGCAACGCTTTTGTCTATTTACATAGATATTCTGAACTGAAGTTTATGTTATCGTATACCCGGATTTCTAAACCAAAGCTTTTGTCCTCATTTGCCAAGGTATTTTGAACTACAGCTTTTGTCCAAAATTCAAAGAAATTCTGTCCGCAAACTTTAGACCTCATATTCCAAGATAGGTATTATGTGCCAAAGCTATTGCCTGAATATACAAAGATATTCTGAGCCAAAGCTTTTGACCTCATATTCCAAGATAGATATTCTGTGCCAAAGCTATTGCCAAAACTTCCAAGATATTCTGGGCCAAAGCTTTTGACCTCATACTCCAAGACAGGTACCTTGTTCTCATATGCCAACATATTCTAAAGCTGTTGTCAAAAAGTCAAAGGTATTCTGAGCCATATCTTTTGTTCTTGACATATTCGAAGGTAGATATTATGTGCCAAAAGCTTTTGTCCGAATGTGAAAAGATATTCTTTGCCAAAGCTTTTTACCTCATATTCCAAGACAGATATTATGTGCCAAAGCTTTTGACCTCATATTCCAAGATAGATATTCAGTGCCAGCGCTTTTGACCTCATATTCCAAGATAGATATTCAGAGCCAAAGCTTTTGTCCTCATAATCCAAGACAGATATTCTTTGCCAATGCTTTTGACCTCATGTTCCAAGACAGATATCCTGTACCAAAGCTTTTGTCCACATATTCCAAGATAGACATTCTTTGCCAAAGCTTTTGTCCTCATATTCCAAGACAGATATTGTGAGCCAAAGCTTTTTGTTCCTCATATTCTAAGATTGATATTCTGTGCAAAAGCTGTTGTCCTCATATTCCAAGACAGAAAGTCTGTGCCAAAGCTTTTGTGTGAATATGCCAAGATAATCTGAGCTGAACTTTTGGTCTCATACTCCAAGATAGATATTCTATGCCCAAGCTTTTGACAGAATATGCAAAGACATTCTGAGCCAAATTATTTTACCTCATATTCCAAAATAGAAATTCTTAGCCAAAGCTTTTGTCGGAATGTGACAAATTTTCAGATCCAAACTTTTTGTCCTCATATGCCGAGATATTTTCAAACAAAAATGGCTTCGAAATCATGATACTCAGAAATACATTACTGAAGCCAGTTCTCGAACGGCATTGTCAGTTGTCCAAGGCCTTTTTATTACCGTGTTGCAAAAGGCTTTTGACAAGATTGTGCTGAAAGTAGAAAATGATGGTATCTAGCATTTTCTTTTTTCCAACAGTGTTCATGAAAACCTTTTCCCTAAGGTTCATAGATACATGAGATTGTTTGGTGAAGGCTTTAATGAAGAATTGCTTTCAAAAACTTTGTTATATATAATTGAGCCATGCTCTGTCAAAAGGAGGCTTAATGCATCTGCAAAAAGTATCGACACAGGTCAGCCTGCGCAGTTTTTGCAGGCTGACCTGGGCCGAAACTTTCGCTATTGGTCATTTTTCTGCACATCCAAGGACCAGTGTAACTCATGATTCAGTTGGTTGTTAGACAAAATAGATTTTATGGATCCGTATTTTTATGTGTTGACTTGCTTGGTATCATGGATCACAGAGATGCATTAAACCCCCTTTTGCCAGAGCATGGCTCAATTTTTTTCAAAAACTTTGTTATTATAGATAATTGTTTTCGAAAACTTTGTTGTTACACATATCTATAAACCAGAGACCTGTGCAAAAGGTGTAAAGTGATACAATACTTACTTTGATGTCTGTCCCATCTTCTTTTTGCTGCTTGAGACCAGCTTCTGGGCTGTAATTTGGTCTCACAAAAACCATCCATATATTATGTCTGGGTCATCTTGATGTCTGTGTCATCTTCACGCTGTCTCTACCCGTTACTTTGCTTGAAATCGTTCTTACAGAAGCATTTTATAGAAATTGCCCTTACCATGCTCAGAGTGTGCCTTGGGTGGATAAAAGTCATTTAACCCTTTACAAACTGTTCCGATTTTTAACAACCCTTAAGAAAAAGCCTTTTGAAAGCATTGTGGGAAAAAGAGAAAATGCTGGTAACCAGCATTTTCTCCTTTACCACAATATTTTTAATCCTTCTCAAAACAAATTTCAATTTTTCGGTCACTTTTATTTTGTCATTTGCTAATGCTTTCAGTTTGGACTGGTCTGAAATTTTGTCGTTTGGTAAAGAGTTAAAAACCTTTGACTGAAATTGCCGCTTTGTTAGGCAGTGTTTGTTATGTTGATAGAAAAATAGTGTGTTACAAGACTGTACCATTGTTTGCATCAGTATTATCCCTCTACAAAGCAATCCTGAGTTTTAACTACCCTGATTGATTGATAGATTGTATGGTGTTTAACGCTGTTTTCAACATTATTTTAGTTATATCGCAGCAGCCAGTGCACCTATCCATGCTTTCCTGGAGTCTCTTTTACAAGTACTCCGCACAATTTTCTTTCCAAGCCACTAGCTGCTTTCCAACATAACCATTGTGGAGACAATGGTCAGTGGTGGGAGAGGAATGAATCCTGTCGCAATGACTATCATCAATCCTTGGAAAGAAATTGGCCGAGCCAGGGATCAAACTGGTGACCCCATGTTCTCAAGTCCAGGGCTCAGCTTTAACTACCCTGAAGAAGAAGGCCTTTGAGAACATTTTGAGAAAAGGTTGCTTACCAGCACTTTCTCCTTTTCCTTCAATATTTTCTTCCTGTTTCTTTAGCAACAAGCATCAGGTTTTTAGTCACATTAACTCTGCTGCCTGCTAAGGTTTCCTCTTTGGAATAGCCTGAAATAAGAATTTTTTTGTTTTGTAAAGGTAACCCCTTACAGAACAGTTGTGTATGTTTTATGACCCTGATGGAAATAGGCTTTTGACAACACTGGGTATCAGCATTTTCTCCATTTTCACTTTTATGTGAGCTGTGTAATTGCCCTGATTTGGCTGAAATAGTGTTGAAAGTGGCGTGAAATACCATCCAGTCAATCATTTAGGCAGCAAGCAGTTCTCTATTTTATGAGAAATAAATATGTAATAGAGAATACTTACAGTTCTGTTCCAGATGATTAACAAAACACCATGTTGACTCCTCAAAGTGTTTAAACTCTTTTAAGATAGAAACAATTTTGTCCTGTTGGGTCGATGTTTCACATGAAATTTAAATAGTCCATTGTTTGTAATTGTCTGTTATAGATTTCCAACATTGTAAATTGTACATAGGCTTAAAAAGATCTATATTTATTCTCTCGTCACAGCTTCACAATTTCAGATGTCTTGATATATCAAGCTGGTGGGCTAGATTCTCTGACAGTCTGGCTCTCTCGTTTCTTGAAACCCTTCCAGAAAAAACTCCAGTTTAAAGTGTCCAAGAAAGCCTTATGAAAACACTGTAGGAAGAATTTTGAAAACATTGTAGGAAAAATTGCTTCTAATAGGTGGTTTCACATTTTCTACAGCCTCGGAGAACTTAACCCTTTCCCACACAACAAGATTTAAGACCTGTCCAGACTCAAAGCATATGCAGATGTCAAAATTCATATGTGGCCAAAATTGTGGAAGTTGTTCTCAATAGGGTAGAAAAAATGGTTACCAGCATTTTCTCCTTTTCCTACAATGTTTTCAAAAGGCTTCTCCCTCAAGTCATTAAAAATTGGCATTGTGTGGTAAAGGGTTAAGTTTGTTTGAATAAATGTGGAAATTTTCATCTGCAGATTTTAATTTCAGTTTAATCCAGACAACAAAATTTTAGACTCGAGCAAAATGGAAGAACTTGCAGACAATGGGGAGGTTTTTTTTAAAAAAAGGGCATATAGAAAACACTCTGGGAAAAGGAGAAAATGCTGGTTTCATGTATTCTACCTTTCCCACAATGTTTTCACAAATCTTTATTCCATAAGCTGTTTAAAACAGGATTGTTTGGTACAATGTGAAAACCAATCTACACAGAACAATAGAAAATATTTCACTTGTATAACTTAGATCTAATTAGAACAGAAACTGGAGTAAATTTTCATACGGTCTCATTTCCCCTTTACCAGACAATCCCAAGTTTTAACAACCCAGAGCACTTGTTAAGCTTTTGAAATCATTGTCGGAAAAGGAGAAAATGCTGGTTACCAGCATTTTCTCCTTTTCCCTCAATGTTTTCTACCCTTCCAGAGACCAATCCCACTATCTCAGAGTCAATTATGATGTCATATGTAAATGCTTTCAATCTGAATAAGTCTAAAACTTTGCCAGTTGTTAGAGAGATAATACAATACCATGCAAGTATTAGGTTTAATACCCCAGCAGTAATCAGTTCATCAATCTTTGAAAACATTGTGGGAACAGGAACAAAGTCCTGTTACATCTGATAAGTCCTTTTACCCTCATGTTTCTCATAACATATAAAGAAAAAGACTTTTTTACCTCAAGATATTCCCACCCCCTTCCATGTAGTAATTTTATACCAGTTTGTTGTTGCTTGCAAAATAAGTAGTATACCAATGGGTCAGCTTATTTACACTGGTGGAATTTCCGTAATTTCAAAGAATAAAAAATATTTTTCTAGAAAAGAAAAAAAAATCCAGTTTTAAAGAATTTGGCCACAATGATATTCCATACATATATATTTAAGAACATAGTAGTCTTACTTTTTAACATTATCCGTAATGAAGCTTTGTATTTCATATAATCTGTCATACATTTTAACTCTTTACCATGCGACAAAATCTTAGACTTATCCAAATTCAGAGTATTTACTGATGACAAATTAATTACGACTCATGTAATGGGAATTCTTGTTGAAAGAAAACATTGTGGGAAAAATGAGAAAATGCTCGTTACCATTTTTTCCTCCTTTTTCCTATTATGTTTTCAAAAGCCTTTTTCATCAAGATTGATAAAAAATACCATTGTTGGGAAAGGTTTAATCCTTTACCACACAGTAAGATTTTGACTTGTCCATAAGGTGTTTAACCATTTACCTGATATGCCAATTTTAGACAGCAAATAAAGATATGATGTCAAAAATGTGGACAAATGGAGATACAGATATCTGATAGAGTAGAAAACATTGTGGGAAAAGGAGAAACTGCTCGTTACGAGCAGTTTCTCCTTTTCCCACAATGTTTTCAAAAGCTGTCTGTTCTTGATGCGTCAAAATGAGTATCTGTGGAGTAAAGGGTTAAGGAATTAACAGACAACAATCCAATTGTTTTTTGAATGATAGTATTTATATTTGAATAGGTAGAAAACATTGAGGGAAAAGGAGAAAATGCTGGTTACCAGCATTTTCTTCTTTTTCCCACATTGTTTTCAAAAAACTACTTCTTCATGGTGGATGAAAAATGGGAATGCTTGGTAAAGGCTTTACCAAACAATCCCAACTTTGAACGACTCTGAAAAGTTAAGGCTTAAGTCGTTGAAAACATAGTGGGAAAGGAAGAAAATGCTGGTTATCAGCATTTTCTCCTTTTCCCACAATCTTTTCATCCCCTTCAAATACAAGTCATATAATTTGAGCCACAATGAATTTATCCTTTGAAAATTCTTTTAATTTATACATGTCTAAACTATTGTTGTGTGGTAAAGAGTTTAGATAATCCATATTTAGAAACAATCAGACAAGGGTAAAATATGAACCCCCCCTTTTCCCATTGTTTGTTTCTGTGTCAAATGAATTCTGGATGTTACATTTTTAATAATTTTTCCTGCAGGTCTTTTGAATAATGAAACTGATTATCGCAGACGTCTGTGTTTTTAGTCCAGCCATTGTTATTTTTCACAAAACATGTGTTTTGTTTTTATCAGCTTTTGAAGTTGTGGTAATTTTATTGAATAAATTGTTACCTTTAGTGCACTGGATTAATGGAATGGACCTTTTTGAATATGGATAAAACCATGAAAATATTGCATTTTCAAGATTGCTTTTGTCAGAATTTGTTACAAAGTAGCAGACGGTATAGGACAATAATCAAACTGCATTTTCGGTGCTGTCTGAACTTGATGCGCAATGTCTTTATCCTTTACCGCCAAATGTTGACTTTTAACAACCCTGGGAAAGAAGCCTTTTGAAATCATTGTGGGAATAGAAAATGCTTGTACCAGCACTTTCTCCTTTTTCCACAATGATTTCTACTTGCACCATTTGAACTACATTGAAATTATCTTTTGCAAATGCTTTCAATTTGGACAAGGCTGAAATTTTGTCGTCTGGTAAAGGGTTCAAAAGCTAAATAATCTATGAGTTAACTCTTTACCAAACGACAGAATTTTAAACTGGTCCAAATTCAAAGCATTTGCAGAATAACAAATAGAATTACACTCAAATGATGGGATTTGTATCAGAAAAAATAGAAAACACTGTGGAAAAAGAAGAAAATGTTGGTCACCAGCATTTTCTCCTTTTCGCGCAATGTTTTCAAATGCCTTTTTGCACCAGTGTTGTTAAATGGGGATTATAGTAAAGAGTTAACAGTAAATCAATAGCATAGTTTTAACCCTTTACCAGACAATTACATTTTAGACTTTTCCAAATTGAAGGCATTTGGAGACTATCTGTATAAATTAAAAGCGATTTAGGTAAGATTTGGTTTTGAAAGTGCAGAAAACAGTTTGACAAAAGGAGAAAATGCTGGTTACCAATATTTTCTCCTTTTCCGTCAATGTTTTCAAAAGCCATCTTTCTTAGGGGTGGTAAAATTTTGGGATTGTTTGGAAAAGGATTGAAACAAAATTAGGGTAAATGGTGTAATTATAATTACATTGTTGTAAATTGTTAAACACTCATGCATACAGATTGACACAATTAAAATGGCAGTTTAGCAAGGGTATTAACAGTATAAGGACTTTTTGGAAGAAAAGCTCTCCACATTTTTTTCCTTTATTGTTTTCTATTTACTTTTAAAGCTGGAATGATACCAGCAAACCCCCACCACCATACAGTTCTATGCATTTATGTGGCATTGTTTTATGAGTTAAAAGATAAGAAATTAATAACAATTTTAGCTTTATTCCGTTGGCCAATGTTGAATTTGATGTTTACAGAATGAATCCATAAAAAATTGCATATTTTTTTATGCATGATTTTGATTTTTTCATAGGTTTTTGCGATATAGTGGTGGGGAGTTGCCGATATTATGCTATAATGCTCTGTGCCCTAATTTGTAATTTAATCTGGCCAATATAACTTTGAAATTGTAATGTACTTATATTAATTTTCTTGACTGAAGAAGTCCATTTCATTTGAGTCATGCTCTGTGAAAAAAGGGTTTATAACGCATTTAAGAACGAACAAAAAAAGCATCAACCCATGTTAGTCTGCAGAGTCCATGCAGGCTCACCTTTGCCAAAAAATATTTGCTATTTGTAAATTTTCTACATGTCCAAGGACCATTATACCTCACAATTTAGCTGATACAAAATGAGATTGCTCATTGGCCCACACATTCGGCGCAAGTACTGGTGTAGTTTCCAGGAAGCAGAATCGAGAGAGATTAGTATAAGTTGCAAGAACTTGTTTCTTAATTGATATAATATAAATATGTTTATACAAAATGATTTTATGGATCTATAATTATTTGAATACTTGGTTGGTATAATGCATTACTAGGATGTAGTAACAGAAGAACCCTTTCCTAAAGCAATGCTCAATTATTCAGTGCTTTATGGATCAAAAGTAGAACATTCCAAAGCTTCATACAAAGCACTGGCAATGTCATGTCTGAACTGTATGGGTCAAAAATTAATCCCACTGAGGTGTGGGTGTTCTCTGGAGCCCATTTCACTAAACTGCGTACGCACAAAATTTGCGTACGCAAATTATTAAGGCAGGCATCAGGTCAGAAAACCAGTTTTACAAAATGGCATAACTTTGCGATATGAGTTAGTATTATCATAACTTTACGTCAGTTCATAATTTTGGGTGAAGTAGGGATCTTATGCGTATATACGCAATCCTGAATAATTTGCGTAAATCTACGCTGTTTAGTGAAATGGGCCCCTGGTGAGCAGTTAAGGGCTGTTTGGGTCCTCTTGTTAGGAATTGTCATATCAGAGTACTCTTTTCCAGGGTTCATTTATATTGGTATGAATGATACTGAATTAGACCTGCTTGTGTCCATTAACATCATCTTGATAGGTGAAAAAGATATGACTTTTTTGGGGGCTAGGCTGATTTTCTCTATGACATTTTATTGCAATACAGATTTCATTTCTAGGCAGTGGAGTGATACAAGGCTATCATCACCCTCTTTTTGTAGCATTTGTCGAAGACCATATTGAATTTTGAAGACCATGTATCGTATTTTGTGCAAAACTGAAAGGAATAAACCCCATTAAACTCAATTTTTCTCAGACAAATGAGTTTTTCGATAGCACTCAGATATGTGTTGGAAATGGCGTATTAAAAGATACTGGATTAGGCCATCAATCATGGTAATACTTCTTTTTGAGTGAAAATAGTTTCACGCTCTTATAGCCTTCTATTGGCACAATGATATAAAATTTGTCTACTGACCGCTTGGCTCCAGGCTTGTTTGTTCCAAAACCAGTTTGTCCCTGGGCTTATTCGTCCCATGATTGCATGTTACTCCATTTGATTGTTCATGAATACTTACAGATGGAAATCATCAATTGTAATGTTGGGAATAAGATCTTGACGGCCAAAGATATCTCAAAATCATAGTTTTCAGTTACAAACTTAATTTTATTCGATATATTTACATGGTTTCTTTCTCTACCCATAATGCATCCTACCGTCAAGGGACATTACTCCTGACTCCTCTTGTGAATCACCAAAGGGAGATCACCAACTCTCAGATAATCCAAACTTTGGCATGAGTACTCTTCCATCAACCAAAAAAGGTATCAATTTGCTTAGTAGGTTGACTTTCAAGCCAATATTTGAATAATATATCTTTTTTTCACAATGGCTTCCTTGACAAATGCCACACCAGTGTTTTCAACGCTTTGGTTGACCAAGAACTATAACTCTGTTATAAGTAAGTGGCAGATTTTGTTGGTTATACAGTAATCTCCTAAATATTGGTATGTGAACAACTATAAGTCACATTTTGTATTCTTCTATATGAGTCTGTCTGGCAGTCAGTGCCAAGTGTAGCATTGTATTGAATTCTGCAGAAAAAATCCATTTTTCTAGTAGCTGAATTAATTTCAATTTGTGTTTGTTCACTCTACCAAACGATAAAATTTTTTACTCTACCTAATTGAAAGCTTTTGTGGACAGCAACATAGATGTTGCTCAAATGATGATTTCTGTCTTCGATAGGGCAGAAAAAAATTGTGAGAAAAGAAGAAAATGCTAGTTACCAGCATTTTCTTTTTTTTCCCCCCCAATGCTTTAGTGTCTTCTCTTTCAGAGTTGTTAAAACTCGGGATTTTTTTATAATGGGTTTAGCTATTCATCAAAGGTAAAGAATTGAACACTGTAAAATCATCTGACATCAAACAGTAACATCCATTTATCGAGGAGATGTAGAAAAGGCTCAAGCTTTTTAAATGGTGTAACAGTTTAGACAACAAAGTTTTAGAATTTAAACAAATCAGAAATGAAAGTTTCTGTAGACACTGGTTTTTAGCTGGGTTGCTTTCAAAGAAAATGTCACGGTATTGTCATAGTGCTGTTGTCATCTGTGTTGTTGTCATTATTGTTGTCTGCATCATCATGCAAAGACTTTGACATTTTATAATATCTCTGCCATTACTGAAGATATTTTCTTCAAACTTGGACTAGTTTAAACTATCAAAAGGGGAACCCATACAACAAGGGCAGGTAACCATCAAAATATTTTTGACCGAGTTACACCCCTTTTTTTGACCTGGAATTTTTACTGAAAATCAATCTATTTCTAAAAGCAACTGCAGCCAGGCGATGGAACCCACATGGGGTGCTCTTGTTTACTCAAGTGATGAAATATTTCCTCATAAGAAAGAAGTAAATACTGGTTATCAGCATTTTCTCCTTTTTCTTTGATGTTTTAAAAAAGCCTGCTTCCACAGAGTTGTAAAAAGAAAGAGTAATTTTGTTGTGTATCTTTCATTTTTGTTTTAGAAAAGAAGGGAGTTAACTGTATATTACTGAATCCTGTATTTTTTGGATTACTTCCCTTGCATATGTAGTCCTTTATAGTTATGCTTCTCTAACAAGATCTGAGTGCAATTGGTTACCTTGTTTTGGGTTCTTAAACACTTTACCTCACAATCCTGAGTTTTAATGACCCCGAGAAAGAAATCTTGTAGGGAAAAAACAAAATGAAAAAAAAAATGCAGGAAATTTTCTCCATTTCCTGCAATGTTTTCTACCCCTCCAAAGATAAAAACCTTGTTTGAATTCAATTAACTATGTTGTCTTTTTATTGTGACAAGTCTTAAATATTGTTGTCTGGGAAACAATTAAGGATATTAAGCTTCATACACCCTGTGTAATGACGATGGAGCTAAGTGCAGTCTGTAGTGTAGAGGACTTGAGAACAGGGGGTGGCTTTTTTTTCCCAAGTTTTGATGATAGTTATTGTGACATATTTCATTCTCTCTTACAGCTGACCATTGTTTCTACAGTGGTTATCAGGGACAGCAGCCAGTGGCTTGGGAAGAATATTGTGCAAAGTACAGGTAAAAGAAACTCCAGGAAAGCCTGGCACATATAACTCAAATTATGTTATGAACACTGTTAAACCTTAACCACATAATCTTAAGTTTTAACGACCCTGAGAAAGGGAGCTTTTGAAAACATTGTGGGGAGGAGAAAATGCTCATAACCAGCATTTTCCTCCTTTTCCCGCAATGTTATCTTCTTTTTCAGCCACTAATAACTTTCTTTGAGCCACAATTATTCTGTCTTCTGCATCTGCTTTCGATTTTGACCCGTCTAAAATGTTGTTGTGTG
The DNA here is from genome assembly GCA_946811185.2 of Hippopus hippopus. Classification (NCBI taxonomy): domain Eukaryota; kingdom Metazoa; phylum Mollusca; class Bivalvia; order Cardiida; family Cardiidae; genus Hippopus; species Hippopus hippopus. The sequence continues at coordinate 9,434,226 of OX328113.1, read as the reverse complement.
GTAAAGAGTTAAACACCAAACAATCAATCAATCAATCAATCAATCAACAGTCATGATTGAGAAAGAGATTGTCTTTCCAAATACACAATATTGTGTCCTCTTTCCATCCAAAGTTTTCAATCAATTCAGCTGAAATTTTAACCCTTAAAGTGCCGAATAAACCTGACAGAAATATTAAACCCAGAAATAAGACCCAAATAGATGGTATATCAAGGCTGAGTTTGTTTAGAATTTCTCAGCAAAGCGGACAGTGTAGATCAAAGATTACCTATTTCAGTGTTTGACTAATCTGATGGTTTAAACCATGGTTAATTTTTTGTCTGCCATTGCTTTTAATATGTGCGGACTGCACAGGCTTATCTAGGTCAAAACTTTTTGCTTTTGACAAAATTCAACCATGTCCAGGGACTGTTCTACATCAGGAGTCAGCCTGTTGTTAGACAAAATGGATTTTATGGATCCATAACTATGTGATGAAGTTCTTTGATATGGCTTGCAACACGCGAAAAGGGGCATTCGGACATTTGCGTAAAGTGTCGTCTCGGATCAGCCTGCACAGTCCCAGCAGGCTAATCGGAAACGGCACTTTACTTTTTTATGTAATTTTCTGTTTTGCGCAAGTCTACTGTAGCACAAAATCCATTGTAGTTGTAAAGTGCCATCGCAGGCTAATCCAAGACGACACTTTACACAAATGTCCGAATGCCCCTTTTCGCGTGTTGCAGGCCATATAATGCATCACAGAGATGCATTAAACCCCCTTTTGCCAGAGTATGGCTCTTATCTTTTGATCTTTGCAATTGAATACCCAATACATGTACAATTTTTATGATATATTACCTATGGCAGTATAATATAAAAAATGCACATGTATGTAAATAGTTTATAAATATCTTATGTTATACAAATCTCAAACAGAAACCATTATCTGTCGATCTGAAGACCTGGTTAAATCCCATAGCAAATATTGGGAGATGGTTTATAACCTTTATCAAACATTTTACGGTTCTGAGAAAGAAGGCTTCTGAAAACATGGTGGTAAAAAATGTTAGTAAACAACATTTTCTTTTCTGTTTTATAATGTTTTCTACAAAATCAAATGATAAATTGTACTCTTTTAAGCCAAATTAAATTGTTGTCTGCAAATGCTTTCAATATGAAAGCAGTCTGAAATTTTGTTGTAAACTCTTTACCAAACGACAAAATGTTAGAGCTTGCCAAAATTGAAAGGGTATGCAGACGACAAATTAAATATGGTTCAAAATGATGAAATTTGCCTTTGATAGGGTAGAAAACATTGTGGAGAAAGGAGAAAATGCTGGTTACCAGCATTTTCTCCTTTTCCCACAATGTTTTCGAAAGGCTTCTTCCACAGAGTCATTAAAACTAAGGATTTTGACGTGAAGGTTGAACCATTTTAGTTCATTGATTGGTTGTATTGGATTTTAATGCTGTTATAACAGCTTAGGTCATATCACGACGGTCAGTGCACCTAAGCATGTGTTTCCTGGCTTTCTCACACCAGTACAGACACACCTGTCTTCCCAAGCCACTGACTACTTTTCTCACATGCATCAGAGGCGAGAGGCGAAAAACTGCCAAAAAGAAAGTTTGCCACGAATGGGTATCTAAGAACGGGGAGTAACTGGTTCTAATTCCCAGCTTAGCCAATCCAATGATTGATGATACTAGAAGTCATTGTGACAGGATTCATTCTTCTCTCACCACTAATCATTTTTTGGACAATTGTTTTGTGGAAAAGTAGCCAGTGGCTTGGGAAGAAAATTGCACGAAGTACTGATTAAAGAAGAATCAGAAAAGTATGGATAGGTGCACTGGCTGCAAGGATATAAATGAAAAATGAAATGAATACGGCATTAATCACCGTACACAATACAATGTCATGATCTCCATCAACACAATCCACCAAGATTATTTTAGTGATGTCTTGTTCTCTAAGGGTTGCAACACTGTTGCACTTGATCTATTCACCCCTTGGAGACAACCAATCCTGTATCAGATAATGCCATGCTTTACAAGCGACAGGAAGAGGACTTTTGAAAACAGTGTAGTAACCATCATTTTCTCATGTTCTCCATAGTTTTCTTCCTTTTCAAAGACAAATCTGGTAGTCCCGTCTCATTCTGCAAATTCTCTCAAATTAGAGAAGCCGAAAACTTTAGTGGTCTGGTAAAGAATCTTGCCAAATGATCTGTGTTTGATAGGGTAGAAAACATTGCGGGAAGAGGAGAAAATGCTGGTTACATGCATGTTTAATTTCATGTTTAATTTGAAATCTGCAAATGGTTTCAATTTGGAAATGTTTATTTGTCATCCTGTTTAGGGGTAGTTTGTATTGACTGCTAGTGCACCTATGCACGTTTCCTGGCTTTCTCACACCAGAACTGACAGAACTTTCTTTCCAAGCCACTGACTACTTTCTCACATGCATCAGAGGCAAGAACCAAAAATTGCTGGAAAGAAAATTTGCCTCGACCGGGCATTGGAGTCGCAACCACCAAGTCACGAATCAGATAAGCTAACCACGGAGCTACATGGCCAAGCCTAGGGGTAAGAATTCCGTTTTGTTGACTTGGTAGTAAAAGAAATAAGTACATGACATCTTCAGTTATAGAGCACAAAATATAGTGTTGAAAAGAAAAAGAAATGTTTAATTTAAAAGTAAGATATCAATACTGAAATGGCACAATAAAATAAGAACTATAATAAATTAACTTATTCATCTTCATGCATGACATAAGCTTCTCTGCACATGCAGAGCATGTTGAATATAAACCTCTGACTGAAAGATACATGTCAAGTGCCATGGAGAAAAACATAGCCCCCAGTCAAATTTATCCATGGTTAACTTTACCTGGTGACAAAATTTAAGACTTGTCTATATCAAAATCCTTTTCAGATGACATAATGAATACTGTTCAAATGATGTAATTCATGTTAGAGATACAAGAAAATACCAATGGTAAAGGAGAAAATGCTGATTACCAGCACTTTCCCCTTTTTCCGTAGTGTTTTCAAATCCTTTTAGGTTTGTGAAAACAAGATTTTATCATGAAGGGTTAAACTTGGGAAATAGTTCAAGCAAGGAAAAAATTTTACTCTTTACAGAACAATCCTGTGGTTTAAGAACTTTGAGAAGAAAAGCTTTTGAATATATTGTGAGATAAGGAGAAAATGCTGGTAAACAGCATTTCCTCCTTTTCTCACAATGTTTTCACTTTTCTTACATGAAAAATGCCATCAATTATGTCCTATTCAAGTCTTCGTCTCTAATTTTTAATGAGTCTAGAATTTTGTCATTTAGTGAAGAGTTAAACATGTTGTCCGTAGGTACATCCTGGATTGTCTGGTCCAGTCATACAACATTTCCATACATACGACACTTTCACTAGTTTACCACGATCAGAATACTGTTCAATCCGTTCTTTACCTTTAGGATGATAGTTACATGCCTTTTTGTGATTGTCATTCAGTGTGAAGAGTTTGTTGCAGCGAAGACATTTTGTCACTTGACCAACAGGTTTAAAACTTTTGCCTTTGTTTTTCTTCACTTCATCCAGAGATTTCATCAATGATCGAAAAGTAGGCTGATCTTGACCTGATCTTTCCTGGCTTTTAGATGCTGCTTCTTTACGCTTCTCTTTTGCTCGTTGTTTCTTGTCATATTTCTCTTTTTCCTGTTGACGTATCAGTTCCATGTTACGCTCTTGTAGTTTTGGGCCGTTAATTTCAAATTTTGTTGACCAGGTATGTAATGCTGAAGGAAGAAGCTTTATTTCCTTTTTAAGAGTTACTGGAACATCAGCAAACAACCCAACAGGTTTACCTGTTAAAGCAGGAGGAAGGATAGATGGGGTTGGAGCAGGCGGAGAGTGTTGAACTACTTTTAAACCTTTTCCTACCATTTTATAGTTCTCCATTTGAGATATGGCATCATTTAATGAACTTTCAAGTTTTTTGGCACTTCTCCTTAACTTTGATAGTTTTTCTTCGGATATTGTGATATTTTGATCGGCTGGAGGAACTGGTGTTGGAGCACTGTACATAGAAGAGCTTGATTTTGTCCTTGTTGCTGTGGCTGATTGTTTAAGAGCACTTTCAGTTTGTGTAACTTTTTCATCTATGCTTATTTCTTGTTTGTGTTTGAGTGCACTTTCCTTCTCTTTTCTAATGTCATGCACTTCTTTGAACTTCTTCAAAGTCACTTCCTTGATTTCTTGTAATTTTTCATGAAGTTTTTCTAGCTCTTCTTGTTTCTTTTGTATTGCTTTTCTCATTCTTTGCATTTCAGTGTAACTTTGTTTATTGGCCACTTCTAGTGTTTGCAGTCTGGACTTGGCTTCCTTGTGAGCTTTCTCCGCATGATGCTTGAGGGCTTCAATGTAGGCTTTAAGGAGACTTGGAAGACTGGCATCGGAGGCCTTGTCCTCAGCACGTAAAATCTGCAGACAAACAATTCTGTCCTCCATGAGGGTGTTTATAACACTCGTAACTATTTCTATATACATTGGTAATGCTGTTCTAGGCTCCTGATTTTCTATATGATTCATGGTTTCTTCTGGTATACTACAGCATTCAGCCACAAGTTTCATTTGTTCACAACATTCCTGTAGAGCTTGTTGTTGTTTAAGAGTTTCTTTACGGTGGTTTTCAATTTCCTGCATGGCTGCTCGCGTCTTCTGTCTCCACCCCTCCCTCTCCCGCTGTATCTGAATTCCAAGCCATTTTGTTATTTCTGCTGTGGTGTCCTGCCATGTTTTACCATGTAGTTTGGCACCTTCATTGGTTAAGAACTGATGGACTGCAGCACTGATGTCATCATCTGTTCTTACAGCAGCGAAATGTTGAGTTGTTGGTAGTGGATGCATGCCTCTGTTAGAAACATCCATCCTATGTACAGGTCATACTGGTATTGGTAGCTGTTCTAGTTCTTCCTGAAAAAACAGAACACGATCTTTACTGTTTATCAGATGACAAAATTTTAGACTCGTCGAAATTGAAGGCATTTGCAGATGACAGATAAATTGTGATCCAGATGATGGAATTTCACATGGAAGGCCTAAAAAACAATGTGGGAAAAATGGTTTCAAAAGTCTTCTTCACCAGGGTTGTTAAAAAGAGTAAATACACCAAAACCTCTTTATAACACTTCTCATTATAACACTGTTTGGGTTATAACACAATTGAAAGATGGATCCCAGTGTAGTATAAATTTATAGAAAAATGATCTTACCAGGTCATTTTTTCAAATATCTATACATTTTCGTTTTGATAAAGATAGTTATTAAGCTATTTCTAAATTTTTGCTGGCTTTCAACTGTCGTGTTATAAAGAAGTTGGGATGTACATGTAAATCTTTTAAAAAGATAAAGAATGCTACAAATGAAGAATATAAAAAATAGGACACAATTATGACTCTTAGGAACACCTATACTATGAACATGTCATACTTAAATTGATCTGCACCACTTTTTAGCTAACCTGAGCACAAAGTGCACATGGTGAACTTTTGTGATCGTGCTTCGTCCGGCGTCAACTTTTACCTTGTGTACGCTCTAGAGGCCACATTTTCAGTCTGATACTCATGAAACTTAGTCAGAATGTTTGTCTTGATGATATCTCGGAAGAGTTTGAAAATGGGTCATGTTGAGTCAGAAACTAGGTCACTAGGTCAATCTTAGAAAAACCTTGTGTACGCTCTAGAGGCCACATTTTTGGTCCAAAACTCTTGAAAGTTGGTCAGAATGTTTGTCTTGATGATATCTCAGACAAGTTTGAAAATGGGTCATTTTGGGTCAAAAACTAGGTCACTAGGTCAAATCTTAGAAAAACTTTGTGTATGCTCTACAGGCCATATTTTCATTCCAAAACTATTGAAAGTTGGTCAGAATGTTTGTCTTGATGTTACAATGAACGAGTTTGAAAATGGGTAATGTTGGGTCAAAAACTAGGTCACTAGGTCAAATCTTAGAAAAACCTTATATATGCTCTAGAGGCCATATTTTTAGTCCAAAACTCTTGAAAGTTGGTCAGAATGTTTGTCTTGATAATATCTCAGATGAGTATGAAAAATGGGGTATGTCGGGTCAAAAACTAGGTCACAAGGTCAAATCTTAGAAAAACCTTGTGTACGCTCTAGAGGTCACAATTTTAGTCCAATACTCTTGAAAATTAGTCAGAATGTTTGGCTTGATGATACCTCAGACGAGTTGGAAAATGGATCATGTTGGGTCAAAACTAGGTCACAAGGTCAAATTTTCGAAAAACCTTGTTTGCTCTAGAGGCCACATTTTTAGTTCAATACTCTTGAAAATTGGTCAGAATGTTTGTCTTGATGATATCTTGGATGAGTTTGAAAATTGGTCATGTCGGGACGAAAACTAGGTCACAAGGTCAAATCGTAGAAAAACCTTGTGTACACTTTTGAAAGAGATTTAAAATTGATCATGTTTGGTCAAAAGGCTCAGGTGAGCGACTTCAGGGCCATCATGGCCCTCTTGTTTCTGAAATAGCAAAACATTTCATAATTACAAAGTGACATTATGTAACTCATTATCCTTTTACCAATAATCTGTTTTTCAGCTCACCAGAGCACGAAGTGCACAAGGTGAGCTTTTGTGATCATCCTGTGTCCGTCGTACATTGTGTGTCCTGGGTCGTCAACTTTTACCTTGTGTATGCTCTAGAGGCCACTTTTTCACTGATACTTATGAAACTTGGTCAGAATGTATGTCTTGATAATATCTCAAATGTACTTGAAAATGAGTCACATGGGATAAAAAGCTACGTCACTAGGTCAAATCTTAGAAAAACCTTGCATACACTCTAGAGACCACATTTTCAGTCCAATACTCTTTAAGTTGGTCAGAATGGTTGTCTTAATGATATCTTGAATGAGATTGAAAATGGGTCATGTTGGGTCAAAAACTAGGTCACTGTGTCAGTTATTTTTTAAAACCTTGTGAACAGTCTAAAGGCCACATTTTCAGTCTTGAAAACTTGTCAGAATGTTTGATTTGATGATTCTTAACAGAGTTTCAAAATGGGTCATAGAGTGGTCATAAACTAGGTCACTGGGTCAAATCTTTGAAAAACCTTATGTACACTCTAGAGGCCATATTTGCAGTCCAATACTCTTGAAAGTCGGTCAGAATGTTTGTCTGGATATACCCATGCCCAAGATCTAAAGGCCAAGGTCACAGGTTTTGGAATTTCATGTTAAAGTCTTTCTAGAGCTCCTATTTTCCAGACGGAATGATTGATTTGGTTCATATTTAATATGGGTCCTCATTCACAAACCATTTCTAAAAAGAATCTTTTTCTGATTCTCCAAGATTTAAAAATTTGAAAGTAACGCGAATTCTGATTGGCTTAACAAATTGATTTAGCCAATCAAAAGCTGTGTTACTTTTAAATTTAGAAAATTCTGGAGAATAGAACTGAGAACATTCTTAAGAATTGTTGGTGAATATGGACCATGATGATGGATAAGGGTCTAGTTTCATTCATTTTTAGCTCCACTGGCCGAAGGCCAGCGGGCTTATGTCATGGCCTGTTGTCCGTCGTGCGTCCGTCCGTCCGTCCGTGCGTCCGTCCGTCCGTCCGTGCGTTAACTTTTTTTTAAAACGTCTTCTTCTCTGAAACTACCCATCCAATTTTGATGAAACTTCACAGAAATGATCCTGCCATGGTCCTCTTCAGAATTTCTTGAAAGAATTTAATTCCTTCAAAAACTCTGGTTGCCATGGCAACAAAACTGAAAAATTTTGAAAATCTTTGAAAATCTTCTTGTCTGAAACCGTAAGGCCAAGGGCTACCAAATTTGGCATGTAGGTTTATCTAGTGGACCTCTACCAAGTTTCTTCAATTTATAGCCCTGGGGTCAAAATTGGCCCCGCCCAGGGGGTCACAAGTTTTACATGGGCTTATTTAGGGAGAACTTTAAAATTCCTCTTCTACCTAGCCATAGGGCCTAGAGCTACCAAATTTGGCATGTAGCTTTATCTAGTGGACCTCTGCCAAGATTGTTCAAATTATAGCCCTGGGGTCAAATTAGGCCCTGCCCGGGGGTAACAAGTTTTACATGGGCTTATATAACAAGTTTTACATGGGCTTATATAGGGAGAACTTTAAAATTCTTCTTTGACCTAGCCATGGGGCCTAGGGCGACCAAATTTGGCATGTGGCTTTATCTAGTGGACCTGTACCAAGGGTGTCCAAATTATAGCCGAGGGTCAAATTTGACTTCGCCCCGGGGGGTAACATGTTTTACATGGGCGGGCTTATATAGGAAAATCTTTCGCATCTAGCTATAAGGGCTAGGGCTATCAAATTTTGCATTTAGCTTTATCTAGGGGGTCTCTATCAAGGGTGCCCAAATTATAGCCCAGGGGGTCAAATGTAACCCCACCCCAGGGGGTCACAAGTTCTACATGGTCTTATATAAGGAAACTTTAATAATCTACTTGTACATAGCCATATTTAGGCCTAGGGCTACCAAATTTTGCATGTAACTTTATATAATGGGCCTCTACCAAGAGGGCCCAAATTTTAACTTTGGGGGTCAAGTTTGACTCCACACCAGGGGTCACAAGTTTTACATTGGCTTTTATAGTGAAAACTTGATAAACCTGTGTCATGGATCACATATTTTACAGGGCCTTTTATTCAGCAAACTTGTTTTACATGACTTTTTATTGGGCAAGATTAAAAAATCTTTTTGTTTATAACCACACATTCTAGTTTCATATTGTAGGTCTGGGGTCAAAATTGCCTTCATTCCAGGGATCGCAAGTTTAACATGGGCTTCAAAATATTGTCACTTCAATTTAAACATTAATCAAGGGAAATAACTCTTTTTATGAAAGATAAAGTTCGTTACTATTTACCTCCCTTGATTATCAAGCTGCAGTGATACATGATTGGTGCTAGACAAGTTTTTTAGCTCCACTGGCCGAAGGCCAGCAGGCTTATGTTATGGCCCGTTGTCCGTTGTGCGTCCATCCGTATGTTAACTTTTTAGCTCACTTGAGCACACCGTGCTCAAGGGGAGCTTTTAGGATCACCTGGTGTCCGTCGTGCGTCGTGTGTCGTCAACAATTCTTTAAACATCAACTCCTCCTAAACCACTGTGCGGATTTGGACCAAACTTGGCTGGAATGTTCCTTGGAAGGTCCTCTTTAAAAACTGTTCACAGAATTTGATTCCATCAAAAACTCTGGTTGCCATTGCAACCAAATGGAATTTTTTAGGGAATTCTTTAAAAATCTTCTCCTCTGAAACCACGGGTCAGATTTTGAAATAATTTCAGAGATATGCTCCTTGGGTGACCCTTTTTAAAAATTGTTCGTAAAATTTTGATCCGTCAAAAAATGTGGCTCTGGTGAATGGGGGCTTCTTGCACCATATAGAAATGAAGGAATTCTTCAAAATTCTTCTTCTCTGAAACCGCTGGTCAGATTTCGAAATAATTTCACAGGATTGTTCCTTGGGTGACCCTTTTCAAAAACTGTTCGTAAAATTTTGATCCGTCAAAAAACGTTTGGCTTGTAGTGTTTTTACTTAATAGCCAGTGGAGCGATACAGGGCCATCATGGCCCTCTTGTTACTCCTGCTTATGCCTATGACCATAAGGACAAGGTCCAGCTGTTTGCCCTGGTGTCAGAGTTGGTGTTAGGTCTTCTGTCCAAAGCTGGGACCCTATTGCTGTTTCATATCATGGTGTTTAAGCCATTTTCAACATTTTTTTTCAGTTATATCACGGCAGCCAGTGAACCTATCCATGCTTTCCTGGAGTTTCTTTTACCGGTACTCTGCACGATATTCTGTCCAAGCCACTGGCTGCTTTCCCACATGACCATCATAGAAACAATGGTCAGTGGTGAGAGAGGAATGAATCTTGTCGCAGTGACTATCATCAATCCTTTTCCCACAACATTTTCAAAAGCCTTCTTTCTCAGGGTCATTAAAAGTCTGCATTGTATGGTAAACTGGTTTAAATATTTTTGGATTTATTGAAATTTGTTTCCATTTCAATATTGAAAGGCAGTGGTTTAACCCTTTACCAAACAATCCCGGGTTTTCACGACTCTGAGAAAGAATCCTTTTGAAAACATTGTGGGAAAAGGAGAAAATGCTGGTAGCATTTTCTCCTTTTCCCACAGTGTTTTCCAGCCTTCCCAGAACAAATTTCAATTTTTGAGCCACATTAATTTTGTCGTCTGCAAATGCTTTCAATTTGGACCAGTCTAAAATTTTATCGTTTGGTAAAGAGTTAACCCTTAGGCTGCTAGGCGCGACTCACTGACCTTTTACGGACAGTGTAGATCAAGAACAGCCTGCACAGAACGTGCAATGATCTACACTCTCCAATGAGGACATATTTTTTTCCAAATGTAAAGTTTGAAAGGGCTATAATTCAGTGTTTTACTGTCGGCTTGAAAGTTTCATTTAACTTATTTATCAGGATAAGAGTTCATTATTTTTGCTAAATTTTTATAAACACTAGGACTTGTGACCATACATTGATTTTTCATTAGATCACTGCAGGAGACTTTTATCCTTTTGCCAAACAGTCCTGTGTTTTAGCGGCCCTGAGGAAGAAGATTTTTGAAAACATTGTTGGAAATGGGGAGAAAATGCTGGCAACCACAATTTTTCTCCTTTTTCCATTATGATTTCTACGCTTTAAGAGACAAACTCCATTATTTCAGCCACTGTTAAGGATAGGACACCCAAATGGGATTCGTGTAACATCACCTTTCATCGCCAAAATCGTAGGGATTCAGCTAACTCTCGAGTAATCAATAATCGATGCGGGGAACCAGCGTGTATTGGCCGATCAATTACGGATTACCAAAGTCTTAGCCGAATCCGTACGTTTTTTCGGCGATAAAAGGCAATGTTACAAGAATCCAATTAGGGTGCCCAATCCTTAATTTCACGTTTGAAAATGCTTTCAAAGTGGACTAATCTAAAATCTTGTCCACTGATAATGAGTGAACTCTTTACCAAACAACAAAATTTTGGACTCGACCAACTTGAAAGCATTTTCAGGTGACAACTTGAACGTACATCAATTTTCTCCTTTTCCCACAATGTTTTCAAAAGCTTTCTTTCTCAGGGTCGTTAAAACTCAGGATTGTGTGGTACAGGGTTAAATAGGAGAACATGAAGTTGTAACCATAGTAATAGAATTTAAAAAAAATTACCTGTATGTTCATGTTTTCTATCCATCATTTTTCATTTCCCAAACGTACATAAATTTTGTCAGCTAGATTAGAGTCACATGGTAAAAGCTCACAGTACCATGGCTTAGACATTTAAATCTAAAAACAAAACAATACATGACGCACAAGTCTCTTAAATTCTGTTTCTAACTACTTAGTCCCGTATCACATTGTCCAATGTATCGACGACCCTGAAGAAGAAGGCTTTTAATCCTTTACCACACAATCCCAAAGCATTTTGAAAACATTGTGGGAAAAGGAGAAAATACTGGCAACCAGCATTTTCGCCTTTTCCCACAGTATTTTCTGCCCTTTCTTAAACAAATTCTAACTTTTGAGTCGCATTTATTTTGTCGTCTGCAAATGCTTTCAATTTAGAATAATCTTAAATTTTGTCGTCTGGTAAAGAGTTAAATCATTACTGAAAAAGGAGAAAATGCTGATAACCAGCATTTCTCCTATTCCAGGACAAAGTGTTCTACCCTTCCAAAGACTATGCCTTCCCTTGAGCCATTATGTAATTTGTTGTCCGCAAATGCTCTCAGTTCGGACAAGTCTTATATTTTGTCATTAAGTAAAGAGTTTAATCTAAAAACAAAACAATTATAAGCCACACATTTTATTGAAATTCCACTTCAACCTGTATAACTCCACATAGATAGTCCATCTTCAATTCATTGTGTATAACTGAAGTATATATTTAACCTTTATCAAACAAACATGATTTTCGATGTTACCCCAAAGAAGAAGGCTTTTTGAAAACCTTGTGGGAAAAGGAGAAAATGCTGGTAACCAGCATTTTCTCCTTTTCCTACAAAGTTTTCTACCACTTCAAAGACAGAAATCATCTTTTGAGCTACATTGACATTTTTGTCTGAAAATGCTTTCAATTTGGTGGAATCTAAAATTTTGTCATTTGGTAAAGAGTTATCCCTTAACTCTTTCCATACCAAAGATGACACCAAAAACTTTTGTGGACAGTGTAGATCAAGATCAGACTGCACAAAACGTGCAGTCTGATCTTTGATCTGCACTGTCCACTGCTATATACTAGACTATGACCAAACTGTCTCTTGATCTTGCAGAGGAAATGTATCTTTAGCCTTTGAGAAAATCCAATTTATTTATTCAATAGTGACAGAGTTAAAGTGCAAGAGACAAAATTGAGTTTTCAGGCGGGAAAAAAACACCCAAATAACCGCTGTTTCAAGATAGCTATTGGCTAAATGTTTCTGCAAAGTTGACAGTGTGGATCCAAGATCAGATTGTATATTCTGTGCCAACTAATCTTTATTTACACTGGTTGCAAAAGCAATTACAGTTGTTAAGGGTACTTTGAGGGTTATCAGTTTAATTACATGAAATTTTCAAATTGATCATTTAACTTGAGGGTTTTGACTTTTAATGAAATTAGTGTCTTGCGTGTTGAAATTGTTTAACACTTTACTAAACGACAAAATTTTGGACTGAAAGTCTCAGAAAAGTAGTCAGTGTAGATCAAAGATCAGACTGCACATTCTGTGCCGTGTGATCTTGATCTACACTGGCTTCCAAGGCAAATAAAGGTGTGAAAAGTGCTTTAGGATCTGAAACCTTGTAGTATTCAGGCTTCTTCTTTATTCAATGTCAAATGTAGTAAGTCTTTACCACTTACGTAATCCTGTGTTTTAACAGCACTAAAGAAGACTTGTGAAAACATTGTTGGGAAAGGAGAACATCCTGGTAGCCAACATTTTCTCCTTTTCCCACAGTGTTTTCTACCCTATGGCAGAAAAATTTCATGTCTTGAGTAACATTTATCATCGGCAAATGCTATCAATTTGGATCAGTCCAAAATTTTGTCGTTTGTTAAAGAGTTAAGCTAGAACATTGTATCAGGTCTATAGAAGACATTGACTAAAATTCAGTTATGTATAAAGTTAGCCTTTTTAGCGTACAATTTATCTACCCTTTTGTGAAATGTTTAAATGTTGTTGTAACAAAATTCAGCAAAGATCACTTTCTAAACATTATAGCACATGGGAGAGCATTCATTATGTTCAATTATCTTCTTTTCACAATGTTTTTACTACATTTTATACAGGGAAGTATCATTTTATTATTTTTTTTCACGTTTGTGTAGAGCTCTTCAGTTTAAATTTCACTTGTTTAACCCTTTTCAAACTGTCTGGATTTTGGACAGTGTGAATGAAGGCTTTCCAAAATGCTGTGTGAAAAGGAGAAAAACAATGGTAATGAGAAAAATGCTGTGAACCGTAATTTCCACCTTTTCCCACACTGCTGTCTGCTCTTTTAAAGACAAATTTATCTGATACTTTTAGCCCTATTTGTACTCTGCAAATGCTTTCAATATAGACCGGTCAAATGAGGTCAGAGGAGGCTCAATTAGTAGAATTTAGTCTTTGGTAGGGTCGAAAACATTGTTGGAAAAATGGAGAAAATGCTGATTTTCAGCATTTTCTCCTATTACAACAGTATTTTCGATTGTCTTAAACAAATGGAATCACAATTAGAAATTGATTGAGGTTGTATGGTTATAGTTTAGCCCAATTTCAACATAACTTATGATAATTAGGTTGTATTGCATGGGCTAGTGCACCTAGTCATGCTTTCCAAGAGTTTCTTTTACCAATGCTTGAAACAATATTCTTTCCAAACCACTAGCTGCTTTTCCACAGTAACATTTGTGGTAACAATGTTTAACCATGTGAGAGGAATGAATCCCGTCACAAGTTAAGAGTGGATATAGAGTTTGGTATTGTGTAAGGCAATGGTATTGTGGAAGTTTGTGTTATAGATATTTAACTCTGCTGAAAATATTTTATACAGAGGTTTGATAAAATGTTGTGATAGAATGTAAATTATTAGCTCTTTTATTGGAAGAAAACATTGATAGAGTCGTTCATGTTGAAAGCATTTGTGAAGAAAGAGGACAAAATGCGGTTGAAAATCTTTTTGTGTGTGTCTTTGGAAGGAATGGAAAACATTGTGGGAAAAGGAGACAATGCTGGTAACCAGCATTTTCTCCTTTTCCCACAATGTTTTCAAAAGCCTTCAGGACTGTTTTGAAAAGGATTAAATAGAATGATAATGGTTTGATCTTCTGTGCTACGCTTTACACCGGACAATGTTTTTTTCAAAGATCGGCTTTATACTGATTGAATGAAAACTTGGCACATACATTCATACACATTGGAAAAAAACATGTCACAATGCCAATAATAACTTACAACTTATATATAATTTATTAATAGTGTAGATCAAGATCAGACTGCACAAAAGTTGCAGTCTGATCTTGAACCCACACTCTCTAATTTGAAAAGATTCTCTAAACGAACAATCTTGGATATTTTTCACTTCAAAACTTAGGAAACACTACTGTGATGAAAGGACCATAGATTCATTCCACCTTTACTGCTTAACATTGTTTTGACAATATTTATGAAAAAAAAAAAGCAGCCAGTAGCTTTTGAAGAATCTTGTTTCAAGCGCTTGTGAAAAGAAAATTAGAAACACATTGGTAAATGGTCTGGTTGCTTTGATATAGCCAAAATATTGTTGAAAGTGGCATAAAATACTTAAATAAACAAAGTTATTATACTGCAAAGAAATTTCTCGCAATCTGATTGGATAATATGCCCAAACATATATTCTGGTACACTGGCAAAATCCATAAATGCATGTTCCCATTCGAGAGCCATGTATACATAACTGCACTTTCAATACAACATGCAGACTAGTGGCGCAATAGATACAAGCTGCCCACAGGACAAAGATACTGAGTAGCTTGCACCATAAAGTACCCTGAGGATCTTCGCATTTTTCTCTTTTTTTTTACCACATTGCTTTCAAATGCTTATAGTCTCATTGTTTGTTTGACATTTCATGCCGCTTTCAACATGTTAGGCTATCATTTTCTTATATTTTTCCCATCACGAGTTACATTACATTCTGTTATCTGCCGAGCCCCGGTAGCTCAGTCAGTAGCGTACAGGATATTAGAACAGGGGGTTGCTGGTTCAATCCCCGGTTCTGCCAATATCTTTCCAATGATTGATGATAGTCATTGCCACAGGATTCATTCCTCTCTCACTGCTGATCATTGTTTCGTCTATGGTTATGGGGAAAAAAGGAAAGAATATTGTGTGGAGTACTTGTAAAAAAAAAAATCCAGGAAAGAATGGATAGGTGCACTGGCCACAGCAATATAACTGAAATAATGTTGAAAACAGCATTAAACACCATACAATTAATCAATCAATCATTTGGTATTTGAGAGTACTTTCAATTTGGATAAGTCTAAATTTTCTTGTCTAAGGGGCTTAGTACAAGATTACCCTTTTGCAAGTTGAAAAAAATCAGAACAAAAAATGAAAAGTTATATCATTATTATTGTTTGTTTGTTTGTATGGTGTTTTATGCCGCTTTCAACATTATTTCAGTCATATTGCAGTGACAGCTGACTTACACATGTTTTCCTGGGTTTCATCAGTACTAGGCTAGGGCTCTGAAATGTCTTGCCCAAGGACACTCCTGTGAAAGGCCCAGTAGAGCCAGTGAGGCTCGAGCCTGGGGCATCCAGGTCACGAATACTACACTTTACCACTGATTGATTGAATTTGCATTTATTTATCGTCGCCACCGGTTTCCCATATGGGCGACGCCCCCTGACGGCTGTTAGTATTGTTACGGGGGATAGTGCGGATACAGGACGAAACCCATCCTAAGTTTCGCCTGGTTCTTTAACGTGCTCGGTGTATAGCACCGTCACACGGGACCTCGGTTTAGCGTCTCATCCGAAAGATTATTAGTAATTTTAGATGGCCAGCCGTGGGAATCAAACCCACACCCTCATGATCACGAGTCTTACGCTCTACCAACTGAGCTATGTGGGCTGGTCCTTTACCACTTAGCCACACAGGATCCCTATATATATCGTCATTAACTTTTGAGATTGCCTTCAACCCTGTACCACACAATTCTGACTTTTAACAACCCGGAGAAAGTTGTCTTTCGAAAACAATGTGGGAAAAGGAGAAAATGCTGGTAACCAGCATTTTCTCCTTTTCCCACAATGTTTTCTACTCTACCAAAGATAAAAAATTGCCTTGTCAAGTTGAGCAAGTCTGCTTTTTTGTAGAGTGGTAAAGGTTTAACTCTGAAAACTATTTTGAAAAGGGAGAAAAAACTTATCTGCCATAGCATGGTGAATATAAAACAAATAATTCTTTCATGGTTTTCTTCTTTCTTTTCT
Source organism: Hippopus hippopus (assembly GCA_946811185.2). Taxonomy (NCBI): domain Eukaryota; kingdom Metazoa; phylum Mollusca; class Bivalvia; order Cardiida; family Cardiidae; genus Hippopus; species Hippopus hippopus. The sequence goes on along the minus strand of OX328113.1, from coordinate 9,417,723 downwards.
CCTTGTAGTCAGTGGCGTCCAGTCTTTACAGAAAAAACTGACGTATGACAACAACCATCACAAGTGTATCGTACAAATGAAAGACGAGGAAATCGTACGACTGAGAGAAGAGCTGCTTACGTCTAATATAAAAAATAAAATTGAACCACAAACAGTGGCTGAGAGGGAGAAGAAACGTCTTGCAGAAATAGCGCAGCAGAAGCAAAAAATAAAAGAGGTTTGTTCTGTTATTCCATATCCTGCTATTTAAGTGAAATGAAACTTTCAAGCCAACAGTTAACTCTTTACCAAATGACAAAATTTTTGTCTTGTCCAAATTGAAAGCATTTGCAGATAATAAATAGCACTCAAAAATTGAAATTTGTTTTGGGAAGAGTTTTGAAAACATTGTGGAAAAAGGAGAAAATGCTGGTTACCAGCATTTTCTCCTTTTCCCACAAGGCTTTCAAAAGGTTTCTTTCATAGGGTCGTTAAAACACAGGATTGTTTGGTAAAGGGTTAAAACCCAAATTCTGCTATGTCGAGGGCATTATGGGGGGAAAGATATCTCCTTATCAGACAGTGTAGATCAAAGGTGAGACTGCACGTTCTGTGCAGTCTGATCTTGATCTACACTGTCCCAAAAAGGTCCTTGAGTCATGCATAGCAACCTAAGTGTTAAATCTGGAAGACTTTGAAAGTTATGTTTGAAAATTCTATTAAGCACTCAAAAGCTGAGCATGGTTGAAACCAGGGGGTTGCTGGTTCGAATCTCCTCCTTGGCCAATTTCTTTCTGAGGATTGATGATAGTCGTTGAGACAGGATTCATTCCTTTCTCCATGCTGAACATTGTTTTGGAAATAGTTATGTAAGAAAGCAGCCTTTTGCCATTTGGGAAGAATATTTTGCAAAGGACTGGTCAAAAGAAACTCCATGAAAGCATTGGTAAGTGCACTTTGCGCCATAATATAACTGATATAATATTGAAAATGGCGTTAAACACTGTGCAATCAATAGAACATACAAAAGCCAAAACCTTGATATCCATCTGTACATTTAAACCACATACTGAACAACAAATTAAAGAATCTTCACAGGTAAAAGCATGTGGCAAAGACAGATTGGAAATTGCTACAAATGAACTGTAGATCTCTAATTAAGGTAGAAAACATTATGGGAAATGGAGAAAATGCTGGTAACCAGCATTTACTCCTTTTCCATAATGCTTTTAAAAGGTTAATTGCCCAGGCTTGTCAAAAAACAGGATTGTTAAGTAAAGGGTAGAGTATCTTCAACAGAATCAGTTTAAGAGAGAGAAGTGACACAAATTGCAATAGAAAGGGCAAAATTGTGAATATTGAGATCTCAAGCAGTTTGATGAGAAATATGCAGTTCACACTTTGATTTATTTATTGAAAGTAATTTCAGTGTTTTTTTTTTTCCTTATAACACAGCTTGAAGACCAAAATGAGTGTTTGAAGAGTGACAAAGATGATTTCAAACAGAAATACTGGGTGAGGATTTATGATTTTGGAATTTAAAAGGAGATAAACAGTTTTTTTGTCAAAGTATAAATTTACTGTTTTAAGTGTTTTTTGACCGAGTCTGGGTCGCATAGTCGGTAGTGTACAGGATTCTGGTTTGAATACTGTATAAGTGAAAATTTTGCGACATGGAAATTTTTGCGATGTTGCAAATTCGAAAAATTCGCAAACTCTTCTGTTTGCGTATTTAACTACAACAACAAATAACGAGTGTCTTGAATTCTCAACATTTCCCAACACAAAATTTCGGTAATCGGTAATTCGCAAATTTCTCGACACGCATATAAAATTATATCCACATATACACTGTACTCAGCTTGGCTGATTTACTTCAGAGGATTGAAAGGTCATTGTGATAGGATTCATTCCTCTCTCATTGCCGATCATTGTTTTAATGACAGTTATATTGGAAAGCAGCAAGTGGCTTTGGAAAAATAATATGCTAAATTAATGCTGAAAGAAACTCATGGAAGCATGGAAAGCTGCACTGACCACAGTGATATGACTGAAATAGTGTCGAAGACAGCGTTTAACGAGGAAACAAATCAATGTTTTTTGCTGGCAATCCTATTTGAATAAAGCACAGAAAAAGTTGCCAAAGTTACTAACCAATGACTCATTCTCAACCTATTTCTGACATGCATCTATATGAGTTAGGCTGCAATTAGTTTAGTCCAGTAAAATATATTGTGAGGATTCTTCATATCAGAGTATTGATAAAATGCACAAATTTTCACTTAATCAAGGACTGATAACTCCAGTGTCATTCACTACAGAGCAGACACCTCATAATTTTGGAATGACTACTATGTGTAGTATATAAAATCAACACAATGCAGGTTATCTGCGAAATGATAAGATAATGTTTAATTTTTCTGCCAAGTTTAAAATGAAAAAGTAATTGAAATTGAAATTAAGGTATGACATTCAAACAATTATAACTACATTGCTGATGAACACTGTTTTAAAGTGTCTGCATCAGTTGCCTTCAGTTATAGTGTTAATACATACATGCAAATGAAAGATATTTGCAATTCAGTCTTAACTCTTTACCACACAATCCCGACCTTTAACGACCCTGAGAAAGAAGCCTATAGAAAACATTGTGGGAAAAGGAGAAAATGCTGGTAACCAGCATTTTCTCCTTTTCCCACAATATTTTCTACCCTATCAAAGTCAGAAATCATCATATCAACAATATTTAATTTGTTGTCTGCAGATGCTTTGAATTTGGTCCAGTCCAAAAATTTGTCGTTTGGTAGAGTTAAAAGATGAAATCATATTAAATTTCCGCACCCACTTTTTTGAAACATACAGCATGGAAGATATCATCAATACAGTGTAACACTTCACCAAATAACAGGCAATGCATAGCAGTATTAACTCTTTGCCAAACAAACCAAAATTTTACTGACCTTGAGCTTTTGAAACATCTTTGGAAAAGGAGAAAATGCTTGTACCAGCATTTTCATGGAGTCCTTTCTTCCCTTTTATATACAGAAAGCTTTGAAACAACTCGAAGAAGCCCACAATTTAGTAAAGATACACCTCCATACAGCAGCTGATTATAGAGATGAGAGTCAACAATTACTTGCTGAAATGACGGCGTGCAAACAGAAACTTTCTGACACAGAGGGTCAGCTCAAACATCTACAGAAGGAGCTCACTGAGCTTAAAATAGTGCAGCAGGAGGACAGAAAGACCATGTCAGCAAAAGTAAGTCTTTTCTCACACCATCCTTTATGCTTTTTTGTGAGGCTGGGCTTCTTACCTTGAAGTGGATTGGTAAGACACTTCAGAGCCCTAATTTAGTATTGGTGAAACCCTTAATATACAATAAATAGATTTGATGTTATGATGAAGAAATTTATCATAATGAAGTAATGTGATATCACAATGAAGAAATTTGGTGTTTCAGTGAAGAAATTCATGTAAAAATTGAGAAATTTGATGTTGGAATGAAGAAATTTGGTGTTGCAATGAAGTCATTCAGTGTTAGGATGAAAAGACCTGATGTTACTTTTAAGGAATCTGATATATACCAAAGAAATATGATGTTATACTGAAAGAATTTTATGTAATGTTGTATAATAGAAATTTGATATTTAAATGAAGAAGTTCGATGGTAAAATGAAGAAATTTGATGTTGCAATGAAGACATTTGGTGTAATGATGAAGAAAGTTCATATTACAATGAAGATTTCTGATTTTAGTATAAAGAGATCTGATGTTTCAGTGAAAAAAATGGATGTCATGATTTATATTTGCAGGAAGAAACTTATGCAGAGAAAGTAGAAGAGCTGAAAATAGAGCTTGAAAATAAAGTTAAAGTGATTGTTGAGAGGGATGAATTATTAAGGAAGAAATGTGAAGAAAACGATAAAGTCATGTTGGAACTGGAATCAGCTAAGGTGTGTATTTTTTATACCCCCCACCAACAAAGTAGAGGGGGTATACTGGTTTCACCATGTCTGTCTGTCTGTCTGTCCGTATGTCAATATTTCCGTCTGTAGACATTTTGCATATTTTCAAATGGGTATTTACCATTTATTGGTTATAAAAACGTTGGCGTGTCTTTTGATAGTAAACTCACGCTAGTTATAATTTGCTGCGTCATAATGAAATGTGTGACATCAGGGCATGGCAGTCTAGAAAATGTGAAACTTTTTAAAGTATCTGAGATCAGAGCTATTGCTTGATTGTAAGAGCCATTTGGACCTGTTGAGGGTCAGGGAACACAAGAAAAATCACATGTGAACCCATCTGCACCAGTATCTAAGTTTATTTTTCCATTTTCGCCTGAATGTTATCTCTGAAAGGGGATGGGAGTCAATTGTTTTCAATTCAGTTGCACACCTTGTCTAATTATATACAGCAAAGAGACAGTCGACAATTTGCTATTTATAGTAACAGTGTTAACGAAAATTTAGTATTTCGTCATATACAGGTGATGCACCTGTATTTGATGTTTTCGATGCTGATTACCAGTATTTTCTCCTTTTTCCAACAATGTTTTCTATTCATTCAGAGACAAATGATGTAATTTTTTGTCTGCAAATACTTCAGGTTTAGAAATGTCTTAAACTTCAGTTTCGAGTTTCCAATTATTTTTGCAGGCTGTTTTGAATGTTGAAAAAGTGGACGAGGTAAGCCAGACAACATTGCAGATGCTGTGTACAACTGATACTCAAACACAGGTGACAATCTGTGTTAGTTCTAAGGTAAGTTGTCACTTTAGTATAACATTTTTTATCTTGTTTATCCTTTTAATGGCTTAACTCTTTACCAAATGGCAAAGTTTTAGACTAGACCGAATTCAAAGCATTTGCAGACGACGTAATAAACTTGACTCAGAAATTGATATTCGTTTTGGGAAGGGTAGAAAACATCGTTGGAAAAGGAGAAAATGCTGGTTACCAGTACAGTGTGGATATAATGATTATAAGAGTGTCGAAAAATTTGCAGATCACTGATTACGAACATGTTAAGTACGGGAATGATTGCGAATTCAAAATATGTGTTATTTGTGGTAAAGTATTTGAACAGAAAAGTTTGTGAATTTTTTAAATTTGCAAAATTCCGAAAATTCCCACATTGCAAAAATTCCCACTTATACAGTACATGTCCAATCAATGGATACTGACCATGTGGCTTTTTTAACTAATAAACCTTGTACTTTTTACCAGATAACCTGTGTTTTTACAACCCTGAGAAAGACTGCTGTTGAAAACATTAGAGGAAAAAGAGAAGATGCTGCTAACCAGCATTTTCTCCTTTTTCCAAATGTTTTCTACCCTATCAGAGGCAAATTCTATCAGTTGCGCCACTTTTCATTTGTCTTGTGCAAATGCTATTTCTGTGGACATGTCCAAATTTTTGTTTTGTAAAATTCAGCACTAAATGTAAAGGATAATCTTGTACATTATATGCAAAGTATGTGTGAACCATGCTGAGTGAAAAGGGGGTTTAATGCATCTGCAAAAAGTATCCATTCAGGTCAGAGTGCAGGCTGATTTTGGTCGAAACTTTGCTATTATATTTGCTATCAGTCGATTTTCTGCATATCCAAGGACCATTCTACCTCATGATTCAGTCAGTTGTCAGACTAAATGGATTTTATGGATACATAATTATGTGATGACGTGCTTGCTATGATGCATCAATGAGATGCATAAACCCTTAACCACACAATCTCGAGTTTTTACGACCCTGAAGAAGAAGACTTTTGAAATCATTATGGGAAAAGGAGAAAATGCTGGTAACCTGCATTTTCTCATTTTCCCACAATGTTTTCTGCCCTTTCAAAGACAGAAATTATCACTTGAGCTACCTATATTTTGTCATCTGCAAATACTTTCAATTTGGTAGAGTCCAAAAGTTTGTCGTTTGGTAAAGAGTTAAACCTCCCTGATTGCTCATATATTAATTATTTACAGGAAACACAAGCAGAAATAACAGTAACAAACCAATTCTCACAAACCATCAATTCAGCCATTGTGAGCTCTGGCACACAAACAGATGTTGTGGACTGTAAAACTGTCAGTGAACAAACCGAGCTTGTACAGTCCAGAGATAGTCATGTACAGACAGATGAACCTTTAGTTAAAAGCTGCTATACACAGACAGAGGGTTGGTCTGATGGGGCTGGTGATGGTGAAATACAGGTAGGCTATTATAATGTTTATCTTCAAACTGTCAAACATACAAATCCTGTCACAGAACTGTATAAACCCTCTGATATAAATAGAGGATAATTGTCTGTTTCAGTCTACGATCGAAATTTCTTTCATGGTGTGAAAAGCAAAGGCTATATTTTCACTAGTGGCAAATCGAGTGAAAAGCAAATACTATATTTTCACGAGTGGCAAATCGAGTTAAAAGCAAAAGCTGTATTTTCACATGTGGCAAATCGAGTGAAAAGCAAAAGCTGTATATTCACATGTGGCAAATCGAGTGAAAAGCAGAGGCTATATTTGCCACTTATGAAAATATAGCCTTTGCTTTTCACTTGATGAAAGAAATTTCAATCACACACTGAAACAAACAATTATCCTATTTCTTTTATGCTCTTCACTTTTACCTTTCTTTTCACGTCTAATTTTTGCTTATCATGAAAAATATGTTTTATGTGCGTTTTTCAAGCGAAATAGATCTATTCAGTCTAGACGAATGTGGACTAGCTATAATAAAGACGTCATGGGTGATGTTGACTAAGTCATAAAACGTGATGTACACCTGCTCAAAATTCATTCATGTTCTATAAGTATCCGTGGCATGTCAAAAAAAAGTTACAATATTTTCCAGTGAATTATTACATTCACCGATGAATTATAAGGATATAATTCACTGTTAGATTTCTATAAATACTGAAAAGAATAAAAGAAAATGTTTATCTTTAAACTTGTAAATTTACAAATCACATAATAGAACTGTATAAACCCTCTGATTTATAGATACATTGCTACTCATTTTCAAGCAGTTTTCAGCCAGCTTTTACACCATTTCATCCTTATTTTATGAAACAATTATCATTCTTGTATCTTCATCTCCATGCCAAATGTTGTCCCTGATGGCTGCAGGATTGCACAGATTATGACAAACAGAAAGTGCATTTCATGTTTTTGAGGCCTTCCAAGTAATGGCTGTTGTCATTTCTGGTGAGGACAAATCGCTTGTGTTTTTCTATCCCCTTTACGATATGTATTGGTAATTTATCTATGTTTACACAGCTGAGCTGTTATACACACTTCTAAGTTTGAACAGGGGGTTTTTCTCTCTAGCTGTAAGAATTATCTTTAATAAGAAGTCGGCATATGTAGCTTATGCATATTAAATCAAAGGGCTGTATATATGGCTTGTGTAAAGTAAGTGCAAAGGCAGAAAACAAAGTATTGTAATCTGAAGCTAGCATACATGTACTATATGAGCCATGTTCTGGCATAAGGGAGCTTAGTGCATCTCCGTGATGCCTTATACCAAACATGTCATCACATAATGATGGATTCATGAAATCCATTTTTTCTACCAATTGACTGTATTTTGAGGTAAAATAGTTCTTTGACATGTAGAAAATTGACCAATGGCAACAAGTTTTTTACCCCTGTCAGCCTGCGTGGACTTTGCAGACTGACATGGGTCGATACCTTTTGCAGATGCATTAGGCCTGCTTTTCAAAGAGAATAGCTCATGTTTAAAAATATACCAAACTTTTGTACATAGAGTATGTATATACAGTATAACCTGTCCAAACCGACCCCTAGATCATCTGATCCCCTATCCATTCCGGTCTGCACTCGCGGTCCAGGCAAGTTCCTTCTTTATTTCATTATGTTAATACCCAGGTAATCCAATCCCTGTCTACATCAAATATCGACCCCAATCGCAAGGCCCAACCAAAATTTATTGCGTAAATTCCCCTAGATAATCCGATCGTATATCTGTCATCAATCATCTATGTGTGAAACGGTTTATCGGTTGTCACAGACTGTCTATAAATCAGTATACCGTTACACGTGATTCGCTTAGCTGTTCAGGCTCGATAAGGGGAAAGTTTGAAAGTAGACCCCTTCTTTTCTCGTTTATCGTCGTCTGCAGTTATTTTCTGTGAAACTTTTTGAGAAAAGGAGACGATGTATTTTCATTTGCAACAATTTTTGCTTTTGGGAGAGACAGTTGTTTGACAGACATTTAAAGCAGAAAGAACAAGATTGTACTGACGAAAGTGAAAATGAGACTGACATTGACAGTGACCTTTGTTCTAATAATCCACTTCCGGGGTCAGAATACATGTATCAGCAAGTGCATAATATGCTTTTGGAAATCCGGAATTTCGCCCTAACAAACAACGATCGGTATCTACAAGGGGTAGAGGAGCTCAAAACAATGACTGAACAGACAATTTTAAGACAAAAAGCCGAGGGCAAGCAAATGAAAATAAGTTCTTTTTTAAGATGATAGTACTGTATTTTAAAATTTCCTAGTTTTGTAAATACAGTGTAGATCGGCATGCACATTTCATTTTTATTGAAACTAATGTGATTTCTGTTGTTTTAAATTGTGAATTGACATACACAAGGATCAAATGAATGAAACCATGCACTAGTCTATCTGTTCACAGAGAAACAAGGTTCGGTAAGTGGAATGTCTTTAGCCATTCCTCACCCCTTGATAATCCGATCCCCTATACAAGCCGACCTTTTTTCTCGTTCCGAGTGAGGGTCGGTATAGACAGGTTATACTGTAAAATGCAAAGCTAGAGTGCATGGTGTCTGCACAAGCAGAGCCAGCATGTTTATCATGATTAGTATTTTGAAAGACATATTGACCAAAATGGCCCACAAACACAGCATATAACTCCTTTTCTTCCTTACAAACAGTGTGGTGTTGGTAGTGTCGAGGACAAGAATACATCAGATAATGCAAAAAATAATACCACACGAAATCCAAGAGCTCTACAGTCTCAAGAGGCAATGATAATGAAAGAAGTCTTTTCCACTGTTAATTCAAGCCCAAGAGCTGAACCATTTCCAGAGACGATAGCAATGAACACTGTTTATCCAGACCTAAATCAATCATCTAAGAGTAATGTTACAGACAACAGGGATACAGAAGGTCAAACTTTACAAGAAACCACAAATAGGAGCAAGAATCCAGCCATGTATACAGAGGAGAAAAGTAATTTTCAGTTTTTGAGTAGTTCATGTAAAGGCAAGAATGGGATGGAAGACGGATATCATGTCAGTGTTGCATCAAATGACACAGAGAGACCATATGTTGGAATACCTGTGTCATTACATAACAGGCAAGATAGAAATGCTGGAATGCCTATGCCTTCACAAAATACACAGGAAGCTCATGTTGGAGTATCTAAATTGTCCCTTAATACGCAAGATATCAATGTTGGAATATATTCATCATCACATGACACACAAGATATCAAAGTTGGAATATCTTCATCAACATATAACACACAATATAGTAATGTTGGAATATCTGCCACATCACATAATACACAAGATATCAATGTTGGAATATCTGCCACATCAAATAACACACAAGGTACAGCCGTTGGAATATCCGTACCTAAACTAGATTTACATAGGGAATTACTGACCATTGAACAGGTTGTTGTTGACCCGGATGAATTCAATGTCAGTCTGACACAGGAGGAACCATATGATGATAAAATAGTTAATAAATGGCAAGCTGATAATGATTTCAGAAAAGACATCACCACATGTGAAGCCCAGAGATCTCACTTCAGATTTAGAAACCATGATGGGACCATTCTATCTACACCACTGGTTTTAGATGATAAGTTAACATACAAAGAGTATCATTTAAGGAACAGAAATCAACCACTCAAACACAAACTGTCCAGTGAAGAAGTTGAAAATTACTTTCATGAATTTGAACAGACAGAGAGACAGTTCAGAGCCGTCAAACAAGGTATTCAATCCCCAGTCTGTAGCAAGTCAAAACTTCCTCGAACATCCAACCTTGGTTATGTAGACAGTGATGGAACAGAGAAGCATGATACACCAATGAGGCTTAGGACTGACATAAGGACAGGACCTGATCACACTGGCAATGTAGCTTTGAGTAAGATGGAATTAACTGCTGAGAAACACAAATCAGACCAAGATATGGCTGAAATAGAAAATGCTGATCCATTCACATCCTTTGGAAGACCTGAATGTGTGCTGACAGAAGAACAAGATGGAGAAAGAGGCAGACATTACAACTCTAATCATGCAAAGAATATTGGCAATGCAGAGATGACAGAAAATACCAAGATCCCAAGCAATGTAATTGAATGTACTAAAGAGCTACATACATCAACTGTAAAGATGGCAGAAAGTCTGAAGACTGATAGCAAAGCAGTTAGGCTTACTAAAGAGCCAATAACTTCAAATGTAAATATAACAGAAAGTCCAGCTACTGGCAGCAGAGCAATTGGGTTTGCTAGGAAGTCGGGCACAATACAAAGCCCAAAGGCTGATAACAAAGCCACTGGGTTTACTAACAAACCAAAAGGACTACCAAGAAGGTCAACATCACCTTACAGTGCATTTCCAACACCTGTCATGAAGGCCAGTGACATCATGCAGAGGTATAAAGAGACTGTGGCAAAAGTGAGGCCAATGCAAGTGCAGGTAGGAAAACTGTTCATGATTTGTTAGACAACAAAAGTTTAGACTTGTCCAAATTGAAGGCATTTGTAGATGACAATTGAGATGCAACTGAAATGACTGAATTTGTATTTGAAAAGGTTGAAAACACTGTGGAAAGAAAGGAGTTGTTACATGTACATGTTAAATGCAATTTAACTCAATATTACAATATATTCTATACCATTCACTAATCCTTAACGAAACAACCCCATGTTGTAACTAACCTGAGGAAGACAGTTTTCAGCTCCACTGGCCAAAGGCCAGCGAACTTACGTCATGGCCCGGTGTCCGTCGTGCGTCTCTGCGTGCGTCCAGGCATCCCTGCGTCTGTGCATGCGTGCATTAACTTTTATTTTAAACATCTTGTTCTCTTAAACTACCCATCCAATTTTGATGAAACTTAACATAAATGATCCTGCCATGGTCCTCTTCAGACTTTTTTGAAAGAATTTGATTCCTTCAAAAACTCTGGTTGCCATGGCAACAAAACTGAAAAATATTGAAAATCTTCTTGTCTGAAACCATAAGGCCTAGGGCTACCATATTTTGCATGTAGCTTGACCTAGTAGACCTCTACCAACTTTTTTCAAATTATACCCCAGGGGTCAAATTTGGCCCTGCCCCGTGGGTCACATGTTTGGGCATATGTAGGGAAAACTTTAAAAATCTTCTCATACCTAGCCATAAGGCCTAGGGCTACCAAATTTAGCATGTAGCTTTATCTAGTAGGCCTCTGCCAAGAGTGCCCAAATTATAGCCCTGGGGTCAAATTTGGCCCCGCCTGGGGGGGGGGGGTCACAAGGTTTTCATGGGCTTATATAGGGAAAACTTTAAAAATCTTCTCACACTTAGCCATAAGACCTAGGGCTACCAAATTTTGCATGTAGCTTTATCTAGTAGGCCTCTACCAAGAGGGCCCCAACTGTAGCCATTGGATCAACTGTGGCCCTGCCCCAGGGGTCACAAGTTTACATGGGCTTATGTAGTGAAAACTTTAGAAATCTTCTTTGTACTAACCATAAGACCTAGGGCTACTTAATTTAGCCCTGTCTCAGGGGTCTCATGTTTTACAGGGCCTTTTATTGAGGAAACTTTGAACATTTTCTTGTTTACGACCACACATTCTAGACCTGTATTATTTCTGGTATGAGGCTTTGTCTTGTGGACCTCCACCAGGATTCAAGTAATTATAGCTCTGTGGTCAAAAAAAAGGCTTTGCCCAGGGGTCATAACTTTCTCGTAGGGTTTTATAGAAAAAAATTTGTATGCCTTCTAGTTCAAAACCAATTGGCCAAGTATTGTAATGTTTGGGTTGTAGTGTTTTTACTTATTAGCCAGTGGAGCGATACAGGGCCATCATGGCCCTCTTGTTAAAAATGTGTTGGGAAAAAAGCAAAAGGATTTTGAACACAAAAAATTAAATTTGTCTCAAAGGATAAGATTTGTGCTTGCCCATTTACCAGACAATAAGATTTTAGACTTGGTAAAATCCAAAGCATTTGCAGACAACAAATTAAATGTAACTCAAAAATTAAAATTTGTTTTGGGAAAGTCAGAAAACATTGTGAGAAAAGGAGAAAATGCTAGTTACCAGCATTTTCTACTTTTCCCACAATGTTTTCAAAAGCTTTCTTTCTCAGGGTTGTAAAAGTTTGGATTGTGTGGTAAAGGGTTAACAGGTGAACAACTTTGTGAGAAAGAAGGCAATGCATATCACTTTGACCCTGTGTTACTTGTGAAGTCTTAGAGTTACCTGAAATGGTCAGTATTGTTAGTTTAGTTTTAGTTAGTTTAAACATATTTATTTTACATCGATTGAGAAACAAATTCTTACAACTTATACTAATCTCTCTCGATTCTGCTTCCTGGGAACTACACCAGCACTCGCACTGAATGTGTGGGCCAATGAAAAATCGCAAAGTTGACACCTGCTCCCAGGTATCGAACTTGGGACCTCATGGTTACGAGGCCGACGCTCTACCTCACAACCACGGACACTGTATTGTTACAAAAATGATTTTTAAGACAAAGTAAGAAACTATTATTTAAAGTAAGTTTTACAGACCAGGCTTGAGAAACTATTTTCATTGTGGGATTGGATTCGTAGATTTTAGAATTAATTTTTTGAGATTGAGAGCCACTAATGTTTATAAACCTCACTGCCCCCTGATTTTTTCCCCAATCTTTTCTGCAGGCAAGACAGAGCAAACCAGTCCAGGATACAGACACCATTGATGGTGAGTGAGTGAGCGAGCAAGTGTGCGAGTGAGTGAGTGAGTTAATTAATTAATTATAGTGACATGTGTTATACAATTACATGAGATTTCTACAAATGTATAAAAGTAAAATTTCAATACCCAACCCCATGGCCCATATGCTACCTAAGTAATGATAAGAACATAAACAGAAAATAAATGGTGGATTTATGAAAGATACTAATAGACTGAAACATGTGTGAACATTCAAATGAATGAATGAATGAACTAATGATAGTAAAGTGTTTATTTGTAACTCATCTCCATCCCTCACTTTCTGATCCTGGTAGCTCAGTTGGTAACGTACAGGGCTTCAACCCCAGGGGCTGCTGGTTTTTATTCCCTGTTCTATCAGTTTATTTTCTGAGGATTGATGACAGCCATTGCAACATGTTCTATTCTTCTCTCATCCCTGATCATTGCATTGACAATATTTATGTGGCAAAATAAGCCAATGGCTTTGAAAGAACATTGAGCATTTTAGCTCAAAGTTCTCAAGGAGAGGTTTTGTGATCCTGTTGTGTCCAGCTTCTGTCTCCTGTCAACCTTGTGTGCACTCTAGAAGCCATAAAAACTTAAGAAAATTGCCAAGAAAAACTTACGAAAATTGTTCAGAATGTTTGTTTTGATATTATCTCAAATTGAGTTTAAAAATGGGTTAAGTTGAGCAAAAAATGGGGTCACCAGGACAAATCACAGAAGAACCGTATGTGCTTTCTAGGGGCCACATTTTCAGTCCAATACTTATGAAAAAATAGTCAGAATGTATATCTCGATATCTTGAAGGAGTCTGAAAATGGGTAAAGTTTGGTTTAAAAGAAAAGGACGACTCTTAGAAAAATCCTTTTGCATTCTCTTGTGAAGAATTTAGTGCCAACCTTTATTTAGTAATCAACCTGTATTAAGGATAGGGCACCCTAATGGGATTCATGTAACATCGCCTTTCATCGCCAAAATGATGCGGATTCAGCTAAGACTTGGGTAATCCGTAATTGATGCGGGGAAACAGCGTCTATCGGCCGATCGATTACGTATTACCAGAGTCTTAGCCAAATCCGTACGTTTTTTCAGCGATGAAAGGCAGTAATACATGAATCCCATTGGGGTGCCCTATCCTGAAATAAGTGTATAGTAACCAAATAGGGCAATTTGTTGAAATATACCTCTATAAGTAAGTACCTACTAAACTCTTCACCAAACAACAAATTATTGCACTGTTCCAAATAGAAAACAGCTGCAGAGGACAAATTAAATACTGCTCAAATGGGGAAATTTGCCTTGGATAGGATAGAAAAAATTGTGGGAAAAGGAGAAAATGCTGGTTACCAGCATTTTCTCCTTTTCCCACAATGTTTTCAAAAAGCCTTCCCTTTCAGCGTCGTTAGAACTCGATATTTTGTGGTAAAGAGTTAAAGCAAGCATATTGAGTCTTCCTGTTTCAGGTAACAGACAGTTGGTGACATCAGCAAGTTTAAGGGAGAGAACTCCAAAAGGTATCCTAAAAGGTAGTATTAGATTGACTTTTAACATTACTAGCCCATTAACTGCCAATTAATTCAAATGAAAATTTCTAGTCAGTAGTTTAGACCAAAATATTCCATAGACCAAAAATATTGCATATGGAAAACTTTTTAAATTCCAAAATATCACATTTTGTGCAATCTGATCTTGGATCTACACTGTCTGCAAAATCCTCTTGGGTCATGCTTGTCAGCGTGAGGGTTAGACATTTGGCTTACTAAATATTTGCCTGTCAGATCAATTCCAGACTGCATGTGTATAGTACTCTCTACTTAATAAGATATTACGCATGCCCATGTTGAAAAGATTTGCTGGGGACAAACCAAATGTGATTCAAACAACTTGATTCGTCTTTGATTGTATGGAAAAAATTATAGGAAAAGGAGAAAATTATGGTTTCCAGCATTTTCTCCTTTTCCCATATTGTTTTCTAACCTTTCAAAATCAAATAAACTCATTTTAAGGGCTCTTCAGGATTGCTAGAAACTGTACATGTAAGTGTTGAGCCCCGAATTTAGCTATGTTTGTCTTTTGCAAACTGACATCAGCCTAGCACTTAACTCTACCAAATGACAAAAATTAGAACTTCTACAAATATGCAGACAACCTATGAGATGTGACTAAAATGGAGGAAATTACATTTGAAATTTTTGTATGAAAACTTTGTGGGCAATTGGAGAAAATGCTGGTTCTGAAGGTCCTTAAAACTCAGATTTGTGTGGTAAAGAGTTGATGGTAACATGCATGTTATCCAGTAAACCTGATACTTTTTTACACATTAATTTTGTATCTCTTCTACAATTTATGAAGTGGTTCTTTCCTCACACAAAGTGAAATATTTCTAGATTTTATTGATTTTAAACAATGTAAAGCCAAATTTTTTGGTTGATTATTTTGCTGTAATGGCCATAGGCCATAAGAGCTAAGAATGTCTTGGTGTAAACTCGGATGAGTGTTAATCTATCTGTTGAACATATCCTTAAACATGTCTGTTATACTGTTGTACATTTTTAAGAAAGATGTTTTATTCATTTAATTTGTATGGTGTTTAATTATGTTTTCAATATTATTTCATTAATATTATATTCCCAAGCCACTGGCTGCTTTCTCACATGGCCATCTTCAGAGCAGTGATCAGTGGTGAGAAAGGAATGAATCCTATTGAAAAAATATCTTTATTTCTTGGAAAGAATTTATCCCAGCTGGAGATTTGAACCAGGGACCCCTTGGTTTCAAGCCATATATATTATTGAGCTGATGGGCTTGGCTTTCCCCACTCAAACACCTGAGCTTGTAGAGTACAGTAAATGATAACCATGAAGTTATATCTAACTTTTTACATGATAGATGAAGACTAGTTTCCATTACATTTTATTATAGTGGCTAGTAAGTGCCAGTGCAGCCATTTATGGCCATTATGGCCCTCTTGTGATTTTAAGTTTTCTTTTTTTTTTAATCAAAGCAATGGAGCGATGGAGGGCCAATTTTGCCCTCTTGTCAATGTTTGTTCTCATGTTATGCAGATACTAAAGATGAAAGATCATCAAGAAGTCAGAGAGTGTCGTGGAACGAACTTGTAGAAAACAAACAGATGGAATAACTATGTCATTACATTACTTCTTGCAGACAACCATTTTTGTCTTAATAAAAACATTGTGGCAAAAGAAGAAATTGTCGGGAGTATAAGAAAAGAAAGGTCATTAAAAAGTCAAAGAATGTCAAGGACAAAACTTAGTAGAATGCAAATGAATGTTAACTGTGTTAATCCTATACCAAACAATCTTCTGACCCTAAAAAGATGGCTTTTGAAAACATCATGGCAAAATGAGAAAATGCTGGAAACCAGCATTTTCTCCTTTTCCAACAATGTTTTCGACCATTACAAAGATAAAGTTCATCTTTTGCAACACTTCTAATTTACTGTATGCAAATGCTTTCAATTTGGTCAAATCTAAAATTTTGTCACTTAGTAATCAGTTAACTTTTTGGCAGATGAAAAATATTTTAGATTTGTTAATATTGAAAGCATAATTATCCAGATAACAAACTAAGCATGGCTAAAATGCTAATAGTTGACTCTGATAGGATAGAAGCCAGTATTTTTCTCCTTTTCCCACAATGTTTTTAAAAAATTTCTACTTTCCAAATCCCAAGAGTTGTAAAACATGAGATCGATTGGGTTAAGGATAATCACATTAGCTCCTGCAGGAGGTTTATGAAGCCATTGTGGTGAAAGGAGAAAATACTCATGATGAGCAATTTCTCCTTTTTCCACAGTGATGTCAGAAGTATTTCTGTATTCAAACCTTTACCACACAAAAACATTTTGTATTAGTCTAAATTCAAATTATTTGTAGATGACAAATAAATGTTACTCAAGTAATGGGATAGGATCTGACATGAGTTGGCGTTTGAGATATATAGGATCTGACATGAGTTGGTTTTTGAGACAAAATTTTATTAAATGAGTCTAGGGAAATGTTATTAAGTGAGCCTTTGGCGAGCTTAATAATATTTTTCCTTGACGAGTTTAATAAAATTTTATCTCAAATGCCAACAAATGTCAGATTCTTTTTATCACATAATGATATTTCATGAAATATAGATCAGATGATGCAAAACCATTTATAGATGCACCCGTGGTAATATCCATAAAACCCATTCACTTCTATGAAATACGTACAAAATGACGTCAAAGATCTGTTACACAAATATGATATCAAACGTGTATCAGGTAAGAAAATTTGTGATGGGTATATTACACCGAAAACAAGGGAGGTTATGTTTTTTTTTTTTAAATGAGTCTTGGGAAAATGTTATTAAGGGAGCCTTTGGCGAGCTTAATAACATTTTTCATGACGAGTTCAATGAAATTTTCTCTCAAAAGCCAACGAATGTCAGATTCTTTTGATCACATAACAATATTTCACATGTACTGGTGTAATCGAATTTCGCCAACGCAAGGGAAACTGCACTTGCGGATTGCACAAAACAATAATAATTTTCTTTATGGTTAAATATCTATGCACTTGTATTCAAATACTTTTGTAAAAATAATTTTTACCACTTAAACATCTAAATTTATCTGTCAAAACATCGTTAGAAGTGAGACAGTGCAAAGTCACCATCTATAAAAAGAGTAAGCCAATTTCGACAACTCTGGTTTTCCAAAAATTAGAGGCCCCAGAGAGAGTAAAATGAAATAAAAAATTCACAGCATCATTTCAGCAATATTCATTGCCTCCCTTGGATATTAACTCTACATTTACTTTCTTCGAGAAAACCTGAAGAACATAAAACAAAACACAGCTCTCAGAAAACAAAATCGACAGTTATGTGATTTTTCGTGTAATTATTTCTGCTGTGGCACTGAAATATTACAATCTAAATCAGGATGACAGTTTTGGGGATAAACAGGCTGTAGATCCAAAAAAAGATAACCTTTTGTAGCTCACAGAAAAAAGGTATTTTCTTGTCTTTGTAGTGATTTTTGTACCTGATTCAATTTGTTTTCTTAGGAAAAAATTAATAAGGACCCCTCTGTCATTTATATGGATATATTTCCCTTTAGGTGCCCCATACGAAATTTTGGCTATTAAAGTTCAAAAGATAACCTGTCAAACCGAAAATAGACGAAACAAAAAAGTTTTAAGCTGAAAGGATCTTTTAAAATCTGCATATAAAGGAGACACCTGAAAAGTGATAATAAAATGGTGGGGAAAAGCATGTGAGAGGTCGCTTATGAACTTTTTTCCTATTGATAGGTATTTTTCTGTCATTAGATTCAAATGACAGTTCAAAACACCTTTGCTGCTAAGATATCAATCATTTCCGTGAATGGATGATGTCACAGATACAAAAATATTGCCCGAGAACATAGTTGGCAAAATTCGATTACTAGCGAAATTCGCTTACGCTTCTATATTATAGGTC
Organism: Hippopus hippopus; assembly: GCA_946811185.2. Taxonomy (NCBI): domain Eukaryota; kingdom Metazoa; phylum Mollusca; class Bivalvia; order Cardiida; family Cardiidae; genus Hippopus; species Hippopus hippopus. The sequence continues at coordinate 9,399,317 of OX328113.1, read as the reverse complement.
AGAAGATGCAAAACCATCTATAAATGCACCCGTGGCAATGTCCATAAAACCACTTCTATGAAATACGTACAAAATGACGTCAAAAAAGATGTCGCACAAATGTGAATCAAACATATATAAGAAAAGGAAATCCGCAATTGGTAATATTACACTGAAAACAAGGAAGGTTATGTGATAGATAAGTATCTTTTATAGGATAGAAAACATAGTAGGAAATGGAGGATATGGTGGAAACCTAGAAGTGGCAAACAGTGTTGGTTCAAGATCAGACTGTCAGATTGTTCTTTCAGTGTTATCTTGATCTACACTGTCTATGAAAGGCAGTTTAATGGTCTTCTAAAATTATCTGCCAAAATAATCTTAACTCTTTACCAAACGACAAAATTTTGGACTGTTCCAAATTGAAAGCATTTGCAGACAACAAAATAAATGTGACTTAAATACTGAAATTTGTTTTGGGAATCATAGAAAACATTGTGGGAAAAGGAGAAAACGCTGGTTTCCAGCATTTTCTCCTTTTCCCACAATGTTTTCGAAAGGCTTCTTCCCCAGGGTCGTTAAAAGTCGGGATTGTGTGGTAAAGGGTTAATTGTTCTTTTTGCACTGAAAATTGATTTATACTGCTGTTAAGTTTACTGGCTGAAACCCAGCTGAGCTTATGTCATGGCCTGGACTTCCTCGTCCATCTGGCTGTCTTTCTGTTTGTTCGTCTTTTTCTTGTATACACGAAGTCTGCATTTGTGGTTTGATTTTTGTGAAACTTAACAGTTTGTTTATACATATATTATCGGTTAGCTTGAATCCTATTGATTTTGAAGAAAATCTGACAATCAGTAGGGGAAAAGTAGCCATTCAAAGTTGAAAATTTACATTTCTTGTTTACACGATTAAGTCACCATTTCTGATTCGATTTTCATAAAACTTGCTCAGCTGCTTTTTGCATCATGAATTAATGATTTATGCTAGAAAATAAGCAAAGTCTCTGCCAGTAGGGCGATTCAGGCCTTCAAGGGCCTCTAGTTTTTATAGTTGTTGTTTTATTGAAGAGTTCTTTGATTCAGCCCTAATGATTATTGAACTTTTTATTTGTTGACCAAATACTAGTTTTATTGATATTGAAAGTATTTGCAGACAACAAAGGGTTGAAAACATTTTGGGAAAAGAGGAAAATGCTGGTAACCAACATTTTCTTCTTTTACCGGGTAATGTTTTCAAATTTTTTTTTTCTTTTAACAGTTTTGTTAAAACAGGATTAATTGATTATAACATAATTAACTCTTTACCACACAATTAATTTTAGACGCATTTAAATTGAAAGCATTTGCAGAGGATAAAATAGGTATTGATTGGATGGTAAGATTTGTCTGTGACAGTATTGTAAACATTGTTGGAAAAGGAGAAAATGCTGGTTACCAGCATTTTCTCCTTTTCCCACAATGTTTGCCGAGCTCCAGTAGCTCACTTGGTAGCGTACAGGAATTGAGAACAAGGAGTCGCTGGTTCAATCCATGGCTCAGCCAATTTCTTTCAAAGGATTGATAATAGTCATTGTGACAGGATTCATTCCATTCTCCCTGTTGACCATTGTTTTGTTGATGGTTAAGAATAGTGTGCTGAGTTCTGGCTAAAGAAACTCAAGGAAAGCATGGATAGGTGCACTGGCCACTGCGATATAACTGAAATAATGTTGAAAACGGCATACAATCAATCAATCAACCCACAATGTTTTTCAAAGGCTCCTTCCTCAGGGTCGATGAAACACGGATTGTGTGGTAAAGGGTTCATTGGTAAAGTGTTAAAGTGTATTCAATTTTGTTGCTGACATTTGTTGTACATTTCAGACAAAAAAAATACAAACAACAAACAAAAAAACATCAAACAAAGAAAGTTACACAGATTGTTTCAATAAAGGTATTTATTTTATCTATATTATATATTTATGTATAGATCAACAAAGTTATAAATAGACAGGACATCTATGTAAAAATATCATACAACAAAAACAAGAAATATCTTTAAAAAAAGATAAACGGCATATGTGCCAGCAAATAGGCAGGGGCCCTTAGAATAAACATGTCTACATTTTTACCACAGGGGCCCTTAGAATAAACATGTCTATGTTTTTACCACAGGGGCCCTTAGAATAAACATGTCTATGTTTTTGACCAATCACAACACTTCTATTCATTCATTTGTTACCAGTACCAAAAAGTAGGTCAAAAGCCAGCACATGCAGCTACACTGAAAAATGGTCCAAGTAATTTAACCATTTATTAAACAAAACCTCTTTTACATTACTGTAAGTTAAAGGTTTTTTAAAACATTGTCGGAGAAAGGAGAAAATGCTAGTTACCAGCATTTTCTCCTTTTCCCACATTGTTTTTTATCTTTATTCTGTCTTTAAAAAATTCAGAAATTGCATAATTTTAGCCACGTTTAGTATGTCTTGTTCAAATGCTTTCTGTATCTCTAAAATTTTGTCATTTAGGAAAAGGATTAACCCTTTACCACAAGACAATTTTTTTTGCCAATTCATATTGAAAGAATTTCCACTGGGAGTTTGTCTTTAAACAGGTAGAAAACATTGGTACCAGTATTTTCCCCTTTTCCCACAATGTTTTCAAAAGCCCTCTTTCCCAGGGTCATTGAAAGTCAGGATTGTGTGGTAAAAGGTAAAATAACATGATGACAGAGAAAGTTGAGATCTAGAATGGTGGACAACATTAAAGTACATAAACTGTTTCAACCTAGAAGCCCTAAACCAGGCTTAATTTGCTTCTATAGACAATGTAGATTAAGATCAGACTGCACAGAATATGCAGACAACTTTAGCCCAAAAAACTTTAAAACTCTAATTAAAAAGGTCAAACTTGATTACCGGTAATTCTGTGCTTCCTGGATTAAGGATCTCACTGGTTGCATACTTAAAAGATTTGAATTAGCACAGTTTAACTCTTTACCACACAATGCCGACTTTTAACGACCCTGGCAAAGATGCCTTTTGAAAACATTAAGGGAAAAGAAGAAAATGCTGGTAACCAGCATTTTCTCTTTTTCCCACAAAGTTTTGTACCCTTACCAAAACAAATTTCAGTTTATTAGCTGCATGTAATTTGTCATCTGCAAATGCAACAATTTGCAATAGTCTAAAATATTGTCGTTTGGTAAACAGTTGAAAGGAGGAAAGACAAAAAAAAAATAAAATTCATGCACATTTCATACAAACATAACATAGTGAAAACAGTTTGAATTTTGCCATTGTTTATGGTTACATTTGAAATCTACTTTCCAACAGTAAAAACAGAATTAAGAAGGAAGAAATTCCTTCACTGAGAATTTCACATTGAAAGATTTGCATTATTTATTTCAGTAAATCTTGGCCATTTTCCATTAGATTTTGTACTAAACTGAGCTTCCATTCTCAGTTATGTGTTAACTCTAAACCAAACAACAAAATGTTAGCAAATTAAAAGCATTTTTAGACAACAAATTCTTTTTAGCTCAAAAGATGATTTCAATGTTGAAATAGTAACCAGCATTTTCTCCTTTTCCCACAATGTTTTCAAAGGCCTTCCTTTGGGTAGTTGAAACAGGTAATTGTTTGGTGAAGAGTACCGGTAAATTGTTCCATTTAGAATGAACTTAATTTTAATTATTGATGGCCTTACAAAAAATAAAGATGTTATCACTTTACAAGACAACCCTGCTTTTTAATTACCCTGAGAAAGGTGTTACAAACCATTGTGGAAAAAAGGTGATATATTGTAGATTACAAGAATTTTTACTATTTCCTACAATGATTTCTTTCCTTTCAAAAACTATTTCCCCTATTTGATCCACATTTAATTTGTTGTCTGCAAATGCTTTCAATACAGAGGATCGAGTACTAAATTGTTTTGTATATTTTATTGTACATTTTATTACCATCTGAATTAAAAGTGGTTGCATACTGCACAGCATGTTGCTAAAAGAGTGGACATGTGTATTTGAAAGGTCAGAAAACATTGTGGGAAAAGGTTGAAATTGCTGGTTATCAGCATTTACTCCTTTTCCCATACTGTTTTCAAAGGCCTTCCTCAGCATGGCCAGTAAAACTTGTTTGGTAAGGATTAACCCTTTACCAGACGACAAAAAATTAGCTGTGTCCAAATAGAAAGCATGTGGCTCAAATGGTGGAACTTTTCTTTGATAGGGTAGAAAACACTGTGGGAAAAGGAGAAAATGCTGGTTACCAGCATTTTCTCCTTTTCCCGCATTGTTTTCAAAAGACTTCTTTCCCAGGGTCCTAAAAAGTCTGCATTGTGCAGTAAAGAGTTAAAGTAACATTGTGAGTTTGTCTAAGGTAGTTACTTAAATACTTTAGCCAATGACAAAATTTTTGACTCATCTAAATTTTTCTTTGAAAGAGTAGAAAACAATGTGGGAAAGACAAAAGATACTGGTTACCAGTCTTTTCTCCTTTTCTCACAATGTTTTCAACAGGATTTTTCCATAGGGTGGTTAAAATTTGGGATTGTTTGGTAAAGAGGTAATTCTTTTTAAGATGCTGCAGTGATATTTTCATGACTGTATTTCTTTTAGGGATGGCAGAGAACAATAAGATAATTCATCTGTGATAATGACAGCAGTTGTGTAATAATGACATTAGTTGCTAGTAAGATTGAAACTACATGTTTGTGAATTATGAGGATAGCATGTTTACCAAATATTAGACTTGTCCAAATTCAAAGTATTGGCAGAGAAAAAATGCAAGAGGTTAAAAATCATTGGATTTGTCTTCAAAAGGACAGAAAACACTGTGGGAAAAGGAGAAATTGCTGGTTACCAGCATTTTCTCCTTTTCCCTCCTTGTTTTCAAAAATCTTCTTTCTCTGGTCATTAAAACTCTGGATTGTTTCATAAAGGGTTACCGGTAAATGAAGAGAATTGGGTGCATTTTTTGGGGGACAATGGCCATTTTAAAGTGAAAGAGAATGACAAAGAATTTAAAATATCTGCTAAATACAAGTATATGTTTAACACTTTACCGATAAATTCTAATGTTTTGATGAAGAAGAAGGCTTTTGGAGACTTTGTGGGAAAAGGAGAAACTTTTCTTCTTTTCCCACAACGTTTACTCTTTTCACAGACAAATTCCATCATTTGAGACACAGTTAATTTGGCTATTACAATTACTTTTATTTTAGACAAAACTAAAATTTTGTTGTTTGGTTAAGAACTACACACAGTATTTGATGAGAAATGAAGCTGGGGTCCTTGCTTGGCTCAGTGATGAGGTCCTGGCTCTGATACTTACATGAAGCACTGTTTTTTATGTAAACTATGTAAACTAACCATTTTTAGTTGAATTCTAACTCTCAAGACTTTATGGTATTTCAAAGTAAAACAACTTTTAATTGCTGAAAACAAATGGCTAATCCAATCAGATGTGTTACTTTTTTAAGTCGGGAAGAGGATTTAAAATGCAGTTAAGAATGGCTTGGCGAATAGGGTCCAAAATACTGGCTTATTAATGGTGCAACCCACTACAAACATAAATAAATAAGCTGTTATTGTGAAATATGACTGAAACAATGTTAAAAGTCTTTCTTTCACTGTCAGTTTAAACTCAGGATTGTGTGGTAAAGGGTTAAAAATGCAGTGATATTGACCATTAAGAGATCAATGTTGTATTTACTCTAACATACAATACTTGAACAATGAACAAGTTTATAAATGCATGGCCCTTTTAACCCTTTACCACACAGTCCGACTTTTAATGACCCTGAGAAAGAAGCCTTTTGAAAACATTGTCGGAAAAGGAGAAAATGCTGGTAACCAGCATTTTCTCCTTTTCCCACAATGTTTTACACCCTTTCCAAAACAAATTTCAAATTTTCAGTAACTTTCATTTCGTCGTCTGCAAATGCTTTCAATTTGGACCAGCCTAAAATTTTGTCGTTTGGTAAAGAGTTAATAAAGGTACATGTATACCGGTAGTTGAACCTGTCATAGAGACAACTTGTATTAATTCTTTACCGAACAACAGTATTGTAGGCTGGTCCAAACTGAAAGTATTTGCAGATGACAGATTAAATGTGGTTCAAATGGGCACCAGCATTTTCTCCTTTTCCACAATGTTTTCAACAGCTTTATTTCTCAGTGTCGTTAAAAGTTGAGGCAGGTTGGTAAAGAGTTAATCAGGCCACACCATAACAGTTTTAAAACAGAACAGTCTATTTACAATGAAGGTAAAAGATATTTATGAACAGTGTAACAAATTGAACAGCTAACAATCCACATTTATTGAGCATCTTTCACTTTCTGTGAGGAATCTTTTCAGTTCTGCTTCAACTGATTTTATACTCACTTTTAGTGTGTTTCCCCTAGATCACCTTTTGAAATATCTGATATTATAGATAAAAAAAGAGACTGCATTTTGTCGTGTATACTTTCATGTATATGATGATGAAACACAAGATTAGACAAGACTGAATTACAAGCTAAAATAATATTTTTCAACCTTTAGAGCACTGGTTGCTTTCACTAAACTGCATTTACATGAAATTTTGGTATGCTGTTTAGGTAAGGAAGCATCAAGTTTGAAAACAAGTTTCACTAAATTGCCAAACTTTACAATATGAGATAATGTTTGCATAATTTTACACCAGCTCATACCTTTGGGTGAGGCAGAAAGTGTGTCTATACAGTCCCAAATAACTTGTGTAAATCTTTGCAGTTTAATGAAACACGGGACCTTTTTTCAAAAACAAAAAACCAGCTTTAATATTACAATTTCAATGTTTGGTTCAGTATATGTTACAAAAGAGCAGACAGTGTAGATCCAAGATCAGACTGTACATTTTGTACAGTCTGATCTTGATCTACACTATCTGCAAAAGCAACCTAAGTTTTGCGCAGTTCTCTAAAGGATCAAGATGAAATCTACCAGTATTGAGCATCACTCACTTTTCTGTTGAGAGTCTAATTCATTAGTTTCAGAGTTTTCTGCTTGGGTTTCTGTCACATTATTTTGAGATTGTTCTTCCGTCTTCTCTTCTTCATTACTTAAACTTTGTTCACCTTGTGTATCCTCCGTTTCTTGTTTATTATCATCATCATTCGTTTGTTCAGTTGTACCTTCTTGTTCACCTTGCTCCGCGTTTTCATTGTCATTGTCACCTTGGTTATTTTCTACATCTTGTTCCGCATCTTGCTGTTGTGAGCTCTCCATAGTTTGTCCTTCAGCTTGCTCAGAATTTTCATTACTGTTTTCAGTTGTCTCCCCTGTTTGTCCTGGTTCCTGTACATCAGTAGTTTCCTGCGTCTCTGCTTGTTGTTGCCCTTCAGCCTCAGATTGTTGTTGTTCCCTCTCTTGAGTCTCATCCTGTTGTGGTTCCACTTCTTGTGCCTCAGACTGTTGTGTCTGACCTTCTGGTTCCTCTGGGTCTAAATTATCTTGTGTTTCTTCTGCGTCATGTTGAGTTAGTCGAGATTGAGCTCTTGACAAGGCCACTTCTATTTTGAAGATCAGTTCAGTCAGCTCTAGAATATAACACAGTAAAATGCCTCTTTAGAGATCACCAAAACAGGTTTGACTGTACTGATGAAATTTTCTTAATGACACCCCAACATAAAACATGGCAACAATTGTATAGAAAACATTTGTCCTGTCACTACAAAGTTATGCTTGTTAGCTTGTTGCTTTTTGTTCCTATCTATCCATCTTTTTGTTATTTTAGATTTACATGTCACTTGTTTAACTCCAGCAAACAGCAAAATTTAAGACTTGTCCAAATTGAAAGGATTCGCAGACAACAAATTGAAACCTTAACATGAAATTGGCTTTTCATAGAGTAAAAAAAAAATTGTAGGAAAAGGAGAGAATGGTGGTTACCAGCATTTTCTCCTTTTTTCACAATGTTTTCAAAAGCCTTCTTTCTCATGGTCGTTAAAAGTTGGGATTTTGTGGTGAAGGGTTAAATCCTTTGCAAAAAGATTTGATACTGTAACAAGCATGAGGAAGAAATATTTTGAAACATGATGAGAAAAGAAGAAATAGAGGATATTTGTTTTTTACGGTGAAAGATAGAAATTTATTTCATTGAGTGAACATCATCGGTAATATTTTCACGAGTGGTGCAGCCACGAGTGAAAATATTACCGATGATGTTCATGACATGAAATAAATATTACCGATGATGTTCATGACATGAAATAAATTTCGATCTTTCACCGAAAAAAGCAAATATTCTATTTATTTCATGCTTTTAACCTTTTCTCATTCAAAATCCAGTACAGTTCTTTTCGGTTATTCCCCGTGGCATACCCCCTCCGCATAGCAACGCATTACAATATTACGTCAAGCGCGAGAAATGTTAGGTAAATTATGTCATATTTCCATCTGGTTGTGAGGCACGCGCATTCTACCTAGGTAACTAGTGTGCGGGAACAACTGTTTTCGCCTTCAATTGAAGAGTTAGAATATAAAAATCGGTATTTTCACTGGTCGTAACCATGAAATATCGAAAAATATTTCACCAATATTTCTCGATAACCTACCGTAAAGCATGAAATAAATGTTAATATCTAGCATTTTTTAAATTTCTCTTAACTCTTTTCATACGACAAAGTTTTAGACTGGTCAAAATTGAAAGCACTTGCAGACAACAAAATAAACGTAACTCAAAAATTGGAATTTGTAGAAAACATTGTGGGAAAAGGAGAAAATGCTGCTTACCAGCATTTTCTCCTTTTCCCACAATGTTTTCAAAAGGCTTCTATCTCAGGGTCGTAAAAACCAGAGATTGTTTGGTAAAGGGTTAAAGAACAGATCAGATCATTTGAACCACTTTTGATTTCTCAACTGTAAACACTCTAAATATGAAGGATTCTAAATTTTGGTGTCTTGTTAAGATTGCATGCAATCTATATTATATCACTGTGAAGGTGACAATCTGTAGGCCTACGTGTTTGTCACTGGCAGTGGCCGAGCCCCAGTAGCTTAGTCAATAGCGTGCAGGACTTGAGAACAGGGGTTGTGGGTTCGATCCCTGGCTCAGCCAATTTCTTTCTGAGGTTTGATGATAGTCATCGCGACAGGATTCATTCCTCTCCCACTGTTGACCATCGTTACGACAATGATTATGTGGGAAAGCAGCCAGTGGCTTGGAAAGACAATTGTGCGGAGTACTGGTAAAAGAGACTCCAGGAAAGCATCGATAGGTGCAGTGGCTGCCATGATATAACTGAAATAATGTTGAAAACGGTGTTAAACACCAAACAATCAATCAATCATTGTCACTGGCAGAAAAAAAAAATTTAAAGTGGGTGAAAAGTTGCCAGGTCGCTCTGACTTTTATTTAATTATAACCTGATTTTAAAATTCATTTTTCTGCCAATGACTGACACTTGGACCAATAACTTGTGCAATAACAGATTGTCATATTCAAAATAATTTCCATTCTTTCAAAAGGTCTGATTTAAATTAAAATAAATTTTATTACCCACTTAGTTTCTTTTGGCTGCTACTGTGCCTTTAACTGCTTTTATACAAGATATAAAGGCTATAAAAAAAATCATGGCCCAGCAGGATATTGTTTACACTGTTTGGAAAACCTTCTTACATCTAAACAGGCACACATTGGGAATATTGTAAGAATTAATACTCAAAGAGCTCAACTTGGATTAGTTCTATAACTCAACGTGAATGTGATTGTAAGCATGTATTCTGTGAAACAGTGAAATAACTGACATAATGTTGAAAATAGCATTAACTCTATACCAAATGACAAAATTTCGACTCGACCAAATTGAAAGCATGTGCAGACGACAAGATAAATGTAGCTCAAATGATGATTATTGTATAGGCTAGCAAACATTGTGGGAAAAGAAGAAAATGCTGGTTACCAGCATTTTCTTCTTTTCCCACAATGTTTTCAAAAGGCTTCTTTCTAGGGTCGTTAAAACTTGAGATGGTGTGATAAAGGGTTAAAAACAAAATAAACAAGTCAAACCTTCTTCATCTATAAGTTGGTCTTCATGTATAGACAACTCTTGGAACACATATGCTAGATCTTCCTCTGTCAGTCTGTCGTGATTCTGTTCATCTCCCTTTGTCAAAATTTCACATAGTTCATCACGAGTTAAAGGACCTGAAATAATACAGGAACAGTAAAAACCATACTCTTTTACCCAGGGTTACCACTTGAATCAGAAATGATATTTGAGCCATTCTCCAATTTTGTGTATGTCCAATGACCTTTCTACCTCATGATTCAGTTGGATGTTAAACAAATTCGATTTCATGGATCCCTAGTTATATGGTGACTTGCTTGGTATAATGCATGCAGGAGATGAATTATACAAGCTTTTGCCAGAGCATTGCTCATTTATTTTATGCTATTGCATGAAAATAACTGACCAATGTCAGGATCATCATCACAAGGGATGAAGATGGTATGAATTTCGATTGGTCAACTCTGGCACAAACATGGTGTCTAAAGAAAATGGGAGTGTATTGTCTGGCAATTTGTGCACAGTATGTCAAGGTATTGCTTAGTTCAGTATGATACAGGATTGTATTTGATCATCATTTACACATACATTTTGCAGGTAAATATTTAGATTTGATGATATGTAGCAAATCTCAGCATTTTGAGTGTAACTACCATAGAGGTAAATAGAGAATATGTACATAGAGCTATTGTATATCAAAAATATCTAACGAGATTGGGAGCCTTGGTGAGACAATTATAGATTCTCACAATCAAGTTAGATATTTTTGATATACTACAACACAACATACGTATCTTATTTATCTGTCCACGTCTTATTTTTATTCATCATGAAAAAGGTGTGAAAAATATGTGTGTTACTTCAAGCAAAATAGATCTTTTTAATATAGTCAGATATGGATTAGCTGTAATTATGACGTCATGAATGATGTTGACTACGTCATAAAACATGATGTTTACCCACAGAAAATTCATTGATATTCCACAAATATCTGTGGTATATCAATTCATGTTCTATGAATATCTGTGGTATATCGAAAAAAATATGGCATTATTGCATGGATATTCTGTTAGTTGAAAGATAAAAGTTATTATTTCTAAGTTCACCTGTGTCTCATAGCGTTTTGTCAATGTTGGTACATAATTTGTGGCAGAAGTGTGATGAATGTAATAAAGGAATGCAATTTTATGTAGAAGATAGTATTATGTGGACAATGTAAAAATGTGTTTGTACCTTTATCCTGCTAAATCAAAGAAATGAAACTTTCAAGCCAATAGTAAAAATTCAAATATTGCTGCTTGAAAGGTATTTCGGGAGGAAAATTATCCCCTTGGGGGACAGAGTAGATCATAGATCAGACTGCATGTTCTGTGCAGTCTGATCTTGATCTACACTGTCCGCAAAATGTCAGTGAGTCATGCTTAGCACTGTAAGGATTAAAAAAAAAGAAAACTGAATATGGGACATCAGAGACGATTCGTTGCCAAGAAACAAACTGTAGACTTGTCCATATCGAAAGCATTTGCAGATGACAAAATAGTTGTATTTCAAATAATGGAAGTTAAGTGTGAAAAGATGGAAAGCATCCACAGTACATGTATTTTCACTCTTACTCATAAATAAGGGATTGTTTATAAAGCTGTAAGTTTTACCTGAAGAACCTTTTCTACAAGTTCGTAGATCATCAATAAATTTCTTCTTTCTCTCAGCTATTGGTTCCCATTGTTTCTCAATCAGAGAAGATACTTCATCAATGGATAGCTCTGAAATGAACATAGGAAAATATACATGTGTAGACTTTAATACATCAAATCATCATGAAAGTCTTATATATACTGTATAATGAAGTTCAACCTAAAATTTATTAATTTATAGTGCGCTGTGCTTTACATCCCTGTAGTTGGTGGCAAATAGAAAAAAATGCTGATGAAAGCCACAATTAAGGATCACACCCCTTGATCACTAAGGAAACTCAAAACCTCTTAAGGTTGGTAATCACATACATTTGGTCAATGAGCAAATGTTACTGATAATCAAAACCATTTTGTTGATAAGTAAATGTAATTAATTGTCACAACCATTTGGTCAGTAAGCAAAAGTAATAGATTATCACAAAAAAAGTTTAAATTATGATCACATCAAAATGGTGAAGGTCAAGGACAAATAAGGTGTAATGAAAGGGCACTTATTGTCTCTTTCATACATTCTAAAGAAGTAAAGGACATCACTGTTGGTGCCAGAAACATGCAAGATTTGTACAAAAAGTGTCACAACTTTGGTGTAATGAAAGAGAACTTACTGTCTTTTTCCTACATTCTTAAGCCCTAAAGCGCCTTTCACCATTAAAGCTTTTGATCTACGCTATATCCTCTTTGGTGAAGCTCTGTATACAAAAGCTACCATGATAATTGCAATATTTTGGGTCTTAATTCTAAATATAAAATGTCTGTTTCAGTGCTGTAAGGGTGAGTGGATCAATAATATCACTGCTAAATGGTGCTAGAGACAAAATTTCACCCAATACGCACAGCATATATAACAATGAATTTGTAGCCAGCATGCTAAAAAAAATTTAACTACGAAAAGAGTAATGCCAGAGCACTCACTGTCTTTTTCATACATCCTAAACAGATCAATGACATCACTGTTGGTTGGTGCCAGAAACAATCTATAACAGAGATCTTTGAACTGTTCTGGGCTAAGTTCATCATCGCCATTTGAGCAGGAATTGAAGATAACTGTGTAGAAATAAAAACTTGAAATCCTCACAACATGACAAAAATCTAGACATGGAAGCTCTTCAGATGACAAATTGTGGCTCAAATGATGTGAGCCATGCTCTGTGAAAAGTGGGTTTAATGCATCTACAGAAAGTATCGACACTGGTAACCCTGTTTTAGGCTTACCAGGGTCGAAACTTTTTGGTATTGGTTAATTTCCTGCATGTCAAAAGACCAGTCTTTCTCATGATTCAATTTTTAGACAAAATGGATTTCATGGATACATAGCTGTGCGATGACTCCCTTGCTATAATGCATCACAGAAATGCATTAAACTCACTTTATGTACATTGCACCTCATATGGCCTGCAACACATGAAAAGGGGCATTCGGACATTTGCGTAAAGTTTCGTCTCAGATCAGCCTGTGCAGTCTGCGCAGGCTAATCCAAAAAAACACTTTCCGTTTTTATGTAATTTTCTGATATGTGCAAGTCTACTGTAGCACAAAATCAAAAGTAGTCGTAAAGTGCCGTCTCGGATTAGCCTGCGCGGACTGCGCAGGCTGATCTGAGACGACACTTTACGCAAATGTCCGAATGACTCTTTTCATGCGTTGCAAGCCATATGATTTGTGTTTGTGAGGGATAGAAACATTGTGGGTAAAAGAAGAAAAGACTGGTTACCAACATTTTCTCTTTTTTTGCATTGTTTTTGAAAGCCATCTTCCTAGTGGTTATGAAAAATGAGTGCGTTATAATTGTTAAAGGTGAATACATGTAAGATATGTCTAGTGATAGAAACATGAGGTGAAAATGACAGTATTTAGTAATTATTGTATTTCTCCTAATAAAGACTCCAGGGAGCTATGCAAAATATAGTTGGGGAGCCTTTATTTTGTACCCAATTTGCAGAGCAAAAAGTCTGTCCAATTTTGTATTTCTTTGTGTTTTAGTGATTGTTAAGAGGAAATATTAATCAAATTAGAGGAAATAATCATCAAATTCTTCAATTATTGTCATTTTAATCAACTACTGTACATTAGGTTATCATGATTTAAGGGTTTTTCTGGGGGAGGGGGGACCTACTATTAGGGAGGGCACTTTTATTAGGAGAAATACGGTACATGTATATACGGTAAAATAATAATTTGATACCAGATGGGAACTGAAATATGAGAAATCATTATCAATATATTCTGGTATGTTAACATAACTCTTTTACCAGATGACATAACTCTAGACTGACCTAAATTGAAAACATAATATTTAGATGCCAAATAAAATCAGTATACCATAGCTGAAATGAGAGTATTTATCTTTGAAAGGCTCTAAAACTTTGTGAGAACAGGAGAAAAGGATGGTTTTTACCTTTTACCAAACAATCCTGCGCTAAAATGACACTAAGGAAGAAGGCTTTTGAAAACATCTTGGGAAAAGGAGAAAATGCTGGTAACCAGCATTTTCTCCTTTTCCCAAATTGTTTTCTACCCTGTCAGAGATGATTTTCATAGTTTCAGCCACATTTAACCCTTTACCACACACTCCAAAGTTTTAACAACCCTGATGAAGACACCTGAAGAAAACATTCTGGGAAAAGGAGAAAATGCTGGTAACCAGCATTTTCTCCTCTTCCCAAAATATTTTCTTCCCTCCCAAAAACAATTTTCAATTTTTGAGTCAAAATTTATTTTGTCATCTGCAATTGCTTTCGATTTGGAAACTTTGGTAAAGAGTTAACTTGTCTTCTGCAAATGCTTTCAATTTGGTTGTGTCTAAAACTTTGTTGTTTGGTCAAGAGTTGAGGTATTTTCACTTGATCGTATGGTGTTTAACGCCGTTTTCAACATTATTTCAGTCATTTTGCGGTGTCCAGTGCTTTCCTGGAGTCTCTGTTACCAGTGCTTGGGACAATATTCTTTCCAAGCCACTGGCTGCTTTCCCACATAACCATCGTCGAAACAATGATCAGCAGTGGGAGAGGAATGAATCCTGTTGCAATGACTATCATCAGTCGAGGTATTTTCATGTTACCTTATTATTTATTATAGTTTATCACATAAAACCTCCTCCGGCAGTGTATTAAATCCATGACTTATTTTTGATAATACACTAGTGTATTATCGTTTTTTGGGTCCTGGTTCTGATCAATTTTCAGTCATGAGCGTGAGGAGCCTGAGAAACCAACCACAGCAATGCGCGGGAATTTGTACTGCTAAGCCGATTCATGGAAAAATGACGTCATTATTGCTAAGACGTATCCGCATGGAAAGTTTTTGATTTTCACGATTGATAAAAACCAAGAAATGCAGCGAAAGCCTCTTAAAATCAGTATTATTGTGGAAATAGGTGGACTTAACCCCTCTATAAACTAATTTATTCTTCTTTCGGTGTAAATTTCAAAGAACTATTTACTTGTGTATATACACATTTGAAACCAAACTACAACTGTAAACATGGACCCGTGAACGGTATAGAGGCTAAAGGTGATGATGCAGGATATTTTTCTGTCATTTGTTTTATGTGATAAATAGAATCTCACATTCGTGTTTATGTATTACCATTTTTATCAAACTCTTTGACTAAAATGTATTTGACGCTCGCCAAGGCTCGCATCATGCATTTTTAGTCAACTCGTTTGATAAAAATGATAATACATAAACACTCATGTAAGATCCTCTATTTTTTTCATCAGGGTTATTGAAACACTGGGCTATTAAGTAAAGGGTTAACTACTTACCATATGACAACATTTTAAACTTAAAGAGATCAAAATAATTTTCTGACTGAAGTATTTAAAGTGGTTCAAATTAAAGAGCTGGTTACCCCTTCACCAAACAACAAAATTATAGACTTGTCCAAATTGAGAGCATTTGCAGACAACAAGTTAAATTTTGACCCAGCTGTTGAAATTTGTCCAGGAAATGGTAGAAAACATTGTGGAAAAAGGAAAATTGCTGGTTACCAGCTAGCATTTTTTTCTTTTTCCCACATTGTTTTCAAAAGCCTTCCTGAAGGTCTTTAAAACTCTGGATTAGGTAATAAAAGGTTAAATTCTGGCCTGGCCAAGCTACATGAAACTGAAAGGATGATAGTCATGCGACAGGATTCATTTCTCACTCCCATACCTAAAAATTATTTAGACAATGTGCTTGTAGAAAAGCAGCCAGTGGCTTGAATAGAGTGTAAAAGTGCTAAGTACCGGCTGAAGAATCTCCAGGAACCAATGGATTGGTGCACTGGTTGCTGTGATATGACTGAAATAATGTTGATAAGCATTGTTGACCAATGGATAGGTGCACTGGCTGCTGTGATATGACTGAAATGATGTTGATAAACATGGTTGAACACCAAATAAAACTACCTTATAAACCATGAATTTAAGTATGAAATTTACCTTCGATCTCCTGCCTGCTGGGAAGTGTATCTACCTGTAAAATAAATGAAAAAAAAAATACTCAAGAGAAGTGAAACAATGAAATATTGCTTTTCTAATAGAAAAACAGTCAGAATATTGAGATATCAATACTGTTTTGGTCAGAGTATGTTGTAGGGAACAGTGCAGATCTAAGAACAGGATGCATATTCTGTATAGTCTGATCTTAATCTGCACTTTCTATGAAAGCAACATATATTGGGGTCATCCAAAAATCAAATTCCATATACATCATTTCATCATTGAAGCCAATGTTCTGGGAATTCATTACAATTGTCTAGATCTAACTCTTTACTAAATGACAAAATTCAAGATTTGTCCAAACTGAAAGCATTTACGGATTGTAAAAATATGTGTGTGTCAAATGATGTTTTTGTCTGTAATCGGGTAGAAAACATGGTAGGAATACGAGAAAGTGCTAGTTGCCGTCCTGCCTGCATTTATAAGCAACAATTATTGCTCAACGTGATTTTAGAGTTTGACTGTAGCTACCTGTTTGAAAAGACAGATGCATACGTGTATTTTGGTGTGCCGATGCAGGTAGCTCAGTCTTTATTAAATAACAAAATTTTGGATTGGCCCAAATTGAAAGCATGTGCAAATGACAAACTGAATGTGACTAAAATGGTAAATTTTTGTTTAATGGGCTAAAAAACATTGTGGGAATAGGAGAAAATGCTGATAACCAGTATTTTCTCTTTTTTTCCTCAAATGTTTTCAAAAGGCTTCTTACTCAGGGGTAGTTAAAACTTTGGAGTGTGTGGTTAAGGGTTAAAGTACAGGTATTGAAACCTACAGGTGGTGTGCTTAATTCCCAGCTTAGTCAAATGCTTTTGGATGAATGATGATGGCCGCTGCAACAGGATTCTTTCATCTTTCACTGTTAAACATTTTGATGATACTTAGCTCTTATCCTGCTAAATAACTAAAAAAAAATTTTCAGTTCTATAGTAAAAATCCAAATATTGCTATTTCAAAGTTATGTTTCGGGGAAAAATATCTCCTAATCGGACAGTGTAGATCCAAGATCAGACTGCACGTTCTGTGCAGTCTGATCTCGATCTACACTGTCCGCAAAAGGTCAGTGAGTCGCGCTTAGCAGCCTATGGGTTAATTTGGAAAGCTGGTAGTGGCTTTGAAAGAATGATTTGCGAAGCACTGGCTACAGAAACTCTGGGAAAACATGGATCTCTTGGTACACTAGTCAGCGGGATATAACTACAATAATGTTGAAAACAGCAAATAATACCAAACGGACAGCAAACGTCATAATTATTTGTTGAAAAGAGTTACTGCAAAACATGGATGGGTGAACTGGCTCCTGCAACATTGAAATAAGGTTAATTGATTGATTGTATGGTGTTTAAGGCCGTTTTCTACATTATTTCAGTTATATGGCAGTGACCAGTGCACCTATGCATGCTTTCCTGGAGTCTCTTCTACCAGTGCTCTGCACAATATTTTTTCCAAGCCACTGGCTGCTTTCCCACATAACCATCATCAAAACAATGGTCATCAGTAAGAGGAGGAATGAATCCTGTCACAATGACCATCATCAATTCCCAGAAAGAAATTGGCTGAGCCAGGGATGGAACCAAGGACCCCCTGATTTCATTACATATGGTTGAAAATGGTGAATAATACCATTTTGACAGAAGGGTTACAGGAAAATTTTGCTATTGATATAATGGCAAAATTTATATCCTTTTGTATAATACTTTTACATTGCCCCCATGCAGAGGTATGCCTCTCTTCACTGTAATTGTTCTCCCCTTCACCAGACAATAAATTGAATTTCAAACTTGTTCAAACTGAAAGTATTTGCAGACAACAAATTTAATGTTGCAGACTTTATTGTGATTGTCTTTGAAAGGTAAGAAGACATTTTTGGCAAAAGGAGAAAATGCTGGTAACCAGCATTTTCTCCTTTTCCCAAAATGTTTTCAGGAGTCTTTTCCTTTTAGGAAAAGTGAGAAAATTGGATTGTTTGGTAAAAGTCTTTTGTTACCAAATCAATAAAATAAACTTTTTCGATGTTTGAAAATATGGTAATCCATGACAAAGAAATAGAATTTATTTGCTTGGTGTCTAACTCTGTTTTCAACATTATTTTAGTTGTTGTGTCTCGGAACCCAGTGTACTTCCCAGTCACTAGGCTTTCAACATTATTTTAGTCATATCTCTGCAGCCAGCGCACCTATCCATTAATTTTTAGGGGTTTCTTTCACTAGTGCTTGCACAACATTCATTCCAAGCCACTGACTCCTTTCCAAATAAACACTGTCGAAACAATGTTCAGCAGTGAGACAGGGCTTTGTTATGAATCCTGTTGCTTTGAAAATCATCATTCCTTGAAAAAAAAGTATGAGTGTGTTGCATTTGAACTTAAGACCACTGGATCACTAAAAGCTTCTTTAGACTAGGCAAAGCCCAAGCCCCGGTAGCGCAGTAGGTAGGATACAGGACTCAAGAACAAGGGTTCACTGGTTCAATCCCCAGCTCCGCCAATCCCTTTGCAAGGATTGATGATAGTCATTGCGACAATATTCATTCCTCTCTCACCGCTGATCATTGGCTTGGAGAGAATATTGTGTGGAGTACTGGTAAAAGAAACTCCAGGAAAGCATGGATAGGTGCACTGGCTGCCATGATACAACTGAAATAATGTTGAAAGCAGCATTAAATACCATACAGTCAATCAATCAATCAGACTAGGCAAGCAAGCTTGGAAAACAATCACGACAATCTAACTTTAGGGTTGGGTCTCTTAGTTCCTCATGCAAATTCGTGTTTTTGGAATCCAAGGTCAGACAGTATATTGTTTGCAGTCTAATCTTGATCTATACTGTCTTTAAAGGCAGTTTAACCCTTACCAAAAAATCCAGTGTTTTCATGACCCTCAAAAAGATTGCTTTTGAAAACATTTTTGGAAAGGGAGAAAATGCTAATAACCAACATTTTCTGCTTTTGCCACATTGTTTTCTACCCTGTTATAAGATGCACCACATTCCTTGAGCAGTATCTAATTTTTTGTCTGCAAATGCTTTTAATATGGACAAATCTGAAATTTGTTGTCTGATAAAGGTTCAAGGCTTCACCTTCTCAAAGTAATTTACTCTTTTTCCTGACGACAAAATTTTATACCCGTCCATATTGAAAGCATTTGCAGTTGACAAATGCAGCTAAAATGATTAGAGTTGTTTTTGAAATGATGGAAAACATCTCTGGTAAAAATGAGAAATTGCTGGTAACAAACATTTTTCTCCCATGTTTTTCCCAATATGATTTTGCAAGTGTTCTTCTCCAGGGTTGTCAAAACATTGTATCGTTTGGCAAAGGGTTTAACTCTTGAAATACCAGACTACAAAATTTTAGACTTGTCCAAATTGATAGCATTTGCAGACAACAAATTAGATTTGATGCAATGATTCAATTGTGGGTTGAAACAGTAGAAAACATTGTGGGAAAAGGAGAAAATGCTGGTTACCAGCATTTTCTCCTTTTCCCACAATGTTTTTGAAAGTCTTCTGCCCCAAGGTCTTTGGATTGTTTGGTGTAGGGTTTAAACAGTGGCTTGTTTGTAAAATTTTCTTTTAACTGAGATAAACATTGATTTCAATCGCTCCTCTGTTTTTTGATACATTTTATAAGAATATACTTGAACCGTTTATTTTCATTTACTTCTGTAGTTGTTTTTGTGGCCAATGATATCATGATCAGACTGTATGGGATGTGGAGTCTGATATAGGACCTACATTTGGGTAGACATCAATTGGCAAATAATTATAATTAGGATTTGATATTTTACTAATTTTCAGTTCTGTTCATTAGGTACTCGTAGATTTGTCCGATGTGGAAGCACACGCATATAACTTAACTCTTTACCAAACAACAAAATACTGTGCTCGACCAGATTGAAAGCATTTGCAGGCGTAAACTTGATTGTAGCTCAAATCATGATTTCTGTCTTTGATAGGATAGAAAACATTGTGGGAAAAAGAGAAAATGCTGGTTACTAGCATTTTCTCCTTTTCCCAAAATGTTTTCAAAAGCCTTCTTCTTCAGGTGGTTAAAACTTGGGATTGTGTGGTAAAGGATTAAATTTGACTGAAATGATGCGATAATTCTTTGAGAGAGTAGAAAACACTGTGGAAAATGTAGAAAATGCTGATTACTTGCATTTTCTCTTTTTCCCACAATGTTTTCAAAAGGTTTATTCCTCAGGGTTGTTAAAACAAGGCTTAGTCCTGTTGTCATCTTCAGTGGTATTGTTGTGAAAAAACTGACACTTTCTCACATCTCATATTAATAAAAGATAATAAGGGTACTCCAATCATAAGCTACTTATTTTCTATCAAAAGGGGAAGCATGTAAGAAGGGCAGTCAATTCTCAACACATTTTGATAAAGTTATGCCCCTTTTTCGACTTCAAATTTTGACAGTAAAAAAAACACCTTCTAATAAGTGTTGGCACCAGCATGCAGTGCAATTGATTTCCTGATCTAGTGACAAGGCAACCTGTGGGGTACCTTCTGCCTGCAACAATTCTAGTTCCTCTCACGTGTAGAATGTAGCTGCTTTCAAGTATAGAATTACTGTTGCTACTACATAATACTGAGCTATGCTCTGTGAAAAGGGGGTCTAATGCATCTGCAAAAAGTATTGACCAAGGTCAGCCTGCACAGTCCGCACAGGTTGACCTGGGTCAGAACTTTTTGCTGTTGGTCAATAACTTATTGTTATATGGCCTGCAACATGCAAAAAGGGAAATTCGGACATTTGCATAAAGTGTCCTCTCGGATCAGCCTATGCAGTCCGTGCAGTCTGATCAGAGACGAAACTTTCCGATCGTGTGTGATTTTCTTTTTCACGCAAGTCTACTGTTGGACAAAATCTAATGTAGTCGTAAAGTGCCGTCGTGGATTAGCCTTTACACAAATGTACGAATGCCCTTTTTCGCGTGTTGCAGGCTATATGGTGACTAAATGCTTGGTATCATGCATCTGGAAATTTAGTCGTTTGTTTGACAAAATATATTTCATGGATCCATAGTTATTTGATAACTGCTTGTTGTCATGCATCACGGACATGCATTTATCCCCCTTTTGCTGTAGTTTGGCTCTGCACTCGTATTATGTAGACCCTGTGTACAAGTAAAAGGTTCCAGTAAATGCAGGACTTTAGTTTTCTACTTCGATCACCTTTTAGTATACCACCTATCATTTAAATATTGTATAATAGTTCAAAATTTGATATGACCCGTAGGAAAAGGTCAAATTTGAGGTCATGATATTTAAATGAAACTTAAACATTTGCATTGAAAGCGAAGCCCCGTTGTTAGCATAGTTATGTTTGTTATTCACGATTGAAGAAAATGGGCGTGTTTGTACACCAGGTATAAATCCATTACTGAATAAATATGACTTTTTATGCCCAAAATATAGAAAAATTTAAAAACCCAAAGGAAAACATTGTTGGAAAAGGAGTAACAAGCAATTGCTCCCTTTTCTGACCATGTTTCTGTATAATTGAAACTTTGTTCGATTAATGTTCCTGTGTGTTGAATAGAGTTAGATGGTGCTTTATAGCTACCAGTGGTGTAGTTTTAACCCTTTACTACACAATCCAAGCCGCTACCGACCCTAAAAGGGGGCAACATTGAGGGAAAAGGACATTGTGGTAAAAGGATAAAATGCTGGTAACCAGCATTTTCTCCTTTTCCCACAATGTTTTCTATCCTTCCAACAGTAAATTTCGATTTTACGAGTCATAATTTTGTTGTCATCTGCAAATGCTTTTAATTTGGACAAGTCCAAAATTTTGTTGTGTGGTGAAGAGTTCAAAAACATTGTTCGAATAAGAGCAATTGCTTAGAACAGGCAATTGCTCCATTTCTTGCAGTGTTTTCCATACTGTTGTAGAAAAAGATGCTTTCCTTTCCATCAATTTATTCTCCTTTTTGTTTCCCTGGAGCTTCTTAATGGTTTACATCTGCCAATGGCATGTTTGTTTACTGGTTTATAGACTCTTCTTGGTCCTTTACCAAACAATCTTTGACGAAAAAAGCCTTTGAAAACATTGTTAAAAAAGGAGAAAATGCTGGGAACCAGCATTTTCTCCTTTTCCCACAATGTTTTCTACCCTTTCAAAGACACATTCCATCTCTTCAGCCACATTTTACTTTGACCTCTGCAAATGCTTTCAATATGGACCAGTTTTAATTTATTTCATCTGGTGAAGAGTTAAAAGTTACTTGGCTGGAATGTTTTATATCTACTTCAATTGCTAGATTATTTCATGAATGCATTTTTCAATGATCCATATTTTAAACACCATCTGCATATTTGCATATTTGCTTATTATGGATCAGTCTAAAATTTTGTCATCTGGTAGAGGATTAACAGCTCTGGGTGGAGTATTTGATACCTCCTTCAATCCAGTGACAAGATTATATCATGAATTCATATTATCTATGATCCAAATTTTAAACACCATCTGCATATTTTGCTTATTGTCCATTTCCTTTGTTGGGGCTGTCGGCTCCATGTTCAACTCTCTGTTTGCCAAGCCCCGGTAGCTCAATTAGTAGCGTACAGGACTTGAGAACAGGGGTTCACTGGTTTGATCCCTGGCTTGGCCAATTTCTTTCTGAGGATTGATAAGGGTCATTGCGTCAGGATTCATTCCAGTCTCACCTCTGAACATTGTTTCGACGATGGTTATGTGGGAAATCAGCTAGTGGCTTGGAAAGAATATTGTGCGGAGTACTGGTAAAAGAAACTCCAGAAATGCATGGATAGGTACACTGGCCTCCGCAATATAAATGAAATAATGTTTAAGACTGTTAAACACCATACAATCATGATAAGTGTCATAAATAATCATGAGCTGCAAAAGCGACTGTTCAATTAATCAAAACTCGTAGGTTAACTCTTTCAACGTCAAATAATAATAAAAAAATTGAGCCATGCTCTGTGAAAAGGGGGCTTAATGCATCTGCGAAAAGTATTGACCCAGGTCAGCCTGCGCAGTCCGCGCAGGCTGACCTGGGCCGAAACTTTTCGCTATTGGTCAATTTTCTGTATGTCAAAGGACCAGTCTACCTAATGATTGAGTCGGTTGTTGAAAGAAGTGGTTATTTTGGATCCATAGTTATGTGATGACTTGCCTGGCATCATGTATCACTGAGGTGCATTAAGCCCCCTTTTGCCAGAGCATGGCTCATATATTAACTTATCTCTTTGGATGGTTGAAAATACAGCCCACTGAAACACTGAAAGGTTTTTATCCTGTAGGCTTGACTTAACAAGCAGACGGCATGGATCAAAGATCATACTGCACATTCTGTGCAGTCTGATCTTGATCTATGCTGTCCCTTTTTGTTTTGCCTATGGGGCTGAAAAGGTGAAAGAAAATACTTGTCTGTAGGGAGTCTAGCTTTGGCATCGAATATGGGGATTTTTTTTACTAAAATTAGAACAGGAAAATCGTTTCAATGGAGTGACTCGTAACTTGTAAATTCATTGGTCAAAAGCTCCACAAAAATTCATGATGGAACCAATGAAATGCTTTGTTAACTATTCAATGCAAATACTGTCAATTTGGATTTGAATCTAAAAAATTGTCATTTGGTAACAAGCTAAGCAGCAGAGTGTGAAAAAAGGACAGATATTGTCCAGTTATTGTCTCTTTATTTATTAATCTATTGAATCAATATTGTATAATAAAGCCCGTTAAAATCGGCCCAGCAATCTATTGTATATCATAGCTCATAAAGAAAAACAAATCATTAAAGTATTATAGACTGTATTGTAGAAACTTCAATAGACTTTCAATACTTTCTTTCTAAAGCTTTCCTTGTTGACAGATGTGTTTCTTTTACTCTCCTGGTATTTTTTTTATCGAAGTGTTTGGTTTATTGCCATGAAATATTATAACAGTTGAATAATTGATTTTAAATATTGTATATATAGATCTACAGCAATCCCATGTTTTAAATGTTGAAAAAATAATCACCAGAAAAATCTTATACAAAATTTGACTTACATGTTGATACTTTTGCTTCAATAAACAAAAAACAATAGCCTCTTTTGTTTTGATAATACATATAAAACAACACATATTAAAAAATGCTGTATCTTAGAGAAGGCAAAACAAGGAAAAAAAGTCGTGCGAAAAAAGTTTTAAAAATTTTATAGAAATCATACTCGAAGCCAAGGCCATGTTCACCAACAATTTAAGACCCCTGTCACTGCTGCACACTGCTTAAATACTGTTGATATGGGGAAAGCAGTGTGAAAGTTAGGTCCTTTTTAATGCTGAATACAAGTTTCAACATTGTTGATTAGGGGAAAACAGTGACAGATTTGGGCTTATGTCACTGCTGAGCACTGGTTAACCCATGACAACACAACAAAATTGTGAACTCATCCATACCCAAAGTGTTTGCAGATGATAAATTAAACAAGGCTCAAACTAAGGAAGGTGTGATAAGGTAGAAAACATCGTGGAAAAAGGAGAAAATGCTGGTTACCAGCATTTTCTCCTTTTTCCACAATGTTTTCCGCAGTCTTCTCTCTCAAGGTTGTTAAAAGTTGGAATTGTGTGGTAAAGGGTTAAATATTGATGTGAGACAGCAATCAGGGATTTGAGTTTATCTCATTACTAAAGCTGACCACTGCTTTAAATAGCATTGTTGATGCAGGACAGTAATGTGGATTAGGGCTTCTTTCACCGCTGAACACTATACTGAGGGTTTTGGCCCACTCCCATTTTCAAACACTGCTTTAACATTGTTGCTATGGGACATTAGTCAGGGATTTGGGTGTATCTCATCAGTGAAGCTGAGGTCAACCACTGCTTTAAATAGCATTGTTGTTGCAGGACAGTGTTGTGGGCTTCTTTTACCACTGAACACTTTACTGATGGTTTTAGGCCTCTCTCACTTCTTAAACACTGCTTTAACATTGTTGATACGGGGCAGCAGTGAGGGATTTTGGCCTATCTCATCACTGAAGCTGACCACAGCTTTAAAACAGCATTGCTGATATAGGATAGTAGTGTTGATTAGGGCATCTTTGCCTTTTCACCACTGAACACTATACTGAGAGTTTTAGGCCTCTCTCACTTCTTAACCTCTGCTTTAACATTGTTGATGTGGGACTGCAGTGAGGGACTTTAACTCTTACCTCATAGCAAAATTTTAGACTTGTCCAAATTCAAAGCATTTGCAGATGACAAATTTAACTTGACCCAAATGACAGAATTTGTCTTCAGAAGGGTAGAAAACATTGTGGGAAAAGCAGGAAATGCTGGTTACCAGCATTTTCTGCTTTTTCCATAATGTTTTCAAGAGTCTACCACCTGAGGGTTTTTAAAACTCAAGACTGTGTGTAAAAGATTAACCTCTCTTATCACTGTGCACTGCTTCAAAACAATTGATGTGAGGACAGCAGTTTGAGATTTAGGCCTTGCTCACCACTGAGGAATGTTTCAACATTCCTGATATTTGATAGCATAGAGAGATTTGGACCTTTCTTTGGGCAGAACATCGCTTCAACATTGTTGATGTTATGCATCACTTTGGGAGTTGGACATTTCACACCACAAAGCACTGCCTCAAAATTGTTGATATAACGATAGCAGTTTGGGGATTTGGACCTAAATGCTCACCACTGAGCACTGTTTCAACATTCCTGGTATTTGATAGCACAGAGGAATTTGGACCTCTCTTACCACAGAACATCACTTTGAACAACATTATTGATGTTATGCATCAGTTTGGGACTAGGACATATCTTGCCACAGAGTACTGCTTCAAAATCGTTGATGTTAGGATAGCAGTGTGGGGTTTGGCCCTCTCCTACTTCCGAACACTGCTTCCAAGCACATCAGGTGATGTGGGACCGCATTTAGGTATGTGGGTCTCTCTCACCACTGAATACTGCTTAAACCTTGTTGATGTGGGACCGCAGTTAGGTATGTGGTTCTCTCTCACCACTGAATACTGCTTCAACCTTGTTGATGTGGGACTACATTTAGGGATGTGGGTCTCTCTTACCACTGAATACTGCATGAATATGTTTGATGTGGGACAGCATTTAAGGATGTGGGTTTCTCTCACCACTAAATTCTGCTTCAACCTTGTTCATGTGGGACAGCAGCTAGGAATGTGGGTCTCTTTAACCACTGAAAACTGCTTCAACCTTGTTGATGTGTACAGCAGCTAGGGATGTGCATCTCTCTCACCACTGAATACTGCTTCAACCTTGTTGATGTGGACAGCAGCTAAGGATGTGGGTCTGTCTCACCACTGAATACTGCTTCAACCTTGTTGATGTGGGACAGCAGCTAGGGATATGGCTGAATACTGAATACTGCTTCAACCTTGTTGATACTGAATACTGCTTCAACCTTGTTGATGTGGACCGCAGTTAGGGAATGTGGGTCTCTCTGACCACTGAATACTGCTTCAACCTTGTTGATGTGGACCACAGTTAGGGAATGTGGGTCTCTCTGACCACTGAATACTGCTTCAACCTTGTTGATGTGGACAGCAGCTAGGGATGTGGGTCTTTCTCACCACTGAATACTGCTTCAACCTTGTTTATGTGGACAGCAGCTAGGGATGTGGGTCTCTCTTACCAATGAATACTGCTTCAACCTTGTTGATGTGGACCGCAGTTAGGGAATGTGGGTCTCTCTGACCACTGAATACTGCTTCAACCTTGTTGATGTGGACAGCAGCTAGGGATGTGGGTCTTTCTCACCAATGAATACTGCTTCAACCTTGCTGATGTGGACAGCAGCTAGGGAAGTGGGTCTCTCTCACCACTGAATACTGCTTCAACCTTGTTGATGTGGGACTGCAGTTAGGGTTGTGGATCTCTCTTACCACTGAATACTGCTTCAACCTTTCTGATACGGGACCATAGTTAGGGATGTGGGTCTCTCTCGCCATTGAATACTGCTTCAACCTTGTTCATGTGGGACAGCAGCTAGGAATGTGGGTCTCTCTAACCACTGAAAACTGCCTTAACCTTGTTGATGTGGACAGTAGCTAGGGATGTTCGTCTCTGTCATCACTGCATACTTCTTCAACCTTGTTGATGTGGACAGCAGCTAAGGATGTGGGTCTCTCTCACCACTGAATACTGCTTCAATCTTTTTTACACAGGACAGGAGCTAGGGATGTGGGTCTCTCTCACCACTGAATACTGCTTCAACCTTGTTCATGTGGGACAGCAGCTAGGGATGTGGGTCTCTCTCACCACTGAATACTGCTTCAACCTAGTTGATGTGGACTGCAGGTAGGGAATGTGGGTCTCTCTCACCACTGAATACTGCATCAACCTTTTTGATACAGGACCACAGTTAGGGATGTTGGTCTCTCCCACCACTGAATACTGCTTCAACCTTTTTCATACGGGACAGCAGGTAGGGATATGGTTCTCGCTCATCACTTTACACTGCTTTATTTTTGTTGATGTGGGCCTGCAGTGAGGATTTTTGGTCTCTCTCAGTGCTAAACACAGCTTCAACCTTATTGATGTGGGACAAGAGTTAAGGATAGGGGTCTCTCTTACAACTGAATACCGCTTCAACATTGTTGATTTGTGACAGCAATGAGGGATTTTGATATCTCTTATCAATGAACACTGCTTTTTTTGTTGTAAATGTACAGTAGTAACCTTGGCTTTAAAATATACCTTTCTCATAACTGAGTACCTATTGGATATTGTACATATTGGACAGCAGTGTGGCATTTGAGCCTCCCTTTTTACAGAATACTGCTTCATCATTGATGATATGGGACAGCAGGTAGGGACTTGGGCCCCACTTCATATAGAAACAGTTAATTTCTATTGAAAAGCTTTCAAAATAATAATAAAAGAGGTTAGATTTATAGAAAAGCTTTCAATATAACCACCTGGCAGTGCAGAACAGACACAAGTATTTACTTGCATTTACCCTTTACCACACAGTCTAGACTTTTAACGACCCTGAAAAAGAAAGCTTCAGAAAACATTGTGGGAAAAGGAGAAAATGCTGGTAACCAGCATTTTCTCCTTTGCCCACAATGTTTTCTACCTTTTCAAAGAAAGTATCATCATTTTACCCATGTGAAGTTTGTCATCTGCCAATGCTTTCAATTTGAACAAGTGTATAATTTTGTTTTTTGGTAAAGAGTTTATAAAAGGTCAGGGGCCACAAGGTAAATATAAGACCAGCCTGCATAGCTCAGTTGGTAGAGCGTAAGACTCGTGAACATGAGAGTGTGGGTTCGATTCCCACGGCTGGCCATCTAGAATTACTAATAGTCTTTAGGATGAGACGTTAAACCGAGGTCTCGTGTGACGGTGCTATACACCGAGCACGTTAAAGAACCAGGTGAAACTTAGGATGGGTTTCGTCCTGTATCTGCACTATCCCCCGTAACAATACTAACAGCCTTCAGGGGGCGTCGCCCATATGGGCAGCCGGTGGCGACGATAAATAAACGCAAATTCAAATTCAGGTAAATATAACTGTGGCTATAGTTTTATTGGCATATTCCTTGGAAACTGCCTTTTAATTATTGTGTGATAAAAATCATAAAGCCATAAAAACAGATTTTCTAATTAATATTTGATGGCAAGATAGCTGTTTCTAGTGGCTTTGCTAAACATTGGTAAAACAAATCATGTATTCCTGACAATTTTGTTAATTGATTGTATTGATTATTTGATTGTATAGTTTTTAACGCTGTTTTCAACATTATTTCAGTTATATCGCGGTGGCCAGTGCACCTGTATTTGCTTTCCTGAAGTTTCTTTTATGTGTGCCTTGATGATGTATGTGTATCTTGATGATATCTGAAAGAAGTATGAAAATGAATGAAGTTGGTTTTAGACCTAGGTCACTTGGTCAAATCATTGCAATGTCTGTGTACGCTTTAGAGGCAATATTTTCTGTCCAATACTTATGAAAACTGGTCAGAATGTTTGTCATGATGATATCTTGGACATCTTAAAAAGAATGGGTTGCATTGGATCAAATACTAGGTCACTGGGTCAAACCTCAGAAAAATCTTGTGTGCATTCTACAGGCCACATTTTCTGTCCATCACTCATGAACGTTGTTCAAAATGTACATCTTGATGATATGTCAAACGAGATTTAAAATTTGTCACGCCATTTCAAATCTTTGAAAAACATTGTGTACACTCATAATATCCACATTTTCTGTCCAAAGCTCATGAAAGGTGGCCAGAATGTTTGTTCTAATAATATCTACAACTTTGAAAATGGGCCATATAAGAAGCTTGTGTACACTGTAGAGATACCGCATTTTCAGTTCAATCAGGGATCGTATATACACTGTATATATAGGATCCCTGGTCCAATACACATGAATGTTTGTTAGAATGTTTGTCATATAATTCCTTTGAAGAGATAGGAAATGGGTCATGTTCAGGTTAGCAACATCAGGGCCATCATGGCCCTCTTGTTTCCTTTTTCCACACTGTCTTCTACTTTATCAAAAACAGAAATTATCATTTTGAGCTACACCTGCAGATGTATTAAGCCAAAAGCATGGCTGAAATATAAACACTAAATCAACAATTGTATTATTAGTAAAATAAAAACGGGAGTATCATAAATGAAAACTTGCTGAAAAAAGAAAGTTGTTGAATTGGTATCCACTGCTGAAACTGCTTCGACTGACTATAACTTAATATATTTTTTGTGAAATTTAGGTATTCAAGGAGACATAATTAGTTACTATCACAACAGCTTTTAACCAGATTTATGTGTGCAGCATCGGCTTACAAGGATATGTAAATCTGTTTCATCATTTTTTGAAAGCATTCTGGAAATATGACTCCAGACTGATGTACACAAGAATGTAATTAACAGACAGATGGACAACGTCCCACAATTCAGTGTCGGTGATCCAGAATACATATACATGTCAAGTTTCATCAGTTTTGGAGATATATCTCCGGACGGATGGATCGACACACGCACGGAGCACCCACAACATTAGAACAGTTTCACTCCGCCATCGTTCAATTTGGTTGAGTCCAAAATTTGGTCGTTTAGTAAAGAGTACATTTGTTGTCTGCAAATGTCTCCAATACAGGCAAGTCTAAATTTTGTTGTCTGACAAAGACTTAAAACATTTGTGCAAACAAAATTCATGATTCAAACTGTAGATCTAGCCATAGTTTGGTTTCTATGGTTAAAAAAAAACCTTCCCCCCTTTTCCGAAAATTTCCACGAAATTTTCCCTTTTTTCTGTGTTAAACTTTAAAACTATTTTGAATTGGAAGAATACAGTGCATTAAAATGTGGTGGGCAGCGTTGTTTTCTTTTCCAACAACGTGTTCTAGTCTCCAAGACGAACCCCGCCATTTTAACTACATTTGATTTGTTGTCTGCAAATGCTCTCGATATCCATGGACGAGTCTAAAATTTTGTCGTCTGCTATTGAACAGTTAAACATGTCTGAGTTGTCAGTAGTTAATCCTTAAGCTGCTAAGCGCGACTCACTGAACTTAAGCGTACAGTGCAGATCAAGATCAGACTGCACAGAACGTGCAGTCTGATCTTTGATCTACACTGTCCGATAAGGAGATATTTTCCTCCAAAATACTACCTTTGAAATGGCAATATTTGAGTTTTTACAATCGGCATAAAAATTTCATTTCATTTATTTACATGTAGATCTAGTACTATAAGGTTTAAAACGATCGATAAATGTTCTAAAAATGTTTTGTGGTTTCAACATCGTTTTCAAGATTATTTCAATTAAATCGCGGCGGCAAGTTCAACTACCTATGCTTTCCATAAGTTTTTTTAATCAGTACTTCCAGGTCTTTCCAAGCCACTGGCTGCTTTGCCAAGTGAAAATCAACCCCTGAAAGAATTTCGTCGAACTGAGAAACGAACCAGCGACCCTCGGGTGCCAAGCCCTACGTTACCGACTCGGCTACCGGACTCGACAGTTTAACTCTTTCTATACTGAAGGAATAGATTGAATTTTCTCAAAGGCTACAAATACAGTTCCGCTACAAGATCAAGAGACGGTCCGTTCATAAACAAGAATAAAACAGTGGACAGTGTAGATCAGAGATCAGACTGCACGTTTTGTGCAGTCCGATCTTGTCTACATTGTCCACAAAAGCTTCTGGTTATGGTATGGAAAACGAAATTCATTCATCAAAATATAGGAAAAAATTTACAATTTCATTATTCCGATAAAGTAGGCCTACATGTATCAAAGCTAAAATAAACTTACCATTCTGGTTGCTTTTTATCAAAAACTCGTTTTATTTCACTGTTAAAGAAGCACTTCTGCTTTCCAGCTACTATTTAAAGAGAAAACCAACTTCCGATACTTGTCTAATAGTGGTAACCAGGCTCGTGCGTACTTAGTTACCAATATTGTTTACATGTTGCTATGCGGCTGCAAGCGATGATCACCCCTTTTTAAACTGGGGTTTTAATTTTAAAATATCTCCACTTCATTAATTCGACATAAAAAATCTACACTTTATTAAAGACAATAAACCAGAAGAATTCGGTGATAAAACTTTCCCTAACTAAAAATCCCAAGGATGCTTTCTCTGAATTGGCGTCATGCTGTTAAGATTGCCAATTAGACTGCTTTTTATTCTCTATTTGTGATATAACTAATTGTTATTTGCTACGAGATGGTAGTTGGATTTCAAGAAGAAGGGAAATAGAAAATACTGCGTGGGACTGACTATGTGGTAAATTTCTACATTTCCCATTTACAAATAGATCAATATAGGTAAAGCGAAAATATGTGTAGATCTATTGAAATTCAAGTACAATAAATATACAAAAAAATCGAGAGCGGCAATTTCTACTTTATGTGACCGTGAACTCTCTCCCCCAATATTTTATTAGGTTTTTGTGTGTTTTCTTTTCGCAAGGTCTGTTGAAAAGATCCAGCTGGAAGCAAAAGTTTTAATTGATTTTTTTTTCTGTCTTTTTCTTGTAAAATGCCCCCCCCCTCCCCCACCCTGTTCTTAGCGTTAGACAACTGCCACATGTATATGAGCCGTGCTCTGGCAAAAGGGGACTTAATGCATCTCTGTGATGCATGATACCAAGTAAGCCATCATATACGTATGGATCTATATTAGCCACTTTTTTTTTAACAACTGTCTTAATCATATGGTAGACTGGGCCTTGGACATACGGAAATTGACGAATAGCGAAAAGTTTAGGCCCAGGTCAGCCTGCGCAGGCTGACCTGGGTCGATACTTTTCGCAGATGCATTAAGCCCCCTTTTCACAGAGCATGGCTGCCGGGCCCCGATAGCTCAGTTGGTAGCGTGCAGGACTTGAGAACAGGGGGTCGTGGGTTCGATCCCTGGCTCGGCCAATTTCTTTCCGAGGATTGATGATAGTCATTGCGACAGGATTCATTCCTCTCCCACCGTTGACCATTGTTACGACAATGATTATGTGGGAAAGCAGCCAGTGGCTTGGAAAGAAAATTGTGCGGAGTACTGGTAAAAGAGACTCCAGGAAAGCATGGATAGGTGCATTGGCCGCCGCGATATAACTGAAATAATGTTGAAAAGGGCGTTAAGCACCAAACAATCAATCAATCAATCACAGAGCATGGCTGGCCATGTACAACAGGTTTTTACTTACGACAAAATTCCTAACCCATCCATACTTGCAGATTTTGCAGACGACAAACTAATTGTGGGTCAAATGATGGATTTTGACTTCTTATTATATTACTATAAGTGAATTACTGGGATTTCTCAGTGTATTATTTTTTTCGGTTTTTCACAGTGAATAACATCACTAGTAATGATATGGTATCATCACAAGTGATGATATAGTTTTAGAATGTTTGTCGGAACTACTTTTTTTTTCCCTATATTTCTCACAGTCTAACGTTTCTGTCTCAGCTTCAAACATTTTTTCAGTAAACAATAGCACAGTGAAAAGATTTTCGGTATAGTATTTCCAAACAATCCGGAGTTAACGATCTTGTGGGAGAAATCTTTTGAAAATACTTCGAGAAAAGAAGATAGCTTTTGTGGTAAAGAGCTCTTGGAAAATATTGTGGAAAAACGACAAAAATACTACTAGATCTAATCAGAATTTTCTTTTTTTCCCATAATGTTTTCTATCCTTTCAGAAAACCAAAGATCTTATGTACAAATTTAGTATTTGTAATTTGGAGATGTTTTTAATTTGGGAAAGTCTCAAATTTGTCCATGGGAAAGGGTTAACTGTTTCTTCTTCTAATTTCATATGGCTGGTTTTAAATTGTAAAGGTGCAAAATAATGCATGCCTTCAAATGGAGAGATAGATGACGTAACATACCCTCGAGCGTTACGTCATCTGTTGCGTCAGCTGCTTCTGCCAAAAATGGATCATGTGTTTGTAAAGAAAAGTCCTATACGTGTATACCTACCGTTCTTGATAATTATTAGCAAACTAAGGGAGAATTAGGAATATAGTAAATAGAATAATCAACTGGTGGTGTGTGATATCAAAAATCTGTCACTCGAATGGGGTTTGATACGATTAAAAAAACTCGTCCTTCGGACTCGTTTTTCAACCGTATCACACCCCATTCTAGACTAGTGAAAGATTTTTAATATCACACACCACCAGTTGATTATCCTCTATTTATTCCTTTAATACACAGTTCCTAGTTTCAACGACCCTGAAGAAGGCATTTGAAAAATTGTGTAACCGCAGCATTTTCTCCCTTGCCCACAATGTTTCTTTCTCTACCAAAGACAGAAATCATTATCTGAGAGCTCTACATTCAAGTTGTCGTCTGCACATGCTTCAAATGTTCTTGAGAAGGCTACAAAATTTTGTCGTTTTGCATAGCGTTAAAGGGAATAAAACACGGAAATAAGGAGCAATTGCAGGTACCACCCCCTTTGCTACTCAAATCAAGTTGTCTTTGAAACGGAAGAAAAAATTGTGGGAAAAGGACAAAATGCTGGTTATAGATCTACCAGCATTTTCTCCTTTTTCCTCAATGTTTTAAAGGGTTTATTCTTAGCGTCGTTAAAAAACGGGTATGTGTGGTAAATTTTTTATAGATCTAGATCTACAGATATAACTTTACCAGTAACTTCAGGAACAAATGGAGAGGTGAACCAGCTGCTGTGATATGGCTGAGGTAATGTTGAATATTGAATAAATACGAGTTAATTTTGTTTGTTGTTGTTGTTTACCCCATAAACTGCGAAATTGATCTAAATAGAAGTAAGCTTTCCAGCCATTAGTATACAAGTACATGTATGTCCAACTCATATGCTATCTCATCACGTGTGTCTTCTATCAGCCTCAAGCACTTTTGCTTCATTTTCAACATTTTCGTCATTCGTCGCTGACAGAGTCCTTCCGCATCTATAGGTGCTTGTTGCTAATGACAGTTCGTCCATTATTAAATTCTCGCATCCATCGCTTGATAGATCTAGTACTGTACCCGAGTGTAGACTCTGAAGCAATTACCTCTTGAGAGCTTTTAGAATTTCAGATACGCTTTTCCCCGTCTGGCATCAATCTTAATGTACGCAATCTCTTCTTCGCGCGTCAGCGTGAACGCACCATCCTCCATGATGTTCCCATAAATGACGGTACATTTATATGACGTAACGTTAGTTTTTCCCGCGCAAACAATGAACGACATACTGGTCAACAATTGTGCCAAATATAATAACCGTGTGTTAAATAATGAAAAAGTTACGAGGTAGGGCTCAGTTATTTTTGACTAACCCTCGTAGAGCTGTAGACTATATACCGAAAAACTGCGATTACAAAGTTCTTGTTGCTGGGAAAAAAAGTAACCGTATCAGACAGTGTAGATCCAAGATCAGACTGCACGTTCTGTGCAGTCTGATCTTGATCTACACCGTCCGCAAAAGAGTATTGAGTCCCGCTTCGCAGCCTAAGAGTTAAAGGGAGGTTGTTAGATTTTTCTGGAAACTTTTGTTCATCTCTAATGATATGTTTTATGTGTTCAGAGTTGTACTGAGGGTGTGTAAGGTAGATCTACAGTGTACCTTGAAAGGATACGTAATTTTTTACAAGAATTAAAGCAATAGATCTACACGAATTCTGTGCAACTACCTACATGTAAGCCTATTTCTTGCCAATATTTTTAAGCATTTTTTTTCTCCACTTTCTAACCAAAAATCATTGGAATACGGGTAGGCTACAATTTAGATTTTGACAAAAAAAAAACACACACACAGAAAGACTTAAGATGGCTAACCCTTCCAGTAAGGTGCTATGCTCGACTCAAGGACCTTTTGCGAACAGTGTAGATCCCAGATCAGACTGCACAAACGTGCAGTCTGATCTTGAATCAGCACTGTCCGATATGGAGAAATCTGTTCTTTTTCTTTTTTATTAAAAAATACCTTTGAAATAACAAAATTTGGTTTTTACTATTGATTTGACAATTTCATTTTACTATTTTGGCAGTACGAGGTTTAAAAGCGCTATATATAGTAACGATCTGCCGATATCAATGCCTCTAAAAATACACCAGTCAGTCTACTGATTTATTAGATTTCGATCTGTTAGATCGAATGTTATAAGACTTCATAATTCGTAGTAAAAATATTGATGAAATATCATTCACGCATTACTTCACTTGAAAAGACTTGCACTGCGACACCACCGTATCGTATGTTAGAGCTGAAACTACTGTATAAAAGATTCATGCTGTGTGGAATGGGGGTCAGCACCACGGCTGGCCATCTAAAATTCCTGATAGTCTTTCGACTGAGATGTTAAACCGAGGTCCCGGGTGACAGCGCGATACACCGAGTACGTTAAAAATCCAGGCGTAACTTTGTTTCATCCTGTATCTTGCACTATCCCCCGTAACACAACTAACAGCCTTCTCGGAGCGTCGCCCATATGGGCAACCGGTTTGGACAATAAATAAACGGAAAATCAATCCAGCAAAAGGGGGTTTAATGCATCTGTAAAAAGTATGGATCTATGTCATCCTGTGCAGTCTGTACAGGGTGATCTGGGTCGAAACTTTTTTTGTTATCAGTCCAATTTCTTCATTTCCAAGGACCATTATACCTCATGATTCTGACAGTTGATGGAGGAAATGGATTTCACGGATCCATAATTATGTGATGATTTGCCTTTGAGTCGAAACTTTTTTTGTTATCAGTCCAATTTCTTCATTTCCAAGGACCATTATACCTCATGATTCTGACAGTTGATGGAGGAAATGGATTTCACGGATCCATAATTATGTGATGATTTGCCTTTGCTTTTGGTAAATTTTCTGCATGTCAAAGGACCGTTCTACCTCTTGATTCAGTTGGTTGTCAGACAGAATGGTTTTTTATGGATTCATAATTATGCGATGATTTGCTTGGTACTATGCATCACGGATATGCATTAAGCCCCCTTTTTGCCAAAGCATGGCTCATTTTAAAATTTTTCTTACGGTAACTATTTTTTACATTTCGTCAAGTTAATCCAAAGGGAACAATGAAAAAAAGAATGACACTCATTCTCCAGTTATTAAAATAACACTGTATTTGGTGTCTTACGAACATGAAAGTTGGCAACAATTGCATAGCTCAAATATAAGCCGCACCTGGCAGGATTTGTACCCGTGTGGACGAGATTCTCGTTTATCTAAGTTTACAAGACCAACACCTTAACAACTGAGCTAAAGAAATTTCTTTCTAACATAGTTGTTAGGCATTGATTTTATACGGGACGAAGCTATGCAGTAAGGAAGGAGTGATCTCCCGTGACAGGTGAATAGGACGCTAACTTTCATCTACGGACAGATGGACGGACGACAACCTGTTTGCAGTATAGTTTCCCCTTTCGTTATGGAGGGTACAAAAGGGAAAAAAAATGTTTGATTCCCAGTAGACTATAGATCGGGATTATAGAAAATACATGTAATTACTGAAATACCCTCATGGAATGAACAAAATTAGTGTAATCAGCTTTTTTAAGACTAGTATTTAACAAAGTTCATTCAGTTCACTTATATTTGAGCCATGCTTTGGCAAAGTGGGGCTTAATGCATCTCGGTTATACATGATACCAAGCAAGTCATCAAATAATTTATGGGTCCAGAATAGCTACTTTTTTTTAAATAACCGACTTTATCATGTGGTAGACTGGTCCTTGGACATACAGAAAATCGACCGATAGCGAAAAGTTTCGGCCCAGGTCAGCCTGCGCGGATAGCGCAGGCTGACCTGGGTCGATACTTTTCGCAGATGCATTAAGCCCCCTTTTCACAGAGCAAGGCTCATTCGTAACGTTAACCAACCAATCGCTACGTTTACTTTATGTCATACAAAAGCATGTGTCGTGTTTTAGATATTTGAGCCATGCTCCGTGCGAAAAGGGGCTTAAATGCGTCTGCAAAAAGTATCGGTTCGTGTTAGCCTGCGCAGTTCGTGCAGGCTGACCTGCATCGATTGATTGATTGAATTGGAGCTAAACGCCTTTTTAAAAGCTTACGTCATATCACGGCGGTCAGTGCGCCTACACATGTGTTTCCTGGCTCTCTCACACCAGTACTAACACAACTTTCTTTCCAAGTCACTGACTATTTTCTCACATGCATCAGTGGTGAGAGGCGAAAAATCGCCGGAAAGAAAGTTTGCCTCAACCGGGTATGGAACTCACAACCACCAGGTCACGTGTCCGATACGCTAACCACTGAGACGCCCGGATGGGCGACCTGCATCGAAAGTTTTTGTTATTTGTAACCCTTCTGCATGTCCAAGGACCATTATTCCTCATGATTCAGTTTGTTGTTAAACAAAGTGGATTTTTATGGATCCATGATTACGTGATGACTTGCTTGGTATTATCCATCACGGAGATTCATTAAACCCCGTTATTCCAGGGCGCTGCTCATAGATCATAATATTTTGTGTACATTAATATTTATCAATATGTGTATAACATAAGTAAAATCTGCCTTCGTGGTCACCTTTAAGTGAGCAAGCAACCTGTATTGAACAAGCAAATGTTGAGTTTCAAGAGTAAAAAAATGGAGCAAAAAATGTTAGCTCTACGAAAAAACAAAACTTTAGTTTTTCCAACTTAGAAAGGATTTGCATATGATAAATGTAATGTTGCTAAAATGATTACATTCATCATTCAGAGGATATAAAACAATCTGAGAAATGGAGAAAATGCTGATTACCAGCATTTTCTCCGTTTCCCAGAATATTTTCAAAAGCCTTCTTCCTCAGGGTCATTAAACCACTTTTTGAGTGTCTCTTAGGTGCTTGCAGGTTGGACATATATATTTCTATTGTTATGTTACCAGGGTAACGCTAGTTTAACGTTAATATTCTGATAAGTGTGAAGTATTAATAAGCGCAAAGTTTTGTACGGAAACACTAATTAGTGTTTCGGAAAGATCTGATGTCATCATTGATTTTGATAACTAACTTTTGTATATCGACTTTCTGGCCAGTGCATTAGTTTTAGTGACCACTTTGCCGGTTTTAGTTGCTATGGAAACCAGGTGTTTTTGCCTGAAGGTCGTGTGTTCGAATGGCGCCTCTTCAAGTTTTACTGAGTTTTCATGAGCCCGAACTTTTATCCAGACAACAATATATTAGACTCGTCAGAGTTCAAAGCATTTGCAGACGACTAAAATGATTTTGGCTTAATTGACGAAATTTATCTTTGAAAGAGTAGATGACATTGTGGCAAAATGAGAAAATGCTGACAACTACCATTTTCTAATTTCCCCACTATGTCCTCAATTGCGTTTTTCCTCAGAGTCATCAGATTTGGAATTGTGTACCACCCTTTTTTTCTCCTTAACAGATATCATTACATATGAGCCACGCTCTGATAAAAAGGGGGCTGAGTGCATTTCCGTGATGCATCATACCATGCAAGTTATTCTGTAACTATGGATCCATTAGATCCATTTTCTCTGAAAAATGTCTAAATCCTGAGGTAGAATGGTCCTTGGACATGCAGAAAATTGACAAAAAGCAAAAAGTTTTTACCCAGGGCAGCCTGCGCGGGCTAACCCGAGTCGATACTTATTGCAGATGCATTAAACCCCCTCTTGCCAGAGCATGGCTCAATTATGGTAATTCACAGTAGAACCCAGTAGCTTGACCAGCCCCAATAGCTCAGGTGGTACAGCAGGGGACTAGTGACCGTCAGGTCTCTTGCCACTTGACGGTTTGGGTTCGATCCCCACGGCTGGCCACCTAACATTACCAACATTACCAAAATGTCTTTTGGATGAGACGTTATAAACCTAAGTTACGGTGCTGTACACCGAGCACGTTTAAGAACCAGGTGTAACTTAGGATGGGTTTCGTTCACTATCTTGCACTATCCCCCGTAATAAAACTAAAAGTCTTCTGGGGGCGTCGAACATATGGGCAACCGGCGGCAAAACTAAAATCAGTCATCACTGTAACCAAGATTTCCCCAATTTAATTTTTAGCCAGGAAGGTTCTTTTCAAGAACTGGTGATAGTAGCTGAGACAGAATTTATTTCTGTTTCACCGCCGAGTGTTCTTCCGACGATGTTTATGCGGGGGAGCAGCCAGTGGCTGGGAAAGAATTTCATGCGAAATAAAATTCAGGAACGCAAAGGTATGTAAACTGTCATCATCGATATAGCTGAATATGATATAATTTTGAAAGAAAAAAAAAAAGCGTTAATAAGTATACGAACAAACATTTTGCAGAGAAAAAACGGAAAAATAAGCCATATTGTAT
This sequence comes from Hippopus hippopus, assembly GCA_946811185.2. NCBI lineage: Eukaryota > Metazoa > Mollusca > Bivalvia > Cardiida > Cardiidae > Hippopus > Hippopus hippopus. The sequence continues at coordinate 9,359,398 of OX328113.1, read as the reverse complement.
TTAAAGGGAGATAAATACATGTATCACAAGATGGTAAGTTTCTGAGGCCCGTATTTATCAAACCATTCTACATTTAAGTTGCATTTAAATTCTGAAGATTTTTCCTGCATATTGTAAAGTAACTTCTGATTGGCTAAACCGAATGGTTCTGCCAATTAGACGTTTGTGTTACTTTCTAATTTCGGAATTATACATCGAATGCAATTTAGAAAATATTTGGAAAACAAGTGCCATGTATGGCGGAAAACTCAGAAAATTGCGTCATATCTGTAAAGTGGTTCATGTGTCCCTTCACCAAGGGTAAAATATGATTGACCGTCGGCACTGAATGCTACACTCTCTCCTTGTTTCTCCGAAATGTACGGGAGTGGAACAGGTGAGCCTTGTAAAACACCTGAAAAAAGATAGATAGATAGTCAGACAGACAGACATAGACAGACTGACAGGGAGAGGGGGGGAGGGGTGGATAGATGGATAAAGAGAAAAGAGAGAGGCAGGTGGGAGAGAGTTGATTAATCAGTTGAATCGGTGGAGGAAGATAGAGAGTCCTGGAGAGAGAGAGTCCGTAAATGTCGTTTTTACAAATATGAAACTTCTCTTTTTGTAATGTAAGCGCTAGAATTCGAAGTTCACATACTAATATAGTCCTTCCCGCCGTTCATACTGTAGTGTAAGATATTCTCTTCTGTTTTGATCAGTATTTCATTTCCGTCAGGGGATATGTCCCCACCCCGGGGATCCTTATGGCTTGTCCTGACGCCATTCAGACGTCCAGTACTTGTTATCGGCACACGTGAACCTGTACCCCATCCGCTGCTCGGTATAAGCCCAATCTTAGCATCAGCATGGTCGTCCTTGGAAATGACGTAAAGTTCTGCATCCGGTGTCACCATGAGAGTCTCTGCGTCCGGTTCATTCCAGCTAAAAAAAACGAATCAAAGTGCGTCAGTTACTTACTTTATCTCTGACAGATAAGAAGACTATGTAAGAGGACAAAATTTACGCAATTCTATCTTTGTGACAAAAAAATTATTTATCATGGCACGCCGACCACATTTTTTGTCAAGGACGTCCTTGATTTCTCAGACAATCAAAGTACTACAGGTATTGCTGTATAGATTGCTAGAGGACTTGTCCAAGAAAGCCAAATATCCCATTTCTGACTTTTGTGGAAATGTATACCTCTTTGTGCGATGACTACAAGTTTTGGCTATATTACCTAATCTTTTTGAATTACATGTTAATTTTAATGAATTTTCTTAATTCCAAAAGAACACAACTTCTGGTTGGTTGAATCAAACGTTTGGCCAAACAAAAATTGTATTACATTTTAAATATAGAATAGGGCTACGAATGTTATTTAGACTAATTTGTGATTACGGGCCATGAATTAGTAAGAAATAGTTGTCTTGGCCCGTATTCAGCAGCCATTCTTCGTTTCATTCTTAGTCTTATCCTAGATTTAGAAAGTATTACAACTTCTGATTGGCTAAATCAATTGTTTAGCCCAATAAAAGCTGCGTCACTTTTAAATATAGAAATTTTTTGAGAATAAGACTAAAATTGTTCTTAAGAATGGTTTGTAAATAATGGACGAGGTTATGTTCTTTACATCTATAAAGTTATTGTAAATAAAAATAGCCTCTGTTGTGAATCTGTACTACCCTAGAAATGTAACGTTAATATTGAATTCTGACCTTGAACTTTGACCGTGATGACGTATATCTAGCAGCGTCTACCTAACTTGTATCTATTACATGAAATTGTCGTTCTCATCATCATCTGATGAGTTAAAGACGATGGCTTATCAGTTTTTAACATTAACTTCTTTTCTACAGACAAACAGGCAGACAGACACACAAACAGGCGGACCAACAAACCTGGCGAAAGCGACATACAATTCTTGTTTTCGTTGATTCAGTGCTTTTTACATTATTTTTGTGGTTAAAAACGTGCATTTACATTACTGCATGACCAAGTCTGTAAATCAAAGCGCTGTAAAGCACTGATGGCTAGGGGCAAGTGGAAAGTGCATATATGCGTAAAGCAATTTGCATTCAATCATGAAATGTCCAGTTAAAAAGTAAAAGAAAACAAGAGGGCCATGATGGCCCTGTATCGCTCCACTGGCTATTAAGTAAAAACACTACAAGCCAAACGTTACAATATTCAGCAAATTGATTTCAAACACAAGGACATGCAAACACTTTTCTATCTAATCCTACGAGAAAGTTGTGATCCATGGGCAAAGCCAATTTTGATCGCAAAGCTATAATTATTTGAATCCTGGTGGAGGTCCACAATATAAAGCTCCATACCAAATAATTCAGCTCTTGAATGTTATAAACAAGAAGATTTTCAAATTTTTCTCAATGAAAAGCCCTGTAAAACATGAAACCCATGAGAGGAGAAGATTTTTAAAGAATTCCTTCATTTCTGTATAGTGCAAGAAGCCCCCATTCACCAGAGCCACGTTTTTTGACAGATCAAAATTTTATGAACAGTTTTTGAAAAGGGTCACCCAAGGAACAATCCTGTGAAATTATTTCGAAATCTGACCAGCGGTTTCAGAGAAGAAGAATTTTGAAGAATTCCTTCATTTCTATATGGTGCAAGAAGCCCCCATTCACCAGAGCCACATTTTTTGACGGATCAAAATTTTACGAACAAATTTTAAAAAGGGTCACCCAAAGAGCATATCTGTGAAATTATTTCAAAATCTGACCCGTGGTTTCAGAGGAGAAGATTTTTAAAGAATTCCCTAAAAAATTCCATTTGGTTGCAATGGCAACCAGAGTTTTTGATGGAATCAAATTCTGTGAACAGTTTTTAAAGAGGACCTTCCAAGGAACATTCCAGCCAAGTTTGGTCCAAATCCGCCCAGTGGTTTAGGAGGAGTTGATGTTTAAAGAATTGTTGACGACACACGACGCACGACGGACACCAGGTGATCCTAAAAGCTCCCCTTGAGCACGTTGTGCTCAAGTGAGCTAAAAAGTTAACATACAGATGGACGCACAACGGACAACGGGCCATAACATAAGCCTGCTGGCCTTCGGCCAGTGGAGCTAAAAAACTTGTCTAGCACCAATCATGTATCACTGCAGCTTGATAATCAAGGGAGGTAAATAGTAACGAACTTTATCTTTCATAAAAAGAGTTATTTCCCTTGATTAATGTTTAAATTGAAGTGACAATATTTTGAAGCCCATGTTAAACTTGCGATCCCTGGAATGAAGGCAATTTTGACCCCAGACCTACAATATGAAACTAGAATGTGTGGTTATAAACAAAAAGATTTTTTAATCTTGCCCAACAAAAAGTCATGTAAAACAAGTTTGCTGAATAAAAGGCCCTGTAAAATATGTGATCCATGACACAGGTTTATCAAGTTTTCACTATAAAAGCCAATGTAAAACTTGTGACCCCTGGTGTGGAGTCAAACTTGACCCCCAAAGTTAAAATTTGGGCCCTCTTGGTAAAGGCCCATTATATAAAGTTACATGCAAAATTTGGTAGCCCTAGGCCTAAATATGGCTATGTACAAGTAGATTATTAAAGTTTCCTTATATAAGACCATGTAGAACTTGTGACCCCCAGGGGTGGGGCTACATTTGACCCCCTGGGCTATAATTTGGGCACCCTTGATAGAGACCCCCTAGATAAAGCTAAATGCAAAATTTGATAGCCCTAGCCCTTATAGCTAGATGCGAAAGATTTTCATATATAAGCCCGCCCATGTAAAACATGTTACCCCCCGGGGCGAAGTCAAATTTGACCCTCGGCTATAATTTGGACACCCTTGGTACAGGTCCACTAGATAAAGCTACATGCCAAATTTGGTCGCCCTAGGCCCCATGGCTAGGTAGAAGAGGAATTTTAAAGTTCTCCCTAAATAAGCCCATGTAAAACTTGTGACCCCCGGGGCGGGGCCAATTGTGACCCCAGGGCTATAAATTGAAGAAACTTGGTAGAGGTCCACTAGATAAAGCTACATGCCAAATTTGGTAGCCCTTGGCCTTACGGTTTCAGACAAGAAGATTTTCAAAGATTTTCAAAATTTTTCAGTTTTGTTGCCATGGCAACCAGAGTTTTTGAAGGAATTAAATTCTTTCAAGAAATTCTGAAGAGGACCATGGCAGGATCATTTCTGTGAAGTTTCATCAAAATTGGATGGGTAGTTTCAGAGAAGAAGACGTTTGAAAAAAAAGTTAACGCACGGACGGACGGACGGACGGACGGACTGACGGACGGACGCACGACGGACAACAGGCCATGACATAAGCCCGCTGGCCTTCGGCCAGTGGAGCTAAAAAAGGTATGTATGCCTATGCTCGGCTGTAGTTGCTTTAAGTGAAACTTGCAGACGAAAAGCCGAGCATTACTGTGTCAAAAATATTTAGATGTTTACCAGTCCCTGATTTATGGGTTCCCTTATGATAGTTAACAACTAGCCCATGTTTGAAGTAAATATAATGGTTAGCAACTACCTCAAGCTTTAAGTAGGCCTAAATGTCTTCAGTAACGACAGTAATGACAAAGATTTTGTAAGATATCAAAATATTTGAACATTCAAAGTCAAGAAGGGGCATTTATAACATTTTGAAAAATACTTTGATGGATACCTGTCCCTTTTGTATGGGTTTCCCTTTTGATAGCTAACACCAGTCCCAGTTTGAAATAAATATCTTCAGTAATGAGAGAGATATTATAGCCTTATCTCTTGCAAGTTCCTATTTTCCCTTAAATGAGTATGTTCAGGTTTTCCCCCATTCCATTGTCAAATAAGTAAAGGGTTGCTACAAGAGTTTACATCGTATCTAGAAGTATGCCGGTACAATCCAGTCTGTTCCGGTCCATTCCGGTATTTCCATGCACCAGGAAAACACCGACTCATCAACTGCCTAATTTGTACATGTATTAAGTCTGACAAGGTAAAGGGTTTTGTCTGTTTACACACCATACGTGGATACACACCATACAAGACATCAATCATATGTCAATTTCGCCATGTTCCATCTGGATCCAAAGGTGTGCACACAGCGACGACCCAAGGCAAACACAGGTGTTGGTTTTGTCATGCTATGTATGAGTATTTGGTGAAATTAACAGGAGAATTTCTTTCTGTTTTAAGCGTTCTCAAAAAATTCATCCCGCCAACAAACACCGTTAAAAATTTTTGCTTCGAATATATTTTCTTTGGCATTTTCTTGGTAAATATAGATCTAGACACCGATCCGCTCTTTCAATTTCTATTTTACATGACGGATGAATAACACGTAAGGTGAATGGCGGTTTTGAGGGGTGTGTCATTTCAAGCCAATTAGAAACGGCAGTTGCAGTTCCAGCAAATCAGAGACAGCGAATTGCGCGCATTTATACATGATGTTGAGAGTGGTTGCAGCTTTCATGCAAAAGTCTAAAACGTGGTTACTAAGGCTAGGCTACTTTGGCCCCTAGCCAAAAATACGTAAACCGTTCCTCTAGCCAACTACCCGATCAGTTATCGGTAAGTGCACGCATGATTATGTTGTCTTAACCCTTTACCAGATGACAAAATTTCAGCCTTGTCTAAATTGAAAGCATTTGCAGACGACAAATTCATTGTGGCCCAAATCGTGCAATTTTCATTTGATAGGTTAGAAAATATTGTCGGAAAAGGAGAAAATATTGGCTACCAGCATTTTCTCCTTTATCCACAATGTTTTCTGAAGCAACTTTGTCAAAGCCATTAAAATACGGGATTGTTTGTTAAAGGGTGAAGGCCCTGTGTTAAGTCGCATTGAAATACACGTATTACTGAACTGTTAAAAAGGGACAACAATATTTTAGGCTGGCGCCCATACTGAAAGCACTTGCAGACGTCCAATTGGACTCAAAGATAGAATTTCCCTTTGAATTAATATAAAAGACTAGGGAACACTGCACTCTCTCATTTTTTTCACCATTTAAAAGAAAAATCCCGTCATTTCGACAACACTTTATTTGGTGTCTACAAATGCTTTCAATACTGTCAATTCCAAAATTTTGTAGTTAGCACTATATAAATAGGAATAGATAATGGACTTATTCAATTGATGGAAGGGCAGTTGCTGCAATTTCATATCTAGCACTCCAACTATGACAACTTCTATTACTACCACTTCTTCTCCTCCTTCTTATTGTTATCATAATTACCTAAATTCCAAGGCACTTTCAGCACTAACGATAACTTTGTCTGCCAACACAACTGGTTCCACAACGCGATAGACTGTGAGTGCATTTCCACTGTCTCCTATATCCCCTGTAAAAAAACACACACACACAAAAGCCGTCTTCTCCGACCATTCGAAACTGCATAAGTGATTCTCAAGAATATTCTTAATTTGAACTCTTAACTGGACAAAGCAGATGTAAGGGCTAATTTAAAAAGAAATCCTATCCATGTTGACATACGAGATGAGGATAGATTGAAAAAGAGTCTTGTCAGTGTAGACAGTGGATCTGAGGACAAACAAAAACAAAACTTATGTCTATGTAGAAAGTAGATAAGAAAGAAAAATGTCCTGCCTATGTAGACAATTGAACCTGTGGGCAAATGAAAAAAAAAAGATCCTATATATGTAGACAAAGTAGATCTGGGGACAAAAGAAAAACGTCCTGCTGTGTAGACATGTATCTTAGAACAAATAAAAAGTCCTACCTCCATTAACCCATAGGCTGCTGAGCGCGACTTAATGGCCTTTTGCGGACAGTGTAGATTAAGATCTGACTGCACATAACGTGCAGTCTGATCTTTGATCTACACTGTCTGATAAGGACATTTTTTTCCACAGAAAAAAAAAAAATCACTTTGAACTAGCCGTATTCAGGTTTTTACTATCGACTTGAAAGTTTCATTTAAGGGATTTAGTAGGATAAGGTTTAACAGTAGATTTTGAGGACAGAAAAAAGTCCTGCCTACATTAACAGTAGATTTTGAGGACAGAAAAAAGTCCTGCCTACATTAACAGTAGATTTTGAGGACAGAAAAAAGTCCTGCCTACATTAACAGTAGATTTTGAGGACAGAAAAAAGTTCTACCTACATTAACAATAGATTTTGAGGACAAAAAAGGTCCTACCTACATTAACAATGGATTTTGAGGACAAAAAAAAAAGTCCTACCTACATTAACAATAGATTTTAAGGACAGAAAAAAGTCCTACCTACATTAACAATGGACTTTGAGGACAGAAAAAAAAAGGCCTACCTACATTAACAGTAGATTTTGAGGACAGAAAAAAGTTCTACCTACATTAACAATAGATTTTGCGGACAGAAAAAAGGTCCTACCTACATTAACAATAGATTTTGAGGACAGAAAAAAAGTCCTACCTACATTAACAACAGATTTTGAGGACAGAAAAAAGTCTTACCTATATTAACAATGGATTTTGAGGACAGGGGGAAAAAAAAAAAAAAAAAACAGGCCTACCTACATTAACAATGGATTTTGAGGACGGGGGTGGGGGGGAGAGGAAAAGTCCTACCAACATTAACAATAGATTTTGAGGACAGGGGGAAAAAAAGTCCTACCCACATTAACAATAGATTTTGAGGACAGAAAAAAAGGTCCTACATTAACAATGGATTTTGAGGACAAAAAAAAAAGTCCTACCTACATTAATAACAGATTTTAAGGACAGAAAAAAGTCCTACCTACATTAACAATAGATTTTGAGGACAGAAAAAAAGTCTTACCTATATTAACAATAGATTTTGAGGACAGGGAAAAAAAAAAGTCCTACCTACATTAACAATAGATTTTGAGGACGGAAAAAAAGTCCTACCTACATTAACAATAGATTTTAAGGACAGGAAAAAAGGCTTGCTTTTGATGACAGTGAATTATGAGGGCAAATAAAAAAAAATCTTATCAATGTAGACACTAAATCAGAGCACAAATAAAAAGTATTGTTTCTATAGTCAATGGATCTGAGGACAGATACAAAAGTTCTATCAATGAAGACGATAGATCTGGTGCCAGATAAAAAGTCTTATCTGTGTAGAGAGTAAATCTGAGGACAACTGAAAAGGTTCTATCTATGAAGACAAATAAAATGTCCTGTCTATATAGTTAGTAGATTTGTGTACAAATACAAAAAAAAAAAAAAATGTTTATATATACAGTCGATCTGAGGACAAGAAAGTCCTGTCTCTGTAGACGGTAGATCATGAGGACAAATTAAAGGTTCTTTCGACAAGTCAGTAAAACTGACGACAAACATAAAAGCACTGTCTATATATAAACAGTACATTTGAGGACAAAGAAAGTACGATCTATATAACAAGTAGAATTGAGAACAAACAAAAAGTCCTGATTATAACCAGTAGATTCGATGACAAATAAGAAGACCTATCTATGTAGACAATAGAGCATGAGGACAAACAACAATAGAGTCAGTAAATCCGAGGCCAAATGAAAAACGAAAATAGACCACATAGACAATAGATCTTTATAGTCCTTTCTGTATGGACAGTAAATCGGAGGACAAATAAAAAAAACTGCATCTCTGTACACAGCAGATATAGAAAATCAAGGCTATTACCTATGTAGACAATATATATCTGAGGAATATTCTTAATACGAACAAAAAGTGCTAGCTTTATAGACAGTAGATCTTGAGAGAAATCAAAATGGACCCTTCTTATGTAGACAATAAATCTGAGGACAAACAGTTAACCTTTTACCGAACGATAAAATTTTAGACTCTTTCATTGTGAAAGCATTTGCAAACCAGAAATTACATGTGGCTGAAATAATTGGTTTTGTGTCTGAAAGCATTTTATTCTGTACCCATAATGTTTTCAAAGTTTTCAAAAGCCTTCTTCTTCTGGATCGTTAAAACTCGGGGTATTGCAGTAAAGTGTAAGTTCAACCTAAGTAGACACAGGGATTTAAGGACATATAAATGAGTCGTGTCTGTTTAGATACAGAAATAAAAAAAAGGAATCTACGGACATAAAAAAGTCTTACCTATATAGACACAGGAGTCGTTTAAATGCCCGTAACATTTGCCACAAGCAATGTCCTCCCAGTCTTTATTAGTGGCGCCATTTACTGTGATAACAGAGATTACCTGTAAAATATTACCGTGATGACTACAATTAACTGTAAAATATTACCGTGCTGATCACAGTGACCTATAAAATATAACCGTGAAGAGCACAAATACCTGTAAAATACAACCGTGATGACCACAGTAAACTGTTTAATATAGCTGTGATGACAAAAGTTACCCGCAAAATATGACCGTGATGAGGCTATTTTACTGTAAAATATTTCCTTCATTACCTCATTTACCTGTAAAACTGTAAATATTATCGTAATGAGAGAGATATACTGTAAAGTATTACCTTAATTACCACAGTAACCAATACGGTATTACCGTGATTACCTCAATTACCTTTAAAATATTGCATTGATGACCGCATTTGCCTACACCTGTTAAGTATCACCTTTATGACCATAATTACCTGTAATGTTACTGTGATGACGGGACTTACCTGTAAATTACTACTGTGATGACCGTAACTATCTGTAAATAATGCCATGATGACAGCAATTAATTGCAAAATATTACCGTGATGACTGCAATGATAATTTTAGGTACCTATAAAGTATCACCTTAATGACTAAAATTATCTGTAAATATCACTGTGAAGACAGCAATCAGTTTTGAAATGATGACAGAAATTACCTGTAAAATTTTATCGTGATAACCAAAATTTCCTGTATTATATCAATGTGATGACCAAATTTACCTGTAAAATATTACCTTGATGACTGCAATTAACTGTAAAACATATCTGTGATGACAGAGATTACTTGTTAAGTATTACAGTGACGACCAAAAGCACCAGTAAAGTGTTACCTTGATGACCGTAATTAAATGTAATATATATCTATGGTGGCAGATTATCTTTAAAATATTACCTTGAAGAGTGCAATTGGCTGTAAAACATTTCGGTGATGACAGATTGTCTTTTAAGTTTTTCCTTGATGAGCGCAATTAACTTTAAAATATGTCTGTGATGACAGATTATCTGTTAAATATTATATTGATGAGTGTAATTTACTTTGGAATATATTGTGCTGACTGCATTTATGTGTAAACTGTCACCAGAATTATACCTGTGAAATGTGAGTGAGATGACAGTAATTATATGTGAAGTATTATTGTGATGACTTCAATTAATTGTAGACTCTAGGCCGAACTAATGACGACAATTCCACGTGAAACATTACTGTGATGACAACTTAAATATTATTTACGTTATTTATAACATTTCATCAGTAGTCTGCAAATACTTTGATTTGGACAATATTTGTCGTCTGGTGGGGGGCGATGAAAGAAGAAAAACAGGAGTTTTATTCTTTACTTACATTTGCGGTCCTGCTATCTATAGCATAAAGCTTGTTGTCACCGCCATGGTCGTTGTGTGTGTACAAAATATTCGGATGTACTCTACTGGCACAAAGACCAGAAGCTTCGTCTGCATGTCTATCGTCGATCTCCCCGATTTTGACGCCATTATTGACTAAAAGTATAGCAAGAGACATTGCTTTTAGCAGTATGGCGGCATAGACCTGGCATCACTTTTCGGATGATTATGTCGAGTTTTGTCTCATTTTAGAATTATGATGATAATACTACATGTAGGAAAATAAATAACCATGAGTTTCACCTGTTATGTACAGTTCTAAACTGTCGTACTTCAGATTTCTATTGTATATCCCAGTCAAAATTATAAACGGAGTTTTCCATACGTTTCAAGTCAATCTTAGATATCGTAAAATATATCTGTCTGTCCGTCCGTCCATCCATCCATCGACCTACAAACTTACCCATCTATCTGTCTGTCTATCTATCTCTCTATCTATCTATCTAAATGTCCAAACAGACACTTACCCCGGAGAAGCAGTCTTTTTTCAGGATGGGATGGAATAGATTCACCAATACAGAAACAGGCCAGCAGTATAAAGCAAGTGTTCTTCATGTTGCCGGAACAACAAAGACTTAATTCTCAGCAAATAAATCTTAACAAGGGCCTGCAGGCTTATCTCAAATAAAAATTATCACTCGTGATGTATTTCAGATCTCATTATTACATCTAGGTCAAAGTCCAAAAATGAAATATCGTGGTCAGAATTTTCAATACAAATCTCTGTATTCAAGATAAAATTCCAGTTCTCTCTCTCTCTCTTTTTCTCCGATTTAACACTGAATATTGTCACCGGAACTTCCGGTCAGAACTACATTTGTATCACCTTTGGCTAACCTATTGTCAAACAATTTCGTGTTTTATCGACCAAGAAGAAGAAGCCTATTAAACCATTGTGGGGAACGGAGATGCTGGTAATCAGCATAGGCTCTTTTTCTACAATGTGTCTTATCTTGTCAAAGAGCTCCCCCAGCCAGCACGCATATATCGGGCCGTTGGCGGCATGAGGTGGGCATCGCGGCATAGCGGCCCGCCAGGGCCCCGTTATGTAATGATTTTGCTGCAAAATCGATTTAAGTTGTTGGGAGTTGAATGTTATGCATTAATATGTTAATTACTATCATCCTAAATGCGACAAAAATGGCTAAAAACGTATATCTAGCACAGTCAGCGGTCCTCTGGAGGCCCGCTGTGAGGGTCATGTGTACAGAGTTGTCTACCTTGATAAAAATAGTTGATTTGCATTTTTTTGGTATTATTTTCATTTTGTAAATTGAATTTTAAAAATCCATTTCTTCGTGATTATTTCATAGTGTAAAACATAATATCAATAAAAATAATAATCCTAAATATTATCGCTAGATTTTTACAGCGCATGCGCATTCCTCAAAATTTTGGCGGAAACTAGAAAGCTGATAAACAAATTGTTTCTCGAAAAAAAAGCACGTCAACAGCTGTTATAAATCGAATCAGTTAACGAACCTGGTACGTACAGCCAGTTATTGTTTGCTTCCCGAAAGTAATTTTTACATCGTAGTTTGCGTAAAACGCAGAATTTGTAGAAGTTATCTGATTGTCACGAGTATACTGGTTAATCGAATTTCGCCAATGCAAGGGAAACTGCTCTTGCAAATTGCACAAAACAGTAGTAATTTTTTTTTCTGGATAAATATTTATGCACTTGTATCTAAATACTTTTGTAAAAATAATTTTCACCACTTAAACATCTAAGTTTACCTGTCAAAACATTGTTAGAAGTGAGACAGTTCAAAGTCGCCATCTATAAAAAGAGTTAGTCCTATTTATAAGACCCTACGTACGTTATTTCACATTTTCACATTCATCGTGTACGTAGGGTCTTATCGGTTCCTTCTTAGGTTTCTTTAGCAAACTACGACATCGAATTTTGTCGCTGTTTGAGCAACAAATTCGGACACTTAAAATACAAAGTGCCCAATAAAACTTATATCGGTAACAAGATAAATCAATATTGAACCGATTTTAAAGATTTAATTGTAAAAGACTTACGTTTTATGAGTTAAATCCGCTTCTATTTCACACTACCCTATTTTTGAAGTGAAACCGGTGTGTAAGTGTGTAGTTAACGCAACTAAAAGAATTTTTTTAAACGAAATTCCTTTACCTTCATTAAAGGGTTACAGACAGGGGCAACCCTCATTCACAAACATAACTTTGCCTAGAAAGAAGTACTGAATCGTCTAATGGTCCATAACAGACAGCTATCGAGTTTTAAGACTGTTTATAAATAAAAGAAACGCCGAGAGAATGTCTTAGTAATTCGTCCCAAATCTAGTTCGTTCCCACGTATTCTGAATCGATTTCCCCGGATTCCTCGTCCAACATGAGTTTCTGACACTTTCTGGAGTTGGTGTGTTAAATAGAGTGACAACTTTCTTGAATGATTGGTTAAGTTTTACATATCAGATTTTAAGATGTTTTATGTGCATGGCTTTATTTTACGTAGATAAAGACATGGAAATAAATGAACGTACGGCAGTGAGGCTCCAAGTATTTATGTAAACTATAACTTTGGTAAATATTGAAAAGCTTCATTTCATGAAAGAGGAATTAGATCGATCGACGTGTTTTCGAGGGTTGCATGTTTTCTAACCCGAAATGCATCCCAGTTTTCTTGCGTACTATGAAGTGAAAGACGTCACCTTTTTTTTATGAACCCCTTATTTGAACGCAAACAATAGTTTCACTGCTGTTAATTTAGGAACTGCAACCAAAACAAGACCGTATGCATGTTTCTAAAGGAAAGATCGGTTTTAGTGGCATTTTTATGACCTTTTTTGGATCAGAGTATGTTTTTTTTTTGTCTCTTACGACGGGAAAAAAAATCCAGACCACTCGCTGTTATTACTGAGAGTGAATATTTCCAACCCTTTTATTAAGACACTGAATATTTTCAGGTGATTTATGATAAAGTAGTTTTGAAGAAAATTCCTAGTCCTTCTTTACAGGTGCTAATAAATTGATAGAAGGAACCAAAACCGGTATTTCCGCTTAGGGTACACTTAACGCCTGAGCTGTAAATCTGTGGTTAAGATTTCAGATTAGAGGGTTGGACAATAATGGTTCTCAACTACAGCTTAAGCAACCCATACTTATTATTTGCAGCAAAAAAAGTCTGTTAGATCAAGATAATTGTGAAAATTTTCTGTTTAAAATAATTAAAAAGCTGAAAAGACGGTCTGAGTTCTCTGATCGGGCCAAGTCTAACGGAACATTATGTTGTGTCATGGGTTTCTGCGTTTTTTGCACCGATCAATTTTTCATGTCTGTTAATTTATGGATAGGTATTTCCGCATGATTTGACAAAGAAAATGTCAAATAAGGGTGTCAATTTACTACAAAACTGTCATTTTACACAAGATAACGGAAAAATGGCTCTTTTTTATTTAATTTTTTTTCTTGCGTGAAGTTTCGCGTGTAGCCAAAATTTATTACGTGAATTTCAATTCCACAACTTGATTTTCGTATTAATTTGCTTGAGCAGAAATACTGCAAAAAGCATTATTTTTTATTTTCTGGTATTCTAGTGCTGCTGTCAAGAGAAGGCCAATGGACGCTAAATTTTACACTCGTCCGTCCCGTTCATCGCGCTTCAAAAACCGAAGCTAATTGACTTTTAACTGTTCATTTATATTAACCAAAAAAGTTAGTTCTAGTGAAAGGAAGCATTTTAGTTGAGTTTTGGTATACATTATCTTTTTTCATGAACTGTTCAATGGATATTTAAAGCCACGCAATGAGGTCGGGGTTTCCCATGTCTAAATTCAGCTTCTGGCACAAGACCGAAGTGCTGAATATGTTGTTATCGTTGAATATACATGATTCAAGTAGGGACTATGGTTATACAGGCATTTCACATTAATTTATGTGGGGGCTATAAAAATAATTTTGGTAAACAGAACTTCATTTAAATATTCGTGAAATAAAACCGTCAATTAAGCCCTTCGAATCGTTGGTCCACCCTGTCACTTATTCTGTGTCAAAATGCTTGTTGGCCACAGGAAATTGTGCAAAAACACCGATCTTTATGCAATTGACAGAGCCAGTGAATTCATAATCGTTACTGAATGCAGTTCAAAATATCTAAAAAGGTTAAAAAAAAAAAAACTGGTTGCCAAAACCAACGTTACAATCCGGTCCGTGAGGGGGGGGGGGGCGCAAACCTTATTTCGTTCAAAAATCGTTCGGAATGTCGGTTCTTTATTTAACTCGAAATATGCTTGTAAATATGGCGGCATTTGTGTTGAAAAAGTTAAACGATTGAATTCTAGATGAATATATCATAAATGTGGCCCTTTTTCAGAGAGAAAAAAGTAAATTTGTATCCAGTTAAGTTATCTTTCATGTTTAGTTCAGTGCTTTTTCGACATTATCTCGGATTTTAGGAAATCGAATTTGCTACATAGAACTAAGTGGGGCCCGTTTAGACGTAACATGCAAAAGAAAAGTAAAATGTGAAATGTCCGATAGATAAATGTTGAACGGCAAATAAGCATGTGTACGTCTAAATATTTGGACTATAAAAAGAGTAAGCCAATTTCGACAACTCTGGTTTTCCGAAAATTTGAGGCACCAGAGAGGGTAAAATAAAAATAAAAAATTCACAGCATCATTTCTGCAATATTCATTGCCTCCCTTGGATATTAACTCTACATTTACTTCCTACGAGAAAACCAGAAGAAAATAAAACAAAAAAGAATTCTCAGAAAACAAAAATCGACAGTTGTATGATTTTTCGTGTAATTATTTCTGCTGTGGCACTGAAAGATAACAGTCTAAATCAGGATAACAGTGTTGGGGATAAAGAGGCTGTAAATCCGAAAAAGATAACCGATAGTAACTCACAGAAAAAGGTTTCTTCTTGTCTATGTTGTGTGACTTTTGTACTTGATTCGATCTATTTTCTTAGGAAAAAATGAATAAGGACCCCTCTGTCATACATATGGATATATTTTGCTTTAGGTGCCCCATACGGAACTTCAGCTATAAAAGTTCAAAAGATGACATGTCAAACCAAAAACAGACAACACAAATGAGTTTTAATCTAAAAAAAATCATTTAAAATTTGCATATAAAGGAGACAACTGAAAAGTGATAATAAAATGGCGGGGAAAAGCATGTGATAGGTCGCCTATGAACTTTTTCCCTAGTGATAGGTATTTTTCTATCATTAGATTCAAATGACAGTTCAAAAAACCTTTTCTGCTAAGATATCAATCATTTTCTTGAATGGATGATGTTACATACGAAAATATTGCCTGAGAACAGAGTTTGCGAAATTCGATTACTAGCGAAATTCGCTTACGCTCCTATATTCGTGACCGGTTCAAAATGATTTTTGTTTGATCAAGTTTACTGTCCGCTTTTGAGCATACACATCTGAAAGCTGAAGTATAAAAAATATTATTTTGTGCTATTTAGTACTGTGCGAATGCATTGAAAGCCCAGGGATAAATATTTGGGCCCTGAACACTAGGGTGTAACCAACGGCAGACCTGCCCTGTAGATTTGAAGGCCCAGCCTAAAATTTGGGAAGCGGTGGGCTATCTTAGTTAAACTGCTCATTAGTATCGTATCTTGATCTGTACTTTAGTCTGGTATTAAGCTTTCATATTGCTTTCAAGCATATTGACTATTCTAAATCGGAATTTAGGGACCTCACATGGTTAGGCTAGTGCACCCAGACTTCGGATCTTGCAGTCCTGGGTTCAAATCTATCATTATCATCCTATTGTAGTGATATGACTGAAATACTTTTGATGAGGATGTACAATTAATTGTCATCTTGTTCTAAAATACGGTTGGCCGAGAGGTAAGCACTCCAGTCTTTGGATCAGGGGGTCCCTGGTTGGAACTCAGCCGAAATTCTTTTGGCACCTACACAGGCGGTGACATTGCACAGAGCCTTTCATTATCACCAGTTCATCATCATATAATTTAATACTGAAATACTGTTGAAAAGGATGTAAAGCAACAACACATCATATCATCATGGCTAATGCAATACCAAAATGGAAAAAATACAGGGAGTTACGGAAAAGGGTGAATGAACATGTCACTGCAGTGAGCAGTGCAATCTCTAATATGGAACAATGGCAGAGTGATGATGATCTGAGCAATGATGTGCTTTCAGTGTGTTTGTTATCTCAAAGTGCAGAATGTCCTGAAGCAGGTGCTGAGACCTGTACTGATCATGGTATATTCACGACAGTTGATACAGAAAACAGTAATTCTGACATTAATCATGACAGTAGTTTTTCAGGGGAATTTAGTTTTCAAGTAAATGGTGGTAACGAAATTGATTGTAACTGGCAGGAAATGGATGAAAGTGCAGAAGAAATGCTTTCTGACAAAAGTTTATCAAGTTCAGAATCTGAAGCCAATGAAAGTGATGATTTGGCATTAAAACTGGCTGCATGGGTCACTAAAAATGGTGTGAGCCATTCAGCTGTGAATGAGCTTTTACATATTTTAAGCCCATTTCATGTTTGTTTGCCTAAAGATGCAAGAACTCTTTTGAAAACGGTAAGAGTATATGATATAGACAATGTTGCTGGTGGCTCATATTACCATTTTGGCATCTTGGACAATGTGAAAACTCTCATGCCATCATTTCCTGAACCTGTTGAAAGCATTCAAGACATTTCATTACAGATTAATATAGATGGGCTTCCTCTCTTTAAGAGTTCTAACATGCAGTTTTGGCCAATCTTAGGTAGGCTTGTCAAACCCTGTTTGTCAAGCCCATTTGTAATTGGTTTATATCTGGGAAAGCATAAATTAAACCTAGTAGTGTGTCAGAGTATACGCAGAAGTTAATTGAGGAGCTTGACCATTTAATTCACCATGGCATTACCTTGTCAAAAGATGATACTGATTATCACATCCCCTTTCATCTGTCTTGTATTATATGTGATACACCAGCGAGGGCATTTGTCAAATGCAGTAAAGGTCAATGGATATTTTGGCTGTGACAAATGCTCTCAGCGTGGCCTGTGGAGAGCCCGGAAAATGACCTTTCCTGAAACTGATGCACCAAGGAGGACTGATTCTTCTTTTGATGAAATGTTAAATGCAGAACATCATCTAGGCCCCTCACCTTTTAGGAATCTACCAATTGGTATGGTGTCCCAGTTTCCACTTGATTACATGCACCTTGTATGTCTCGGTGTAATGAAACGGTTGATATAGTTGTGGATGAATGGTCCTCTCGCAAATAATTGCAGGATAAGTTTGCAAACTGTTCAGTTGATCTCAGATAGTCTGATCAATCTCAGGAGTCACATGCCGAGAGAATTAAATAGAAAAGGAAGGCCTTTGTTTGAAGTAGAAAGGTGGAAAGCTACAGAATTTAGACAATTCTTTTTGTATACAGGTCCAGTGGTGTTAAAAAACCACCTGTCTTCTGCAGTATATAATCATTTCTTATTATTTTTTGTCAGCATTTTTTGTTTGTCCTGTGACTTCCTCTTTGATGCCTATCGTGTATATGCTGGTGACCTTCTCTGTTTGTTTGTTACGCAGTTTGGACAATTTTATGGACAGGACATGATAGTCTACAATGTGCATGCTCTCACACATTTAGCAGAGGATGCAGGAAATTTTGGTCTTATTGATAATTATTCAAGTTTTCCATTTGAAAGTTTTCTAGGAGGTTTGAGAAAACTTGTTCGAAAACCTAGCCTGGCTCTTCAACAAGTCATCAGAAGAATTTTAGAAAGATGTAACTTCAGAGCTCATGAACCTTTCAGAGGTTGCATTGCGGTGAAGAAGCTACACACACATGGGCCAGTTCCCAGACAGTATCTTCATCATGGATATCGGCAATACAAGGAAATACATTTTCCAGATTATTGTATTTCTGTGTATCAGGGAGACAATTGTATTTCGCTAGGAGATAATGTGGCAGTGGTTAGAAATATTCTGTCAGATGCTGAGGGAACCGAAAAATACATAGTTTATGAAAAATTTAGTACAATGAGCAATTTTTTCACATACCCTCTGCAGTCAACAGACCTGAGAGTCACAAAAGTGTCAAATTTGAGTGGCTGTTTGCATGTTGCAAATGCAGATTCAGTTGTTTGTAAGTGTGTTCTTATTCCGTCGCGCAACAAGTTTGTTGCCATTCCCATGTTACATAGATTCAAAAGTTGAGATTTTGGAGCTGTTACACTCCATATATATGACTTTGACTTGAGTCAGTTAATTGAAATCCCAATTTCTTTGACTATATTTGGCTTGAAGGTGCCTATGCTCTGACACGCCTAACATGGTTCAGATAAAATTTTATAAAATTGCACAAATTTTGATTAGCGGATGTTTCCTCTTCAAGATAAGAGTCCAACTTTGATAGAATTTGATAAGAAATAATAGAAATTCATAGCATTATAAGGATGGTAACTCAATACTTAAATCATACTACAGGGCAACCCCTTAATAATGCGCCTCATTATAACACGGATTTGGCTCCCAAATGATTTTATTCCTATATTCTCTTTGTAAAACTACCCCTTTATAATGCGGTTCACTTAAAACTCGGTCCATTTCTATGGAACCCAACTATAGCGTTATAAAGGGGTTGCCCTGTATTGGTCATTATCTAATTAATTACAGTAATTTAAAAATCTTATCTATGTTCATGTGAAAAAAAAAAAACGATACTGACTTTTGAATCAGAGTCAGTTGTGCATTTTACAGAAAAACAAGGCCAACCTTAAAAATATGTTAGTTTGCTGTTAACCAAACCAGAATTTGCAGACTGAGTCGGACTCGGGAGGCACGAGAAGTATTTTTTTTACTGTATGCCCATGAAAAATACATTAATTTAGGGCTACTTTTTCAAAAAAAATAAAAAATAAAAAAAAAATTTTGCTCAAAATACTGGCCAAAACATTTTTTGGGTCGGGGCAAAACAGTGGGTAGGTTGGTAAACAGCAAGCAAAAATAATTTTAATGTTGGTCTGATTAAAAAAAACAGCATTTTTTTTTCTCAAAATACTGGCCAAATATTTGGGTCGTGGGAAAAACTGGGTCGTTCAGTAAAACAGCAAACCAATATAGGTTAATTAGGTTTGCCCTCGGAAGTATTAAAAAAAAAACAAAACATTTCAGTATGTTTGCAATACTGTTATAGACGAAACTTAAAGAGAGTGTATGCACAGGTATCATAACATTTTCTGACCTCGGTGTATTTTTGGCTAGTCTTGTCTCAGTGGTCATTTGTTTGGAGTTGATGTGGAGGAATGGTTCTGTAAATGGGTAATTAAAAGCATTTTGCACATGTATAACAAACTGAAGTTTATTGTATAAATAACATCAAACAACCGTTATTGAGCAACAAAGCTCGTAAACCTAGCAAACATCACTGTTTATCCACAAAAGCTGATTGAAAACAGTAGACATTGTTTAGGATGACGAAAATTGCTTTCAGTCAGCTGTACTGAGCATGTCTTTAACTCTTTACCTCACGTCAAAATTTAAGACTACTCCGAAATAAAACCATTTGCAGGTGACAAAGATGGCTCAACCAATGAAATTTGTCCTTGATAGGGTAGAAAACATTGTGGGAAAAGGAGAAAATGCTGGTTACCAGCATTTTCTCCTTTTCCCACAAAGTTTTCAAAAGCTTTCTTTCTCAGGGTCGTTAAAACTTGGGATTGTGTGGTAAAGCGTTAAACTAAAGTGTTTTATACCATGTTTGTAACGTGAAAGCCTGATTATCAATAACCATTCTACCTGAAAATTTACAGTATTTGTTCTTAGCATTTAGTAGCTATTGTCATTTAAACAAGGTGTCTCTAATAAAAAAATGATAATTTAACTGAAAGATCCCTTTAGAATAGCAAACTGTAGATCCTGATCAGACTGCTTCACCATTTGTGCGATTTGGTCTGGTTCTACACTTTTTGGCTAGGCCTGTCTAGATCTGAAAGCTTTATAGTATAATTACAGTTAAAGTTCTATGAACCAATATTTCTTCAATTTTCAAGATTATAAATCGGGATAAAAGCAAACAATGACATACTTTATCCAGGTTCTGATTTGAATACTGCAGATTTATAAATTTCTTTGGAATTTAATTTAGACTTACACGTTTTTCTAGTCGAAGCTAATCTGTTTTCATTGAAAATGGTAGCCATGTTCCTGCTGGTAGAGTTTACTGATAACACAGAGTTAGCGGTCATACCAGATAATTGGCTTGAAGGAACAAGCTGTGCAGTGTGGCCGCCCTGCAAGTCAACAACAAGACTCACAAAAAGTGTAATCAACAAAGAGCCACCATTGGAGTCCTGGAGAGCATTTCCTATCAGGGTTTTATATAAACATGGTGAGTTACCTGGGTTGGCTTTACTTGTTAAGAAGCGCATCAGCTTGGTTGCCTGTCTGCTTATGGTGTGAATGGTCTAGAGATAGATCCCAATGTCCAGCACATTCTTTTCATGAAACTTGTGATTGTATTTCCCATGCCTGCTAGTGCTGGCACAATTAATCGGATAAAATGATTAATCAATCCAGGGTTCGAAATTAGCAGTACTAGCAAGTTTGCTACCTGAAAATTTAATTTGCCACCTGGCCACATTTAGCAAAAAGTTGCTACCTGGTAATATTGTCCATTTGAAGTGTTTTGACAATTTTCAATGAAACAGGACTTCTGCGTCTTCGGACTCAGTTATGTAACAAATGAAAAAAAAAATCATAGAAACAAAATTCTTTCCTGTTTTTTGCTAGGGATAGAAATTCTTATCTTACCCAGGTTATATTTACCCATGGGTAGGCTAAAAAACCCATGTTTTTTGTTTTGTGTGACAAGGTTTGCATTGGTTGTATTCAACGTCACATAACTTCTTCGCTAGCCATGACATCATAACAAACGTTAAGTCAAATGACAACATTTGTCAAAATGGTGGACGTCATAACGCAGTGTATACAGGCATTGTTCATAAACTGAAGGATCGGTACATAACTTTAGGTATGCAAGAAAAAGAATCTACCATGAATGTATGATACAAAGAGAAATCTGTCCCTTGGGGATCACTTGGCAAGTCTGGTGATGCTAAACAGTGACCTTCTGGAGGGAGAGATTTGTCTATCCGTACTTTACAACCATGATAGATACTTGTAAATAATATGCGACCGCTGTTGGGCTGTCTCATTTGAAGAAAACCTGAACCACATGTTGTTTTATTTGGACTGAACGGCTGATTAGTTAAATTCATTGCCTGCAAATTGATACTACTCACCTGTTGCATGTGTTCACTTGATTTCAAGATTTTTTTTTTTCCTGCAAGTATTTATGGTACATCAAACATTTTTTCTTGATGAAGTTGATTTTAAGGTCGTTTTTTTTCTGCAAGTATAATGGTACATCAAACTTTTTACTTGTTGAATTTACCTTTCAGAGTCTTACGAAAAAGTTCGGGGAAAGTTGAAGCAGGCAGAACTGGACTCAGACCTTCAAACAACAGACCAGCAAAGTCAGCCCCAGAATAAGGAGACCAGTCGACCTGTTCGTCGTAAGAGGTAAGCATACTGCTCCAACAAAACAAATATCTTAAATTAGAAATTTTCACATTCAGATTTGTGTTCTGTATTAAAAATCATGAAGGTTTGTTTTGTAATAGATATAAATAAGTTTAAGGTTGTAGGTGTACAAACCTTCAAACCCGAACAGCAATCTTTCCGAAATCTGCAGGACCTTCCGACCGAGTCGGGGAAAAATTTCAATTGGTGTGGAAAAAAAATTTCTTCGGTCCTGTAAAAATTTTATAATTTTTATATTAGTTTATTTTATCCTCATTTAGTCTTTCTAAAACAAGCAGGACAGTCTGACTGAGTCAGGTAAAAACTGAGTCGGTCTGGTAAAAATTTCCTGCTGTCCTGTGAAAATTTTAATAATAGCTCAATCAATTCTCATTTCTCGGTCTTGTGAAGCTCACAAACTTCATAAACTCTGCTCATTTGTTCGTCCTGTGAGCACTCACAAACTTTCATGAACTCTGAAACTGTGTAAATGGTACCAGAAATGATTTTTTTCCTTGCCTAGTTTTTGATTGGACCAACCCCACTTGCTTTCACTATAATTTATGCAATTAGAGTTCTTGTTATTCTTACAGGTCACCTTCTAGATACACTAGTAGCTCAGATGAGGAAGAAGCTCTACCTCGCATAACCAAAAAGACGAAGAACACAACAGATGGATCAAAGAAGCAAAATCCACCAGCCACTGCCAACATCAGCATATCGACAGTCAGCTCTCCACTTACTCCATCTCTGCCAACTCCACCAGTTCGACTTCTTAGGACTGTGCCATCTCCTGTTTCTCTCACTCAGACAGTCACGAGTCCAGTTTATGTAATGGAGTCCAGTCAGTCCACATCATCTTTTGATTCCACCCAGGGAACCCAAAACAGCTTACTTTCCATTGTTCCAAACCTACCGACTATTCCAGAGCTGTCTTCATCAGTACCCATTACTACATATACACATGGGGGTAGTACAGCCTGTCCAATCAACCCTGCTGATACTCCTTCCAACAGAACTTCAAGCCGTCCCCCTACTCCAAGAACCCTGAGCTCACCAAGATCCCCAGCTACATATACACATGTGGGTAGTACATCCTGTCCAATCAACCCAGCTGATACTCCTTCCAGCAGAACTTCAAGCCGTCCCCCTACTCCAAGAACCCTGAGCTCACCAAGATCCTCAGCTACATATACACATGTGGGTAGTACATCCTTTCCAATCAACCCAGCTGATACTCCTTCCAGCAGAACTTCAAGCCGTCCCCCTACTCCAAGAAACCTGAGCTCACCAAGATCCCCAGCTGGTTCAATTAGTGGTATGTATTGCATTTATTATACGGATATGACATTGACTGACATAAAGAAAATGATAAACTTGCCAGAAAGGAAAAATTTGGGCATTTGAAATTTCACAAGAAGCGGCCACATTGATGGCCCAGTAGCAGTTTGTTTATCTTTCCCTAAGATGTAAGGGTTTAGGTTTGGGTTCTGATTCTGTCAGTTCCTGATGTTTATTTACTCTCTCAATTTACTGGAATACAAATTATTTTCCTTTTAATTCTTGAATAGGGGGATTGTAATTTACCAACCACTCTGGCAGAATCTAGAGTATGTAAATTTGATTGTTTGCCTTGGGGTTATTGCGGTAAAAGGATAATATTTAACCCTGTTGGTATAAAATATACACATAGGGTTAAGTCTTATGGATATAAGCAAGACTCTAGAAATATGGGCATTACTATAATTGAGTTTTGTTTACCTGTCGTGGCAAAGGTCACGTTGTTTCCGAATACCGTTATCATGAGTCCAGGATACAGAGTAGGCGTGGTGGACAACAATAATAAAATAATGCACATACATGTGTACACATATTACTGTGAATAATGAACAACACATCTGTTATCATTTTTATTCTATCCCCACCAGTGTAACTCTGCACTGATGACAAATGTGCTAATGTGAAACTACATGTAACTGTTCAATTTGGTGTTGGTACAGAAAATATTAATGTTGTCATTCTGTTTCACAGCGAAGGGTGTACAGCTCTTTACAATATTGGAGCAAATGCGAGCTGAGCAGCGCCACATATCATCCATGGTGTCAGCGATACTCGCTAAAGTAGGGGATGGGGCCACGGTAGACGAGGACCTTCCAGAGGACATACAATTCCCATTACAAACAAAGGAGGAAGTCCAAACCTTCGAAGAAAAGATTCAAGCAATAGGTCTGGAGAAGCTAATAGTGAGTTCTCTGAATTCTGAACTACTTTTAAATAAGACTCTGTATTATCGCTGATTAACAAGTGGTTGTGAAATATTAATTCATGGTGTCAAAGCTGGAGTGATTTAATTGTCATCTGCTCGAAACAAGGTGTGTTAATCAGTGATAATACACTTAGGCTTTTCTGTCAAGAATAAGTATTTAACAATCTGCTGGCTTCTCTTTTTTTCTTCCTCTTTCTCAAGATTGTTAACTTTTCTGATTGCTTTTTTCTTCTCTGGAGTGTTATATGTACCATGCAATATTAAATGTACTTAAATGTTTGAAAAATGATATTTTTTTATGCAAATTTTAATACAGTGACATTTTCTGTGGGCTCACAGTATATAAATAAGGCGTTAATATCATTTTTAGGTGAGAGTTTTTTTTTTAAATACCAATTATAAAGTGATACATTTCTAGTTCGCCTGTTGTCGAAGAAAATGTCGATATATTTTCATAGCCATGGGAAAACTTTGACATTCTCTAATAGAGTAAAAACTGAAGATATTTACTTCACATGGTCGTGGAACCTATATCAGTTGAACAGGTAACTCTGAATTTTTAACAGAGTTATCCCCCTTTTTTGAAATATTGTTCTTTCCAAGTTTATAAAACTTTCTCTCTTGTTTAACTCAACTGAGCATGTAAGCTGTCTTCTTAGAAATGTTAAAATCCCAACGGTTGTTAGTACATTTGTAATAAGCAGAACAAATCCCTTATTGAACACGAGACATAAATGGGTTGAATGTACTGTCCACTTGCAGATCAGTCATCTAGCTTCTGTTGGCGGATCGTCGGTAGAGAATATGGGGGAACGGATATTAAAACACATGGTTGCGAATCCATTGGTGGAACAATATAATTGGACTGGCTCCAAGAGCAAGGCAAAGTTTGGAGTACTTAGAATTCCAACACTCGTGAAAAGTAAGTTGATGTGGAGACAAGTGTTGAACATGTATACATTATAAGCTTGTAGCAACTAATTTTTAGCTTGGCTGTTTTTGAAGAAAACATCGAGGTATTGTCATAGCCCTGTCGTTGTCGTCGTTGTGGAAAAACTTTGACATTATGTAATATCGCTTTCATTACTGAAGATATTTACTTGAAACTCGGACAAGTTGTTGACTATGAAAAGACGAACCCGTACCTGCAAGGCAGGTAACCATCAAAATATTTTTGACACAATTATGCCCCTTTTTTTACTTAGAAATTTTACTGAAAATCAATTTTTTTGTAGTATCTCTGTCATTCTTGAAGATATTTACTTGAAACTTGGACAAGTTGTTAACTATGAAAAGAGGAATCTGTACAGGCAAGGCAGGTAACTAAAATATTTTTGACACAATTATCACCCATTTTTGACTTAGAAATTTTTACTGAAAATGGACCTTTTTTGAATATCTCCGTCATTATTGAAGCTATTTACTTCAAACTTGGACTAGATGTTTACTATCGAGGCACCTGCAGCCGAGCGTTGGCACCCGTCGGCGTCGGCGTAGCCTCTAGTCTGCACTCTACCTCCTGAATGAATGGATGGATTTTGACCACACTTACACAGATACATGGGGGGGGGGGGGGAGTGCTGATTAGATTTTGGTGACCTTGACTTAATTTTCAAGGTCACAGGGGATTAAAACATCGTAAAATTTTAGGCCAAAAAAGCTTGTCTGCGCTCTATCTCCTGAACCGATGGATGGATTTGGTCCAACCTTGGTACATAATATAAGTGGGATGGTCTTGAGAACTGATTAGAATTTTGTGACCTTGACCTAATTTTCAAGGTCACCATGGGACTTAAACTGTTCGAAATAAGCTTGTCTGCACTCTCTCTCCTGAACCAATGGATGGATTTGATTCAAACTTGGTATGTAACATGAGTGGGATAGTCTTGAGAATGATTAGATTTTGGTGAATTTGACCCAATTTTCAAGATCACCACGTACTTACACTGTTAAAAATAAGCTTGTCTGCACTCTATCTCCGGGACCAATGGATGGATTTGGATCAAACTTAGTACATAATTTAAGTGGGATGGTCTTAAGAAATAATTAGATGCCACATTTCTACCCACATACCAATACAACAGAATCAAGAACTGATTAGATGCCCTGGACTTCAAACTGGTGGTTGGGGATGGGGGGGGGGAAACATACGTTTTTCTCCGAAAACCCTGTTCTAGTTTCGAATTGTGACCATGATCCATGAATAGTTTTACAGCATAAATTTTAAAATTCTTATTATAATAATATGTATAGCCAGATCAGGCTGTATTTATTTGAATGAAGAAACTATATCCAAATTATATAGGCATTATGCAGAGTTCCTGCTAAATCAGGACCTGGAGAATTATACTTCAGTTTCTTGTATCCTGTTCCAGCTTTTTGCAAAGTCTTAAAAGATAACTATAAGAAAACTTCAAGTTTGACTGGAAGGCAGTAAATTTATTACAGCTTTCAAAATCACTGACAATGAAAATGATGTTATGGTGACAAATCAGGCTCTGTTTAGAGTGCTCCTTTTTTACCTCCTTTTACCGTGTATTTACATGTACCTTGTATTTTATTTTCAAGGAGCTATAAGAAGGTCGTTTCGGGAGGTGACAGACGCTAAGGTCCAAGATATCTGTAGGATATTTTTAAAATCAGCTAGGGACAGAGATGGCGGAAGGAAGAGAAGAATGGACAAAAACCAACACACCATGCTTCCTGACCCTGCTGATACAGCCCCAGTGGATAATGAACATTCAGAAAGCCTTAGTGACTAATTAAGAACTCGCTGTGAGCAGCTAGACGACAGAATATGCAGTAGATTTGAGGCCATGTTGCTTTGTTTAAGAAACAGTTTCTTACTGGTAGTGACTTGTCGCTTATTACATCACTGGCTGGAGGTCAGTGGATAGATTACGACTGCAAGCACGAGTGATCTATGCCCTTACAACTGATCAATAGACAGTGATATGATAAGCAACAAATCTCTACACGGAGGAATACAATTCAGTTTTAACACTTAAAAATGTAAGCTGTTCCTTCAGATTCTGTGCGATTTCCGTCATCTTGTGCAGAAGTTTACCACATTTTCATATTGACTATGATACACATATTTAGTATGGGGATTTTTGGATATCCAATAAGCGTAAAAATGATGTTACACCCTTTAAAGTCAAGTGAGGTCAATGTCAGTTTGGCGGCATCAGGCACTCTGATCAGTGATTTGTTGTGTAATTAATCGCTGGATTTATCCATTGGCTATATAGGCACATAGTATTAGAATATATTGAATAAATTATGAAGCAAAGAAACTTTTAGCCACACAATACAAAATGATATGCATACTTATGTACTTACACTTTTTAATTCTAGTCTTGTTGCATTTATAATTCTAGTCATCTGTTTATTCTACTTACTTTCAGTGTTGGAAGTTAAATAACTGAATGTTGAAAAGTGTCAGTCTAGTCATTACTACTAGTCACACATGTTTTTCATAATGATAATGTGATTGTGATTCTCGTAGGCCAAGAAAGGTTTTTATTATATCCCAGCAAAGCGAATGTTTTCGGGGGTATACTGGAATCAGCTTGCCTGTCCGTCCGTGTGTCCGTCTGTGTACAAAATACTAATAATTTCCTGTTTCTGTCAAAGCGCTGGCAGAGGTATTAAGTCACATTCAGTGGCAGCTCTAGTTTAATAATGTCTTGTTCAAACATTTGTAGACCTGGGATTTTTTTTTATCAATTTTGAGGAAATTTTAAATCCATTTACTATATGAAGTTACCACATCTATATTTTTGAGTGATTAGCCCTCCCGACTTTGGTCTATTTATAATAGCCATATAGTCACATATAAAATATCAGTTTCTAGTTTTAGTAACAGTAAAATTTTCTTCTGGTATAAGGTTTTGTATAATTTTGTGGTAACATTAGAGATGTACTTCAATGCTGTCTTAAGTAGCTGATGCTTAGTTGTGGCCCTCTATAAAATTTGATAATATCACGTGAACAGGAACGGTTCAGACAAGATTGCGCTTCAGCACATCATGCTATAGTAGTAAGAATATCATGTTCTAAATTTTGATGCTACACCACCTAAGATCCGTTCAAGGTTTACATTTATGAGATATAAATTATATAAGTATATCGAATACCTCTTATAGAATCTGTATCATAAATGGGCCAGGGCTTACAGTCTTTCGTTATTGTTTAAGGCAACACTTCATGAACGAATGAAATTCAGTTGCATTCTCTTTTGAGAAAAAAAATAATGACCATTCAAACTTGGTTGTATTAGCACCACACTTGATAAATTTGCAGTCTGCATGCATTGCTTTAGGTTTGGTAATTTTAGCTATCAACCCTCTGTTTGATTATATTAATAGCAATATCTCTGCTCCCTGATACTGGTTTCACAAATATAGATACAGTCTTTTCATTGAAGTTCATTGAAGAGAGATATGTGAAAATTACCAAACTTGCTGTATTTTGGTGTTGAAATTTGGAACCTTCGCTAAAGTTTTCCTTAACATAAGGAATCATTGTAAAACTCTGCCTTGGACTGTTGACAGATAACAAAATATGCATTACAGTAATGCAGTTTCAGTAGTATTGACCGAAAGGCCATGAACACTGATTTTTTTTTCATAAATGTTTACTAAATCTGTAAGATGTTGAATAGTATTTCGATAGAAGATTGTGTAATATACATGTACTTGGGATGAGTGTCACGAAGAGTTGTAAAGTATTTCATAGCAAAAAAAATTGATCATAAGCAATGGTGTCTTAACTTTACCTAAAGTCTGAGAGATGTCTTGGCTATTTGGCCAAGTGAAAATGTGTATTTGGGAAGTCATGACCATGCAAGGTTCAAACCAGCCTGCTCAGCTAGATAAGAAAGGTAGTCCTTAAACTGTGGATATTACATAGACACATACTGTTTAAATCTCCCAATGAAAAAGGAGCTGATCAGACTGCGTGGATGCGCAGCCTGATCTGTGCCTTTATTGTTGGCATATGTTGTAAGACACGTTTTCACTTGACATGTATCGTTTTAAGAATTCATATTGAGTTGATGCAGTGAAAGCTTTGATAACTTAATCATGTTAAAAAGAAGGCAGAGACACAGCATTTGCTTCAATTTCATATGTGCCTAGCAAAGACTCTGGCCCCGAGCTTATATAGATTTTTTCATGCTCAGCTTATTGAGCGTGAAATTTATTCTGCACAGAAATGTTAAAATGCCAACAATTTGTTTGCATTTAGCATTTTAATATATGCACGATAAACACCCTACTTGGCTTATCTGAGCCCAAAAAAGACTGTATTTTAGGTTATTCTATGATAACTAAGAGCTAGTATATTTCATGCTCAGTTGAGTTTAGTGTGGAAAAAAAAGTTTGTAACTTTAGGGCCAGATCAGCCTCCGAGGGCCAGCAGATGCACTGATTATGTTTTGCATGTGCGTAGACTGATCTGTTTCTTTGCTGGTGCGCAAGAAATTATAGGAAATATGTGCCGTCGCACAGTTATGTAATTTTCATGGATATTTTATGGTCCACTGAATTTTAGCTCAGCTGTTTTTGAAGAAAACGAGATTTTATAGCTGTGTCGTCTGTGTTATCATGCAAAAACTTTTTTTTTCTTATATCACTTTATTACTGAAGACATTGGCTTCAAAATTACAAGTCATTCTTAATCAAAAGGGGAACCTAGGGCAGGTAACCCTCAAAATATTTTTGCCCCCTTTTTCGACTTAAAAAATTGACATTTTCTCATATCTCTGTTGTTATTGAGGATATTGACATTAATTTCAAACTTTAATAGATTGTTTACTATCAAAAGGGGACCCATAGAAGCATGGCAGGTAACTCCAAAAATATTTTGGACAGACTTACGCCCCTTTTTTCTACAAAGAATTTTTTCTTGAAGTCAAGAAACTGCAGGCGAGCATTGACCTGCATGGGTGCTCTTGTTTGGCCTTTTATTATACGCTGATAGTAGCATGAGATTTCTATAATTTTCAGTTAATGTTCAGTGTTGTAGCCAAAATTAATTTTATAAACAAATTAAAGTTTATAATTCTATATCCTGGTCTTATTTTAAGTGACTTCGACCTACCAAGTGTGAAGCTTAACCATGGAACACTGAAGATTGTCTCAAACCCTATAAAAATAGTTATTTTAAATAAAAAGTAAAGCGGCATGATGATGGATGGATAATTTAGTTGCTTTACGTCCTTTTCAACAGTATTCAAGTCATTGTAGGACGATGGGTGGTTGATAATGAAAGGCTCTGTGCAATGAGCCACCTGTTTAGGTGTAAAAAAAATCTCGCCTCTGACGGGATTCGAACCCAGGACCCTGTGATCCGAAGTCGGGAGCACTAACCATTCGGCCACGCGGACGGTTTAAAGCGGCATGATGAAGGCATTCATGGGAAATATACATCGGACTGACAGCGGGCCGACAGCGGGCCATTGGAAAATATACAGCGGTCCGACAACGGGCCACCGTTTAGTTGGATATGTCGGGCCCACATGTTGCCGAGTTGCATATCCGCCGGGGGCCCAATGACGGCTACCCATATCGGGCCGCTGTGTAAAGCATATCGGGCCGATGGCGGCCCGATGTTTGGTTGCTAGCTGGGCCAGTTCATTTGTACCATTTTGCAATATGTCGTCTGCAGAATGCTTTCAATTTGAAAGTCTAAAGTGCGTTGTTTTGGAAAAGGTTAATCAATGAAACCTATGAATGCTATCAATTAGTTAAAAATGCCCAATTACAGGTTGCAATTCTAAGGCATTTTGGTCAAACTTTCTCACAAAATATTCATGATAAGATTTGATGTTCAGCACAGTCTGATGTTTATTTTCTCTGATAGATGATACTTATTTTCTCTGCAGTGTGATACTCATTTTTTCTGCAGGGTGATACTTATTTTCTCAGCTAGGTGATACTGATTTTCTCAGCTAGGTAATACTTATACTTAGGGACAAAAGTTTTGTCCGGTTGGGATTCCTATATTATTTTAAAACTTGTTAAGCAATGTCCTTGAAATTTGGCCTACTTTATATTGCCTTCTTTTTAAACCGGTTTATCAAGTTTCATAGTCATTGACGCACCGAACAATCAAGATTCAATGCCGGCGACGTTTTTCACGTGCACCGTCATGTATACAGTATCAAGTATATCATGATAAAATGGTTTATCAAAACGTGTTCTCTATCAATATTCCAATCGAAAGACATCAAAATTTTTCATTGATTATCGAGTTTTCTTAAAAAAAAATGAAGCTTTCAAATGAGCAGGTGCGCGCGTAATCGGCCAGCTTGAGGCTGGTGCAACAGCCGCACATGTAGCCCGTCAATTTGGGGTGAATGAAAGAACTATTCGGCGTTTACGCCAAAAGTTTACAGCGCACGGGACCGTTGCATATCTCCCACTTTCTGGACGGCCCCGTGTTACGACCTTACGTTAGGATCGGCACATTCAACTTACACATTTACGTAATCGTTTTGCCGCAAGACAGCGCAAGAAATACGCCTGGTCGAAATAGACCTCGCATTAGTACAAGAACTGTACGGCGACGTCTGAAGGCAGTCGGATTACGTTGCCGACAGTCATACTGTGGACCAAAATTAACCCCCAATCACAGGCGTTTGCGGAGGCAATGGGCTTTTCGTCATCGTAAATGGCAGTTAAACCAATGGCAAACAGTTCTGTTTACCGATGAGTGTAGATTCAGTGTTGATTCTAGCGACCGACGACAGCGTATCTACCGGCGCACTGGAGAGAGGTTTACGGACCCATGTGTTTTCGAGATTGACCGTTGGGGCCCATGGTTTGGGCAGGGTTTACCTGCCATCATAACACTCAGATCATGTTCCTTGACTTTGGGCGAGGACGTGGTCACGGTCTTACTGCGCAGCATTACATTGGTCAAGTTTTGCAGCCGATTGTGTTACCATTTATTGCTGCCCATCCAGGTACTGTTTTACAACAGGACAACGCTCTTCCCCATACTGCAAGGCTGACGCAACATTTCTTAGCCGCAAACAATGTTGAAACGTTACCATGGCCTATGTTATCGCCCGATATGAACCCGATCGAGCACGTGTGGGATTACATAAAACGCAAGATCAGGGCACGAAACGTGAACAACGTACAACAATTAAGACAGGCAATTACTGACGGATGGAACCAGCTTCCAGTCAGATTTCTACACAGGCTTGTTGGCTCAATGCACCGAAGGTGCACAGAAGTCATTCGGGCTAATGGGGGAAAATATTGTCTCATTTGTAGACCGGACAAGACTTTTATCCATTAGTATATTTTCTCTGCTAGGTGATACTTACTGCTCTCCTGGGTGATATTCATTTGATCTGTAAGATGACACTTACATGCTTCGCAATATGATACTTATTTTCTTTGCCAGGTGATACTTATTTTCTCTGCTAGGTGATACTTATTTTGTCTACTTGATGTATTTGGTTTGGAAAGTGATACTTGTTTTTTTTTTCTGCTAGATGACACTTATATGCTCTGCTAGGTGATACTTATTTTCTCTGCGAGGTGATTATTTCTGTGCTGGGTGATACATATTTTGCTCTGCTAGGTGATACCTATTTTCTGTGCCAGGTGAATATTTTCTCTGCTTGATGATACTTACTTTGTCTGCAGGGTGATACTTGCTTGCTCTGCTAAGTTAAGCGCCTGGTGTTATCCGCAATTGTCTTCATAGTAAATGTATCGTCTCTAAAGCAACCTTCAACAACTATGCAGGAGACGGCTTTGGCGCTTTGAAGAAAGGCTTCACGAAAAGATGTTCGGGAAAAAAGAGCCTACACGTGACTATAGTCTTGCTGGAGAGATGGCCATCTTTTCCAATTAAGACAGGATTGTCTTTGTCCTAAAGAATGATTTAAATAACAACCTTTGTGGTAAATGTACGAATTTTAAAATTACAACTGACGAACCTTGCGTTTAGTGTCGGAGCATGGATCATGACGATTTCAGACGGTGCCAGATGATACTATTTAAGGTTTTACAGGAAATACGACTCATGTCAGATGATACTGTTTGAGGTTTTACAGGAAATACGACTCATGTCAGATGATACTGTTTAAGGTTTTACAGGAAATACGCTTCGTGTCAGATGATACTGTTTAAGGTTTTACAGAATATACTACACATTACTAGATCATACTGTTTAAGATTTTACAGAAACTAAAACTCATGTCAGATCTTCATGTTGAAGGTTTTACAGGAAATGCGACTCATTCCAGATCGTACTGTTGAAGGTTCTACGGGAAATACTATGAATTTCAGATGATATTGTTTTGGAACTTACAGGAAATACGACTCATACCAGTTCATACTGTGATAGGTTTTACAGAAAGCACGCCTCATGTCAGATGACACTATTTCAGGTTTTACAGGAAATGGGACTCGTGTCATTTTCTGAAGATTCAACGGGAGATAAGTAGCATATCATAGCCTGTATTCACCAACCAGTCTAAATCAAATTCTTAGTCTTATTCTAGAATACAGGGACTAACAATTTCTTTGACGATAAATCTTTGGTGCTTGTTTTTTTTTGCCGTTTTCGTCAATAACAAAACTGTATGTCTATATCTAAAGCCAGAAAACGTCAGAAAAAAAAAAGGAAAATATATAAGGGTATGTTACGGGAGACCACTCCTTCATGCATGACATCATCCCGGTTTAAATAAAACACCTAACAACTGCGTTAGGGAGAATTCTCTTTAGCTCAGTGGTCATGGTATTGGCCTTTCGTCCGGGCGATCTAGATTCGAATCCTGCCCTGTCCCTGTATTTCTGCCATGCATTTGTTCATTGTTTCTTTGTTACGGGCTTCGTTCGAAATTGGAGGCTCGTCCGGGATTGATCATCTAGTCATTTTGGATATACTGTACTTTGAAATTATTTTGCAGTTAGACATGTGGCTTGGAGGATACAGAATTAGTGAAAAGTGTTGGATTTAAATTGGAATATAGATCTGTAAGTTGGAATTATTTATTTCTTAAACAGGTTGCTCATATCTGTTTGCAAGTTATAACTATTGTTAATTTAGGTTTTAGGAACCAGAAATTTCATACTTTTTGTAGTCTAAACATAATTCTTAATTTTGAGGGACTTATTCTATTTCTTGTTCTAGTATTAAAAATTGTCAAAATTTCATTCAAACTTAACTCTTATTGTACTCTTTTGTCTTTATTAATTAATAAATATTGTTAATTGTGAAAGGCTTGTTGCTGGTTTTCTTTCTCGTTACGCTTGTCTCGTAACAGGTAAAAAAAAAATCCTACAGTCGAAGTCGATATTTCCTAAGAAAAGAACGTGTCTTCCTTTGCGAGCACCTGTCTTTGTCACGTGACGTAGCCAGCGCATTCGGTATTTGTCACGTGCTCCTCTGGGTAGAGTTATTCGTTGTCTTTATTAACGTGTCGCTAAATCAACAGCGATAGTGTATCAACCTCGTAGAATTAAATTATTTGGCACAATGCCAAACGGAAATAGAATATTAAACTGTTCTTATAAACAGTATATAACTAAAATACGAATTTTTTTTATGAAAAACCACTCGCTTTGAGAAGCAGATGTACTTTTAACTCGTCCCGAGTTAAAGGGGTACACGTGTTTTCATCAGTGTCTATTATAGCAATTAATCGTTTACAATTAACATCGCGGCCGATGTGTACTGCTTGCCCAGCTGTACATAGGACGGTTTAGCCATTTAGTGTTTTACGGAATTTATACACTTAGACACGGAAATTGACATGATTTCATCGAAAAGTAGCATTGTTGTCAGATTTCTTCGGTGGAATTTGTGTGATTACGTATGCCTGAAAATTCAGTGAGTAGTCTTAAAGTAGATTTATATCGTTATTAACGAGACAGAAAAAGTGAAGGAATTCTTGTAAAAATGAAGCATTCTTCTTGCTTCCGACCATAATTCTTTCACAGACTCGTCTCATAATGACCCCCCCTCATCTAAACGATAAAGAATATTTTTTTCGATTTTGAAAAAAGTTCTTTCAGTTTCCGTTTTCGCTATCAGGTTAATAGTACCCTTAAAAATAACAAAGTAACAAAATTTCGGATTGGCTCAACCAATTTGTGTTACTATGATACCATGAAATTAAGAAAATACCTGAGAATAAAACAAACAACTGTTTTTGTTTCAACAAGAAAATAATATGAACTGTATCAGATGAGGACTTATATGAATTGTGTCAGGTGATACTGTTAAAGATCCAGCCGGAAGCACAATTTATGGCAGAAGGTACTTCCAAGGTTCAAAAGGAAAAATAAATTGTGTCAGATGATACTGAATTCGTGTCCAACCGAAAATATGAATTGTCACTGGCACTGTTCAGCGTTCAACCGTAAAATACGAATAATGTCAGATGATATTGTTCAAGGTTCAAACGGAAAAATGAATTGTGTCAAATGGTATTACTGCATGTCCATTTTAAAAGGGCCTGCACAATGTCGTTCATTGCCAAATTAATCCTTAGACAGCCTAGCACGACTTAAGGACATTTTGCGGACAGTGTAGATCAAGTTCACACATCACTGAATGTGTAGTCTGATCTTGGATCTACACTGTCCCATCAGGAGATATTTTTACCCAAAACAATAACTTTGAAATAGCAACATTAGGGATTTTAGTGGTTTGAGGGTTTCATTTCACTTATTCAGCAGGTTATGGGCAAAAACATTGTGTCACATGATACTGTTCTAAAATTGACAGAAAATAGGCAGGGCTTAAATCCCAGGGGTTGCTTGTAGGATTCCCCTGCAAGGCCAAATTCTTTCCATCAGAAAGATGGTAGTGGTAGTCATTGCGACAGGATGCGTTCCTCTCTCACCGTTGAACATTGTTTTAACAGTGATCATGTAGGAAAATTCTTGAAATCTGGAGTAATGCCCCATTAAGCCATGTCTTCCGAATTTTGCATTGTGGTTGGCTTGAAAAAAAAATCTTTTAATTTTTGCTTTTGGTAAAACAACTGGAAATACACTATTAAAATCTTGTCTTAAAACCACCTCTTTTAAGTTGGCAACCTGTTATAAACAAACTACATCGTGTTATAGTCCATTTAGTTGGTATAAAAACTAACATTTGGCTCAAAATCGTCCATCATAATTTTTTTTTTTTTTTTTCAAAAATTTCTTTGTTCCTACCTGATCATTTTACAAAAAACATGAGACAAAATACTTAAAATTTAATTTTAATAATTTTATCCATTAAACTTTACATCTGAAAACGTTGTCCCAGAGAGTGCAACTAACAGAGCAGCATACTATCATGTGAGGCCAAGCGTATTGAAAACTATGTTCATAATAACTTTACATGGCCACGTTCAAGAAACATTCACGGAAACATCGAAATTGGCCTTATCAGGTATACCTTCCTTGTTTTCTTTCGGGAATAATATTGTCAGTTCTCTAAATAATCAATAATTATGTATCACATCTTTTCGGCTAGGAAGATTGATAAACTTTCTATCTTGGAAATGAATTTATCAAAGTAGTTACCTACACAAATAATTCTATTTCTATGGCCTTAAAGGTGAGCATTGTAGAGCATGAAATTAACATGTTTGTTTGTATCGTTCTACTAGTGGTGTACTGAAAGTTACTATTCAATCTAAATGTTAATGAAATTACTACAAAAACACATGTTTTTATACTATGATTTGTTTTTGTTTATGGCTGCTCCCCAAATGTCCGTCACTCCTCCGTGGCTAAGACATAAATATGCTAAAATTTTACCATGGAGAATAATAGCTGAAAGCATGAAATTGAAAATGAAGTGTTGTGAAAAAATCGATTTCTACATGGTTTTTGTTAATAATTGATATTGTAACAAAGAAATACTGAAGAAGTTATCCATTTAAATGTAATTAACCAAAACATTATTTTTTTTTACAAACAAAATGGGCGATACCGGAATATTCCAAATATGTTAAAATGTAGCTGTACAAAGCAGCCACCTGCCTTGAGAGAGCATAGTTTGCGCATCTTTTTTTAAAGGTTCTTTCTTCATACAGATTGGCCTGTATATAGCTAAAAAGATCATAAGAGAACTGGATAGTGTAGACCAAATTCAGACTTCACTTATATGCAGACTGATCGTAGTCTAAACTTTCCAAACACAAAAAGAACATCAATGGTAGTTAAAAAAAAATCGTAAAGTTTCAGACTCAGCTCAGCAGCAGAATGGTCATAAGTCTGTGGACTGAGCTAAGTTTGTTTATTTTGCTGAGTTTAGTCTGAAAAGTTGTGTCTTCCAGGTTTTGAGAACGTTATTGAAGTCTGTTAATGTTACTGAAACGTGTCTCAAATAGCGAGTTCAACCCAATTCTGAAATTGAGTCAGTTTTGGGGATTTGAGCACAATTAGAGACTCAAGTTTTTTTGTGAAACTTGGCCCTGGCTTTCGACGATGCAAACACCCAGTCATTATCCTCCGCTAGATGGCATTCTACAAATACACATCTATCTAATTTGGGCATTCTGAGTACAGAACCGGACTACTTTTCAAAACAACTGTTACTTTGAATTTCAAAATGAAATAAACGTTTACTCAATAAAACGCTACCTGGTGCGATTCATTCAGCTATGATCGGCTAGCATGTAACCTATGCATCGGCCATTTATTAAAACAGCCCCTACATGCTTTGTTAATAGGCTAATAGCTTCGGTATAAGCCCTACTTTTCCCAGGTATACGGGGATGGTTGATGCGTCATAGCAGACAGGTCGAATCTTCGAAGAATATGACATGCGCAGACAACGAGCTTCCAGTGGCTTAGGAGGAATATTGTGCGAATTACTGGTAACAGAAACTCGAGGAAAGCGTAGATAGGTGCACTTAGCGCCACTATATAACTGAAACAATGTTGAAAACAGCGTTAAACACCATACAACCAATCGCTGAAGATACAGGTTTTAAGTATTAATTAATATAAAACAAAGCAACAGATAATTGAATCAATTTTATTGCATAAAATCAATACAGTGAGAAATAACAGCAGGAAAAAATTCTATCGGAGGACAAACTGTGCAAAAACTGTGACAGAACAGAGAGAGGAGGGCTTTGATTTTTATTACGTTTCATTCACCATAAAATGTTTTGTGTAAAGGCGGGTTTAACACATCTGGAAAAAATCGACTAGTAACCCTTGACGCTATCAGTCAAGCGCTACAGGGGTTTATTCTGCTGAATACACGTCAACTTTACATCTCAAGGTAAACTCTTTATTAGTCACTTATTGATTATCTGTTTTACTGCACAATGTGTGTAATACCCGGGTTATTTATAGCACAGCACGCATTTACAACATGTACTGCTTTACTCACAGATATGCAAGTGAAGGTGTAAATAGGTATTTAGTAACTCTTCTTTTAGATTAATGAAAATATTTTGTGTTTGAATGGTCGTTTAGATTATAATTCGAGAAATGCACTCAAATAAAAGCTGCTAAGCTAAGGACAAAGATGAAATATGTTGAGTTATTTGTGGTTTTTCATATCTTCCTTTGAGTTGGCGTAATCTTTAAGATTTGCGTAGTTGCTGGGGTAAACAGTCTGACATAGTTTTATAGAGGTTTGTATGAAATTCATGGTTGCTCACAGGGGTCAAACGATGCAAAAAGTCGCAATCTGTATGGTCGCTGGTCGAAAACTCCTGGAAGTCGCTTTTTACAGGCCATTGCAATAAACAAATGGGGGGGGGGATTTCAATCGGTTGTTTACAACAGCGGGTCTTTTATTTCAGGTGTCATACATATTTTATCATTTGGTATCATAATGTGCGAATTAGTTTGTAAAATTTTCGTAATTTCTTCAAAACACTGATCATGGAAAGCCTAAAGAATTCTTAAAAGAATTGATAGAAAAAGAGAGCTACCTTGCAGGTTGTTGAATTGTCTTGAGAAGATCGAGACGGAATTCTTTAGTGTAATTCATGCATTAGAAAGTTAAAAGAAAAAAATCTGAGGTTCGTAACCTCTTAAAATACAAATATTTGAAAGCAAAGTGGAAATTGAAATAATCATGCTTTAGCATATTATAGATTTACAAAGGTTGCATAAGGCTTTGCCACGTGTGTACAGAATCGTCAAACAATTATGTTCCAACATCATATCTGTACAAAGGTTTGTGTGAACCTTCGCCAAGAGTGTAGTACGAGTTTCCATCAGCGCTGAAGGCCACGGCTTCCCCTTTTTTCTCATGTGTGTAGGGCATTCCATATGAAGTTCCGGAGAGAACCTCTAAAATACAAAGAAATTCTGATTGAATGTTTATTTGATTGAATGGTCTTTAATGCCATTTTCAACATTATGTCAGTCGTATGGCAGCTGCAGCTCAAACTTATTCGAGCCATGATCTGTGAAAAGTGGATTTAATGCATCTGCATAAAATATCGACCCACGTCAGCCTGCACAGTACGTGCAGGCTTACCTGGGTCGATATATTTTACCATAATTGAATTGTCTGCATGTCCAAAGTAACAGTCTATCTCTGAAACTGAAGCAATAAAGACTGCTGCTGGACTGATTTAGAACCATGGAAAAGCCTAGACTATGTAAATCTTAAAATCACGTGACATCATTTAAACTCCCAGCTTGCAGACAATATCTTAAATACGGCTAAAATTGTTGGGCTTGTCTCTGGAATGGTTGAAAACATTAAGCATATATATATATATGTGTGTGTGTGGGGGGGGGTGTGGGTGTGTGTGTGAGAGAGAGAGAGAGAAAATACCAGTTGCCAGTATGTTCTTCTTAACCTTTTTTTTTTAAAGTTCTTTCGGTAGGATCGTCAAAACATAGGATTTCTTCAGCAAAGGTCTCATATATGTTTTCTCAAAAGCCAACTTTTGTTATATCTAATCTGTATATACACGTGTTAACTTACGGATGATGTCACTTCCGGCACTTAGTGTGTAGTGTAAAACCTGATCTCTGAGTTTAATCAGTATTTCCGTTCCATCAGGAGAAATATCTCCACCCAGTGGGTCCCCGTGGGTGGATGTCACCCCATCTAAGTGGGTGGTCGAGGCAAGCGGGACGGGTGTCTTTTGGGACCAGCCCTGACTCGGGATTTTGGCGATGAGTCCGTGACCCCCGTCGACTTTGGAGATGATATACAACTCTGCGAATGGCGTCAATAATAAGGTACAGGCATCACTTTCTCCCCAGCTAAAGTCAAACAAAAACAAAAGTAATAGAATAAGAGAGATAGAAAAAAAAGAAGAAATAGTATGCCTACATGTCTTTACGTAAAAAGGGCCATATTTAGCCTTTTTGATGTAAAGAAAAAAATTCTTGTTAAAAACTGATAATCCCTACTCGATGTATTTTTCTTTTCAAGCGTAAAGAAACTTTATGTGTACATCAGTAGACAAGATGCATTTTGCGTTTAGACAACATGGTTGTTTTGCAATCGGGAATGTCGTCCATTACTATAGGACCAGATATGACGTCATTGTACTGATTTAAATACGATCACAGATAGGCCTAATCAACTCGTTGTATTGGTCATCATTCCTATTGGCCATTGAGTAATTATGGAATGAAATCTAAAATACGCATTAAGGTGCCACGTACTACCTTAAATCCCAATTGGCGGCCAAAAGTAAACAAAGGGGTGGTAAATTGCATTTGACTTTAAATCATACTACTTAAAGGTATGAAAATTATTGTGAAGATGACACTCTGTTATGGTAGGCCTTCGGTCGACCCAAGTGTAAGTCACTGGCAGAAAAAATGAATTTCAAAACTAGGGCAAAAGTCGCCAATAAGTTGTCTATCTTTTGTTTACTTTCTATCTGGTTTTAAAATTTATGTACCTACCAACGACCAACACTGGGCTGTCCGTACAATAATAGATTGTCACCCTTACAATAATTCCCGTACTTTTAAATGATATTATTTAAATTTAGATGCATTTTAACACTCCATTGTTTACTTACTGCTGCTGGGACTTTAAAGAAATTTCATGAAAAGATGTTCGACCCTTCTCTTTCTCAGTTGATAGCGGTTTGCGAACATGATGACATGCTGAATTCAGGGATATGTAGGATCTGACATGAGTTGGCGTTTGAGATAAAATTTTATTAAACGAGTCAAGAGAAAATGTTATTAAGCGAGCCTTTGGTGTTTTTTCTTGTCGAGTTTAATAAAATTTTATCTCAAACGCCAACGAATGTCAGATTCTTTTTTATCACATAACGATATTTCACAAATTATAGATCAGAAGATGCAATTTTAACCATCTATAGATGCACGGGTCCGCGGTAATATCCGTATAATCCCATTCACTTCTATGAAATACGTACAAAATGACGTCAAAAATGAAGTCACACAATATCGAACGTGTATAGATAAGAAAATTCGTGATCGGTATAATATAAAAAAGACAAAGCCTCAATGCGAGCGAGCATGAATGATTTGTGGAATAAATATCTAATAATGCGAATGACGACCCGGATTCTAGATCTTGAAATCATAGGGTTTTGAGTTCGAATTCCAGCTTTGCCAAAACTAATTTTGAGCGTTGTTAAATGTAGAAAGCATGCTTCTTTCGTGGATGTATGCATGTGAATCAGGGCGAACGGTCGCGGATTCCCTTAACAAAATTAAGACTGTTCCTCTGCAATTTTGTAAATTTATATCCAGAAAAAAAAAAAAAAAAAAAATAATAATAATAATAATAATAATAACTTGGAGTGATTATTGGTTCACGTACTTTTAAAGAACATTTTACAGGGACATTTCCTCACTGCATGTAGATCTAGATCTATAAGAGAGAGAAACAAGAAAAGACAGAAAGGAAGAAATTCACGGTCACATTTTCACATTGCATGTAAAAAGGAGAAGGGGAAAAAAACCTTAACTTTTTATAGATCTGTATAGTTCCATGGAACGCTACTGTCTTTCTACAATACCACCAGTGGCTTTGATCGCCAGGGAATCATGTGACCGCCACATTTTGAAGGATTTAGTGGTTATTAAAGTCCACTGGATTGTTTCCACTTCTACCCGGGCGCTACTGCAGCGACATTGATCATTCTCAGACCTGATTCACATCATGATCTCTCTGTCTTTGGAGAGTTATGATGTTTTTTTCGACTATGATTTTTTATACTTTAACACTTCGACATTATTTCACTCGTAGATCTGTCAATGGCGGCATATTTTTCCTTGAGTTTCTTTAAAATGAAAATGCGTAGATCGCCAAAACCAGATTATTTGTAGCTTCCCTTTTTTATTCCATCTGCTTTCCTATACGTCCATCGTTGAAACAGTGATCAGTGTAAAGAGAGGCATGAATTCTGTCGCAATCACTATATCTAGATCTATCATCAATCCTAGGACAGAAATTTGCTGAGTTATCGGATAGATATCCAACTTACTGTAAAAAGAAACCCCAAACTTTTAGATCTATCAACAAACTTCTAACGTTATAACATTTGAATAAATATATTTGAACCAAGTTGCGGTAAAAGAGGTTTAATGCATCTTCATGATGCATGATACCAAGAAATTCAACACATAATTATAGATCTATATAATCCATTTTGTATGATAACTGACTGAATCACGAGGCATACATACTGGTCCTTTGACATGCAGAAAATTGATCAATAGATCTAGCATAGTTTTGATCAAGGTCAGCTTGTGCGGACTTCTGGGTCGATAGTGTTTGCAGATGCATTAAGCCCCCTTTCCACGGATCATTTAAATCCGACTTTCTCTGTAAATGGTATTTTGAAACAGTCAAAAAACTAATTGCCGAGCCCCGGTGGCGCAGTCGGTAGGGTATAGGACTCGAGAACAGGGGGTCCCTGGTTCGATCCCCGGCTCGGCCAATTTCTTTCCGAGAATTGATGATAGTCATTGCAACAGGATTCATTCCTCTCTCACCGCTGACCATTGTTTCGACGATGGTTATGTTGGAAAGTAGCCAGAGGCTTGGAAAGAAAATTGTGCGGAGTACTGGCAAAAGAAACTCCAGGAAAGCATGGATAGGTGCACTGGCCGCCGTGATATAACTGAAATAATGTTGAAAACGGCGTTAAACACCATACAATCAATCAATTATCAGTCAAAAAACTAGTTTAGTCATGATTTCTTTGACACAATATTTTCCGCGAAAAACCGGCTCGTGCATGACGTAAAAATAATATGATTAATGACGTCATCAATTGCTCGCAAAAGATCAATGCGTATATTTATACAAAAATAGACGTTTAATACGCCGAAAGTAAGGAGGAAACTAGATAATCTGTACTCATTAAACTGACGATGATTTTTAATTAAATAATCCGATCGGTAGATAATTATTGTCATTTTTGACCAATCAGGTACTTGTGCGAAAGATTGTCATGTACGTGTGACGCTGTGCGACCAACCGGAAGACACTCAATTTTCAGTCGTCCCATTCTAGATTTAGACTAAAACCAAGAACGAAGTTCGAATTTTATTTTTAAAAATCTAGAACGGTGTTACCGCAAAACGAGCTTCGCTCGTTACGGGCTTGGTCCGTAACTCGCTATCGCTCGTTATTACACTCAAAACAAGGGACGTTATACATATGATAAAAAAAAAAACCCCATTATTTAACAGAACAAGCACCTGTCTTAAGTGCCCACATTTTT
This sequence comes from Hippopus hippopus, assembly GCA_946811185.2. Taxonomy (NCBI): domain Eukaryota; kingdom Metazoa; phylum Mollusca; class Bivalvia; order Cardiida; family Cardiidae; genus Hippopus; species Hippopus hippopus. The sequence goes on along the minus strand of OX328113.1, from coordinate 9,315,426 downwards.
GAGTATTCGTAAGTGCTTGCTTACTACAGGTTGGAGTCTATCCTGGAAGACTCTGTCAATAATATGTAAGACTTGAAACCCAGGGGACGCTGGCTCGATTTATCAGCTATGCCAAATTCTTTCGAAAATTGATGGTATCCATGGAAACAAGATTTGTTTCTCTTACCACGAAACATCGTTTCGACGATGTTTATGTAGAAAAGCAGCAACTGGCTTGAAAAGAATGCTGTGCATAGTTCTGGCAAAAGAAACTTTGATAAAGTACAGATAGGAGCACTGATCACCGCAAAATAACTGAAGTATGGTGAAAACGGCGATAACCCATTAACATACAATCCCGAGCTTTAACAATCAAGAAAAAGGCTTTGAAGACAAGGGGTGGGGGCGGGGGAGAAAATGCTTGTATCCAGCATTTCCTCCTTTCCCCCCCCCCCCCCCCACATGTTTTCTTCCGTATCATAGGCAAAAACCATTATTTAACGTGCATTTGATGTCTTCTGCAAGTGCTTTTAATTTGGACAAATCTAAAATTTAGTTGCCTGGTAATTCTAAAATTTTGTTCTCTGGTAAAGAGTTAACCCTTAGGCTGCTAAGCGCGACTCAATGACTTTTTGCACGCAGTGTAGATCAAGATCAGACTGCACAGAACGTGCAGTCTGATCTTGGATCTACACTGTCCGATAAGGATATATTTTTCCTTCAAATAACCTTGAAATAGAATTATTTGGGTTTTTACTATCGACTTGAAAGTTTTATTTTAGTTATATTGCAGGTTAAGAGTTAAGCAGTAAGCAAACACTATTCACAGGTTGGATATATAGTGGCATTTTTCTGCCGCGAGATACCTGATAGCTATTGCGATAATAAAAGAGAACTATCGTCATAAAGTTTCCTAGAAATATTACCTAGATAATAAAAATTTTTACGATAAAAATATCGCGATATTTCGGTTACCATGATTTTTTTTTGCTTTCGTGCCCACAACTGGCATTCACGGTATCTATAATTAGATACGGTTTCGGAACATCTTCGTCTACAATCATATGAATTCTCCTTTTCCCTGAATGGTTTTAAAGTTGTTCGTAGGAGGCATTTCGAGTCGTCTTTTTGATTTTACAGGCTTCTGTTCATTTCGAGTCGTGTCAAAATTTACTGATTAATCTACAATTGATAATAATTCGAATTTTTACTAACTGCAATCTTGTGAAGTAAAAAACTACCGAGTTCAGCCAAATGGTGAATTTTCTATTTATAGATATGGAGCAACGGATAGAACTATAACGGTAAGTTTATATCGAATGTCAGCTTCGTGCACGGTTGAGAAATTTTGCGTTAAAAGAGTTACTGATCAATGTAAAATTTTCTAGATAACAAAGTTTATCGTGATATTTCTTTCAGAAAACTTTTCACTATTTCGATAAAATGTCCAGGAAACTTTGATTTATCGCGATGGTTTTCTGAAATTATCATGATAGCTGTCTCGTATCTCGTGGCAGAAATATGCCACCATATGGATGGTACCTGTATTTCAAAACTCCATCAACATTGACGGTCATATGGGATGACAGAGAGTCGGGCTCCTGTACACGGTAGATGGTCTGCGCACTTGGGTTGCCTCCGTCTCCAATATCCCCTAAAAATATTGCATTCACATTTAGTTGGCCTTAACTAATCCCGTGTTTTACGACCCTTGGCAAGAGGGCATTTCGAAAACATCGAAGGAAAAGGAGTAATACTGGTAACCTGAAAAGGCACAAAATTCTTTATTTCATTAGGAATTAGGCTTTTGACATTACCGTAGGGGGCTTTCAAAAACATAGTTGACATTGGAAAACTATGCTGGCAACCAGCAATTTCTCTTTTCCTACATTGTGTTCTACCCTTCTAAAGACAAATGCCAGCCATTGGCCTACAATTTTTTTTTTTTTTTTGTCTGCGAACGCTTCCAATTTGGTCGAGTCTAAAATTTGTCCTTTTGGTCAAAAGTTAACAAAAAATTGGCATTGATTGATTGATTGTATGGTGTTTAACGCCGTATTCAACATTATTTCAGTTATATCGCTGCGGCCAGTGTACCTATCCATACTTTCCTGGAGTCTCTTTTACCAGTACTCCGCACAATTTTCTTTCCAAGCCATTGGCTGCTTTCCCACATAACCATCATCGAAACAATGGTCAGCGGTGGGAGAGGAATGAATCCTGTCGCAATGACTATCATCAATATTCAAAAGGAAGTTGGCCGAGCACGGGATCGAACCTACGACCCCCTGTTCTCAAGTCCTTCACGCTATCGACTGAGCTACCGGGCCCCAGAACAAAATGGAATTACGTAACATTATAACATAAAAATATAACATAACCTACCAATGTAAAAGCAGTCATCGATCATGTGACCATAACACGGACCACAAGCAATGTCTTCCCAGTCTTCATTGACAGCCCCATTTATTGTCAACACAGCGACCACCTGTTAAAAGGATGGAAATTGACTTTAGATATCAGTAGATGCACAAAGGTTTCTTATATGTACATATGAGCCATGATCTAAAACGGGCGTTATAGTCATATGTGTGCAAGAAATATCGACCCAGGTCAGCTTACTCGGACTGTGCAGGCTGACTTTGGTCGAAACTTTTTGCTTTCGGTCAATTTTTCGCATGTCCAAGGACCACTGTACCACAGGATCCAGCTGGTTATCAGGCAAAATGGATTTTTGGATTCTTAATTATAAAATGGCTTGCTGGGTACGATGCATCATGGAGATGCATTAAACCCCCTTTCTAGTAGATGTTAGAGATTGCGATCTAGGAAGATCTAGAATCAGCCTGCTCAAGTCCGTAACCTGCCTCTCCAGATCGGCCTGTTCAGATCTAGAATCAGTCTTGGCAAGAATGGAATCAGGTAGGCGAAACTGTGATAGTAAGGTTTGCACTATGTATCTACGCAGGTCCAGAATCTGTCTGAATTGGGATAGATCAAGAATTTGCGTGGTCTGTGATGAAATCTCGGTAATTTAAGAATCTATATGGGCTTGGTTGGAATTCTGATGAATCAAGAATCTGTATGGTATAGGTTGAAATCTTTGTAGTAAAAAGAATCTTCATGGTATAGGCTGGAATCTTGGCAGATCAGGAATCTATTTACGGCCTAGGCTGAAATCTTGGTAAATCAGGAATCGATATGGTCTAGGCTGTAATGTTGGCAAGTCAAGAATCTTTATGGTGTAGGTTGGTATCCCATTAGATACAGATTCTGACAGTTCAGAAGCAGGACCTGGCTGTACTTATTCAGAATCTATAGGCAGATCTGGGTCTGTATTTATCGACCCATTCTTAGTATCATTTTAAGTCTAATTCTAAATTGAAGAAAGTAACACAACTTCTGATTGGCTAAACCATTTGGTTTAGCCAATCAGAAGGTGTGTTACTTTCAAATTTGGAAAATTCTTGAGAATAAGATTAAGACTGTATTCAGGGATACTTTGTGAATACGGGCCATGAAAACATGTCTGTTCAGATTCTCCCCGTCTAGGCTGTATTAAAATCAGGTCGATTCTGATTCTGTCAAGCCCATACTGGAGTTTATGCAGATCCCAAATCATCTGCCAAGGCTAAAGTAGAATCTAGAAAGGTTCAAAATCTGCCTGGATCACACTGGATTCTAAGTAGATGTTAAATCTGCCCGAGCTGTTTTGGAATTGTTTTCATGTATTTAGTCAACATACTACCCACTAAACTTTTCTTGATTAAAGTTTATTCTTTCAGACTTGCATGGGTGTATTCTTAATGTTTTCTTGTGAAAAGATTTATAGATACACAAAAGGGGACTTAATGCATCTCCGTGATACAATACATGCCTACCAAGCAAGTCATTACCTAATTGTGGATCCACAGAATCCATTTTGTAGAACAACTGCTGAATCATGAAGCACAATTGTCCCTTGACATGTAGAAAATTGACCAACAGCAAAAAGTTTCGGTCCATGTCAGCCTGCGCAGATTGCGCAGGCTGACATGGGTCGATACTTTTTGCAGATGTATTTAGCCCCATTTTCACAAAGCATGGCTTACATGTATTCACTGTGGCTGGAAATTTCAGATTCGAAGCGCGCGAAAAACGTTTTAAAGAAAAAGGAAATTTATTTCTTACGCGAGCTGTTGTGGCATTAATAGCATATACTCTGTTATGTCCGCCATGATCGTTGTGGGAATACAAAATGCCCGGATGTTTGCGGCTTGCGCACAAACCGGAAGCCTCGTTAAGATGCCTGTCATCTATTTCTCCAATCTTGACGCCATTCTGAACTAAAATCAAGATATACACATAAAGAATCTGACATAAGTTGGCGTGTTATTTTAAAAGAAAATGAGCAAGCCGCGCCGTTGGCGAGCTTAATAGCATTTTTTTTTTTGGCCGAGTTAAAAAAAAAGATCTTTACTCTTTACCAAACGACAAATTTAAGGCTGATCCAATTTCAAAGTATTTGTAGATGACAAATTACATGTGATTAAGAAGTATTGTCTTTGCAAGGGTAGAAAACATTGTGGAAAAAGGAGAAAATGCTGGTAACCAGCATTTTCACCTTTTCCGATTATGTTTTCGAAAAGCTTTGTTTCTCAGGGTCGTTAAAACTCGGGATTGTGTGGTGACAGGTTAAGGACTGGGCACCCTAATGGGATTCTTGTAATATCGCCTTTCATCACCGAAAAAACGTACGGATTCGGCTAAGACTCGGGTAATCCGTGATTGATCGGCCGATACACGCTGGTTCACGATTACGGATTACCCGGGTCTTAGCCGAATTCGTACAATTTTGGCGATGAATGGTAATGTTACACGAATCCCATTAGGGTGCCCTATCCTTAAACGCTGATGAATGTCTGATTCTATTATAGTATCTCAAGAAGTATTTGAAAAATAATTAGATCTGTTTAAGAAACCCTCATATTCATGAACTAGACTGACTCACTGCTTGGACATAAATGTAGGTGCGGAACTAAAATAGTTCCAAAGAAACTTGTCAACATAAAATGACTTGATCTTAAATCTGAAATCATAAGACCTTTAGCTTTATTGCAATTATCAACTTCACAGTTCAACTAATCGGATTTTTTTGTTGGAGATTGTCTTTTGAAAATAACGGGCAAGAATACAATGTTCTGGGAAATTACGTGATATAGCGAGCGTCACAAAAATCTTATCGCAAATGTATGTATTCATAAGATAAGAAAAATCGTAATCGGTATATCTCACTGAAAACAGAGTAGGTTATTGTTTAAAAAAGAAAGTGTTAATAACATTTTGGTTGTCGAATTTCTGTTTGTCAATATAAAAATGAACGACATTCATAACTTGGTATGGCTTTGTGTTCTACCACAGAGCTCTACCATTAGATATTCAAGATTTCCAAGATACATAGTAAAATATCATCGGAAAAATTTTATGATGAAAATAACCTGGGTTTAAACTCTAAGTCCATATGTGGCTGTATCTTAAAGATACCAGGGTGTTTGTATGACAAAAACATGACGCAACACGGTATAAAAACCCGCTTAAGGCAGCTCAGTATGGTTACACTTAGACTCGGCTATCATCGGGAATCTCCGCCACATTCCGTACATTCACGGTAAAAGAAAATGTTAGATAGGGTCATTAAAAACTGTGAAAAGGACCAAAAGTTTAATTTTTTAAATGAATCAAACTAAGACCATTTTTAGCGGATTTGCTATAGCAAATCCGCTTACTGTGATCGTTTTGACTGGAACCAAATACATCATCCGTAACGACGCATGCGCACTTACTTTCAGTTTTGGATGGCTGGTGATTGGGACGAACAACGCAGATCTACAAATCAGATCAACTCTGACCCTGAACAAACCATACAAATTAAGTTTGATTTCTTTATCGAAATTTCGCCAAAACTAAAAGAATTGTCAGTCTAAAATATTTTAGATACTCAAACAAAGTTTGTTCTTTTTTTTTTTTCAAAATGTAGCGTATGAACGTTGTTTACACTGCCCTCGTTTTCATTCAAGAACTTTCATTCACAACTTGTGTCGTCCGCTGCCAAATTAAACAAGGAGATTAAAGGGCAAATCAACAAGTTTCAGATATGGTTAATTTTCAAATCTACACTTATCAAATGGTAACCTGGTAATGTTGTAATTAGAAAAAAAAATTAGTAAAAGTACTTTTTTTCAATTCATATTTCTGCTTATTAATTTTTATTGCATCGCTTATCTCCCTTACTTATTGTTGCGTCCCTTGATTTGTGACGTCATAGGAGAGCTTGTTTCAATATGGACGTTGTTTACAATAGTGAACTGAGCGATATTGAAGACGAAGAAATAGACGATTCTGGGCCGGTAAGGCCGTACATGTACGAGCCAATTTTTAAAGAAACTTATTAAGTTTCTGATGATGAGGATAAAAGTAACTTTTCGCCCACTGATGACAAAAAAGACGATGTTGTGCCGGACTTTTCAACGTGTTGAGTATTGCGCGCTATTGTAATACGTCTATTACGGGGCGAACATCGCTTACAGAAATATTATTCTATACATGATAAAATTAAGTGTATGGCATAAACTTTGTTTAACGTGAAGCATTTTCAGTAGATTAACGGGCGGAATTAAACAACAACAAAAAAATACGGTTTCAAGACAGTTCCACGACAAGACAGTTCCCGGACACTTTTGAAGACATTTCCCCGACACTTTCGTTTCATGTCAAATAACCCTTTTCTTGACTTTTACGATTGATAATCGTGAGATGTTAGTTCTAACTATTTGTTGATGGGTCCTTGTTGATATTTGTACCTTGTAAATAATTCTGTAAACATTGACGGGTACAAGTTTATTCTCTCGTGGATGAAGGGTTACACAATAAATCACGATTTTCATGAGAATAAAAATATTTTGAAATGCTGTTAACCAGCATGAAATTTGATAAAAGAATATGTTCCGAGATTATTAAGAGTTAATTCTCAAAATTATTTTGAAAATTATTTTAATTGTTTTTCTTACCATACAGAAATACATGAACATCAGAGAGAGGGAGAGGGGATCTACCTGTGTGAAATACTTTTTTGCTGTTTACCTTGTCTACATGATCCATTCAATGCAAAAATTTATCATACATGTATAGCTATTGTATGTTCCAGCTTCTCTGTCAAAGTCTTAAACTCTGAATTGTAATTTGTTCAGTTCTTGTTTGTCTTATGCAAATTGTTTCAATCTGGGTAAGTCTACTAGGGACTGAGCGGTTAATACTGACATTCCGGTCAGATTGCAGTATAGACGACTTCAGATTCATTGTAAAAACATAGAAAGAGCTAGTAACTATCAATTGGTCCTTTATCCACAATATTTTCTATTTTTAACTCTTTACCAAACGACAAAATATTAAACAGGTCCAAATTGAAATCACTTGCAGACGACAACATAAAGTTAAATATTTCAAAAATTGAAATTTGTTTCCAGCAGAGTAGAAAACATTGTGGTTAAAGGAGAAAATGCTGGCTACCAGCATTATCTCCTTTTCCTACAATGTTTTTAAAAGGCTTCTGTGTCAGGGTCGTAAAAACTAGGGATTGATTGGTAAAGGGTTAAATATAAATCCCACACATTGGGCACGAGTTTTGTTTTGGTTCCCAGGAAGCAGTATCCGAAGAGATTAGTACGAGTTGTATGAACTTGTTTCTCAAGAGATGTAAAATACATGTTTAAATTGTTACCAAACGTCAAATTTATTGACTCAACCGAATTGAAAGCATTTGGAGTCAACAAATTACAATTTACTCACATGTTTGGACTCGTCTTTGATGGGGTAGAAAACATTGTAGAAAAAGGAGAAAACACTGGTTACCAGCATTTTCTCCTTTACCTACAATGTTTTCAAAAGGTTTTTCTTTCTTCACAAAGGTCGTTAAAACAAAGGATTGTTTGGTAAAGGGTTAAACTAAGTTAAACTAAATTCCAATAAACAATCACATTTTATCGGTCATATTTAAATGGTGTGGATTTGAAATATTCTAATTTTTTATCATTTGGGTAAGGGTTAGGCTAAACCCTTACACAGATGGCAAAACTTTAGACTTGTCCACTCCACACCGAAAGTATTTGCAGACCACAGATCAAATGTGGCCTTGACAATAGGTTTGAGGGTAGAAAATATAGTAGGAAAAGAAGTTAACTCTGGGTATCAGGACTTATTCCTTTTTTCACCCTGTCCTCAAAAGCCTTCTCCATTAGGGTGGTTCAAGATCAGAATTTTGAGGTAAAAGGTAAAAGAATTGGTGTGAGCCTGGTCAAAAACATTCTGTTTCTTAATTTAAAAAAAAAAATGTGTTGTTTTTAATTTTCTCACTTTTGTCTGATTATCAGAGAAAATGACTTGTGTCAAATTATATGCATTTTCAAAATTTTCATACTGACATGTTCAAAACATTTTTCTCAGTAGCCTGTCTAGAAGACATAATATGGATAGGAAAAGGAAATATCCACAAATCAAAATTGTATAGATATAATTCAAAATTTGTTCAAAATGCATGTAAGTTGTCAAATCATTTTTAAGAGTGAAATGTCAAAGAGAAGTAGTGTATGGGTTAAAAGCTGTAACATGGGTTTACTGTCACCAACAAACATTACAATGTAAAGGGGTGAGATATGCAAATGTTATGTAACCATTTCCTGTATTGTTTCAACTGGTCGGTGATGGATTTACATTTATGACCATGATTAGGGGTAGCCAGATACTGAATTCACCCTTTACCATACAAACCCTAGACCTAGTTTCCAATACCCAAAGAAAGAGTGTTTGAAAAACAGTGTGGGAAGAAAATGATGTTTGCTGTTCAAAGAATGATTATTATCCCTTGAAAGTTTACATCATTTGAACAATGTCGACTATGTTATTTGCAAAATTTATGTTATGAATTTGGATGAATCTATAATTTTGTTAAATGTTGAAATTATTTGGAAAAGGGAGAAAACGGCAACATTTTCTCTTTGTTTAGAATGAAGCGGTAATGTAGAAAAGGGTAAATTAGTACGAATAACAATTCATGTAGATCTATTCCAATTTCAAGAAAAAAGAAATTACCTACTTCATGTTGGATTTTCTTTTTGGAAATTGCCGTTGCGGAATGTCTGTCTTTTGGAGTTTCTGTTTAAAGCCTATCTTTTTTCGACTCGGAGTTTCGAATAATGTCGGCACAGCGTCAGGTTTTAACCGCAGCCTAAAATTCCTATAACCAACTTCTTTTGCGAGTTTTGGACTTATTAAGAACTGACTGTCATCGAAGTATTTCAGACACACTTTCGAATGAACCGATGGCAAAAAATCCGTCGCTACTGTCCGGCCCCGGTTTAAACCTTGAATCCATAGTTTCCTCCTTTTTAATTCCTTCGGAAATTTGAAAATACTAATTCTGTGAGTTCCCGAATCAATATAGGCTGCACAATTTACCATTTTTTCGGCTCAATTCTCAGTTAATACTCAGATATCTGCATACAATCATCCACGTTCCTACTAATGTCTACTGACGGTATACACAGACTGACTCGACAGTGACGTCACACATGCACGGGAGATAAGCGAATCAGGGGAAGTAAGCCATGTACCATTTTTAGGGCCGTGTATCAGCGTGACAATTCGGCCGTGGTTTATGGCATGTTACAGGGTGGTATTTATGAAAAATGACGGACACATGTTTAACTGACATCATTTGCAGCTGATTAAAGGAAAAAAAACAGTCTGGTCAAAATATTTTAGGATGTGCCCTTCAGGCAGTTTTTCCTCGATAAAATTACACTTTCAACTATGTATTTGGCCATAAATAATTTAAAGCCCTGTCGATACCGAATACACAGAACCCATAAAGTCGACCTAGTTACCGCCGCTCGTATAACGCTATCGATGAATTTCCGAATTATTTGAAACACTTTTGCTGAACGTTTGAAGGAATGGAGATCGTGCAGTCTAGCAAAAAAAAAAAATTAAAGTTTGATTTATGCAAGACTGCATTGGAAAAGCTTGGAACCAAGATTTCTCTCTTGTTATCGTAGGTAAGAAATATTTTATTTACAAACGGCCCCGATGAAGTACGAACCCGGGACACGAATTTATACTGAAGGTTTTTGATGGAAAATCGTGTCCTAGACATCCACTAACTTGAAGCCTCAGAGACTCAGACAGGCTTACAATTTGTCTTCAAGATGTAAAACTCCATTTATAGTCCATCTGATCAGGGATTCTATATATGTTATGTATGATCCTTGTTCTGATACCTTGAATTTTATTTTGTGACATTTCAGCAAAAAAAAAAAATGCTGAATTTGCAGATAAATTTATGATAAAGGATCCACAGGAATGCATCTATACGTCTTTCAATTTAGACATATAGATTTGAAATCTTTGATATATTTTTGATCCTGTGAATTAGAAGTGCATGTACAGAGCAAGTTATATAACTATTTTTACTTATAAATTCTTACTATGAACTGCTGCTCAACCCATATTTAAGACGGTGACTGTGTTTTATGTAATTCAAACCTTAGCATGAAAGTATGCCTATAGTTTTTAAACTTTTATAGAGTGACCCAATGCTATTAACCCTTAGGCTGCTAAATGCTACTCAAGGACCTTTTGCAGACAGTGTTAATTAAGATCAGATTGCACAGAAAGTGCAGTCTGATCTTTGATCCATACTGCCTGGTAAGTAAGTATTTTTCCCTAAAGAATAACTTCAAAATAGCAATAATTGGATTTGTACATTCGACTTGAAAGTTTCATTTTAGTTATGTTAAGGTCATTTTTTACTCTGCATGGCAACTTGTCACACTGAGTGTGATCTTGATCCATTCTGGCTGCTAAAGTTCCTTCAGCTGTACCAAGGGCTTGGATTCACACATATAAAAAAAGGACTATGTTCTGCCAGGTGATGAGTGATGATTTTAATTCTTTTCTTTAGACCATGAAAATGGATTCACTCAAAAAATGCATTGGATGTAATGAATAACCCTTATCCAGTGTAAATATTAATTTCAAGTATCTCATAATGCTACATCAGGTATTTTTTGCACATATCCCTGCAATGATTTAGTTATATAGTGTGCAAGGTTGGCAAAGAGCAGGTCAATATGAGTATTGACCAGGCTGGCAGTTTTAACCGGTTATAAATGGTCATTACTGTTCACAATTGGTCGATTGGTGGTCGATTGGAGTGGTTGATTTCGTTGATTAAATCACTGGCTTACATACCTGTCTGGTTTCTAAATTAATATTAAAAGCTGTCCTCTTACATCCTGTACATGAAGGTTTATTATATATTATCATCAGTATCATAGTTTTTATTAAAAAGGTCCTTTTTTATTTGATCATAATTCAAAAGACAGTATTGCTGGTCAACTGAAGAGGTTGTCGGAATGACTTTCCTTATTGAACCTGCATAGAGGTCAGTTCTTTTCAAGCAAAAAAATTTTGTCTATCATTATTCCTTACAGGTTAGATAATGTTTATAGTTCTACACACACTCTCTCTCTCCCTCTCTCTCCCTCCACCTCTCTCTCTCTCTTTCTCTCTCTCACCACAAACACACTTAGGTTTTAAAAATATAGATAATTTAACATAGTCTTTGGTAATAAAAGTTCAAAGGTAGCATAAAAAAAGCAGCTAATATATAATTTTCATGTTGAATTGCAGAAAAAAACAGTCATTCATAGGCAAACATGTGAAATATACAGGTTTGTCATTAATCTATAGGAATATTGAGGTACACATGAAGAAGGCACTAACTGATTAAATAAACAATAGTTAGGATACATCAATGTCGTTGAAGTACATTTAAGTGTCTACCTACACCTTTAAATTGCGGTCAAAATAGTTAAAGGTTTAAAAGTTGTCCCTTTCTAACCCCATTGGGTGTGGCTTAACTCTTTACCACAAAATCCCGACTTTTAATGACCCGGAGTAAGAAGCCTTTTGAAAACATTGTGGGAAAAGGAGAAAATACTGGTAACCAGCATTTTCTCCTTTTCCCACAATGTTTTCTACCCTTCCCAAACCAAATTTCAATTTTTCAGTCACATTTATTTTGTCGTCTGCAGATGCTTTCAATTTGGACCAGTCTACAATTTTGTCGTTTGGTAAAGAGTTAAATCAAATTACCAAAGGGACAAATCGTGTGTCCCTATTTGGGGTACTATCCTTGACACCAGGCTTTATTTCCAAAGCATGAAATAATGACTTATATGCAGTAATGATAATATCTTATCATGAAGCAATTACGTAAGGTGTCAGACATGAAACCTAAAGACCTTATTAGGAACTTCTACACAGCTTGGAAAAGTGGCAAAGGCCAGCTGGTGATTACCCTTGGCAGGGACAAAACAGTTTTTCCACTCCTCTCTTTCACATTGATGAAATCAACTTATCTGAGGAAAAAAAAAAAAAAATCCACACAACAAATGATCCACAAATTAGCATAACTGCCGTTTTAAAACTCATCTGACCATTAAAATTTCCAAATGACCTCTACAAGTCGACCACTATTGACCACTTATGGATTATCACAGGTTCTATTCTCTTCTAGATGCTAGGATTTTGTAGAATGCCCATAGACAAGACACTGCAGAGAACCAGCCTAGCCCTAGTAAAACCCAAAAGGTACACAAATAGATGAATTGTTGTCACTGTAAGACTGAAACAGTGTTGACACTAATGTAAACACCAGAAATCAGTCAACCATCAAATTATTCTTGAAGGTAATTACAACCAATTTCATATTTTGTGGCAGAGTATGAGTTGACCTTACTTTCTTTTGTAAAATCATTATTTTCTTGACTTGTTTCTTTATGAAGATACAAGGTAAATTTTCATTTATCTTATAGAAGAAAGGTACATTCAATATTCATGAATTACACATGGTCTAAATCTTAGAAATTACTGAACACAGCACTTAGTTCTCACCTTTCAGACTTACAAAATATTTTTGAGTTCAGGAATGAAACCGAAGCCAAGAACATTCTTATGAAAGGAAAGAAGAAATCATTGTACCTGAACTATCAAATTATTGTTTCTAGTTTGATTTTGTATTTCATTTTGAAATTAATAGTTTGAAGTTGTGTAGTAATTAGGAGGAACCCTTGAAAGGATTCCTATGTGTTAGAGTTATGGAAAGGACAATGTGCTTTCAGTAAGAACTTACATACAAAATACCACTGTTTCTTTTTCCCTGAGAGGACTCCTGTATTGTTTTTTTTTTTTTTTTTAACTAAACCGTACTAGTTTCAAAACAATGCATGCTTTATACCTCAGAATGAGGACAGTCTGTATAATATGTAACAAGTGTACCGGTAGAGTAAGATCAGACTGCCTAACATAGTAAAATTTCATTCTTATAGGCACACTATTTTAGATTCGAATTTTCAGTCTGTATGATTACACCAACCATATAAAAGTTTAGAAATTGTTGTGTTTAGGCTAGAATTGTAAATGCTACTGTAAAAATCAAAAACCTTGATGTCTGAGTACAGAAGTTTCAATCTTTTAAAAGATAGATAGATATTTTATTGAAGTAACGTAAACTATACATAGTTTCTAGTTACACAATATGAAAGTAATACAGTTTAAAAGAGTCTTGCATAATGATGAATAATGATGAATTTAGAAATGCTTAAAATGTTACAGAAAAGAAAGATATAGTCATCATGTCTAGTGTATCTATGTAAGCTCACATGTTTACAAACCCTAGGCTGAGCTGTTAATTTTTTCAATCTGATTTAGGCCGCCTAAAGCAAAGTCTCAGACAAAAAACACCTCAGCCAATTTGATAAGTTGTTTCAAAAGTTTTTTCTGAACAACCTTCAAAATGGGATAATATAGCCACACTTACCTTGTATCCTTATTGGTGTTATGGGATGGGGAAAATGACTTAACTCTTTACCACACAATGAAATTTTGGACATGTCCAAACTGAAAACATTTGCAGACGACAATTCTAATGTCGCTCAAATGATGGAATATGTCTTCAATAGGGTAGAAAAAATTGTGGGAAAAGGAGAAAATGCTGGTTACCAGCATTTTCTCCATTTCCCACAATGTTTTCAAAGGGCTTCTTTCACACGGTTGTTAAAACTCGGGATTGTGTGGTAAAGAGTTAAGTAAGAATGAAAAGTGAAATCTGTTGGTGTACCAATGTTTTCAAAAACTTAACAGCTACATTTTGTGAGGCTGACAGAAATGTTAGATGAAGGTTAACCTTGCAGGCCAATGTTAGATCCAAAATTTGATTAATTGAATGATGTTTACTGTCACTTTCAACATTATTTCAGTCATATGACTGCTACAGCTAGCTTATTTCTGTATGTCGGGGTTTTAGTAGTTCTAGGCTAGGGCTCTGCATTGTCTTGCCTAAGGACACTCTTGCAGAAAAACATTGTGCATCCAATGAGGCTGGGCCATCAGGTAACAAGTCCTACACTTTACTGGTGAGCCATGCAGGACCCCAGATCCACATTTAGATGGGAGTTAATTTTTGTATGATTGTTCAGGTTAGTCTACATCGACCATCTATGCATAAGTTACTTCTTGTTTTTAGCTCCACTGGCCAATGGCCAGCAGGCTTATGTCATGGCCCGGTGTCCGTCATGCATCCGTCCGTCCGTGCATGTGTGCGTTAACTTTTATTTCAACCATCTTCTTCTCTGAAACTACCAATTCAATTTTGATGAAACTTCACAAAAATGATCCTGCCATGATCCCCTTCAGAATTCCTTGAAAGAATTTGATTCCTTCAAAAACTCTGGTTGCCATGGCAACAAAACTGAACAATTTTGAAAATCTTTGAAAATCTTCTTGTCTGAAACCATAAGGCCTAGGGCTACCAAATTTGGCATGTAGCTTTATCTGGTGGACCTCTACCACGTTCCTTCAAATAATAGCCCTGGGGTCAAAATTAACCGTTCCCAGGGGGTCACAAATTTTATATGGGCTTATATAGGGAAAACTTAAAAATCCTTCTGGTACCTAGCCTTAGGGCCTAGGACTACCAAATTTGGCATGTATCTTTATCAAGTGGGTTCTACCAAGAGTGCTCAAATTATAGCCCTGAGGTCAAATTTGGCCCGGCTCCGGGGGTCACAAGTTTTATATGGGCTTACATGAGAAAAACTTTAAAAATCTCCTCATACCTAGCCATATAGCCTAGGGCTACCAAATTTGGCATGTAGCTTTATCTAGTGAGTGTCTACCAAGGGTCCACAAATTATAGCCATTGGGCCAAATTTGGCCCCGCCCAGGAGGGTCACAAGTTTTACATTGGCTTATACTGGGAAAACTTTAAAAATCTAATTATGCCTAGCCATTAGGCCTAGGACTACCAATTTTGCATGTAGCTTTATCTAGTTGGCCTCTACCAAGAAGGCCCAGGTTATATAGCCATAGGCTCATGTTTGTCCCAACACCAGGAGTCACAAGTTTTACATGGGCTTTTGTGGTGAAAACTTCATAAATACTCTTGTTACTAACCATAATGAGACCTAGGGCTACTAAATTTAGCCCTTTCTCGGGGGTCTTATGTTTTACAGGGCCTTTTATTGAGGAAACTTTGAAAATGTTTGTTATAACCACATATTCTAGACCTGTATTATTTAGCATGAGGCTTTACCCACCAGGATTCAAGTAATTATAGCTTTGTGGTCAAAAATGGCTTTACCCAGGGGGGTCATAACTTTCTCGTAGGATTGTATTGAAAAAATTTGTATGTCTTCAAGTTTGAAACCAACTGGCCAAGAATTGTAATGTTTGGCTTGTAATGTTTTTACTGTTAAGCCAGTGGAGCGATACAGGGCCATCATGGCCCTCTTGTTTAATCAAATATGGTAATCAAATTGAAGCCATTTCATTGTTCATTGCTTTCCCATATGACAAGTTTTAGGCACTTTAACTCTTTCACTACTAAACAAATTAATTGCATTGTCTCAAAGGCTAAAAATACATTTCTTCTGCCAGATCAAGAAACAATTCTGTCATAATCTACAATATAGCAGTGAACAGTGGAGATCAGAGATCAGACTGCATGTTCCGTGCAGTCTGATCTTGATCTACACTGTCCACAAAAGCTTCTGGTGTTGCCTATAGTATGGAAAGAGTTAAATGCATCTGCAGACAACAGAAAATGATACCTGTAAATGAACTGAAGTTCACTCGTATAACTGAAAACAATATTGGAACAGGAAAAAATACTTAAAAAAATATATTGCTTACCAGAATTTTGTCTTTGTCCTATAATGCTTTCAATTGCCTATTTCCTTAAAATACTGCTTACCAGAATTTGTTCTTTGTCTCATAATGCTTTCAATTGCCTATTTCCTTCAGGATTATTAACACAGAGTGTTTGGTATTTACACCTTTAAGTGTTAAAATAAACCCTAATCAAAATTTTCTCAAGATCCAGTTGTCGGATGCCATGACCAGACATGGATATGTTGTATACTGGTCTATCCCACAGATTGATGTAAATTGTGTTTGTATAAGGGGATACTTATACTGTCTTGCTATAGAGCTATTTTTTTCTAAATCTTATCTTAGTTCTTTAACAAAAATTTTCCAGCTATAATTCAGTGATAAGTCATTTTTTAGTTTGGTGAGAGTATGAAAATGTGAATAGCTGGTTTTAATTTTGGACAGGCAGAAATTTTGTCCCCTTCTCAAGAGTTCAACAATAAGGTGCAAAAATTTCAAATTGCACACATGTGTAAGTAGCAATTTACTGCACTCTTTGATTAAATTTGTTTATGTTTGCTAAAACTGATTGACAATTGTAGACCTTAAAACTTTGTTTTTACAGAATTATCATGATCATTTGTCCTTGAGGCAAAAACTGTCTTATTTTGTAGTTTTTTTTAATCTTACTCATCAATAACTGAAGTGTTTTATATATTTTCAAATAATTTTTACTTATATAAATCCATCTTGGTTTATTTCAACATGTTTATACTTTCGGGTATGTTTACATGTAGCTACACTACACCATTCTGCTACAAAAAATGTTAAATGTTTGAATGATTTTGAAAGCTTTAGAAGGAACTTACATTTCTGAAGAAATAAACAAGTGTAAATTTGACAGACCTTTTATATAGAACCATAATTATCTCTAAAACTTCTTCAGTTTATGCTGATGTTAGCCTTGAAAAATATTCTTTTTTCAAGATCGTACAATGTTATCGGTTTGATCTAAACCACATACTGTCATGCGTGCATGTTTGCACACTAACTATCCTACATCAAGTTTTAGCTAGTACACCACAACTTCACTTTTTACTACTCTAAAACAGTAATAGTTGCTGTACAGCACACTTGGTAGAACAACTTCGACTTCCATTGTCCTTGCTCAATCTATTTATTGTTTACATTTTATAGATCTACATGTATTACATATGATAAAAGATTTTAATCTTCTTACATCAAATCATAGCTTGAAACTGTTCAACAAATCCGCTTTTCAGGACTTTCAGTCCTTTGATTTTTAAAGGCAATAAATCAGCTTTCTGACCTCACTTGAGATAGTTTGGACATTACAACACAAGGGAAGAAAATTCAACAAATATTTTACTTTTCAACTTCGGAAAATGTTATTTTCTCCTCTATATATTTTTATCAGTCATACCAACAATTTTCAAGTTTAAAAAGGACAAAAAGTTCTGTAAGGATGGGGCACCCTAATGGGAGACGTGCAACATCGCCTATCATCGCCGAAAAAAAACGTACGGATTCGGCTAAGACTCGGGTAATCCGTAATTGATCGGCCGATAGACGCTGGTTTTCCGCCTCTATTATGGATTACCCGAGTCTTAGCCGAATCCATACGATTTTGGCGATGTTACACGGATCCCATTAAGGTTTCCTATCCTTAAATATAATTAATCAAACTTAGTTTATATGAAAGAGCATAAATTTAATTTTCTTATCCCAACTAAGATAATTCTCAATTCTGAAAACTGAGGAATTATAGGCGTTTATAAAGCATATGCAGACGGCACAGTCACTGTGTCCCAAATTATGGAATTTATCTTTGACAGTGTAGAATACATCACGGTAAATGGAGAAAGTGCTGGTTACCGGCATTTTCTCCTTTTTCCATAATGTTTTCTAAAGCCTTTTTTCATAAACATCAATAACTGTTTAAAGAATCAAAACAAAAGAATAGCCATTTTGCCTCTCTCTCTCTCTCTCCGTCTCTTCTCTTCCTTCTCTCTCTCTCTCTGTCTCTCTCTCCAGGCACGGGACGGGACCGGGGACCAAAGTGAAGGAGCCTCCATTCGGCGGAGCTCAACTTTTTGCCTTTTTTACGGCTTAATTGTACGTGAAGTATGTAGGTTTTATTTTTAGTTTATAAAACTCCTCGACGGCTTTGTTGGTAGCGTCATTTAGAGTGGGGTTCGTAGACACCTCCTCAGATTTTTACAAAGGATAAATCTTTCTTTTTATAACAGGCTTTCACGATTCTTTGAGAAAAACGATATAAAACAAAGGATCAGATGGAATAAATTACATACTCATCTCCGTCTCTACAACTAAGCAGACGTTCACATTTTGTTTTAAATAATGCAACTTAAAATATTAATTTCACCCCAACGACTATAGATAGAAGAGAAACGTTTAGTTCTTAGTACCCGTATTGCTGAGTTCGTTGGTATAGTCCAAGGGTCCTACTGACTGTTTTCACCAGAAACACAATAGTTGAATCGATATGCTTAATTCATTCTTCATTTTTACATTTTCGTTTGTCTTTACTTTATTTTCATTTCTTTTGGACAGAATACTTCGCCTAGTATGTCATCCATTCATTCGTTCGCTCATTCATTCATTCGTTCATTTATTAATTCAGTTTTCTTTTCCATTTTTCTTTCTTCCAATCAGTTACCACTGAAGTATCGTGTTAAAAAAAAAAAAAAAAAAAAAAAATGTGGGAAAAGGTGAGGATCCATCGGACCTTTTTTAATAACGAAGGATCGATCTGAAAGAGTCTCAATAACAAACGAATGAACGAAAAAAAGAAAACATTCAAACAAATTTACAGCATCAGAAACTGAATTGAGCAGCAAGAAGTGGGCATCGGGATGGAAGTTTCTACCTATCACCCTTTCGACATTTGAAATGAGCCATGCTCTGTGAAAAGGGGGCTTAATGCATCTACAAAAAGTATCGACCAATGTCAGCCTGCGCTGTCCGCGCAGGCTGACATGAGTCGAAGCTTTTTGCTATTTGTATATCTATTGCATGTCAAAAGACCAGTGTACCTCATGATTCAGTTGTAAAGCAAAACTGAATTTATGGATCCATAACTATGCGATGATTTGCTAGCTATAATAGATCACTGACATTAAATATTATTAAACCCCTTTTGCTTGAGTATGGCTCGAATGTTTCCTATTAATATTGTGTTATAAACATTGTTGAAAGAAGAGGAAACTGCTCTCAGTAAGCAGTAGCTTCCTTTCCCCATTACGCTTTCAGGGGCCTGAGTAGGTTTAACCCTTTACCCAACAATCCCTGGTTTTTACGACCCAGAGGAAGAAGCCTTCTGAAAACATTGTGGGAAAAGGAGAAAATGCTGGTAACCAGCATTTTCTCCTTTTCCCACTATGTTTTCTACTATTCTGAAGTCAAGTTTCAGTTTTTGAGTTACGTCTATTTTGTCGTCTGCAAATGCTTTCAATTTGGCCAAGTCTAAAATTTTGTCGTTTGGTAAAGAGTTAAAGAATCTTGACGCACTCCGAATGAAGACTTCACTTCTACAAGATTATAAACAAGTCCATATTGAAAGCATCTGCAGAAAACAAATTAAATGTAGCACAAATAACGATTTTTTGTCTTTTATCCTTTTACAACAGTGTTTTCAAATGTACTCTTCCCCAAAGTTGTTAAAAAACGAGATTGTTTTGTAAAGAATTACTATTGTGAATGAATACGACGAGTAGCTGGCCCCTTTAAAAACCGGAAATGATTCAATTTTGAGTTTTCTCAAACATTCATAGTCTCTGTTATTCAAAACAAGCATTGAATTTCAAAATTAGCTCTTAGGCTTGCCAGCTACTTTTACCTTTTGATTTCATTCTAAGTAAAATTAAAAAATATCCACATTTTCATGACCAATAGCTGGCCCCTAAAATGAATAAGAATGCTTCACTTTCGAGTTTTCTCGTGCATTTATACTTTCTTTTGTTCAATACGAGTATTCAGTTTCAAAAATCGCTCTTATGCTCGCCATCTACCTGTGCTTTTTGATTTCACTCTAAGTAAAATTGAAAAATATGCGCATTTTCATGATGAGTAGCTGGCCCCATAAATGGATAAGAATGGATTGATTTTGATATTTTTAATTTCTCCTAAGTGTCTCCAAAAAAGATTTGTTGAAATATTTTGAAAAATCTCTTTTAATCTCGCTATCTACTTGTACATTTGAAATCATTACTTCGAAAAACAGCAAAGTTGTACAGTTTTCAAATCAAGTAGCTGGCCCCTTTAATAACCGGAAATGATTCAAATTTGAGTTTTCTTATACATTCATAGTATCTGTTATTCAAAACAAGCATTTAATTTCAAATTTCGCTCATAGGCTCGCCAGCTACTTGTACCTTTTAATTTCACTCTAAGTAAAATTGAAAAATATCCGCATTTTCCTGACGATTATCTGGGCCCTTATAATGATAAGAATGGACTGATTTTGATATTTTTATTTTCCCCTAAATATCCTAAATATGATTCGTTGGAATATTTTGAAAAATCTTTTTTATTCTCGATAGCTACTTGTACATTTGAAATCATTACTTCGAAAACAGCAAAGTTGTCCCGTTTTTAAATCAAGTAGCTGGCCCCTATAATAACTGGAAATGATTCAATTTTGAGTTTTCTCGTACATTCATAGTCTCTGTTATTCAAAACAAGCATTTAATTTTAAAATCCGCTCTAAGGCTCGCCAGCTACTTGTACCTTTTGATTTCACACTAAGTATAATTGAAAAATATCCGCATTTTCATGACGAGTACCTTGCCCCTTTAAATGATAAAAATGGATTGATTTTGATACCTTTAACTTCCCCTAAATATTCTCAATATAATTCGTTGAAATATTTCGAATATCTCTCTAAATCTAGTCAGCTACTTGTACATTTTAAATCATGATTATGTAAAAGTGCAAAATTGTCCCGTTTTCATATCACGTAGCTGGCCGCTTTAATAACCGGAAATGTTTCAATTTTGAGTTTTCTCATACATTTATAGTCTCTTTTATTCAAAACAAGCATTCAGTTTCAAAAATCGCTCTACGGCTCGCCAGCTACTTGTACCTTTTGATTTCACACTAAGTATAATTGAAAAATATCCGCATTTTTTATGACGAGTAGCTGACCCCTTTAATGAATAAGAATGGATTGATTTTGATATCTTTAATTTCTCCTACGTATCCTCAATATGATTCGTTGAAATATTTTGAAAAAATTTCTCTAAGTTTAACCAGCTACTTGTACATTTTAAATCATTATTTTGTATAAGTGGAAAGTTGTCCCATTTTCAGATGAAGTAGCTGGCCCCTTTAATAACCGGAAATGCTTCCATTTTCAGTTTTCTCGTGCATTTATAGTCTCTTTTATTCAAAACAAGCATTTAGTTTAAAAAATCGCTCTTAAGCTCGCCAGCTCCTTGTACCTTTTGATTTCACTCTAAGTTAAATTGAAAGATATCCGCTTTTTCTTGACGAGTAGCTGGACCCTTTAATGAATAAGAATGGATTGGTTTTGATATCTTAAACTTCTCCTGAGTATCCTCAATATAATTCGTTAAATGAGTTTAAAATATATCTCACTATATTCAGCCAGC
This sequence comes from Hippopus hippopus, assembly GCA_946811185.2. NCBI lineage: Eukaryota > Metazoa > Mollusca > Bivalvia > Cardiida > Cardiidae > Hippopus > Hippopus hippopus. Next base: position 9,293,548 of record OX328113.1, on the reverse strand, counting down.
TTCTTGTACGTTATTAATCATTATTTCGCAAAAGTGGAAAGGTGTCTCATTTTCAGATGAAGTAGCTGGCCCCTTTTATAACCGGAAATGTTTCAATTTCGAGTTTTCAAAGTATTTATAGTCATCTTTATTCAAAACAAGCATTCAATGTCAAAAATCGCTCTTAGGCTCGCCAGCTACTTCTACCTTTTGATTTCACTCAAAGTAAAATTGAAAAATGTCCACATTTTCATGACGAGTAGCTGGCCCCTTAAATGGATAATGGATTGATTTTGTTATTTTTAATTTCTCCTAAGTGTCCTCAAAATGATTTGTTAGAATATTTTGAAAAATCTCTTTTAATCTCGCTAGCTACTTGTACATTTGAAATCATTACTTCCAAAAACAGCAAAGTTGTCCAGTTTTCAAATCAAGTAGCTGGCCCCTATAATAACTGGAAATGATTCAATTTTGAGTTTTCTCGTACATTCATAGTCTCTGTTATTCAAAACAAGCATTTAATTTCAAACTTCGCTCTTAGGCTCGTCAGCTACTTGTAACTTTTGATTTCGCTCTAAGTAAAATTGAAAAATATCTGCATTTTCATGACGAGTAGCTGGCCCCTAAAATGAATAAGAATGGATTGATTTTGATATTTTTAATTTCTCCTACGTGTCCTCAATATGATTTGTTGAAATATTTTGAAAAATTTCTCTGAGTCTAGCCATCTACTTGTACATTTTAAATCATGATTTCGCAAAAGTGCAAAATTGTCCCATTTTCAGATCAAGTAGCTGGCCGCCTTAATAACCGGAAATGCTTCAATTTCGAGTTTTCTCGTGCATTTATACTCTCTTTTATTGAATACGACCATTCAATTTTAAAAATCGCTCTTAGGCTTGCCGGCTACTTCTACCTTTTGATTTCACTCTAAGTAAAATTGAAAAATATCCGCATTTTCATGACTAGTAGCAGGCCCCTTAAATGGATAAGAATTGATTGATTTTGATATTTTTGATATTTCCTAAGTGTCCCTAAAAAGATTTGTTGAAATATTTTGAAAAATCTCTTTTAATCTCGCTATCTACTTGTACATTTGAAATCATTACTTCGAAAAACAGCAAAGTTGTCCAGTTTTCAAATCAAGTAGCTGGCCTCTTTGATAACGGGAAATGATTCAAATTTGAGTTTTCTTATACATTCATAGTATCTGTTATTCAGAACAAGCATTTATTTTCAAACTTCGCTCTTAGGCTCGCCAGCTACTTGTACCTTTTGATTTCACACTAAGTATAATTGAAAAATATCCGCATTTTCATGACGAGTACCTTGCCCCTTTAAATGATAAAAATGGATTGATTTTGATACCTTTAACTTCCCCTAAATATTCTCAATATAATTCGTTGAAATATTTCGAATATCTCTCTAAATCTAGTCAGCTACTTGTACATTTTAAATCATGATTATGTAAAAGTGCAAAATTGTCCCGTTTTCATATCACGTAGCTGGCCGCTTTAATAACCGGAAATGTTTCAATTTTGAGTTTTCTCATACATTTATAGTCTCTTTTATTCAAAACAAGCATTCAGTTTCAAAAATCGCTCTACGGCTCGCCAGCTACTTGTACCTTTTGATTTCACACTAAGTATAATTGAAAGATATCCGCATTTTTTATGACGAGTAGCTGACCCCTTTAATGAATAAGAATGGATTGATTTTGATATCTTTAATTTCTCCTACGTATCCTCAATATGATTCGTTGAAATATTTTGAAAAAATTTCTCTAAGTTTAGCCAGCTACTTGTACATTTTAAATCATTATTTTGTATAAGTGGAAAGTTGTCCCATTTTCAGATGAAGTAGCTGGCCCCTTTAATAACCGGAAATGCTTCCATTTTCAGTTTTCTCGTGCATTTATAGTCTCTTTTATTCAAAACAAGCATTTAGTTTAAAAAATCGCTCTTAAGCTCGCCAGCTCCTTGTACCTTTTGATTTCACTCTAAGTTAAATTGAAAGATATCCGCTTTTTCTTGACGAGTAGCTGGACCCTTTAATGAATAAGAATGGATTGGTTTTGATATCTTAAACTTCTCCTGAGTATCCTCAATATAATTCGTTAAATGAGTTTAAAATATATCTCACTATATTCAGCCAGCTTCTTGTACGTTATTAATCATTATTTCGCAAAAGTGGAAAGGTGTCTCATTTTCAGATGAAGTAGCTGGCCCCTTTTATAACCGGAAATGTTTCAATTTCGAGTTTTCAAAGTATTTATAGTCATCTTTATTCAAAACAAGCATTCAATGTCAAAAATCGCTCTTAGGCTCGCCAGCTACTTCTACCTTTTGATTTCACTCAAAGTAAAATTGAGAAATGTCCACATTTTCATGACGAGTAGCTGGCCCCTTAAATGGATAATGGATTGATTTTGTTATTTTTAATTTCTCCTAAGTGTCCTCAAAATGATTTGTTAGAATATTTTGAAAAATCTCTTTTAATCTCGCTAGCTACTTGTACATTTGAAATCATTACTTCCAAAAACAGCAAAGTTGTCCAGTTTTCAAATCAAGTAGCTGGCCCCTATAATAACTGGAAATGATTCAATTTTGAGTTTTCTCGTACATTCATAGTCTCTGTTATTCAAAACAAGCATTTAATTTCAAACTTCGCTCTTAGGCTCGTCAGCTACTTGTAACTTTTGATTTCACTCTAAGTAAAATTGAAAAATATCTGCATTTTCATGACGAGTAGCTGGCCCCTAAAATGAATAAGAATGGATTGATTTTGATATTTTTAATTTCTCCTACGTGTCCTCAATATGATTTGTTGAAATATTTTGAAAAATTTCTCTGAGTCTAGCCATCTACTTGTACATTTTAAATCATGATTTCGCAAAAGTGCAAAATTGTCCCATTTTCAGATCAAGTAGCTGGCCCCTTTAATAACCGGAAATGCTTCAATTTCGAGTTTTCTCGAGCATTTATACTCTCTTTTATTGAATACGACCATTCAATTTCAAAAATCGCTCTTAGGCTTGCCGGCTACTTCTACCTTTTGATTTCACTCTAAGTAAAATTGAAAAATATCCGCATTTTCATGACGAGTAGCTGGCCCCTTAAATGGATAAGAATTGATTGATTTTGATATTTTTGATTTTTCCTAAGTGTCCCTAAAAAGATTTGTTGAAATATTTTGAAAAATCTCTTTTAATCTCGCTATCTACTTGTACATTTGAAATCATTACTTCGAAAAACAGCAAAGTTGTCCAGTTTTCAAATCAAGTAGCTGGCCTCTTTGATAACGGGAAATGATTCAAATTTGAGTTTTCTTATACATTCATAGTATCTGTTATTCAGAACAAGCATTTATTTTCAAACTTCGCTCTTAGGCTCGCCAGCTACTTGTACCTTTTGATTTCACTCTAGGTAAAATTGAAAAATATCCGCATTTTCCTGGCGAGTATCTGGGCCCTTATAATGATAAGAATGGATTGATTTTGATACCTTTAATTACCCCTAAATATCCTACGTATGATTCGTTGAAATATTTTGAAAAATCTCTCTAAATATAGCCAGCTGCTTGTACATTTGAAATCATGATTTTGAAAAACAGCAAAGTTGTCCCGTTTTTAAATCAAGTAGCTGGCCCCTTTAATAATAGGAAATGATTCAATTTTGAACTTTCTCATACATTCATAGTCTCTGTTATTCAAAACAAGCATTTATTTCAAAATTCACTCTTAGGCTCGCCAGCTACTTGTACCTTTTGATTTCACCCTAAGTATAATTGAAAAATATCCGCATTTTCCTGACAAGTAGCTGCCTCCTTTAATGAATAAAAATAGATTGACTTTGATATCTTTAATTTCTCCTAAGTATCCTCAATATGATTCGTTGAAATATTTTGAAAAATCTCTCTAAATCTAGCCAGCTAGTTGTACATTTTAAATCATCATTTCGCAAAAGTGCAAAATTGTCCCGTTTTCATATCAAGTAGCCGGCCCCTTTAATAACTGGAAATGCTTCAGTTTTGAGTTTTCTGACGCACTATAGTCTACTTTATTCAGAACAAGCATTTTCTCCTTTTCGCGCAATGTTTTTCAAAGGCCTTTAATAAAAGGTCGTTTAAACTCGGGATTGTGTGGTAAAGGGTTAAAAGGAGCTATATATAGACGGCATAGATCAAGACCAGACAGCACAGATCGTGTGGTCTGGACTTAGATATACTCGTATACCGTCCGCATGTTTATTCGTGCGTATAAAATAAAAATCTTTCGTTCAATTGTATTTTTACCAGAGCTAAAAGAATTAAATGCAGAACACTTGAATTCAAGAAACATAAAAGGGAATCATTTTCTTCATCTTTTACTTTGTTTCGTACTTGTAATGATCTCTTGCATATTAACCTTTTTTCACACCGAGTTTTAACGACCGTGAGGAAGAGTCCTTTTGAAAATATGGTGGAAAAAAGGAGAAAACGTTAGTAAACAGCATTTTCTCCTTTTCCTACCATGTCTACCACCCTTTTAATAACAAATTTCTATTTTTTTGAGAAACAGTTCCTTTTCCGTCTGCAAAGTGCTTTCAAGTTTGACGATAATTTTATTGTAACACTAGGTCGTTTGGTTAAAAGTTAATTAGACGTGTTAACTCTTTACCAAACGGTAACATTTTGGACTCGACCAAATTGAAAGCATGTGCAGACGACAAAATAATTGTAGCTCAAAGGATGATTTATGTCTTTGATAGGATAGAAAACGATGTGGCAAAAGTAGAAAACGCTGGTTAATGCCGGTTTAATCCTTAGGATGCTAAGCGCGACACACTGACCTTTTGCGGACATTGAAGATCAAGATCAGACTGCACAGAACGTGCAGTCTGATCTTTGATCTACACTGTCCGATAAGGACATACATTTTCCTCAAAAACACTTTTGAAATAGCAAAAAAAAATTTTTTTGGCTTAAAAAGTTTTTCACTTCACTTACGTATTTAGCAGGATAACGGTGAACCATAATTTCAGTTACATCAAGGCGACCAAAGCACCTATCTTGTTGTTTCTCTTCGCCAATATTTTGCAAAAGATCCTTTCAAAGCCACCGTCTGACATTAGAGCCTGGGTCGCATAAGATTCTTTGAAAGCCACCCTAGACCTGTCTGGCATTAGAGCTGGGAGAGAGAGAGAGAGAGAGAGAGAGAGAGAGAGAGAGAGAGAGAGAGAGAGAGAGAGAGAGAGAGAGAGAGAGAGAGAGCGAGCGCGCGCTTTCACGGAGTAAGATAGTAGAACGGATAAAAAAATGGGTGATTGATTTGGATAACTTCTTGAATGAGATTTTTATTTTCGATCTCAGGTAAGCATAATGGTCATTCTTTTGTTTTGATAGTACAGTTAGTACCCCCGGGCTACGTCTATCAACATACCAATTCCAGGGCTTAGCGTTTTGATTCTATATATAGATGTGGGGATAAATATCATTAAGTATCATTTTTAAAACAGAATTTAAGTGTTTGTCTGGTTTCGGAGACAGACGAGCGTATGTAACTTTTTCAAAATTGCCGTTTCTTTCAAACACTTTGCTACAACGAATAAAGGCAACCCGAAGTAAAGTAGAATATTTATAATACTTACAACACTGGTGAGGTATCGATGAACCTCTGTTTCATATTCAAAATGGACAAACCCATAGAGAAGTTTTGTAATTAGTGGATAAAACCTGCATATCTAGCATGCATATAAGCCTTACAGATGGCAAAAAGTGCTTTCCTTTGACCAATGGTCACCGCCTCGCCCCGCCCTCCCCGACCCCGTGAGAGATAGAGAGAGAGCTATTCAGTTTTCGTAATGTTATGGGTATGAATAATATAATGTCCTAAAATTGACTTAAAAATGATAATTAAGCAGCAGCAACTCGACAGGTAAAGGAGAAAACGCTTGTATTACCCCCTTTTTCCCAACTATACTCAGAGTTTGTGTCAATTTCAAGTTATTAACTCTTAGGCTGCTAAGCGCGACTCACTGACATTTTGTGTACAGCGTAGATCAAGATCAGACGACAGAAAACGTGCAGTCTGATCTTGATCTACACTAATGCTTAATGCATCTCCGATATCCATCATACCAAGAAAGCCATCGCATATTTATGAATCCATCACAGCCACTTTTTTAACCAACCGACTTAGTCATGAGAGAGACTGGTCCTTGGACATACAGAAAATTGACCATGAATAGCGAAAAACTTCGGCCCAGGTCAACCTGCGCGGACTGCGCAGGCTTACCTGGGTCGAATTTTTTTCGCAGATGCATTAATCCCCCTTTTCATAGGGTATGGCTCAATTATTATCATCATCATCTTGATAATAGGTAGCACTTCTCATTCATCGTGGGAAGTGTCGACTTCGACTAGCATGTCTAACGGGTATGCAAGGGCTTGCTTAGTGCTGGTGGGGGGGGGGGATTTAGTTGCCATGAAAGCCTGCACAGCAAGTGTTCTGGTGAACTTTTTCTTAAAGATAACCAGGAAACATTAATATCTGAGCTGCCACCATGAAATAATTTTGCTATGGCAATCACTACACATTTGAATCTTAAAGCTGAATCGTGGAACACAATGGTAACTGTAAAATACATGAACGTTGAACATTTTGTAACTATGTATCTTGAATCCACGAAAAGAATTTCGTTAATATAAAGTCTGACCTGTCTGTTATATTTAATCAAGCTCTGGAAAATAATTAAATAAATGAGAAAGAAAGAAAGAAAGAAAGAAAGAAAGAAAAATAACTGATTGGCGATTTAAATGTGTTATAGTTACATTTCAAAACAATGGACGAGTTATTAGTTAACAAAATTCATCTAGCGTGCGAAGATAACCGAATATGCATCGATGGCACGTCCAATCTTGTCTCATAATACTATAAAGAATTTACCGTTCAGTAAAAGGCGTTTATCGACGTTGGCACCAAACACAGAGCTGCCAATTGCCAAGCAAACAAAGATGTACGTGAACATTCTGGTCGTTTAAGTGTAAAACTTTAATCGTCCAACAAGTATGTGTGTATGTCTGTTAAAGAGCTTTGCAGCAGTCACTTCTGTATTTATACAATTTGGTGCCAATGCTCGACAAATTCCTTCGTCATACAGTCATAAGTGAGCGAAAGACATGAATATCGAAATTCTGCTACAACCCTTTACAAAAGTATCACTTTTTTTTTACGAACCCGATAAAAATTACTTTAACACTTTACCACACAATTCCGAGTTTTAACGACCCTAAGGAGAAAGGTTTGGGGGAAAATGTGAGTAAAGGAGAAAATGCTGGTGACCAGAATTTCCTCCTTTTCCCACATTTTTTCCAACCTTCCAAAGGTAAATCATATCATTTGAGTAAAGTTTGTGGTCTGCAAATGCTTTGAAATTAAACAAGTCTAAACTTTTTTCGTTTGGTAAAGATGTAAACAAATATCTATAGTGCAGTGCTTTCTATACATTCAAAGACAAATTCCACCATTGGAGTCACATTTGATTTGTTCCATGCAAATGCTTTCAACTTGGGACGAGAACAAAAATTAGTTTTTTGGTAGGCAATTGTAGTAGCCTAATCAATCGTTTCAGGGATGAAGCCACGACTGGAATCTTTGTCATAAGTGACAATGTGGCGAGTTCAACTATTTACCAGACGACGAAAATGTTAGATTCGTCCAAATTCGAAGCACAGCAGACGACAATTAAATGTAGCTCAAATTGTGGGATTTCTCTTTGACAGGGTTGAAAACATTGTGGGAAAAAAGGAGAAAATGCAGCATTTTCTCCTTTTCCCACAATGTTTTCAAACGTCTTCTTCTTCGTGGTCGTAGAAAAGTTGCTTATCTGATAATGGTGTAACTTAATCCTTATTCTGCTGAAATATAATTAGAGAAAACCTTTAAGCTGATAGTAACAACCCGAATAATGTTATTTCAGACTTAATTTTTGGAGAAAATGTCTCCTTATCGGACAGTGTAGATCCAAGATCAGACTGCACGTTCTGTGCAGTCTGATCTTGATCTACATTGTTCGCAAAAGGTCAGCGAATCGCGCTTAACAGCTTAAGGGTTAACATTTGTGTAGGTTCCATATATATCGACCACGAGTGATGAGGACCTTGACCGGCTGGGTCATCTTGTCTGTCCTCAAGTTTTCTTATCGTTTTGCCATGACTAAATTCTAACTTTGAACTCAAAAATGGCCGGTTCAAAGTAGGAAAATCGCTGGACCCTATCCATCAGAATACTGCCGTTGTGCAATGGCTGCATGCGTGCGTTTTTCTTTTTCCTCTTTCTGCTAATAATTAGAAGATAGATTGATAAATGGTTGATTACTAAACATCGAACCATGAACATTTTTATTGATTAGTGGTACAATTTGCGCAGTAGTTGTACGTTTCGCGGATTAGTTGTACAATTTGCAGATTTGTTTGTACAGTTTGTGGATTTGTTGTACAATTTGCAGGTTTTTTGTACAATTTGCGCATTTGTTGTACAGTTTGCATATTTGCTTTACAGTAATCAGGATTTCTTGTACAATTTTCAGGATTTGTTGTATAATTTGCGGATTTGGAGTACAATTTCCGAACTCACTGTAAAATTTGTGGATATCTTGTACACTTTTCGATTTGTTTAATAATGCGGATTTGTTGTAAAATTTCGACTTTGTCGCAAAATCTGCGGATTTGTTGTACAATTGGAGGATTTGTCTCAAAATCTGCGGAATTGTTGTCAAATATGTTGTACAATTGGCGGATTTGTCTCAAAATCTGCGGATTTGTCGTAGAATATGTTGTACAATTGGCGGATTTGTCGCAAAATCTGCGGATTTGTTGTACAATTGGCGGATTTGTCTCAAAATCTGCGGGTTTGTCGTAGAATATGTTATCCAACTGGCGGATTTGTCTCAAAATCAGCGGATTTGTTGAACAATTGGCGGATTTGTCTCAAAATCTGCGGATTTTTTGTACAATTGGCGGATTTGTCGCAAATTTGCGGATTTTTTGTTCATTTCGCAGATTTGTTCTACATTTTTAGCAGTTTGTTGTACAAATCCACTGCGGTCGATCTGACCGGAACAAAAATACCCTGCAAACTATGCTTTTTAATCTCACATACTTGTTATACACGCCAACATCTTGGAGTTGCCACACTATCCAGGACACGTTTGTGTACTCTGGTATAAAGTTGTGAATCTGATACCAGCAGAAAATCGCGCTAGATTAATGTAAATTCTTGTCAAGTCGAGCGAAAAAGTCAAAATTTCCATAAACTGTGAAATAGCAGTTAGCCTGCTGGGCCGACCACCTATAAGGACATTCAGTGAGTTTTCGCATTCTAAGGGTTGTCTCTTTTTAGTTGCTAACCTTTTCCCACACAATACCGAGCTTAAACGACCAAGAGGAGGAAGGCTTTCGAAAACGTTGTGGGGGAAAATCGAGAAAATGCTGGTCACCAGCATTTTCTCCTTTCTCCACCAAGTTTTCTATTCTTCCAAAGACAACTTTTGTATCTTGAGAGGCATTTATTACTTAATCCTGAGTTTTGACTACCGCTAAGAGAGAGAGAGAGAGAGAGAGAGAGAGAGAGTGAGAGAGCTATTAAAAACACTGTTGGAAAATAAATAAAAAATGATGGTAACCAGCATTTTTTCACCTTTTCCAAAAATGTTTTCTACCCTCCAGGAGATGCCTTCAGTTTGGACAAATCTAAACTTTTGTCGTCAAGGAAAAATTTAGAAGAAAAAGATAAATCAGTGTAAAACAGTGACTGTGACTGTCTGCAGACTTTGTGATCACATGGTTATCTCTTACATGTATCTTCCACACGTATTGGACTTCGGACATTTTTCGCAACATTCGCCTTGTAACACACATTTTCTCGAGTTTTATGGACCCTGAGAAATGAGGCTTCTTGGGAATATCGTGAGAAAAGGAGTATCTACATACGTCCATTTTACCAAACATATCATTTACAGAAACCCTTATTAATCTAGCACAGCCGAATTTTTCATCGTGCAGTGGGGTAACCTTTGATAACAGTGTGGCAGTGAGAGGTTTTAATGGGAGTAAACCCTGCCGTGGACTTCTGAGCCATTTGGTCCAAGTGACAAAAGATAAGTTGAAGAATGTTCCATTTATGGTTCAGTTCTTCTCAATTAGGATAATGATATTATATGTATCGGGTAATTACGGAAACACAACAATTAATGGTTATATCAGATATGTCCTTGTCTGCAAAGAATAAGTGGTAACAAAAAATTATAGCGGGTTTACGCAGAAAAGGCCTGCCTCGGCTGGAGAATATAATGAAAATTAAGCATAGGGCCTATGGTCAAGATTTAAGATTCGTTTTTTTAGGTATTTATCTAGATTCCCAATTTGACTGCTTTGAAAGGAAAGCGTTCTGAAATGAGGAATTTCAATCAATTATAAGTTCAAATGTAACATCAAACTGTATTTGATTTACGGAAGTCTCGGTAAATGACAGGTTTGGTAGAATGACCTGTAGGCCTATCTAGACACTCTTTTTTACCGTGAATATTTCAAAGTGTGTGTGTGTGTTTTTTTAAATTCTTTCTGTGTGTTTATTTGAGGGATGAAACCAGCTGTCGATCACAGTTAAACAAAAGACAGGTTAAGGTGTGAAAAAAAATTACTGCATAATCCCTTTAAAATTACCATTTATAGAAACCTCCAATCAATTTGCTCTATGTCCTATTTGCTGAACTGAAGTATATACATGTATATCATTAATTTTGTATACATATTTATTCATTGCTCCCACTATCTTTTTATTTCAAGGGTAGGACTATGCCTACTCTCTGAGCTGTAAATCAGGGCGTAAGATCATATCAGAGGGTATGATAATGATGGTTCTCAACTAGAGGGAAAGCAAAATATATATTGATGATTTGCTACAAAAAAAAGTCTATTATATTAAGATTTCTGTGGAAATTTACTGCTTAAAATCATTAAAAAGCTGAAAAGGCGGTCGGAAGTGACTCTGATCGGACAATGTCAAAAGGAACATTTTGTTGTGTCATGGGTTTCCGCGTTTTTTTTTTTTTCCACCGATCAATTTTTCATGTCTGTTAATATATATGGATGGATATTTCCGCATGATTGAAAAAAAAAAGTCAATAAGGATAACAAGTAACTTGAAGAACCTGTCATTTTCCACAAGAAAAGCGGTTAATGTTTTTTTTTTTTTGCGTTTTTAGCTCCACTGGCCGAAGGCCAGCGGGCTTATGTCATGGCCTGTTGTCCGTCGTGCGTCCGTCCGTCCGTCCGTCCGTGCGTCCGTCCGTCCGTCCGTGCGTTAACTTTTTTTTAAAACGTCTTCTTCTCTGAAACTACCCATCCAATTTTGATGAAACTTCACAGAAATGATCCTGCCATGGTCCTCTTCAGAATTTCGTGAAAGAATTTAATTCCTTCAAAAACTCTGGTTGCCATGGCAACAAAACTGAAAAATTTTGAAAATCTTTGAAAATCTTCTTGTCTGAAACCGTAAGGCCAAGGGCTACCAAATTTGGCATGTAGCTTTATCTAGTGGACCTCTACCAAGTTTCTTCAATTTATAGCCCTGGGGTCAAAATTGGCCCCGCCCCGGGGGTCACAAGTTTTACATGGGCTTATTTAGGGAGAACTTTAAAATTCCTCTTCTACCTAGCCATAGGGCCTAGAGCTACCAAATTTGGCATGTAGCTTTATCTAGTGGACCTCTGCCAAGATTGTTCAAATTATAGCCCTGGGGTCAAATTAGGCCCTGTCCGGGGGTAACAAGTTTTACATGGGCTTATATAACAAGTTTTACATGGGCTTATATAGGGAGAACTTTAAAATTCTTCTTTGACCTAGCCATGGGGCCTAGGGCGACCAAATTTGGCATGTAGCTTTATCTAGTGGACCTGTACCAAGGGTGTCCAAATTATAGCCGAGGGTCAAATTTGACTTCGCCCCGGGGGGTAACATGTTTTACATGGGCGGGCTTATATAGGAAAATCTTTCGCATCTAGCTATAAGGGCTAGGGCTATCAAATTTTGCATTTAGCTTTATCTAGGGGGTCTCTATCAAGGGTGCCCAAATTATAGCCCAGGGGGTCAAATGTAGCCCCACCCCAGGGGGTCACAAGTTCTACATGGTCTTATATAAGGAAACTTTAATAATCTACTTGTACATAGCCATATTTAGGCCTAGGGCTACCAAATTTTGCATGTAACTTTATATAATGGGCCTCTACCAAGAGGGCCCAAATTTTAACTTTGGGGGTCAAGTTTGACTCCACACCAGGGGTCACAAGTTTTACATTGGCTTTTATAGTGAAAACTTGATAAACCTGTGTCATGGATCACATATTTTACAGGGCCTTTTATTCAGCAAACTTGTTTTACATGACTTTTTATTGGGCAAGATTAAAAAATCTTTTTGTTTATAACCACACATTCTAGTTTCATATTGTAGGTCTGGGGTCAAAATTGCCTTCATTCCAGGGATCGCAAGTTTAACATGGGCTTCAAAATATTGTCACTTCAATTTAAACATTAATCAAGGGAAATAACTCTTTTTATGAAAGATAAAGTTCGTTACTATTTACCTCCCTTGATTATCAAGCTGCAGTGATACATGATTGGTGCTAGACAAGTTTTTTAGCTCCACTGGCCGAAGGCCAGCAGGCTTATGTTATGGCCCGTTGTCCGTTGTGCGTCCATCCGTATGTTAACTTTTTAGCTCACTTGAGCACAACGTGCTCAAGGGGAGCTTTTAGGATCACCTGGTGTCCGTCGTGCGTCGTGTGTCGTCAACAATTCTTTAAACATCAACTCCTCCTAAACCACTGGGCGGATTTGGACCAAACTTGGCTGGAATGTTCCTTGGAAGGTCCTCTTTAAAAACTGTTCACAGAATTTGATTCCATCAAAAACTCTGGTTGCCATTGCAACCAAATGGAATTTTTTAGGGAATTCTTTAAAAATCTTCTCCTCTGAAACCACGGGTCAGATTTTGAAATAATTTCACAGATATGCTCCTTGGGTGACCCTTTTTAAAAATTGTTCGTAAAATTTTGATCCGTCAAAAAATGTGGCTCTGGTGAATGGGGGCTTCTTGCACCATATAGAAATGAAGGAATTCTTCAAAATTCTTCTTCTCTGAAACCGCTGGTCAGATTTCGAAATAATTTCATTTCACTTGTATCGGTAGGCCTACTTGATTCCCTGTAAGTAATATGAGCCGAACATAGAGCACCTTACGCTTGCGACAGAAATCGCCGACTCACTCACCCGAGAATTGATAATACGTTACGGATATGTTTTCAAAGTGATTCTTTATACTGATAATTGGGTAAACAATTTATAACTTGAAAATCAAAATTGTTGAATTATGTGGAAAATGATTTTCGATAGGTGTTAGAAGGAAAGTACAGATAGATAATTTCTTAATGTTTATGTCATTTTTAATCTAAGATGAATTATCAGTTATGTGCATTGTTTGAACATGGTAATGTGCTATATAATTTGGAATAAGGCAAATAGTTTTATAAATTTTGGCAAATATTTTCGGTGACACTCGGCACTGTTCGGCACCTACCCCCGATTCAGGATCTAGCTCCGATGTTATTTTTGTGATTTGGTACCACGAGTCTGCGATTTCTGCTGATACATTACAGTTCAATACAGGCCTCCGAGATACGCTGCGTTAACTAGAAAGACAAATTCTTTTATATTTAATTGTGGAAAGCCGACGTATAATCATAAGAAGTGAACATCAGAGTTCAAATAATTTATCTGGCTTGGTCATAAAACGGTTGCTTATCCTAGGAAGCATCTGCGTATTTGATACGCTTCTAAAGTAGTTTTGTTGCTTAATTTCTATTCCAGCTTGTGTAAAATAAGCAAATACGCAGCTTATCTGGCTCTCTGTCTCTGAAACCATAGCGCCCAGGGTTTCTAAATTTGTCATGTGGCTTTATCTAATGGACCTTTAACAAGTTTCTTCATATTATAGGCCTGGGGTCAAAATTGGCTCCATTCTAGGGATCACAAGTTTAAGATGGGGTTCCATATATAGTCACTTCCATTTAAATATCAAGGGAAATAACTCTTCTTATAAAGGATAAAGCTTATTACTATTTACCTCCCTTGATTATCAAACCGCAGTGATACATGATTGGTGCTAGGTATTTAGGATTTTTGATAGAAAATATTCTGTTTTCAGGAAGAGTGATTCTTTCTGATGCTAATAGTTATGCTCACATGAGTGGAATATTATATTCAAAGTAAGGTTTCTATCATTCAGTATTTTTTTCCATGAACTTTACCTTTCATGCAAATGAATAAACCTGCTTGTATTGCCTGAAAATGATCAATGTTTTCGAAAGCCTTCTCTTGCAGGGTCATCAACTCTTTGATTTGTGTGGTAAAGGGTTAAAAAGCCAGTGGAGCGATACAGGGCCATCATGGCTCTCTTGTTTCTTACGTGTAGTCTCACATGTAGGCTTAATTTGTTACGTGAAATTCAATTCTATAGCGTAATTTAAGCAATAATTTGCGTGAGTAGGAACACTGTCTATTGACATGAACAAAGTTCCTTAAAACAAAATTATTTGAACAAAGCCAATGCACGTATACTGATCACATACATGTACCAAAACAAAATTACGATAATACAACAAAGTAAAAAACTGAAGGTTAATTTAATTTTACATCAATCAAATTGAGGCAGATGATTCAAACAACCAACGATCGGGTAAAAAGTGTGAAAAATAAACCACATATTCAATCGATTAATCAAAACAATAATTATAACTTAATTATTACTGATAAAGAAAAAAAAAAAAAAAAACATGATCGGTCTCCTGCATTAAGCAACCTCGGTATATAAATGTCCACCGACGTAACAATCAACATAGTTGGCCATCTGCCAAACTAACTAAAGAAGTTAACATAAAGATCGACAAAAGCAACTTTCGTTATACTGCAAGAATACGTCTTTTTATTAGATACTGCACAACAAATGACCAATCTTTTCTTAGATTTTTTGAAGGATAAAAAAAATCAGCGGGTGTCGAACTGACCAATTTTTGTATAAAAAAAAATATTGGGTGTCGAAATGACCAAAATAGGGGTCGAAATGACCAAAAAGTAACGAAATGACCGGGTGTCGAAATGACTTGTTGTCGAAACGACAGGATACCGACGCACAGACACAGCGAGGCACAGAATAAGAAAATTCAGCGCATCGACAGAGATCGAGACTTGGTAGAAATTTGACGGTCCTATTGTTACGATCAATACTCGGACGAATCAGCAGTTTCACGGTAGGTAACTCTAACAAACTCAATATGGCTGTTACCACAGATTGACGAAATGACGTCTGTCATTCTGTACTCGATTTATACGTCTAAACTCTTGCAATGAAGCTGAAACATAAGTATCCGGTATTTCGTTTGCAGTTTCTAAATTTCCAGGATGATTCACAAAAATATTGTTTTACTGCTTCTATGCAAAGTTGCGAGAAGGAGAGGTAGCTGTGTTGGGATACATTGGTTGATGAGCAAACATGTTACATTGACCTTGATATGATAGCTGAGGAGATGCTATACAGAGACTTAGAAGATGACAACTGTGCTGAATGTGAATGTGTGATTAATCTGTGTGACTTGTGTTATATGAAAGATGGCAGATTACAATAATCACAAAAAATCTGGTACTGCAGGTCTCTATAACCAGAGTCTTGACACAGAATTGATGCAGAAATTGAAACGACCAGAATTTGTGTGTGGGTGGGGTGCAGCTTTTGTCAATATTTGTGTGACTTTCCCAGTGAACAAAGTCATGTTTAGGCAACAGTTATATGGGGTGAGTACCCTCAAGGCCATACGACAGCTGAAAAAAGAAGGAGTTACAACTATGTACAGAGGTTTATCGCTGCCCCTGTTGCAGAAGACAATGTCAATGTCACTCATGTTTGGCCTGTATCATGGATTTTACAGAGGTTTAAATACCATAATGCCAGATATGTGGAGTCCTGTGAATAAAGCAACAGCAGCTATGATGGCGGGTACAGTGGAAGCAATTCTCACTCCTTTTGAAAGAATACAGGTGCTCATGCAAGATAAAAACTACCACCAGAGATTTAATAATCCCATCGATGCAGCAAAACAGTTAAAACAATACGGATTCACGGAGTTTTATAGAGGACAGACTGCAATACTACTCCGAAATGGACCCAGTAACATAATGTTCTTCCTGGGAAGAGATTATTTATCGTTAGCTTACCCAAAAGAAGGTTCAGCAACGCAGAAAGTGTTTCTAGATTTTGTGTGTGGTGCTTGTCTTGGTTCTTTAATCAGTACAATTTTTTATCCACTCAATGTTGTAAAAGTTAGAATGCAGTCTAAAGTTGGTGGAAGTCACTGGAGGTTGATTCCAACATCAGTCCATTTATTCCGGGAACGCAACTACAGCATAAAGAAAATGTTCCGTGGTGTACATGTTAACTATACTCGCTCATTTATCTCATGGGGAATCATCAATGCAACATATGAATTTTTGATGAAGACTTTCTTTATCGAAGAGTTTTCAGAAAAATGAAACACATTGCTTTTGACCCAGAAAGTAGCTTTTACAACATATGTGCCAGTATTCACCAACCACTCCTAAATCTTACCTTACAGTTTTAGTGACCCTGAAGAAGAAGCCTTTTTGAAAACTTTGTGGGAAAAGGAGAAAATGCTGGTAACCCAGCATTTTATCCTTTTTCCTACATAGTTTTATTCACCATCAAAGACAGTTCCATTGTTTGAACCTCATTTAAATTGGGGTCTGCAAGTGCTTTCAATTTTGACAAGTCTATATTAATTTCGTTTGGTAAGAGTTCACAGCATTCTTAGTCATTCTCAAGACTATTCTTAATTTCAGATTAAAAGGATTTCTGATTTGCTGGGTGTTCTGCCAGGGACTATTCAGAAAGAAAATAATTGTAACCTAAAATGGCAGAAATATGAAAATAATTGGCGCAAGTGCACATAACCTTTTACCACATAATTCCAAGTTTTAACAACCTCAAGTAAAGGCCTTTGGAAAACATTGTGTAACCAGCATTGTCTTCTCTTCCCTCAATGTTTTCTACTATATCAAAGACACAAAGTCATCATTTGTGCTACATTCAAAATTCATAGCATTTGCTGACAGCTAATCAAATCTGGTTCAGATTGTGGATAGTAATTTTGAAAGAGTAGAAAACATTGCAGGAAAAGAAGAAAATGCTGGATTCCAGCATTTTCCTCTTTTCCACACAATGTTTTCAAAAGTTTTCTATGTACTTCGAGGGCACTAAAACTCAGGATTGTGTGGTAATGGGTTCAGAGACTGAGTAATTCTCAAATTTGAGAGTAACAAAGTCCCACCCATGGGCATTATAATGGGGCATTTTTCCATTGGTACAATGTCTTAGAATCACTGCCTTGGCAGAACAATGTTGGCTAAAGTAATTGAGCCTTGCCCTGTGAAAAGGGGGTTTAATGCATCTGCAAAAAAGTATCAGCCCAGGTCAGCCTGCATAGTCAGCACAGTCTTACCTGTGTCAATACTTTTTGCTTAAGGTCAAATTTCTGCATGTCAAAGGACCATTCAAGCCAGTTGTTGGATTAAATGGATTTTATGGATCCACAGTTATGTGATTACTGGCTTGATATAATGCATCAAAGAGATGCATAATTCCACTTATGAACAGAGGATATTTGTTTTTTACGGTGAAAGATCGAAATTTATTTCATCAAATGAACATCATCGGTAATATTTTCACTCGTGGCTGTGGCACGAGTGAAAATATTACTGATGATGTTCACAAGATGAAATAAATTTCGATCTTTCACCAAAAAAAACCCAAAAGTTCTATTTATTTCATGCTTTTAACCCTTTTTCAGGGGTACTTAATCAAAATCCAGTACAGTTCTTTTCGGTTATTCCCCATGGCGTACCCCCTCTGCATAGCAGCACATTACAATGTTACTTCAAGCGCGAGAAATGTAAGGTAAATTACGTCGTATTTCCATCTGGTTGTGAGGCACGCGCATTTTACCTACGTAACTAGTGTGCGGGAACAACTGTTTCCACCTTCAATTGAAGAGTTAGAATATAAAAATTGGTATTTTCACTGGTCGTAACCATGAAATATCAAAAAATATTTCACCGATATTTCTCGATAACCTACCGGAAAGCATGAAATAATTTTAGCTAATCAGAAATTGTGTTTCTGTCTTTAAAAAAAAATCAAGACTAAGAATACAGTTTGAAATTGGCCAAGATTTGTAAGTTGACAGAAAAGATCAAGATCAGACTATATTTGTCACTATTTTGAGACAGGCTGTCCCCCAAAACCCTTGAATATTGCCAAATTTATGGGAAGGTTTTTCATTACTGAAAATGTCCATTTTGTCCATTTGGTACTGTTTGGGTTTAGAGATTATCTTAGTATGTCTTCATAAACTCTATACCACACAATAATATTCTACACTGGTCCAAATTCAAAGTGTCTGTAGATGACAAAGTCAATGTGATTCACATGAATGGGCTTGTTTCTGAAAGGTCAGAAAACATTGTGGGAAACAGAGAAAATGCTGGTTACCAGCATTTTCTCCTTTTCCCACAATATTTCCTAAAGACTAATTTTCTAGGATCACAAAGTCTTGGGATTATGTGGTAATTGGTTAAAGTGTGTTTCTGTGACTTTAGAAAGAATTTAGTCCTCTACCACACAGTTCCTTGTTTTTATGACCCTGAGCAAGAAGACTTTTTGAAACATTCTTAGGGAAAAGGATGAAATGCTGAAAGCCAGCATTTTCTTCTTTTTCCAGGATGTTTTCTACCCAGTCACAGACCATTTTGTAACCAGCATTTTCTCCTTTTCCCACAATGTTTTCTATCCTGACAAAACATTGAAGTTGGTTTTACCACTTTCAAATTTGTCATCTACAGATGCTTTCAATTTGAATGGGTCTTAAATTTGTTGTTTGGGTTAAGGGTTAAGGTGGAAACCTTTCCAAACAATTCCCAGTTTTTAGGACCTTGAGGAAGAGGGTCTTTTGAAAACATTGTAGGAAAAGAAAAGAAAGATGGCTGCCAGCATTTTTCCTTTTCTCATAATGTTTTCAACCGTTACAAAGACTAATATTGTAGTTTGAGCTGTACTTTATTTGTTGTGTGCAAGCGGTTTTCATAATGGATATGTCTCCGATTTTGTCATATGGTAGAAGTTCAGTGACAATCTTAATATGAGTCTTTCTTGTCACTTTGGCCATATATCTGTTGTTGTCTGCGAATGTTTTCAATATAAACAAGTAAAAAATTGTGTGGTATGATAAATAATTAAATGATATTTGTTATGTTATAGATCTAGTTCTACCTGTGATTATTAATTTTAATGAAATTGTTTTATTGTTTTCGAGTACAAGATCAAATTAAGCACCAAAATAGAATCTATTGTTTAACTACAGTTGTGGTAGCCTCGGGTCTAGTCTCTTCATTTTTAGCTCTCCTGAGCACAAAGTGCTCAGGATGAGCTATTGTGATCACTCACCATCCGTCGTCGTCCGTCTGTCCGCCGTCCGTCTGTCCGCCGTCCGTCCATTCACATTTCTTTGTTACACTCTAGCATCTACAAATATTAACCAATCAGCACCAAATTTGGTCAAAATATATATGACCATAAGATCTCAGATGAGTTCGATTATGGTTCTAATTGGACCAGAACAACTGGAGTTATTTGCCCTTGAATTAGAAAAATTGCTATATTTGACTTTGTTTACACTCTAGCATCTACAAATATCAACCAATCAGCACCAAACTTGTTCAGAATATATATGACCATAAGATCTCGGATGAGTACGATTATGGGTCTAATCGGACCAGAACAACTGGAGTTATTTGCCCTTGAATTAGAAAAATTGCTATATTTGACTTTGTTTACACTCTAGCATCTACAATTATTAACCAATCAGCACCAAACTTGGTCAGAATATATATGACCATAAGATCTCGGATGAGTTCGATTATGGGTCTAATCGGACAAGAACAACTGGAGTTATTTGCCCTTGAATTAGAAAAATTGCTATATTTGACCTTGTTTACACTCTAGCATCTACAATTTTTAACCAATCAGCATCAAACTTGGTCAAAATACTTATGACCATAAGATCTCGGATGAGTTCGATTATGGGTCTAATTTGACCAGAATGACTGGAGTTATTTGCCCTTGAATTAGAAAGTTCTGTAGAATAGTTCTTTGTCTGGAGCATAACTTTGTCATCTCCAGTCTGATTGACTTGAAACTTGGCATTTGTAGTTGTTGCAATAATACAGAGTGCAGTGTGAAAGAACCGTAACTCTACCTTGTACTGTCTACGAGTTATTTCCCTTTGATCGTCATTTTTACAGCATTTTCTGCTTGTCCAGAATATAACTGTGTCATCTCAAGCCTGAACGTCTTCAAATTTGGTATGCATGATTGTTAAAAAATTACGGAGTGCAGTGCACAAGAACCATAACTCTTCCTAGCACGAATTTTGAGTTATTTCCCCTTTGATCTTCATTTTTATAGCATTTCTTGCTTGTCCGGAGCAAAACTTTGTCATCTTAAGTAGGAATGACTTGAAATATGGTATGCTTATTTGTTGCAATATTTGGAAGTGCAGTGCACAAGAATTGTAACTCTACCTCGTGCTGTCTTTGAGTTATTTCCCTTTGATCGTCATTTTTACAGCATTTAGTGCTTGTCCGGAATATAACTTTGCCATTTCAACTCAGAACGACTTCAAACTTGGTATGCATGTTTGTTGCAATATTACCGAGTACAGTGTGCAAGAACAAATACTCTACCTAGCGCGGATTTTGAGTAATTCCACTTTGATCTTCATTTTTACAGTATTTCTTGCTTGTCAGGAACGGAACTTTGAAGTCTCAAGTCAAATTGACTTGAGACTTGGTAAACATGTTTGTTGCATTACCTGCCCTTTGGGATTATTATACCTCCTTGACAACTGGCGGTGGGACGGGCATATCTTGCGACAATTTGCCGCTCGTTTCATTATCATTTGGCCTTGAACCTTGATATTTGGTATTTATCTTCATTGTAAACCTTTACTGATTAGTACTCAGGTGAGTGATATAGGACCATCTTAGTCCTCTTGTTTCCTTTTCTATCATTCTGACGTTACATTGTCAAAAATGACGGCCTGGGGACATTCAAAAGTCGATTGCAGCAACGTGTACCTTATTCCATCTAACAGTGGGGTAAAGTAGATGTCGCTGCAATCGGTTTTCGAAAGTAAATGACTGAAAATAGATACTGAAATTCCAATAACCTAACTTCTGTTTGTGAGCAATCTTTAAAACTATTGGCAACAAAATTTCAAACAGGTTATTCACAATGACCTTGGATGATAGTTTAACAACAACAAGGGTTGTTGAAGGTCGCAGTGTATTTTTGATGGCCTGGACGGGTAACTCAAATATGAAATCACCTTGTTGTATTCAATTGGTCTAAAAATGGGCGAATCAATCGTTTTCAACATTGTAACATTACCCGATAAACAAGTCTATAATTAGATTATCTGCACTATTTATAGTCATGGGGAGAGCCTCGAACGTCCCCAGGCAGTAATAATAACGGAAGCCACAAACAGATACTTGTACCTGCCAAAGATCTATAGCAGACCGCACTTAGGAGAGTGCGATATGGAGTAATTAAGAAATTATTACAGCCTTGACCAAGCTACTGTTGGGGTGGTAATGGCTTTAATTGCCATCAAAAGTGCTGGGTTTTTATTGAAGTAAGCTTGGGCAAGACACTTCAGAGCCTAGTATCTGTGAAACCCAGAAAGGTCATGAAAAGTGAAGTGTTACTGTGGCGGCAGCTTGACTCTCCACCGAACCACAAAATTTTAGACCAGTCCAAATTGAAAACATTTGCAGATGACAAATTAGATTTAGCTGATATGATGGTAATTGTCCATGAAAGTGTAGAAAACCTTGTGGGAAAAGGAGAAAATGCTGGTTACCAGCATTTTTTCCTTTTCCCACAAGATTTTCAAAAGGTTTTTCCTCAGGGTGCTTAAAACTCATATTTGTGTGGTAAAGGGTTAAAACCCATGCAAACAAATATACAAACAAACAAACAAATAAACAAACAATAATTATCTTTTTGTTTATACGATTTGGTGCAGTATGGAGTTAGAGAGAATCCATAATGAGTAAACTGTTGATTTATGCATGCTATAATTATTTCATTATGAAGGGTTGTACTTATTTCATTATTATGATGTTAAGAAAGTTTTAACCAGTAATAAAATGTTTATGAGGTACTGTTCCTGCTTGTTAATGTTTGTTATTTTTGCGAGTATAAAACACTATTTTTCAACAAAACTTCTGTTTCAAAGCAGAAATATGATATGAGATGTTCTAGTGAAAAGAGGTTTAATGCATCTGCATGATGCCTTTGAACGAGCAAGTCCTCAAATAATTATTGATCCATGAAAGATACTTTGTCTAACAACCGACTGGATCATGAGATAGAGTTGTCCTTGAACATGCAAAAAATTGACCAATTACAAAAGGTTTAGACCCATGTCAGCCTACGCAGGCTGACATGCGTGAATTCTTTTTGCAGATGCATTAAGCACCCTTTTCACAGAGCATGGCTTACTATAAAGTTAAAATGGAAATGGGTTTTATTTATGGCCCAACAGGAAATAAGCTACCCTGTCCGAAACCACCTGGCTTGAAACTGCTGTACATAAAACTGCCATACCCAGACCTTCCCTGTCCAGAGCTGACCAACCTGAAACTGCTTTATTCAGAGAAGCAATATCTTGAGCAGTCTTATCGGGAATTGTTATGCCTAGCTTTGCTTAACCTGGAACTGCTCTACCTGAGACTGCTCTATCTAGAAAAGCTCTACCTGAAGCTGTTTGACCTTTGGTCCATATTCACCAACCATTCTTAAAAATATTCTTAGTATTCCTCTTCAAGGCTTTCTAAATTTGAAAGTAACCAAACTTCTGATTGGCTAAACAATCTAGTTAAGAATGGTTGGTGAATAAAGACCCTAAAGCTGCCCAACGTAGAGGTGCTATACATAGAGCTGCTGTATCTAAAGCCATTATTCCTGAGCATGGTTACTTAGAACTGCTTTACCTGGATTGGCCACAATTGAAGCTGCTATACATGAAACTACCCTGCCAGGTGCCGCTCTGCCTAGAACTTCTCTCCCTGGAGCTGCTCTACCTGAAAGTACTCTATTATGAGCTTCCATATGAAATGCACTACCTGGAAATGCTCTATATGGAAGTGCTTTACTTGGAGCTGCTCTACCTGAAAATACTGTACCTGGAGCTGCCCTATCTAGATGTGCTTTACCCTGGAGTTGCCCTGCCAGGAGCTCTGCGATCTCAAGCTGTCCTGACTGGAACAGTTCCAGTTGCAACTGCCCGACCTTGAGGTGCTCTATCTTGAGCTGTCCTTCCTGAGGCCCTTCTTGGAGCTGCTGTCCTTGTTTGGGCTCTGCTCCTTGAAGCTGCTCTATTAGGAGCTCCGTTACCTTAAGCAGAACTACCTGGAACTGCCCTATCTGGAGCTGTTCTGTCTTTCATTGATTGATTATATAGTGCTCTCAATATTTTTCAGTTCTATTGCGTCGGCAAGTGAGCCTAGCCATGCTTCCTTCAGTTTCTCTTATCAGTAATTTGCAAAATACTCTTCCCGAGCCACTAGTTGCTTTCCAACATAACTCTCGTTGAAACAATGATTAGAGGTGACAGAAGAAAGAGCCCTGTCACAATCACTTAACCCATTGTTACGAGCCAAGCGTAACGAGAAAGAAAACCAGAAACAAGCCTTTAACAATTAACAATATTTATTAATGAATAAAGACAAAATAGTACAACAAGAGTTAAGTTTGAATGAAATTTTGACAATTCTTAATCTTAGAACAAGAAATAGAATAAGTCCCTCAAAATTAAGAATTAGGTTCAGATTACAAAAAGAATGAAATTTCTGGTTCCTAAAACGTAAATTAACAATAGTTTAACTTGCAAGTATATATGAGCAACCTGTTTAAATAAAAGATAATTCCAACTTACAGATGTATATCCCAAATTAAATTCAACACTTTTCACTAATTCTGTATCCACAAAGCCACAAGTCTAACTTCAAAATCCAAGTTAAATAAAAAAATCACCAAGTAAGTCACTCCTATTTATGTCGGCTTGGAAAATTCTAGATTAGTCTTTTTTAGAAAGATGACATCATCGATTAGTAAACAGCTTGTTTACTAACAACCTGTTTCTAAAAATAACCACACTGGAAAAACCAATAAATGATCTTTCTAGAATATTCTGAAGACAGGTTACTGTATATCCTATCTACATAACACCATAATCGCATAGAAATTGGCCGTAGTAGGGATTCACATGGGAAACCCTGTTCTCAAGTCCTGTGTGCTCCACCTTGAACTGCTCTACGTGGAGCTGCCTTACCTACAGTTGCTCAACCTAGATCTGTCCCTACCTAAAGCACCTAAAGCTGTCGTGCCGTGACCTTCCTTACCTTTGCTGCTCTCTCTGAAGCTGTTATACCTGTACAGAGCATCGTTACCTCGCTCTACCTAGAGCTACCATACCTGGACCTTGATACCTGGATCTGCTCTTTCTGGAGGTGCCATACCTACAGCTTGCTATCTGGAGCTGCTCTAACTGTGGCTGCTTTAATTGGAGCTATCTTACCTGGAACTGCTCTTTATGGAGCTGCAATTCCTGTAGCTACGATACCTTGGGCTGTCTCATCTGTCTCATGATTGCTACCTGGAGCTAACATGTGTAAAGCTGCCGTACCTTGGAGCTGTCATAACTTCAGCGAGTCTACATTGATCTGCCATACCTGGAACTGTCTTACCTTGAGTTTCGTTACCTGGCGCTGCTGTACCTGGAGCTGTGCTATCTAGAGCTATTTTACATGTACCTGGAGCTGCATGCCTGGAGCCACCTTTTGGAGCTGCTCCATCTAGAGCCGCCCTTTATGGATCTGCTCTATCTAGAGCTGCCCTCTTGGAGCTAGTTTATCTACAGCTGCCTTCTCTGGAGTTGGTCGATCTTTAGCTTTTCTTTTTGCAGCTAATCTATCTTGGGCTACACTATCCGGTGCAGGACTGCCTGGAGAAATCCTTTCTAAAGCTGATCAGCCTGAAGCCTTCCTATCTGGGCCTGATCTGCACAAAGCATCTCTCTTTGGATATAATCTGCCTCAACCTGCGTGCACCCTCTTGAGCCCCTCTGCAGCTTTCCTCTCTGGAGCAGGTCAATTATGAGCTGCCTTCTCCAGAACATACCTGACTAGAGTTGACATCTCTGGAGCTGCCCTCTGAAATTTAACTCCCTGAACCTACCCCCTCTTGAGTAGATCTTTCCGGAGGAGCCCCCCTCTGGAGCTGATCTGCATGGCTCTGCCCTCTTTGGAGTGGAACTATCCAAAACTGCTATCTCTGTGGAGTTGAACTGCCTTGACCTGCCCTCTCTGTTTCTGAGCTGTGCCCCCTGGACCAGCCCTTTCTGGAGTTGATCTCTTTTGGTCTGATCTTGCTCAACCTGTCTTCTCTGGAGCTGATCTTCCCGGACTTGCCCTTTCTGGAGCTGATCTACGTTGGACTGCCTCCTTTGGTGGTGAATTGCCTACAGCTGCCGTCTTTGGAGCTGATCTGCCCGGGGCTGCCTTCTCTTGAGCTGATCTGTCTAGGCCTGCCCTCAAGAGCAGATGTGCCTAGAGCTGCCCTTTTTAGAGCTGATCTATCTGGACCTGCCCTTTCTGAATCTGAACTGCCTGGACATGCCCTCTTTAACGCTGATCTTTCTTGAGCTGTCCTCTCTGGAGCTCATCTGTCTTAAGCTACCTTCACTGCAGCTTCTTAGCCTTGAGCTGCTTTCTCTGGAGCTGGTCTGACTTGAGCTGCCGTAGCATTGGCTGATTTCTCTGAAGCCGCCTCTCTGAAGCTGATCTTCTGGCATCTGCCCTCTTTTGAGCTAGTTTGCATCGAGCTGCCCTCTTTGGAACTGATCTACCTAGACCTGTTCTTTTTAAAGCCGGTCTGCCTCGAGCTGACCTTCAGAAGCTGGTTTGCCTTGAGCTGCCCTAACTGGAGCTGGTCTGTCTGAACCTGCCCTCTGTGGAGCTGATATATCTGGTTTTTCTCTGTCTGGGGCTAATCTTCCTGGAGATGCCGTCTCTAGAGGTGATCTTACTAGGGCTTCCCTCTATGGAGCTGGTCTATCTCGAGCTGCCCTCTCAGAAGCTGATCAGCCTAGTGCTGCCCTCTCTGGAGCTGTCTGCCTCGTGCTGCCCTGTCTGGCACTGATATATCTAGAGCTGTCCCCTTTTGAGCTGATCAGCACCGAGCTGCCCTCTCTGAAACTGTCCTGCCTGGACTCGCCATTTCTGGAGCTGATCTTGCAAGAGCTGCTCCCTCTGGGGCCGCTAAATTTGAGCTGATTTGCTTTGGGCTGCTCTCTCTGCAGCTTCGTTCTCTGGAGTTGATCAGTCCGAAACTTCCCTCTCTAGAACTGCCTTCTCTCGAGTTGATCTCTATGGAGCTATTTTAGCTCGACCTTCTCTCGGGACCTGATCTGCCTAGGGCTACCCTCACTGCAGCTGATCTGACTCGACTTGATCTATCTTGACCTGGGTTTGCATTCACAAACCATTCTTAAAGATTTACTACTCTTATTCTTGCAGATTTTCTAAATTTGAAAGTAAGACAACTTCTGATTGGCTAAACCATTTGGTTTAGCCAATCAGAGGTTGTGTTACTTTCAAATTTAGAAAATTCTGGAGAAAACTTCTGAGAACGTTTTTAAGAATGGTCAGTGAATGCGGAACCTGAACCACATTGGCCTGCCCTCTCTGGGGTTGATCTTCCCGAAGCTGTGCTCTCTGGAGCTGATCTTCATGGAGTCATGCACGGCTTAACCTTCAGGTTCCTTTTTTGGACTATGGACGACGCAGATCAAGGTTAAATTACACAAATTGTGCAATTGAGTGTTACATTTCTGCCGTCTAATTCTGTCTACTGCTCTGAACTGAAGCAACCTTCAAGTATTTCTTTACGCGAGAACAAAATCATGGACTCGACCATTTTTGAAATTCCCCGTGGGGTCCCGGGTTTTTTTTAATTTATAGAATAGGACCTCGGCCTTTCTCTATGGCATGTCGTAGAAGGCGACTAAAATTAGAGACAAACGGCTGCTTTCCTCGTAATTCGTAGGATTGCAGCAGGCTGGGTAGTTCTTATTCCAAATCCTGTATTTTTTTCTCGATGTAAATAGGGTTTGGAATGGGAATCAATTGGCCTGTGGGACCCCGTGTGGTTTAATCGGGGGTATAAGAATAAACCACTGCAGTCCCGCGATCGTCACATCTGCCATTTCATCTGGCGGAACAAAAGTGACAGCATGCATGTCGTTAAAGGCGACAAAAGGGGCATCATTTTGTGTTTCGTCCATTCCTCATTTATCATGTTTGTCTTATGTTGTTGCACATGTATGTTATTTTCACCTCGCATTATTGTTTACTAAGTAAGTGCGCCCAATATGACCTAAGTTGTCGACGGGCCTTAAAACGCTATTCATCATCACCATTTTTGAAATAATTTGCAGACGACAGTTAAATGTAACTCCAATAACTTGATTTGTTTGTGAAAGATAAAAAAATATTGTGGCGAAAGAGAAAACGCTGGTAACCTGTATTTTCTCGTTTTCTTACAATCTTTTCAAAACACTTATTCCTAAGCGTGATACTATACACGGAATGGTGAAAGGATAGTTTCCTTTAACTGCTTGAAGACTTTTGTCCATTTCTTTTTCGATGCTTACTAAGGTTAACCAATTTCAAAGTATTTTTTTTAAAATCTATTTAAACCAATAGTGAAAAAACATTGTGGCCCATAGAGAAATTTTTCTGGATTTTTTTTTCTACTTACGCACACAATGATAATAATAATCTGTTACTAGAGTGAGTGGTCACGGTGGGAAAGGATTCACTTTATCTATTTGGATTCCAGTTCATGCTCTAGATGGAGTGATAGGGGAGTTAAAATGAGGAAAATAAGCGTTGGTATTATTGTAGCTATTTCTTTGTTAAGTAAGTCTGTTTGTTATATGCCGCTTTTCTATAACTTTGTTAACTGACTAACTGATCGGCTGACTGACTGGCTGGCTGGCTGGCTGATTGACTGACTGACTGAGTCACTGACTGACCCACCGACTGACTGACTTAAGAAGTAGGTCAAAAGCCAGTCGGATACAATAGAACTCTTCATAAGCATTATTTGACACACCTTAGGTAGCTTTTTTGACGGTTTTTTTTAGCTCACCTGAGCACGAAGTGCTCATGGTGAGCTATTGTGATATTGCTGTGTCCGGCGTCCGTCGTCCGTCGTTCGTCGTCCGTCGACCGTCGTCAACCTTTTACCTTGTGTACGCTCTAAAGGCTACATTTTCAGTCCGATACTCATGAAACTTGCTAAGAATGTTTGCCTCGATGATATCTCGGACGAGTTCGAAATGGGTCATGCCGGGTCAAAAACTAGGTCACTAGGTCAAATCTTAGAAAAATCTTGTGTACGTTCTAGAGGCAACATTTTCTGTCCAATACTCCTGAAAGTTTGTCAGAATGTTTGCCTTGATGATATCTCGGATGAGTTCGAAAATGGGTCATGTCGGGTCAAAAACTAGGTCACCAGGTCAAATCTTAGAAAAACCTTGTGTACGTTCTAGAGGCAACATTTTCTGTCCAGTATTCTTGAAAGTTGGTCAGAATGTTTGTCTTGTTGATACCTCGGACGGACGAGTTTGAAAATGGGCCGTGTCGGGTCAAAAACTAGGTCACCAGGTCAAATCCTAGAAAAACCTTGTGTACGCTCTAGAGGCCACATTTTCAGTCAAATACTCTTGAAAGTTGGTCAGAATATTTGTCTTGATGATATCTTAGATGAGTTTGAAATTGGGCCATGTCGGGTCAAAAACTAGGCCACCAGGTCAAATCTTAAAACAACCTTGAGTATGCTTTAGAGACCACATTTTCAGTCCGATACTCATGAAACTTGGTCAGAATGTTTGTCTTGATGATATCTCGGATGAGGTCAAAATGGGTCATGTCGGATCAAAAACTAGGTCACTGGATCAAATCTTAGAAAAACCTTGTGTACACTCTAGAGGCCACATTTTCGGTCCAAAACTCTTGAAAGTTGGTCAGAATGTTTGTCTTGATGACATCTCGGACGAGTTCGAAAATGGGTCATGTCGGGTCAAAACTAGGTCACTAGGTCAAATCGTATAAAAACCTTGTGTAGGCTCTAGAGGCTACATTTTCATTCCAAAACTCTTGAAAGTTGGTCAGAATGTTTGTCTTGATGATATCCCGGATGATTTCGAAAATGGGCTATGTCGGGTCAAAAACTAGGTCAAACTTAGAAGAACCTTGTGTACGCTCTAGAGGCCACATTTTCAGTCCGATACTCATGAATTTTGGTCAGAATGTTTGTCTTGATGATATCTCAGACAACTTCCAAAATGGGTCATATCAGGTCAAAAACTAGGTCTCTAGGTCAAATCTTTGAAAAACCTTGTGTATGCACTAGAGACCACATTTTCTGTCCAATACTTATGAAAGGTGGTCAGAATCTTTGTTTTGATAATATCTACAATGGGAAAATGAGCTATGTTTGGCTAAAAAGTAGGTCACTGAGAGAAATTCTAGAAAAAGCTTGTGTACAAGCTAGAGGCCAAATTTTCAGTCCAATAATTATGAAAGCTTGATAGAATGTTTGTCATAATATCTCGAAAGAGATTGAAAATGGGTCATGTTTGGTCAAAAGACTCAGGTGAGCGACTTCAGGGCCATCATGGTCCTCTTGTTTTTTAGACACATGCGCTTGTCATTGCCCAGACGGATGGCTGTACTTCCAGGGTTCTTGTTGCTTATTTTCGCACGAAAACAAGACCTTTACAGAAGCAGAGGTAATTACTTCATCCATTTTCCCTAACTCTTTATCAGACGAAAAAAATTTAGACTTGTCCAAATTAAAGACATTTCCAGACGACAAATTCAAGGTGGCTAAAATGGCAAACTTTGTCGTTGATAGGTTAGAAAATATTGAGGGAAAGGAGAAAACGCTGTTTACCACCATTTTCTCTTTTTCTTTTAATGTTTTCAAAAGCTTTCTTTTTCGGGGTCGTTATACACATTATGCATGTTTGTTGAAGTGTTAAACACTTATAAGTAAACCCTTAGGGGCGTTGCTAGCCCTTTTTCTCGTGAATATCATCGAAAATGTTTTCACTCGTGGCTGCGCCACTCCTGAAAATATTACCGATGATGTTCACTCGATAAAATAAATTTCGATCTTTCACAGAAAAAAACAAATATTCTCTATATATTTGTATTTTCCAGCATTATTGCCTTCAGCATCAGTCGCGCCTAGTGAAAGTAGACAACGGAGATGAAGATAAGTTCTTGAAGGCATATTCTTCTGATCTAAAAGGTAATCACAGGTTTGATATATGCAAACTTCGGGCGATCCGTTGATCTGGTCCCTCGGCTGTATAATGGACAATTGTTTAGTTGAAATTATCTAAGTACATTCCCACTGATAAACAATTTGTAATTTCTTTTTTGAACCTGACTTCGTTGATAGTATTTATCGACGAATTAAAAGACGTGAATAATTTCTTTGTAGTTGTTGTTGTCCTTGATGAACGATTTTCATGGGCCGCACCATGCTAAAGATCATTCGACCGAAAGTATTAATCTTCTTGATATGGATGAGGTTACACGCAGAACGGAATCGGTCGAGTCGTGACGTTTAATTAATATACGCTGTACACAAGTTACCCGCAAGGGTTTGTGGCCGGTGAGGAATGTTGACGAAATGACTACTACACTAACTTTAATAAAGACCTTGCGATAGGTTGAAGTGCGAAAAATAGATGTTAAGGTTGAAATTTTCCTATATGCCTTCAAACGTTCCCATTTTGCTCAACGCTTTAAATATATCTATTTGTGACCATAAATTACAAAAAGGATTGGGACGAAAGCTTACTAAGACTCATAAAGTTGCTCTCCAAAATACAATAAAATACAAGGTATCTCAAAATACAATACCGTGTGCTGAAGCTGAGTGAACTATAAGTACTCATATACATTCGTGAAGATCTGTATACGAGGTATAAATGGAGGTTGATTTGGTTATGGTGTTAAATAGCTCCAATTTCCCAGAGTGGTTGTTTGATACTGCATTTGATCACATTCCTTCCCTTGTTTCCAACGTAATGTAAGCATTACGAATTTTCTTTATTTCATGTCGTCATGGGTCAAAACAATGTACATACGAGGGGTGATCAGAAAGAACGCGGACCAGTGCCTTTATCGGAATATTGTTATAAAAATCAACTTGGAATGTTTACTGTTTTTCAAAGTAACCTCCTTTGTGTTCTATGCACTTATTCATTCTTGATTCCCATGCGCGAAACACTTGCGCGAGCCCGTCACGTGACATCACTCTCAACGACCCGGTCATGGCATGGGTTAGCTCCTCTCTGCTCTCGTAGCGCGTGCCACGTAGAGAATCTTTCAAAACAGGAAATAGCCAAAAGTCACATGGGGCCAGGTCTGGACTATAGGCAGGATGGTCTAATGTTTCTATGTTTAGTTTTTTCAAAACTTCCTGTACAAGTTTGGCTTTGTGAGCGGGAGCATTATCTTGATGTAAAATGACGCCTCTCCATAGAAGTTCCGGCTGTTTTTTTCGGATGGCCTGTATTAAATTCATTCGAATAATGCTGGCATAATACTCAGCATTGACTGTAGTATGTATAGGTACAACATGATTTAGAAGAAAACGTTGAGAAGAGAAAAACATGATGCACATAACTTTACCAACAGACTTAGAAAGTTTGGCTTTAACAGGGGACGGCGATGTTGGATGTTTCCATACACTGCTTTGTTGTTTAGATTCGGGCTCGTAAAAGTGTACCCATGTTTCATCGCATGTCACAATACGATCAGTAAAGTTTGATCCTTCTTTCCTAATGCGTTCTAAAATTTCAGAACAAATTTCGACCCTAACCCCCATTTGCTCGGGCGTCAGTAGCCGAGGCACCCACCTTGCACAAACACGCGACATTCCAAGTTTGTCAGTTAAAATCTCCTGTGCACTTCCATAGGAAATGCTAAATGTGTCAGCTATTTCCCTGATAGTAACTCGACGATCTTGCTTTACATGCTGCTGCACATCCGCGATAGTTTTGTCCGTTACTGATGTTGATGGACGGCCAGATTTAGGGTCATTTTCAACGGTTTCGCGTCCTTCTCTAAATCGTCCAATCCATTTACAAATACTGGTTTTCTTAAGTGCTGAGTCCCCATAAACTTTATCTAAATCGGCCTTAATTTCCGATGAAGACTTTCCGAGTTTAACGTAAAACTTTATAATTACTCTCTGCTCAAATAAAACGTCATCCGACATTGTGAACCGCTAACGCAGTATGTGATGTCATTGGAATGACGTCACTCTTTTCTTATTTGCCTATGACGTCATTTAAACGCTTGAGTAAGTAACCAGGTAATTAATGTTCATCTGTGCAAATTTTTGTTATCTTAAGTAAAGTAGTTTTTGAAATAATCGGGTGGTCCGCGTTCTTTCTGATCATCCCACGTATTCCTACGCAAAATTTCCACAGCGTAGCTGACCTACATATAACGGTCTGGTCAACTGTCAAAGTTGATAATCGGGGCAAAGCAACATTTAATGGAAGAAAAAACCCGACAGCAGGTGAAAATTATTCAGTTTTAGTTGATAGAGTCGACTTTGATTTACTGAAGAGAGACTATCTCTAGTTTCCAATTATGACAGCGACAAAGTCTTCGTCGAAGAGCACACGACAAAACGATTTCAACAAGTTTCCGATGAAGATCGCTCCACTTTAATTAAAAAAAAAAAGCTATCATGTCTTAAACATGAATTACATCTTAAAGCTATTATTTATGATTTAATGTCAGGCTAAAAGGAAATGCAAGAAATTCAATGATTACTGATTGATTCTATTGAAGTTTCACACCGTTTTATTATCTAAGGTATATCATGGCGGTCAGTGCACCTAGGCATGTGTTTCCTGGCTTTCTTACACCAGTGCTGACACAATTTCTTTCCAAGTCACTGACTACTTTTCTCACTTGCGTCAGAGGTGAGAGGTGAAAAGTCAACGGAAAGAAAGAAACCGGTTGTCGAATTCACAACGACCAGGTCACGAGTCGGATACGTTTACCACTGAGCTACCAGGCCGAGCGCGAGAAATTCAAGAAATCCTTCCAAATCGGTTGTGTAGCATTCTTTGCAATTTTTCGCCATTAAAAAAAATTGAACGGCTCAAATGTTGAGCCGGTCATTTTGCGAGGGTTTTGGGGCAACTTTGAGAGGCATTTAGGCAACAAAAAGTACCACTATTCGCCTTTCTGTGCCATTGAATGTGTTAAATTCAAAAAAGTGCTTCTTGCAAAACAAAAACAATTAAAAACCCAGGGTTTAGGTAATCAAACAAATAAGACTGAAGAAATATCCGATTCAGAAAGTGACCAACGTTGGAGCAGTAATCACCTGGGCAGCGGCTTGCCTGGGAGTATCATTAACGCGCTTTGGTTTCGTAATACAGTCAGTTTTGGTTTAAGACGGACTGACGAACATGAGTCACCTCATACCAGATAATATATTCAAAGTAGTGAAACACTTGAAAGTAAAGGCTCGTTTAAATTTACGACCTGAACACATGTCAACAATCATGGCATCAATTTTCAATCAAATGGAAACTCCTACACTAAATGTGTGTAAAGGTTTACTGCAATCCAATGTCTAGCTGGAGTTTTTTGACTTTCATTTCTCATTTGTTGTTTTCGGTTTTTAGTTGGTTTTTTTATTTTTTACGGTTTGTTCACCTTACATGCTACAGCAAATACCCTGATAACTTCGCACTGTGTTCCGCGATACATTTTTTTTTCTAACCAAATTTATACGATAGCGCTCAAAGAGCGATAACTCGATGTTATTGGTGATAACAAGTATACTTTTTTTTCATGTTCATCTATATTAAACCCCCACTAGAACCTTGGGATATTCCTTAGCAATTCAGATTCTATGAACGGGTGACCTTGTTTTCTGTTCAGATGCAACGCGATGGATTGGCCTCACTGATGCTGACCTCGAAGGGTTTTGGAAGTGGACGGATGGTTCGAGAGCTGATTACATCGACTGGTATCCAGGGCAACCAAATAATCAAAAGATATCCAACTGTGCTGCGTTGTTTCTACCATTCCATTACAATTGGGTAGACGAGCCATGTTCATCTCTCTACAGACCAATTTGCGAAAAGGCGTAAGGATCTGTTCATCAACTCTTCACAAGACGACGAAATTTTAGACGTGTCTATATTAGAAGCATTTGTAGAATTTATGATTCTGTCATAAAATTTAGTATCCCTTGTCTAGGGTTAGTGTTAAAATATTTTGAAAAAAGGAAGCCATTTCTCATAGAAGCATTCACAACTACTCAGTTAATGGAATAAAGTGGCACTAAAACATCAAGGACCAAACTGAACGTGAGTCAAATTGCTTGTAAAAACAAATTGTAAGATATGGCATTGCTTGTATGAGAAATGGTTTCTTTTATAACAATGTTCTCCTCTCTAATTATTACAATTGGAATGCCCCTGCCCTCAAAACTGAAGGGGAACTAGAGCAGCACTGCTAAAAATATTTCTTTCTCAGAGTTTCAGTACTGAAACTTTTGAAAACATTGCAGTAAAGAAGCCTCTGTTTATATGTGGGCAATAGCTCTTTTTTGCACAATATACTCCAATTTTGTGTTGAAAAAGACGGTTGACCGTATTATTGCAAATTATGATATTTAGTTAATAGAAATAAGCACCAATAGGTACCATTTTTATATCTTCTTATTGTTTAGAATCATAAATACTATAACTGTGAAAATTTTAAGAAAAATCTGTCCGTTAAAAAAGAGTATATTTTGTAAAAACTAACCCTTAATTTGTTGAAATTATCTCCCTTTTTTATTCGATGGTCCATATATAACATGCATTTTTGCGCATTTCCCATGCTCAAAACCAATGTTTTATATATTTTGAGCTCATATGAATGAATTCTCATTAAAATTATGTATACTTGTATATTCTTGGGATTTTTTTCTTTACGTTTATCTGACGTAAAAGATGAAAAATATGCTGAATTTGTGACTCGTATATATCTTTTTCAAAGGTAAATTTCTCCTCAGAAACAAGAACTCTATATTTTTGTTCCTTAATTTTCCTAGAGACATGATGAGCTGAGTACGTGCAAATTTAGAAAAATTGGATCTACGCTATTCGCAAAATCAACACATATGTACTCAATACACACAAGTTAAATTTAAGCTCAAGATATACAAGATTTGCAAGTGTGAATTAATTGATAGTAATATATTAGATGTTCTCGAGAGGCGTCTGCACGCCCAGATGAGGCAAAAAATGTGAGCCTTTACTTAGCAAGCGCTTTTCTCAAGCAATCACATTGTGAGCACTTTAAGTGCTTGCTTGATTAATATAGCTGACTTTGTCTCTCCTTAGTTCACAGGTTTTCATTTTGTTCTTTCGTCAGAACTCAATAAACCATAAATAAGATGTCGTAATGAAATGCTAAAACTATTATCCGATACAAAGTATTTTTACCTTTATTTTCAGAGAACCAGAAGCTCTAGTAGATGGAGGTAGTATTGTCGGATAAGTCGTGATTGTAATCATAATAAACATTAAACATATTTAGCTTAAGGTATGTGTGACGCTAGTAGCACAGAAATGGCAAAAATAAGCCATGTTCAGTGAAAAAGATATGTGATGCATCTGCAAAAAGCATTAACCCGGGTCAGTCTGTGCAGTCCTTGCAAGCTGACCAGGGTGGATTTTTTTGCTATTAGTCTATTTTCTGCATATCAAAGGACAAGTCTTCCTGATGATTCAGACGATTGCTAGACGATGATTTTATGGATCCACAATTATTTGATGAAGTGTTCGGTATGCATAACCCCCCTTTGCCAGCGCACTGCATACATTTCATTGACTTGAATAATAGAAATAGACCGAATACATTTTTTTTTCATTTTTAACGTATGATTTTTTCCCTCCATTCTATATTAGTTAGTCTAAC
The DNA here is from genome assembly GCA_946811185.2 of Hippopus hippopus. NCBI lineage: Eukaryota > Metazoa > Mollusca > Bivalvia > Cardiida > Cardiidae > Hippopus > Hippopus hippopus. The sequence continues at coordinate 9,257,257 of OX328113.1, read as the reverse complement.
GTATTTTTGTGACTTTTTACCAACGGGAGGTTATTCTTATTTTGTAATGATAGTAGAGCCATGATAGTAGAGCCATTATTTATCTATAATGGATCCCTACAAAAAAGCCAACTCAAAAATCTCGCACGATATAGATGTCGTAACTGTGTCAATTTTTATATTAAATGCTTTACAACATACATACATTTAGATGTTTCCAATCAGTCATTCCTTACCTTAATCAACCTTGGGACCATTTAAACTCTTGGAATATGCCTGCCCCGATAACTAGTATTATTTTTTATGTGCACTTCAAAATATTCAAATATTGTATCAGACAAACATGTACATGTACAACGAGATTCTTTCAATCCAGATGACATATAAATCCTACATTTATACTTCTTCAATATACCATCGAGAAAAAAAACCTGGACAAGGTTGTCATCAAGTTCGAAGCAAAAGACAAAAAATCCTAGTGTTAAAACAAGTTATTATCATCATTATTATTATTGTTATTAATTTTATTATTATTATTATTATTATTATTACAAAAGACCTTTGACTAATGTTCGACAAATTTCATATTTTTTCTTAACAAGCTGGTAATCTTTCTGTTAACTTATTTCAAAAATTGTCGACAAATTTGTCAAAAGTATTTGCAGGCAACAAACTGGAAGGCTCGAATAATGGAGTTTGTCTTTGACGTGGGTAGATAACATTATGAGAATTGTAGAACTGATTTTCTCCTTTTCACACAAAGTTTGTACACTTTCAAAGACAAATCTTATCATTTGAGTTATATTTATCGAAAGTCTTCAAATGCTTTCAAGGAGAAGTCTAAAAAGTAAAAAAAAAAAAAATAATAATGTCTGTTAAAAAATTGAACAAATGTCTGTCTGTCTCTCCGTCGACTTTCTGTTTGTAGTCTCCAATCTCTCAGCAGCCTGTCTCTCTGGATTTTAAATCCCGGTCGCTGTTTCTCTGTTTGTTGAACTATCTCCGAAAGAATAAGATTAAGAAAAAAAGACCGACTAACAATTTATTCTTAAATACCATTTTCTAACATGTTTATGCGGACTTAGCCGACAGTCTCTGCAGGTAAAACAGATCTGAAATTATATAAAAGATTTCACTTAGATTATTTGTTGATGAAGAAGTGAAAATTATATTGAGGACAAGTTAATTGAATGACTGAAATATCTAATTTCTGTTGAAAATGTGATCTTTTCTCGGCCTGCATTGATCTCGGTTCACGTGATATTGCTTACTAACAACAGATAAAAAGACTCATTCCCTGCGTGATGAATGCGTTATGCTGAAGCTTGGCCTTATTATTGTCCAAGTCCAAGTTTGAATAGCGAATTCAATGCTCACTGAAAAAAGCATAGTTTAATTAACTATGATATAAATTGCTTCATGTGATAATCTAATTATTGCTAATTTTACGCTGTTTAAACAGTACAGAGGCACAAATTTTGTCCTGTTTTATTAAGGGAATATTTAACGTAGACTGCTTGTATTTGTTAATTCTGTTCACCTCACTGAAGCCCTGTCGCCTTTATAAACTGTATTGCACTGTAGAACTTTGTGTTTTCAAGAATTACTTGACAACTGCCTTGACAGCGCCGTCAGCGCTTTGATTTTGATGTTTAACTCCATAACCTACAATTACTTACTTCTTTTCGCATATTGGCATACACTGAGCATTGCATACATAGTCACCCCATTTAAAATTGAAGGGAGACCAAAGGACGCCACAGTTTTGGACGTGTCCGCTAGATGGCTCGCCCGGGTAAAAGTCTTTGTATGTCATAACCTCACCATTATCTTTCCACTTCCAAATTCCCTCAATGTCTGAATCTGTTAAACCAATCCAGTAGTTATGGGCTGTAAGAAAGTACAAATGAGATTTAGAGTTGTTATAGTTAAATGTATAGATCTGTTCATATTGAAAGTATTTATAGACGACACAGTACAGGTGGCTCAAATGATGGGTTTGTCTTGAAAAAGTAGAAAGTCAGCGTCAAAAAAAGGAGACAAAATTCTGGTTACCAGCATTTTCTACTTTTCCAACAATGCTTTCAACAGTTATATTCCCCCTCTTATTACAGAAATTTCATCGTAAAGGCTTTGAAGGGATATGTTCAGATTCTTGTCAAAATATGACATTCCTTCTTTCCATTGTTTTTCCCTCAATGGTCTGTATCAACGAATTCTGTCCAGTTCTTTTCGCCTCTAAAAAGGTTCAGTTGCATGTTTGAAGTAATAATCAAGGAAAATGCTTATTTTATTGATCAATATATGAATTTCTTGTTTTTAACTATTTTTTCTCAATCGTTGTATCCATTAAGGTGAGGTATGTGTAGTGTGTCGAGCACAGTGCAAATATATAACTACAGTTTTTCTTATTTCAAACCCTTGTATTTCACGTAATATTTAAATGAGTTCGTTTTATAAATTTCCTCTAAAGGGAGGTAAATACTTACTACTTTAAAAGTAGAGCTGCCTTTTCTACTAATAAATGATAACTTATAGATGGAAAAAAATGTAGACATCAAGTCCATCTAAATGGTACAATTTCTAAAACATCGTTTTCTTGAGGATGCCCTTCATCATAGATATGGCTGCTCTCCATTACTCATGCCTTTACTTAAAGAGATAGGGGATAAAAAACTGGTTGAGTGTGTGATATTAAAAATCTGTCACTAGAATGGGGTGTGATGTGGTTGAAAAAACGAGTCCGAAGGATAAGTTTTTTTAACCGCATCACACTCCATTCGAGTAACAGATTTTTAATATCACATACAACCAGTTAATTATCCTATTTATTATATTCCTAATTTACCCTTATTATTGCAATAATTATCAAGAATGGTGCAATACAGGGATGGAGAAATATAGGGAAAAAAGTAGTTCCGGCAAACATTCTAAAACTATATCATCACTAGTGGTGTTATTCACTGAGAAATTCCAGTAATTTACTGATAAGAATATAATAAATCCAGTTATCAAGGGCGGTAAGAATTTAAACATGCGGAGGGAGATTTTCGGATATTTTGTTAAAGTATAAATTTTAATGTCCAATAATACAATATGAAAAGAAACTTACTCTGTAACTCACGACAAAAACTTTTTAAGAATAAATTTTCTGCCTCGGTTTCAATATGCACAAGGTGGGCCCCGCGTTGAAGGCAAAAATGCTACAAAAGAAATTTTAAAAGTAGCTTTTTAAGTACTTTGTGCAACAAAAGAATTAGAAGATCTGCGCCCGTATTCACCAGCCATTTAAAATGGCGAAATCCAATTCTGAAGAATTTTCTTAAAGTCAAAGTACGTCAAGTTCTGATTGGCTAAACCAAATGATTTAGCCACTATGAAATTGTACAAATTTCTAAATCTAGAATAGGCTAAGAATGATTTTCAGCGGATTTGCTATATAGCAAATCCGCTTACCGTGATCGTTTTGGCCGGAACCAAATACATCATGTGTAACGACGCATGCGCACTCACTTTCAGTTTTGCATGGCTGGCGTAGGGACGAACAACGCAGATCTACAAATGATATTCAGCTCTGACTTTGAACAAATAATACAAATTATGTTTGATTTCTTTATCGAAATTTCGTCAGAAATTGTCAGTTTGAAATATTCTAATTACTTAAAGAAAGTTTGGGGTTTTTTTTTCAATAAATATTGCCATATGCGTATGAACATTGTTTACACAGACTGCTCCCATTTTCACCCAAGAAATGTTCATTCACAACATGTCTCGTCCACTGTCGAAATTAACAAGGAGATTAAGCAATAATTTCTTAGTGAGAATTACATTTTTAAACTCTGTATTATATCAAATATCTTTAACTGTTCAGATAGCTAGCTAGAATTTGGCCGTAAATAGTTTAAAACCCTTTCGACAACGAATACACAGAACCCATAAAGTCGATTCGGCACCTTGTTAGGTACCGCCCTTCGTATAGCACTATCGATGAATTTCCGAATTGTTTGAAACATTTCTGTGAAACGTTTAAAAAAATGAAGATCGTGTAGTCTAGTAAAAAAAAAAAAACATTTGACGTTTGATTTATGCAAGACTGCTTCCAAAATTTCTCTCCAGTTATCGATGGGACATAAAGAAATCCTTCGTTCACAAACGGCCCCGATCAAGTACGAACCTGTTACGTGAATTTATACTGAGGATTTTCGATGGGAAATCGTGTCCTTCTCAGTGAACTGGGCATCCACTAACTTAACCTAATATCCTGAACTTTAAGCCTGAGATACTCAATTATCTTCAAGGTGTAAAAGTCCATTCGTGGTCCTTCTAATATGCTTGAATTTTGTTTTGTTACCTTCCATGCAAAAGAATTAAGAATGCAGAATTTTCAGACAGATGTTTGATAAAGGGTCCACAGGAATACATCTTAGTCTAGATCTATACGTCTTACTATTTGGACATGTAGATTTAAATTCTTTGATTTATTTTTTATGCTTGGAGATTGAAGTATATGTACTTCATTCAATAAAGTACATATTTTTGATGAACTGCTGCTCGACCCATACTAGAGACGGTAACTGTGCTTCATGTAAAGTTGAACAACAAGTAAATCAAACCTCAGAATGAAAGTATGCCTATAGTTTTTAAAGTTTTATAGAGGGACCAATTCCTTTAACCCTTAGGCTGCAAAGTGCTACATTTTGCAGACAGTGTAGATCAAGATCAGATTGCACCGAACGTGCAGCCTAATTTTTGATCTATACTACCCGGTAAGGAGGTATTTTCCCCCAAAAATAACTTTGAAATAGAAATACATTGTATTTGAATTTGTACTATTAACTTGAAAGTTTCATTTTAGTTATGTAAAGGTCAATTTTTACTTTGCATGGCAACTTGTCACACTGAGTGTGATCTTGGTCCATTCTGGCTGCTTCAGCTGTACCCAGAGCAGGGATTTGCAGATATCAAAAAGCAAATAATATCTGGACTATGTTCTTCTAGGTGATGAGAGATGATTTTAATTCTTTTCTTTAGACCATGAAAATGGATTCATTCAAAACTGCATTGAAAGTAATGAATAGCTGTTAAACCAGTGTTAATATTGAATTTCAAGTATCTCATCATGCTACAGCATGGTTTTTTTGCACATGTCCCTGCAGTGGTTCAATTATGTAATATGACTCAAGTTCACAAAGACGTGGCTCAAAACTTCAAAAAGGAATTTACATCTATATGTAAATGAATAAAACTTACATAATCACTGACAAAATGTCAAAATCCCATCACACTTTAACTGTAACTTTCATTACATGTGAGACTAAATTCTACCTTTTACATTGTACTTATTCACACCTGCATTTTTTGACTGAATAGAAATGGACCCAAGAATGTGACTTTGCATATTACATGTAGGTCTCATGTTTTATGTGATACTCATAAAATGAACTTGAAATTATTAAGTCCGTTTTTTATAGTTAAGTGTAACACCGTTTTTTTTTTTTGTAAATTGTGACTGATAATCTAAGTTCAGACTCTGCAGAATATGAGGTCTAAGCTTGAACCTACACAGCCTATGTTTTTTTTTATTTGCACCAATATAGCGATGAAAATGACATAATCCTGTTCATTTATTTAGTGAGGTTCTGTGAGACTGTGGCTGATTGGTGAAGGTGTCGGTCGAGTTATCCCGGATTTTATCCTCACCTAGTTGCTAGGATTTTGTAGGAGGAGTGCCTATCGACAAGACACTGCGTAGAATCAGCCTAGCCCTTGTAAAACCCAAGCTGTACACAAATAAATGGGTTGTTGTCACTGTAAGACTGAAACATTGTTGAAACTAATGTAACCACCAGAAATCAGTCAAACATCAAATTATTCTTGAAGGTGGTTACAATCAATTTCATGTTTTGTGCCAGTGCATGAGTTAACCTTACTTTTCTTTTGTCAAATCATTATTTCTTGACTTGTGTCTTTATGATGATACAAGGTGAATTTTCATTTATGTAACTGAAGGAAGGTATATTCAATACTAATGAATTACACATGGCCTAAATCTTAGACAATACTAAACACACCATTTAGTTTTCACCTTTCAGACTATTACTTAACATTTTTTTAGGTCAGGAATAAAACCAAGAATTTTTTTTTCAAAGAAAGAAGAAATCATTGTATCTGAACAATCAAATTGTTGTGTCTAGTTTGATTTTGTATTTCATTTTGAAATTAATAGTTTCAAGTTGTGTAGTAATAAGGAAGAACCCTTGAAGGGATTCCTAGTTGTTAGAGTCGTGGAAAGGACAATGTGCTTTCAGTAAGAAATTACATACAAAAAGCCCTTGTTTCTATTTCCCTGAGAGGACTCCAGTGTTTTTTTTTTTTTAACCCTTTACCACACAACAAAAATTGAGACTTGTCCAAATGGAAAGCATTTGCTTATAACAGAATCAATGTGACTCAAAATATGAATTTTATTTCTGGAAGGTCTCAAGACATTGAGGGAAAGGGAAAAATGCTGATTACCAGCATCTTCTCATATTCTCATATTCTTTTTAAAAGCCTTCTTCTTCAGGGTCGTTCAAAGTCGGGATTGTTTTGTAAGGGTTAAAACTAAATCATACTAGTTTCAAAACAATACATGCTTTATACTTCAGAATGAGGACAGTTTGTTTCCATTGTAGCAAGAGTAGATTAAGATCAGACCACCTAACATAGTAAAATCCCACTCCTATAGGCACACTATTTTAGATTAGAATTGTTTGCAGTCTATATGATTATACCCACTATATGAAAGTTTAGAGAGTGTTGTGTTTATAGTCTGACTAGGATTGTAAAATGCTGTTTTAACAATCAAAACCTTGATATCTGAGTACAGAAGTTTCAATATTTCAAAAGACTCTTGCATTATGATGATTAATAATGATTTTAGAAATGCTTAAAATGCTATGGTAAAGGAAAATATAGTCGTCATGTTTAGTGTATCTATTTAAGCTCACATGTTTATAAACCCTAGTATGAGCTGTTAATATTTTCAATCTGACTTAAAGCATAATCTCAGGCAAAAACCACCATCACTAGTCCTTCTGAAAACCCTTGATTTTTAGTACAGCCAAATAAAACTCAGCCAACTGGATAAGTTGTTTCAAAAGTTTTTTCTGAACATCCTTCAAAATGGGATAATATAGCTACACTTACCTTAATTAAAACACATTGTATCCTTTATAGTGTTACGGAATGGGGAAAAATGACTTTGGTAAGAATGAAAAAAAATTGTTTTCCTACCAATGTTTTCAAAAACTTAAGAGCTACATTTTGTGAGGCTGACAGAAATGTCAGATAAAGGTTACCTTGCAGGAGGCCAATGTTAGATCCACATTTGATTGATTGAATGGCGTTTAATGTCGCTTTCAACATTATTTCAATCATATAACTGCTACAACTAGCTTATTTATGTATGTCTGGGTTTCAGCAGTACTAGGCTAGGGCTCTGAAGTGTCTTGCCTAAGGACACTCCAACAGAAAAACATATGGCCATCAAGTAACAAGTCCTAAACTTTACTAGTAAACGATGCAGGACCCCAGATCCACATTTAGAGGGGAGTTAAATTTTATAAGATTGTTCAGATTAGTCTATGTCCACCATCTATGCATAAATTACTTTTTGTTTTTTAATAAAAAAAAAGGAATTAAATGGATGCTATTTTGTTATTCCTTCCTTCCCCATATGACAAGGTTTAGGCAGACAACAATTTAGAAACTGATACAAATGAGCTGAAGTTCACTCTTATGATTAAAAAAAAAGAACAATGTTAGAACAGGAGAAAATACTGTCTACCACAATTTTGTCCTTGTCCCGTGATGCTTTCAATTGCCAATTTCCTTCAGGGTTATTAACCCTTGTCCTGCTGAATAACTCAAATGATACCTTCAAGTCGACAGTAAAATCCCAAAGATTGCTATTACAAGGTAATTTTGTGGACGATAAATATCTCCTTATCGGACAGTGTAGATCAAAGATCAGACTGCACGTTCTGTGCAGTCTGATCTTGATCTACACTGTCTGCAAAAGGTCAGTGAGTCGCGCTTAGCAGCCTAAGGGTTAACATGAGTGTTCAGTAAAGTGTTAAAATAAACCCTAATCAAAATTTTCTCCAGATCCAGATGTCAGATGCCAAGGAAAGCTGACATGGATCCATAATTATGTTGTATAATGGTCTATCCCACAGATTGATATAAATGTATAGCTTGTGTTTGTAAAAGGGTACACTTATCTGTCTTGCTATCGAGCTAGTTTTTGTAGCAATGTGGTAGAGCGTTTGCCTACGGAGTTATGAAATGAAGGTTCTAGGTTCGATCCAAGCCTTTGGGGCCATTTAACAGAACTGTTGCAGATACATGTAAATGGTATTCAGAACACCTTACGGTTAGTCCAAACATGGCCTATATTTGACCCTTGAATTTTATGTCATACAAAGTTAAATTGGGAGAATTTTTGAGGATTTTTCTTGTTTTAGCCCTTTAACACACGATAAATCCTATGTTTTATGAGTCTTGTGTAATAGGGCTTATGAAAACAGTGTTGGAAAACAAGACATCAGTATTTCTTTTCTTTTTTTTCTTCCAGAATTTTTTCTGCTATTTACAAATACAAACCACATAATCTAAGGGCTCCATATCTATTGAATTGTTTGTTTATGCTCTAAACGGCAAACTATTTTTTTTTTTTGCCACAAATCAAATTATTTCGTAAAAGGCCAATATCTATATATTTCTTTTCATATAAAGTGTATGATTAAATTCAGTAAAGTGTATGATTAAATTCAGTAAAATGATGTAATTTTGGGCGTTTGATAATGGAATAGTAGGCTAATTTAGCAATAGGTCACTCTGTTTTTTTTTATTACACCAGATATGACGTCTTGATACTGATATAAATCCTTGTTGATGGCGCATGTTATTGATTAAGTACCATTCCCTCAAAGCTGTCCAAAACTGTGGCATGAAATCTAATAATACCCAAAGAGGCTGAGTAGCGCATTAAGAAAATATCAATTCAGATTTTTTTTTTTTTCTAAATCTTATCTTTCTTCTTCACTAATGATTTTCCAGCTATAATTCGGTAAGTCATTTTAGAGTTTGTCGAGGGTATGAAAATCTGAATAGTTTGTTTTAATTTGGGGCAGTCTAAAATCTTGTCCTCTGGTAAGAAGTTCAACAAGAAGGCACAAAAATTTCATATTGCATACATGTGTAAGTAGCAATATGTTGTACTCTTGGATCAAATTTGCTCATGATTGCTGAAACTGATTGACAGGTGTAGACCTTAACACTGTGTTTTTACAGAAATATCATTATATATCATCATCCTATTTTGTATAGTTTTTTAAGTCTTACTCATCAACAAATCAGCAACTGAAGTGTTCTATATATTTGTCAAATAACGTTCACTTATAAATCCATCTTTGAATTTTTTTTTTTTTTTTTTTTCCTTTCTTTTTTTTTTTTTTTTTCCCAGTCGTATGCGTGTTTAGTCCTAAATATAATACTAGCAGGAAAAAAAAAAAAAAAACATCAAATTGTTTGATCAAATTAATACTCTAATAAGTAGTAAAATAACAGTTGCTGCGCAGCATACTGGGTAGAACAACTTCGACTCCTATTGCCCTTGCTTACTCTACTAATTACTTACATATTATACATGTATTACATGTGTAATAAAAGAATTAATTTTCATTACATCAAATCATAGCTTAAAACTGTTCAACAAATCCGCTTTTCAGGACTTTCAGTCCTTTGATTAGAATGGGTGCTGCATACGGGCCCAGATTAGACCTATTCCTGGGGAAAGATCAAATGAACCGACAAAGAAGGATAATGATCACACTTTCCAATCTACTGGCTGCTTTCCCACATGAACGTTGTCGAAACAGTGTTTACTAGTGCGCGGTGTCTATCACTAGTCCCCAAAAAAAGTTTTGCGGAGCTTGGAATTGATTCATATGGCACTTCATTGGTTTCCATCGGAATTTTCAGCCAATGAATTAACGGGTAACAAATCAAACCTACAAAAGGATTCTTTTTTTGTCTATGTCAGTATCAAATATTAGTAACACTATCAGTTACAAATCCCCAATAACGGTAACAAAATTATCAATTTATTGTCATAGCTAGACTGTAGGGGAAAATATTGAAAATCCAATTATCTCCCTTGTTCGATAAGACTGAGTGTAACCAAACTGAAAATAGGTGTATTAATTTGTTTCCTTTTTTTACACATGCTTCTCTAGGAGATGTTGCGATTGTTATAATTTGGTTTGTGATTTGTGTGTAAGTTCTGCATGTTATTTTCAAAATGAAGTTTCCAAACAATTACTTGATTTTTGCATTGAAAACAGCTAGGCACGGAGCATCAATGCAAATACTTACGTATGGGTCGTCGATGGCCTTCCAGGTTCACAAAATTTGGACAAAACAACACCTACGACATACCTCTGCTTCTTATTCTTAGCCTTATGCGCCAAGGTTTTTGAAATTTGAATGTAACACAACTTCTGATTGGCTAAACCAAATGGTTTAGCCAATCAAAAGTTGTGCCAGTTTCAAATTTAGAAAAATCTGGAGAATGAGGTAAATAGTGTTCTTAAAAATAGTTTATGAATACGGACCCTTGTGCAGAAACATTTGACAAAACAACACATAAAATATACCTCTGCTTCCGTGAATGTCTTCAGATCATGGGCAAATAAGTAGCACGAGCCTTGAAAAGTCACCCAAGCGTCCGGACATTCCGATCTTGCACTACCTGGTAATGAAGGGAATATGAACCATATCAACGAAGCTTTCTAATGTACGTTCCGATTCTAGTTCTCAAGAATTTTCCAAATTTCTATGTGACCTATTTGATTTAGCCAAACAAAAGTTTTCTTGATTTATATTAGGAATGCTTTTTAAAATGATTTGTAAATATAGGCTTAGGTATTGTGAAAGAGATGATTTGATTTTAATGTTTCTTGCCCTAAAGAAACCCCGAGAAGTTAAGTAGTGCTTCTGGGTGATAAAAAATATAAAACTATCATCAGTTGTTCACGCTTTATTTCGAACAGTACAGAAATAAAATGCGGGTAAAATTATCTCCGTCGTGATAGAAGTGACAGGGACTATATTTGTCAATCATTCTAAGATATGTTCCAATTCTAACTCTCAAGGATTCATTAAATTTCTCTTTAATTCAATTTGGTTTAGAAAATCAGGGTAATTTTCTTTGATATTTTGATTGCGTTACACTTCATTGTCTTTCGATTACCAATAGTATTTTAATTGCATTACATATCTTATCGTTAACTTGGCCCCCTTGCTGATGTTTACAACTGTTACAAGCTATTGTGACCAATGTTTTCAATGGATAAGTTAGATTAGCTGTATTAGCCAATCGGAATATCTTTTATGTCATAACTGGGCGTGATAGATTGGTTACCGCTTTTGATTTAGGTAATCGATTGTTGTGTGTATATAATAATAACGGGGACCCAAAAACTCGGTTCGATATACAAACAAAATCTGCATTGCTGTTAGGGCTAGTTTTTCTAGCCATGTTCTAGTTTTGTGTATTTTTCTCGTGCAAATTAACCCTCTACCAAACGATCCCCAGTTTTAACGACCGTGACAGAAAAGGTTGTAAGAAACATTGCTGGTAACCTGTATTTTCTCCTTTTTCCCACAATTTTTCTACCCTTCAAAGGAGGGATTTCAGTTTCTTAGGCACATTGATGTTCACAGATTAGTTGCCTCCCCTGATATAGCAAAGTGTATAGGGATCGGTCAGGGGGTACAGGCAGGTCACTCTTGTTTACTTTACGTTCAGGGAAAGTCAATTTCGTTTCTTGTGGTATCTTACGCAAATCAAAAAGCAAATTGAGGTGATTTATTTTGTGTTTGTGTGTGTGAACTCATTTGCAGATTTCTATAATTTGTGAACTACATATGTTCATTAACTTTGTATGGTGCAACGACTTGGCCACTCATCCAAGCACTGGTAACCAATTTGCATATGAGAAATACACCAAACGGTAAAGTATTTCAACAGCATAGACTTCAGCTGGTCCCGTTGTATAACGCTACATTTCGTTTAACTGTCAATAACTCACAACTTACTTTCAGTTAAAATGCAACATTTTGAAAGTAAGTTACAAGGATTATCCAAGATAAGATAAATGGTAACCTTATTAGAATATCGCAGGTAAATGATGATAAGATAAAGTATAATCAAAGAACCACAGTTAACCTACGATAAGATTAGACTGGTTACCTTCCCTGATACAGCAAGATGTATAAGGGTCGGGCAGAATTATGCCCGTCTATTTGTAGACGACAAAGGTAGGTGGTGTGTTCTGTGTAATATGTCCAAATACAAAAGTTATAAAGATGCAATAAGAATACGTGTACCTCGTTCACTGACCACTTCATACTTTGAAATATGGATACGTCGAACTACTGATATTTCGAACAAATTACCTAGTCCCAGGAGTGTTCGAGCTTCCGAAGTTTGACTGTAGTTAGAAATTACTCCTGTTCTTTTTAATTTCAGGGAAGGCCACTCTCCTTTCTTGTGGTCTCTTACGCATATCAAAATGCAAATTGAAATTCTTTTATTGTGTTAACTCGATTGCAGATTTGGATAAGACTTGTGTTCGATTACTTCGTAACGTGCATCGATTTGGAAACCAATCCAACCACAAAACATAATGCGTACTGCCTAATTTGCATGGAGAAAAATACCCCAAACCCCATCGTCTTTCACCAGAGAAGACTTGAGCTGGTCCCCGTTGTATACACATAGTAATCGATTACCTGTGTTAATAATGGTAACTAACATTTTACGATCAGATGTGATATATAAAAGTCACCCCGATTGCCTTATCCAGACATTCTAGCTTATCCAATAAATAAAATCGTGTCAATAGCATGTACCAACTGTATATATCTGTATATGTACGGGGACCAGTTTACTATAAGATGAAGGATATTTATAACCAAGTACCCACGATTATTTACTACATTATCTCACCGGCGATTAACCACGATATTTTGATTACATTACACTTCATCTTATCGACGATTATCTACGATATTCGAAAAAATATTTTACTTATCTAATCACCTATTACCCAGGGTAATTTACGTTACACTTGTTATACTTAATCTCATCATTAGTTTCCAACAGTGCTTCGATTACGTTACACTTATCGCACGTTACCCACAATACTTTCGTGGTGTTAGACTTCATCCATCTAATCGGCGATAACTCTCGGTACTGCAGATATGTTAAACATTCGAATTATGTTGGATTTAATCAAATCGTCGATTATCCGCGATATAAAGTCACATTACAGTTCATATTATCGTTGACTACTCAGAGGACTTCTGTTATTTTAAATTTCTTCTTCTCGTCGATTGTCCATGATATTTTGAATACGTTACACTTCATCTTATCATCAGCCATTAAGTTTTGGGTGTTCGAACTGTCACTGTTTTAGTTCATGAATATCGATGAAAACGAAAGTTGTACAGTCAAATCTCCCTCGGGTAGGGACGCAGTTAAAACAGGGAGACTAACGTGGCAGCCATGGTATTCGGAAGATAGTTTTCCAGCCATCAAATTGTTGCTTTCATTGGTAAAGGACTATAGAAAACAAGAACAGAATAAATCACAGATACTCACTTATGGTAAAACCGAGAAGGAAAAGAAGCCTCCTCATTGCCTGAATTGTTCTTGTCTTCTACGCAGAATATTCAGATAAAAATTTGACCTCATCTTTGACCTATACTAGTGTAGAAATGTGTGAAATCCAATGATATAATTTTACGTACCTGATAACGACAGAGGCTCGTTATCGGTCAAACTGTTCTTGATTTTCAAAAATCGATTCCTGACTTTTGTTCCGAATTTTAGTCTTAACTGGTTCAGTAATTGCTATATACAGAAGAATTGGCTTCCGGTTTCTTTTTTTATTCTGTTCTTTTGTATAAATCGCAGCCTCACACATTGTCTTGATTGAACAAAAATATCTTAAAAGATACCGTTTGTGAGCTTGTTTGTTTGTTTGTTGGTTGGTTGGTTGGTTGGTTTTTATGTTTGTTTGTTTGTTTAGGTGCATGATGTTAAACACCGTTTTCAACATTATTTCAGTTACATTGCGGCGACCAGTGTATCTACCTGTGCTTTCTTGAAGTTACTTTTATCAACAATGTATACCTGTATGTGAAAACCAGCCAGTATTTTGAGAAATATATTTTGTAAAGTACCAGTAACAGAAACTCAATAAAAGCATTGATAGGTGTAATGGGCACGGCGATGTAACTAAAACAGTGTTGAAAACGGCGTTAAACACCATACCCTAAATCAATCAGTCAGTCAATCAATCGATCGATCGATTGATCGATCAAGAATATTTTTGGGGGAGAAGGATTTATTCATTTCTGTATTTTTTTCTATTGCGTTTAACCCCGTTTTCTGCCTGTTTGTCTCGAATCTCTAAAGCATCATTTTGTCTGTCTGTCTGTCTGTAACATCGCGACAGAATATCAGTCAAATTTTACTCGTAGTGGTGCTTTAAAGGTTGGACTTAAGAAGATTAACAGGACAAATTGATTATCTTTTAATCAGTATATTTCTCCTCCATCAATGTGTTTATTTAGCCGACAAGGTCTTGAGGTGCATGTATGACAGATCTGAAAGTATATAAAATATAAATTTTGAGTTTCATTGCTTTTTTATCATTATATGACGACCTTTTTGAGTTACATGGCTTTTTTATTATTATATGATGACCTTTCAGCTCTCATCTTCTTACGTCAACCGTCAAACTGAAATCCTGTGAAGACGAATCACTCCTCTGTCTCAGGAAAAATAGGTCTTCATGGACGCGTCTGTGTTATTTGATATGTGAAAATAACACGCGGATTGAAAAACTGTGCAAGCCAAATACACAAACAATAAACTTCGGAATTAAATGTCGTAGAATTAGCTAAAGATTTGAAATTGGCCACGTTTAGTCTTTATCCCGTATGAATAAGTAAGAGGAACTCCCTCAAAACACCCCAAACCACTCGAAAACACACACACACGCACACACACACACGCACGCACGCACGCACGCACGCACACACACACACACACACACACACACACACACACAATCCAAACCACTGTCAGTACACCCCAAACTATTTTCTTTTAAGGAATGAAGAGAACTTTTTTGTTTTTATGGAAGTATGAAAAAAAAAACCGTTTACAGTGCAAAGTGTGATTAGGGCTTTTTTTTTCTATACCTCAATGAAAACAAAAAAGTTCTCTTCATTCTTTATGATTCAATATCACAGAAAAGAAATGTGCACTTGAATAATACTAACTTTTTTTCTAAATCCAACATTGCGTATTTATTTAATGTCCATTTCAGCGATATCTCATAGCGCGGTAAAACTGCTCGTTCATGAGGTAAAAATGTGTAATTCATGACGTCATTATAATATTGAACATTTGCAGATTTATTAGATCTATTATTAGAAGTTCAATATGCTAGAAGTAAGTTGAAAATAAGATTGTTAGAACCCAGTAAAGTGACAATGAGTTTTAAGTTCTCACTTTGAATTTACTGTTGGATATTTTTTTTTTTTTTTTTTTTCAATATTAAGAGCAAATAAATTTAGCTAGCAATTTGGACTACGGACTCGATTCTTTGTCTATTGTTATGTTACCAAATGTGACGTCCTCATACCTACGGGGTGATTCATAATATCTGTCATGATTTCATTGTTAAATAACTTTTTATCCGCTTACGATTTAAATAAGTTTTTAATATTGTTGGAGAGAGGATAGATGTAAGTTTTATTTTACTGCAAAAGTACGGGAAAGACGTTAACGTCATGACGTCATTCATAACGTCATAAACAGTACTTGTTTTCCAAGATGGCGTTGTCCAGGAAAATGGCTGTTGAAGCACTTCAGCTCTACTTTGAGAGTTGTTCTGCTACTAAAGCACTTAGAACCATGAGAAGAAGATACCCAAATGATAATACAGAAATAAGAAAACTTTCTGCTAGACAGCTATACAGGCTTGTTGCACGATTCAAGGAAACTGGATCAGTTGCAGACAAACGCAATGATAATGCTGGAAGACCAAGATCTAGCAGGAGTTCTGAAAATGTTCAAGAGGTAAAGCACATAACTGATGAAACGCCTGAAAAGTCTGTACGTCAAGTTGTTAGTGATCTCACTAATGTGACAAATTACTCAAGTGTCTACAGGATGTTAAGGTTTGACTTGAAATAGTTTCCATACAGTATATCTGTGATGCAACACTTGAAGGAATCTGATATCGAAAGTCGTATTGAATTTGCAAGATGGATGAAGGACCATTTAGAAATCATAAATAAAATGTGGTTCTCCGACGAATCCCACTTTTACTTGAATGATGTTGTAAATAAACAAAACTGCCGCTTCTGGGGAACGGAAAAGCCGAACTTCCACAATGAGAAACCTTTGCACGATGACAAAATTACTGTTTGGGTCGCCTTAAGCAGTGCAGGCGTGATAGGGCCATTTTTCTTTGAGGAAAAAGGTGAGAACGCGACAGTGAACAATGAGCGTTATATTCAATTACTCAAGAATAAATTATGCCAGCTTTAAGAAGAATTGGTAAAAATATAGAAAATATGTGGTTTCAGCAGGACGGGGCGGCACCTCACACAGCAAAACATGTGTTGTCTTGGTTACATGAAACTTTCGGTGAAAATTTCATCTCATTCAAAACTGAAAAGATTTGGCCTCCCCACTCCCCAGACCTCAATCCGCTTGACTTTTTCCTTTGGGGATACCTTAAGGATAAGGTCTACACATCTAAACCAGCAACTTTACAACACTTGAAAAACGCGATCCGTAGAGAAATCGAGAAAATAACACCGGAAATGTGTGAGTCCGTGATTGACAATTTCAAGAAGAGACTTGACGTCATTATTGCCCAAAAAGGACGTCACATTGAGCATATGATGTAAATCTATAAATTGAGATACAGACCATGATGAAAGTGTAAGTTTAATGCTTTTACTATCAAACAAAACTTACAGGTCTCTAGATTATGTATATAGGGAGTGAGTACAGCCATTCCAAACTGTATTTATACCATTAACGCTGAAGACCATGACAGATATTATGAATCACCCTGTATTTAAATTCAATCCAACACGTGTTACTGACCATGTGACATTCCCACAAGCAGTTATTAACTTCTGGCTCGAAACCTATACCTGACGAAAATATAGGCCTATCCAAGTTGAAAGAAGTTGCAGATGACATATATATCCATTGTGATTCAAATGATAGGAATTGAAAGGTTAGAAAACACTGTGTGTAAACATGGGAAAAGGAGTACGTGCTGGTAACCATAATTTTTTTCCCACTGAGTTTTGAAGAGTCAAATTTATCAGGAAAACGGTAAAAGTTTGGGTAAAAAGATGCGATTTTGACGTTTATTTAACGGGGTATTCTTTTCTATTATTAGGAGACAAAACGTCCTCATACCTATTTAAAAACAGACAAGACGTGTTATTGATCATGTGACATTCCCCCAAGCAAATAATAACTTCTGGCTCGAAACCTGGTTGATTTTTGCATGTCACTTGCTCAATGTATATACAGCCTGGCGTAATATACTGGTAATTTCTGTCAGCATACTGTTTAAACATGGCCGGGGCACGTCTTATTTTAAGTCTCATGCAATTCAGGCATTCTTTGGCCCCCAACTGCATTCATTATCTCCTCCTCTTCACCTCACTGCAGCGGTGCTGCCTGTATCAATATTTTTTTTTTTGTAGCAGATGACACATTATGTATCTTTAAGGTAGTAGATCCCTCACGCTTCTAGTGCAACATGGAATAAAAATTCTTGTTAGTTGATAACTAGGGATTTATACTGATATAATACTTTTGCACATTTTTAACCTACCAGAAATTCCTATGATGTCTATCTTGAAATTATTTGTTGATACTTTTGTTAGTTACCTGAAAAGGGAGGTAATTATTATCTCCCTTTGTAATGAGAAAATAGTGGTTTTAGATTTATAAATGATAATTCTAAGAAGGAAAAAAGGAAAAAGTGGCTCGGTTAAAGTAGTACAATAATAATCATTTTTAATCATAGCAAATTTTGTAGGATAATATTACAATGGAAATAGCTGTTTTCCATTAGGGGTCTACTACCTTAAATGTTCCTGACATCTGCCATCACAGTGCCGTCAGCACTTTGATTTGATGTTAACCCTTAGGCTACAAAGCGCGACTCATTGACCTCTTGCGTACAATGTAGAACAAGATCAGACTGCTCAGAATGTGCAGTATGGCCTTGGATTTACATTGTCCGATACAGAGATGCCCCCTCCCACACACACACACACAAAGAAAAATAAGTTTGAAATACCAATATTTGCTTTTTTAACTTTAGCAGGTTAAGGGTTTAACTTCGCACTCTGTCGGTACTTACTTCTTTTCGCATATTGGCATACACTGAGCATCGCATTTAATGTCATTCCATCGAAAATCGTGTGCAGCCCAAAGGGCCACGCAGTTTTCGATGTTTTCGTTATCTGGCTGGCCCGGGTTGAAGTCATTGT
The DNA here is from genome assembly GCA_946811185.2 of Hippopus hippopus. Classification (NCBI taxonomy): domain Eukaryota; kingdom Metazoa; phylum Mollusca; class Bivalvia; order Cardiida; family Cardiidae; genus Hippopus; species Hippopus hippopus. The sequence continues at coordinate 9,238,621 of OX328113.1, read as the reverse complement.
ATGTCATAACCGCGCCATCATCTTTCCACTTCCATATTCCCTCAATATCTGAATCTGATAGACCGATCCAGTAGCTATGGGCTGCAAGAAAGTTCGATGGGATTTAGAACTGTTATAAATAAATCTCTTGACTTGTCCAAATGGTAAGCATTTATAGACAACACATTAACTGGCCCTCAAACGATAAGTTTTTTCTTGAAAAACTAGAAAGCGTCGTACAAGAAAGCCCAAAATGCTAGTTAACAGCATTTTCCGCTTTTCCCGCAATGCTTACGACTTTTATGTTCCCAAGGGTTGTTGAGACACGGAATTACTTGCTAGAGGCCTTTATTGAAAGGCCCAATAGCGGCCAAAAATAATGCATGTGTTATGTGCATTTAAATTCAAATCATACCATTTAAAAGTATGGAAAATATTATGAAGATGACAATCTGTTATTTATGGCAGGTCAAAGTGTTAGTCGCTGGTAGAAAAATGAATTTTAAGATGAGTTAATAAGTAAACAAGAGAAAGAGTGACCTAGCAACTTAAACTAGTTTTGAAATAAAGTCCTCTGTCAGCGACTTACACTTGGATCGACCGTACAATAACAGATTGTAATCTTCACAATAATTTACATTCTTTTAACGACATGTATCACAATTTTTTCAAACAGACAAATTAAACAAAAACGCACATACAAAGCTCATCATGTCTCTGGGAAATTACAGTGAAAAAAAATATGGGTGACCGTGCTCCATTCTGAGAATTTTGCCTTTGAAAAAGGTATATACGGTTCCAGAATTCAGCTTATATTGGATTTAACACACTTTTCTCTAATAGTCAGGAAAATTGCTGGAAGAATATACAAATATAATAATTCTAATGAAAAATAATTTAGTTTTGCAAAAAAAAAAAAAAAAAATGTAAAAGCCTGGTTTTGAGCATAGTAAATGTACAAATATGCATGTTATATATAGACCGTTGAGTTAAAAAGGGAGATAATTTGACCGAATTCTCCTACAATAATTTTCAAAGTGGAAACAGCCATACCTCCACAGCTTTAAATTTCCTGCTTGTGTTTGCTTGTTTGTTGTGTGACGCCTTGTCAACAGTATTTCAATTATTTCACGGTGACAGTTCACAGATCCATTTTTTCTCTGTACTAATACTACCCGAAGAAAGTGCTACTTGTTTCAGTGCACAAATAGTATTACCATATGTGCAAAAAATGCAAAGGTGCACTTTTGATTCAGTATCCATGATAAAAACACGTGTGCAGTAGGATGCGTGCGAACATTTGTCATACACGTCGTTGAATGGTATGGTTTAAATTTAAATGCATTTTAACACCCGCATCGTTTACTTTTGGCAGCTATCGTTACTTTAAATGGATTCAGTTATTGGGGGCGGTAAGAAATATCAATATGTGTTTGCAACATTATAGTCAAAGGGAGATATAGAGGATATTTATTCATTTTTTTTTTTTTTTTTTCAGTGAAAGATCGAAATTTATTTCATCGAGTGAACATCATCGGTAATATTTTCACGAGTGGCACGGTATTTTTCACCGGTCGTAACCATGAAATATCGAAAAATATTCCACTGTTATTTCTCGATAAACTACTGGAAAGCATGAAATAAATTTGGATATTTTGCCAAAATATAAATTTCAATGTCAAACAGTATATTATGAAAAGTAAGAAACTTACTCTTTAACTCACGACAAAAACTTTTTAAGAATAAATTTTCTGCCTCTGTTTCAACATGCACAAGGTGGGCGATGCGTTGAAGGCAAAAATGCTGCAACGAAATTTTTAAAAATATTCATAGTTCTTCGTGTATAAATAGATAATGAGTTCGGGGTCGGTATCCGCCAAAAATTTTAAATAGCAAATTTCGTCTAATTCTAAAGTTTTCTTTATTGTAAGTATTCCAATTTCGAAATGGTTTAGGCAAACAGAAATTGAATTAGTTTCTAAATATAGAAAAAGACCAAGAATGCAAAATTATGATGGTAGGTGAATAAGGGCCCAGATCTGAAATATTCAAAGGTTTTTAAGACTGCCTTGGTCTTTTCAGCCACTTCTAACACCATTGAAGTAAATTTCAGGGGTAAAATGTTCGGCCAGTAGAGAACTCAAACCCGGGACTCATGCCCACGGGGCGCGTGATCTAACCACTGAGCTACCCGGACTGCTCGACATACACGTTACAACAGATTATTACTACAAAATATTGCGACAGTGCTCGGTCTTCTCTCAACATCTCAACAACCTCTGAAAATTGTTACGTAGGAGAGCAGCCAGTGGCCTTTGAAAGAGTGTTGTATTTTTTAGGTACAGTAGAAAGGAGCAGGATACATATAGCATGGGTAGGTGCACTGACCGTGCACTGGCCGCCTTTTAGTAAATTCTGACGGGGACATTTCGGTCGAAACGTTGTAGAAGGTGCAAAGGATATTGAGGATAAAAACAATGGAATACCATGACGGCGATTCCTGTCAGTCAATCTGAGACTAAGGGTAACCAAAATAATAGATTAGTCCTTTTACATGTTTTATCCTTGATTCCCTTGTGGATGTTGCGATAAATATATAGTTTGATTTATGATTATATTTGAGGTCCTTATGTAATTTTAACCCATTACCACACAATCCCTACTTTTGACGCCCCTGAGAAAGAAGCCTTTGGAAAACATTGTGGGAAAAGGAGAAAATGCTGGTAACCAGCATTTTCTCCTTTTCCCACAGTGTTTTCTGCTCTTCCCAAACCAAATTTTAATTTTTCAGTCACCTTTATTTTGTCGTCTGCAAATGCTTTCAATTTGGACCAGTCTAAAATTTTCTCTTGTGGTAAAGAGTTAAAACAAAGTATGCTCTCAATCATCTGAAAAATGTGTATTAATCATTTGGTATAACAATCTAACCAGATGTAGTTGAGATATTATCTCAAGAAATTAGCTATGTAGTGCAAGAAAACCAAGGATATACACCAAGTAATCCCCTATCAGGACCAAAGTAGAACTGGAGAGGACTCAATGGAATCACTGAAGAATCGCCCCCATTTAAAACATACACGGTGTTGGACTGAATCAAGTGGAGGAACTGATCACTATCTCTCAACGGGAAGAAGCATTCTTGTATCTATTGAATATTGATAAAAACATACAATTTGGCATTCAAATTTTCTAGGGCCAAGTACGAAGTTTGAACGAGAAGACTAAAGTACGGGCCGATGGTGCCTATCGGAGTCCATATTTACCAACCATTCTTATAACTTTTTTAGCCGTATTCTCCAAGGTTTTCCAAATTTGAAAACAACACAACATCTGATTGGCTAAACCAAATGGTTGTGCTACTTTCAAATTTAAAAAATCTGAGGACTGAGATCAAGGATGTTTTTAAGAATGGTTTGTGAATACGGACCCAGTGCTGAATCATTTGACAAAACAACACATAAAATATACCTCTGCTTCCGTGAACGTCTTCGCATCGTGGGCAAATAGGTAGCAAGAGCCTTGAAAAGTTACCCAAGCGTCCGGACACTCCGATCTGGCTTGGCCTGATAATAAAGACAACTGGGTGAGTATTGGCTAACCCTTTTAAAATGCAATGGCTAAACTGTTTGCTTTAGCCATTCAGAAGTTGTGTTACTTTCTGAACCTAAAATTAGACGTAGAATGTTCTTAAGAATGGTTGGTGAATACGAAACCAGGTTTTTCCCCTTCTTTAATTTAGAACAGTACCAAGATAAATAGCGGGTCAATTTATCACCGTTGTAGGTGACCCGACAAGATTTGGTCCTGTTATTGATTTCATCGACCCTTTTTGTCAGTTTTTGTATAGGTTTTCAATTGATTTTTGGTTTAGCTGATAGTTCTGGTTTTTGACCTACTTTTTGGTATTGATAACAAATTAATAAACAGAAATTTTTTATTGGTCAAAAATGTAGACATGTTCATATTTAGGGCTCCTGCCTATTTGTCGGCAAATTTACGCCGTCTATCTTTTTAAAAGATATTTCTTGTTATTGCTTATATATTAAATTAATTCGACCAGATTGCCAAGACACTTGATTGAATGTTACGGCTAGCAAGTCTCTTCAATCCAGAGAAGTATAGCTTAGGTAGCTGGCTCATCAAAATCAGACAAACAGACAGAGGCCTCTGGCATTTCACGAGAAATGGTGTTTAATTGATTTTGCGTTTATATATCGTCGCCACCGGTGGCCCATATGGGCGACTCCCCCTGAAGGCTTTTAACTTTTGTGACGAGAGATAGTGCAGGATACAGGACGAAACCCATCCTCAGTTACGTCCGGTTCTATAACTTGCTCGGTGTATAGCACCGTCAGACGGGACCTCGGTTTAACGTCTCATCCGAAAGATTATTAGTAATTTTATATGTCCAACCGTGGGGCTCGAACCCTTACCCTCAAGTTACCCAAGACTTAATGTTTACAAGTCCTCCGCTCTAGTACTTGACCTATGGGGCTAGTCAGGAGAAATGCAATAGTTTCAGTCGATATATCTGCACAAGTATCCCAATATTTTTCCCAGCTTATCTCTTTGCATTAATTGAAGGGAGGTAATCATGCTAGACATAACATTAATGAATACAAATAAAAAGAAAGAGATGTAGAGATTGGTGTGCCATGGTTTTGTTTGAAAATAAACAGACCTAGAGGATATTTTTTTGTTCGGTGAAAGTTCGAAATTTATTTCATCGCGTGAACATCATAGGTAATATTTCACTCGTGGATGCGCCACTCGTGAAAATATTACCCATGATGTTCACTCGATGAAATAAATTTTGAATTTACACCGAACAAAAAACAGATTTACTATTTATTTTATGCTTCTAAACCCTTTTTGTGGGGGAAATTACATCAAAATTCTAACACAGTTATTTTCAGTAATGTGGCATACCCCCTCCGCATAACAACATTACATAAAGCGCGAGATATTTCGGGTAAATTACATGTACGTCATAATTTCATTTGGTTTAATGGCACGCGCTGTTTACCTAGATAACTAGTGCGCGGGACCTACTGTTTCGACCTTTAGGCTAATTGAAGAGTTAGAAATGAAAATCGGTATTTTTCGTTGGTCGTAACCATGAATATCAAACAATATTCCACCGTTATTTCTCGATAAACAACTGAAAAGCATCAAATAAAATTGTATTTCTAGTCATATATGTTAAATGTTCATATACACTTAGATCTACATACTTTACCTACATGTATGTAATTCGTACTCCAGTGTCAAGACGTTGCTTGAAGGTGTCGATGAAGGTTTGGTACATTGCTGATGTCGAATGAAACTCTCAAGTCTCTAGATTTTATAGCAAGGATCTTGTAGATCTCGGACTATTTTTAGTGTCCGATTCTTTGTTTCTAGGGGTCCGTGCTAAATATGCCTAGCATGGGGGGACTTCAGACCTACAGATTCATCATCGATATGAAATATTTCTGCTGAATGTCGGATACACCGGACTGTTTTCTAGATCTTCATTAAGTACTGTACTCAGGCGATATTTATTACAATACTTTGATTTCGTTACACTTCATTCCCTAGTTGATAATCCAAAGTAATTTGAAATTCTTTTATGCTTTTCAGTGGTTTATAGAAAACCAACGGTGAATTATATCCTTATAATTTACCAATGAATGTTATGATTTACCGGTGAATATTATAACTTTTATTTTTGACGTACCAAGGATATTTAGAGACCATAAATGAAAACTTAGCCGGTGAACGTCACGTTTTATGACGTAGTCAACATCACTCATGACGTCATTATTACAGCGAGTCCATATCCGACTAGATCTAGACTGAATAGATCTATTTCGCTCCAAAAAAAAAAAAAACCGCACATATTTTTCACGATGAGCTAAATGTAGATGTGAAAAAAAAAAGTTGAATTTAAGAGCACACAAGAAATAGGATAATTGTTTGTTTCAGTGAATGATCGAAATTTCTTTCATCTCGTGAAAAGTAAAGGCCTTATTTTCACCCGTGGCTTCGCCACTCGTGAAAATATAGCCTTCGTTTTTAACTCAATGAAAGAAATTTCGATCATACACCAAAACAGACAATTATCCTCTAAATGTTACACTTAATTTAATTGTCGAACACTCTCGGCATGAGACGAAACGAAAACAGAGAGACTAACGTGGCCGCCGATAGATCTAGATCTAATAGACTATTTAAAAAAAAAATGGTTTAGGTAGATCTAGCAGATTATAAATTGGTTGCTTCCATTGATCAAGAACTAAAGAAAACATTAACCCTGAGGCTGCTGAGTGCGACTCAATGACCTTTTACAGACAGCGTAGATCAAAAATTACCTTCGAAATAGCAAAATTTGGGTTTTTACTATCGTTTTGCAAGTTTCATTTTGCTTATTAAGCAGGATAAGAGGTAAGAAAAGAAATGCCCATTAACTCACTAATTGTAAAACCGAGAAAAATTAGAAACCTCCACATTGTCTTCATCGTCCTTTCTTTTCTACGTGGAATGTTCAGATAAGACTTCGACCAGGTCTTTGACCTTTTACAGAAATGTGTGTTATCCAAAGAATAAATATGACATCGTAACTGATAACGACGAAGTTCTTTTTGCGGTCAAAGCTTTCTTGATTTGCAAAATCCGAATTTTGACTTCGTTCCGAGTTTTAGTCATACTCTTTGCAGCAATGAAGCTATGGCTTCCAGTTTCCAATTCTATTCTGTTCTATTCTACGTAAGACGTAGCCTTGCATATTGTCTTGATTGGACAAAAATATCCTTAAAAAGTACCGTAGTCGGCTTTTAACTCGAGAAATGTTTTTTTTTTTTCGGTGAGCTGGATTTGCTGGCTTTTGATCTACACCTTGGTACTGATAAAAAATGAACAGATGGCAATTTGCGATTGGTCAAAAATATTTTCATTTTCCAGTATCTTCTGCGCCGTCCAACATTTTTTTCAAAGGATATTTTTTGTTATTTAGAGATTAAAAAATCCCTGTTATTCAATATCAGGGTTTCGTTTCGACGATGGTTATGTGGAAAACCAGTCAGTGGCCTGAAAATGATATTTTGCGAAGTGCATGTAAAAGAATCCAAATGAAAGCATGAATAGATGCACTAGCCATTGCAATATAACTGAAATAATGTTGAAAGCGGTGCTAAACACCACGCAGACAGAGAGACAAAAGAATGTGGCTTCTCGCATCTATTTGTCTTTCGGATTGACTCGAAATAAAATTTATTTCCGCCAGTGCAGTTCGGGTATTTTCGTGTATCTGCATAAAGCCATCATAATTATGCATGCGTTTGACATCAAAATATGAGCCATGCTCTGACAAAGGGGGGTTTAATAAGTATAATTTTAGCAAGCAAGTCATCATATAATTATGGATCCATAGAATCCATTTTATTTAACATCCGACTGAATCCTGAGGTAGAATGGTCCTTCATTTTCTTCCATTCTCATAAAGTTTTTGAACTCTTCGAGGACAATTCTTTAACTTGAGTCACATTCTATTTCTGGTGTACAAATGCTTTCAATCTGGTTAAGTCTAGAATTTCAGTACATGCTATAGAGAAAGTCGTCGGATAGTTTGGTATAATGAGTTAAGGGTCGGTGTTTGATAAAGGGTCGATTATTAAACTTTATCGTCAATCCATATAGGAGAAAGAAAGGACTTATTCTTCACCTCGGATAGTTGGGTAAAGTTCGTTTTACCCTTACACAGCTATGTCTGATTCAAGGACCTTTTGCGTACAGTGAAGATCAAGATCAGACTGCACAGAACGTGCAGTCTGATCTTGGATCTACACTGTCCGATAAGGAGATATATTTTCTCCAAAAATAACTTTGAAATGGGAGAATTTGGGTATTTACAATCAGCTCGGAAGTTCCATTTCACGTTTTAGCAGGTCGAGAGTTAATCCTGCTAAATCAGTAAAATAAAACTTTCAAGTCGATAGTAAAAACCCGAATAATGTTATTTCAAACTTATTTTTGGAGAAATATATCTTCTTATTGGACAGTGTAGATCCAAGATTAGACTACACGTTCTGTGCAGTCTGATCTAGATCTACATTGTCCGTAAAAGGTCAGTGAATCGCGTTTTGCAGGTTAAGTGTTAAGACTAAAACATGGATGCTTTTACACGAGACGGAGTTGTGAAGGACGTACTAGATTCAATTCCGCCATCTTGTTTGAGGGTAAGTTATTACACACCCTGACTTTTTTAGCTCTGCTGTTTACGAAGACAACGTCCAGGTATTGTCCTTGCCCTGTCGTCGTTTTCGTCTGCGTCGTCGTCTGCGTGCAAAACCTTTGATATTTTATAATATCTCTGTCATTACTTAAGATATCTACATGTTCTTCAAACCTGGACTATTTAGTTTAAGGATAGGATAGTAAACGCGAGTTATTTTTCTCCAGCAGGTATTTGGTTAAGGATAGGGCACCCTAATGCGGGTGTAACATCGCCTTTCATCGCCGAAAAATATACGGATTCGGCCAAGACTCGGGTAACCCGTAATCGATCGACCGATAGATGCCTGTTCTCCGCATCGATTACGGATTACCCGAGTCTTAGCCGAGTCCGTACGATGAAAGACGATGTTACATTAATCCATTAGGGTGCCCTATCCTTAAATCAAATATATGAGCCATGCTCTTTGAAAAGCGGGCTTAGTGCACATGCGAAAAGTATAGAACCAGGTCAGCCTGCGCATTCCGCGCAGGCTGACTTGGGCCGAAACTTTTCGCTATTGATCAATTTTCTGCATGTCAAAGTACTAGTCTACCTCATGATTCAGTCGGTTGCTAAACAAATTGATTTTTGTGGATTCATAGTTATGTGATGTCTTGCTGGGTGTGATGCATCACGGAGGTGCATTAAGTCCCCTTTTGCCAGAGCTTGGCTCATATTTTAGATTACATCGACTGAGAATCAGGTTCTTGCAACTTATTCTAATCTCTCTTGATTCTGCTTCCTTGAAACTACATGTTTGGGCCAATGAAGGGTCCCAAAGTTGCGTCCCGCTCCCCCCGAGAGTCGAACTCAGGACCTTAGGGTTGCGAGACCGACGCTAAACCTCACAACCACGCACACCACAACCCTTCCTACTTATTTGTCGTGACACGTTCGACAAACCGTTTTCAACATTATTCGGGATATATCATGGCGGCAAGTACACCTTTTTATGTTATCCTGGAGTTTCGTTTACCAGTACTAGGCAAGATATTCTTCCCAAGCCACGGGCTGTTCTCCCACATAACCATCGTGGCGATATTGAGCAGCGATGAGAGAGGAATGAATTCTGTCGCAATGTTTATCATCAATCCTCGGAAAGAAGTTTCGCCGAGCTGGGTAACTACGTTACACCACGTATTAATTACGTCCTAAGTACGCGCAACTACGGTTAGTTAGTGTCAACTGCGTTAAGCTACGATAAAACGTTGTGGCTGCGCCTGCTCAGTACGGATAAGCTACAGTCATTGTGCTTATGGAAGTTGACAAGCCAGAAATGGTTGATTGCTTATTCTGCCATTCCGCCTTGGAAGAAAAGATGTTCTTCCAAAACTACGGTCAACTACTGTATACACTACGGTTAAGTAGGGTTAATTACAGTTAACTAAGGTCAAATACGTTCAAACTATGATCACAATAGGGTCACAGCATCGTAGTTTACCGTAATAAATTTTTGAATATGCTCAAAAAAGATGTACTTACTCCAGGCAAATCATAAATTCAAACTACATGTACGTTCATTACTACGTTGAATTTCGGTTATCTACGTGTAACTACGTTCAACTACGTTTAATACGCTCAACTACGGTCAACAACGATCAACTACGTAAGGTGTGACCATGGTGTAAGCTGTTAAAACAGCGTTAAACTCTAATACAAACAAACAAATCCTTGGGTTCATTTAAACACTGGTAAGGATCAAACTATATTTTTTCTTACTTAACCCAGATAAGAAAACACGGTATTCAAGTACAGCCCAGAGGTCAGCTGACGAAGAAAAAAATGTGACAAGATTTGTCTTTGAGAGTGTAGAAAACATTGTGGGAAAAGGAGAAATCCTGGTTACCAGCATTTTTCCTTTTCCCACTATGTTTTTAAAAGCTTTTCTTCCTCAGGGTCGTTAAAACACGGGATAGTTTGGTATAGGGTTAATGTATGAAATATGCTCTGGCAAAAAGGACTTTAACGCATCTTAGTTATGCATTACACCACGCAAGTTATCATATAATTATGGATCCATAAAATCTTTTGTGTCTAACAACAGACTGAATCATGAGATAAAATGGTCGAACCGCGCAGGCTGACCTGGGTCAATATTTTTTCCAGATGCATTAAACCCCCTTTTCACAGAGCATGGTTTATCTATATTTTTCTTACTTAACCTAGGTAAGATACGACAGTGTTCAACTACAGCCCGGAGGTCAACTGACACCGACTCAAGTCAAATCCTGTCCACAAATAGATTATGTAGCTCAAGCAGAGGACATGTTTACTCTGATCTTGAGTGGTACGTATGGTATCAATCTACTGGTAATTATTTTAAAGGGGACTATTAAAATTTTGATTATCTCACCAAGCTGTAAGAAATGATTCCTCGCTGAAATAAGTAGGGCGATAATGGACAAATCATCAGTAAAGAAGAAAGATAAATGTGAAAAAAATAATATTTTCAGTACTATTTGCTTAATGGACTACGTAGCCTCTTAACGTGTTTTAGACTTTGTCTAAGAATTTCACAAAGGTTTGTGGGCATGTCTCGTGATCAATAATATGCGTCGATTATGTGTGATCGTATTCAAGGAAGAACAATGACATCATAAAGCGACCAACCCGTTATATGAACGTCAAAACCAGCTCTTTTAACTGTCCAGTTTCTTTACGTTTGGGCATAAAAGGGTAATTTATAGTACTTATTGCTGTTTGATAAATAAATAAATTAACAAATAAATAGTTGCTTTCGCGTTTAGTGTAGATCAAGATCTATAACGTGCATTCTGATCTTTGACCTACACTATCTGCTTTGCTAAACCATCCTAGACAAAATCTACCTGGATATTGCATTTACATGTATTTAAGTCTTAATTCCAGATTTTTATGTCTGTTGGGGGTTATTCGACCTTCTAAGAGTTGAGTGGTAAATACAAATCCGCTTACTATAACTCTGTGCAAGATTATAAACTTTAGCCTTGCCCACTGGTGGGTGTACATGTACATGTATATGCAGACGACAACATGAATGTGATCCAAATGACGATACTTGTCTTTAAAATAGCAGAAAATAGTTTGGGAAAAGCTACGGAACTAAACCAGGGGATGTGTTTACTCTAAATAGTTTAAAGTGTACCTAAATTCTTACTTTCAACTCTTTACCCGAGTTAAAACTTTAGACCTTTCCATGTTGTGAATATTTGCGGACGAAAAAATTAAACCTGAAACTAACCATGGAATTGTCTGTGAAAGAGGGAAAACATTGTTGAAAAAAAAAGAATGTTCAAGTGCAAGCTTGGGAAATGTTTGCTTTATTCCTGAGTGCTATAGTCGACCCAACTATTTACTTAAACTCTTTACTCGACGAAACGATTTGAATTGTACTAGATCTACACCATAATTGCAAGCATTTGCAGACGACAAGTTCAATATGATCCAAATGATGGAACTTGTCCTTGAAAAGGGTAGAAAATATTGTGGAAAATGGAGAAAGTACTGTTTGCCAGCATTTTTCTCCTCTTTTCCATGATTTTTTTTGGAAACTATTTCACTGCGGGTCGTAGAAAGGCGGGATCGTCTTTTCCTATATATGTAAATAGGTTAAAATTACACAGTTTGACAGATTTCTCAAAAGATAATTTTTGACCAGTCAGAAACAATATAGGAAAATGATTCTTTTACTTTGCACAAGGTTAAATGATCAGCACGTATCTAAGTAAAATTTTCGGATTTATTAAACGTGAAAAAGAGGTCAAGTTCAATCTATTAGGTTAAAGTATTTATGCAAACAATTAAGGAATAAAGAGAATTTTTTTGTTTTCATGGAGGTATGAAAAAAAAAACCTAATCTCACTGTGTGATTCGGTTTTTTTTTTTTTATACCTCCATGAAAACAAAAAAAAATTCTCTTCATTCCTTATAATTCAATATCACAGACAACAAATATGCACTTAAATAATACTAACTGCTCTTTTTTTGTAAATCCAACATTGCGTATTTATTTACTGTCCTTTTCATTGATAGTTCAAAGCGCGGTAGAATTGCTCCTTCATGACGTAAGAATGACGTAATTCATGACGTCATTATAGTATTGAACATTTGCAGATTGAGTGGATTTATTATTAGAAGTTCAATACGCTAGAATTAAGTTGAAAATAAGATTGTTTAAACCCAGCCTTGTAACAATGAGTTTTCAGCTCTCTCTTTGAATTTACTGTTGGATTTTTTCAGAACTCAGAAAAAATAAATTCAGCTTGCAATTTGAACTTCGGACACGATATAAAATCAGAACGAAAAACATTATGAAATCTCGTATACATGTTTGTTTATATTAGTTTGACTGCAAAAGTAGTTCCGGCACTGCTGATTTTTTTTTTCATGGAGCTATGAAAATTTTTTTTCAGCCAATCAGAACTCGCTAATGTTCATGAAAAAAACTAATATTGAATTATTAAACAATAAATCTTACAACTTTAGGGGTAAATACTATGAATTTCGGTATGGTGTCCAGTCAATATTATACATTTTAACCATACTCTACTCGATTATTATAAAATTAAAAGACGATTTTGAAAATTTTAACTAAAGTACCGTCAAAAATTGTCTAAAGCAAACAAAGTTTACAATGTTATCCCGTTTTTGTGCCCGAGTTTTTTTCATTTTTAGATTTTCGCCGTGGTCGTCTTTTTCCGGTATATTATGTGCATGAATGTCTTGGCCGACTTTCCTCGGGATATTCCGTCATTGTTCGTCTTGGTCGACGTCATCCGGTACATTCTCCACGATGGACTTGACTGACCTTTCAAGGCATTTCCACCCATGATCATCTTGACCGCCTTTATCGGTATATTTCCAAGCATGATCGTCACGATCGACTTTATCTCGGCGTATTTCGTCCATTATCCTCTTGGCCAACTTTTGTCCATATGTAATGTACCCTCTCACAAGATTGTCTTGGCCGACCGTTTCCTCGGCATATTTCCGTGCACGATTGTCTTGACCGACCCTTCTCGGAAAAGTTTATATACATGATCGTCTTTATTGACCTTTGTCGGTATATTTTCGGGCATGAAAGCCAGTACTGATAATGAGCGAATATTTTCGGGCTACGTCAATTGACATGAGCATTTCAGATTAAATCCGTTATTACACAACAAACTTTTCGCCTTGACCAAACTGAGCGCACTGGAAAAGGACTAATAAATTTTGACATAAAATTCTGAATTTGTCCGTTAAAGGGTAAAATGCATACTTGTTACTACTTCTCTCTGCTTTTTTCAAAAAACATTTTCAAAATTCTTCTTAAAAGTGCAAGACTCTTCAATGGAGAGTAAATTAACCACAGCAACTAATTTTACCATTATTTTCAGATCCCGATGCGCCGTCAAGAGCTGAGCCGAAATTTAAAGAATTTCTTCATTGGTTGATTGTGAATATAACCGGAAGTGATGTCACTTCTGGAGAAGAAAAGGCGCAATATATTGGTTCCGGGGCACCAAAAGGAACTGGTAAGATTTTGTTTTCATTTAATTACAGCTATTGTTAACATTTAAATCTTTAAAGGGTGATTTTCAACTTTTTTTCTTGATATATAACGTTGTGATTTTAAATATACCCAAGTCTAACCACAGCAGAAAATGCAAAAACGTGTAATTAAACATTTCTCTGTAATTATTTCAATAGGAAAACATTAAAAGGCTACATATAGCTACTTTAAGGTACCAAAATATCTTCCTCTGAATACTGTATATATGAGTAATGCTCTATGAAAAGGGGGTTCATTGCATCTGCAAAAAAGTATCAACCCAGAGTCAGCCTGCAGCAATTCGCGCAGGCTGACCTGGTCGACACTTTTTGGCCGCGAATTATGCATGTCTAAGGACGATTCTACCCTATGATTCGGTCGGTTGTCAGACCTAATGGATTTTATGAACCCCTGATTATTTATTGACTTGCTAGGTATAATGAATCATGGAGGTGCATAAAAGCCTCTTTTCTGTACAGCATGACACATTACTATTTACATAATAAAAAGTATTACAATGGTGAAAATATTTTCAAATGGAAGTGTTCAGAATCAAATAAATCAAGCCATCTTCCTTCAAATGTTACGTTATTATGAAAAAATTTGGTGCATATAAGTTTTTTTGTTTTCAGGTTTACATAAGTTTTTTTTTCTTTTTTTTTTTCCAGGTTTACATCGCTATGTCTTCCAGCTGTACAAGCAACCCAAAGGAAAAATTGATTATGGAGAAATTGACGCAGTTCCTAACACATCAGGTAACAATACTTATTTCATGCTTTTCGGTGGTTTATCGAGAAATAATGGTGGATTATGGTTTGATATTTCATGGTTACGACCTGTGAAAAATTTCATATTTTCTGACTCTTCATATGAAGGCGATAACGGTAGTTTCCGCGCAATAGTTACCTAGGTAAAATGCGCGTGCCACTCAACCAGATGGAGATATGACGTAATTTACCCTACATTTCTCGCGCTTTACGTAATATTGTTATGCGTTGTTATGCTGAGACGGTACGCCACGGGGAATTACCGAAAAGAACTGTACTAGATTTTGATGTAAGTCCCCCCCAAAACAGGGTTAGAGGCATGAAATAAATAGATCTTTTTTTTTTTTCGGTGGAGGATCGAAATTTATTTTATCTCGTGAACATGATCGGTAATATTTTTACTCGTGGCTGCGCCACTCGTGAAAATATTTCCGATTATGTTTACTCGATGAAATAAATTCCGTTCTTTCACCAAAGTAACCAAGTATCCTCTATTTATTTCAAGCTTTTCGGAAGTTTATCGAGAAATAATGGTTGATTATGGTTTGATATTTCATGGTTACAACCAGTGAAAAATACCGATTTCATATTTCTCACTCTTCAGTTGAAGGCGGAAACAGTAGTTCCCGCACACTAGTTAGGCCTACCTAGGTAAACAGCGCGTACCATTCAACCAGATGGAAATATGACGTTATTTATCCTACATTTCTCGCGCTTTAGGTAATATTGTAATGCATTTTTATGCGAAGGGGTACGCCACGGGGAATTACCGAAAACAACTGTACTGGATTTTGATGTATGCCCCCCCATAAAAAATGGGTTAGAAGCATGAAATAAATAGAATATAGAGTCCATTTTTTCGGTGACAGATCAAAACTGGCTGCACCATTCGTGAAAATATTAGCGATGATATTCACTCCATAACATAAATTTTGATCTTTTACCGAAAAATACAAATTTCCAATACAGATTCTATGTAATTTGATTCAGATTGAAAACGAATATCATTTTTTTACTAATATGGCTATAATACACAGACCTCAGGAACCAATATATCAAATGTTATGACTACATGTTGCCAACAAGTCGATACTTTTTGCAGGTGCAATTTATCTCCTTTTCACAGAACGTGGCTGAAATAGATCTATATATAGCCATGCTGTGGCAACAGGGGGTTTCATGTATGGATCCATAAAGTTCATTTTGTGTTACAACCGACTGAGTAATGAGGTAAACTGGTCCATGGACATACATAAAATTTACAAATAGCAAAAAGTTTCGACCCATGTCAGCCTGCGCGGACTGCGCAGGCTGAATAGGTCGATACTTTTTGCAAGTGGATTGAGCCCCCTTTTCACAGAGCATAGTTAATATATATTTCATTCTATATAGTAAATGGTAGACGAAGCTTCAACTCCAAAGAGTTCGCAAGCAAGCACGGTCTTCAGCTAGCTGCCGGAAATTTCTTCAATGCGGAATGGGACGAATATGTGCCGATCCTACATGCTCAGTTAGGTTTCAAGCCTGCAGCCTCGCCTTGATCGGGAAATATTTTATCAACATTCGCTATGAAGTATGAAGACGATTGTAGAAACATGAAACTCTCTACCAGACGACAAAATTTTAGACTTGTCCAAAATGAAAGCATTTACATTTTAATTTAATCATTACTCAGATTATGTGATTTGTGACGTTCCAGACGAAAAAGGTTTATTTGAGAGCGTTTGCAGACGACAAAAGAAACGTTGCTCAAGTGCTAAAATTGGTATTGAAAGGATAGTAAACATTGTGTGAAAAGGAGAAAATGCTGGTTGTTAGATTTTTCCCCTTTTAACACAATTTTTTCAACAGTTTTCTTTCACATAATCGTTAAAACACGTGATGCATCATTCAACATTACGAGCACTGTGTTGACGCAAAAAATCTAAGACTTCGGACTTTGTTCACCAACAGTTTTGAAATTCATTCCAATTGTAATTTTCAAGGATTTTCTTACTTCCAAAAGGAACACAAGCTTTGGGTGGCTAGATCAAGTTGCTTACCTAATCAAAATTTGTGTTACTTTCTAAATTGAGAACTGAAACTTAGAACTCAATTTAGAATAGTCTGCGAGTTTCATCACATAAACAGGTACATGAAAGAGGAAAGGCATGTAGATATTCCAAGAAACACTTGTATTTGTAGAAACTTAAATTAACTATAACAATGAAAACGAATTCCACTTTTTAGTGATACATGTATGTCCAAAATACACAGACCCCAGAAACAAACGCATAAAACAGTACAAGTGTACTTTTCCAACAATATTTTACTAACCTTTCATAAAAAAGTAATTAAGAATAAGTATTAGTAGATCTACATTTATTTGTCTTTTTTTAGAATAATGTTTGATTCTCGTTCTATATTTTGAATACCTACATCTCTTCCTAGATTTTGAATGTCTGCTTCTCTTCCTAGATTTTGAATACTAGTATCTACTTTTCTTCCTAGAATTTGAATATCTGCTTTTCTTCCTAGGTTTTTGAATATCTGCTTCTCTACTAGATTTTGAATGTAAACTTCTCTTCCTAGGTTTTGAATATCTGCTTCTCTTCCTAGATTTTGATTATTTTCAACATACATGTATGTTCACGCATTGTTAATCCGTGTTAACTGTTTTCTTGTATGTTATCTTTTTGGTACAAACATTGTTTTGATGGTTCATGAACTCTTTGTATTGTTTGGTATCGAATACGGCCCAAGCTGCAATTTGATCTAGACTACGTATTCTTTTTTAATTTTCGGATGTACTCTTGGCTAATTTAACCCTTTACCACACGGCAAAATTTAAGACCTATCCAAATTGAAAGCATTTGCAGACGACAATTTCACAGTGGCTCAAATGACGCAACTTTTCTTTGATAGGGTAGAAAACTTTGTGGGAAAAGGAGAAAATGCTGGTTACCAGCATTTTCTCCTTTTCCCACAATGTTTTCAAAAGGCCTCTTTTTTAGGGGCGTCAAAAGGCGTCATTGTGTGGTAAAGAGTTAAGTCAAACTTGCACAATTTCAGGTAAAAAAAGGTAAATTAACTGTGCCTTATCAATCAAATTGATCAATGTATTAAATTTTTATATATATATATATTTTCATTTTATATTGTTAGGACCAAAATCCGTACAATGAGTACCAATATGAGTTCCTAATCAAGTTTTTTGAAATGATCATAATTATTATTATGATGACGATGATGAAGCAGACGACGACGAACGTCGATAATGATGCTGGAAACTACGATGTTATAATTCAAGATGAAAATCATTGTATCTAAAACAGGTGTGGTTAGTTTGAAATTCAACATCAAACAACACTCAAGCCTTTAATCAAAGACCTCCCAAGGGATTATGAAAAGTGGTCTCGTAACCTGTAAATGCAAGTTTAATGAAGATAATCTAGGAAGATATGTAGAATCAAAGCGCCGATCTCCTAGAGCAGAAGCTGCCAAATCCTTTACCACACAGTCCCGAGTTTTAACGTTCTTAGGGAGAAGGTTTTTGAAAACATTTTTTTCCCCACGATGTTTTCTATATTTCCACAGAAAGTCCCGTCATTTGAATCACATTTAACTTGTCGTCTACAAACGCTTTCGATTTAAACAAGTCAAAAATTTCGTCTGTTGGTAAAGAGTTAACAAAGGTGGTTGTAAGATGATAATGAGTTGTTGGACTGTAGTTACTTATTTCGTTATCACATTGACTGCATTTGTAAAGCTCGAAAGTCGAGTTTCTCCATCATCAGGTCGACAAATTCTGAAACGAAAAGATGATTTTACGCAAGTGAGGAGAGGACGTGTCCAACAAAGGCAACGTTATACCAAATGCTTCGATTCAATAAAATGCTCGACATGCTGAAATTTTGAAGTATTAACAGTAAAATGGGTGTCGCAAAAAGAAACTGTTGCAAATTCAAGGCTTTTTTTAAATAAAATAGTCGACGTAAATGCACTTTATGGACGTTCGACCCTTTACCACACAGTTACGATTTTAAAAGGCCCTGAAGAATAAGGCTAGCATTTTCTCCTTTTATCACAATGTTTTCTATCCTTTCACAGATAACTCCAGCACTTGAACCACACTTAATTTGACTTCTGCATTTTTTTTTTTACTTTGGTTAAGGTATAAAGGATTTCTTTACAATGAAAGTGGCTAACAAATCAAAATACATGTAATGCGATTTCAAGGATTTCTTTATATCAAATTTGAAAGCAAAATGAATTGGTGACCAAGATCTAAAATGGTGAGATGTCAGTGCTGTCTTTGTAAAAATAAATACTGGTGACCAAGATGTAAAAAGTTGCGACGTCAAGACTGTCTTTGCAAAATGAATTGGTGACCAAAATTTATAATGATGCGATGTCAATGCTGTCTTTGCAAAATGAATTGGTGACCAAGATTTATAATGATGCTATGTCAATGCTGTCTTATAATGATGCGATGTCAATGCTGTCTCTGCAAAATGAATTGGTGACCAAGATTTATAATGATGCGATGTCAATGCTGTCTTTGCAAAATGAATTGGTGACCAAGATTTATAATGATGCGATGTCAATGCTGTCTTTGCAAAATGAATTGGTGACCAAGGTATCAAGTGTTGCGATGTCAATGCTGTCTTTGCAAAATGAATGGGTGACCAGGGTATCAAGTGTTGCGACGTCAAGACTGTCCTTGCAAAGCGAAATGGTGACCAAGATCTAAAATGATGCGATGGCAAGGCTGCCTTCGCTTAATGAATTGTTGACCAAGATCTATAATGATGCGAAGTCGAGCCGCCTTTGCAAAATGAATTGGTAACCAAAGTGTAAAATGATGCGATGTCACGGCTGTCTTTGCAATTGAAATGGTGGTGACCAAGATCTAAAAATGATGCGACGTCAAGGCTGTCTTTGCAATATATTAGTGTCCAAGACCTAAAACAATGCGATGTCAAAGCTGTTTTCGCAATATGAATTGGTGACCAACATTTATAGTGATGGGATGTCAAGGCTGTCTTTGCAAAATGAATTGGTGACCAAAGTATAAAGTGTTGCGCGTCAAGGCTGTCTTTGCAAATAAGATTTGCGATCAAAATCTAAAATGATGTCGATGCTGTCTTTGCAAAATGAATTGTTAATCAAGGTGTAAAGTATCGACCAAGGTCAGCCTGCCCATTTCGGGCAGGCTGATCTGGATCGAAACTTTTTCCTTTTGGTCAATTTTCAACTGGCAAAGGACGATTCTATCTCAGAATTCAACCAGTTGTTCAACAAAATAGACTTTATGGATCCTTAATTATGCGATGACTTGCTCGGTATCATGCATCACGGAGATGCGTTAAATCCCCTTTTGCCAGAGATCATTGTTAGAATGAAAAGTATACTTTGCTTAGAAGGACATAAGCGTATAAGAAACAAAAAAAAAAATGACTATAGGAATAATCAAAGTACCATTGATATCAATTTTCCCATCACCATTTTGATCCGCCTGACTGATCATACGGTTCAGTGCACGTTCCTCTCTTGTGTTAAAAGCGATGCCAAGAGTAAGTAAATAAAGCCGTAATTGGTGTATTTCCATTGTTCCACTTCTGTCTCGGTTAAAATGTCTGAAATATTAAAAGGTTTCTCTTGAAAAATCTCAACTCTGAAGAAATATCTTGATAATTTAGATTTTTTTTATATAGATACCTTTTAAAATGGAGCTTCTATTCTGATGTATATTACTTCCAGATGACAAAACTGCTTACAGTTTTACATGACATAATTATGTTCTGTTTAAAAAAACGCCATTATTAAAGGGAGTTAACTTCTCTCTTTGCCAGCGACGAGAGAAGTTAACTCCCTTTAATAAGCTTAGTTTTATAGTTGACATGAATCTTAGCAAACGCACAGAACTAATAAACACTTTTTTGACATTTTCAGTAAAATATATAGTCAAAATGAAACAACTAAATTCTTTGTAATGTCACTTGATTATATATAGAATCGTATATCTGATTGAAATTGACACGAAAGGTAATTCAAACAAGCTACCTTAAGGATTGATAACTTGTGAACAAGGCAGATATATCTAGCTTCATTTTCCAGGCTGACAAGCCTAAATAGTAAAGCGTAGGTAACGTAAAGGTCAAGTGTCGAGGCACTTATGGATGTGGGTTCGAGCCCCACGACTGGCCATCTAAATTTAAGAATAATTCTGCAGTTAAGACGATAAACTGAGGTCCCTTGTTACGGTGGTGTACACCGAGCATTTTCAAGAACGAGGCGTAACCAAGGACTGGTTACGTCCTGTATCTTGCACTATGTATCTTGCACTATCCCCCATAACATAACCAAAAGCCTTGGGCAACCGGTCGCGACGACAAATAAACGGTAAATCAATCAATCCAATTTGCGGGCACTTCTAACATATGGATGACGCTTTGGGTTAGCGGCAAAACACGGGACTGCCAATCCTATGGTTGCAGGCTCGATTACCGGTCTGGAAAACATTTTCTAAATCGAATCTAACAAGATGTGAATAGTAGGAGACCCACATGTAGCCTCGAGTGTGCCGATGTTTTACACTGTACGGAATAGTGATGACATCAAACTGACTTCCAATCGGGCTAAAGTTTGTACAAAACGAAACAAATGAGCCATGCTCTGTAGAAAAGGGGCTTAAGGCATCTGCAAAAAGTATCGACCTGGGCCGAAACTTTTTGTTATGGGTCAATTTTCTGCATGTCAAAGGACCAGTCTACCTCATGATTGGATCGATTGTTAGAAAATATGGATTTTTATGGGTCCATGATTAGGTGATAATTTGCTTGGTATCGTGGATCTCGGGTATGTGCATTAAGCCCCCTTTTATCAGAACATTGCTCAAATTGAAAGTCACGGTAAGCAATTGAAACCAGTTTAAAGCTGGCGACAAATGAACAAGGGCTAAAATAATTGTATTTCGTTTGAAATTATAGAAAACATCGTGGGAAAAGGAGAAAATGCTGGTTACCCGCATTTTCTCCTTTTCCCACGATGTTCTTAAAAGCCATCTATATCAGAATCAATAAAACTTGGGATAATCTGGTAAATGGTTGCATGAATTAATGCGAGGCTTTACCTAAAGGCTTCACGAAGTTCGAGTCTCTCGGTTTCCGGGTCCTTTCGGAAACTAGCCACAAGGCTCATGTACTCGTCAAAATCTATATATCCATTTCCTGTAGTAGACAAACAATACGTGTGAACAAACCTTTACGTAGCAGAGTAGGGAACCTTTCAAAATATCACAGAAAGTGGTTTGATACTGAAGCTCTTAAGACCCTGTTACAGGCGATAACTCCTTCCTTACAGCATAGCTTCTTCCCGTATAAAATCAATACCTGACTACATTTGGGAGAATTCTCTTTGGCTCAGTGGTTAGTGAATTGGTCTTTTGTACTTCAAAAAAAAAGAGAGAGAATCATCGCCGCGTGGGTTCGAATCCCAGCCGGGGCGGTTTGTTTTTGAGCTATGCATTTGTTGTCAACTTTCATGTTCGTAATATGATGGCTCCTCCGGAATTGGCCATTGACTCCATTTGTTGTCTAAATAATAGACTTACTGCCTAATAAGGCTTTATGTCATCAAAATGATGACTTTTAAGAGGGGGTGGTGTTACGGGAGATCACTCCTTCCTTGTCGCATAGCTTCTTCCCGTATAAAATCAATACCTAACAACTGCGTTGGGGAGAATTCTCCTTAGCTCAGTGGTTAGTGTAATGGTCTTATTTACCTTAAAAAATGAAGATCTTTGCCTCACGGGTTCGAATCCCAGCCGGGGCAGTTTGCTTTTTGAGATACTATGCATTTGTTGCGAACTTTCGTGTTCGCAAGAGCCCAGTAGCTGCCAAAAGTAAACAATGGCGATGAAAAAATTCATTTAAATTTAACTCATACCTTTTATTATAAGTATGCAAATTATTTTGAAGATAAGGCTACACTACCCTGTCGGAAATTGTACGGTCAGTCCAAGTGTTTATCGCTAGCAGAAAAAATAATTTTAAAAGTAGGTCAAAATTTGTCAGGTGTTTACTTTTTACCTGGTTTTGAAATTAACTTTTCTGCCAGCAAGTTACATTTGGACAGACCGTACAATAACAGATAGGGTAGGGTAGCCTAATACTGACGAAACCTAGGATACACATGAGTATGTGAACAGTTTCCTCGATATGACTGAAATAATGTCGAAAGTGGCGTCAAACGACATTTAGCCAATCAGAAACTGTATTACTTTCCACTTTATCAATCTTTAGACTGCCAAGCGCGACTCAATGAACTTTAGCGGACAGTGTAGATCAAGATCAGACTGCACAGAACGTGCAGTCTGATCTTGGATCTACACTGTCCGATAAGGAAATATCTTTCCCTCAAAAATACCTTTGAAATAGCAAAAAGTTTGGTTTTTACTATCGGCTGAAAGTTTCAGTCCACTTATTTACCGGGATAACTCACCGACCTTTTGTGGACAGTGTAGATCAAGACCAGACTGCAGTCTTAGATCTACACTGTCCGATGATTAAAATAATATGTCTGTACACATGTTTATTTGGAAACTGTGATTTTAATCCAAAGACTGGTTCCAAAGTAGGACAGTGTAGGGAGTATAGACTGAGGTCAAAGAGCTAAATTACTGGTCGTGATGCTGGTCTATACTCTCTGCTGGATGTAATCATACTCTGCAAATGTACTATGTAATATATAATGGGCCAGTGGCCTCAGTATTGAATAAAGTATTGTATTGTATTGATAAGGAGATCTGCCGGCCAAAGTAATTTTGAAATAGCAACATTTGTGTTTTTACAATCGGCTTGAAAGCTTCATTTATTAGCAGGTTAAGTGTTAAATGTGATGTCAAACGGAGTTTAGCCAATCAAAGCTTATGTTATTTTCCACTTTAGAAAATTCTCGGGGATAAGACGAATGTTATTTAGAATGCTTGTAGGTGAATACAGAACGGAATACGTACTGTCAATGTCAAACTTTTTCATCTCGTTCTCCAATTCTTCGTCGGTTACATTCCAGCATAATGCCGCACACACTTTTTTGAACTCTTCAAAATCTAGTTTATGATCGTTGTTCTTGTCAAAAAAATCAAAGCAACCGCTTATTTCTGCAATGCAAAGGAAATTGATTGATTGATTGATCGTTTGTTTGTTCGTTCTTTCGTTCGTCTGTTCGTTCGTTCGTTCGTTCGTTCCTTTCCTTCGTTCGGTCTAACCTTCGTGCCTTCGTCCGTCTGTCCGCCCGTCCGTTCGTTCGTTGGTTGGACCAATCAGTCGATGGATTTATTGGTCGATGGATTGATATGTCGATAGATTGATTAGACATTCGATGGATTTTAATAACGTATAACTATGCTTTCATTTTTTTTTTTCCATTTACAAGTCCGTATTTTAACGAATACTAGGTTTGGGCTTTACTGTACCTAGAAAAAAAAGCACTCTTACAAAAATCCCAGTGCCTCAGATGAGGATCGAGTCATGGACGGCTGAGTAAAGCCCCTTTCACAACTGAAGTTGTCTTTAGTCAAGTATAGTTCAAGATTAGACTGCAAAAAAAGTGCTTTATAAAAGTCGTTGCAAAAGGACTCAGTCTAATAATATGTCATATCATGAGCCATGCTCTGGCAAAGGGGGCTTAACGTATTTCCGTGATACATCATAACATCATATCAATCAAGCTATCACATAATTCTGGATCCATAATTGTCCTTTTTTTTTTACAGGCGACTTAATCTTGAGGTAGAATGGTCCTTGGACATACAGAAACTTGACCATCAGTGAAAACTTTCGGCCCAGGTCAGCCTGCGCGGACAGTGCTGGCTGAGCTGGATCGATACTTTTCGCAGATGCATTAAGCCCCCTTTTTTCAGAGCATGGCTCATATAAACTGGTACCCTGTGTTCATATAGTTTATGAATTACTAATAGTGTACTGGGTCAGTATTCACCAAGGACTCTTCAGAACTTTCTTGGTTTTATTTTCTTAATTTGAAAGTAACACACAACTTCTGATTGGCTAAACCAAATGGTTTAGCCAATCAGAAGTTGTGTTACGTTCAAATTTTGAAAATTCTCGAGAATAAGATTAAGAATGTTCTTAAGAATGGTTGATGAATACGGACCCTGATTTATTATATCCATATAAATCTACCTTCTATTTCATCGTTCGCTAGGACCGGTCTCTCGTTTGATGCCATTCCTCAATCATGAACTGAAACAGATACTGCACAAGATTTGGGTTTTAACGACTCCGACGAAGAAATCTTTTAAGAATATTGTGGAAAAAGGAGAAATGCTGGTAACCAATGTTTTACGCCCTTCTAAAGACAAATCGTATTGTTAGGGCCATATTCGATTTGTCTTCTGCAGTTGCTTTCAGTTGTCAGTGGTGTTTGGAAAAGAGCTTAAAGATACATCCTTACAGCCAGAGAAACGAAATGCTGTTAAAACTTGAAAGTTTGTTGTACGGCTCATCTGTGTAAACAAGGATTAATCTACCGATATATGTTGTAAGGGATAAAGAAACTCAAGGAATTAGTCCTCATTTAAAACCGGAAATGACAACAACGATGTTTTAGAAGGCCTCCAAACCATAAAATCAATTTTCTATCTGTCGTAATCTGTCTAACCTTGCAGCCATCGGGGGCAACATTTTGCATGAAGTTACAAGAATGATCATGTTTTCATAAACTAAAGATGAAACGGGTTAAAATGGCTAAAAACTGGCTTAAAATTAGTATAGATGTATCTTTAAGGAAAGGTCCTATTCCAAAAGTGACAGTCTATGGGAATGACAGGCCTAAAACTTATGTGATTTGTACTGTTCGTCCTGTTATAGCACAGTCTATGGGAATGACAGGCCTAGAAATTATTTGCGTTGTACTGTTCGTCCTGATATAGCTAAGTAAATGAGAATGACAGGCCTAAAAATTATGTGCGTTGTACTGTTCGTCCTGATATAGCACAGTCAATGAGAATGACAGGCCTAAAAATTATGTGCGTTGTACTATTCGTCCTGTTATAGCACAGTCTATGGGAATGACATGCCTAAAAAATTATGTGCGTTGTACTATTCGTCCTGTTAAAGCACAATCTTCGGAAATGACAGGTCTGAAAATTATGTGCGTTGTACTGTTCGTCTTATTATAGCACAGTCTATGGGAATGACAGGCCTAAAAATTATGTGCTTTGTACTGTTCTTCCTGTTATAGCACAGTCTATGGAAATGACGGGTCTGAAAATTGGGTGCGTTTTACTGTTTCTCTGATATAGCACAGTCTATGAGAACGACAGGTCCAAAAATTATGTGCGTTGTACTGTTCCTCCTGTTATAGCGACAAATATGACGTCGGTATGGGGAGTGAAATCCTTCAAGACAAAAACCACATGCGTATTCCCGAAGTGGGAGTGGCCAGCCCCAATGGTGTGTTCTAGGGTCCACCTAACGTAGGTACGTGTTGGTAAATACCACATGCAAGTCCAGAAGTGGGAACGGGCAGTAAGGGCCAGCCCCTACAGGAGATTCTAGCGTATTCCTAACGTAGGTACGGGGAGTCAAAACTTTGCAGGTAAATACCACATGTATGCGTAGTGCCGAAGTGGGAGTAGGCAGTAAGGGCCAGCCCCTATTGGATGTTCTGTGGTCCACCTAACATAGATATGGGGAGTCAAATCTTTGCAGGTAAATACCACATGCGTAGTCCTGAAGTGGGAGTGGCCAGCCCCTATTGGATTTTCTAGGGTCCGACTAACGTGGGTATGGGGAGTCAAATGTTTGTAGGCAAGTACCACATGCGTAGTCCCGAAGTAGGAGTGGCCAGTCCCTATTAGGTGTTCTAGGGTCCACCTAACATAGGCAGCTAGGTATGGGGAATCAAATCTTTGCAGGTAAGAACCACATGCGTAGTCCCGTAGCGGGTGTGGACAGTAAGTACCAAACCTAATAGAATGTTCTAGAGTGCTCTGAACCTTTATTCTACTAAATAAGTTAAATTAAACTTTTAAGTCCCGAATAATATTACTTCAAACTTACTCTTTGGGTAAAAAATATCTCCTTATCGGACAGTGTAGATCCAAGATCAGACTGCACGTTCTGTGCAGTCTGATCTTGGATCTACACTGTCGGCAAAAGGTCAGTGAGTCGTGCTTAGCAGCCTAAGGGTTAACAAAGTAAGGTAGACAAATCTTTCCAGGCAAATACCAAATATGTAGTTGTGTAACAGGAGTGAGCTGGAGTGACCAGCCTCAATAATTTTATTGGGGACCGGAGATTATTTTGCAACACCCATTCCCCTTTAATTTTATTTTATCACCTTTTTACCCTAATTTCTTTATCACCAAGCATGCCTGCTTAGTCTTTCTCCTTTCTAAAATGACAATTTAAACACATCTGCAGAAGAATTCGGCGAATTTCTTTCCTTTGATGAGAGATGCCAAGCCCCGGTTACTCAATGGGTAGCGTGCAGGACTTGAGAACGGGGTCGTGGATTCGATCCCTGGCTAGGCCAATTTCTGTCCGAGGAGGGATGATAGTCATTGCAACAGGATTCATTCCTCTCCCACCGCTGACCATTGTCTCGACGATGTTTATGTGGGAAAGCAGTCAGTGGCTCGGAAAGAAAATTGTACGGAGTACAGGTAAAAGATATTCCGGGAAAGCATGGATAGGTGCACTGGCCGCCGCCATATAACTGAAATAATGTTGAAAACGGCGTTAAACACCAAACAATACAATAATAAATATTTGATGGATGATAGTCATTATAATAGGATTCCTTCCTCTTTCATCGCTGATAATTGTTTTGACGATGGTTTTGTGTGAAAGAAGCCAGTGGCTTTAGAAGAATATTGTGAGAAGTACTAGTAACAGAAACAGCATAGTAAGGTTAAGTTACCCGCCGCGATATAACTGAAATGATATTAAAAACGTCGTTAAACACCATAAAAAACAAACAATCCATCTCCAGATACCGGTAATATGTTCGAAATCATTAAAAAAATCAGTAAAAAAATGAGTCTAAGTTTTTTGATATAAAGCAAAAATGAATAAAATAAATAAGCGATGCTCTGGAAAAGGGGGCTAAATGCATCTCTGTGATGCATTATACAATGCAAGTCATCATATAATTATGGATCCATGATAGCCATTTAAACCTGAGATAGAATGGTCCTTGGACATACAGAAAATTGACCAATAGCGAAAATTTTCGGCTCAGGTCAGCCTGCGCGGACTGCGCAGGCTGACCTGGGTCGATACTTTTCGCAGACGCATTAAGTCCCCCTTTTCACAGAGCATGTGTCAGATAAATGAATAAATGAACTTACAAACGTACATTTTAGTTGATTTTGATATTGAGTAACACCCCACACATAAATTTACTTTGGAAAGAAGAAATAAAAAGACTTTTAAACTTACCTTTTTGCTGAAGACATTAAAACATATGCAAATACATGTACATGCGGCATATCATAATTATATAGGTTAATAAATCCTTTACCTGACTACAAAATTTTATACCTGCCCATTTTGAAAACATTTGTAGACGTTAAAGTGCAAAAAAATAGTGGTATGTATTTGCCTTTGACAGAAGAGAAAACCTTGTGGAAAAAGGAGAAAATGCTGGTCACCAGCATTTTCTTCTTTTGCCACAGTGTTTGTAAGGGACATCTTCCTAGGGTCCTCAAACACCGGATTGATTGGTAAAGGGTAGATTAACCCTTATGCTTCTAAGGGTGACTGAAAGACCTTTTGCGGATAGTGTAGATCAAGATCAGAGTGCACAGAACATGCAGTCTGATGTTGGATCTACGCTGTCCGATAAAGAGATTTCTTTCCTAAATTAAAACCTTTGAAATAACAAAAATTTTGGTTTTTTATCATCGGCTCTAAAGTTTCATTCCACTCATTGAGCAGAATTAGGGTAATTAAAACACACGCCAACTTTATCTTAACTTAAGATCAGAACTGTATCGGAGTTCAAGAAGGTTGTTTATATGGCCTGCAACATGCGAAAATGGGCATTCGGACATTTCCGTAAAGTGTCGTCTCGGATCAGCCTGCGCAGTCCGCGCAGGCTAATCCGAGACGGTACTTTACGACTACATTAGATTTTGTGCTACAGTAGACTTGCACAAAACAGAAAATTACATAAAAACGGAAAGTGTCGTTTCGGATTAGCCTGCGCGCGGACTGCGCAGGTTGATCCGAGACGACACTTTACGCAAATGTCTGAATGCCCCTTTTCGCGTGTTGCAGGTCATATGATATGAATGTTATGAATATATTAATCCTGTTCCTTATAAAAGTTGAGCCATGCTCTGTGAAAAGGAGGTTTAATTCAATGCATCTCTGTAATGCAGTATACCAGGCAATTATCCTAATACTGTTAACTAGAAAATGCTAGTGGTCAGCATTTTTCCCTTTCTCATATTGTTTTCTACCACGTCAATGAAAAAAAAAAAATCCTCATTTGAGCTATATTTCTTTTGTCGTCTGCAAATGCTATCAAAATGGAACAGTTTAAAACTGTGTCGCCTGGAATCTCTCCAACAGATAAATTAGTTCCATGATATGCAAGTTTTAAATTATACAAGGGCTGATTGGTATCAAAGGACTTCGGCAGGGATGTCCTTTTTTAGCCCTACTAGTCCTGGACTATGTAAGGCTACTTACTCGAAGACTGGTGTCATTTGGTCTGTTTATGTCGAAGAGGTAGATCTAGCACTCAAACTCCGGCATAGCTCAGTTGGTAGAGTGTAAGCTTCGTGAACGTGATGTTTAGGATCGCTTGAGGGTGTGGGTTCTATTCCCACGGCTGGTCATCTAAAATTACTAATAGTCTTTTGGATTAGACGTTAAACCGAGGTCCCGTGACACGTTGCAATACACAGAGCACGTTAAAGAACCTGCACTACCCCCATAACAATACTAACAGACTTCAGGGGGCGTCGCCCATGTAGGCAACCGGTGGCGACGATAAATAAACGCAAATTCAGTAAATCAGCATTCAAAATAAGGCAAACTTGTGACTTTTGTTTCATGGGAACAATATGCCCCAGTTCACTAATCTGTCATTTCAAAAGCTGCCATAAGCGAGTGTGGCTTTCAGTTGAATAAATATCAACCTTATTCACCTTGATCGCGCTCCATCGTACGTTCATATATCTCAAGATTAAATTTTAAAGCAACTTCCGGCACCCACATTCGGTCAGACGATGAAGAATTTTCTGAAAGAAAAGGGTTTCTTTACAAATCAAATAAGCTCAATGATGGAACTTGTCTGAAAAATGAAGAAAATATTGCAGTTATCGCTGTACGGCCAGTGTAGATTAAGATCAGACTGCACCCGACCTTCTTTTTCTGATCTTTAATCTACACTGTATGCTTAGCGGAAACATATTGGACAAGAGCAAACCATTAATTGCAATAATTTCCGTCTTTTCTGTTGACTAAAAACACCTGTTAAGTATATATTCGGAGTTTTCAATGTTTATTGCTTGAAGATCGTCTAACCCTCAGTACTGTGAGAACTTTGATTCCCCCCCCACCCCCCCCCCCATTCGTTTTAATTCGCAGTGAAAAGAAGACGCCAACATGGAAATCTTAAGACTGTCTCAGTCAGAATATGTAACAAAGTATCGAAAAATGTAGATGAAAGACCAGACTGCACCTTTTAGCAGCCTAATCGTGATCTACATTGCCAACTAGGCTAAATGAAAGAGGTGCATAGCGTACTTTGATTTCTGTGTCATAATGTAGGACAAGCATTGTCGTAAAATATTTTGCTGGTTCGGGTTTTTGGTATGTTTATTTTTAGAACTTGTCATATGATTCCAGAAATGTTAGCAACCCCCATCGTTTCGTGAGTTTGAGGATATATGAAACATTTTATGCCAAAATGGTTTGTATGATTAGATATTTCATCATTAATATGCCGTTTTAATCATTTATTTGCCTTGAGACGTTTTCTTGATTAGAAAGTATTTATGTTTGTTTTTGTCATAGCCTACTCAAAAGAAACGTCAACGAATGTGAAACTAGAAAATAGAGAGAAAAGTTGCATCAATTTGCTGAGGATAATTATTATCTATCATAGATTGCTGAAAATACCGAGATAATAAATCAAAATCAATAACTTTGATGTCATAAAATGATCATGTAAAAGAAAAAAAAAAAAAACAGCATCATTGTTTCTTTTTTTTTTTCCCGTAAACAGTTATTCCACTTTATTTTCCTCATTCTGAATCTGATGTCATTGATTCAAAGGGCGAAACTTTTTTTTTCAAACTTTTACTTTAGTTTCACTCTTTACCTAAGTGCAGAACTCTAGACTGGTCCAAACTGAAAGCATGTGCAGACGCCAATTCAAGAATGGCTTGCGTGATAGTATGTATTTTTTTTTGAAAGGGTAGAAAACATGTTGGTGAAAGGAGAAAATGCTGGTTTGCCAGCATTTTCTCCTTTTCT
The DNA here is from genome assembly GCA_946811185.2 of Hippopus hippopus. Classification (NCBI taxonomy): domain Eukaryota; kingdom Metazoa; phylum Mollusca; class Bivalvia; order Cardiida; family Cardiidae; genus Hippopus; species Hippopus hippopus. The sequence continues at coordinate 9,207,610 of OX328113.1, read as the reverse complement.
CACAATGTTTTCAAAATGCTTTTGCCTCAGGTTCATTTAAACGTGGGATTACTTGGTAGTGATAATACTATCAAACAATCCCATGTTCTCATGACCGTTAAAGATAAGGGCTTTTGATAAACAATGTAAGATAAGGAGAAAGTGCTGGCAGCTAGCATTATTTTCCTTTTCCATAATGTTTTCTAACCTTTCATAGACAGTTGTCAACATTTGAGCCACATGTTATTTGTGGTCTGCAAAAATGTCCAATTTGGACATGTTATCTGATGAAGAGCTGATCATCAAATAATGAGTTTAGTTCCAGTAAAGACAGAAACATTGTAGAAAAAGCAACAAATGCAGATTATCAGCAATCTAATACTTAATCAATGAAGCATTTGTCCTGCTGCTTGCGGTGGTGAATACACTCCATTATTTTGGGAACTCTTTTAAAGGTGGCCCTTCAGATTTTGGGACGAAAATTTTACAAAAATCATCCTTATACTCCCAAAGCCTTTTAATTTTCATTCATAAAACCCCAGTAGTCGAAAACCATCAGACAACAAGAGAAATTAGAGATTTACTACGGCCCAGGTCGACACCGACGGGAAACACGGTCTATTTTTACATGAGCAACTCGCTCATTTACATACCAGAAATACACAGACGAAGCTTCAAACATAGCGTCCGAAGAAGACATTATGGAAAATAATTACATGTTTGTTATGTTATGGAATTTAAGCGTCATTAATCACATGCCAGTCACTTGACATTCCCACAATGCTTTTTTGATTTTTGGCGCGAAATCTAAAAATACCTTAAGAGGCTACGTAGCCTTTTAAGGGAACACCATCAAAAAAAATTTTTTTTGTAATTTTATGATTCTTAATTATTGATGATTTGTATTGTTTTTTCATATAAATTTCAGTGATATATATATTTTTTAATTTGGTGAGATGTGAAAAATCTAAATACCCACCTTTAACTCTACCACCCAACAAAATTTTAGACTTGTCTAAATTCAAAGCATTTGCAAACAACAAATCAAAATTGGCTCAAATGATGAAACTTGCCTTTATTTGAGTAGAAACCATTGTGGGAAAAGGAGAAAATACTGGTAACCAGCATTTTCTCCTTTTCCCACATTGTTTTCAGTTTTCTTTCTCAGGTTTGTTAAAACTCAGGATTGTATGGTAAAGGATTAAGTGAAAAAGAAGAATACAGGAGTGATAGCTGGAGGATTTGTCATCTTCAAATACTATCAATATGGAGGAGTTGATATTTTAGTTTGTTAGAATTTGGCCAAACTAGGAATTGAACCAGTGACCCCGGGGTTTCAAACCTTTTATGTTACCAATTGAGCTACAGTGCTAGGCATAGAAAAAGAAAGAATTGACAGAGAATTAAACTCTGAGGTAGAAACAAAAAAGAAAATACTGTGTAAGGTTGATAAAATACTCTTATGAGTAAATTTTCTATTTGCAGTTTTCAGAGGTTTGTTTTCCTAGACCTGCGGAAATGAGTCCAGATCTGTAAAACCTGCTCCTAATTAAAAACAACTTTTTACATGCCTAACAAATCACAGCTTTAGAAAACACTGTGGGAAAAGAAGCAATGCTTGTAACAAGCAACTGCTCCTTTTCTCACAATGATTTTCACTGTGGTGAAAATTATATTTTCACTTCCTTCCCTTTTTTGTTTGCCTTTGCATGATTTATAAAAGTTTTTGATTAGTTTAAAATAAACATACTTTTAAAGCAATTTATTCTATACATTTACATTCATTTATTTATTGAATGAGGCCTCAGGCCCATTGTTCAAATAACACTTAGCATCAAAAACATATATAGTGCAAGGAAACTACATGCCAAAAAAAATTGAAAATTCTAATTTCTACATTTTGGGGGTTGGGATATGAGTAAGAGTTGAGAATGAGGTAAAGGGTTATTCAGTAGGGTAGGATAAAGGGAGATTATCTACTGGTGAGTTGCTGATACTGTAATTTATGTGAGTACATGTACATCTTGATGTTTGATGTGCCCCTTTATTCCTTTACCAAATAATCTTGAATTTGAATAACCCGGGTAATTAGACTGTTAAAAAATTGTGGGAAAAGGAGAAAATGCTGGTAACCAGCATTTTCTCCTTTTTTCCCACAGTGTTTTCTATCCTGTAAGGGTAAACCCCTTTCATTTTGGCCATAATTAATTTGTTGTCTGCAAATATTTTCAATGTGGACATGTCTTCTTTCTTCTTTTGTTTGGTAAAGAGTTGATGAGATACATAAACATTATCTGCATTTTTTTCCTTCTTCCAAAATGTTGTACACACTTTCCTACACAAATATGTTTATTTGATACAAATTCATTATCTGCAAATTCTTTGAATTTAAAAAAAAGTCTTAAAATTTTCATCTGGTAGAGTTTAATGATATACATAAACATGACTGAGCTTTTTTCCTTCTCCCAAAATGTTTTATACCCTTTCTCTGACAAAAGTTGTCATTTGATCTGTCAGCTACAGCCTCTTTCAATTTAGAAATATAACAAAAAAAATTGTTGCCTGGTGAAGATTTTAATGAGATACATACACATGACCGTTATTTCCTCATTCCAAAATGTTTATACCCTCTCTTAGACAAATTTAGTCATTTGATTTGTCGTCTGCAAATGCTTTGAATTTGGACAAGTCTAAATTTTTGTTGTCTGGTAAGGAGTTAATGAGATACATAAACATTACCAGCATTTACTCCCCCTTCCAAATTGTTTTATCGTAGAAAAATATAATTATTTCAAACAAATTTTATTTGCCATCTGCAAATTCTTTCAATTTGAACAAGTCTAAAACATTTGGTAAACAGGACTCATATTTTCTCCCTCTTCCAAAATATTTCATACCCTCTCTTCGACAAATCTAGTCCTTTGATTTGTCGTCTGCAAAAGCTTTCAATTTGGACTTGTCGTCTGGTAAAGAGTTAAATAATGAGATACATACACATGACTGAGCTACCAGTGTACTGAATAGTTTATTGTTTATCAGTGATACTTACTTACTCATTTCCATTTGATTAACCCTTTTCCACTCAATCCCTTGTTTTAACAACCCTGATGAAGAAGGCTTTTGAAAACATTGTGGGAAAAGGAGAAAATGCTGGTAACCAGCATTTTCTCCTTTTTCTCACAATGTTTTTTACCCTGTCAAAGACAGATGCTTCATTTCAGCTACATTTAATTTGTCCTCTACAAAAGCTCTCAGGTTGGTCATGTCCAGAAACGGTTGTTCGGTAATGAGTTAACTCTTTACCAAACAACGGAATTTGGACTTGGCCAAACTGATAGCATTTGCAGACGACAATCTCGAATGATGGAATTTGTCAATGATAGGGTAGAAAACATTGTGGGAAAAGGAGAAAATGCTGGTTACCAGCATTTTCTCCTTTCACCACAATGTTTTCAACAACCGTCTTCCTCAGGTTGTTTAAAACTTGGGATTGTATTGTAAAGAATTAACCCTTCCCTGAGTTTAAATGACCCTGCTCAGAAAGAAGCCTTTTGAAAACTTTGTTGGAAAAGGAGAAAATGCTGGTAACCAGCATTTTCTCCTTTTCCCACAATGTTTTTTTCACCATATCAAGTGAAATGCCATTCTCTGAGGCACAATTAAATTGCTGTCTGCAAATGCTTACAATTTGGGCAAGTCTACATGTTTATTGTGTGATAAAGAGTTAACTCTATACTAGACAACAAGATCTTTGATGTGTCCAAATTCAAAGCATTTGCAGACGACAAATTAAACATTGTTCAGTTGATGAACTTTGTCTTTGATATGGTAAAACTAGCATTGAAAAAGTAGGAAATGCTAATTACCATTATTTTCTCCTTTTCCTCAATGATCTTTTTAAAGGTCTTTTTTCCTCAAGGTAGTTAAAACTCGGGGTTGTCTGGTGAAAGATTAACACTTTACTCTTCACACGTCAACTTTTACCTTGTGTACGCTCTGGAGGCCACATTTTCAGTCCGATACTCATGAAACTTGGTCAGAATGTTTGTCTTGATAACATCTCGGACTAGTTTGAAAATGGGTCATATCGGGTCAAAAACTAGGTCACTAGGTCAAATCTTAGAAAAACCTTGTGTACACTCTAGAGGCCACATTTTCACTCCAGAACTCCTGAAAGTTGGTCAGAATGTTTGTCTTGATGATGTCTCGGACGAGTTTGAAAATGGGTCATGTCGGATCAAAAACTAGGTCACTAGGTGAAATCTTAGAAAAACCTTGTGTATGCTCTAGAGGCCACATTTTCACTCCAGAACTCCTGAAAGTTAGTCAGAATGTTTGTCTTGATGATATCTCGGACGAGTTTGAAAATGGCTCATATCAGGTAAAAAACTAGGTCACTAGGTCCAATCTTTGAAAAACTCTGTGTATGCTCTAGAGGCCACATTTTCTGTCCAATACTTATGAAAGGTGGTCAGAATCTTTGTTTTTAACATTTCTACAATGGGAAAGTGGGCTATGTTTGGCTAAAAAGTAGGTCACTGAGAGAAATTCTAGAAAAAGCTTGTGTATAAGCTAGAGGCCAAATTTTCAGTCCAATAATTATGAAAGCTTGATAGAATATTTGTCATAATATCTCGAAAGAGATTAAAAATGGGTCATGTTTGGTCAAAAGACTCAGGTGAGCGACTTCAGGGCCATCATGGCCCAATTGTATATCTTTCCCTTAAGTTAGCTGATGAGCCCAGGCCACGCAGTCAGTAGCATACAAGACTTAAGAACAGGGGTCACTGGTTCGAATCCTCAGCTTGGTCAATTTCTTTGCAGGATTGATGATAGATACTGTGACAGGATCCATTTCTCAGTCATTGCTGATGATTATATTGATGATGATTAAAAGGGAAAGCAGCCAGTTGCTTCATTAAGAAGAATATCGTGTGAAGTACTAGTAATAGAAACTTCAGGAAAGTATGGATAGGTGCACTGGCTGCCTCAATAAGTCTGAAATAATATTGAAAAAAGCATTAAACACCATATAAATAATTTCCCGTAGCTCTTACCACACTACAATATTTTAGTGTTAACCAATTTGAAAGCATCTGAAAGCCACAAGATAAATGTTTCACAAATAATGGGGTGTGTCGTCAAAAGGACAGAAAACATTCTGGGAAAAGGAGAAAATGCTGGTAACCAATGTTTACATAATTTTTAGTCTTCAGAGTGTAAAAACTTGGAATTGTTTGGTAAAGGATTAATGCTTTCAACCATATAAGGGAATTTTCATGAATTTGTACCAATTTTGAATTTCTCGCTTTCAGATTTTTTCATTTTCTAGAATATTTTGTTTCGTAAAACCTTAAGTTTTTGACTCATTATGGCACATAACTTTGCTGGCATTGAAATGGTCCAACACTTTGCTGGCATTGAAATGGTCCGACACTTTGATGGCATTGAAATGGTCCGACACTTAGCTGGCATTGAAATGGTCCAACACTTTGCTGGCGTTGAAATGGTCCAACACTTTGCTGGCGTTGAAATGGTCCAACACTTTGATGGCATTGAAATGGTCTGACACTTAGCAGGCATTGAAATGGTCCGACACTTACCTTTCATTGAAATGGTCCGACACTTTGCTAAACTATCAGGTGTTTTTAACAACCCTGATGAAGACTACCGGTACTTTTACCTTTAGACTGCTAAGCGCAACTCACTGATCTTTTGCGAACAGTGTAGATCAAGATCAGACTGTACAGAACATGCAGTCTGATCTTTGATCTACACTGTCCGATAAGGATACATTTTCCCCCCCCAAAAAATAACTTTGAAATAGCAGTATTTGGGTTTTTACTATCACCTTGAAAGTTTCATGTCAGTGATTAGCAGGATAAGGGTTAAAAACTATGTTGGAAAAGCTGACAGTACTGATACTTAACTTTTTTTCCCGTTTTCAAAGGATGTTTTATAATGTTTCATAGACAAATCTCATCATTAAATTTTAACTTTTTAAAAGATCACATTTAATTTATTGTCTAGAAATGCTTTAACCCTTTATCACACAATCCAGAGTTTTACGACACTTTAAGAGAAGGCTTAGAAAACATTCTGGGAAAAGGAGAAAATGCTGGTTACCAGCATTTTCTCCTTTTCTCATAATGTTTTCAAATGGCTCTTTTCTCAAGGTCTTTAAAACACAGAATTATTTGGGTAAGGATTTAAGAAAAATTATGAGGGTCTTCAGTCAAAATATCAATTTCCTATGTTTGAGTGTTTTTGGCTAGCTTCTGGGTTGTAGTATAATCTGCAATAAATAAGGAATATTATGCTTTTTTATATAAAATTTTCATGCTCAAGTACAAGTGTTGTACATGGATAAAATATCACACACAACAGGAAAGATATCTGTATCTACAGTGTCAAATACCATTTCAGATACGGTATGATGACGTATCTTTTGCACAGTTTAGGTATTCATTTATTTGCGATTTTGTTTGTCAAAATGTCAGCTGTGATATTCATCGGCTATTCTTAGAAACAAAGGACATGTAACTACCCACTAAACCATTAGTTGTTTTAGTTTGTTTACCATTTTTGATTAAAATGTCAATATTTGCAATATTTTGTCGTTGAAGTTGTAGGTATATAATAAAAGGAATATTATGTTACATTTCTGGCACTAATATTTGCTTGTAGCTGCGTAAGAAAATTTTGACATCTCGTTTGACCTTCACTTCAGTCTTGTGCTACATCAACTTATCTCAAGCTGTTCATATCAAATACAAGCACCGGGAAAGTTACTGCAACATAATATTCTGTATGTAGAAAGTTTCCTGGTGCTTGTAGTTGCTTCAGGCAGGTTGAGAAGTTTTGATTTTGCACAAGACTGAAGCTGAAGCAAGATGTCCAAATTTTCTTTCTTTTCTTTTCATTTCTTTTCTAAGAAGCAATTACAAGTACCAGGAAAGTTACTACAACAAAATGTTCCTTTTATTATATTTCCCTACAACTTTCAATAATAAATTATTGTGCAATTGTTGAAAATTTTATTCGAAAGAGGTAAAAAAGTTAAAACAAATACTAGTTTACCTTTCTTTTTTAGGAACAGTGAATAAATATTATATCGTAAATTTCTGACCAATCAAATTGCAAACCAGCATATAAGTAATGTCTGTGGGATACATCATCATACCATAATTGGAATCATTTTATTATATATTATTTGACACAATGTAGATATGTAATTTTTTTCAGTTGTGTGTGATTTTATGTACGTGTGATGCATGTTTTTGAGCTTGAAAATTTACAGGTATAAAATAAAGATTTCAATGCAGTATTTAACCCTTTACCACAGAATCCCGAGTTTTAACAACCCTGACAATAATAGCTTTTGAAAATAATGTGGGAAAAGGAGAAAATGCTGGTAACCAGCAATTTCTCCTTTTCTAACAATATTTTCTATACTTTCAAAGACATATTTCATGATTCAATTAACATTTAATTAGTCCTCTTGCTACTGTTTCCAATTTGGAGAAGGTTAAAATTTTGTCATGTGGTAAAGGGTTAAAGGGACCTTTTATATTTTTTTTTCTGCAAATTAGAATTCACCCATAACTATAACAAATCAGGTATACTTTTCTCTACAAAGGAACAGAAACTTGGTGGTGTCATGTATTGAAGAGGTGAATATTTATTTCGCTTTCAAATAACAGTAACTTGTTCTATATTTATGGGATTAAATATGACATCATCATACTTATTTGAATATGATTGGTGTTACTGATCATGTGACATTCCCATAAACCCTTGGGAAATTCTGGTGTAAAATCTGAAAACACCTTAACAGGCTTTATAGCACATAGCCCATACTTTTTACCCTTTCAATGACAAGCCGAGCCAAGGTAGCTGTCTGTAGTGTACAGGACTTGAGAAAAGAGTGTGGCTTGTTCAGTAACTGGCTCGCCCAATTTCTTTCCGAGGATTGATGATAATCATTGCGACAGTATTCATTCCTCTCTCACCGCTGACCATTGTTTCGACGATGGTTATGTGAGAAAGCAGCCAGTGGCTTTAAAAGAATATTGTACGGAGAACTGGTAAAAGAAAGGCCAGGAAAGCATGGATAGGTGCACTGGTCACTGAGATATAACTGAAATAATGTTGAAAACGGCATTAAACATCATACAATCGATCAATTTCAATGACAGATCTCACTTTTTGGGATAATTGTAAATTTTTGTTATGCTTTCAACTTGGACAAGTCTAAAATTTTGTTGATAGCAGAAATTTAGATTGTGTTCAATTTAAAAGAATATGCAGACAGCAAAATGATATGTGGTTCATTTGATCATTCAAATGGTTTAGCCAATCAGAAGTTGTGTTACTTTCAAATATGGAAAATGTTAGAGAATAAGACCAGGAACGTTCTTAAGAATGGTTTGAAAATACGGACCCAGGATCATTAAAACTTGGGAATTTTTTTTTTGGTGAAGGGTTACGACACGGTAGTCACTGTCACAAGACAAACTTGAAGTAACACTCGTCACAGCTCTTCATGACCATGAGTACGGTAGATCTAATCTAGCGAGTCAATTCTTTGTTCTGAATACATTGTGGATTAGTTTCTTTTCATTTTTTTTCCCTGGTAGTTCGACTTTCAGAGCACTTAGTATAAAGATTGTTCCATTTTGCCAATTGTGTAGATCAAGATCAGACTGCATAGAATGTGCAATCTGATTTTTGATCTATATTTTCTGCAAATTTCTCACTTTTTCTGGCCAAAACTGCTTGTAATTTGAAATATTATGGCTGGGTTTTTTTTTCTTATTTGATAAAGGTCCATTTCATTGACTTTTTACCACACAACAAAATTTTAAACCTGTCCAAATTGAAAGTATTTGCAGACAACAAATAAAATCAGGTTCAAATTATTGGATTTTTCTTAAAACAGGTAGAAAGCATTGTGGAAAAAGGAGAAAATGCTGCTTACCAGCATTTTCTCCTTTTCCCACAATGTTTTTTAAAAAGTCTTCTTTTGCACGGTTGTTGAAACTTGAGATGGTATGGTAATAGGCTTATACAGCTCTCTGACAGTTTATTTGTGAATGAATGTCAGTGTAAAAAGTGAAAGAGCTCATTTAAGGTTTGCATGGATTGTGTCGGATAAGAAGATAAATGTGCTCTAGCTTTCGGATAAAACTAAGATACATGTAATAGTGATATATTGTTGTCAACGGATCAGATGAGTACCAAAATACTGAAGGTAATTTGGACAATTGCTCATCATCAGATTGTTTGTTTGGTGTTTAATGCAGTTTTCAACATTATTTCAGTTATATCAAAGTGGCCAGTGCACCAACTCAAGGCACTGGCTGCTTTTCCACATGATCATTGTGGAAAGAATGTTTTTTTATCCATCAAAAACGAATCCCCTAATTTCAGTCACATTTAATTTGCTGTTTGCAAAGGCTAGGAATTTGAAAAAGTACAAAATTTTGTCATTTAGTAAAAAGTTAAAGGGCATTTTAGGTGCAGGTTTATATGGTATATAGTCATCCTCAGAACCCGGGTTTGAAGCATTACGTTACTCTCCATGCATCACGATTACAGAATGAATCGAAACTGGGTCACCGAGGATGGTATATAGTTAGATAAATTATTTGAATCTTGCTGTGTGAAAGGGGGCTTGATGCATCTGCAAAAAGTATCGACCCAGGTCAGCGTGAGCAGTCTGCCCAGGCTGACCTAGGTCAAAACCTTTTGCCATTGGTCAATTTTCTGCATATTAAAGGACCAGCATACTTCATGATTCCAGTTAGTTGTTAGACAAAATATTCATGGATCCCTAATTATATGATGACTTGATTGGTACAATGCACCATATGCACGTAGATGCCTTTAACCCTCTTTTGCCAGAGCCCGACTTTTATTTGATTGTAATAGTGCAACAATGAGGTTAGATAAAATATTTAAATGACATGATGCAACCCATAAATATCAACCACCACATGTGAAAGTAGATACAGAGAATCTTTCATGAGTGTTCATGTATTATCATTTTTATCAAACAAGTTGACTAAAATTGTATGACAGGAGCCTTGGCGAGCGTCAAATACATTTTAGTCAAGGAGTTCTATAAAAATTATGGTACATAAGCATGAATGTGAGATTCTATTGATCATATAAAACGAATGACGGACAGAAAATATCCTGCATCATCACCTTTAGCCTATACTGTTCATGAGTCTATGTTTACAACTGTAGTTTGGTTTCAAAATTCCATCTGATTTATTTCAATTTTATCAATGGATTGGCCATTTGATATGTCAATAAGGGACATTATGATGTGTTAAAATATTAAATGATCAATTGGTGAAAAAAATGTTTGGAGCCAGGAGAAAAAAATTAGACACGGTCTGGTAACCGGAACCACATATATATTTTGTTCTGGCTTTATATGATAGCGTGGTATGGGAAAACTTCGATCACAAAACTCTATGTCCTGATGATTAACTGAACTTGTAAAGGCCTATAAGTTATAAATATTATGATCACATGACAAGTTTTGTTTTGTATTTTAAGGCCGGGGGAGGGGAGAAGAAGGAGCATCTTTACAAGATCTTAGTTATTGGCGAGCTTGGTACAGGGAAAACTTCAATCATCAAACGTTACGTCCATCAGTTCTTCTCGCAACATTACAGAGCAACTATCGGAGTAGATTTTGCCCTCAAAGTACTGAACTGGGATGCAGACACGATAGTTCGACTGCAGTTATGGGACATTGCAGGTATGAGGCTTTAATTCCTTACAAAACAACACAAATTTGGACATGTCCATTTCGAAAGCATTTGCAGACGACAAATCAACCCTATACTAAACTCCTCAAAATTGAAAGCATATACAGACAACAAATATAAATAGAACCGAAATGATGGATGTTGTTCTTAGAGGAGCAGAAAACATTGTGGGAAAAGGAGAAAGTGCTGATTATCAGCATTTTCTCCTTTTCCCATGATGTTTTCAAAACCCCTTTTTTCTCCGGGTCTTTTAAAGTAGGGCTAGTGTAGTAAAGGGTTAAAGGGGGCTCAAATGATTAAACTTTTCCTTGAATGAGCAGAAAATATTGTGGGAAAAGAACATGCTGGTTAAGGAGGATTTTCTTCTTTTTTCACATTGGTTCTAAAAGCCTTTTTTTGCTGGATCATAAGAAAATAAGGTTGTTTGGTAAAGAGTTTGGCAACTCACAGCTTTAACCCTTTACCACACAATACTGACTTTTAACAAAACTGAGGAAATAGACTTTTGAAAATACTATGGGATAAGGAGAAAATGCTGGTAACCAGCATTTTCTCCTTTTCCTGCAATGTTTTCTATCCTATCAAGGAAAAATTTTGTCATTTGAGCCACCTTCGTGATTTGTCATCTGCAAAATGTTTTCGGACAAGTCAAGAATTTTGTAATTGGTAGAGAGTTAGAAGGCAACCAGTTTGATTCTTCATCACTTCTTCAACTAATTCAATTAAATTTGCAATAGAAGACTACATGCAATCAGAGACTAGGGTGGGATTTCAAATGGTTTTGTATTTTAATGCACTTCACGGATAAATGGTGGCATACGAGGCTTGTTTAGAAATTATTGAGACAATGTATGTTTTGAGAGAAAAACTTAACATATGTAGATAAAATTCTCCATAAACATGAATTAACCTTCAATAAATTGAAATTGAAAGACTTGAAATAAAGTATGTATGTGTTACATGTTAAATTTGTAAATCAATTAAAATCAACATGAGGAGTGAGTCACCATAGCACGCCTAAAAATGGGTTAGTTCAAATAAATCTCGCTTGAATAAAGGCTTGAATGATGTGGAAATAGTGGGGAAAAGTCAATTAAAATGATGCCATATACGCTACCTTATTCTTTTGTATTTCTGGTAAAGTTTCATAACATTACTGTGATATGTAAACAAGTTTTCACCATTTTCCGGAAGTTCATGTTATCAAAGAAACAGTTACAAAATGGAAAAGGACGTAAAGGTGGAGCAGCCGGCTGACATAAAGTTTTGTGTCGAGTTTGGAAAAAATCCCTTTGAAACAAAAAAGATGTTAGAAATGACACAAGGCGGAAGAGGCGTGTCTTGGGCTCTTGTTTGTCAATGGCACAATCTGGTTGTGGCATCATCTCTGTACAGCTTAAAAGGAGGTGGGAGACCGACGACCATCAATGCCTTTCCAAATGTCAGGTCCCACTTTAGGGGTATAAATTCAGTAATTTTAGTGAATTTAAGACTGCGGCACTAAATGTAGGGAGGAAATTAGATACTGAGTGGTGTAAAACTGTGTGTGAAAAATTGGTGCGGCAACATAATTATGAAGTGTGTTTGATTGAATGGTGTTTATTTTGAACAGGAATGACATGCACTAATGTAAACTTGCAATAATCACCGTAATGCTCCAGCCTGAGCACAGTAGTATATTTGCGAGGGGATCTGACACTCATACAGAAGAACCAGGGGCCTGTTATTTGGCATGTATAAAGTTATAAAAGTATATGTCATCCATGATGAAATATTTCCTTTATAAGTCTTCTTATTCTCATATTATAAGCATTGTCCAATAATTTCCGAACAGCCCTCATATGTTTGTAAAGAGTGCTGCTAACCAGCATTTTTTCCCCCTGTTCCCTACAATGTTTTCTAACCTTTCAAAGGCAATCTCAATTTCTGGTATTAAAGCCACATTTCAGTTTTGGTCTGGAAACACCAGCAATAAAGATGGGTCTAGAATTATTGTGTTCAGTAAAGGTTTAATTGTTTTACAAACAGCAAAATTTTTGACATGTTCAAGTTGAGAGTATTTTCAGATGACAAATTCAGTGTGGCTCAAACAACAGGATTTGACTACTGATGGGTATTTTCTCCTTTTTCCCACCATGCTTTCAAATGGCTTCTCTCTCAGGGTCGTTATACCTCAGGATGGTGTTTTAAAGGGTTAAAGTTATTCAGTGAAGGGATACTCTAAGTACAGGATGTGTAATAGTTTTCAATTTTTGTGTTCTTCTAGGCCAAGAAAGATTTGGCAACATGACTCGAGTGTATTATAAAGAAGCAGTTGGTGCATTTATTGTTTTTGATTTAACAAGAGCGTCCACATTTGATGCAGTGACCAAGTGGAAAAATGACCTTGACCTCAAAGTTCAGCTTCCCGATGGGAAACCCATACCATGTGTTCTTCTAGCTAATAAAGTATGTATGGTATATAGAGGAGTGTACATTAGTGTTTATATATTTTCATTTTACAAAATAGTTGACTAAAATCATATGACGAAAGCCTTGTTGAGCATCATATGTATTTTAGTCATGGAATTTAGTAAAAACATTAATACATAAACAAAAATGTGAAACTACTTTTTGCATGAAAGGAATTGGACCAAGAATAAAGTGTCGAACATTGTCACTTTTAGCCTATAAACTGCTTACTAGGTTTAGTTGGATAAAACTACCCTGACTCCATCGGATAAGCATTTTGCAGGCGATAAATTAAGTTTAGCAGAAATTATGGTATTTATCTTACACGGTGTAAAAACATTGTCTAAGAAAGAGAAAATGCTGGTAATCAGCATTTTCTCCTTTTCCCACAATGTTTTCAAAAGCTGTCTTCTTTGGGGCCATTTAAATTTGGTATTGGGAGATCAGCTAAATCTTGTTGAAAGCGGCATAAAACGGCACACAAATGAACCAATCAAAATGCTTATATTTATTTCAGTGTGATCAACCTAAAGAAGGCCTTATGAACAATGCAGGACAGATAGATGACTTTTGCAAGGAAAAAGGGTTTATCGGGTGGTTTGAGACATCGGCAAAAGAAAACATTAACATTGATGAAGCGTCTAGATTTTTAGTTACTCAGGTATGGTATATTGATTGATTGTATAGTGTTTAACCCTGTTTTCAACATTATTTCAGTTATATAGCTGCAACCAGTGCACCTATCTGTGCTTTCTGAAAGTTTATGTTACCAGAACTTTGTTCAATTTTCTTCCCAAGCCACTGGTCACTTTCCCACGTAATGATCATTGAAACAATGATCAGCAGTGAGGGAGGAATGAATCCTACCAAACTGACTATCATCAGTCCTCAGAAAGGAATTGGCTGAGTTATGGATCAAACCAGTGATCCCTGGTCGTCTCAAGTCCTATAGGCTGCTGACTGCACTACCGTGGCTTGGTATTCAGGTATTCTATAGTGTCAAACTTGTCTTAGAGACCCCCTTGTCATGGTTCTTACAAACCTAAGCTGAGCCCAGGTGGTTCTGTCCAGGACTTGAGAACAGGAAGTCCCTGGTTCGATCTCTGGCTTGGCCAGTTGCTTTCCAAAGATTGATGATTGTCATTTCGACAGGATTTATTCTTCTCTCACCGCTGACCACTGTTTCGATTGATGATTGTCATTTCGACAGGATTCATTCCTCTCTCACTGCTGACCATTGTTTTGATGTTGATGATGTGGGAAAGCAGCCAGTGGTTTGGAAAGACTATTGTGCAGAGTATTGCTAACAGAAACACCAGGAAAAACTGTATAGGTGCACTGGCTGCACAATGTAACTGAATAATGAAAACGGAGTTAAACACCATACAACCAATCAATCATTTACAGACTTAACCCTTGACCATACAGTTCTGTGTTTCAACAACCCTGGCAAATTAAGTGTTTTAAAACATTGTGGGAAAAAGAGAAAATGCTGGTTACCAGCATTTTCTCCATTTTCCCACAATGTTATCCTCTCTTTCACACACAAAGTATCATCATATGGGCCACTTTTTATTAGTGGTCTACAAATACTTTCAATTTGGAAAAGTTGTCAATTTTGTCATTTGGTAAAGAGTTAAAACAGAAAATCTGAAGGGTTCTTAGCAATACTGGACAAAGGCCAGAAGAGTATATGTCATTGCATGGTTTCCATTGTCTGTTTATCAATCTGTTAATATTTCCTTGTCTAAGGTTTTTTTTTTAACCTTTTACCACTCAATCCCTGAGGACGAAGCCTTTTGAAAATGTTGTGGAAAAAGAAAGTGCTGGTGACCAGCGTTTTCTCCTATTCCCACAATGTTTACTACCTTATCAAAGATAAATTCCATCATTTGAGCCACATTTAAACTGTTGTTTGTAAAAATGTTTTTAGAAGGGTTTTTCTTCCTTGTATTTAGAATATGAGATTATTTAGTGTTAACAACCCTAATAAAAAATGCTTATGAAAACATACAGGGAAAAGGACTAAATGCTGTTAACCTGCATTTCTGCTTTTCCCACCATGTTTCCTGACCTGTCATGGACAGATACCATTATTATACCCCCACAAAACGAATGTTTTTGGGGGTATACTGGAATCAGCCTGTCTGTCCGTCCGTCCGTGTGTCTGTCTGTGTACAAAATACTAGTAATTTTGTGTCGCAAACTCCTCCTACAGTTTTCCTTCAATTGTATTGAAACTTTGCACATAATTATATTGATCATATATTGAAGGTTTGCAAGACGCAATTTTCAAGTGTCATCTCCTCCTGGTTGAGGAATTATCTCCCCTTGAACTTGACACTTTTTCCTGGCAAAGCGCTGGTGGGGGTATTAAGTCACATTCAGTGACAGCTCTAGTTTAATTTGTCATCTGTATATGCTTTCAATTTGGATAAGTCTAAAATTTTGTCGTGTGGCAAAGAGTAAACCCTTTACCACAGGATCTGGAGTTTTAATGACCCTGAAGAAGAGTGCTTTTGAAAACATTGTGGGAAAAGGAGAAAATGCTGGTGACCAGCATTTTCTCCTTTTCCCACAATGTTTTCTACCCAATCAGAGACAGAAATCATCATTTGAGCTTCAGGTTTTCATCTGCAAACACCGTCAATTTGGTTGGTTACAAAATTTTTGTTACTTGGTAGAGGTTTAACTCTTTACCAAACAAAAAAATTTTAGACTTGTCCAAATTGAAAGCATTTGCAGACGACAAAATAAACGTGACTCAAAAGTTGAAACTTGACTTTAGAAGGGTAGAAAACATTGTGGGAAAATGAGAAAATGCTGGTTACCAGCATTTTTTTCTTTTCCCACAATGTTTTCAGAAGGCATCTTCCTCTGGGTCGTAAAAACCAGGGATTGTTTGGTAAAGGGTTAATTAAGGTTATGTAGTCTCTTATTTCAGAGGAAAAAAAAAACGACAACTTTATCAGCAAAAGATATGTTGTATCAGGTATTGACCAATGAAAAAGCAATAAAATTTATTGAAAATAAAATCCTGTCTATCAATAAATCATATTTTATCTCTAGTATCTAGCTATGAGATAATTTATAGGTCAATGATATTTAATTCTTTACCAACCAAGCCCTGGTTTTCACGATCCTGGGAAGAAAAGCTTTTGACAACCTTGCGGGAAAAGGAGAAAATGCTGATAACCAGCATTTTCTCCTTTTCCCACAAGGTTTTCTATCCTTTCAGGGACAAATTTCATAAAATGAGACACTTTTAACTTGTTGTCTGCAAATACTTTCAATATGGACCAGTGTAACATTTCGTCGTTTGGTAAAGAGTTAAAGATACAGCTATACTCGTTTTCAGCAAGTTTTCAACCCATTTCATCTTTATTTTGTGAAACTAAAATCATTCTTTTATCTTCATGCCAAATGTTTCCTCTGATGGCTGCAGGATTGCACAGATTACGATGGATAGAAAATGCATTTCATGTTTTGGAGGCCTTCAAAGCAATTGCTGTTGTTGTTTCTGGTTTTAAATGAGGACAAATGCCTTTGGTTTTTATCCCCTACACCATGTATATTGTTAATTTACCAGTGTTTACTTAGCTGAGCCATTCTACACACTTTCAAGTTTTAACAGAGTTTTTTCTTGCTAGCTGTAAGGATGTACATGTATCTTTAAAAAAAATTTCAGCTATTAGCCAATGATTAAACAACAAGCAGTTTATCAAACAAGCCTTTCTTTATCAAACAAACCTTTTTTGTTTTATCAGTTTGTTGAGGGTCATGGTCATCCCTGATAAAACCTAACAATATAATAGTAATACATGGATTACAAACTCACCATTTTAAGACCTTATGAGCAAGACATTCAGACAACTATTAACTTGTCCACTTTTAAATTTTCATTTGCAAATGCTTTGAATTTGGGACAGTCTAAAATTTTGTTGTTTAGTAAATGGTTAAAGGGGCATCAAACAAGATTTTGTTTCTTTTTTTTTTTGAAAAGCTTAACATAGACTTCAAGTTTTCATTCCTGCGCAACTATGACTTTAAAATTAAAGCATAGATAGAAATACAGATAGAAAACACAAAAAATAACCAAGTTTTTGTATTTTCAATGTAGAATTTCCCTATTATTAGAAACAGTATGTGTAGCCGTTACTGTGTAACAAGGGATAGATACACTTTCAACCCAGTGAAATATCTCTTGGACCCACAGAAAAGTTAGTGGAGTGGTAAATGTTAAAAAAAGAAGCTGACAGAAAAAAAGGGAAAAGTAGCCAAAAGAAGAAAAAGAAAATTGATTGTATGATTTTTCTTTTGTATACCTACATCTTTTTTGCTCGAGATGTTTTGCAGGACATATTTTACAGTTGTCAAGTTATTCCAATTCATGTTCTACTCTTCAGTTAATCTATAAATGTTCAAGTTCAAAATATTCTTAATGAATGAGATTTTTGGTCAGGTATTAGCCAATGGTTAGACAAAAGACATTTATCAACCAATGTAAATCAATTTCAGATATTAACCAATGAAAAGACAATAAACATTCATCAACCAATGAAATTCTGTCTTGGGTATTTGCCATTTATAAGACACTATCCAATCTATTGACCAATCATATTTTATTTCAGGTATTAGCCAATGATAAAGCAATCAAATCAGAGGATGAAAAAGATGGAGATAAGATTATGTTGGACGGGGAAGGTGCAAGTCGTGATAAAACTGAAAAGAAAGGCTGCTGTTCATGATCAACTGTGATTTTATTTTGTGGGGAAAAAATTGTTGTCAAACCCTTTACCAAGCTATCTGGTGTTTTAATTATTCTTTTGAAAACACTGTGGGAAAAGGAGAAAATGCTGGTAACCAGCATTTTCTTCTTTTCCCACAGTGTTTTCTACCCAAACAAAGGCAAATCCAGTCATTTAAACAACAGTTTATCTGTCATATGCAAATGCTTTTAGTATGGAGATGTCTTAAATTCTGTCATAGATTTTGGTAAAGGTAAAGAAATAATTACCTGTGTAACTGTGGTCTCAGTTTGTTATATTCCTGTTAAACGATTGTTTTTAGAGGTATGCTGTAATCAACCTGTCTATCTGTCTGTTCATCTGTCCATCTGTGGATGTGCAGATGAGCGTATTTGTGTCACAAACTCTTCTCTGTGTTTTGCTTTGTATAAAAACATATAACTTTTACCTGTTTACCAAGCAATGCTGAGTTTTAATTTGGTTTGCAAGACTGCCAAAGAAAGTGAAATTATCATTTATTGTAAATAACATAAGAAATGAAAGCTTGTCAACTCTTCAATGTTTACCAGAGGACAAAATTTTAGCCTTGTCCAAATCGAAAGCATTTGCAAATGACAATTTCAGTTTGGCTCAAATGATGCAATTTGTCATTAATTGGGTAGAAAACATTGTGGAAAAAGGAGAAAATGCTGGTTACCAGTGTTTTCTTCTTTTTCCCCAATGTCTTCAGAAGTCTTCTTTCCCAGGGTCATTAAAAGCTGGCATTGTGAGGTAAATGGTTTTTGAGGTAAATTGCAAAATAAACCCAACATGCATTTTCAGTCTCGAATAAAAACTTAATTAAGTTAATTATCCAAGTTTGTTTTTGTCCAGAATAACTCGGTGAAGCAGACAGTATTGATCACAGTTCAGACTCTATGTTTTGTTCAGTCTGATCATGATCTACACTGGCAGCAAGGGCAACAAAACTACAGAAAGGTGCCTTAACCCTTTACCACATAATGCCAAGTTTTAACTACGTTGAAGAAAGGCTGTTGAAAACATTTTTGGAAAAGGAGAAAATTCTGGTAACCAGCATTTTCTCCCTTTACCATAATGTTTTCCACCCTTCCTTTCCAGAGACAATTTTCAGAATTTAAACCTTATTTGATATGTCATTTGCCAGTACAATGAATTTGGACCAGTCCAAAATCACGTTGTATGATAAAGAGTTAAGGGTTTGCTGTTGTTCTTATCGGGGAAACTGCATATACATGTATTTATGTTAAACCCTTTTCCACACAATGACCCTGAGGAAGGAGCCTTTTGAAAACATTGTTGGAAAAGGAGAAAATGCTGGTAACCAGCATTTTATCCTTATCCTTTTCCCACAATGTTTTCTTTCCTGTTGAGGTCAATTTTCATCATTTGAGCCACCTTTAATTTGTCCTCTGCAAATGCTTCGAATTTGGACAAGTCCAAAATTGTGTTGTGTGTTAACTCTTAACCAAACGACAAAATTGTAGACCAGTCCAAATTGAAAGCATTTGCAGACGACAAAATAAACTTGATTCAAAAATGAAACTTGACTTCGGAAGAGTAGAAAACATTGTGGGAAAAGGAGAAAATGCTGGTTACCAGCATTTTCTCCTTTTCCCACAATATTTTCAGAAGGCTTCTTCCTCAGGGTCGTTAAAACCAGGGAATGTTTGGTAAAGGGTTAAAGAGTTATGGGTTTGCATTTGTTATTATTTGGATATTGCAAGTATTTATCTCTGAAATTTTAAATGCAATATGGATGTAAACTGTCTGGGAATAATTGAACAATTTCCAAAAAAGGTATGTAATCCTTTACCAAACAGTGCTGTGATTTTAGGACCTGGAGAGACCGCTTTTATAAACAACGTGGAAACGGGAAAAAATGCAGATAAGCAGCTTTTTGTCCTTTTCCTACAATGTTTTCAACCCTGTTACAGACAAGTCTTATATAGAGTTATGTTTGTCACCATTTTTTTCTCATGGGATATATGCACTGTTCAATCAAGTTAAATTTTCTTCACTACTGCTATAAAACTATTACACATTTTGTCAAATAACTAAGGTACAATGTACATAAGGGTATCTTTTGGTTGATAAAATTTAGTGTTTGTGAAGTACAATTAATTTCTTATGTGCAAGGCCCTTTACTAAACCATTACATATTTTTATGACCCAAAGGAAGGAAGGTTTTTAAAACATTGAGGGAAACAGAGAATGGGCTGGCAAGTGGCATATTCCCCTTTTTTTGAAATGTTTTCTACCACTGCACAGAGAATATACATTATTTGAGCCACTTAAATTTTGTCACCTGCAAATGATTTCATTGTGGACATGTGTAAGGTTTTGTTGTCTGTTGAAGTGCCTCCTTTTCACACAATAATTTAACCCTTTACCGCACAATGCCGGCTTTTAACGACCATAGGAGACAAACCTTTTGAAAACATTGTAGGAAAAGGAGAAAATGCTGGTAACCAGCATTTTCTCCTTTTCCCATAATTTTTTCTACCCTATCAGCGAAAAATTGCACCGTTTGAGCCTAATCTAAATTGTCGTCTGCAAATGCTTTCACTTTGGACAAGGCTAAAATTTTGTCGTCTGGTAAAGGGTTAAATAAATTCTTCAAAGACATTTAATCAGGGACTTGCTAGGTGAAAGATGATGTTACTGTTACATATAATGTTGTCAAACTTAGCCTGTACATGTATTTCCATCTTCTAAACAGGAAATTTAACTTTACCAGACAACGAAATTTGGGACTTGTCCAAATTGTCAGCTTCTGCAGACAACAACTTAAATGTGGCTTGAATGACAGAATTTTTTTTATTGTTTTAAGCATTGTCAAAAAAGGAGAAAATGCTGGTAACCAGTATTTACTTCTTCTCAAAGGTCATTGGTTTAGTAAAGGGTTAAAATGCATGATCAGTTGCAATAGGACTATTTTTAGACTGTTATTTCTAATTTTGTATCATAGGTTGCATTTTTAAGATGTTGAATGTTTATAGTGTCATATACAAAGTTTTAATCAGTGAAACATTTAATTCAAGTAAATAATGTGAATTTTACTACGATGATTTTAATTAAATTTGTATAATACAATAATTTGTTTATACCCATTTATATACCCAACAACCATTGCAACAAAAAGGTTCACAACTTATGTCAATTACTCTTGATTTTTGCTTCCTGGGTCCGTATTTCATCAACCATTCCTGAGGACATTCTTAGTCTTATTTCAAGAATTTTCAAAATTTGAAGCATTGCAATTTCTGATTTGCTAAACCATTCTGATTGGCTATATCGAATGGTTTAGCCAATCAGCTTTAGTTTAACCAATCAGAAGTTGTGTTTCTTTCAAATTTAGAAAATCTCGGCAAATGAGATGTTCTTAAGATTGTTGGTGAATACGGATGCTGGAGTGCTTATGCCACGATACGGGTGCCAGTGCCAACAGTGACACCCACTTACAGGGTATCTCAAACGCCAAACCTCTAGTTGGAGAGGCAACCACTCAATCTGACACTAACATCCCATATAAATGAGATTACCCTTTGTTTTTTACCTCTCACGATATTCCTGCTTGTTTGCCGAGCCCCAGTAGGGCAGTCAGGAGTGTACAGAACTTGAGACCAGGGAGCCCGGTTCAAATTCCAGTTTGGCAAATTTTTTTCCAAGGATTGATGACAGTCATTGCGACAGGATTTATTCCTCTCTTACTGTTGATCATGGTTTGAATGAAGTTCTTACAAGTACAGGAAAAGTAGCCATTGGCTTAGGAAGAATATAGTGTGAAGTACTGGTGAAAAGAAACTGAGAGAAAGCATGGATAGGTGCACTGGTTGCCATGATATAACTGAATTAATACTGAAAACGGTGATAAACACCATACAATTAATCCTGCTTGTTCACTTTGTCACCAGTTGCTTTATATCAGTCAACCCTTCACCAAACATTCCTGGCTGTGGAAAAGGGCTTTTGAAAATTGTGGGAAAATGACAAAAGGCTGTTAGCCTTTTCCCCTTTACCAATCCTGAGTTTTAACGACCCTGAGGGGGAAAAAATGCTCTAGAAAACATCATGGAAAAAGATTCTTTAGAAAAACAGACATAAAAGGAAAAAAAAGGAAGTTAGCATTTTGTCCTTTTCCAGCAGAGTAATCTACCCTTTGAAAGATCAATTCGATCATTTGAGACATATTTAACCAGTCACCTGCAACAGATTTGTTTTTTGACAATTCTAAAACTTTGTGGCCAAGTACAGATCTAAGCCTTACCCCACAGGTCTGTTTTGAAACAAAGAAACTGAAAACAACAAAATCAACACTTTTGGTTTTTCGTATTTTCAATTTTTTAATAAAATTCAACAACGCAAAAATAAGACTACCTTATGACTGCTAAGAAAATGATAATACCAGTCTAATCAAGATGCCTAATGTACAAGGATGCAAATTTCAAGGTTTCATGGGGGCTATTTAGTTTTTATGCCATCAAAATTTTTTGTGAAATACCCATAAATACAAAAAGATGTATCTTTCTTTGCAATCCTGTAAACTGAGGATTACTGTTTTGCAATCATCTCACCAAAATGGTCAGGAAAGGGTTTTTGAAAGCATTGTGGCAAGAGGGGAAAAAATTAGTAACCAGCATTTTTTCTTTATCCTGCATTTCTACAATTTCAAAGACAAAGCCAATAATTTAATACCAAACACTTTTAACATAGATGAGTCTATAACTTTGCCATCAGGTAAAATGTTACATTGATCATCAACATGATTTAGGGTTTAAATCAGAAATACAAATCAAAACATAATGGCAAAAGGAGAAGTTGCTTTCTAAAAGCAGTTTCTCACTTTGAAATAATGTTTTTGAAAAGTGAAACAAAAACTAGATAATTTTTTACCTTTTACAAAGTATAAACAACCCTGAGGAAAAATGGCTTTTGAAAACATTGTGGGAAAAGGAGAAAATGCTGGTTACCAGCATTTTTTTCCTTTTCCAACCATGTTGCTACCTTTCCAAAAACCGATTTTTATTTTTTGAGTCGCATTTATACTGTTGCTTTCAAATGCTTTAAATTTCGACAAATCAAAAGTTTTGCCATTTGATAAAGAGTTAATAATATACATAATATAAGTTACATCCTATCAAACCTAAACATGGTTATCATTTCAGGTCCATGCCCGCAACTTCTCTGAGAACGTCATATGATTCCTTTGGTATAATATCGCCTTTGACTGGTAGAAAGGGAACCATTCCATTACATAATACATGATGTTGCTCTAGACTGTGTATCAGTTTAACCTAAAAAGAAAATATTAAATTTTTATCAGTTGTACAACCCTTCCAATCATCAAGCTTGGAATGCTGGGTAAAATTTTTTAAAGCACTGATTTCGAAAAACGTTTCTGCTATAACCCTTTACCACACAATCCCAACTTTTAATGACCCTGAAAGAGAATGCTTTTGAAAACGTGGTAACCAGCATTTTCTTCTTTTCCCATAATGTTAACTACCCTAATAAAGACAGAAATCATCAATATCACAACATCTAATTTGTAGTCTGCAAACACTTTCAATTTAGTCCAGTCAAAAATGTTGTTCTATGGTAAACGCTTCAAAAAGAGAATACAAGGGCCGTAATAACCCTGTATCGCTTACCCATTCACTTCATACAAGCACGAGAATACAGATAACTTAAAATAAATTATTAACTTATCTGACCAAACCATTCTGACAAAGTATCATGAATCAAGTATGGAAGAAAATGACTTGTGTGTGATGGTATTGAAGACCTGACCTAGTGACCTACTTTTTACGAGGTGACCAGTATTCAACCTTATTACAAAAAACAGCCTGACCAAGTTCCATGTTTTCATTCTACAAAGAATTAAAGCCACAAATTCCCATCACAGTTTTTTTCATCATTATTGCTCATGGATCAAGCAATTAATCATATAACTGATTAATTAAATGTGTTTTACTCCCCTTTCACCATTATTTCAGTCAACACATATGTTCATGCATGTCCTTGGTACCATCATTACTAGGCTAGGTCTCTCAAGTATTTTGCCTAAGGACACTCCCATGAAAGAACCAGTACTTCTAGTGAAGCTCGGTCCTGGGGCCTCTAGGTTAAGAGTCCTTCACTTTGCCACTGAGCCATACAAGACCCCAAATGAATTTTGTTCAATTTGATAGCGTATATATATGGCACATCAAATATGACACAAAAGATAGGATTTGTCTGTGAAAGGATAGAAAACACTGTGGGAAAAAGGTGAAAATGCTGATTACCACCATTTTCTCCTTTTCCCTCAATGTTTTTAAAAACCTTCTGGCTCAAGGTTGTTGAGCCACTGGATAACATGGTAAAGAGTGAAGTAAAATAATAATACAAGACACAAAACATTGTTGGAAAAGGAGAAAACACTGGTTACCAGCATTTTATCCTTTTCCCAAAATGTTTCAATAGTTTATGTACACCGGGTTGTTTACACTTGTGACTATAAGATAAACAACTAATGATAATGCAACCCCCTTAATTTTTTACCAAACGTCAAAATTTCAGGCTTGTCCAAATTGAAAGCATTTGCAGAGGACACAATAAATGTTCCTAAAATATTGAATTTGTTTTTGGAAGGGTAGAAAACATTGTGGGAAAAGGAGAAAATGCTGGTTACCAGCATTTTCTCCTTTTCCCACAATGTTTTCTAAAGTCTTTTCCCCCACAGTCTCTAAAACTAGCCTAGGGATTGCACTGTGAATGGTTTAAACTCACATTTTTCCGTACATAATGGACCATAGTTTCTAGGTCACATGGGTCGACATCTTCGGCTTGCATGAACAACATTCTCCATAAAGCTCCCGCTAGGAAACGATCCCCGTGTAATAAACCCTGCAAAAAAACAACCAAAATCTATGTAAAACTAGAACTGTCTGGGAGAGTAGCCATGGTCTGTAATCACAAATTATTCTTGGACACGTTTTTGGTCATATTCTCAAGAATTTTCTACATCTAAAAGTAACATTACTTCTGATTGGCTAAACCAAATGGTTAAGCCAATCAGGAGTTGTGTTACTTTCTAAATCTAGAATAAGACGAAGAACGTTCTAAAGAATGGTTGGTGAATATGAGCCCAGGAATTTATAAGTATTACACATGCTCAAACGTGAGCATGAGCCCAAGTATCTATAGTGACATCATTGCAATTCACAAACACGAATGGACTATTCGTGACATATTCAGTTGTAGTGCTGTACTTACAAAACATCAGAAAATACATATCTCATGTTTCATTAACCAGTAATGCTCACAATATTTTCCAAAAGTCACTGGCACTTTTCAAAACATTGTGGGAAAAGGAGAAATGCCTGTAACCACGTTTTTTTTTTCCCCAATTTTCAAAACAAACTTGCAACATTTAATTTTTCGTCTGCAATTTCTTTGGATATGGACAAGCCTGAAATTTAGCTGTGTTAAGAATTTTACCCTTTACCAAAGAGCAAGACTTCAGATTTGTCAAAACTAAAAGCAGTTGCAGACAACAAATTAAGTGTTACTCAAAATGCAAAACTTGTCTTTCAAAGGATAGAAAACATTGTTGGAAAAGGAGAAAATACTGGTTTCCAGCATTTTCTCCTTTTCCATTGATGTTTTCAAAAGTTGTCTTCCTCAAGGTCATTAAAACACCGGATTAAGAGATTTAGATTTACTTACCTCATCATATGCCATTAGGGAAGCCACAAATTGTTGATGAAGCTGATCAACTTCCTGTGTTTGTACACGGATCTCCATTTTATTCTGGGGAAAAAACAAATTGTAAACTGCTGTGCGTCACAAACTTACTCATTTTCGGTTCAATCATTCCTGACATTATACCAAAACTTGTGATTTTATTCTTCTGCTGACCCTTTACCATACGATCCCGTGTTTTAATGACCCCAAAGAAGAACGCTTTTGAAAACATTGTTGGAAAAGGAGCTAATGCTGGAAATCAGCATTTTCTCCATTTCCCTTAAATGTTTTCCACGCTTTCAGAGAACAAAAGTCATCAAATGAGCAACATTTGTCAGCTACAACAGCTTTGAACTCACACAGTAAAGAGTTAAATGGTCATTTTGAAATAAGGAATTAGAAAGATGAAGACACCCCTACCCCCCTCAAATAGTTGGTTGCCTTGTTATTGGATCAGGAAATAACTTTGAAGGACTATAACTCCAATATTACTTGACTAACAATGAAACTTACCAATGCACAAAATAGCATGGTAATAAGGTTTTCCATAAAAATTTCAGCCAAATTGATTGAAAACTGCAGGAGAAGAAACGGACACAAAACTGAGTCTACAGACAGACGAAGGGATGGACGTTTGATTGACTGAATGGTGTTTTATGCCACTTTTAACATTAGTTATATAATGATGACAGCTCACATATTCATGTATGTCCTGGGTTTCACAAGTACTAGGCTGAGACTCTGAGGTACCAAGGCCACTCCCGCAAAAAACCTGGTGCTTCAAGTGAGGCTCCAACCCAGGACATCCAACGCGTTGTTTGGGGTGCTATAAAATCAAAAGACTTTCTTACCCCTATATCTTTGACTTTTTGTTCAACATCTTCATGAAATGCACCAATCAGATATTTTTTACAAAGATTCCCTGGTTTATCTTCTTTAACAAGCCTTGTCATGATAATCCTGAAACAAAAGATGAAATATTTCAGGGGCTGATTTCACAGCCTTTTGTCTATAAATCTGTTTTTGGCCTTAACCCTTCACCACACAATCCTGTGTTTCAACATATAAGAGAAAGAAGGCTTTTGAAAACTGGAGTTTCTATTTCCAGTACTTTGCACAATACTCTCCCCTAGCCAGTGGCTGCTTTTCCACATAACCATTGTTGAAACAATCATCAGAACTGAGAGATAAATTAATCCTGTCGCATTGACTACCATCAATCCTCAGAAAGAAAGTGGCCAAGCTTGGGATTCAAACCAGCGACCCCTGTTTGAAAGTCCTGCACATTACCAACTGTGCAACTGAGGCTTGGCCAATAGATACAAGGCCAGTGGAGCTAAATCAAGAGAACCACATGTGGTTGCCAACATTCGGCTGCAAGTGCTTGATTTTCAGTGAAAATTCTAAGTCCAAAAAGGGGTATACCTGTGTCAAAAATACTTTGACAGTTACCTGCCTTTATTGTATAAATTCCCCTTTAGATAGTAAACAACTTGTCTGAGTTTAAAGTAAATATCTTCAGTAATAAAGAGATATTAAAAAATGTCAGTTTTAGCACAACGACAATGCAGTCAATGACGCCAGGGCTTCGACAATACCTTGAAATTTTCTTCGAAAACAGTCGACAAATTGTGAACTTACCACATGTGTAAAGCGACTAGCTTGTGCCAGGTACTAAATGTATTCGGTAATGTAACATCTGAAATGAAGATATGCTCAAATATACAGTCACACCTCTCTTAGGGGCCCTTTCTATCAACCCTCTACCACACAACCCAAAGATTTAACGACTGTAACAGAGAAGGTTTTTGAAAACAAAGAGCCAAAAGGAGAAAATGCTGGTAACCAGCATTTTCTCCTTTTCCAACTTTGTTTTTTAACCTATCATAGAACTTATGCTCACTTGTACCAATTCTAAATTTGTCATCAGTAGATGTTTTGATTTGGAAGTCTAAGATATGTCTCTTGGGAAAGGGTTAACCCTTCACTGAATAATCAGGAGTCTTAACCCTTTACCAAACGACAAATTTTTCGACTTGTCCAAATTGAAACTTAACTTTAGCAGAGTAGAAAACATTGTGGGAAAAGGAGAAAATGCTGGTTACCAGCATTTTCTCCTTTTCCCACTATGTTTTCAGAAGGCTTCTTCCTCTGGGTCGTAAAAACCAGGGATTGTTTGGTAAAGGGTTAACTTTTTACCAAACGACAAATCTTTGGACTGGTCCAAATTCAAAGCATTTGCAGACGAAAAATAACATGTGGTTAAAATTAAGGAATTTGTGTCTTAAAGAGTAGAAAACATTGTGGGAAAAGAAGAAAGTGCTGGTTACCAGCATTTTCTCCTTTTCCCACAATGTTTTCTACCTCCTTTTCCCACAATGTTTTCAAAAGTTTTATTCTTTAACGTCGTTAAAACTCGGGATTGTTCGGTAAAGGGTTAATGACCCTGAGCAAGAATGCTTTTGAAAATGTATCAAAAAAAGAGGAAAATACTGGTAAGCAGCATTTTCTTCTTTTCCCAAAATGTTTTCAACCCTTTCAAAAGTTAATCCCTAACTAGGAATTATGTGGCAAAGGGTTTAATTTCAGATTTCTACGAACTGAAACATTTGCAGATGACAAGTTAAAGGTGAGCTAACTAATGAGAGTTTTTGTCTTTGAAAGGGTCAAAAACAATGTGAGAAAAGGAGTAACAACTGGTTACCAATGTCTTCAAAAACCACTGTACTTCATCAGCATAAAAACATGGGATTGTTTACCAAAGGGTTACAATTTGTTTCTGTTCACTCATTTCCACAAAATTCCCAGTTCTAACAACCCAGAGAAAGATGCCTTTTTAAAACATTGTGAGGTAACCTGCATTTTCTCTGTTTTCCATAATGTTTTCTACCCAATGAAAAACAAATTTTGTCATGATGGCCTTTTTTAATTTGTCATCTACAAAAGCTTTTAATTTATACCAGTCTAAAATTTTGTCGTATAATAAAGGAGTTAAACTTGTAGTACAGAGTTTACGGCTACTTGCTCATGGGCAATGTTTTCTACCTATTTTTAAAGATGACCGTCTACAGCCGGTGAGCAAAAACGCTGTTAAATTTCAAACAATTTAGAATGGTACAGAAATCAGTCCTTTGTGTAAACATGGATAAATTACTGACATATATGGTGTAATTGAAAAAAAGAAACACGGAGATTTGTATTAGAAACCGAATATTGGTCAGAAGAAAACTGGCTGACGATCGAAGCTGTAAACAATGGCGGTGCGTCACGGAAATTTATCGTTGGTTTCCGCCTAGAGTCGGATACGATGTAATTTGCATATAGGCCGCGACCTCCGTCTGAAAATCGAGGCTGCAACAGAGAAGCCTCCATTTTCCTTTGTTTACCTCATTAGACACAGGGCAAAGGTCAAATATAGTCACGTGACAGAATACATGATCATCATATGAATCTACCTGAGTGTATAACGGATATATCGAAAATCTTCGATTCAAAAACCGGAAACGACGAGTGTGTTTATATGGAAGGCCGCAACTCAGCGAAATGCATTTTCTATCGACCATAATCTAAGCAACCTTGCAATCATAAGGCGCTATATTTGGCATGAAGATATAAGAATGACTATATTTTGATAAAATAAAGACAAAATGAGTTAAAACTGGCTAAAAAAGAGTATAAGGGCCTCTTTAAAGGATAAAGGGAACTCTGAATAAAAGAATACTTACGATCTTGAATCTTGTTATATACTACAGCACCAGCACAGGACAAATACAGCCTAACAGAGTTGAGTTTTAACAACTGAAAATACAAAACAATACAGATTTAATTAACTCTTTAGCAAACATACAAAAAAGATGCGGCCTGAATGGCGCAACTTGTCCTTGGATAAGGACAAAATGTTGTGGGAAAAAAGCCAAATGCTAATTGAGAGCACGATATCCTTTTTGAGCCATGTTTTCAAAAGCCGTCGTCCTCAGTATTGTAAAAACATGGGATTAGTTGGTAAAGGGATGGTTATGGTAAGAATTACGCCAACTCTGTCCCAACAGATAAAATTTAGACTTGTCCATAGTCATACTGAAGGCATTTGCAGATGACACATACAATATGGCCCCAATAACAGATCTGTGTAAGACAGGGAAGGTAACCTGGTGAAGAAAGGAGACTATACTGGCTTGAATACATGTATAAAAGAGAATAAAGGAAAGCGCAGATCCAGGTTCAAACTCTGTAATATGCAGTCTAATCTTGTCCTACACAATGCAACAATGAAATGAAGTAGTGCACTGCACTTTAAGTATACCCTTTACCACATGTCAAAATTTCAAACTTGTCCAAAGTTTCAAGCATTGGTAGACAACAAATGAAATATGGCTTAAATGATCAGATTTGTCTATTACAATTTGGCTTGAAACACGCGAAAAGGGGCATTTGGACATCTGTGTAAAGTGTCGTCTTGGATCAGCCTGCGCAGCCCGCGCAGGCTAATCCAAGATGGCACATCACGATTTTATTAGATTTTGCCCTACAGTAGACTTGCACAAAACAGAAAATTACATAAGAACCCAAAGTGTCGTTTCGGATAAGCCTGCGTGGGTGGACTGCACAGGCTGATCCGAGACGACACTTTACGCAAATGTCCGAATGCCCCTTTTCGCGTGTTGCACACCATTTAGAAAACATTGTGGGAAAAAGGGATAATGCTGGTTACAAATCATGATTATAACAGCGTTCATCCGCAGTGTCGTTAAAGCTCAGGATTGTGCAGCAGGGTTATATACACAACAACCCTTACAAAACATGGCAGTGTATCAACAAATTTGAAGATTTTATTTGACTGAACGGAGTTTTAAAACTGAGCCATTCTGGGACCCCAGGATAATACAGAAGAAGGCATAAGCATAAAAACATCACTGTGGAAAAAGGAGAAAATACTTGTAACTAGCAATATCTCCTCACCCAACAAAGCAATACATCCTTTCAAAGATAAATCCCAACATTTCAGTCAACTTTTCATATGCCTCTTGGAAAGTTTCAATATTGCCAACTCTAAAATCTTGTAATCCATAAACCTTTAACTGAAAAACAAAATTTTCCATACATCCAAAATGGAAGTATTTGCAGTCACTAAATTCACTGTGGGTCAAATAATGGATCTTGTCTTTGAAAGGGTAGAAAAAATTGTTGAAAAAGGAGAAAATGCTGATTAAAGCATTTTCTCCATTTCCCACAATGTTTTCAAAAGCTTTCCTCTGTAAATGATTTGTTTGTTTCTTTGTATTGGAGTTTACTGCCATTTTAACAGCTTAAGTGATAGGACAGTAGTCAGTGCACCTGTGCATATGTTTCCTGGCTTTCTCACACCAATACTGACATTTCTTTCTTTTAAAGTGACTTTTTCACTTTTTTCAAATGCAACGGAGGTGAGAGGCGAAAAAACCACCCGAAAGTAAGTTTGCCTAAACCGTGTATCGAACTCGCAATCACCAAGTCACAAGTCAGATACGCTAACTTCTGAGCAACCTGGCCAGGCTCTGAACGTGGTACACAAGATTGTTTGGTAAAAGGCTTTTACTTACAGGTTTTGAGGAGAGTTGATTTCTAGAGAGAAACTTATCATCAGCATTTTCTCCATTTCCCACAATTTTTTCAAAAAAACATCATTGTTTGGTAACAGGCTAATACTTACAGGTTTTGAGGTGAGTTGATTTTTAGAGAGAGCCTTTGCAAACACATCTATAACTTTATCTGACATTTTGGTTAAATTGTCCTTCACACCATGGTTAACATCTGTCGTACTAAAACTTTGAGTCTGAAAAAATAAAGGGGGTACATCGTGTAAAACATACAATTAAATCTTTCCATACCATAGATGACACCAGAAGCTTTTGTGGACAGTGTAGATCAAGATCAAACTGCACAGAACGTACAGTCTGATCTCTGATTTACACTCTCCACTGCTTTATTCTAGGTTATGAATGAACTGTCTCCTGATCTAGCATCAGAACTGTGTTTGTAGGCACTGAGAAAATGCAATTTAATTATTCCGTAGTGAAAGAGTTAACCCATTATTTTTATATTTTATGGGCTGTTTGTAGATCTTCTTTATTGCTTAACCATTTACTACACAATCCCAGGTTTTGACGACCCTGTGAAAGAAGCCTTTTAAAAAAAATTGTGGGAAAAGGAGAAAATGCTGGTAACCAGCATTTTCTCCTTTTGCCCACAACCTTTTCTACCCTATTCTACCCCATTTAAGACAAATGCCATCATTTGAGCCATATTTGAATTGTTGTCTGCAAATGCTTTTAAATTCGACAAGTCTACATTTGTATCATGTGGTAAAGTTTTTACCTTTAACCAGATGACAAAAAATGTAGACTTGTCCAAGTTGAAAACATTTGCAGATGACAAATTAAATGTAGCTCAAATAATGACTTCTGTCTGTGATACAGTAAAAAGCATTGTAGGTAAAGGAGAAATTGTTGGTAACCAGCATTTTCTCTTATTCCAACAATGTTTTCAAAAGGCTTCTTTCTAATTATTGTCAAAACTCAGAAGTACGTAGTAAAGAGTTGAAGAAATCAAAAGAAAAGTAATCAAAGTGCTGTCAGCACTGTAATCGGTCGACACTGAATAACTATAGAGGTTTGAAATCACAAATCAAATGGCAGTTGTTTGAACTATGTATGGGATAGACATTTTATAACTGAGTCACGTAGAAACTCTCTGTCCCGTACAAATTAGTACATGTAGTTTAACGGAATGCTAAAGATGTATGTCTGCCAGTCGACAGCAATAAAACGTAGAATGTGACTATTCTGACCAGAAATACCGATTTTCAAGCTTTAGATATCACTCATCATGAGTAACAGTACCTACCAACCTTTTATAAAATATTAAAAAAATATATGTATTATTTTCTGTAACTTTTGCAATTTTTGAAACTATACTGTAACATATTGTCAGATATTATCAATAATATCCATATTGAATAACGGATATGATGAATATGTCGTATAGAATGTGCCTGTATTATGACTATCAAAGTGATTACTTTTGGCTGCTCGCTTTTATCTTGACAAATTGTCCTACCATAAGTTTTTCGGCTGGCTGAATTGTCCATGGCAAGATTGTTCTGTCCAAAACATCGGCTGGCCAATTTCTCCCACATTACTTTCAAAGCATGTAGTATCTACCAAACCCCCAACCCTTTACCAAATGATGTAATTTTAGACTTGTCCAAAACATTTGCACTTGACTAATGAAATGTAGACCAAATTAATGATGATTTGAATCTCTGAAATGGTAAAAAAAAAAACATTGTGAGAAAAGGAGAAAACGACGGTTATTTGCATTTTTCCACAATGTTTTTAACAGCCTTCTTCCTCGACTCATCAAAGACACAAAGTTTGGTTAAAACACTCAGTTATGGCCTTTTATATTCAGAAAAACAATATCCAAACATTACAATTTCAATGTCGAGTTTTTTTTTTCATATGAATCATACATAAACAGACAAGATATTCAATATGTATATCTGTGATACTGATCTGCATTGCATTCAAAGGACAGTCTGATCTTGATCTTTTATTGTCTTCAAAAGCGACTATATATATGTCACTGGAGAACATGGGCCATTGTATTGAATCATTGTAATGAGCAAGAGCATCACTACAGTAAACCTTGTTTTTGTGGTATTTGTCGAAGACAATACCACTATGAGTTCAACATTGAATTTTGAAGACCATGTATCGTATTTTGTGCAAAGCCGAAGGAAATAAACCCAATTAAACTCAATTTTTCTTAGGCAAATGAGTTTTTCGGTAGCACTCAGATATGTAATTGGAAATGGCATGTTAAAATACACTAGATGCGGCCATCGATCGTGGAAATACTAATTTTTGATCGAAAATAGCTTCACTTGCTCACAGCCTTCTATTGGCGCAATAATACAAAATTTGTTTACCGATCACTTGGTCCTGGGCTTTTTCGTTCCAAAACCATTTCGTCCCATGGCTTGTTCATTCACTGATTGCGCGCTACTGTATTTGATATTTAAGTCGAAATAATTGATTGTAAAGTTGGGAATTAAATATTAATGGCCAAAGATATTTCAAAATCATAGTTTTCAGGTACAAACTAAATTTTATTCGATATATTTACATGGTTTCTCTCTCTATCCATCATGCATCCTACTGTCAAGGGACGTTACTTCTGACACCTAATGATCAAAGGGAGACCACCAACACAAATAATCCTAACTTTGTCATGAGTACTCTCCCTTCAACCAAAAAAAGGTATTCATTAGCTTAGTAGGTTGACTTTCAAGCCAATATTTGAATAATATTTCTCTTTTTCTTTCAAATTATTAATTCCACACAATGGCTTCCTTGACAAATACCACTTCAGGGTTCTCAACCCTTTCATTTTAATCTGGAATATGGAGAGGATGAGAGTCAACCAGTATGCTGATGAGACAAACATGTTACTGAAAGTTTTACACTAAAGCGCTCAATTAATGAAATAGATCTGATAAGCGTGGAAAAGCAGCCTAATTATTGCAGGGTCATTGCTGTCTTGACTACGATATCTCAAGTAATAGGAATAGCAGATCCAAAATTTGAGTGACTGCATGTTCTGTGCAGTCTGGTCTGAATCTGGTCTGAATCTGCGCTCTCCGAAGAGGCTTTTTCCCTGGTCAGTTGATTCAGACATGGAGAATATGACGTTAAGTGAGTTTTTTGTATTGCAGTTTCAGGGTTTTTTCCATCTAAGAAAATGCTCTGTTTAACTCTATCAAATGACAAAATGTTGAAAATCTTTCAAATGATGAAAAAACGCTGTGAGGAAAAAGAGAACATGCTTAATACATGTATGCTGTTTTTCCAACTACATTTTTATAGCCTGACAGTTAATAGACTGCATGATTCCAGTCTTAAGAATGTCATCAAAAAGAAACATGTTAGTGAGCGTGTAAAATGGTAGAGCCGTGGTTGGAAGGAGAGGAAGAGGGGTTATGAAAACAATTTAATCCTTAACCTGCTAAATAAGTGAAATGAAACTTTCAAGCTGACAATAAAAACCCAGTTCTTTACTATTTCAAAGGTATTTTTGTTTTGGAAAAAATATCTTCTTGTCGGACATTAAAGATACAAAATCAGACAGCATGTAGTATACAGTCTGATCTTGATCTACAATGTCCGGAAAAGGTCATAAATTCGCGCTTAGTAGCCCAAGGTTTAATACATCCTATGCTGAAAGATGCATAATCAAATATATGCTGGTCAGTATAGTGAATGGACAGTCTGGTTTCTAAGGCTGAAAGCCTGGGATAACCAGACCATTCTGAAAATGTTTATGTAATGGCTTCTCCACTAGTGTAATAACTCTTAAACAACTCTACATCCTTTGTCCCACACTGCTTCACACGCTTAACCTTGCTTACATTAAACTACCAACGGTAGATTACTTTTTTCAACAGCTTTCACCACCAGCATGTACATCAGTTTGCTCCAAGGCAAAACAATCTAAATTTTCAAATTCTTTTAAAGCAATGTTTCCTTACAAAGTCCGTTTCACTGCAACTTTATCCTTGCTCCAGGCCAAATGACCTATCATCTTTTCAACACAAAGTGTGCTTGTAACATATTCCAGATACTCCTGGATTCGCTCTTGTTTCATTCATAAGTTGTTGCTTTATCACTGACACCATTCCTTATGGCTTATTAGGGTTAAAAGTTCAACGTAATAAGGTCACAACAGCTAGTATTAGTGTTATTAGACTGTAGGAAAAAGCTGTCACGAGTTGCAGTTAGATCAGTTTGCCCTCAGCAGACGGATTTCCGAAAGTTGTGGTCTCTCTAATCGTCCGGCTCACGCCGACCAATTAAAAACCACTCAAGGAAACTTTCAGCAAGCTCCCATACCTATAGCCTGGCTAGTCCTGTTGTACTTCTCTACAGTAGACAAAATTTTAGGCTTTTTTTTTTCAAACTGAAAGCATTTGCAGACAAGAAATTATATATCATAGAATCATCTAAAATCGCGGTACAACGAAGTTCGCGACCATTTTGTTTTTAGAATAAGTCACATGATACTTTATCGAAATCAAGGCTGGTGAGGTCATACCATTTGTTGATTTTGTTATCATCTGCAAAAATCGCAGAAAAATGAGGTTTAAGTCTGCAAATCTGCTACATAGAAAAGCTCATCTTCAGAATAGGTAATTTCATTGAGTGGAGATCAAAGGTCAGACTATTTTTAAATTACTGGTTTTTTCTGACTTTCCGCGAATATACCTGCATGACAAGATGGCTGCCTTGTATCGGCTGAATCATGCTCGCTGAATAAATTTTGTGAATATTTGAAGTAAATCGGGTATGTCTTGTGTACTTGAAGGACAATAATTAAATAACATATACAGCCAAGTGGAATTTCGTTTTTACCCCTATAACTTAAGTTAATAAACACCGAAGCTTAATATCGCGATTTTCAGTTTGTCGAGGGTATGACTCAATTAACTCTTCACCACACAATGAAAATGTAGACTTGTCCAAATTGAGAGCATTTGCAGACAACAATGTAAATGTGGCCCATACGATAGAATTTATCTTTGATGGGGGGTCGAAAGCAATGTCTGAAAAGGATAGAATGCTGGTTACCAGCGTTTTCTCTTTTTCCCACAATGTTTTAAAATGGCTCCTTCCTCAGGGTCGTTAAAAATCAGGTATGTGTGGTAAAGGGTTAATGGAATTTGTCTTTGAAGTATGTATGGGGAACATTTTGGGAAAAGGGGAAACTGCAGGACTACGTTTTCCAAAACCTTCCCTTACAGGGTAAATTGAATACAGGGCTGTTTGGTAATGGGCTATGGTACCAATTTTTCTATCTCGATTCTTAATCCAAAACTCTTTACCACACAACAAAAATGTAGACTTTTCCCAATTGAAAGCATTTGCAGTCAACAATTTAACTGTGACTCAAATGAAGAAATTTGTCTTTAGTATGACAGAAAACATTGTGGGAAAAGGAGAAAATGCTGGTTACCAGCATTTTCTCCTTTTCCCACAATGTTTTCAAAAGGCTTCTTCTTCAAAGTTGTCTGAAGTCTGCATTGTGTGGTAAAGGGTTAATTAAGTACCTGTTTTAAGTTTGTATTTGAGGATGACATCAAGGAACAAAGATCAGATTTTGTACAAGCACCCGCTGAATACAGTCTTGTACCTAAACATCGGAAGAGTCTATACAAGCCCATCTTGCTCACCTGAAAGAAAAAAGAAGACAAATTTCAAATATTTGAGTATCACGCTCGATAGCTCAGTCAGTTGTACAAGACCTACAGACCAAACCAGAATACATCAAAACTCTTTTCCAGGATTGATGATAGTCGATCATTAGGCCAAGCTTCATGCAAATGCCCTTTAAATTCTATTCATCTTTGATTCCAACAATGAACTGTCCACATGAATGTGACGTAAAAAAGTTGGTCAAACCTGCCATTCCATCTCCTACTTCACAGTTCAAAGGAGAGACTGCAGCTTACCAACCGTTGAGGTTGTTGACATTGTTTAGTGAAGACAGCCCCCCCCCCACGAAAAAAGAAAAACAAAATACGTCAGGGCAATCCTTTGCCTCAGATACAATACAGTGACAAGTTACCTGGGTTCCTGGCGATGATTTCAGGTGAATTAATGATTGAAGAGTTGTTTTTCCGAAGCTATTCATTTTTTTTTTGGAGAGTGTACGGCTACACTAACTGTTTTGTAACATTCGCGTCACAGGTAATTTATATCATTGAAAATTTCTGTCATTGCAATGGTGAATATACAGCTCTTTTCCTCTCTTAAGACAAATAAAACAATAACAGCTAAATTTCTATTTGATATATATATAGGAAATAGTTTTTATTAGCATATCTTTTGTCGAAACAAAAAGCGTTTGTATAATTGATTTGTTTTTGACTTAAGCGGCTCTAACAAACAAATATTCGTACCCTCACCACTTCGTGTTTAGGACAAATTAAGTCGACAATGTATCTCAGTGACTAAATGAAACCTCAAAAAATGTGTGAATCATTTTTGCAACTGAATAAGAAAAAATAACAAAAAAAAAACAAACAAAAGCATTATGTATGAGTTGATTCGGTGCAAACCTCAAAGGTACGAAACCTTAGGGGCCGAAAAAGATAGTCGAGGACTAAAACAACGAAAGAAAAGTTTGTCGCCTGGATTAGGCTCTCTGTCTTAACTCTCACTGGAATTTGAATGCACTCTAATGTAGATCTTATGCAAATAGCTGACCAGCCCGCATAGCTCAATAGGTAGAGCGTAGGACTCGTGAACGTGATGTTTCGAGTCACTTGAGGGTGTGGGTTTGATCCCCATGGCTGGCCATCTAAAATTACTAATAGTCTTTCAGATGAGACGTTAAACCGAGGTCCCGTGTGACGGTGCTATACACCGAGCACGTAAAAGAACCAGGCGTAACTTAAGATGGGTTTTGTCCTGTATCTGCACTATCCCCCGTAACAATACTAACAGCCTTCAGGGGGCGTCGCCCATATAGGCAACCGGTGGCGACGATAAATAAACGCAAACATAGCCATTGCAAATAGTTAACAGCTCCAAGTTACAAGCTTCACAAAAAAAGGCCAATTTCTTTTCGCCCATATATGCTTGTCATATTTATATCATCTAATCCCCTGCCTGTAGGAATAAGATTTTTTTAAAACACTGTCGGAAAAGTACAATATGCTGCTAGGTAGCATTTTCTTAATTCCAAAATCTTTAAACCCATTTAAAAACAAGTCCCATTAATCCGCTACAACACAATCTCAACTTTTAACAACCCTAGGGAAGGATTTTGAAAACATTGTGGGAAAAGGAGAAAATGTTGGTAACCAGCATTTTCTCCTTTTTCCTCAATTTTTTCTAACCTATCTAAGAGAAAATCATCATTTTAGCTACACTGAATTTTTTGTCTGCAAATGCTTTTAATTTGGTGCGGTCCAAAATTTTGTTGTTTGGTAAAGAGTTAACACTTTACCAAACGACAAAATTTTAGACTGGTCCAAATTCAAAGCATTGATTTTTGCAGACGACAAATTAACCATGACTTAAAAATTGAAATTTATTTTAGGAAGGGTAGAAAATATTGCAGGAAAAGGGGAAAATGCTTGTAACCAGCATTTTCTCCTCTTACCTCAATGTTTTCAAAAGGCTTTTTCTTTGGGGGTCGTTAAAAGTCGTGATTGTGTAGTAAAAGGTTAATCTAGACATATTACATTCAAATGCTATGAAAAATAACACTAATGTTCTAGTGGATGAAGTGTTTCTAACTCTTGAAGAAGGCAATAGCCAAAATATTTGCAGAGTTGACGTCACTTCTTATTAGTAAAACAATATGGCTGCAATGATACACGCTAAAAAAATGTTCTAGTGGATAAAGTGTTTCTAACTCTTGAAGAAGACAATAGCCGAAATATTTAGACAAGCCAATAAACTTCCATTTTTCCCAAGAAAACCATTCGAGTTCCGACTTAAAATTCACTATCCTGAAAAAAATGTACTCCGCAGACAAGACAGAACGTCAAATACACGAATCAGCATGGATTAAAAAGTTGCAGACCATCCAACCACTGGGTTGTAATGTCAAAGACACGCAATTTCATATAACGTTGATTGATGTTTGACAGAGCGCGGGAACATTGACGTTACGTTGCGTAGCAGAGTTGACGTCACTTCTTATTAGTAAAAAAATATGGCTGCAATGATACACATTAAAAAAATGTTCTAGTGGATAAAGTGTTTCTAACTCTTGAAGAAGGCAATAGCTGAAATATTTGAACATTAGAGTGTTATTTTTCATAGTGTTTTAATTATTCCCTTAAGTGTCATTACATTCAAATGTACAACTTCTTATAATGTGGAAGAGTCTAAAATTGTTTCATCTGGAACAGAGGGTATTTTCAGTTTAATGATTTCAAGTATTTGCTGGGACAGATATTTCTATGGAAAAAAGCATTTAGGTGCTCATTTCAGTGATACACTGCTATTTTACAGTGATTCAGAACTACAGTGCTGTTATAGTTTTACAAAACCTAATGCTTCAGTACATTTTTTTCATAACTGCAATGCTACAGAACAGATTTCTTAAACTAATTCATTACTGTTTAACTTTGCAGAGCTACAGTGTTGATGTACAGTTTACAGAACTACAGTGCTACTGACGTTTTCAGAAGTACAGCCCTTCATTGCAGCTTTATATACAATGCTACTGTACAGTTTTCAGAACTGCAGTGCTACTGCACTGATTTCTGCAACTAAAATATTGTTGTGTACCCTTATGAACTACAGTGCTACTGTACACTGTTATAGAACTAGTGCTACTGTGCAATTTTATAGAACTAGTGCTACTGTAAACTTTTACAGAACCAGTGCTACTGTACACTTTTACAGAACCAGTGCTAATTTAAAGTTTTATTTAACTAAAGTATTACAGTATAACTTTTCAGAACTACAGTGCTGCTGTACAGTTTTCAGAACTGTGGTGCTACCACTCAGATTTCTTCAACTCAAGCATTGCTGTACAGTTTTTCAGAACTACAATGCTAATAAAGTTTGTTGAAATAGCAGTGCTACTTTTTAGATTTCTTCATCTAATCTATTCCAGCACAATATCTACAGTGCTACTGTAAAGTTTTTTAATAACTACAGTGGTACTGTACATTTTTATATTTCTGCATTGCTAGTGCAGATTTCTTATAAGTAGATCTATTTCTGATTGTAAATCTTCAGCACTGTATTGATTTCTTTGACAAAAGTATTGCCGTACAATATTTCAGAATAAAAGTGCTCTATTACGGTTTTATAGACCTACACTGCTACTCTTCAGTTATACAGATCTACAGTGCTACTGTACAGATCTCAGAACTGCTGTGCATCTGTTCAGATTTCTGCTGTTAGAGTATTGATGTATAATTTTTCAAAGCTACAGTGCTATTTTACTTTTACAGGTATGCAATTCTACTGTACAGTTTTCAGAACTGCAGCGCCTCTGTATTATATTTGTCATTTACTAAAGTATTAATTACAGCACAACTTTTCAGAACTACAGTGGTACTGAACAGTTGTACAGACCTGTGCTTCTGTACAGTTTTCAGAGCTGCAGTGCTAATGTACAGATTTCTTTAACTGTTTACCAAACAATCCCTAGTTTTGATGACCCTGAAGAAGAGGCCTTTTGGAAACATTGTGGGAAAAGGAGAAAATGCTGGTAACCAGCATTTTCTCCTTTTCC
Organism: Hippopus hippopus; assembly: GCA_946811185.2. NCBI lineage: Eukaryota > Metazoa > Mollusca > Bivalvia > Cardiida > Cardiidae > Hippopus > Hippopus hippopus. The sequence goes on along the minus strand of OX328113.1, from coordinate 9,166,596 downwards.
CACAATGTTTTCCAACCTATCAGCATCATTTAAATTAAGTGATTTAAATTTAGTGCTTTCAATTTGGATAAGTGTGCGACTTTGTTGTGTGGCAAAGAATAAAGTTTTTCAGTGCAAAATTTCAGATCTGCTGTTCTACTGTATGGATTTTTGGTAGAGAGACTGTAGGCTTCTCACTTACAGACAACAATATAAATGTGGCGCAAATGCTGGGATTTATGTTTGAAAAGGTATACAAAATTGTGGCAAAAAAGTAGAACATGCTGGCTACCACAATATTTACAAAAGCCCAGGGCCCCGTTTTACTAAGGTAGTTACAAACAAAATTTGCGTAAGTTTTACGTAACTATAGTATAGTGGCATTAATGTATATAAAATGAAAAGATAAAATTTCCAGGAAACTTTGATTTATCGCAAAAGTTTTCTAAAATAATCATGATATTTATCTCGTATCTCATAGCAGATTAATGCCACTACACTATGGTTACATAAAACTTACGCAAATTTTGTTTGTAACATCCTTAGTAAAATGGGGCCCTGGTCCTCAGGATCGTAAACACAGAATTGTTTGATGAAGGGCTTAGAGTAAATTTGCAGATTAACCACGAAGGTTGTTCCAGAAGTATGTAGGCTTTCTCCATAACTTACCTATTGGTTAATTCTTTCCACTGGACAAAATTTTGGCCTTGTCCAAATCCAAAGTTTGAGCAGACCACAAATGAAATGTTGCTGAAATGGTGGGATTTGTCTGAAATGGTGGGATTTGTCCAGTACAGGCTAGGACACATTGTAGGAAAAGGAGGAAATCCTGGTAAACAGTATTTTGTCCTTTTCCCAAAATGTTCCCACATGTCGAACTCCTCAAGGCCTTTAAAACTCGGGATTGTGTGGTAAAGGGTTAACAGTGTAATATCAGAGTTTGGCAACACACTGTTGGATGTATCATGGATACATGCTACAATGTCAGATTCACCTTATGTTGTGTGCAGGGTAACAGTTAGTGGTTTTTTTTTTTTTTAATGCTTTGTAAGGTTTTACTCGATCTTTGTATTTGATGACATTTATAGCATGTATCAATGATACATCAAATAATGTGTTGCTAAATTTTGGTATTAAACTGTTAACAAGTAGGTGATTTATGGGAAAAGTCCATACCGGTACTTCTGGGACAACCCTCATATATTTGCAAATAAAAACATTGTATAAATGGTACCTTGGGAATTCAAACTGTTTAGAATTTGTTATTAGAAAATAAATAACAATTGTTAAACAGATTATACAGTTTTATTTCCATTAATCCATTATGTTCCAGAACAAGGTTAGATAACAATAAAATGATTTCATTTCCAGTGTTACAAGTCCCTTCCATAATACGGAAGGTGAAATAAATATATTTCAGTTCTAGCTAATCAAACCACTTCTAGAATGTTGTAAAATAAAGATGAACTAACTTAATTTTCAGCTACCCAAGTCTTTTCTGAAATGGTGCAAGATAAAAATTAAATATTCAAGATGTAACATATTTTTTCTTTATTTTTGTTAAAAGCTATCCAAGATGCTAGTTGCCTAGGATGAGACACTGTTGCCATTGACTCCAGAGTGTGGTCTTGCATCGTCTAGCACAACATAGGGAATTTTTCTGTGATTTAACCATTCATCAAACTGTGCTTCCTGACCAAGTAGAATGTCCTCAAATATAAACTGCAAGAGAGAAATTCATGGAGGATATTTGTTTATTTTGGTGAAAGATCGAAATTTAATTTAAGTGAATATCATTTGTAATATTTTCACAAGTGGCGCAGCCACTCGTGAAAATATTACCAGTAATGTTCACTTGATGAAAAAAATTTTCTATCTTCCTCTGAAAAAAAAAAAATTCTATTCATTTTATGCTTCATACCCTTTTTTGTGGGGTAATTACCCGTGGCATACCCTGTCCATATAGCAAGGCATTACAGTATCACGTAAAGCGCAAGAAATGTAGGGTAAATGCATGTGAATAATGTCATATTCCATCTTGCTGAATAGCATGCACTGTTTACCTAGGTAACTAGTGTGCGAGAACTACTGTTTCCACCTTCAAATGAAGAGATTGAAATTGGTATTTTTCACTGGTCATAACCATGAAATATCAAACCATATTCTACCATTATTTCTCGATAAACTACCAAAAAATAATCTTTGAAGCCATTGTAGCTTACTTACCTTTAGTGCTTTCTGCATGTGTATTTGACAGATATCATAGGCTGGTAGTGACATCATCAGCAAACATAACTTGGCCTGCGAATAGAATTAGAGAAAACATCGAGTTTACCACTGATATAAATGAATGTTTGTGTCTTCACTATTGCAAATTCATACCTAAGCTGCAGAATCCACAGAGAAAACCCTGTAGATGTCCAAATTTGAACAAATATCAAAGTTTTTCTCTAGATATCTATCTTGGAACATTTTCAACCAAGATCTCCTTGTTGATATCTGCATGGAAATAGAACCTATGACGATATCCTTGCAAATATACAGCTTACAACAGAATTTAGAGATATCCCTGTAAATACCTAGCTGGAACAGAATCCAAAGAGATATCCCTGTAAATATCCAACTTGGAATGAAATCAAGAGATATCCCTGTAAATAATTAACTGGAACAGAATCCAGAGATATCCCTGTAAATATCCAACTTGGAATGAAATCAAGAGATATCCCTGTAAATAATTAACTGGAAAAGAATCCAAAGAGATATCCCTGTAAATATCCAACTAGAAGTGAAATCTAGAAATAACTCTACTTATCCAGCAGGAACAGAATCCATAGAGATATCCCTGTAAATATCCAACTTGGAATGAAATCTAGAGATATCACTGTAAATATCCAAATATCAAAGAATCAAAAAAGATATCCCTGTACATATCCAACTTGGAATGAAATCTAGAGATAACCCTGTACTTATCCAGCTGGAACAGAATCCACAAAGATAACCCTGTAAATATTCAACTTGAAACAGATTTCAGGGATATCCATGCAATATATCCAGCTGATAAAGAATCCACAAAGGTACCCTTGCATATTTAGAACTGTGGGCCTTGTCCACAGTAAGGTATCTATAGGAATATCTCTGCAGACTATATTTCAAGTTAAATTTTACAGAAATATCTCTTTTGGCCTTGTCCACAGAAAAGTATTTATAGGAATATATTTGTAGACTATATTTCAAGTTAGATATCACAGGGATATCTCGGTGGGCCTTGTCTACAGTAAGGTATCTATAGGGATATCTGTGTTGACTATATTTTAAGTTAGATATCAACAGGGATATCTCTGTGGGCCATATTTCAAGTTAGATATCGACAGGGATATCTTGGTGGGCTTTGTCTACAGTAAGGTATCTATAGGGATATCTGTGTTGACTATATCTCAAGTTAGATGTTTACTTTGAGGGCATGTCCTAAGCAAGTACTCTTTAGGGATATATATGTAGACAATTGTTACAGGAGACCACTCCTTCATGCATGGCTTCGTCCTGATTTAAATACCATACCTAACAGCTGTGTTAGGGAGATATCTCTGTAGCTCAGTGGTTAAGGTATTGGTCTTTTAAACCTCGAAAAACAAGGATCTTGTCCGCCATGGGTTCGAATCCCGCTAGATGCTGTTTGTACTGCCATGCATTTGTTCATTTGTTTCTTTGTTACAGACTTTGTTCGTAAGATAGGGGCTCGTCCGGGATTGGCCATTGAGCCATTAATCTCATTTGTTGTCCAAAAAACGGACATTTGTTGTCTAAATAATAGACTTACTGCCTAATAAGGCTTTGAGTCATCAATAAATGATGACTTTAAGAGGGGGTGTGTTACGGGAGACCACTCCTTCACGCATGGCTTCGTCCCGATTTAAATACAATACCTAACAGCTGGGTTAGGGAGATATCTCTTTAGCTCAGTGGTTAAGGTATTGGTCTTTTAAACCTCGAAAAACGAGGATCTTGTCCGCCATGGGTTCGAATCCCGCTAGATGCTGTTTGTACTGCCATGCATTTGTTCATTTGTTTCTTTGTTACGGACTTTGTTCGTAAGACTATATATATCTTGAAACAGAATCTAGAGATATCTCTATAGATATCCAACCTGGAGCAGAATCAAGACATATCTCTGTGAATATCCAAATGGGAAAAATAACTTGTACAGATATCATTTTAGAAATCCTTATTTTCTACCCTAGCTATGGTCAATTCATCAATCACAAAAGCTGAAGCAGCAGCAACAAAAACTTTCATATCATATTGATAATAACTTTCTGTTGCAATTTTGCTACCGATGTGATGTAGTTAACTTTTTACCCAACAACAAAATGTAAGACTTTCCAAATTGGAAGCAATTGGAGGACAGATAAAATGTGCTTCAATGAAAATTGTCAGTGATAGGTTAGAAAACATTGTGGGAAAAGGAGAAAATGCTGGTTACCAGCATTTTCTTCTTTTACCACAATGTTTTTAGAAGTCTCTTTTCTCTGGGTCATTAAAATTGGAGATTGTGCAGTTTAAGGTTAAAACCCTTGTTTTTATACATTTAGAATGACCAAATTTTATTAAGTGACATATGACTCATCTATACATGTATCATGGAAACATTATAAATATTAATCCTCTACCAAACAACAAATTTTTAGACTTGTCAAAATTGAAAGCATTTGCAGACGACAAAATATAGGTGACACAGGAATCAGAAACTATCTTTTGAAGGGTACAAACATTGTAGAAAATGGATGTAATGTTGGTTACAAGCATTTTCTCCTTGTCCAACAGTGCTTTCACAAGCTGTCTCCCTCAGAGTCACCTGGCCATATAGCTCGATCTGTGGTAAGGGTATCTGACTTGTGACCTGGCGGTTGCGAGTTTGATACTGGTTAAGGCAAACCTTCTCTCCAGCAATTTTTCACCTCTCACCTCTGATGCGTGTAAGAAAAGTAGTCAGTCTTGGAAAGAAATTTGTGTCAGTACTGATGTGAGAAAGCCAGGAAACACAAGGGTAGGTGCACTGACCAACATGATATGACCTAAGCCATTCAAACGGCATTAAACTTCAATACAATCAAACAATCAATTCCTCAGGGTCATTTAAAGTCAGGATTGTGTAGAAAGGGGTTAACTGTTTACTACACAATCCCGATTTTTAATGACCCTGAGAAAGAAAGCTCTTGAAAACATTGTGGGAAAAGCAGAAAATGCTGGTAACCAGCATTTTCTCCTTTTCCCACAATGTTTTCTACACTTCTGAAATCAAATTTCAATTTCCTATTCACATTTATTTTGTCGTCTGCAAATGCTTTCAATTGGGACTAGTCTAAAATTTTGTCGTTTGGTAAAGAGTTAAAGGCCAATAACTGTTTGAGGAAAGACGATACCTTTGCCAGTGGTAGTGTTTTGTTATCCATATGAGCGTATGTCTGAAGTTTTCCAATCATCTCATGAATCCTTGGGTGATCAAAGGAGGAAACCAAGGCAACAGATTTTTCTTTCAATTCTTCATACCTAAACCAAAGAAACATAATTATCGAATATAGTCAAATTTGTCTCACACACAGAACCCCGAGGGTAACATGACAATCTGTACCTGAACAGCTGATACCATGACAAGTAGTACCTGAGCAACTAATATCATGACAATTGGTACCTGGACATTTTGTACCTGAACAACTGGTACCAGGATAGCTGGTAAAAGACACTTGGTACCCATGACAACTCATGCCCGGGACAATTTGCACCAGGACAGCTCATGCCTGGACAATTTGCACCAGGACAGCTCATGCCCGGGACAATTTGCACCAGGACAGCTCATGCCCGGGACAATTTGCACCAGGACAGCTCATGCCCGGGACAATTTGCACCAGGACAGCTCATGCCCGGGACAATTTGCACCAGGACAGCTCATGCCCGGGACAATTTGCACCAGGACAGCTCATGCCCAGAACAATTTGCACCAGGACAGCTCATGCACAGGACAATTTGCACCAGGACAACTCATGCCTGGACAATTTGCACCAGGACAGCTCATACCCAGGACAATTTGCACCAGGACAGCTCATACCCCGGACAATTTGTACCAGAACAGCTCATACCCCGGACAATTTGTATCAGGACAGCTCATGCCTAGACAATTTGCACCAGGACAGTTCATACCTGGGACAATTTGTACCAGGACAGCTCATACCTGGGACAATTTGTACCAGGACAGCTCATACGTTGGACAATTTGTACCAGGACAGCTCATGCCAGGACAGCTTGCACCAGGACAGCTCATGCCCAGGACAATTTGCACCAGGACAGCTCATGCCTGGACAATTTGCACCAGGACAGCTCATGCCTGGACAATTTGCACCAGGACAGCTCATGCCTGGACAATTTGCACCAGGACAGCTCATGCCTGGGACAATTTGTACCAGGACAGCTTGTACCTGTGACAATTTGGTAATATCACCTTAATGGCTGAACACTTACAAAATACCATTTGATAACAAATCCCAGAAAACAATACATTCTTGATAATTGAACATACAGAGAAAAAAATGTCATTTTGCTGATGATTGAATATGATAGAAGAAGTTAAACTATTTTGATGGCTGAACACACAGGAAAACAAGCAACATTTTGATGGCTGAACACACTGAGAAAACAATACAATTTTGATGGTTGAACATACTGAGTACAGTCGAACCTGCACCGACCACCACCTATATTAAACAACCCCCTGCTGTAAACGACCACCTGAAATTCCTCCTGACAAAATTTCTGATGTAAATGACTTGTAACAAGCAAACCCCCCCCCCTTGTCTCCGACCAGCGACCATGCAAATCACAACTTTTTGTACCATAATCCCCTATAAGCAACCATTGAATTTCATACAAACCTAGTCCTTAAAAAATCAATTCATAAATTTTATCGAGATGGTGACAAGTTTCCTGAAAAAAGTATCACGATAAACTAAACATTTTAACGCAAAGGCTGACATGCGAGATAAAATTATCGTGATAGTTCTATCCTTTTCTCGATATCTATAAATAGAAAATTCACCATTTGGATGAACTCGGTAGTTTTTGACTTCACAAGATTGCTGGTAGTAAAAATTCGAATTATTAACAATATGTAGCTTAACTGGTAAATTTTGAGAAGACTCGAAATTAACAGAAGTCTGTAAAATCACAAAGACAACTCAAAATGCCTCCTACGAACAACTTTACAACCATTCAGGGAAAAGGAAATTCATAAGGATGTAGACGAAGATATTCCGAAACCGTATCTTATTATAGATACCGTGAATGTCAGTTGTGGGCACTAAAGCAAAAAAAAAACATGATAACAGTTAGAATTATTGCGATATTTTTATTGTGAAAATTTTTATTATCTAGATAATATTTCCAGGAAACTTTGTTTTATCACGATAGTTCTCTTAAATTATCGCAATAGCTATCTTGTATCTCACGGCAGAAATATGCCACCATACTAATCATACGCGTTGTGATTGGTTGCTGAGCTATAAATAGCCCGGGTGTACTAAGATCTACACAGGTAGTGCAGTAAACCAGAAAATCAATAACTGACCGATAAAGAGTTAACTGCAGGTGTGAAGTTTACATCTATTCAGCTGTATAGACCCTTTTAGTCACTGACTACTCCCTGGTAACGAAACTGGAAAACTGCGCATGCGCAATCGTGTAGGGCAAAAAGGCTGATTATTTAAAATGTACACAAAATCGTTAAATTATGAGTGATTACATAAAAAGCGTTCTGTCCAGAGGCACAGAAACGATATAAAGACAAATTTATTTGCTTAGGGTTGAACCACGTTTAAGAAAATGATCTGTATTTAAGTGACAGTAAGATGAAGACGTCAAAGAAAAAACAAGAAAACGCGTCACCGTTGTGGATTGACGATAATTCTAAGTGGCCAAGAGTGTAATTTCGCTAGATATACCTTTATCTAGTAAACTGACAATTTCTTAGAAATAATACGCATGCCTACAAATCCTTGACTGTTAATGGTGGAGTCCATACATGTACATGTTACATGCGAACATCAGATCTATGTGGGCTACAACCTCATCAAAGGAACAGTTAACCGATCCCAGACAGTAACAGACAAACACCACAAAGCATGGGCTGGAACACTGCAGGAAAAAGAAAAATGCCCGTTGCCAGCATTTTTACCTTTACTATAGTATTTCCAGAAGCCAATTCGTGTAGGGTCGTTAATTAAGATGAGAGAGGGTTAGGTAAAGGGTTTATAAAGGGTAGCCACCTAATATATCACATACTTTGTACTTGTTAGTTTTATCATAGAACTTTTAGAACAAAGAACAAGTCCTATTGTCATGTATGGTTGCTTTTTCCATAATTGTTTTTCTCCAGAGATCGTATATAACATGTAATTTATGTCCCCTGTTTCCACAGAAAAACTCTTGGGAAACATTATTGTAAGGTTGAAATAATGGCCAAAAGCATTTTTTTCCTTTTCTCACAGTTTTTTTTTTCTATTAGTCGTCAAGACTTGTGATTGTTTGGTAAAGGGTTAGATGGAAGTTTTGACAGTTTTAACAGTAATTAGTGATATCATTGTACACAGAGATGCATTTGAGCGAGTCGAATATACAATCATGTAGGGAGACAATATGGACCTTTACCCTTAGCCTGCAGTACGTGATCTTAAATCGACTTAGCGAAAAGCGTAATATGAGAAAAGTTTACACATAGGGGAAGTCTGATCTTGAAATACATCGTCACAAGTTTTAACTAGAGCTGTCACTGAATGTGACTTAATACCCCCACCAGCGCTTTGACAGAAACAGGCAATTTAACAAAAAATTTTCTAAGTTCAAGGGGAGATTACCCTTGAATCATAGGGAGTAGATGATTGAAAACTGTGTCTTGCACAACTTCAGTATACGAACAATGTATCAACAAACTTTCAATACAATAGCAGCAAAACAGTAGGAGGAGTTCGCGACACAAAATTACTAGTATTTTGTACATGGACGGACACACAGACGGACGGGTGATTCCAGTATACCCCCGAAAACATTCGTTTTGCGGGGGTATCATGATGGTTTAAGGTAAATGACGCGAACTTCAACGCAAATTCCTTTCAAGCTGGTCAAAAATATAAATTCGGCAGGATATGGCTTATTAATCAATAACCTATGAAAATAAGAATAGGACTAAAATATAAAACAAGAACTCTGAAGAATCTCCTTAAAAAAAGGACTATACAATGTCAGACAAATAATTTGACAAACAAGAGTGGCAAATTGTCGCAAGATATGCCCGTCCCACCGCCAGTTGTCGAGGGGGAATAATAATCGTAAAGGGCAGGTAGAGGAAAATAGTAGTACAGCAGAAATCATGTAAGTGTCTGAAATAGGCATGAATGTCTAATGTTAAGGAAACATGCATATAAAGTTTCAGGTCATTCCAACATGAAAAGACAAAGTTATATTGTAGAGAAGCATGAAAAGCTGTAAAAAAAAAAAAAATTAATAGGGAATAATTCCAAAAGGGTATTTGGTAAGGTTACGGCTCCAGTGCATTGCACCTTTCATAACTGCAACAAACATGTTTACCAAGTCTCAAGTCAATTTGACTTGAGGTGACAAAGTTCCCTTCTAGACAAGCAATAAATACTGTAAAAATGACGATCAAAGTGGAATTACTCAAAATCCATGCTAGGTAGAGTTATTGTTCTTGCGCACTGTACTCCGTAATATTGCAACAAACATGCATACCAAGTCTGAAGTCGTTCTGACTTGAGATGACAGAGTTATATTCTAGACAAGCACTTAATGCTGTAAAAATGACGATCAAAGGGAAATAACTCAAAGACAGCACGAGTAGTTACAATTCTTGCGCGCTGCACTTCCAAATATTGCAACAAATAAGCATACAATATTTCAAGTCATTCCTACTTAAGATGAAAAAGTTATGCTCCAGACAGGCAAGAAATGCTATAAAAATGAAGATCTAAGAGGAATAACTCAAAATTCGTGCTAGGAATAGTTATGGTTCTTGTGCACTGCACTCCATAATTTTTCAACAATCATGCATACCAAATTTAAAGATGTTCAGGCTAAAAATGACAAAGTTATATTCCGGACAAGCAGAAAATGCTGTAAAAATGACGATCAAAGGGAAATAACTCAAAGACAGCACGAGGTAGAGTTATGGTTCTTTCGCACTGCACTCCGTATTATTGCAACAAACACAAATGCCAAGTTTCAAGTCAATCGGACTGGAGATGACAAAGTTAAGCTCCGGACAAAGAACTGGACTGTAAAAATGAAGATCAAAGAGGAATTACTCAAAATCCATGCTAGGTAGAGTTATTGTTCTTGTGCACTGTACTCCGTAATATTGCAACAAACATGCATACCAAAATTGAAGTCGTTCTGACTTGAGATGACAAAGTTATATTCTAGACAAGCACTAAATGCTGTAAAAATGATGATCAAAGGGAAATAACTCAAAGACAGTATGAGGTAGAGTTACAATTCTTGCGCACTGCACTTCCAATTATTGCAACAAATAAGCATACAATATTTCAAATCATTCCTACTTAAGATGACAAAGTTATGCTCCGGACAAGCAAAAAATGCTATAAAAATGAAGATCTAAGGGGGAATAACTCAAAATTCGTGATAGGAAGAGTTATGGTTCTTGTGCACTGCACTCCGTAATTTTTCAAAAATCATGCATACCGAATTTGAAGATGTTCAGACTAAAAATGTCAAAGTTATATTCTGGACAAGCAGAAAATGCTGTAAAATTGACGATCAAAGGGAAATAACTCAAAGACAGCACAAGGTAGAGTTATGGTTCTTTCGTACTGCACTCCGTATTATTGCAACAAACACAAATGTCAAGTTTCAAGTCAATCGGACTGGAGATGACAAAGTTATGCTCAGGACAAGCAGAAAATGCTGTAAAAATGATGATCAAAGGGAAATAACTCAAAGATAGCATGAGGTAGAGTTATGGTTCTTTCTCACTGCACTCCGTATTATTACAACAAACACATATGCCAAGTTTCAAGTCAATCGGACAGGAGATGACAAAGTTATGCTCAGGACAAGTAGAAAATGCTGTAAAAATAATGATCAAAGGGAAATAACTCAAAGACAGTATGAGGTAGAGTTATGGTTCTTTCCCACTGCACTCCATATTATTGCAACAAATACAATTGACAAGTTTCAAGTCAATCGGACTGGAGATGACAAAGTTATACTCTGGACAAAGAACTGGACGCCGCCCGACCGCCCATACGCCATGGGTGATCCCATAATACGGCCCGTCTTCGACGGGCGTATAAAAATATACTGGGACGTATAAGGGGGAAGTGTAACCGATTCAGAATGGAAATTTGGGACGTTTAAATCAAAATTGGGGTGTTTTGACTGTGGGACATTTATCTGTTTATTCATCCCAGTGCACAGCATGATGACACCATCCTGCGACACAACTATTCTTCACAGATTATATCAATTAAATCTTTTGGCAAGTCCCAATGTTACAGACTTTCAACAGTATGATACTGGACTTTTTGCCCTACAAACAGTGTGCATGCGCACGAAGCGGAATTCTGGGATCGTATTTCCTTGGCAACAAACGGCTTTGTAAAAAGGTCTATAAATCCTTGTAACTCTAGACTGACAGCATGCAGATAAAAAATTAAGGTGATCTGGATTTGCATGACAACACACATTAGATAGGTTTTTATTTATTTTTCTGAGTGAATTGTTATTTTGATTGTTTGATCTTTGAAAAAAAGGGTCTGCACAAGGGAAAGTTTAAAAATTGGCGATCTGCCATAAATTGGCGATGTGCCCATTATCATGTCTCAGTCTCAAAATTATGACAAATTAACTGTGTAAGTTTGTCAAAATATTAGAAATGGTAAAATAGCAGACAGAGAATTGTGTATGTGTGTTGGGGGGGGGGGGGGGGGAAATATAGAGAAAGGGGGTTCAAATGAAACAATAAAAAAATGATTTAGAATTGCTGAAAAATAAATTGTACACGCAGATTAATGTGATAGATGTTATATTTCTTTGTTCAAAATTTATTTCAAGTTTATGTATTAAGTCATTCAATATTTTTATTGATACAGTGGCATATTAACTCTTTACCAAACGACAAAATTTTAGACTTGTCCAAATTGAAAGCATTTGCAGACGACAAAATAAACTTAACTCAAAAATTGAAACTTGACTTTAGAAGGGTAGAAAACATTGTGGGAAAAAGAGAAAATGCTGATTACCAGCATTTTCTCCTTTTCCCATAATGTTTTCAGAAGGCTTCTTCCTATGGGTCGTAAAAACCAGGGATTGTTTGGTAAAGGGTTAAGAATGGTTTAGAAATGGTCTTAGATCTTAGAAATTTCAAGGACAAAATGCAACCCTGCAATAAGAGACCACCTGCTGTAAGAGACCGCTTTTTAGATTTCCCCTGGGTGGTCTTTTAAACCAGGTTCAACTGTATATAATACAGCTCGGATGGTTGAACACACTGAGAAAATAATACAATTTTGGTAGTTGAACACAGAGAAGAAATAGAACCACTTTGATGGTTGAACACACTGAGAAAATGAAACAACTTTGATGGTTAAACACTCGAAGAAGACAATACAATTTTGATGGCTAAACACATAGAAGAAATAGTACCATTTTGACAGCTGAGGGTATGGAAAAAAAAAAATTAATGGCTTAACCTGTTACCACACATTCCCAAGTTTTAATGACCCTGATGAAGGTTTTTGAAAACATTGTGGGAAAAAGAGAAAATGCTGGTAACCAGCATTTTCTCCTTTTCCCACAATGTTTTCTATGCTATCAGAGAATTACAGCTCATCTGTATCAATTTATCATGTCATCAGTAGTTACTTTCCATCTGGAACAGTCAACAATTCATTGTTTGGAAAAGGGTCAACAAACGGTGAAAAGTTTACCATTTTGATGGTTGAACTTCGAAATTCTCCAGCTGTAGCTTGTTTACATTTTCACTTGCTCTCTGCACACGGTTCATTTGTTCCTCAAATAGAGGACTACTGTCCTCTCCTAGTGTTCCATATTTCAGTCGGAAACTAGCAAGCCTCTCCCTACAAACAATATAAAGGATATTTGAGTCAACCATTTCAATCATCCACACATTTAGCGCGAATACTGGTGTAGTTTCCAGGAAGCAGAATCGAGAGAGATTAGTATAAGTTGTAAGAACCTGTTTCTCAATTGATGTAAAATAAATATGTTTAAACTAAACATAAAAGTGCTGCTTTCTGAAAACTTTTCATATCATTGTGCAAACAGGTGCAATTGCCAGTAACAGCAAGCATTCTGATAGTATTGCATAGCAATACCGAGTCCCCTACCGGCCGTATATATCGCTGGCAGGTATAGTTTGTGAAACTCTGTGGAGGAGAAAGAACATATTTGACCCCCTTTCAGAATCATAAGCATCGTGTCTGTCTTTGTATGCAATGCTTTAATGAAAGCCAGATATATAAGCATTTTCCTCGTTAAAGTAAGTTCATTGAAGAAGTTTTACTAAGACAAGATGTGTTTGTGAAACACAAATGCCCCCATAAAAACAAACGTTCAGAAATATGACCTTTACCTTGTGAGATGACCTTGACCTTATCATCAGCAGGTGTGTACAAATGAGAGGTACCAGCTTACCATGTATAAGTGTTATAACTTAAGTACTTTGAATATACAGAGAAATGACTATGAAAAATTTTGAGGATAAGTTTTCATGATAAGGGTTAAAATCTTTTACCTTGACCTTAGACATATAACCCACAGAAGATCGGTATCAATGACAGGTACCTACATACCCAACATGAGCATGGTAAGTAAAAAAGTCGGGGAAAACTGTTTTTTCAGTGAAATTTTCTAAGTCCAAGGCCCGTAATTTCTTCAAAAATCAGTGGACCGGAACAAAACTCGAACTTGATCTGTAACTCATGGTGGTTGACTTACACACCCAAAATCAGCTCAATATCTGCCAGTGTTTAGAAAAAAAGTCCAGAAAATTGTTTTTTCGGTGAAAATTTCTAAGTCCAAGGCCCGTAATTTTGTCAAAAATCACTGAACCCAAACGAAACTTGAACTTGATCTGTAACTCATAGTGGCTGACTTACACACCAAAAGACAACTCTATATCTACCAGCGTTTAGAAAAAGTCCGGAAAACTGTTTTTTTCGGTGAAAATTTCTAAGTCCAAGGCCCGTAATTTCGTCAAAAATCAGTGGACCCAAACGAAACTCAAACCTGATCTGTAACTCATGGTTGTTGACTTGCACACCAAAAATCAGCTCAATATCTACCAGGGTTTAGGAAAAAAATCCAGAAAACTGTTTTTTTCGGTGAAATTTTCTAAGTCCAAGGCCCGTAATTTCGTCAAAAATCAGTGGACCGTATCGAAACTCGAACTTGATCTCTAACTCATGGTGGTTGACTTACAAACCAAAAATCAGCATAATATCTGCCAGCGTTTAGAAAAAAAGTCCGGAAAACTGATTTGCTTGCAGACTGGCGGACTGACGGACGGACAGACGGACGGACGGACGGAGTGCAAACCTTAAGTCCCCTTCGGCTTTGCTGGTAGGGGACTAAAAATCATGTAAGGTTGACGACTAATTTTGTTGTCTATTTGTACTTGTCTCCTTTTGTCCAAACGTTTGCTATTAGTTTATCCCTTTACCAAGAATGTGTAACACTACCAAATTGAAAGTATTTAGAGATGACAAATTAAATGTGGCCCAAAACTTGTTACAACTTGTCTTTGAAAGGGTAGGAAACATTGTGATAAAAGGAGAAAATGTTGGTGACCAGCATTTTCTCCTTTTCCCACAACATTTTCAAAAGTCCTTTTCCTTGGGGCCATTAAAACTGGTAAAGAGCTACAAGAGTTAAAAAAGGAATTAAAAACAAAATGTTGACTTTGTTTTTAGACTTGTAAGAAAAAAAGGAAACAATATAAAAAACTTTTGAAGACCTGACATGCTTCTCTAGTTCTGCTGTGTTTTCCTTCTGCATAGAGCGCTTCAGCTTGTTTAAATCTCTCTTAAAGCGTAGAATTGTCGTGGCTGGGTTCGGTGCACTGGCCCTGTGGAAGGTCCCTAAATTATACAGCTGTCAAACCTTCATCAAGCAATCCGGTGTTTTAAATTATCTACAGAGGAAGTCTTTGGAAAATGTTGTTGAAAGAGGAAAAATTGCTGGTACCAACATAAAAATATAATGATAATGTTGATTGATTGAACAGAGTTTTACATCTCTTTCATGACTTCATGATAATCATCTTGCCCAAGGACACTTATTGGTTCTTATTGAAACAATAGTACCGCATGTAGTGCCAAAGCTCTGCTGCGATTGCTTGATTTTTAGTAAAAAATTTTAAGTCGAAAAAGGGGCATAACTGTGTAAAAAGTAATTTGATGACTACCTACCATTGTTGTATAGGTTCCTGTATTGATAGTGTACAACTTGTCCAAGATTGAAGTAAATATATCTTCAGTAATAAGAGATATTATGAAATGTCAAAGTTTTTGCACAGTGACACAGATGACTCAGACAATGACACAGATGCAGATGACAATGATGCCATGTTTTCTTAGAAAACAGGTGAGCTTAAAGTAGAAAAAGCTTTAGAGCATATGTAAAAATTCATAAAAACCCTACTTTTTATGGAAAACTGATGATTTTTCTTGTGCCACCTGCTGCCATATTGGTATCTTCCGAACCTTCTCTGTAACCCCGACGGCAGACCCAGCATGTGACTGGTGAGCCATCTGTTGACCATACACACTCTCTCGATCACCTGGAAACAGTTTGTTGGTTTGCAGTGTAACATGGTTTTCAACAATACGTAAAATATTGACTAGCAGTATTTATATCTTTCCCATTACTCTCTCAGCCC
Source organism: Hippopus hippopus (assembly GCA_946811185.2). Lineage (NCBI taxonomy): Eukaryota > Metazoa > Mollusca > Bivalvia > Cardiida > Cardiidae > Hippopus > Hippopus hippopus. The sequence continues at coordinate 9,150,638 of OX328113.1, read as the reverse complement.
AGCCACGTAGCTCAGTGGTTAGTATATCTGACTCGTGACCTGATGGTTGTGAGTTTGATATGCGGTTGGGGAAGACTTTCTTTCCAGCAGTTTTTGCCTCTCACCTTTGATGCGTGTGAGAAAGTAGTCAGTGGCTTGGAAAGAAAGTTGTGTCAGTACTGGTATAAGAAAACCAAGAAACACATATGTAGGTACACTGGCAGCCGCTTTAAGACCTAAGCTCTTAAAGTTGCATTAGGCAATACAAGCAAGTTACCTTGTCATTCCGTTTCACTTACAATTCTAAAATTAATCAATCCTTTTCTAAGCAATCCTGTGTTTTAAAAATAGCCCTTTACCATACAATCCCATGTTTTTTAATCACCCTGAAGGAAAAAAAAAAACTTTTGAAAACATTAGTTAAACAGGGGAAAATGCTAGTTTTCTGTCCTTTCACTCACAAACTCCATCATTTTAACATTATGTAATTTGTCATCTGCAAATGCTTTAAAATTGGACAAATACAAAATTTTGTATTTGGCACAAGGCTAACCAATTTCTCCTACCAAAGGGACCGTAATTTTTTACAAAGAAAAATCAAGCGAAATCATCAAAGCAATGTTTAGCTGTGAGAGAGGAATGAATCCTGTTGCACTGACTATCCTTGTGAAGTCAGCTTTGATTCAAACATCAAGACAGCTGGATGAATTTCAACCCATAAAGCACCAGAATCAACTTAACCCTTTCCCAAACGACAAATTTTAGACTGGTCCAAATTGTAAGCACTTGCAGACGACAAAATAAATGTTACTCAAAAATTGAAATTTCTTTCAAGCAGGGTAGAAAATATTGTGGGAGAAGGAGAAAATGCTGGTTACCAGCATTTTCTCCTTTTCCCACAATGTTTTCAGAAGGCTTCTATCTCAGGGTCGTAAAAACCAGGGATTGTTTGGTAAAGGATTAAGCTGTTTTAGCGGACAGTGTAGAACTTGCAGTCTGATCTTTGATCTACACTGTCTGCTACTTTGTTACATAATGAAAATTATTCCCTCCCAAACAACCTTGAAATGATAATATTTTTTATGATCTCCCAGTTTGAAAAAGTCTTTTTCATTAATTCAGCACTCTATGGGTTAAGCTCTGACATTACTGACTGAAAAATTGGACTCAAGTGGACCATACTGTTGCAATGAGGATACAAAAAACACCTAAAGAAATCAATCTACCTTTATCAATTTTGTCGCACTGGCCTCGATCCTGTATGTTCTGAGACAGCTGTGTTAGAGTATCCTTGTCTATAGATGGTAGCCCGGCAGCAATGTGGGTTGGTGCAACACTGGCACGTCTATCATAGAAATTCCAAGACATTTACAACTTTTACCACATATTCCATAATTTAATGACCCCCTAAATGGAAGTCTTTTTAAAACATTGTGGGAAAAGGAGATAGTGCTGCAAATGAGCATTTTTTTTTTCATTTTTCCAAAATGTTTTCTGCTCTTTAACAGACAAAACTGCACCATTTTAGCATCAGCAAATACATTTTTTCATCAACCAATAGCATTTTTTTATCAGTTAACCCTTTACCACACGGCAAAATTTTAGACCTATCCAAATTGAAAGCATTTGCAGACGACAATTTCATAGTGGCTCAAATGACGCAACTTTTCTTTGATAGGGTAGAAAAGGCCTCTTTTTTAGGGGCGTCAAAAGGCGTCATTGTGTGGTAAAGGGTTAATGCTTTCAAATAGAACAAGTTTAAAAACTTGTCTGTTTAACAGTTTACTTTGAAAGTAATTTATGACCAGGTGCTTCTTTTACCAAGCTAACGCTTGTTAAGGGACCCTTTGGCAAATAGTTACAAAAACACTGTGGAAAAAGGAGAAAATACAGATAATCAACTTTTCTACTTTTTCCACTATTTTTTCTATCCTTTCTGTGACAAATTCTATCATTAAGGACATTTTTAAATTTTTACTTGCAAATGCTTTAAACATGGATGAGTCATAAATGAAATTGACTTTAATTCTTTACCAAATGACAAATTATTTTTTTAACTCATCCATGAGGAGAGGTTTTGCATATAACAAACTAAACTAGCTAAAACCATGAGACTTGCCTTGGATTGGAAAGAAAACATTATTGGAAAAGGAGAAAATGGTGGTTACCAGCATTTTCTCCTTTTCCCACAATGTTTTAAAAGCCCTCTACCACAGGATTGTTCAGAGTCAGAATCGTGTGGTGAAGGGTTGACTGCTAAATAAATCATTTTAAAATAAAATTTCCAGCCGATTGTAAAAACCCAACTGTCACAATTTTAAAATTCTTTTCGAAGGAAGAAATACCGATCTTAAACAATGTAGATCCCAGATCAGGCTGCAAGATCTGTGCAGCCTTATCTTGATCTGCAATGTTTCCAAAAGCGTTCTGATTCACCCCTAGTAACCTTGGGTTTATCATAGTTACCTATACCATCGCATGAACTTTGACACGATGCCAGCCTGAAAACCAAATGAACTGTTTTCTTCTTTGAACTCTGGAGGCTGGGCATTCAGTAGATCCTCCCAGGTCTCTATGCCAGTCTTATCAGTTGTATAGATACTGGTGGCATTTCTGGAACGTCTGTAAAGGATACAGAAACTTGCAGGCCAACGCCCCCCCCCCCCAAACCCTCAAACTTGTCGTATCAGCAACAGGTAACACTCAATGCTTATCAAAAGTCATGTTTCTGCCTAGTACAAGATTTCATGAGATAACGCCAGGTATGAAAATTTAAATCGTGATTTTATTAATGCACAGAGATAGATCTTATCGATAAAGATTAAATTCTTCAGTGAATTTGATAAATTGATCGCAGTCAGAAAAATCACTGTCATTAAAATCTTAGCCAAAGATAGAATATTGCTTGCTCATTTAAAAACAAATTAAGGCATTCTGTCATGCGCTGCCTGATTGGTGGATTCGGTACATATGAAAACCAATAGCTGCCCTTGATAAATCAGGTCTTGCCTGTTGTCTATCGGACCATTACAGGAGATACAACGAGTACCATTTTAAACTCCTCACTTCCCCAAGGGTTGCCTTGTCACTGGATCAGGAGCATAATTCAAAAGGCCATAACTCATGTAAAAGTAAACATATCATAATCAACCTTGCAGGTGCTCAAGTTCTCATGGTAGAAAGGCTTTGGTGGACTGTGTACATTAACTCTTTACCAAATGACAAACTTTCTGACATGTCCAAAGTGAAAGCATGTGAAGAAGAAAAATCAAATATGCCTTAACCCCTTACCACACAATCCCAACTTTTAATGACCCTGAGGAAGAAGCTGTTTGAAAAGAATGTGGAAGAAGGAGAAAATGCTGGTAACCAGCATTTTCTCCTTTTCCCACAATCTTTCCGCTCATTCACAGATAATTCCAAGCCTTTCAGTCACATTTACTTTGTTGTCTGCAAATGCTTTCAATTTGATCCAATCCAAGAATATATTGTTTAGTAAAGAGTTAAAAAGATGGGTTTCTCTTTAAAGAAAACAAAATATTCGGATAAAATAAGAAAATGCTGGTATATCACTGTTTTCAAAAGCCTTTTTCCTCACAGCTGTTTAAACTCAGAATTGTGTGGTAAAGGTTTAAAATCAGACAGCACAAAAATGTACATTATGTGAGACCTTCTGGTCAAATTTTGCAACCTGATTTTAAGTTTTCGCTGTCCTCCTGAATGAAGATGTCCAATGTTTTTATTTGAGCCATTAACCCTTTACTATACAATCTTGAGTTACAACAACTGTAATGGAGGTGGCTTTTGAAAGCTTTTTCCACAATGCTTTCACAAGCATTCTTTCTAAGGGTCGTTAAAACTCAGGACTGTATGGTACAGAGTTAAAAATATAGCTGATGCAGTAACACTTAACTCTTTACCAAAAAACATGATTTTGTACTTGACCAAATTGACAGCATTTGCAGATGATAAATCAAATGTAGCTCAAATGGTGATTTCTGTGCTTGATAGGGTAGAAAACATTTTGGGAAAAGGAGAAAATGCTGGTTACCAGCATTTTCTCTTTTTTCCCAAAATGTTTTCAAAAGGCCTCTTTCTCAGGGTCGTTAAAACTCAGGATTGTGTGGTAAAGGGTTAAGTTGTTAAAATGGTATACCACCTTGTGGGTGAAAATATCATAACATTATGCATTATACCTTCTCCCGAAAAAGTTCTTGCCAACATTTTCTACGGTACCGAGTCTTTTGACGGTGCCATAGACAGACACTCGACCAGACAGGTCGGGCTGGTCCTCCATATCTATTGTGGATAGTCTCGATGTTTTGCCATGTTTAGTCCTGAAACAAACAGCATCAAACACCACGAGCACATGAATAGTCAAAACATATCTAGTTTAGTTTATTTATGCCTATTCATTTTACATTTATTGTGAAACAACCTTTATATAAATGACCCATGGGAAAACAGGGTTTAATGCCTCTCCATTGTACCAAGCAAGTCATCACATGTATAATCATGGATCCATGAAATCCATTTTATTTAACAATAGACTGAATCTGGAGGTAGAATGGTCCTTAGACATGCAGAAAATTTAAAAACAGCAAAAAAGTTCAACACATGTCACCTGCGCAGACAGCAATCAATTTGAAAGCATTTGCACATGACAAAATCAGTATAGCATAAATGATGATTCATTTTTTTGACAATGTAAAAAACATTGTGGGAAAAGGAGAAAATGCTGGTTACCAGCATTTTATCCTTTTTCCATAATGTTTTCCCTGTCAGAATTGCTTAAACTTGGGATTATTTTGTGATAAAGGGTTACAAGGCTTTTTTTTTTAAGAGTTAAAACTTGGTATTTTCTGGTAAAGGGTAATAGAAACAAACAAATGTGACAGTTAAAAACATCACACTTTATATTACCCATAAGGCCCTCTACTGCCTCGGTCGTCATCTCGCTGGGCTCCTTCCTTCTGCAGCTTTTCAACTAATTCTTTGCATAACGGTACCTAGTAAAGAGAAAACCCATGCGTTTGAACTTCAGTCCTTCACTGAGCAATCTTGTGATTTGACAGCCCTAAGGACAACAGCTTATAAAACACAGCCGGACACCCAGCATTTTCTCCTTTTTCCCACACATTATTCTTACCTTTTATGGTTAAACAAATGTAATTATCAAAGTTGTAAAATGATTTGAAAATGTTTTCAATGTGGACAAGTATACAATGTTGTTATCTGGTAAACAAGCCCATAGTAAATGCAGTGCTGAGCCCTTTTAAGGCAGTCGGTAGCATACGGGACTTGAGACTGAGGTGTCCCTGGTTCAAATCCCCAGCTGGGCCATTTTTTTGGTGGGGACTGATGATAGTCACTGAAACAGGATTTGTTCCTCTCTCACAGCTGATCATTGATTCAATGATGATTATGTTGGAAAGTAGCCAGTGGCTTTGGAAGAATATTGTGCAAAGTACAGGTAAGAAAAACTGTAGGAAAGCACGAATAGGTGCACTGGCCACCATGATATAACTGAAAAGGTCAAACAACCCTTACAACAGTTTTAAAAACATTGTGAGAAAAGCGTTAAAACTAGATTTCAAAAACAGAAAATGATCCGTGAGATTTTACCTTAGATCTTATATCTTTCAACTTCATGTTGTGCATAGCTGTAAGTACACACAATGACGCCTTTTAACACCCCTGAAGAAGAGGCCTTTTGAAAACATTGTGGGAAAAGGAGAAAATGCTGGTAACCAGCATTTTCTCCTTTTCCCACAAAGTTTTCTACCCTATCAAAGAAAAGTTGTGTCATTTGAGCCACTATGAAATTGTCTTCTGCAAATGCTTTCAATTTGGATAGGTCTTAAATTTTGCCATGTGGTAAAGGGTTAAAGACAGACTTCAAGAACAGAAAATGATTCCTGAGACATTACCTTAGATCTTATATCTTTCAACTTCATGTTGTGCATAGCTGTAAGTATATTATAGATAGACTTCAAGAACAGGAAATGATCTTGTAACTGTCTCTCTTTTCTAAGAAGTCTGTAACAAAACAAAACAAAACAGTATGAGCCGCACCTTGGGAAAAGGGCCTTTAATGCATCTCTGTGTTGCATTTTATTATATACTTTGATATTGTCCCTGTGTATTTGCACTGGATGAAAGTATGCAATATTTTTCCATATTGCATACTTTGATATTACATACTTTAGAGCTTTTTTCACGTGCGTTTCTAAGTACAGAACTATTTTAAAACCTGCCATTTTTCTAAAAATCAAAATATGAATGGCCGCCATTACCATAAATTTCATCGTTAGACATTATGTTTTACGAACTTTTCAATGCACAGTATTTAATAAAAACATGAAAAAACAGCAGAATGTTTGTTTCCCGAATAACAGTCACTACAAAGTTATGAAAAATTTGTCTATCAAATATGTTTAAGGACGATGAAATTATCAAGCGACGAAAAAGGCTCCTCGGTTGCCATCTTGTTTGTGTACATACCGTTAGCAACGGTGATGTCATCAAAAGCTAATGTTGAAAATTCCGTGAAACCCGATAGGTTGACGAAACAGATTTCTTGCTTTTGAAATTATGAAATAAACAAATAAAATCAAGGAATTTGATGAAAACACTGTTAAATCACAGGAAATTATGTAAACAATATCGGTACCAGTATAACAATAACAGTATATAATAAAAAGGTTATTGCATTTGTACATGGGAATATATTGTGTTGAACACGTTCTTTTGGCGTAGTTGCCCTCGCAAGCTCAGGCAACTCTACCAAAAGAACTCGTTTAACACAATATATTCCCATACAAGTGCAATAACCTATAATACCAAGCAAGTGATTATGTAATTGTAGATTTATAAAACCCATTTAACTCTTTAGCAAGCAAATGACAAAATGTAAGACTTGTCCAAATTGAAAGCATCCGCAGACGACTCAAAAATTAGAATTTGTTTTCAGAAAGGTTGAAAACATTGTGGGAAAAGGAGAAAATGCTGGTAACCAGCATTTTCTCCATAGCCACAATGTTTTCAAAAGCTTTCTCTCTCAGGGTCGTCAAAAGTCGGGATTGTGTGGTAAAGGGTTAAACAACCAACTGAATGATACAGTAGACTGGTCCATGGATATGCAGAAAATTTACCCATAGCAAAATTTTTCAACCAATGTCAGCCTGCGCGGACTGCATAGGCTGACACAGCTTGATACTTTTTGCAGATACATTAAATGCCCTTTTCACAGAGCATGGCTCACATGTAAATCAATTTTACAAATTAACTCTTTACCAAACGACAAAATTTTAGACTGGTCCAAATTGAAAGCACTTCCAGACGACAAAATAAACATAACTCAAAAATTGAAATTTGTTTCCAGCAGGGTAGAAAACATTGTGGGAAAAGGAGAAAATGCTGGTTACCAGCATTTTCTCCTTTTCCCACAATGTTTTCAAAAGGCTTCTATCTCAGGGTCGTAAAAACCAGGGATTGTTTGGGAAAGGGTTACTGACGATCAAATTTCTAGACTCCTCTAAATGGAAAGCACAAGCAGATGACATATTAAATATGGATCAAATGCTAGGGCTTTCTTAAAGAGTAGAAAATACTGTGCAGAAATGCTGAATGCAAGCATTTTTTCCTTCTTGCAAAATGTTTTCAAAAGGGTTATTTCCTTGGGTCAAATGGGGTTACCAAACACTCCCGTCTTATCAACCCTTTACCAAACGACAAAATTTTAGACTGGTCCAAAATGAAAGCACTTGCAGGCGACAAAGTAAATGTAACTCAAAAATTGAAATTTGTTTCCAGCAGGGTAGAAAACTTTGTGGGAAAAGGAGAAAATGGTCACCAGCATTTTCTCCTTTTCCCACAATGTTTTCAAAAGGCTTCTGTCTCAGGGACGTAAAAACCAGGGATTGTTTGGTAAAGGGTTAACTGACATTTGGACAGCAAACTTTATTGGAAAAAAGAGATGTTGGTTTCTCCTTTTCCAACAATGTTTTCTGCCAAATTACTTAAGGAAAGGGGATTTTTTGGTAACAATTTCTCCTTTTTCAACAATGTTTTCTGCCGAAATATCATTACGACAGGGGAATGTCTGGTTATACCATGTGACGTTTTTCTGCTTTTCAAGATATGGCTTGCAACATGCGAAAAAGGGCATTCGGGCATTTGCGTAAAATGTGGTCTCGGATCAGCCTGCGCAATTCGCGCAGGCTAATCCGAGACGGCACTTTATGACTACATTAGATTTTGTCCTTCAGTAGACATGCGCAAAACAGAAAATTACATAAAAACGGAAAGTGTCATTTCGGATTAGCCTGCGCAGATTGCGAAGGCTGATCCCAGACGACACTTTACGCAAATGTCTGAATGCCCCTATTCGTATGTTGTAGGCCATACGAATTCTTCCCTTTCAAAGATAAATCCTATCATTTTAGCAAGACTGAATCCTTCTGCTACTAAACAAAACTCATAAGCTCTTTTGTTGCCATTGTAGACCAAATCAAGACCACACAGTATGTAGGCTGATCTTAGATCTACAGTGAGATGGTGAGATTTTTCCAGCACAAAGACGTTTGAGATCTCATCTTTTGGGATCTTTGCCAGTGACTGGAAATCTTAGTAACCAGCATTTTCTCCTTTTCACACAATGTTTTCTACCATTTCTAAGATAAATCTCTTCATTTTAGCCATATCTAATTTGTCTACTGCAAATTCTTTGAATTTTGAAAATGTCTGAAATTTTATTCTTTGGTAAAGAGTTAACCCTTTACAACACAGCAAAATTTTAGACTTGTCTAAATTAAAAACATTTGCAGACGATAAATTTAATATGCATCAAGTAATAGTTTTCATCTACGGTAGGGTTGAAAACATGGCGGAAGAAAGAGAAAATGCAGGATACCAGCATTTTCTCCTTTTATCTTGGGGTGGTTAAAACATGGGATGGTTAGTAAAGTTGGTCAGTACATGCACTTACGCTTTAGTGAACCCACTGCAGCATCTAATGAGCGTCAGTTTACCCGAGTCTGTCTCTGACCTCTCTGACCCTGGAGACTTGAGAATTGGCGACGGAGACGAGGAGAAGAGGCTTGAGGCCGGACGACTGTAGCGGCGAAGCAAAGACGGACTTTTGTCCTTCGTCCTGGAAAATGCTTCAAAAATCTTGAGTTTCTTTTTCTCTCCCTCTGAGGCAGCATCTGAAATAATATCTGTTTGTTTATTGGTTACTTAACTCTTAACCAACCAACAAAATCCAAATCTTGTGCAAATTGAAAGCAATTGCAGACAATAAAACAAATGTGACTCACACAGTGAAATTTGTTTTGGAGAGGGTAGAAAACATTGTGGGAAAAGGAGACAATGGTGGTATTTTCTCATTTTTCTACAATGCTTTCAAAATCTTTCTTTTTCAGGGTCTTTAAAAGATGGAATTGTTTGGTAAATGGAAAACTCTTAAACTCTCTACCAAGTGAGAAAATTTTAGACCAGTTCAAGTTGAAAGCATTTCAAATCACACATTTGATTTGCCACAAATGATGGGATATGTCTACGAAAGAGCAGAAAATAATACCAACATTTTCTCCTTTTCCAACAAGTTTTCCAGGCTTCTTCCTCAGGGTCATTCAAAGCAGGACTGTGTGGTAAAGGGTTAAATAGAGTACCTAATAAACCAAGCGGACAAGCGTTGTCTAGAAATGAGACCTATATAATTGCAATACCAAGGTTGCTTTAGTCCAGATGATTTCGGAAAAGTGGACAGTGTAGATCAAAGATCAGACTGCACCTTTTGTGCAGTCTGACCAGGTGGTCTGATCTTGATCTACACTAGCCACAAGGCAACCAGAGTTGTTTAACCCTTTCCCAAACAATCACTGCTTTTTACGATGCTGGGAAAGAAGGCTTTTGAAAACACTGTAGGAAAAGGAGAAAATGCTGGTAACCAGCATTTTCTCCTTTTCCCACGATGTTTTCTACCCTTTCATAGACAAAAATCATCATTTGTATTACATTTGTCATCTGCAAATGCTTTAAATTTGGTGTAGTCCAAAATTTTGTCGTTTGGGAAAGGGTTAACACACTCCAATGGGAAACATCATTTTCAACATTATTTCAGTTAGACTGTCTAAATTTGTGGTGCCTAAATGTTCCCATCCATGATTTCCTTGAGTTCCTTTGACCAGTACTTAGCACAAAATTCTTTCCCAAGCACTGGCTGGATCATTTTTCAAATGTTTAAGTAAGGTCTTTATTTTTAACAAGGATTTTTGATTTAGTTAACTGAAGAGGCAGCACAGGCAAGAGGGGTACCCGATTTAACCGTTAATCTGTAATTATATCTGCATTTTTCTGCAATTACTGTACATGTATATTTACCTAGTCTTTCGATACGATCCTTGAACTCTGGAGAGCCCTGGCCAGAATGGTCCACAGAATTCTTTACAGGAATGAACAGACTGGACACAGAGTGCAGAACCATTCCAGTGTCATCTGGTCGAACTGCCTCCTCTGCAGCCATAGCTTTCTCCTGCAGGAGAAAGATATATGTACATGAATACAACTCGATGTTACAATTTTTACCATTTAAGTCAAACACTGCTAGCATTTTCTCCTTTCCCTCAGTCTTTTCAAAAACCTTATATCTCTAGGTCATAAAAACTTGGTATTGTTTGGTATGTGTGTGTGTGTGTGTGTGTGTGTGTGTGTGTGTGTGTGTGTGTGTGTATATACACAAGCCATGCTCTGTGAAAAGGAGGTTTCATGCATCTGCAAAAACTATTGATCCTTGTCAGTCTGCACAGTCCACGCAGGCTGACCTGAGTCAAACATTTTGCTATCGGTCAATTTTCTTCATGTTAAAGGACAGGGTAACTCATGATTTGGTTGCTATTCAAAATGGATTTTATTTATCCATAATTATGTGACGACATGCTTGGTATCGTGCATCACAGAGATGCAATAAACCCCCTTTGCCCAGAGCATGCTGGTAACCAGTGCATTCTAGAAAAAGTCATATAGATTTTTTTTTGTCCTCCCCTAGCCCATTTTACAAACCCTAACAGAAACACTGGGAACATATTCTCTAAATACAATTGAGCCATGCTGTGGCAAAAGGGGGCTTATTGCAACTCTGTAATGCATTACACCAAGCAAGACATAACAATAATTATGGATCCATAAAAATCAATTTTGTCTATCAACCAACTGAATCATGAGGTCGACTGGTCCTTTGATATCTAGAAAACTGATCAATAACGAAAAGTTTCGGTCCAGGTCAGCCTGCACGAACTGCGTAGGCTGACCTGGGTCAAAAAGTTTCGCATATGCATTAAGCCCCCTTTTCACAGAGCATGGCTCAATTTAATTTGTAATATAATTCTAATTTTGAGGATCTTCTGAATTCCAAAGGTACTAATTTCTGATTGGTTAAAGCAAAAGATTACTCCAATCAAAGAATTGTGTTCTTTTCAAACTCTATGGCAACCAGGTTTTCATTTTGATCATGTCTTTCCATATCATGTACCCATACAGAGCTCCAGAAAACGGGGAGTGATGGTATTCTAAATCCATTATTTCTCTTTCAAATCCTATGTTGTGGGTACTCATTAGAATTGTCTCGATGAGACAATTCTGATGAGTACCATAACATAGGGTTTGGTGGAGAATAATTAATATTTTTAATTTTAAAATCAAAATCACTCCCTTTATCTGGAGCTCTGCCGGTATATATGAATTAAGTCTATATGTTAACAAACAGTATACTCTAGTTTTAAGACCCCCAGTTGACATGAGTATTAGAAAACGAATTCACTATAGAATGGTTGGTGAAAGTGGATCCTGATAGTGTGAAATAAGACACAAACCTCTACGCCTCTGACATGGTCCTCGTAGCCTGCACCCGCCTTCACACTTATCATACGCTCCCTCGATTCCTGGAGAAGCTGCTTAATGTTTGCAAATCCCGCGGAGGGGCACGTGTCGACATCATCTTCACTGTCTTCCAATGATGCAACATCTGTCTGTCGTGATTAATTGATTGTTTTGTGTTTAACACAGTTTTCAACAGTATTTCTCTCATATTACCGTGGCCAGTGTACCTATCCTTTCTTTTCTGAATCCTGTTGCAATGACTATCATAAATCCTCAGAAAGAATTTAGCTAAGCCGGGAGTCCGACAGGCGATTTCTGGATTTCAATCCCTTTATGTTTCCGACTGAGTGAAAGGAAGTGTGAAGGTGAGGTTTGGTGGCTAATTCTTCACAAGAAAATATGATTTTTCACAGACCTGACAAAGAAAAATTTTGAAAACATTGTGAGAAAAGGAGAAAATGCTGCAAGCTAGCATTTTTTCCTTGTTACACAATGTTTTCCCTCCTTTGAAAGAAACGAATTCTATCATGTTACAAAGCTACAGTTAATTCACAAAGACCAAAGCAACATTGAACTTGGAATTGACCCTTTACCAAACAATCCCAGGTTTTCACGAAACTGGGGAAGAGGCCTTTTAAAATCATTGTGAGGAAAGAAGAAGAAAAATGCAGGTAATCAGCATTTTCTTCTTTTCCCACAATGTTTTCTTCGCTTCCAAAGGCAAATTACAGTTTTTGAGCCATGTTTAATCTGTCGTCTGCAAATGCTTTCAATTTGGACAGGTCTAAAATACTGTTGTTTGGTAAAGAATTCACTGGGTCTGATTTGTAGACATGTCTGTCGGGTTCATTTTGCACTCTAAGGGTTAAACTCTTACAATAACCCTTTACCACACGATCCCGAGTTTTAACGACGCCGAGGAATGAGCCTTTTGAAAACATTGTGGGAAAAAGGAGAAAATGCTGGTAACCAGCATTTTCTCCTTTTTCTCACAATGTTTTCTACCCTTCCAAAAGCCAATTTCTATATCTGGGCCACAATTATTTTGTCACCTGCAAAAGCTTTGAATCTGTGCAAGTCTAACCTTTTTTTGTGCATTAACTCTTTAACACACAATCCCGACTTTTAACAACCCTGAGAAAGAAGCCTATAGAAAACATTGTGGGAAAAGGAGAAAATGCTGGTAACCAGCAATTTCTCCTTTTCCCACAATATTTTCTACCCTATCAAAGTCAGAAATCATCATATTAACAAGATTTAATTTGTTGTCTGCAGAAGCTTTGAATTTGGTCCAGTCCAAAAATTTGTCCTTTGGTAAAAAGTTAAAAAGTTACATCTTTTGCTGAAGACTTAATGGATTGGACTTTTTTTTTTGAGGTCTAAAAGAATGTCCATGCTGCTTTTGGAGCTGACTCTGATCAAAGATTAACCCCAGGTAGTGGACGTTGTATATCAAAGATCAGGCTGCATGTTTTGTGCAGTCTGATCTTGATCTATTCCATCCACAAAAGGTGTCTTAGACAACATTGGCAGTGAAAAGAATTAAACCAGAATACATTTTCGACTTATCCAAATTAAAAACGTTCGCAGAGGGGCAAATTGATTATGATACTACGTCTTATTAAAATTCGGAATTATCTTATATTATATTTCATGTGTCTATTTTTAGAAATGTTATGGGTAAAGAAATGTCGTAATTTAAGCTGGGGAGAATTATTTCCCCGTCACAGTGAATATTTTCCTCCTGCCGAAAATCTGAAACTACTTTTTTAAGTTTTTTAAGTTTTTAAGTTTTAAAAGTGGCATTCGTTGACAAAATAATCAGAGGAAATATAATATATACGGCACTCGTTATTTTCGCATACCTTTCCCTTTTTCGGCAAATATTTCCCCATATTAACCACAAGCTGATGAAATAAACTCTATTGAATGGTAACAAAACAATGTGGAAAAAGCAGAAAAAATGCTGGTTACAAGTAATTTCTGACTTTCCTTTTCTTCCAGATTTTAATCTACACTGACAACAAAAACATCTGAAGTTTATAAAAAACACTTTGTAGGCCCAGTAGCTGCCAAAAGTAAACAATATGAGAGTTAAAAGGCATTCAAGTTTAAATCGTCCCATTTAAAAGTATGTAAATTATTGTGAAGATAATAATCTGTCATGGTACGGTCAATTCATTTTTTAGTTGCTGACAGAAAAATTAAATCTAAGCCAAGGTTAAAAGTTGCCAGGTCCCTCTACCTTTTGTTAACTTTTTACCTAATTTGAAAATTAATTTTTCTGCCAGTTACTAACACTTAAAGCAAGTGCACAAAGCAGATTCTCATCTTCTAAATAATATTCATACTTTTAAATGGTATGAATTGAATTTGATTCATTTTACGACCATTGTTTACTCTTGGCAGCTATAGGGCTTTAAACTATAGCTGTATTCAACATGTGCTAGCCCAAGAAACAATTTAAGGAATAGCTAGACATACCTTCTCATCCAGTTTAACACTGTCGGTGGGTGTGTTGGGCTCGTAAACAGTTCCTCTTCTTGTCATGCGAGGCTGAAACTGTAAATTACATACACCATAAACTAAGTAGTACGATTGGCTACAAGTCTAGAAATAGTTGCCACGCACAAAGTAAGAATTCCTCCTTTGCGCAGTACAATTCTTGAATTGCTCTGGTGCAAAGTACATGTAGATAATGTGGATTGGACAAAGCGCTTAAAATCTTGTATCTGTGTAGTAAACAAAAAACTGACTTGATTTATATAGGACTTTGAAGACAATATAAAATCTTTTTAGAGTAAGTATCCATGTAACAAACCCTTTACCAAACAATTCTGTGTTTAAGGACCATGAAGAAGCCTTTTGAAAACATTATGGTAACCGGCATTTTCTCTGTTTCCCACAATATTTTCTACCCTTTAAGTTTTAACCCTTTACCACACAATGATGACTTTTAATGCCCCTGAAAGAGAAAACTTTTGAAAACATTGTGGGAAAAGGAGAAGATGCTGGTTCCCAGCATTTTCTCCTTTTCCCACATGTTTTCTACCCTATCAAAGAAAAATCATTTCATATGAGCCACATTGAAACTGTCATCTGCAAATGCTTTCAATTCAGACAGGTCTAAAATTTTGTCGTGCGGTAAAGTTTTAAAGCATATACCATCGTCTGAGCCATGTTTCCTTTGATGTCTTCAAATACTTCAATTTCCATGAGTCTAAAAGGTTGTCTTATGGTTGAGCATTAAACCGGCATTGCTCTATGGACACAGTATCATAAAAGACAAGAAGAAGTAATTATCACCTTCATCAAAAGATTAAAATGAATTTTTGTACAGTCTGATCTTCATCCTCAATGTCTACAAAAGCACCTACATTTTTGCCTTTTAATATAAATAAGTCTAAATTTTTGTGCTCTTGAAAGAGTTCAGAATAATGACATTACCTTCCGTATGATCTTTTAAAGGCACGATAGTGTCCAAAAGTAAACAATTCTGGAGTCAAAATGCATACAAATTCAATTCATACAACATGCATTTAAAAGTATGTATATTATTATGAGTCTGACAATGTCTTTCAGTCAATGTAGGCAACTTTTGTTCTAGTTTTATATTAATTACTTATTTCTGCCTGCAACTGGGATTTTGACAGATTCCACTGTAATACATTTTTAGACTCATAATAATAATCATATGTTTAAAAGGTATGAGTTAAATTTATCTTCAGTTTGACCTCAAAACTGTTTACATTTAGCAATTAGTGGGCCTTTAATTGACAAGATCAGCTGATTGATTGAATGGTGTTTTAAACTGCTTTTAACAGTATTTCAGTCAGTCATATCACAGCAACAGCTGATCTATATATGTATGGCCTGTATTTCAACATTACTAGGCTAGGGCTCTAAAGTTTATTGCCCAAAGACACTCCTATAAAAGTCCCAGCACTTTGAGTTAGGATCAAACCATGAGCATCCTCGTTCCAAATCCCATACCTTCACCACTTAGCCATACAAAAAACCCCCCTTTAACCTTCCTCGTTCCAAATCCCATACCTTCACCACTTAGCCATACAGAACCCCCCCTTTAACCCTTAAAATACCAAACAATCCCAGGTTTTAACTACCCAGAGGAAGAGGCCTTTTTTAAAATATTGTGGGAAAAGGAGAAAATGCTGGAAACCAGCATTTTCTTCTTTTCCCACAATGTTTTCTAGCCTGTCAAAGAACTTAAGTATATTTGTGCCAGTCTTGGATTTGTTACCTGCAAATGCCCTCGATTAGGAATTGTCTTGTTGGGAATGGCTTAATTTAACTCCCTACTAGATTACAAAATTGTAGCCCTGTCCAAATTGAAAGCATTTGCTGAAAACACTTTAAATGATGCTCAAATGGTAGAATTTGTCTTTGATAGCCCGAAAATATTGTGGAAAAAGGAGAAAATGCTGGTTAACAGCATTTTCTGCTTTTCCTACAATTTTTTTTTATAAGGCTTCTTTGTTGGGTCATCAAAACTCAGGATTGTGTCACAGAGTGGTAAAAGGTTAAAATAAAAAAAAATAATTGAGAAGAAGCCATGATAAATGGTAATGGTGTACATTAATAATAAACTCAAACCTTCCTTTCCACATTTCCAGGTAAAGCTGATAAGATGAGTTCGTAGGGATCCAGGATCAAATCTCCGCCAATGGGTCTGTAGGGCTCAGTAGTCTCGCTGTAAAACCCTTTGTCAAGGTTATTTTTTCTTCGGACATAATTTGTTACCCAATAATCTTCAGGTTTGTTTTTCTGACGAGATGTTTCAGTTCTACATCGTATATGTTCATGTTTATACTGCTTTGCTGTTTTGTGAATAGATACAATTACAACATATTAGATCTGATCATGGGACTTTAGTCTTTTAGGGTTTTTTGTTCCCCCTGAGGATGGATCCTCTTAACTCTCTACCAAACAACAGTTTTGGACTAGACCAAATTGAAAGCATTTGCAGATGACAAAGTGATGGGACTCTAAAATTAAATCTTGCTTTTTCAAAGGGTGGAAAACACTTTGGGTAAAGGAGAAAATGCTGGTTACCATCATTTTCTCCTTTTCCCACAATGTTTTCAACAGGCTTCTTCTTCACATTTATTAAATGTCGGGATGGTGTGGTAAAGGCTTAAATCATAGGAAAAGAAAAAATGCTGCTGACCAGTTTTTCAACATTTTGAAAGACAAATCTTATCTCTTAGCAACATGAATGTATCGCTTGCTATTGTTTTCAATATGTATACGGAGAAGTCTAAAGCTTTTGAAAGAATTTAATTCTTTTACACCGCTACTAGAATTTTGAAACACAAATAGATCTAATTGTTTAAAACTACTATCAAGTTTTTGAAACAAAAAAAGTATCTTCACACATAGGCAATTGAAATTCATTTGTTTTTGGTCATTAGTTTTATGTTTCTGAGCCTATCAACGATAAGGATCTATATAGAATCAATGTAGTTCCGACTAGGTCGTATTCATCATTTGTTCATCCTGGAAGGACGGTTTGCATACATTATTTAATTTCTGGTGTTCTACTTTGATTTGCTCTGAAAAAAATATGGCTGTTTTACCGAGTTTGAACTTCGTAAAGCTGCTACTGTAGTCTAGATCTACTGTGTCCCGCAGCATTAAAAAGAAAAAAAAAATCGCATAATTTTCACGCCGTTCAGACAAAAGTCCCCGCCCTGAATAATCCTCGGCGTAATAATGTATACTAAAGCCAAAGTTGCCATAAATTTTACGAATTTGCCATAACTGACCGGTTTCATGGTTTATCGTTGCCGAGGTACAAACCAACTTACGATCACTTGGTTTGTAATGCTGTCGAATGATCTTTGTGATGTTTTCGCATGATACAGGAGTTCCACGATTTGATGACGGATTCAGCATTTTTATCTAACTTTTTTCATGCATTGAGTATTATCTTTATTTGTCTGTTTTAATCAGTTATCCTGAATCAGGCCACATTCAAACCAATACCCGCGGCTTACATTTCATTAATACGTCATCACTTTTTGCGTACGTCGTTGATCCAAAAAAATTGCGGGAACCAGACACATGTATACGAGTAGCTACTCGTCACAACTCGGCCGATTCCGTACTTATATCTACTTGATAAACGGATCATGTGTCATGTCCTAATGCCCTTTTTCGCGTGTTGCAGGCCATATTGATTGATTGATTAATTGATTGATTGATTGAATTATTAATCGACAGAACAACTGGTTGGTTGGTTGGCTGGCTGGCAGGGTGGTTGGCGGGATGGTTGGCTGACTGGCTGAAGGATTAATCAAATTGATTAACTGAGAATTATTTTACGATATTATGTTATGATGACAGCTTAATTTTTCATGAGTTTTCTGAGCGTCACCAGTACTCTGCAGGGGCTCTGATTTCCCTACCAGGGGCACTACCACGAGGAACCTGGCGCCCCGGATAAGGATCAAGCCCAGGAACTCTAGATTGACTGATCCACGCAGATTTGGTCCAAACAAGTTCGAAGCAAGCAATAAATGATTAATGCCGGATACCCTCTCTCTCTCTCGGGAAAGACTTTCTACATATTGTCAAGTAAATCTGTAAATCTGCTCGTCACAATATCTGCACTATCTAAATATAAAGGTCTAGGCTATATTTAAACACAGTTCACGGAACGCTGTTTCACTTCCAGGAATCAAAATACGATAAGCACCTTGGCACAAATTTAACAAATTTAACCCTATGGCTGCTAAGCGCGACTCTACGACCTTTCGCAGACAGTGTAGATCAAGATCAGACTAGACAGAACGTGCAGTCTGATCTTGGTTCCACACTGTCCGCTAAGAAGATATCTTTCTCCCCAAAAATACCTTTAAAATAGTAAAATTTGGGTTTGTACCATCGGCTTGAAAGTTTCAGGTTATTCATTTAGCAGGATAAGGCTTAACGTATTTCAACTTGTCTTAACTCTTTTAAAATATATGAACCATGCTCTTGCAAAACGGGGCTTAATGCATCTGCGAAAAATATCGCGCAGGCTGACATGAGTCGAAACTTTTCTCTATTGGTTTATTTTCTGTATGTCCAAGGGCCAGCCTATCTCATGAATAAGTCGGTTGTTAAAAAAAAGTGACTTTTATGGATCCATCATCATGTGATGACTTGCTTGATATCATGTTTTCACGGAGATGCATTAAGCCCCCCTTTGCCAGAGCATGGCTCATATGTATATGAGCCGCGCTCTGTGAAAAGGGGGCTTAATGCATCTAAGAAAAGTTTCGACCCAGGTCAGCCTGCGCAGTCCGCGCAGGCTGACCTGGGCCGAAACTTTTCGCTATTGGTCGATTTTCTGCATGTCAAAGGATCAGTCTACCTCATGATTGAGTCTGTTGTTAAAAAAAGTGGCTATTATGGATCCATAAGTATGTGATGGCTTTCTTGGTATGATGGATTACGCAGATGCATTAAGCCCCCTTTTGCCAGAGCATGGCTCATATAAATTCGATCTCTTGCGACGGTTAAATCTTATTTTATCGCCTTTAAGCTTGAGTAAAGTGAACGGTATAGATCCAAGATCACGTTTTGAGCGCAGTCTGATCTTGATCTATACCGTCTGCTAAAGCCCGTGTTTTCGTACACATATCGCGTTGAAAGAGTTAACTCTCTCACCAGGCGACATAATTTTAGACTCTCCTGTATTGAAGGCATTTGCAGACGACAAAACAGGCTAAGCTAAAACGATGGGATTTGTATTTTAGAAGGTTGAAAACATTGAGGGAAAAGGAGAAAATGCTGGTAACAAGCATTTTCTCATTTTCCCACATTCTCTTCTACAAAACCTTTTTTTTCCTCGGCGTCGTCAGCACAACATGAATTAAATAGAAGGATCACACGAAATTACCCAAATAGTTTAAATACTTTTTATCGGATGATCATTGCGCATCTCACAGGAGACCGAATTGGATAAAACGTGGGAGACGGACAGACAGATACACACACAGGCACACGTAGCGTCTAACTATTTTCTTATTTATAAACCAGTCAACCCTTTGTTTATGATAATTGGAGCCCTGCGTAAAGTATAGGACACGTAACCTGCTGGCCCCAGGTTCGAGCCTCACTTGATGCATTGAGTTTTTCTTGGGAGAGTCTTTAGGCAAATCACTTTAGTGGGTGGGTGGGTGGTTAGATGGTTGATGGATAGATGATGGATGGACGGACGTACAGACGGACGGACGCACGGATGGAGGAATGAATAAATAAATGAATAGATAAATAAAATAAATAAATAAATATTTTAATAAATAGATGAAATAAGATTTCAAAACAAATTTTGAAATGTTTAAAATAAATGTTAGAATGGCAAAACTCTGGTCTTTTTGACCCTGTTACCAAAGAATTCCGCTTTTAACAAACCTTGGATCAAAGTCTTCTGACACCATTGTGAGGTAAGTAGAAAATATTTGTAATCTGTATTTTCTCTTCTTTTCTCAAAATGGTGTCTACCCTTTCAAAGACTAGTCCCGTAGTTTGAGCTACACTGAATTTGTCGTCTGCTAATGCTTTCAAGGTGGACGCGTCTAAGATTTCTCACGGTCTGGCAAAGGTTTTTAAAACTGAATAAAATTGCCAATTTTCCTTGTCAGACACTCTAAATATGACAAGATTTTACAAACACCCTACATCATCGACACTGGCAATACCTGAGGTTCGACTAAATCGTAATATTAGTTAGCTAAGACCGGGTCCATATTCACAAACCAATCTTATGAAATTTCTTCGTCTTATTCGCAAGAATTTTCTAAAATTTGAAAGTAACACAATTTTTGATTGGCTAAACCGAACGGTTTAGCCGATCAGAAGTTGCGTTACTTTTTAAATCTAGAATGAGACTAAAAATGAAATTAAGAATGGTTGGCGAATACTGGCCCGGCTGTTGTCGATGATAAGGGGTGATAGAGTGCAAGTAAACTGAGACGAGAAGGTTATCGAAATTGCACAATTTTAGTAAAAGTGTTAGGAAAGATAAGGCCGGTACAAAAACACAAAGATGGTTCGTTATTCATTATTTATAAATCTTGTTACATGTCAGTAATACATTATTAGGCCTACGGCTGACTTTTTGCGTTTGCAGCATACTTCTTTTTTTCGATTTCAATGTGGCAAAAAATTCTTGTCACAAGCAGTTTGTTCTTTCGCCCCTATGTTTTCGAGAAGACTTCAGTAAGGTTCAGATTACAAAAATAATGTTGAAACAGTAGCCTTAAGCTACACGATCCTAGAGCCAGTTTTCTTACAAAAAAAAAAAAAACATGCATACCACCCTTCCCAAAGCCCAAACTGTTTTCCCATGTAAACATATTAGAAACAATGTTCAGCGGTGAGATAGGAATAGATCCTGTTGCAATATCATGAATCCTCGCAAGCAATTTTTCTGAGCTGGTATTGGAACAAACTCATGGCCCTTTGATTACCAGCCATGTACATTACCCACTGAGCTTGGCTTGAATTAACTCTTTACCAAACGACCAAATGTTAGATTGGTCCAAACTCAAAGCATTTGTAGGCGACAAAATAAAATGATACTCAAATGATAGAATTTGAATCAGAAAGGGTACAAAATATTGTAGGGATAAGGAGAAAATGATGGTTACCATCAGTTTCTTCTTTTCCACAAATTCTCTTTCTTTAAGGTCATTGGAATGTAAAACTTGGAATGTAAAGTGTAAAAGAAGATGGAATTAACTATTTGAAGAAAAATATATAACCAATACTGCAATTAAAGACATCTAGTTGCATTGCAGCATACGGAAGGTAAAAAAATGGAATAAGTAGTATGGGCACCTCTTTGAATCCAAACAAATATGACGTAATCGGCAGCCATTTCGTTGCTATTTTTTGTAGCTCAAGTGCACGTAAGGATATTACTATATTTATTTTATTTAGTAATAGGCGGTTATTTTTGATGGCCTCCTTTTTGCGATCAATTATATCAACATAGATTTGTACACAGAGCTGACATATATCCTCGATCAAGGATAAAGTCGCTGATATTGAGGGTCAGGTCCTTGGTCCTAGAATAGAATGTTGCCTAAAGCAACAATGATTGATTGAATTTGCGTTTATTTATCGTCGCCACCGGTTGCCCATATGGGCGACGCCTCCTGAAGTCTGTTAGTATTATTACGGGGGATAGTGCAGATACAGGACGAAACCCATCTTAAGTTACGCCTGGTTCTTTTACGTGCTCGGTGTATAGCACCGCCACACGGGACCTCGGCTTAACGTCTCATCCGAAAGACTATTAGTAATTTTAGATGGCCAGCCGTGGGGATCGAACCCACACCCCCAAGTGACTCGAAACATCACGTTCACGAGTCCTACACTCTACCTATTGAGCTATGCGGGCTGGTCCTAAAGCAACAATGATATCGGGAAAGGATATAAAAAAAGTTTTGTAAACATCATGCAGGGTTTATTTATTTATTTATTTATTTATTTATTTATTCATTTATCTATTTATTTATTTATATTTCTGTTTGAATTTATTTTTTATGATTTAATGTTCAAAAATTGCCAATCACTCTAAAATTTTTGCTTTCACAGTCGGAAATTCAAAGTTCGAAGTTAAAAGTTATAAACAGCTAACGTACTCTAAAGAGTGGTAAATGGACTTTTTGTAAAAAAAGAATCCTGTTTTCAGTTTAACATCTGATCTGTTAAAGCCAAAATAAAGACTGGTATTTGAAAAGTATCTACGTTCAGTATTTAGTTGAACAGAAGTTTAATCATTGATTTAATAGGGGAACATTAAAAGGATACATATAACTTATATACAACAATTAACTCTGAGAGCATGATTATAACTTTTATACGTAGAACCTAAATATTTCCCTTTAATCAGGATATAATGGTATTGATGTGTGAACAACATATTACCTGAGCAGTTTCTTAAATGCAGATTTCTTTTTGTATGTCTAATGGTTCTGTAAAAACCCAGAAAACAGGATTTTAATACACTGACAGTGACGTTGGCTCCCATTAAGCCCCTCTAAGATCAGAGATTAATTCAAGTACTGTCACTACTTTTATTTTTTTCATTTCAACCAAAGTTTTGGTATGTGGGCATCCTGCTGTTTGTGATGGGGAACATCTGTGACATTTCAGCTTCAAATTTTGTCGGTAAGTCTTTTTATCTTCTACATTCACCATTATGGTTACTTTAAAACCTGCATCATTCGGTAAAACTGGTTATGTAATACTTTACTGGACGATGGTTTTTTATGCTCGCCCATAGTAACCCTTATCCTGCTAAATAAGGGGAATGAAACTTGTAGGCCGATAGTAAAAGCCCAAATTTTGCTGTTTCATAGGTTTTTTTTTTTTTTATAAAAAAAATCTTCTGATCAGACCGTGTAGATCCAAGATCAACTGCACGTTCTGTGCTGTAAACAGGGACACCTCATTCATACTCAAGTGTTTTCTGGGTTTTATTAGTACTGAACTAGAGCTCTGATGTGCCTGACGACCCTAGGGAAAATGATTTTTGGAAGATAAGTGAAAACTCCAGAAAATCCCGAAAAGCAGCATTTTGCTTAACTCTTTCAGCACCAAATATATTCGACTCGACCTCTTCATACGGCTGAAAATACAATCCGCTGAAACTTACAAAGATATTTATTATATTGGCTTGACTAAACAAGCGGACGGTATAGATCCAAGATCAGACTGCACGTTCTGTGCAGTCTGATCTTGATCTATACCGTCCGCTAAAGCCCATGTTTTCACCTATGGCACTGAACGCGTTAATGGCATTATAGTTCTTTTTCAGACACCGCCGGCGAGAAATTCCTTCTTGGATTACTGGGTCAATCGTCTTCCGGTCAAACAACACTTGAAATCAGTGCCACTAGCACTTCACATGTCAGCATTGAAGCTCCTTTTATCGGACTGTCAAGCACGTTGACAATAAATCCTGGGGTAACACACGTTACGTCCCTTGACAGCTCTTTACGTGAAACCGGAAGTGCCTTATCTTTCAAGGGTATCCGAGTCACATCTGATTATCCAATCTCGATTCGTGTTATTGATGACGTAACTCCAAATGTTGGTGGTTACCTTGCACTTCCGACAAATACCCTTGGGATAGATTACATAGTGACGTCATTTGAATCTCGAAGCAGCAGTGAACTTCTTGTAATAAGTTTAAATGACCAGACTAGGGTCAATGTTCATCTTAAAACACAAGGACAAGTTGTCTATCACGGTAATGTCTACACAGGCGGAGAAATTATCTATCAAATTCTCGATACTTATCAAACTCTGCACCTCCAGAGTACCTCCGATCTTACTGGAACTCTTATCAAATCAGACGGTCAAGTTGCTGTCTTTTCCGGCGGAGCATGCGCAGTTTATCAGGCTGGATCGTCGAATTGTGGTTTCATTGTTGAGCAAATGTTACCTGTGGAAACATGGAAGTCTACCTACATTGTTCCAAGTGTCGCAACTGGAGGGAATAGAGTGAGAATGTTAGCACGTGACGACTACACGGAAGTGCGGTTTGCCGTGGGCAATTCAGTGATCACGGTTAAGTTAAACGCAACCGAATACTTTGACAGAGATTTAGACTATCCACGCGTTGCTATAGTAACGTCAAATCGACCAATATCAGTGAGCCTTGTGACTGGCGATGATATTTCGATTGCTGTCAAACCGTCCATGACCTTAATACCATCAGTTTCTCAGTTCAAAACCTTTTACAGATTCAATCTCACAGACGTAGTGGTGACTATTATTGTCCCAGCCAGTGCCGCCAGCGGTATTCGAACGAATAACAGGCCGGTCGTGCAAGCATCTAGAGTCAATGTCCATATACCTTTAACGAGTCAGGATTTCTCCGTGTTTGATGTCAATGTTACGGGACAAGCGTCCATTGTCACGTTCAGTCACGTGAACAGCGTACCATTTGGCGCCATAGTGTATGGGAAACGTCATGGTGACTCCTTCTCCTTTCCACTGGGCCTTCGGCTGGATCTCACTACAAGTATGAATCATCTA
This sequence comes from Hippopus hippopus, assembly GCA_946811185.2. Taxonomy (NCBI): domain Eukaryota; kingdom Metazoa; phylum Mollusca; class Bivalvia; order Cardiida; family Cardiidae; genus Hippopus; species Hippopus hippopus. Next base: position 9,125,717 of record OX328113.1, on the reverse strand, counting down.
TTTGCTTTCGGATTAAAGAAGAAGAAGAAGAAGACGAAGAAGAAAAAAGAAGAAGAAGAAGAGAGAGAGAGAGCAATTTTGATTACATGCAAAATACATGTACATGTATCAGTTTGCTTACATCATCAGCAAAAAGAGGAAATTATAGGCCTGTCAATATGCGTTTTACGATTCTCTTATCAGGAAAAATGTTCCATTACAGCAAGAGAAGTCTTAATTTCCGCCGTCATTCCATCTGCGTATAGTGAACAATCATTCAGTTATATGACAAAGTCAAACCATGTTTTCAATCAACTGCTCGAAGTTGCACGACTCTCAGTGATAGTGGGTCTATCTGATCGTCTGTATTGGAGAGTAACCTCGTTTTAACAGCTTAAGTCATATCACGGCGGCCAATTCACCTACGCATGTGTTTTTTGGCTTTCTCACACCAGTACTGACACAACTTTCTTTCCAAGCCACTGACTACTTTTCTCTCATGCATCAGAGGTGAGAGGCGAATAGTCGCCGGAAAGAAGGTTTGTTGCAACCGGGTATCGAACCCGCAACCACCTGATCAGATACACTAACCACTGAACCACCCGATCTGGCGATAGTGGATTGGAGCTGATTCCAGCGAGCTTATGTAGTCATAGTTTTTGGTTTCCATGAAAGAAATAAGATAAATAAATGTTTTATTCACTAAAGAGCAAAACATCGCTCTGTCCTCCTGTTTTAAACGCACGACTATATCTGAGCTGCACTCCGTGAAAAGGAGGTTTAATGCATCTTTAAAAGGTATCAATCCAGGACAGCCTGCGCAGGCTGACCTTAGTCGAAACCTTTTACTGATTGTCACTTTTCTGCATGTCAAAGGACCTGTGTACCTCATGATTCAGTCATTTGCTATACAAAATGGATTTTATGGACCCATAATTACTTGCTTGATATCATGTATCTCGGAGATGCGTTAAACCCCCTTTTGCCAGCGCACGGCTCATATTGATGTGACCACCTGGTAACAATAACATATCTCTCAAGAAGATAAGCCTAAATTTGGATTTTAATGTGTAAACCTTCAACAAGCTCTTGGAAAGCCGTCAACTAACCTGCTGCATGTTATGCCGGTAAGCAATAAATTAGTTATGCATGTATAGTAAGAAGTAGCGAGTTCCGGAGTAACGTTAGATGCTAAACGGTGATGACTTAAGTTTGACTGTGACTAAAATTTGAATGCGACAAGGATTTACTCTACGTCACATACGTCATTTGTATAGTTCAAGGGACAGTTCGATTGGTGGGTGGAACCAGTCCAAATTCTGGTCGTGTAGAATACCTTTATCAAGGACGATGGGGAACTATCTGTGGGGACAACTTCGACTATAAAGACGCTAATGTTGTTTGCAGAATGCTTGGTTTTAACTTTGGCGCAGCGTGAGTAGCCTATGCTAATAATAAGTTGAACTTCTTTGAATGTATGAACTGGGGTTCTGCGTGGCTTAGTAGTAAAGTGTGGGACTCGTGACCTGGAGGCCCCAGATTCGAGCTTCACCGAGTCCACTGGGCTTTTCGTTGGAGTGTCCTTGGGCAAGACACTTAAGAGCCCTAGCCTAGTACTGGTGAAACCTAGGAAATACATGAATATGTGAGCTGTTGCCGTGATATGACTGGAATAATGTTAACAGCGGAGTAAAACACCATTCAATCAATAAATCAATTTGAATGTATGAAATGGTTTAGCCATGCTCTGGTATGGGGGGGGGGGGGGTTAAATGCATCTCCGTGATACATTTTACAAAGCAGTTCATCACAAAATTATGGATAAATAAAATCCATTTTGTCTAAGAACAAACTGAATCATGAAGCAAACTGGTCCTTTATCACTCACATAATTTATCAAAAGCAAAAAGTTTCGACACGGGTCTGTCTGCGCGGAATGGGCAGGCTGACATGGGTCGATACTTTTTGCAGATGAATTAAATCCCTTTTTCACAGAGCATGATTCGTTTACTACTATTCTTTCTCACGTGAGTGGCATAGCAGCCCGTGTAAATTGTTCAGGTAGAAGTTGATTTTAAGGCCGCTGGCTGTATGTCGACACTCATATTGAGTAGTTTGTTTAATGAAGCTCTGTGAAAAATCATCCAGATACTGGGCTTGGGGATTTTAAGGAAATATTTTGTTTTATTGATTGACTGCAGAGAACCAAAAGCCTATCCAAATGCGAAGTACGGACCCGGAAGTGGCCAAGTTATGGTGGACAATTTACAATGTGACGGTACGGAAACGGAACTCCATCTTTGTCGGTCTGGTCCCTGGCTTCAAGCAAACTGTCAGCATAACAAAGACGCGGGCGTGGATTGTGGTACGTGTTTGTAATGATTGATTGATTGTATGGTGTTTAACGCCGTTTTCAACATTATTTCAGTTATATCGCGGCGGCCAGTGGAGCAGTCGATCATTTGCAACCGCATGCGGTGCTCTTGTCTTGTTAATGTCGTCGTCATAGTCAATCTTCGTCGTCTTCCCTGTTGCCTTTGTCGTCGTTGTTGTTGTTGTTGCTACTGCTGTTGTTGTCGTCGTCGTCGACGTCGTTGATGTTGTTGCTACTGCATTTTTTTTTTGTTGTTGTCATCGTCGTTGTTGCTGCTGCTGCTATTTTTGTTATTGTTGCTGTCATCATCGTCGTCGTTGTTGTTGTTGCTGCTGCATTTTTGTTGTTGCTGTTGTTGTCATCGTCGTCGTTATTGCTGCTGCTGCTATTTCTGTTATTGTTGCTGTCATCGTCGTCGTTGTTGTTGTTGCTGATATTTTTGTTGTTGCTGTTGTTGTCATCGTCGTCGTTGTTGCTATTGCTGCTATTTTTGTTATTGTTGCTGTCGTCGTCGTCGTCGTTGTTGTTGCTGATATTTTTGTTGTTGTTGCTGATATTTTTGTTGTTGTTGTTGTTGTCATCGTCGTCGTTATTGTTGTTGTTGATATTTTTGTTGTTGCTGTTGTTGTCATAGTCGTCTTTGTTATTGTTGCTGCTGCTGCTATATTTGTTGTTGTCTTCGTCTTTTTTTGCTGCTGCTATTTTTGTTATTGTTGTTGCTGTTATCGTTGTTATTGTTGTTGCTGCTGCTATTTTTGTCGTTATGGTTGCTGTAGTCTTCGTTGTTGCTGCTGCTATATTTGTTGTTTTTGTCGTCGTCGTTGTTTAAATTGCTCCTGCTGCTATTTTTGTTGTTGTTGTCGTCGTCGTTTTAATAGTCATTGTTTTTTTGCCATTCTTGTTTTCGTTTTTTATCGTTGACGTTTTCGCTGGCGTTTTTGTTGTTGCATTGACTGAAGAAGATGAGTTTAACAATTTAAGCCAAAAAGGCTTCCAACCAAACCTTAAAAGGTTTTAGGGATAATGTCAAGTGCCAGTTTGATTGAAACTGGTTGATTCTTGTCTGAAGTCTGTATGTAGTTAAACACATTTACTGCATTGGCTTTTTTAAGAATTTAACAGGCTTCGTGTCACTTTTAGGATTCCAAATACACTCTCTACCTAATTATGTCCCTTTAAGGTACTGAAATACAACTTGTGGGTACCAATGACTCCCGGGAAGGAAGGCTGCAGGTGTTCTATAACGACATGTGGGGGACAGTCTGTGACGACAACTTCGGCCAACTTGAGGCGGGCATTGTCTGCAAATCTCTTGGATACGGTGAAAAGTAAGTATCATATGTTGTCTTCGCACCTCTCTTTACCTTTTACCTGCCGAGCCCCGTAAGCGCAATAGGTAGCGCACAGGACTTGAGAACTGGGAGTTGCTGGTTTGAATCCCCAGCTCGGCCAATTTCATTCAGAAGATTGATAATTGTCATTTCGACAGGATTCATTCTTTTCCAACCGCTGATCATCTTTTCAATAATGGTTTGTGGGAAAGCAGCCAGCAGCTTGGGAAAAATATTGTACGAAGTACAGGAAAGCATGAATATGTGCACTGGCCGCTGCCACATTACTAAAAGAATGTTGAAAACGGTATTAGGGTAAACACCATACACTTAATCATTAAACCAATCAATCTATCTTACCAAACATTTCCTTGTTTCACGACCCTCATGATGGAGGCCTCTGAAAACATTTCGGAAAAATAAATTGTAACGAGCATTTTCCCACACTATTTTCTATCATTTCAAAGAAAAAAAAAAAACTCATGATTAGAGTGATATTTGATTTTTCTGAAAACGATCTGAAAATGGATGCGTCTAAAATTTTGTTCTCTGAAGAAATCATGATAACGGACCCCAAAGCGTCATCTTTCGGCCCCCACTTAACGTAGACATTGAATTATACTCGTATACTAGCAAATGCGATACTACCAAACACCGAATTAATTGGTTGGTTGTACAGTAGGTTGTATGGTGCTTAACGCCATTTTCAACATTATTTCAGTGATATCGCGGCGGCCAGTGCACTTGTCCATGCTTTCCTGGAGTTTTATTTAACCAATCGAAACAAAAGTCAGTGGTGAGAGAGGAATGAACCCTGTCGCAATGACTATCATCAATCCTCGAAAAGAAATTGGCCGAGTCGGGAATCGAACCACCAACCCCTGTTATCAAGTCCTGCACGCTACCGACCGAGCTACGGGGGCTCGTCACCGGATTAAGTACATGCTATTTTTTGCCATTGTGTATTTTAAAAAACCCAGACCGATAGAAAGATTAAATCACCACAACAAGTTAGAAATTTTATACAAAACTTGATTGATGACCCTGTCACGTGATGTCTAAATAAATTCAGACACTTCGAGTCAGCTTTTTGCCTTTCGTCTCGACTATCTTAAGATCTCTAGTTTAGGTTACTATAGGTCGATTTGATTCGACGCTATGATACTTTCTGAAAATAAACATTACGTCAGACGCAATAGTACATGTATAACGCTTCAGGCATTGTATGGCATCTAGCTTTCGGCGATTAAGCGACTTTCGGCTGGGAAAATAGGTCGTCGAGGTATATTTGGTATGGGCCGTACGAGAGAGAGAATTAGACACAAGGAAGTCCGGACAAGAGACCCGAGCTCTTCTTCAATCCATTCGTTCTATCAGTTGCCCAGTTTTAAACAACGGTACACATGAGGTTGCCACTGGGAATCTAATCAATTCACCTCTAGTTTGGCGGGAAACAAAACGTGTCTCTTACAATTGAACCTAGTATACATGTATTCGGATTGGTAGTCGTGTATTTTGTCACGACATCGCTCTACCCGCGCACCTGTGTATCGTTTACAGGGGTTACTTTTACACGGGTGGCGGGGGCACAGGACCACAGTGGATCGATGACGTCACGTGCACGGGGGAGGAGTCTGACATTGCGCAGTGCATGGTGAAGAGGTGGGGCGTGTCAGACTGTACACATGACGAGGACGTATGGGTGTCATGTTGTAAGTAATAAGACTAAACTAACGGGTCAATAAATAACACGTTTAGGCGGAGATTTGACCAAAAAAAAACCTCATGACCATAAGTGAACACTTTATGATTTCGCTACAATAGCTAGCCCTGTAGCAAAGCAGTACATGTACAAACCTATATAACACCTGGCTACATATCCCCCTACACATTAAATTTGTCTTCGATTTTCTCGATACAAAGTTCGTTTTTGGAACGATCTTGAAGTATTCTTATGCAGCCATGCACTATCCCCTTACGTTGGGCGCCAAAGTCAATGGGCTGATTAATAAATAACCTGGGCCATATTCACCAACCATTCTTAAGAACACTAAGGGTCTTATTCTCTAGAATTTTCTAGATCTGAAAGTAACATAAGTTCTGATTGGCTAAACCAGAAGTTGCATTACGTTCAAATTTTGAAAATGTTGGAGAATAAGAATAAGAGAAACATTAAGAATGTTTGGTGAGTATGGACCCTGTTCAGGGTGGAGATCGAACCCATGACCTCCTGGTCAGTATGCAAATACTCTACCACGTTGCTAAACACGCTTACCCCTTAGGCTACAAAGGCAGTACAAACGCCAAGTTATACCAAATTTGGCCACATTATTGTTTTATAAGTGATCAATCCTTAGAGTCTGTACAAGAGCGATCAAGATCACCAGTTCGTAAGACAAATCAAAGCACTGTAGGCACTGTTATAATATAATAACATTTTAACAGACGTCAAAATGCTAAATTTGTCCAAATATGACAGAATTAGCAGACGACACGTGTATCAAATAATGAGGTTCGTCTCCAAAAGGGTATTAAGCCATTATGTGACAAGTAACTTACATTTTCTTGTTTTCTCGCATTATTTTCAAAACTTCTCATGATCAGATTTTTTAAAACACAGGATTTTTTTGATAAAAGGTTTATTGCATTCAAGAATGTTACTCTTTTGGACAATGTAATAGATATTTCATGTAAATGAGCCATGTTCTCTGCAAAATTATCGATTCAGGTCAGTCTGTGCAGTCCGTGCAGGTTAAATTAGGTCAAACTTTTTTGCCACTTGTAAATTTTTGCATGTCCAAGGACCATTCTACCTCATAATTCTCTTGGTTGTTAGACAAAATGGACTTAGATCCATAATTATTTGATGACTTGCTTAGTAAAATGCGATTCGAAGATGCGTTCCACCTTTTTTTCTAGAGCGCGGCTCAACAGGTTATATATTAGATTCGTGCAATCTTTTCTTATACAAAGAGAATCTGGTTACACTGTTCCTGGCATCTTCGAAAACACTAGGATTCGGTTTATCTCTTTACTAGATGACAACGTTTATAGCTCTGCTGTTTACGAAGAAACCGTCGAGATATTGTCATAGTCCTTGCGTCGTTTGCGTCGTCATCTGCGAAGTCGTCGTGCAAAAACTTTGACATTTTACAATTTCTCTGTTATCACTGAATGTATTTACTTCAAACTTAAACCAGTTGTTAACTACATGTATCTAAAGGGAAACCCATACAACAGGGACAGGTAACCATCAAAATATTTTTGACACAGTTATACCCCTTTTTTGACTAAAAGTTTTCACTGAAAGCAGCGGCAGCCGAGAGTTGACACCTGCATACTGTGCTCTTGTTTTTTACTACTTCATCGCGGAAGAATTTGCATGCAAAATTAAATGGTGTGTGTGTGTTTTTTTTTTAAGTGTAAAAAGCATTGTAGGGAGAATGAAAAAGTACTTGTCACAAGCATTTTCTCATATTCCTGCAGTGTATTTAAAAGCCTACCTGCTCTGTGTCACAGATATACTAGATCGACTAAAAAAGGTTTCATAAACTTTTACTAGACCCCACAACAAGAATACGGTTGACGGGAGGTCCTACTGCAGCCGAAGGCCGACTCGAAGTCTATGTTGAGGGAAGATGGGCCAGTGTTTGTGATAGCAGATTTGACAATCAAGACGCTGTCGTTGTCTGTCGAATGCTGGGTTACGAGCTCGATCCATTGTAAGTAAAATCCAACCATCTAAAGTCAATTTTGATCATTAGATTATGTTTATTTCAGCTATGCTATGTGAAACAGGTGGTTAATGTATCTGCAAAAAGTACTGACCAATGTCAGCCTGCGCAGTCCGCGGACTGCGCAGGCAGACATATAGGTCGATACTTTTTGCTATTTGTAAACTTTCTACATATCCAAAGACCATTCTGTCTCACTATTCAGTCGGTTGTTAGATCAAATTGATTTTATGGATCAATAATCATTTGATGACTGGCTTAGTAAAATGCATCAAACATTACGGCCCCTAACTCTCTTATTAAAATACGGAAGCTGCCGAGATTGCCGAGATTGGCCAAACAGCCTTTACGAAAACGTCGATGTTACACGATATTTACCGATGAGTTTGTGAGTCTACGGCCCCTAACTCTTATATCAAATGACGGAAGCTGTCGAGATTGGCCGAAGAGCCTTTACGAAAACGTCCATGTTACACGATATTTACCGATGTGTTAGGGCTCGTAATCTTTAAACTTAAAAGTTTCCTAGAAATTTTATCTTTTCATTTTATCTAGATAAAAAATTTCCAGGAAACTTTGATTTATCGCAATAGTTTTCTAAAATAATCATGATAGTTATCTTGTATCTCGTGGCAGAAATATGCCACCATACTATAGTTACGTAAAACTTACGCAAATTTAGTTCATATTTGCCTTAGTAAAATAGGGCCTCGCGGGTCCTTATTCATTCTACTACCTCAACCAACACGCGAGGCTGATTCTAAAGACAATGTGTAGTTTTAACAGCTACTTTTTGAAGCCTTATATTGCTAGCTGGATCAATTCGATATTTCACTAAGCGACCCCTTGTTCTTACGACCCTCAGGAAAGTTAAAAGCATCTTAAGAAAAAGCGAAAATGCTTGTATCAATATTTTGTCCCTTTCCCACAAATGTTTTTTACCGTTCCAAATACAAATTCCTTAAAATTGAGAAGACATGAAATTAGCAGTCTACTTTTTTTTTTTTTTTTCAGATTTGATGAATCTTATATGTATAAACTGGATAACAAAGTTGATTTATGTTGTTCTAACGAGGTTGAACTGTATTTATTTCAAGATCAGCCCGTGTCCTTCCCGGCAGTCCGTACGGTAGAGGAAGCGGTAGAATTGCCATTGACGAATTAGACTGCAGCGGCGCGGAGACAGACATTGCCGATTGTCCGTCCAAACCCTGGCTGGTGACAAACTGTTCACATTTTCACGACGTCGGAGTTGTGTGTGGTACGTCTTTAGTACATAGAAGTTATTACACGGCTGATGAGTGCCGAAGAGTGATATCGGCCCGCCACCTTGATATCATGCCCTCATTAGCCGTGTACTAACCTTTATTTATCATTATCACGATGTCGGCATTGTGTGTGGGTCGACTGTGTTCCTAGTATCATTATCACGACGTCGGCGTTGTTTATGGTACGAACGGTTTCAGACGTTATCATTATCATGACGTCGGCGTTGTTTATGGTACGAACGTTTTCAGGCGTTATCGTTGTCACGACGTCGGCATTGTGTGGGCCGATTGTGTTACTATTATCATTATCACGACGTAGGTATTGTTGTGGTACGAAAAATACATCTTTTTTAATATCACGACGTCAGTATCGTGTATGAGCTGATAGCGATCTCATTATCATTATCAGGACGTCAGTATTTTGTGTGGTACGGTCGTTTTGTAAGTAGTGATGGCATATTGCCGTTATTTCATCACAATGTCAGTATGATGAGTGGTATGATCGTATTATGTACCGCTGTTACGATTATTACAACGTCTGTGTTGTGTGTGGTTTATATCTACTTGTATTACCGTTTTATTACTTTGCAAATTCTGTATTGTGTGTGGGATAATTGGATGACCCTTATTATCATTGTTCCCTCGACGTCAGTAAAGTGTGTAGAAAGATCGTTTCAACCTTGTTATCATTATAAGGACATCTGTATTGTGTGTGGTATGAACTTTGTAACGTTGTCATGTGGGGTACAATTACATTATCGCTATTACTATTGTATTGTGCGTGGCATGATCGCTTTACCGTTATTATCATCACGATTTTTTTACTGTGTGTGGTAAGGCCGTATTAACGTTGTTATCGTTATCGTTTTTACGACGTCTGTATTGTGTAAATGCGTTACCGTTTTCATTACTATGGTATTGCGTGAGGAACGATTGAACGATTGTTATTACAATTGTGTTATATGTGTTACCAACGTTTTTATCGTATTGTACGTGATACTATAAAGGGAATCACAGTGTGGTTAGACACAAGGTGTGGATTAACTCGGTCACGTGTTTCTACTCAAACAGGAAGTGCAATACGTCTAGTTGACGGAACCAGCCAAAACAATGGTCGACTGCAGGTTTACTATAAGACAAACTGGGGTACAGTATGTAATGAGAATTTTGACGTTCTTGATGCCGAGGTCGTTTGCAGGCAGCTGGGCTATCCCTACGGTCTTGGGTAGGTTCGGACATTTTCATATTAACTTATTGTCTATCAAAGGGGTTTAATGACTCCGTAATGCATTATACCAAGCAATTCATCACAGGATAATGGATTCTTAGTCCATTTTGTCTAACAACCAACTGAATCATGAGGTAAACTGGTCCTTTGACATGCAGAAAATTGACCAAAAGCAAGAAGTTTCGAACGAGGTCAGCCTGCGCAGTTTAACTTGGGTCGAAACTTCTTGCAGATGCATTAAGCCACCTTTTCAAGGAGCATGCCTCATGTTATAATTACCTCCTGAAATTATATACTTGCCATAGTGAAATATTGTTGCATTTTCTGGATCCCGATATCTTCTTTTTCAACTGCTATGTATAGAGGATAATCAACTGGTTGTGTGTAATATTTAAAATCTGTCGTTAGAATGAGGTGTAATGCGGTTGAAAAATCAAAAATGGTACAATATAAGCAATATAGGAAAAAAGTAGTTCCGGCAAACATTCTAAACCTATATCGTCACTTGTGATGATGACATATTTATTATCACTAGTGATGTTATTCACTGTGAAATCCCAGTAATTCGCTGATAAGAATTGATAAATAGAGAATATTGGAAGATATTGCCGATGATGTTAACGTGATGAAATAAATTTCGATCTGTCACCGGAAAAACAAAAACACTTATTCTATTTATTTCATGCTTCTAACCCTATTTTGGAGGAATAAGATCAAAATCCAGCATAGTTGTTATCGGAAATTCCCCTTGGCGTACCCCCTCCGCATAACAACGCATAACAATATGACGTAAAGCGCGAGAAATGTAGGGTAAATTACGTCATATTTCCATTTTATTGAGTGGCACGCGCATTTCACCTAGGTAACTAGTGCGCGGGAACTACCTTCAATTGAAGAGTTAGAAAATACAATCGAAAAATCGAAAAATATTTTACCGTTATTTCTCGATAAACTACCGAAAAGCATGAAATAAATAGAGGATATTTGTTTATTTCGGTGAAAGATCGAAATTTATTTCATCGAGTGAACATCATCAGTAATATTTTCACGCGTGGCGTAACCATGAAATAACGAAAAAAAAATGCACCGTTATTTCTCGATAAACTACCGGAAAGCATGAAATAAATAATAATATCCGTTTGTTATGTGATTTTTCAGACCTCAGCCGATACGGCAATTTGGTCGGGGTACCGGAAGCATTGTCATCAACAATTTAGAGTGTCGTGGTACGGAAACAGATATTGCTTTTTGCGCGTCTTCACCCTGGCTGAGCAACACTTGTAGTCATGCGGAGGACGTCGGAGTCGACTGTAGTATGTCTTTGTTTAACTTGTAACCAGACCACAAAATTTTAGACTTGTCCAGGAATGTTTTCTAAAGGCTTCTTTTGAAGGTCGTTGAAACTACCGATCGTGTTGTAAAGGGTTAACTCTTCACCAGATGACAAAATTTTGGAGTTAGTCCAAATTGAAAGCATTCGCAGAGGACATATCAAACGTGACTTAAAACATTGGATTTGTCTAAGGAAGGATATGAAAACCTCGTCCGGAAATTAGAAAATGTTCATTTTCCTACAAACAAAAAAAAAAAAAAAAATGTGGTAAAATGTTAAAAAATGAAATCCTGCAGCCGTCATTTTCGTCATGCAGCAAACAACTTTTCTGCACTAAGCAAAGTTTGTTCGTAGTCGTCAGCAACCGGTTACGTTTATTCCACTTCTTTCTCCTGACTTTGAAATATTTTTTTCTCGAGGTAGGCAAGAGTCGACATGAAATATAAAAAGATTGCTCAAACAGTATCCGGTAAATGGTCTCTACTTTTGCCCATTTTCAAAACATTTTACGGACACACAGTCATGTTATAAGTGAGCCAAACTTTGTGAAAAGGGGTTTTTAATGCATATGCAAAAAGTATCGACCCAGGTCAACCTGCGCAGTCGGCGCATGCTGACATGGATGGAAACCTTTTGCTATTGGTCAATTATTTGCATGTAAAAGGACCAATTTACCCCACGATTCCGTCGCTTAATTGACACAATGTATTTTATCGATCCATATTTGTATGATGACTAGCTTGGTATATAGAGAATAGATGGTTGGTGTCTTGGATGGGTTAAGTTTATCGGGCAAGGCGGAGGAATTTATCTGGTGAGCCGAAGGCGAACCGGATAAATTTCAAAGCCGAGCCCGATAAACTTAACCCATCCAAGACACCAACCATCTATTCTATTTATCCTGTCACTCACTGTACACAACGGAACAAAACAAAACAAACAAACGGAAAAAAAACCACCGATAAAGACCGTACCTTTAATAAATGTCCGAAGCCGAGCCTGATCGACTTTCCCAATCCAGGACACCAACCGTCTATTTTATTTATCCTTTTTCTCAATTATAATCCAAAATCCGACTAAATTTCACATTTCGCACGAAATAAGGTACATATTAACATCTTTCTCACTAGATCTATGAAATACTTTAAAAAATGAAGAACCGTGTTTACAAAACCCTCTGAATATGTAGCTGCAATAATGACGTCATGAATGATACTGGCTACGTCATAATTATTAAACGTGACGTATATCCGCAGAAAAAGTATTGTGGCGAAGAAGACAATGTGTTTTAACAGACTATTAATTAAACGAGCAAAAGTACTCGCTAGTGATTGATTCATTCATTACGGCAGTAAGACGCTTGGTTGAAAATAGTCCCAGTTAGCAGGTGCGCGCTTAGCGGTCACGTGACCAACTGACGGATAACAAAAAAAATATACGGCACCCTGTTATCGGGTCGAAATTACAGAAGGTGACAGGATAAAATGCATTACGGAAATGAATTTAACCCCCTTTTGCCAGAGCATGGCTCAAGCAGTTTTGCCCCGCCCAACCTTACATGACGTTGCTGTAGTTGCTAAGTACATGAGATGTATTGTGTTTTTCTGTTTTGCATCTTATCTTACAAAGAGCATGTAGATATCTATTAAAATTTGAAATTATTATTATCATTTTTTTTAATTGTAAAGGTTATGAAACATATCTTGATACCTTTTGAACACACATCATACACCCAGTGGGACGCCGTTAATATACCTATTTTACGCGGTTTTTTTTTTTTAGACACTGAAAACTTTTTTATACCAATCGAATATGTCGATCAGACTAGTGGGCGATACCTCTTTCTCACAGCGACGTATCGAGTTTATTATAACGCCCAGTTGGGCACAGTCTTTCATAATTCGTGTGATGAGCATGATGCTGACGTCATTTGTGATGCACTTGAAGATATGCGCTAAATTGAAAGGTGTTTACTAGGTACATCGGTCAGACTAGTGGGCGGAACCTCTCCCTCAGAGGGGCGTGTCGAGGTTTATCATAACGGCCAATGGGGTACTGTCTGTGACAATTCTTTCGACGCACATGATGCTGACGTCATTTGTGACGCACTCGGGTTTAACTACAACATGGAAAGGTAAGAAGTAACCCTTTATCAAACAATTCCGAAAATCAGCTACCCTGATGTTGAAGGCTTTTGAAAACCCCTTGGGAAAAGGAGAAAAATGCTGGAAACCAGCATTTTCTTCTTTTCTCAGAATGTTCTCTCTATTTTTTAAAATTATCTCCAGTAGTTGAGCCACATTGAATTTGTCGTCTGCAAATACTTTAAAAGTGGACAAGTCTAAGACTTTGACGCTAGGTAGAATTAAAAAAAAAAAGGAACCCAGCGGCTATATGTAGCAACAGTGTCATTACTAGACGCTGATATAATAGCACGCGTGTTCTTCTATGGTATAAAACTAACTGACCAGTAAGACGACATAATTATCATCACAATGTATAATTCCAGCGAAATATTTGATTTGCCCACTCAATCGTGCTAACTTTTTGTCTTCATGATGGACATGAAATTGGGAGTGTATTATCTTGCCATAGGTGTACACTATTTAACGACATATATGACAAATGTTCGCGCGCATCCTACTGCACATGTATTTTTGTCGTGGATATTGAATCAAAAGTGCACCTATGTATTTTTTGCACATAATGGTAATACTATTTGTGCACAGAAACAAGTTGCACTTTCTTCGGGTAGTATTGGTGAATAAAAAAAATGGATCTTTGAACTTTCACCGTGAAATAATTAAAAAGCCGCTGACACGGCGTTACACACCAACCAAGGAAACAAAGGCAGGAAATTTAAAGCTGTGGAAGTATAGCTGTTTCCACTTTGAAAATTATTGAGCAATTTCTCCTTTTCCCACTAGGTCTGCTAAGCTTTTATCCTGTTTATTTCCTCGAAAAAATTGACTTCCAAAGTGACCTTCAACCTTGTTTTCTGACGAAATAAGCACGGATTGGTGCCATTTTTATTTTGTCTTCTTGTTTAGAATTATAAACGCTATAAGTGTGGTAATTTTAAGAAAAATCTGTCCGTTAGAAAGTATGTATTTATTTAAGAGTAACCCGTAAATCGGTCAAATTATCTTCCTTTTTAACTCAATGGTCTAGATATAACATGCATATTTGTACATTTACCATGCTCAAAACCAGGCTTTTATACATTTTTTGTGCAAAAATATATAACTTTTCATTAAAATGATGCATATTTGTATTTTTTTTTTTCATTGTTATTTTCCTGTTAAACTGACTATTAAAGAAAGACGCTTTAAATCCAATATCAGCTGAATTTTGGAACTGTATATACCTTTTTCAAAGGCAAATTTCTCAGAAACGAGCACGGTGACCCACATTCTTTTTTACTGTAATCTCCTAGAGACATGATGAGATTTGTAAGTGCAGAGTTTTAAAAAAGATCTGTCCGTTAGAAAAAATTGTCATATACGTCGTTAAGGGTTTCTCGGTAAAGTAACCACAGTTCAGTTTAATCAGGGACCCAGTGTATATACGATCCCTGATTTAATTTTGCTCTGTATTCGTTTCTGAAAATACACCATCTACAAACGCATTTATAACGGCGTGAATTGTTCTGATAAAAATTCGTTCGTTCGTTCGTTCGTTCGTTTGTCGTTCGTTCGTTCGTTCACTAAATCATTCACTAAATCCTTCACTAACTCATTCACTCATTTACTCTTGGAAGGTAAAGGCTTGGCCCTACCGGGTTGCTCAGTCGTTAGCGTATCTGAGTCGTGACCTGGTGGTTGCGGGTTCGTCACCCGGCTGTGGCAAACTTTCTTTCCTGCGATTTTTCTCCGCTCACCTCTGATTCATGTGAGAAAAGTAGTCAGCGGCTTGTGAATAAAGTTGTGGCAGTACAGGTATGAGAAAGCGAGAGAAGATATGACTATCGTGACATGAAGTAAGCTGTTAAAACGGGGAAAACCTCAACACAAACAAAAAAAGTATAAATGTCGGAGCATGTTACAGAGAAGAAAAAGGATCAGTTGTTATAATTTTTCTCTTTTTTTGCCCCAATTTCGACATACTTTTCTACGTATCAAATGTTAGTAAAAATTACATGCTTTCATAAATTGTCGATTATGACTTTCCCTAATCATGTTATCATAAAGTTATCTTAGGCAAGTTGTAGTCGTCGACGCGCTATAAATAGCATTTACCGGTATACATAACAGGAAGGTGAAGGCCGGGGCATTTTACGGACAAGGCAGCGGACCAATCGTGATAGACCATCTACAATGTGCCGGCTATGAGAAGGACCTACAGTTCTGTTTGTCCGATCCCTGGGGTTCCTACAGCTGTTCACATTCCGAGGATGTTGGTGTAGATTGTGGTACGTTTTTTGTTTCAATCATTTACCGGATTTTGTTTAAATAAAAATCTACATGCATTTATTTTATATTGATTACATAGAGGATATTTTATTTTTTCGGTTAAAGATCGAAAGTGAACATCATCAGCAATAATGTGCTCGAGTGGCTATGTAACTCGTGAAAATATTACCGATGATGTTTACTCGATGAAATAAATTTTGATCTTTCATCGAAGAAAAAAAAATCTATGTATTTCATACTTCATATCCCTCTTTTGTTGGGACTTTCGCCAAAATCCAGTACAGTAATTCCCCTTGGCGTACCCCCTCCACATAAGAACGCATTAAAATATTACGTAAAGCGCGAGAAATGTAGGGTAAATGCGCCTAAATTACGTTAATTTCCGTATGGTTGAATGGCGCGTGCTAGGTAACTAGTGTACGGGAACTACTGTTTCCGCCTTCAATTGAAGAGTTAAAAGAGTATGAAATCGGTCGTAACCATGAAATATCAAACCATAATCCACCATTATTTCTCGGTAAATACCGCAAAAAATTAAATAAATCTATTTATTTTGCATCTGTATTTTACATTCTATTTATTTTACTTCGATTGAGAAACAATCCCGAGTTTTAACAACCCTGAGGAAGAATGCTTTTGAAAACTTAGTTCGAAAAGGAGAAAATGCTTGTTACCAGCGTTTTCTACTCTTCTGGTAACCAGCATTTTCTCCTTTTCCCACAATGTTTTCTGTCGTTTGTCTCAGGAATTCCAGCATTCGAGCCACATTTAATTTGTCGTCTGCAAATGCTTTCAATTTGGTCCAGTCTAAACTTTTGACGTCGGGTAAAGAGTTTAGAAACACATTTATTCTTCCAGGGTTACCTCTTGAACATGCCATACAAGGCTCTTGTAATGCTCACGCGTGGGACATCCGAGTCGACCTACAGGTGCTGGAACGTCTCTACCCAAACTCCAAACCCGGCGATATCCAGCTCAGCTTGCAAGGTTGCAGGGGTACACAACAAGGCTACGTTGTCCATTTCAACCAACCTCTGTCCACTTGTAGTACAGCTGAAAAGGTTTGCATATATGCATTTCATTTTTACTTTCGGCTGTTTTCAAAGAAAACGTGAAGTTATTGTCATAGCCCTGGCGTCGTCGTCGTGCGAAAACTCTGACATTTTAGAATATCTCTGTCATTACTGAAGATCTTGACTTCAGACTAAGACTGGTTGTTAACTATCAAAAGGGAAATCCATACAACAGGGGCAGGTAACTATCATCAAAGATTTGAAACAATTATGTCCCCTTTTTTGACTCAAAATTTTCAAAAATTTAGTTACTTTATAATATCTCTGTCATTACTGAAGATATTTACTTCAGACTTGAACTAGTTGTTAAATATCAAAGGGGGAACCCATAGAAAATGGGCAGGTAACCGTCAAAGTATTTTGACACAGTTATGCCCCTTTTTTGACTTGAAATTTTCAAAAACGTTGATACTTTATTATACCGGCATCTCTGTCATGATTGAAGATATCTATTTCAAACTTAGGCAAGTTGTTAATTATCAAAAGGGGAACCCAAACAACAGGTGCAGGAAACCATAAAAAAGCTTTGACACATTTTTGCCCTCCTTTTGTAAGTTAGAATTTTCAAAAAACTTTGACGCTTTATGATATCTCTGATTATTCATTACTGAATATATTTACTTCAAACTTGGACTAGTTATCAATTAGCAAGCTGGGAACCCATACAACTGGGGCAGGTAACCATGAAAATATTTTTGACACAGTCATGCCCCTTTTGCGACTTAGAATTTTCACTTAAAGCAACTGCAGCCGAGTGTTGGCAATCGGTTGCGGCGCTCTTGATATTTATTCCGCATGAAAACTTTTTTCATCCACGAATTCCTCAGTCGAGCCTTTGCCTAGCTCAGTCAGTGAACAAGTCTTAAAACCAGGGGATCGCTGGTTCGATTCCACAGCTCACCTCACCGATTCTCGTACAAAATTTCTTTGAGGTTTGATGATAGTCATTGTGACAGGATTCATTCTTTTTTGAATATGGCTGATTGATTGGTTGATTGAATGGTGTTTAACGCCATTTTCAACATTATTTCAGTTATATCGCGGCGGCCAGTTCACCTATCCATGCTTTCCTGGATTTTCTTTTACCAATACTCCGCACAATATTCTTTCCAAGCCACTGGCTACTTTCCCACAAAACCATCGCCGAAACAATGATCAGCGGTGAGAGAGGAATGAATCCTGTCGCAATGACTATCATCAATCCTCGGAAGGAAATTGGCCAAGCCGGGGATCGAACCAGCCGCCCCGTCTGTTCTCAAGTCCTGTACGCTACCGACTGAGCTACCGAGGCTCGGCGAATATGGCTGAACATTGTTTTGGTGTTGTTTATATGTGAAAGTTCCCCTTTAATCGAACTTTACATATTTATTCTAGAAATCTTGTTGTTATTTATTTCCAGAGAGTTGGAAACACATTTGTCTACACAAATGAAATCGTCTATGCATACCACGATCCCAATAACCCGTCCATCATCCGAAATTACAACTGGACGATGCAGCTTATCTGTAACGTGGGTATCGACGGCAGCATCAACTTTCAGCCCATCGTGCCCACGTCATCCCCGAGCCACACCCTCGCCCCAGGGTCTGCAGTACACTATCACACGAACGTGGGTTTTTACAGTGACCCAGGTTTGACGAACCCCGTCCCTGGTTCCCCGTTACAACTTCGGGTCGGTGAGGTGGTTTATATGAAGATTTACACGACGGATGCTGATTCCAATACAAAAATGGTGATACAGAACTGCTATGCAACAGATAGGAATAGTGGTAATAGAGTTGTGCTCTTGGACAACGGGTAAATTTGTCCCTCTGTCTCAATATTTAAGACTCGCAGTACTTTTCAACACTCTGGTCTGTCTGTGTGCCTGTCTGTGTGTCTGTTTGTCTGTCTGTTTGTGTGCCTGTCTGTTTGCCTGTATGTTTGTCTGCCTGTCTGTTTGTGCGCCTGTCTGTCTGCCTGCCTGCCATTTATTCCCTAATTCTTTCGTCTTCTGTCTGTCTTTCTTTTTGTCTGTCTGTCTGCCTACCTGCTACTTATTCCCTAATTCTTTCGTCTCCTATCTGTCTGTCTGTCTGTGTGGATATGTGTGTGTGTACACGTCTGTGTAGGTACATGTATGTGTTTGTTTGAGTGTCTGCCTATTAGTATATCTTTCAGTAATTATCAGTCTGTATACCTATTTTTCTAACTTGTACTGTCCCGGCCAATCAGATTGTTAGTCTTCCGGAATTATTCCTTAGGTTGCTAAGCGCGACTCACTGACCTTTTGCGGACAGTGTAGATCAAGATCAGACTGCACAGAACGTGCAGTCTGATCTTGGATCTACACTGTCCGATAAGGAGATATTATTCCCTAAAAAGTAACTACAAAATAGCAATATTTGGGTTTTTTACTATCGAATTAAAAATATTATCTTAGTAATTCAGCAGGATAAAAGTTAATATGTTTTTCTTTTAGCTCTTTTTTTTTTTGAAGGGATGTTGGTTTATTTTTTTTTTGTTCGTTCGCTTTTTTGTTTGTTTGTACATTATTTCAGTGATATCCTGGCGCCCAGCGAACATCCGTACTTCCATGGAGGTCAAAAGTTTTTTTTACCGGGACTTTGCACAATATTCTTCTAAAGCCGCTGGCTGTTTTCACTTGTCGGCGCCCAGCGCATATATTCGTGCTTTCTCGGAGTCTCTTTTACCAGTACTTTTCACAAAACTTTTCCCAAGCCACTGGCTACTTTCCTACGTAACTACCGTCGAAACAATGATCAGCAATGAGAGAGAAATGAATCCTGTCGCAGTGACGATCATTAATCCTCGGAGAGAAATTGCCCGAGCTTGGGACTGCGACTGTCTGATTAAAAGTTCTGTATGTTACCGAATTAGCTACCTGGCTCGGCAAATTTAGAGTTAAACATTTAAACATTTAGTTGATCAATTAATGATCTATAAAAAAAAAAACCGTTTTGTCTAACAATAGACTGAAATCTGAGGAAGAATGGTTGCTTGGACATGCAAAAAATTTACTAAAGACAAAAGGTTTCGACCCAGATCAGCTGACCTGAGTATGTACTTTTTGCTGGTGCATTTAACTCTTGACCACACAATCCAGAGTTTTAACAACCCTGAGAAAGAAGGCTTTTGAAAACATTGTGGGAAAAGGAGAAAATGCTGGTAACCAGCATTTTCTCCTTTTTCCACAATGTTTTCTACACTTCCAAAGAGAAATTTCAGTTTTTGAGTCACATTTATTTTGTCGTCTGCAAATGCTTTCAATTTGGACCAGTCCAAAACTTTGTCATGTGGTAAAGAGTTAACCCCCTTTACACGGAGCATAGTTCATAATATACCTGGCTTCTTTCGAGGGCTGAAAATATAGTCCACTAAAACACAGAAAGGTTTTTATCGTGTGCGCTTGGCTAAACAAGCCGGCGGCATAGATCAAAGGTCAGACTGCACTTTCTGTGCAGTCTGATCTTGATCTATGTCGCCCACAAAAGCCCCTGCTTTGGCCTATAGCGCTGAATGCTTATTCATTTATTTTGTATTCATTCATTTATTCATTAATTCATTCAATCATTCATCTTTTTTCAGCAAAACTTAAGTATTACATGCTGTCTGATTTCAGATGCCCAAGAGATCAATCTTTCACAATCAGGACTACTAGCCCGCACGTGTCTGAATTTTCATTCCGGATGTTTGCTTTCTCTAATGCCAACAGTGGTCTAAACATTGCCTGTGACGAGAGGTATTGCGCATTGAATGACTATTCACCGCAATGCACACAAGCATGCCCCTAGAGCTGTAGACTGGTTTCCCTCAATTAGTACTTGTTCACGACAAATCTGTCAATTTGTTTGGACCAACAAAATAATAAACGTGTTCTGCTCAAGTCTACATTTGGATGTTTGTTCGTTAGTTTGTTTTCTGTGTGTTCATTTGATTGTTGATTCTTTTTTCTCCTTCTTTTTCTACTTTTATCGGTCGACCGAACGTTTAGTCATTCTTTCTTTTCTTTCAATTGTCGAATCCATCTTTCTTCGTTTGGTAGTTTTTCTCACTCGTTCGTTCGTTTGACGGGAGCCGACTTATCACTGATTTTTTTTTTATTTTAAGTAAAGCGATTGCATGCAAATCGATGGTAAAAAAGAAAGACAAATGTCATATTTTTCAGTGGTATTTCCTCAATGGGCTACATGGCCTCTTAAAGTATTTTTAAAGAGTTTCGCAGAGACCTTTGGCTATGTGACTTGATCAATAGATCTATAGCACGCGTCGATACGAGGATTCGTATTCAAATCAGTACGATGACGTCATATCTGATGTAATGAAAATAGACGGAGACTTTACATATCACAACCAAACCACCCCGTTTTTAGCCAGCAAAAATCACACCTTTTTACTGGAGTTACCGTACGTTTTTCATGATTGCAAAGAAAAAAATATATATGAATGGAGGGGATATTCGCTTTTATCGGCGAAATATCGAAATTTATTTCATCGAGTGAACATCATCGGTAATATTTGAAAATACATGTATTACCGATGATGTTTACTCGATGAAATAAATTTAGATCTTTCATCGAAAAAAAAAAAAACCCGAATATTCTATATATCACATAAAACCTCCTCTGGCAGTGTATTAAACCCATGACTTATTTTTGATATTACACTAGTGTATTATCGTTTTTTGGGTCCCGGTTCTGATCAATTTTCATTGAGCGCGTGAAGCAAGAGAAACCAAACACAACATGCGCGGGAATTTGTACTGCTTCGCCGTTTCATGGAAAAATGACGTCACTGTTGCTAAGACGTATACGTGTGGAAAGTTTTTGATTTTCATGTTTGATTAAAACCAAGAAATGCAGCGAAAGTCTCTTAAAACCAGTATCATAACGGAAATAGGTGGACTTAACCCCTCTATAAACTATTTCATTCTTCTTTCGGTGTAAATGTCAAAGAACTATCTACTTGTGTATATACACATTTGAAACCAAACTACAGCTGTAAACTTGGACCCGTGAACGGTATAGAGGATCAGCAGGTGATGATGCAGGATATTTTTCTGTCTGTCATTCGTTTTGTGTGATAAATAGAATCTCACATTCGTGTTTATGTAGATCTAGTATCATTTTTGTCAAACTCGTTGATTAAAATGCATTTGACGCTCGCCAAGGCTCGCGTCATACAATTTTAGTCAACTCGTTTGATAAAAATGATAATACATAGCCTAAACAGTCATGTAAGATCCTCTATGTATCTATTGTTTTTTACAAGAAATTTTGATTCACGGCATGAGCCCTCTTTAAAGATGCCAAATCTTCGTAGCTCTGAGTTGTAATGGCTTTGAAAGAAATACAATGCACGGTGCTTTGGCAAAAGGGGACTTAATACATCTCCGTGATGCATGATACCAAGCAAGTCATTGCATGATCATGGACCCATAAAATCCTTTTTTTTTCCCAAACAACCGAGTGAATCACGAGGTAAACTGGTCCTTTGACATGCAGAAAATTGACCATTAGCAAATCATTTCGGCCCAGGTCAGCCTGCGCAGAGTGCGCAGGCTGACCTGTGTCGATACTTTTTTGCAGATGCATTAAGCCCCCTTTTCACAGAGCATGGCTCATGTATTGGAAAACGCTAAAACCGAAAAATGCAGGTTATGTTTTACACCTGCTTGGTTGCCATAGAAAATCATGGCAGGGCTAGGGATGCATTAACTTTATGCATGTACATTGTACTTCACAACCCCGTGTTCTAACGATCCCAAGGAAAAAGGCTTTTGATAGTTAACATTTTGGGAAAAGGAGAAAATGCGCGTAACCAGTATTTTCTCCTTATCCCACAATAGTTTCTACCCTTTCCAGATTAAATTCTATCATTTGAGCCTACAGATGATTTGTCGTCTGCAAGTACTTTTTTCATCTTGGATCAGTCTAAAGTTGTGTCGACGGGTTAACTCTTCACCAAACGGCAGAATTTTAGACTTGTCCAAATTGAAAGAATTTGCAGACGACTAATCAAATGTAAGTCAAAATATCAGATTTGTCAATCACTGGATAGAAAACATTGTGGGGAAAAGAGAAAATGCTAGTTACCAGCATTATCTCCTTTTACCACAATGTTTTCAAAATCTTTCTTCCTCAGGGTCGTTAAAAATCGTGATTGTGTAGTAAACGTTTAATAAAAACTTAAGACGCCATGTTCGTTTTTTAAGAATTCAAAGGAACGCCATAAGAGCTGTACTGACGTTAAGATGACGTCACAGTCCGTGATTGCGGGGGGGGGGGGGGGGAAAGAAAATATTGACTTCCAAAAATCAACTGTTCCAACACCGCAATACTTTTAGGTGTCCAGCTGTGGGTATCGAACCCACACCCTCAAGTGGCCAGGGATTTGACATTTACAAGTCTCATGCTCTACCGCCTGAGCTATTGGTGCTGGTAAACTGGACGCTGGTTGATTGATTGAATTTGCCACCGGCTGTCCATAAGGGCAACGCCTTCTGAAGACTAGCTGTACGTATTGTTACGGGGGATAGTGCAGAAACAGGACGAAACGCGTCCTAAGTTAGACCTGGTTCTTTAACGTGTTCGGTGCACAGCACTGTCACACAGTCACACGGGACCTCGGTTTAACTTCTCATCCGAAAGACTATCAGTAATTTTAGATGGCCAGCCGTGGGAAATCGAACCCACACCCTCAAGTGACCCGAAACATCACGTTCACGAGTCCTACGCTCTACCAACTGAGCTATACGGGCTGGTCTAGGACGCTGGTCTGGTTTGATAGGCCAATGAGGAGTCGCCGTCGGCTTGTGTCGTCAGGCGTTTTTGGATTATCAGATTATTGCCAGAAATGTATAGATGTACTGCGCAACAGGTGTTGCTTTCTTACCACACAATCCGGTTTTAACGACCCTGGGAAACTGGACATTTGAAAACATTGTGGGAAAAGGAGAAAATGCTGGTAACCAGCATTTTCTCCTTTTTCCACAATGTTTTCTTACCTTTCAGAAGCAAATCCAATCATATGAGCCATATTTAAATTGTCTTCAGCAAATGCTTTCAATTTGGACCAGTCTTAGATATTGTTGTTTGGTAGAGAGTTAATTATCACCTATACTCAAAAATTTTAGTGCAATTGCCACTCTGTAGATGTGGCTCAGTAGAATCAACTGAACATTTCAGAACTACAATGACCGATTTATAATGATTTAAGATCGAGGAACTCTATAAGCTTTGCTTTCATTCCAATCCATTTCTGCAGGATTATTTTTGCTAATTGATTGTACTGAAACGTTATTGTTTATGTATAGTATACTTCTTTATAATAAAATATAGAGTGACGTCATTCTAAATAGAGTGACGTCATTCTGTATAAAGTAAGTAAGTAAGTTATTCAATGGAATATAATCTGCATCCGCGTTTTTACTCTCAGTATGAACTTTTCTTTTCCTTTGATTAAGAGTTGGTCATGTTAGAATCGAAATAATCTTTCTATCGTGGTTTATCGTTCAATAAACCACGTTGTGAGTTATGAGGCGCAATGAATAAACCACTCGGGCTATCGCCCTCGTGGATTATTTATTGTGCCTCATAACTCACAACTGTGGTTTATTGAACGATAAACCACGATAGAAAGAAGATTATTTCTTAATTTTATTTTTACCCTTACGCTGCTAAAGCCCCGTCACACCAAACTAGTTCTTAGAACGTCTTACCCCCGTCCTGACGTAATCCGAAAACGGCTTGCGGTCAGTGTAGAACGTGTAATTTTGGCCTGATTATGCCTGAAGCCCCCTTCTCAACAAACCTGTTCTTAGAAAGTCTTACCCTGGTTAACAAAATCGTAAAACGGGCTGCGGTCGGGATAGGACGTGTAATTTAATTCTGTAAAATGCAAACGCACTGCTAATTGATGCCCGACTGCACCGCGTCTCTATTAGGATCGAAGTATTGCAGTTCCGTTTGTAGTACGTCCATCTCGCTTTAAGTACGTTTTCACTCCGTCCAATTACAAGACGGGATGGACGGCAAAATTTTTTGAGCAGGCTCAAGGTTCTGGAGCACCCTTCCCGTCCTAACCCGACCATTAAGTTCCTAAACAGATCGTAAAAGGTTGCTAATACGTCCACTCCGTCCGAAGACAGTTTAAGTCCGTTTGGGAACAATTTTCGGAACGGAGTGAGAACGAGTTTGGTGTGACAGGGGTACCAGTAAATGAAACGTAAATTTCCGCTCTAAAGTAAAAACCCAAATGTTGCCAGTGTAGATTCAAGATCAGACTGCGCGTTCTGTACAGTCTGATCTTGATCTACACCGTCCGCAAAAGCGACCGAGTCGCGCTTAGCAACCTAAGAGTTAAAGATATTTAGAAGCCGTAATAGGGAGTCCACGATGAGGTGTGAACAAAAATTTTTTGACGCTTGGACCCAGTCTGCTTTCTTCTAACAAAATAACCTTTGAAATAACCTTTTACCACCCACTCCCAAATTTAAGGACTCTGAAAGACGAAGGCTTTTGAAAACAATGTGGGAATTAAAGAAAGTGCTGGTCAGTAGCGTTTTCTCCTTTTCCCACAATGTATTCTATCCTATCCAAGACAGAAGTCACCTTTTGAGCTACATTTTACTAATCGTCTGCAAATGTTTTCACTTTTATCGAGTCAAAATTTTGGTACATGTACTTGGTAAGGAGAAAAAGGCGATAAGTAATCAGGCCATTGGTAGATTTTTTTTTCTTTTGTAGGTAACTTTTTAGCAATCTTGATGGTAGTGATACTGCTGCTGCTGATGATGATTATGATAATGATGATGGTGTATTATTATTATCATTAGACTAGTAGGCCTATTATTAAATATCATCATTATAATTAGGCCTATTATCAGATGAAGATAGTTGTAATAGTAGTAATGCTAGTAGTGTTAGAAGTAGTGGTAGTAGTAGTAGTATCATCATTGTAAATCTAGATAATCCTCGATTGCAAAGTACAGACAATGGATATCGATGTGAATTCAATAGGAATTTTAAGTTAATCAAAATTTTGATACACCTTATGTATGAATATATCTAGAGATATGATACACCGTATAAATTCACCATTAATTTCTAAATGATGCTCCATTAATTGGCCATGTGATTGGTCCAGACTCTCTGTTTCAGCCAAACACATGGCTTTCCTCAGATTTTTGAACTAAAGTAAGTATTGGAATGGTTTGCGAATATTTACTTCGATGTTTGAAAAAGAATAAAAGCTAGATCTATATCCGTAAAATAACAGAAAGTGCGGAAGTTGTTACATAACAAGTCCATTCTCTTATTTCTTTTCCAACAAGAATGTGTTTGTGATGTACTTTTTTTCATCTCCTCGCCGTCAGATACTTACTTGTTCGATACGTGCGACGCTATAAATGCATACGAAAGTGTTGCGCTCGAAACGTCACATGACGAATCTTCTGTAACCGATGAAATTTGAATTATGTGAAATCAACATGTAAACCAGTCCAAACAGATGCCGCCATGTTTGTGCGAGACGTGTGATGCAGGCAAAAAACGTTGAAATCTGGGTACGTAGAATGATTTTAGCAGCGTGTCAATATTGTCGAAAGATTGCTATTTATGTGCAGTTCATAGGACCTCAAATATTTGTGCAAAACACACAAAAAGTGTAAAAAATCCTCTATATTTTTGGCGGCAACTCTGCAAGGGAGATAATCGCGGACCTTCTTTGTGCCTTAAAATTGGTCCGGAGAGAAAAGAAAAACTTCTTCTGCGACAATGCAAAAATTTATGGGCCGAAACTAAATATTAGAATTTTAAGATACCGCATATATTGGAAATGAGACATTGGAACGTCAGAAATCGAGGATCGAATGCAAGATAAAAGCTGAAGCTTGCTAACTGCCTACTGGTGCTCGATCTTTATTTAAAATCATTGCATGTGTGGAACCTAACGAATAACATGATAATCAAGGTAAAAACAACACACATCGATTCGAATGGTTGTAATTTTTACCATGAACGTAATTCCAGTGTTCTCACTAGGTCCAGAATCCCAAGATGGCAAGAGTCAGTGACTCATGCAACAATTTTAAATTAAGATTGAGTGTCAGTGGAACTGTACCACCTACATGTAACTGGCCACACCTAATTCTAAAAGGATAGTTTAATTTTGTAACTCATTACTGTTTAGATACGATTGTCACATGTACTCTAGGGGACACAGTACAGATAACTGTCCCCAAAGGCGATGTTACTTTTT
Organism: Hippopus hippopus; assembly: GCA_946811185.2. Taxonomy (NCBI): domain Eukaryota; kingdom Metazoa; phylum Mollusca; class Bivalvia; order Cardiida; family Cardiidae; genus Hippopus; species Hippopus hippopus. Next base: position 9,098,725 of record OX328113.1, on the reverse strand, counting down.
GATTGGTCGCCACTGGGTACAGAGACGATCAAGATAAAACCAGTTGAAATCTATGCACAGATTTTTTGCGCAAGTTTGAACTCTCATAATTTCACAAATGCAGCACAAAACTAGGATTTGAACATACCTGTTGCTTGTGTATTCAATAATACTTCGTTTGAAATACATATATTTCAATTTAGGTTCAATCCAGTCATTTCGTACCTAGGTCATTTCGTACCTAAGTCATTTCGTACGATTTTGGTCATTTCGTATCCACTTCGGTCATTTCGTACCCAGGTTTAAACTTCATTTTGGTAATTTAGTACCTAGTTTTGATACCATTTTTGTTTTTTGTTGATTGACTACTGCTTTTGTACATCGCTCCAATTGAAATTGTGTTAAATCTCGCCGAAGAATGACTATGATTGTATCTTACCATTATTGGTTATTTCTTTCTAAGTTTAGTTTTCATTCTAAAGATTGTTTACAACGGTATCAAGACAGTTTCCCGACAAAACAGTTCCCCGATGCAAGTTTTCGAGACAGTTCCCCGACAATTTTGAAGACAGTTCCCCAACACTTTTGTTTTGTGTCAAGTAACCTTGTTTTGACAATAGTGATTGATAATCAAGAAATATTAAAGATATTCTTAGATAATTGATGTTGTGATAGGGTTATTCGTATTTTGTGAAGAAGAACACTATATACATTGAAGGGTAGATCTACTTATTCTCTCATGGGTGAATTTACGATTGTCATGCAAATAAGAGAATTTTAAAGAGGCTTTTAGCAAGCATGAAAGTTGATTAAAGATATGTTTGGAGTTCATTTTTTGAACTGTTTTGATAATTTACTTTGGAAAAAAAAAATCTGGAGAGAGCCCACTGTGTCGCTTTGTTGCTCATAAATCACGATGCAAAACCATGATTCTTTCTTAGACTTTTACTCTTCACCAAACAACATACATGTAGTTTTAGACTTGTTTAAATTGAGAACATTTGCAGAGGACAATTCGAATGTGGTTACCAGCATTTTCTTTTTCCACATTGCTTTCGAAATGATTCCTCGCAAGGCCGTTAATACTCAGGTTTTGTAAAGTGTTAATTAAACTTACTGATCAAATAGCTGCCGAATAACTTTGTATCTAGTATTTCAATTATCATATCATAACTTTATCCACTCACTCGTGTCTTTTAATTCTACATCGTAGGGAGAAGAAAGTACATATTCAAGGTTCGTTTGGGCCAAAACGTCAGGGGCAAAAACGTCCGCCCACCGTTTTTCATAGGGGAAAAAATTGTGGGAAACTGAAAAATCCTGGTTGCCAGAATATTGTCATTTTCCCAAAATGGTTTCTAAAAGGTTCTTCAGGTAGTTAAATCTCGGGACTTTACAGGAGAGGGTTACAACAAGGGAACCCAACTGACATCTTAGTTTAATGTTTTTTCCTTTTTAAGTGTTTTCCTTGCTTTTCCAGTGATTGTTCGTATGGTGTTTAGCGCTGTTTTTACAACATTTTTTCAGTTACATGTATATCACGGCGGCCGGTACACCTATCATGTTTTCCTGGAGTTTCTTGTACCAGTACTCTGAACAATATTCTTCCGAAGCCACTGGCTGCTTTCCTACATAACTATTGTCCTAACAATGGTCAGCGATGAGAGAGGAATGAATCCTGTCGCAGTGACTATCATCAATTCTCGGAATGAAACTGGTTGAGACGGAGATCAAACCAGCGACCCCCCCCTATTTTCAAGTCTTGTACACTATCGACTGAGCTACCGGGGCTTTTCCAGACAGTTAAGTTTAAAATGAAATTGCACGGAAGGTGGATCTTATTGTTTTCTGTTTTCACAATTAGTTATCACGGACTTTAAAGATTAAGGTCAAGCTTATAATAAGGAAACAAAACTGACATCCTTGATGGGCTATTCTGGACAGCAAAAAATTAAGGCCACACTGCATAGACCGTGCAACCTGATCTTTTATCTTCACTTTCCAGTGTATTGATATTTTTCCCACGAACAGAAATGTCTGTATTTGCATAAATAGTTTATTTAATCTCCGTCAGTTGCTGCATAAACAAAAGAACATGCCTTCAAAAGATGCGATGTAGAAATCACCCCCACACAAATCCAACACAGAGTCAATAAGGCACTTAGAAAAAAGTCAATAATTTGTCATTAAAAGTCAAGAAATGTTTATCGTATAAGAAACCTCTAATTCTAATGAGCGATTTCATCTGTACAAACTACTACGAAGACTCGATGCAATCATAAATAAAAAAAACAAAGGCTTTAATATATATAGCGAAGGTTACAATATGGTGTCGAACACCTGTGTCTAAAACCGCCTTTAACACCATCTAATTTGCTGATCAATATGACGGTGTAGGGCACAAAGGAATTCACAGATATGCAGGGGTAAAAGTTTTCCGTATTGTGACGGAATTCCGTATTTTCAGGGGCCGACCAGGTCATTTTTCCAAATCGTTTAAATCTGAGGAGAAATTTTCTTTTGGGGGGGGGGGTACCCCTTTATCTCGTATCTGTTGCAAGTCAATAGATTTCCAGATGCCGTATCAATAAAATTTATTACCCCACTGCATTTGCTTTGTCCGGGGCTGATCTCGGTCATTAATGTCAAACGCACTCGCCTTAAAAACAATGAAATTCAAAGAATATTGTAATTTCGGGGATAACTTGCACCGAAATGTTTACAGTCACTCACTCTTGCTTATAAGGGTTTCCCGATTCTAAATATAGATGCTGAACCGGAACGTTCTAAGGTTATCGTATGATGTTATATTGTTCGTGTCCAAAATGTTGCGGCTGTGTTTTGATCGGTTTGCCGACTTTAACATTTTTGCCGCTAGGATTGTAAAACAAAATGAAGCATTAACAAAGCCCTTCGTTTTAGGGGACAAATATTGGCTGCAATTTGATTATTTGCTAGCGAAAGATGGCTCAGTTTAAATTATCTTTGTTCTTTTCAATAACAAATGGATGTCAGAGCTGGGGATCGGCAACTATCTTCTGAAGTTGACAGTACGTGCTACTCAAATGCCGAAGCGACCGAAAAAGGGGGAAAACTTTCATTCATACACTGTAGTCCGATTTGTAGTGGTGGGCCAGTGATTGACTATAGTCGAAAGTCAGTTGGTTTTGGCTTCCGATTGCGATTAGCTCTTGAGAAATCCAGGAATCGATTGCAGTCGGTACCGAAGCTCGCTCGGTCGTGAAACGTGAATACTGGTTTGTAGCGCTTGGTTTTATGACTGATATTAATCACACTCTAGGATTCAATATAGTGATAACAAACACGAAAATTGGTTGGAAAAATGAGAAAGAAATTTTTGTACATGGATGTGTTGTCAAAACTCGACAACTCGGCAAGTTTCTTATTTGATCCCTGAGACCGGGTTTTGACGCTTGAAAATTTGAAATGACATGTCTTTGACGCTGAAAAATATTTGCTTAATTGTCAATCTGACGCATGAAATTATCGTCAAGAGCTTCATATAACCTAGCTTGTGCGCATCCGGCAGAAATATGGGCTAAACACGATCAGTATAAAATGTGAAGGACACGCGCGTGATCTAATGAAGCTGGCGAGTCATTTACGAGAACGTAATAACGGTGTTAATCCTTTGATCTAGTGTAAAGTGACAGATTTTAAAGTTACCTGCTATTCAAAATGAGTAACTGATGTCAAATCATGTGGTAATACTTCTCTAGAAATTAATTGACACGAAAAATTGATCGCCAAAAAAACCGTGAAAACCCATGACACTACCATGCTCAGCGTGACATCGTCCGATCAGACGGACTTCAAATTATCTTCTCGACTTTAATAATGAATTTAAACATTGAATTTACACAAATCTCTGAAAAAAAACAATAAGTGGAATCTAAAATTCTGTCATGAGTGAAAAAAGGGGGGGGTGTCTTCTGCAAATGCTTGAAATATGTGAATTTTTTTTAACTGGTTTGGAAATAGAAATTTAAAGATCAAAATAAATGATATTAAATAAAGTAAAGAAAATTTAAAGTACAAAACATCACATATTTATGAACTTGATATCATGTAGACAAATTGTCAAAGTATTTAAAGCAAAAAGGCATTCCCAGTTCAATGGAGAAACCGATTGTACAACCAATAGCTAGTTGGTTTGCTCTTCCGGTTACAAAGTGATAATCATTTCTGCATTTAAACTGATTGCCCCACACTGCCGATTTGATAGATTTTTTACAGGAATTGGACCAGTTCCATGGTATATCACTTACCTGCTTGTTTTAGCAAACATTAGAATTGATTTTGCCAAAAATGTTTGCACATTTTAGGAAAGGTTCTTAAAGTGTTTGAAGAGCTTTTAACAGTGAACATGTAGATGTATCTATAAAATCTTGTTTGGGCATGTTGCATGAAAACAATCTTTTAATGGGCTGTCATTAAAACTTGATATTTTAATGAAATTAATATGTAGTTTAGATCTGAACCCCCATCCTTGTTTGTGTACCCCAAACTCCAGTTACCAAAGGGTGCAAAAACCTCAAGCTAGAAAATGCACAGCACACTCTGTCACATTCTCCCTGATAAATTAGCTATTCTTAAAGAGAGTGTTCTTTTCCTATTTGACAGATTTGATTTTATTCTTTTGACAGAAATTTAGCACATGTGATTGCATTTTAATGAATCAAATATTAAATACAAGATATGTCCTTTCTCATACTTGTTGTACTTTCAAATACAAAACTGATGTAGGGCTAATCTGATTAGGTCCTGTGTACAAAATGGAGATAAAAGAGGACAAAAATAACATGGGTGCTAAAAACTTTGAGATTTTCTTAGGTTTTAGCATATCATATCTTTCATTCGTTTCAAGATTTTTTCAACTTTAAAATGCAAAAACTGGATCTCATTAGAGGTATTTGATGCTTATAAAATAGCTAAATCTCAGGAGCTTCCGGGGGCCTCCGGCCCCCTGGACCCCTGGCCAGGGCGTTGCCCTGGACCCACCGGGGGCCCTAGCGGCCCCCAGGCCCCCAGCTCAATTTTCAGTATTTTCAGATTTTTTAACTTTTACCCCTGGATATGACATGTACTGACCATTGGATTAACACATCAATCGTTCACACACCTGTTATAGTTTCTGTATCATCACATTTTCATGGGAGTGAATGAAAAATTGGGTCTATATTCAGAGTTAAGACTAAAGCTACTAATAACAATACTCTTACTATTACATCATTGAAGGTACAAGGGTAAAGGGTTACTTAATGTTAAAATGTCAATAATTAAGAACGATCGGGCAACTGGTCTATTAACAAATAAAACTGTATATAAAAAAAGGTGACCTATTTGCATAAACCAAACAAGATGTCAGCTGTTTGCTTTTCAGAATTTCTACCAAACTTGTGGAACCCAAAATTTAACGAAAAATCAAATATTTTTTATAATTATGAAAATATCAGTGAACTTCATTCTAAAAAAATACAACAAATTAAAAAATGTTATTTTTTAAGTAGCTGGGTACGAAATGACTAGAACAAAGTCATTTCGTACCTAAAAAGTAGGTATGAAATGGACTAAGTACAAAATGGTTGCCACTAGGTACGAAATGACCGAAAGAGTAGGTACCAAATGACCAAAACATACAGAATGACCTAGGTACGAAATGACCGGTTACCTCAATTTAAATGCAGAACATAAGAAAAAACAGTTCATTTCATCTGTTACTCGAGTAATTTACGTGCCCGAACACACATAACATGGCCGTCACACACGATAGATTTGGTTAGTTTTTTCCCAAGATTTACATGTTATAAACGACTTCTACAAGCTCTTAAGGTAATGAAAGGTTTAATAATTTGTCTTTGGTCATGTTTGTTACTAAAAGTTAATAGTATTTCGCTGCAATACAGATTAAACCGACGAAACAAAAAGTCAGTATAATGCTCTATCCTTGCTACTGGAAAATGTACGATGGACTTGAGACGGTACGGTGCACAATTAATGTCCATATATGAAAAAAATCACCATATCTCATTATTTAGACTAGGGGACACATAACACTGAGACACATGAATACTTATAAATAAGTATTTGATAACTACTTGGGGGCTGTCGCTCCCACATCCCTGCTTATTTTCATGTTAAAAGTCCTGTATCGAATCAGTAACAAATAAGGTCCAGACTTTATTGACCAAATAACAAAATGGCGGAAATGTGTCCATTAAAGTGTGTTCTACTGCAATACAAATTAAAACAATAAAACAGTACAGTGATGTAAAAATTCAAGATAGATTTGTGCAGTGCACAGCAAATGTCCAAATAAGTAAAGAAGCATGATAAAAGTCTCATTATTGAGGCTACATCTAGATCTACCTAGAAAAGTTCTAAAGGTCGAAGCGTACAAATCGTACCAAGCTTAAAGTTAATGCTGTACCAGATAACAAAATTTTAGACTTGCAAGATGCAGATGTAGATAGCAAATACAGCTTAACTCTTTACAAGACAACAAAATTTTAGACTGGTCCAAATTGAAAGCATTTGCCAGGGTTCGAAATTCACACATATTTACTCGCAAAATGCGAGTGCAAATTATTGAAGATCAATTACCAGAATGTACTAAATTTTATATGTGAATACAAAGGTAATTCTTTTTGTACTGGATAATCATCGGTCATATTGCACTGAGAATACCCTTCGACGGCTGTTAGTAATTCTATGTGTCACCATTGAAGCATGCGAGTTGTTCGTTCACTCGTCACAACTTGACAGATTCCGTACCTATATAACACGATGGCTCCCCATTCGGCATACCTTGCCGAGCCCCGGCAGCTCAGTTGGTAGCGTGCAGGATTTGAGAACACGGAGTCCAGGGTTGGATCCCTGGCTGAGACCCCTGGCTCGGCCAATTTCTTTCCGAGGATTGATGATAGTCACTGCGACAGGATTCATTCCTCTCCCACCGCTGACCACTGTTTTGACAATGATTATGTGGGAAAGCAGCCAGTGACTTGGAAAGAAAATTGTGCGAAGTACTGGTAAAAGAGACTCCAGGAACGCATGGATAGGTGCACTGACCGCCGCAATATAACTGAAATAATGTTGAAAACGGCGTTAAACACCATACAATCAATCAATCGGCATACCTTGGGTGATGGGAGCCATGTAGGTACAGAATAGGCCCAGTTGTGATGAGTGGATGGCTCCCATGACCCAAGGTATGCCGAATGGTCGTTCGTTATCCGAGTTTCGTGAGACAAGTGCGTTTGTCTGCACTCACGGCCAATACTCGATTTTGCGTTTTTGATACGAAAAAACGGTAAACGAATTCAATCTCTGATTATAAAAGGGAAATATTTGTCAATATTTCATGAAAAGATAATTATCATGCACTCGTAACAACGAGAAGTAAGTCAGAAGTGCTTGACTTGTCAAACCAGTTATAAGATATGCAGATGTTTAGATGTAATACGTCCGTGATTCATTTAAAAAATCGTTCACCATTTTAAGTTTTACAGAAATTTAACTTGGTTTGAGAACAGATATTCAACTGGAATTGAATTGATAGTTAAATGACGGTTTAATATCAATTAACGTTCTTTTTTTGTTTGGTTGTTGTCTCTAGTGGACAGATTACGTAATAGAATTGAACACTTTGTACTGGCCATTTGTTCTTTACCATTGGTAGGCATGCAGGGCTTATAAAAAAGGGAAAAAATGCAAGTCCAATTTTAATTTTGCGAGTGGAAAAAAGAGCCACTAGCTAAAATTTGCCAGTGGATAAAAAAACGAAATTCGAACCCTGTTTGCAGACAACAAAATTAGAGTGACTCAAAATTGAAATTTGCTTTGGCAAGGTAGAAAGCATTGTGGGAAAAGGAGAAAATGCTAGTTACCAGCATTTTCTCCTTTTCCCATGTTTTAAAAAACTGTCTTTCTCAGGGTCGTTAAGTCGGGATTGTGTGGAAAGGGTTAAATAACAGGATTGGCCCTATAGAGGGAAGAAAACATTGTAAGAAAAGGAGATAATGCATTTTCTCCTTTTCCAACACTGTTTTGAAAGTGTTTTTTCCTCAGGTTGTTCAGGAATGGGAATGAATGGAATTAAGTGTTAAAGTGTCTAGGACAATAAATTTTATGCTTTACCGCACAAGCCCAAATTGAGCGACCCATAAGTAAAAAGCTTTTGAAAGCATTGGGGTTGAAGGAGCATTTTCTCCTGTTCCCACAAAAAATTTACTTTTTTACTCTTTCCATAGAAGAGTTCATTATATAAACTTCAGTTGTCATATGAAACTTTTTTTAATTTGGATGAACCTAACATTTTGCCATCAAGGCAAAGTTAAAGTATGGTTGAATATAAAATGACCCAGTTACTTAAAAATCCTATACAATGCTTTACTTTCAGGTTTTGAAATAAAATTCAGACAGGCGGAAAGTGACCTTTATTTTGAAGTTATCATCAGTCATCAAAAGGAACAGACTGTACAGATTTGAAGGTGGACCTACAGTATTAGAGAAAAGATGTCGGCCCCTGATATGGATGTTATCAAAGAAATACCAGGATACAAAGTTATTCTGAAGGCTGTGCTGAAAATGCAGATACAGCAATTGGTATTTTTGTCTTCACAATTTTTAGCTCATCTGTTTTCAAAAAAAACCATAGAGGTATGTTCATGGCCCTGTCATTGTCTGCTTCGTCGTCGTGCAAAAACATGGACATCTAAGAATATCTCTGTCATTTTTGAAGGTAGTTACATGTACTTTTACCTCAGACTAGTTCTTTATTATCAAAAGAGGAACACATACAAACAGGGGCAGGTAACCAAAATTTTTTTGTCAGTTATGTCCGTTCTTATACTTAAAAGATTTCACCAAAAATCAAACTCTTTCTAAAAGCAATTGCAGCCAGGCTGCAGTACTCTTGCTTAGATCTTCAGCTTAGAGTATGGCTTTAACCCTTTACCAAACATCAACAGATTGTAACACTGTGTGAAAAAGAAATATTTTCTTCAAAAGCATGGAAAATGTTGCAGGGAAGGAAAAAATGCTTGTTAACTCTTTACCAAACAACAAAATTTTAAACTAGACAAAATCCAAAGGGATTGCAGATGACAATTTAAATCTGCTCTCAATAAGCGGATGTCGACGTATATTACGTCCAAATTTTGAGAAAAAATGTCTGCATTTTGAAAGTTGGACGTCTTTTTTACGTCCAGATTTTGACAAAAACGTCTGAGAATTTCAACCCGGACGTTTTTTCAAAAAAACAATGCACAAAGGGTTTGACGCATGTGGACAATTTCGATGTCGTCTATTTAATGTCAGGAAGGCGCTTTACAAAGAGTCTCTAATCATGTTAAAGCGTTTTGGTGATCAGGATTACGGTGTAGAGATGACAATTACACATATGCGATTGTTTATCCAGTTATGACCGGATTATGGTAAGTGTTTAATGGGTCGATCAAATTATGATCAGTAAGTAATCAACCGTCTAAATTTGACTGCAGCTGTAGAAATTAACGGATAATTGCAATTAATAAGACACGCAATCGAAGATCGGGGAATGTTGTTTGTTTGCAAACATGCAACATGAAAGAAATTGAAATAATCGAGTAATATTAATTATTTGTCCAACTCTTTAAAAATCGGCAGATTATACTTTCGATACGCATTTCTTTTGGGAATTATGCAGCGCACTTTGGCAAATTTCTTTAAAAAATCATTGTGCGACGTGACCGTCATTACGAAGGAAGCCATGTCTATCCGAGATACGTCTTTTCCGAAATCCACTAAGAAACTGAAAGAAAATCATGCACATCAAAAAATTCAAGGTAGATGGTTTAGCATGTTTACTTTGTTTGAAACAAATGACGAAAGAAATTATTTATTCTTAATTAAAAGTACCATGGTCCATCATTGCCAGCCAATCACAGATCATAATCAGTGTTGTTAAAGATATATGCATTTCTAACCCTATTATATGGTTATCTTAAGGACATGTCTTTCTGGATAAAACTTTAGAGTAATCACGACATAGGGTTTGAAATTAGAACTGGACATTCCGCGACACAATCAAAATAAATCTTAGCCTATGACCACATTGACCGATGCGGAAAAAAAAAATCCTGATTTTTTACAAAAATTCCTAAAATTTGAACATGGAATTACAAAAATTCCTGAAATGGGCCTTTATTGAGAGCACTGTTAAATGTGGCTCAAATGGTGAAAATTGTCTTTGAAGGGTAAAAAACAGTGGGAAAAGGAGAAAATGCCAGTTACCAGCATTTTCTCCTTTTCCTACAATGTTTTCCAAAGCCGCCTTTCTTTGGGTCATATAACTCGGGATCATGTGGTAAAGGGTTAACAGAATTTTCTTCTCACTTTGATTTCAGTAGCTGTCTTCCACAAGGTTGTTAAAAATAGGATTGTTTGGTAAAAGGTTAAGGTTTAGCATTTGTATACATAAAAAGCATTGTTGCAAAATGAGAAATTGCCCAGTATAAGTAATATTGCCTTTCCTGTATTGCTTCCTTAACTCTTTACCAAACGACAAAATTTTAGACTGGTTCAAATTAAAAGCACTTGCAGACAACAAAATAAACATAACTCAAAAATTGAAATTTGTTTCCAGCAGCGTAGAAAACATTGAGGGAAAAGGAGAAAATGCTGGTGACCAGCCAGAGTGTGCTATGCTTTTTCTAGTTTGAGGTTTTTGTACCCTTTGGTATCAGCAGTTGGGGGTACACAAACGAAGATGGGGGTTCAGATCTGAACTACTTAATTTCACTAATATAACGGTTTTAATGACAGCCTATTAAAAGATAAACTGTTTTCATGCGATATGCACAAACATGTTTTTATGGATACATGCACACAGTTATGAGCTCTTCAAACACTTTGGGAACCCTTCCTCAAACCGTGCAAGAATATCTTTGGCAAAATTAATTCTAATGTTTGCTAAAGCATGTAAGTGGAATACCATGGAATTGGTCCAATTCTTGTACAAAATCTTAATCAAATCGGATTACAGTATAGGACTGGAATTTTTCCCCCTTTCAGTCCTTTCGGTGTTTGACTAGCAAAAGATAGTTGTCGGTCCGTAGCTCGTTCATTTGTCATTGAAAAGAACAAAGCTAATTTAAACTGAGCCATCGTTTTGATGACATGGGCAAATAATCAAATTGCAGCCAAAATTCGTCTGCTTAAACAAACGACCATGTTAATGCTTTAGTGTATTTACAATCCTAGCGACAAAAATGTTAAAATACGGCAAACCGATCAAAACACAGCCGCAACATTTTGGACACAAAGAATATAACAAGTACATTATAGGATAACCTCGGAATGTTCCGGTTTGTCATCTATATTTGGAATCAGAAAACCCTGTACAAGAGTGAGTGACTGTAAACATTTCGTTGCAAACCCTGTACAAGAGTGAGTGACTGTAAACATTTCACTGCAGATTATACCCAAAATTACAAAGTTCTACGAATTTCATTGTTTTCAGGGCGAGTTTTTTGTATGTTGTTGTACGTATAACAGAGAAAAAGTGTATGTGATTTTTCTATTTTATAAGTGAATCACGTACATTTATACAAGATCGCACACACTGCCAGCATTTTCTCCTTTTCCCACAATGTTTTCAAAAGGCTTCTATCTCAGGGCGGTAAAAACCAGGGATTGTTTGGTAAAGAGTTAAGTAGTGTGCATCTGGATGACAACTTTGCTGTAATAGATTTAAAATTTTCAAAAGAACTATCCAGCTTCTGAAAAGTAGGAAAAGAAGAAAAATTATGTAACTGGCATTTTCTCCTTTCCCTCAAACTTTTGTCATGTTTGTGAAACAAATCCCAGTAGTACAGGCTACGTTTAAATTTTTTTGTCTGCAAATGCTTTTAGTTTGGACGACACTAAAATTGTGTCAGCTGGGAAGGGGTTGACCCTTTACCACACAATCCTGACTTTTACCCTTTACCACACATTCCTGACTTTTAATGATCCTGAGAGAGGCAGCTTTTGAAAACATGGTAGGAAAAGGATAAAATGCTGATAACCAGTATTTTCTCCTTGTTCCACAGTGTTTTCTACCTTATCAATGACAAAAATAATCAGTTTAAAAACATTTGATTTGTTGTCTGCAAATGCTTTGGTTGGGTCAAAAATTATATCGTTTGGTAAAAGAGTTAAATGACATTGAAAGAGAAGGCTTATGGAAACACTATGGGAAAAGAAAAAAAAAAGTTGGTCACCAGCATTTTCTCCTTTTCCCACATTGTTTTCTAGCCTATCAAAGACACTTACTATCATTTTGGCAACATTCAGTTTGTTCCAAAATTTTGCCATTTGATAAAGAGTAAGAACAATTTTGTTACTTTACAGGTGGAACATTTGGCCTCTCATACAGACGAGGAGTCAGTAATTCTCACGGCCAGTGTGTCCGACGGAACCTTGAGTCACCTGGGGTCTGATTCGGGGAAAAACTTCCTGGATGATCATGAAGATATAAAATCTCAGTTTCTTGGCTTTTGCCTGAAACGTAAGTCATTCATGAATTGGCTTTGTTTAACTCTTTACCAAACATCAAATTTCTAGCCTTGTGTAAATTTAGTGCATTTGCAGCTGACAAAATTTCGATAATAGTAAATTTGTCATTCAAACAAGGCCGAGCCCCTATACATAGCTCAGTTGGTAGCTTGCAGGACTTAAGAACATGAGGTTGCTCATTCGATTCCCGGCTCAGCAAATTTCTTTCCGGGAATTGATGATAGTCAGTGTGACAGGATTCATTCCTCTCTCACCTCTGACCATTGTTTCGAGGATGCTTATGTGGGAAAGCAGCCAATGGCTTGGAAAGAATATTGTGCAGAGTGATGGTAAAAGAAACTCCAGGAAAGCATGGGGGTGCACTGATTTGTGATGTGACTGAAATAATGTTGAAAACAGGGTTAAACACTGTACATTCAATCATTCAAACAGGAGAAAACTTTGTGGGAAAAGGAGAAAATACTGTTTCGGAGTTACATCTTATAAAATAGACAACCATCCCATCAATCCTTCACCACTCAGTCCTGGGTTTTAGTTCTTCAGGTTGAAGTGTTTTGAAAGCATTGAAAGATTTTTTTTGTGGATTTTTTGTGGGAGTGTCCTTTTGCAAGACACTTAAGAGCCTAAGCCAAGACATACATGAATATGTCAGCTGTCACATTGAATCAGGGCTTTTTTTCCAAAAATTGGGAAGGGGCCGTAGCCTTTCATTTTGGGAAATTCAAGCGTGATTTTGGCCAAATTGGGAAAAATCAGACTGACTTTCAAGATACATCAATAAAACAAATTAATGGCAGTGTACATACATACAGTAAATAGAAGGTGCAGCAATTTAATTAACAAGTGAAACAAATTCAATATTCAAACTTTAACTGTTTAAACTATGGCCAAATATCTCACAGCATTTGCACATATAGGCTTAGAGCCCTTTTTAACACTACTGTGGTACACCCATGGGTGCCGGAGTTAATGCTTTAGAAGAACTGCTTTTCGGCCATCATATGATACAAGGGAATCATTATCTGTGGAAGTTACAAGGCTAGGCTTGGATATTATGTCTGAAGATGTAGAGTTTGCATCATGTGCAGTGATAATAAATGTCTAGTCTTCAGACAAAGGGAGATCGGCGATGCCCGACGGAACCGGCACTTCAGATTGTGACTAAACATGCGGAGATTTGATTACCTGTAGATCGATCAGCAAAGAATTCGAACGTTTCACGCCGAAAGTAAAAAGGCTACGCCGGCCTTTATCATCTGCAGCCATTTTATTTAACGAACTTTTTGTAATGTTTCCCGGTTCTTGACATGTTTTGCTTGGATACAGCATGTTTTTTTTTTTTTTTTTTTGAGTATGTTGACTGCAACCGAGTACAAATGTGTTCCACAGTGTTAAGCAAACTTCTTTTGTCAGCTGTAAGTTTTTACGAAAGACAAACAATTATATAACATGTCAAAGGATTTAATATTGAATGATAGGGAAATGGCAACCGCGTTCAGTCTATGTACGGTGTTACAATGCGCAAAAAATAACTCGGTTCGGTTAAGAGTGCTTCCATTAAACAAATCAAATGGCGCCAAGAAAACGCAACATTTCGGCCGTACTGCAGCGCAGTCAGCTGAGTCATTTCGGTACAAATCAATAAAAAAAACCTGCTTTCGGTTTCAGTCACCGCTATATAACGAGTTTTGTGTCTGGTCATTTGAAATAGCTTTTGAGAAATTGGTATTTTAACTTATTAAGAATTTCAGCATTGTATTATGAGAAATTTTTCCAGCAAAATTGGGAAATCCTTTCAGCAAAATTGGGAAATTCTTCCGCCACAATTGGGAAATTCTTCCGCCACAATTGGGAAAAAATGATGCTTTTTGCAATTGGGAAGTCACCGAATATCGGCCTCAAGTATAGAAGGAAAAAAAGCCCTGTGAATAGATTGAAATAAGTTTGAAAGCAACATGAAACATCATTTAATCCATTGTACAACCAGCATTGTTTTCCTTTTCTCCAAGAAGTTTTCAAAAGCTGCCTTTGTAAGGGTTGCAAAGATGTTGGACTCTTGGTTAAGGGTAAGCAAAGAAAAAAAGACTGCTTAGCTCTATACTACACAATTCAGTTTTAATGACGCCAAGGAAAAGGACATTGGAAAACATTGGGATAAAAGGAGAAAATGCTGGTAACCAGCATTTTCTCCTTTTACCCCAATGTTTTCTACCCTTTAAAACAAAAACTCAAAAAACAAAAATTCCCTGATTTGTGCAACATTTGGTATGTTATTTGCAAATGCTTCCAATTTGGACTGGCCTTAATTTTTGTAGTTCGGCAAAGAGTTAATTTCGTTTTACTATATAGGTCATCACAAAAAGAAGCAACAAGAAAAAGAAAGAGAAGCATTGACATCGCCTCCCAAAATGAAATACACCGGTGGCCCGAGATACGGGAGTCCTCGTATGCCAGTGAGATCCCCAAGATATTCCTCTCCCCCGGGGGTCCATCCTGTGGCTTTAACTCGGGCTTCACCAGGCTCACAGATGAGGTCACCAGGTCCAAGACACGAGCCCTATCCTATGGCAAGACCACCTAGAAGACCATCGTTGAATTTTGACCAACCAGGCCCAAGTGCTAGTGGCAGCGCAATGAAGCTGCCATTAGCAAACAAAATAGACAATCAAATTATCAAAATTGAGCCGGACGATGATGACACAAATGAAAGTGACACAAAACAAAGTGAAGCAAACATTCCAAGTACTAGTCAACCCACCTCTCCATCACAAAACACTGCACAGGCTTCAGATAAGGATGACGAGACGTCAAATTCGTCTTCAGTAGCACTTCCCAGTGATCAAAATACTAGTGAGCTAAGATTCAGTGATACACAGCCTGCAGAGGGACTTAGTTTAGACTCTGATTTGTCAAACTTGATCTCGGGTGAAACGAACAATCCAGCAACATCAGAAAAGCAAGGTAATACCTCAACTGAAGGTGTTGCAAGTGAGACTGACCCAAATGTGAATGTGAAAGTTGAAGCGATCACTGAATCTGAGATGGAGCTGGAAATAACGGGGGTTGAACTAGGGCACAACACGTCTGTTGATCCAATGAGATCTCAGGATAGCTGGGCGCAGCAGGGGACCCCACAAGGGGGTGCTACAGGATCGCCCGCTGATTTGCAAGGAGCCCAACAAGGTTACAGTAAGTGTCTCTTTCTCTATTTTTTAACACAATACCATTTCTGTTGGCATGGGTATGTCATGTCAATGTGTTTTAAGTGACAGATGCCTGAATATCAAAGGTGTCATAATAAAGTAGAAATTCGTAAATTGGTGCTGTCTGCAGGGAATAAAAGGGTTAGGTGATCAAAAACTGAGGATTGGGAAGATTTCATCAATCAAAAATATGGAAACCAGTCTGCTGTTATAAGCCATGTTTGGTGCTCTCCTATTAGCTCTTATCAGACGACAGAATTTTTTACTTGTCCAAATTGAAAGCATTTGCAGACAACAAATTGAATATGGCTCAGAAATTGAAATTTGTATTTGGAAAGTGAAAAAACAATGTAGGTGAAGGAGAAAACCTGGGCTATCAGTATTTTCTCCTTTTCCCCAAGTAATTTCCAAAGCAAGTTTAGAAAGATTTTTATAATCTGTTTGATAAATTTCTTCCAACAGTGTTTTCAAGAGTATTCTTCCCTAGGATTGTTAAGCCTTTACCACATGATTGCAAGTTTTAATGACCCTGAAAGGAAGGCTTTTGAAAACATTGATTAAAATGGACTTAAGTCTGGTAACACAGTTAAGTCCATTTACTTTGCTGACTTTAGTCCGAAACGTTGTGTCATCTCAGGGTTAGAGAATGTTACTAAAGTCTGTTAATATTGGTGAAAAGTTGGCGCAAGTCAGAAAATGAGTCTGTTAGTGGATTTGAGCAAAATAAGAGGCTGAAGAGAGCACCATGTTACGTCTACGATAGCTGGTTGAGGAAAATTTAAAAAGAATGTTCAATCTTTAACTGCAAATTCTTCAATCTATTTTCCTAGAGTGCTGCCTGCATCTTAAATTTGTAATTGACAGTGTAGATTAAGATCAGGCTGCATAGAATATTCAGTCTGATCTGCTATGTAAACACTATGATTTTTTTGAGATCCAGAGTCAAATAAGCTTGAATTTGCCATACTTTGGACTTGCTGTCTTATTGGTAATGCCCAGTGCAGCTACATGTACTTAGCAGTAAAAGAATGGATTTAAAGCTTTACACACATTGTTTAAACATGACATAAACATAGAACAGAAATGGGAGACAGTTCTTAAACTCTTTACCACACACAGAATTATACTCTTTTTAATAAAAAGCATTTGCAGACAACAAATTAAATCCGATTCGAATGTTGCAATTTGTCAGTGAAAGGCTAAATAAACATTGTGGGAAAAAGAGAAAATGCTGGTTACCAGCATTTTCTCCTTTCCTACAATGTTTTCACAAGGTTTCTTTAATTGGGTCTTTTAAATCCAGGATTGTGTGGTGAAGAGTTGAGCCCTGTTAACTTTTTACTTTCATCATCATTTAACTCTTTACCAGATGACAAATTTTTTAGACTCGCCTGAAATGAAAGCTTCTGCAAAAAATAAGTATTCCTGATACATGAAGAAATTGGCTACGAAAAGGGAGAAAAGATATTGTCAGTATGGGAGAGAATGTTAGTTACAGCATTTTCTCCATTTCCCACAATGTTCCATTAAAGCCTTCTTTCAGATGGTGGTGAAAATTTAGGGATTGTTTGGTAAAGGGTTAAATTCCTGCAGTAGACAGCTTTTGAAACCATGGTGGGAAAAGGAGCCATTACAGTTAGCTTCCTTTTCCTAGAGTGTTTTTCATATCAATTTTCTTGAACTGATTGGGCTTTGTATGATCTTAAATTTCTTAGTGGGTCTGAAAACAGTTTGAATGGTCAAGGGTTAAAAACAAATAAATTTTCTTTCTGAGCAGTCACTGGGAGTATTTTTTTTGTATTTTCAAAGATGCTTTTTAAGGTCTTCAAGATTTCTGCAACAGGGCTGGCAACATTCAATTCTGAAAAAAAAAATCACTGTAAAGGAAGGCCGAAGGCTGTAAGTTGGTTGGAACATCCATCTTTTTGGTCTGGACCAAAAACATGTTATGTTTATTATTTGCACATGTACTTTGATAAGCCTGAGGTACACAGTCAGTGTAATATTTGCTTATTCCCGTGGTTTTCGTGAAAGTTGTCTTTTTCTGTTGGAATTGATGAAGGTTGAAACTGAACATTTCAAACCTATGAGCAAAGGATAAAGCTATTGAATCAAAATGTATGAGCAAAGGATAGCAGTTTCTCTGGTCACTTTTCACTTGTGTTCATACATGTAGTTTGATCTTGCCAGCCCTGTTGCATTAATATGTGCTTGATACTTAAATGTTCTAAAGCCCATTGCTTAATTTTGATATATGTCTCCCGTCATTGTGGCCCTTAAATATTTGAATAGATGACTCTTTAGATTAGCCCATTTTTGAAAGCCGCCTTCCTCAGGGTCGAGAAACACAGAATTTGTTTGGTGAAGGGTTAATTGTAACACGCAACACTCAGTCTTCCTTCAGGAAAAAAAATACCAACCCATTATACAAAAAGAGATATAAATTTATGGTTTCTTTTAATATGAGATTAAGCACTAGGGATTGATGGTAATATGTCTTTAAGAATTGGATACAAAATTTTTATCATCCCAAAGCTGAACCTATGAATTAGGCACTTGAAATAGACAATAAATATCTCCTAGATGAAGAGTTTTCCAGACAACAAAACTTTTTGGACAATGACTTATCCATGTAGAAAGCATTTTGTAGATGGCTTCAATTAAATGTGGCTCGAATGATAAGATTGGCCTTTGGAAAGTAATGTGGGAAAAGGAGAAATTAATGTAACTTTGTAAACAGTCAAATATTACATTGATATAAAATTAAATAATCTTGTGAGATAAAAGGTCTAAAACGGGGGCCTGCATGACCCAGAGGTGAGGTTGTAGGATAAGCAACTCGAAGGTTATGGGTTTCATCCTTGGCCTTAACTCTTTACCAAATGACAAAATTTTTGACAGGACCAAATTGAAAGCATTTGCAGATGACAAATGTTGCTAAATTGGTGATCTCTATCTTTGATAGGGTAGAGAACATTGTGGGAAAAGGAGAAAATGCTGGTTACCAGCATTTTCTCCTTTTCCCGCAATGTTTTCAAAAGGCTTTTCTTTCAGGGTCGTTTAAAGTCGGGATTGTGTGGTAAAGAGTTAAGCCTTGTGGTTGGAATGACCGTGAGATATGTGGCTGAAATGATATTGAAAGCAGCATTAAGTACCATAAATAATAGAATGTATAAAAGATGAGTAATTAGTCACTTATATACTAAGAAATTTTCCCTCATTGAGCCAAGCCTTGTAGGCTTGCAGTGTACATTTTTAACGAAATACATTGCAAAGCACTTTCAAAGCAGAGCTTAAAAAAAAAACAAGTTGATATGGAATCATTATCAAATGAAAAACTCCATTAATGATTAAATAAACAACACACATCCATCACACCCAGTTTCCCCACCCGGAATTTTAAATCAGGGATTTTCCTACCTTTTTTCAAAAGGGGTTTTGGGCATTTATAATCGGGGAAAAAAGATTGCAGGAATTTATTGAATTGGACTGGTAGTTTGACACTTATTTTTAACCTTGTTTGAAACTGTTAGAAGTGCTATCTTTCAATAGTCTTCTCAAGATGTTCAGAATGCATACAAGATATTTTTCTTCTAGACTTAAGGTCTACGGCCCCGAATTCTCATATTAAAAGACGGAAACTCCAGAATTTGGCCGAATAGCCTTTACCAAAACATCGATGTTACACGATATTTACAGATAAGTTAGTGAGTCTACAGCCCCTAACTCTCATGTTAAAAGACGGAAGCTGCCTAGGTTGGCAGAATAACAGTTACAATAAAGTTGATGTTACATAATATTTACCGATGATTTAGGTTTGTGCAGCTTGATCTTAATCTGCACTGTCCTGAAAGGCAAGTAGAATCATGAATGACTCTGTAAAGGTTAATATCCAATCAGTATGAATAAATTTAGCAGAAATCCTTGTATGCAACATGCTGGTAGCTTCATTATAGTTAAACACTGAACCTTTATCTCTATACCAGATTTAAAAAATTTTGATGTGTCTAATTTGAGTGCAGATTGTCAAATGATTAAAGGTGGCTCTGATAAGAGAATTTATTGTTAAAGGGGAGATAACATTGTTGGAAAAGGAGGAAAATACTGGTAGCCAGCATTTTGTTCTCCTCCCCTGTTTTCCAAAGGATCCATCTGAAGGATGGTTCGTACACAGGATTGTTTAGTGAAGGGTTTCATTCGAAAAATACTGTAGGTTTAACAAAAAAAATTGAAATGAATGTATGATTGGGTGAAATTGAAATAATTGAGCAAGATTTGATTAATTTTTGGGAAATTTTTTAAACTATTAACATCAGGAAAAAAAAGACCTTTTTCGGGGGAATTTTATGGGGCCCTTATTCAGCCCCAAATTTGGGGTAGGAAAATCCCTGAAAAGAGGAGTCCTTTTTGGAGACGGCGTTTTATTGAAAAGAAGTCCAGCCTCCCTAAAGAAGATTTTTATACAGGTGAGTGCTCTGTTCCTGTTTGCTGGACTGTGTTTCAATCATCCGATCCATTTGCCTCAGTTGTAGAGTTGCTATTTCTCTTTATTGCATCATTATTTCTTATGTTAACACAGGATGTTTTCTGGACACACTTATGATATCTGAATTTGTGTTGAATGACTGGTGAATTTATCAAATTAGCAAAAAAACAGTTAACACTATTCCATATTTCTGTGTGGCTGTTTTTCTCTTGATAAAGCGAGTGCATTAAAAAATTGGCACTGGCATGAGGTGCTTGTTTCAAATTTAGTTTTCATGGGTGGGGGGGGGGGGAATTCTTGATCAGCTATTCTGATTAGTTAAAATAAGACAAGACTTCTTAAAAATTTATTTTTCAACTATTGACAGTACAAGCCAGGGCTCAACACATACTATAAGGGCAGATGTCCTGCTGCCATCATTTAGTAAAAGTGGGGACATCTAAACAATGCTGAATTGCAGGGGGACCCTATAAAATTTTTGGTGCCTCTAGGATCATAGCAGCTAAGCTCTGTAACATATAAGACCCAAGACCAGGTGGGGGTCGCTGGTTGGAGTCCTCAGCCCAGCCACTTTGTTTCCTAGAATTGATGATAGCCATCATGATGGGATTTGCCCCTCTCTCACTGTTGATCATTGTTTCGGTGATGCTTATCCTTGGAGGTGTCAATGATTTGATAAACTTAACTAGAAACTTACACAGTTAGCCTTCATTTATGATGGGTCACAAATCAACATGTGGCATTGTCAACACATTTCAACTGGTCTGTATCTGGACAGTACATATAACCCATAAAGTCAAGAAAATTGCCTTAACCTGAGGATGCATAAGGCTGATATATCATGGAATAAACACATTTCATGGCCAAAACCACTGCCTGCTCTTTATCAGACAATTGCTTTTGAGTTGATTTCATATTTCTGTTGATTTCTTAAGATCTCCAGCCTGCTTTTCAGAACAAACAGCAGCCGCTTTATTGTCACTTCCAGAAATGTGACTTATGCTTGCACTTGTCCAAAAGTTGTCCGTTTCAAGTGTGAATGCATTCACATTTTTTGATAGGATACAGTGGTTGCAAAACATTTTGCTCTTTTCCTTTTTGTAACTCAACCACAATGAATGTGTGGTTAGCCTTTTTTTCTTGAAACTTATTATCGCTAGAGGTCGACAGTGTTGCTTCATTTGTTTTTTTGCTGTTTTTGCATGGATTCGTCCATTGAAGTTGAAAAGGACCAACTAATTAATTTCTATTTCTGATCCTATGACTGTACCTCAGACAACATGATAAGGTGTTTTAATGTTTCACATTAGGATATTGTTTGGGCGCTTTTTAAACATGATTACAATGTCAATGAAACATCTATACATTGAAAATTGGTACCAGTCTCCAACAAAAATTCAGTAAGCCCATCCAAAATTATCACTGATTGGCTTTCTAAATAGAGATAAGTACCTGCGTGTTGTAAACAACAGTAACAGAACATGATGCTACGTTTGGAGAGACGATCTTCACAAAACCTCGATGTGCCAAAATGACCCGATCATTCATGCGCCTTACATGCGCCAATCCCACACAGCCTGGCCTAAACCCTGGATGTGTGTTAGAGCCTTCTAACATTAGGTATTTAAAATACAGGATTGTTTGGTTAAGTAGAGTTGAATATGAGATTGTTCAGTGAAAAATCTCCTATAATACAGTTATGTACTGGAAAAAAAAAACAGTGAGGCAGATGGAGAGGGTTGATTGAAGCATAGTTTTGACTATTTTGTTTAATAGTTTTGATGACTGTTCAGAAAGAAAAAATGCAACCAAGTTTATACAGCTTTTTAACTGTTATCTTTTGGTTCCTTTGAGAAACTTTTATGCATTTTTATCTCTGTTCAATTAACTCTTTTATCAGACAACAAAATGTTAGACTTGTCCAATTGAAAGCTTTTGCAGACAACAAATTACATTTTGCTGAAATGAAAGAACTTGGCTAGAATGGATAGAAAACAGTGTGGCAAAAGGAGAAAATGCTGGTTACCAGCATTTTCTCCTTTTCCCTCAACGTTTTCAAAAGCCTTGTGCCTACGGGTTTTCATAGTCAGAATTGCGAGTAAACCTGACCACAAAATGGTAGAATGTGGGAAAAGGAGAAAATGCTGACTACCATCATTTTCTCTTTTCTTCTGCAATGAATTCAAAGGCTTTCTATTCTAGGATAGCTGTAATACAGTGTTGTCTGGTAAAGGGTTGACTTGGCTATCTTTACCAAACATCAAAATTCTAGACTGGTCCAAACTGAAGGCATTTGCAGATGACAAATTAAATATAGCTCATATGGTCAGATTTGTTCTTTGATGGGATAGAAAACATTTTGGTAAAAGAAGAAAATGCTGGTTTCCAGCATTTTCTCCTTTTCCCACAATATTTTCAAAAGCCTTTTTTCCAGGGTCGTTAAAAGTCGGCTTTGTTTGGTAAAGGGCTGAAATATAAAAATAACCCTTATAGTGCCTCCTCATGATTTGATTCCTCATAAATGTAGAGAGTATATCAAGATCAGATCTTTGATCTATTCTGTCTACCTCTTTCTTTGAGTTCTCTGCCAAATATTTTGACTAAAACAGCTTTGAAACTTCAATACTTGCATCCTTAGTGCTGTCTTAGACTGTCCATTTCATTCATTTTGGCACTGCAAGGGTAAAGTAACGAATGTATTGACATAGATACAAACATGGCTAAAATCTCAACCCATAACAAAATGGCCCAATGTTTTAACCACCTTGAGGATGAAGGCTATAGAAAACATTGTTTGAATAGGAGAAAATGCTGGCTCTTGTTCCCTTCTGGACTGTTTTCTACCCTCTCAAAGAAGAATCCCTTTATCATAGCCACATTCAATCTTTACCAAACAATCCTGTGTTTTAAAGACCTTATGGAAGAAGCCTTTTGAAAACACAGTGGGAATAGGAGAAAACACTGGTTACCAGCATTTTCTCCTTTTCCCACAATGTTTTCTATCCCATCATAAGCAAATCTCACCATTTGAACAAAAATGAATTTGTCTACTGTAAATGCTTTCAATTTGGACCAGTCTAAAATTTTGTTGTTTTTGTGAAGGGTTAGGTTTGTCCTCTATAGAAGTTGAATTTCTTTATGTCCCTGCATTCGAAAAACAAACTGGAGACAAGTTGTAGTTGTTGGAGATTTATTTGTTGGGTATTTGACACACTTTCCATCAGTTCCTGATGACCAGTGCCCTTACATGTCTTCCTCCGCTTGAAATTATTTGGCACAGCACTTCTTGAGATTGGCTGTTTTCACACAGCCCTTTACCAAACAAATCTGGGTCTTAACGGCCCTTAAGAAAAAAGACTAGAAAAGATTGTGGGAAAAGGAGAAGTAACCAGCATTTTCTCCTTTTCCAATAATGTTTTCTATTTTTTTGATAGACAAACTCCATTGTCAGAGCTATATTTCATTAGCTGTTTGCAGATGGTATTAATGTTGGTGCATGAAGAACTATGTCGTATAGTAAGGGTTAAACATTGTTGAAAATATGTTCAGCTGCAAGAGAAGAATGATATCCTGTTTCATTGACAGGAGTTTAGTTGAGCTGAAATTCAAACCTGTGATCTCTTGATTTTAAGCCCTGTTACAGTACCAAGCTTGGTGGTTGACAGAGGCACAAGATTTGTTGTACTTTGTGTTTCATCAGTTCATAGAAAGATATTTGGAAGATCTTGGTTTGGAAAAAGCAACTGATGGATATTATTGTGCATGTTACAACTAAGCTATTGAGGCCTGTTAAGATCTGTTGTACTTTGAGTTTCATCAATTCATAGAAAGAGATTTGGAAGATCTGGGTTTTGGACTAGCAACTGATGGATTTTATTGTGCATGTTGCAACCAAGCAATGGAGGCTCAGGCGTGTTATTGTTGAAGCATAGTATTTTTGTTCTGATGTATTACATCCCTGCAGAACAAAGTTAGGGGGGTATTTTAAAGGGGTATATCAATCTGTCCAGCTATCAATCCATACACAATTTTTGTCCTTCTCTCTTATTGTAAAGACTAGGGTACTTGTAATTTTAATCCGTAACCTGCTTAAAGAAGTGAAATCAAACTTCCATGTAAACAGTAAACACAAATTTTACTACTACAGAGGTATTTATAGGGGGAAAATATCTCCTTATCTACATTGTAGATCCACAATCAGATTGTAAAAATTTCTTTGCAGTCTGATCTTGATCTACACTGTCCACAAAAGGTCTGAGTTGTGCTTAGCAGCGTAAGATTTACTTATGAATGGTGGACTAGTACAGGAAATACAGCCCTTTGAAAGTTTTGGCTGATCCAGTGTCAAATGACTGATTAGGGGGGTATATGTAGGTTTATGATACTTCTAGTTTATAGCTGTTCCTTTTTTTCGAGATATGTAGAAGTCTTCACAGTAGTGGTACTTTGTAGCTGAACTATTTTCAAAGAAAACATTTAGGTATTACAATAGCCCTGTCATTGTTTGTGTCCTGGTGGTGCAAAAAGTTCGATATTTTAGAATATCTCTATTATTACTGAAGATATTCACTTCAAACTCTGACTTGTTATTAGCTATCAAGAAAAGGGACCCATACAACAAAAGCAGGTAACCATTAAAGTTTTATTGACTCAGTTATCCCCCTTTTTGGACAGAATTTTCATTGAAAATCCAGCAACTGCAGCCGAGTGTTGGGGGACCAGGGTCCGTATTCACCAACCATTCTTAAGAACATTCTCAGGGGTGTGGAAATCTTGAAATTATCTACTTGTCCATGGACAAGTAAATCTAAAAAATATACTTGTCCATCAGAGAAGCTTACTTGTCCAAAACAAAACAATTTTAAATGGCACACAAAGACCTAACTGAATGTACTGTAGTTTGTAGATAATGCTGTTCTTTTAACCATTTAAATTTGCTTTGCTTATGTTTTTAATAATAATGAAGAAAATAAATCAAGCAAACCTTTACGGGGCTTTTTTTTCTAAAAATTAAGAAGGGGCCTTAGCCTTTCATTTTGGGATATTCAAGCGTGATTTTGGCCAAATTGGGAAAAAGCAGACTGACTTTCAAGGTACATCAATAAAACAAATCAATGGCACTGTACATACATACAGTAGATAGAAAGGTGCAACAATTTAATAATTGAAAAAGATTCAACAGTTACACTATAACTGCTCAAACCATGGCTAAATATCTCAGTGTTTGCACTTACAGCCCTTTTTAACACTTTTGTGGTACACTTACGGATGCCAGAGTCAATACTTCAGCAGAACTGCTTACCAGCCATCATATGATACAAGGGAATCATTACCCGTGGAAGTAAAATGCTAGGCTTGGTTATTGTTTCTGGAGATGTAGAGTTTGCATCATGTGCAGTGATAATAATTGTCTACTTTTCAGACAACGGAAGATCGGCGATGTCCGACAGACCCGGCACTTCAGATTGAGGCTAGGTATGCGGAGATTTGATTACCTGCAGATCGATCTGCAAAGAATTTGAACGTTTTACGCCGAAAGTAAAAAGGCTGCGCTGGCCTTTATCGTCTACAGCCCTTTTAACAAAATTTTTGTAATGTTCCCGGTTCTTGACATGTTTTACTTGGAGACAGCGTGTTTGGTTTTCTTTCAAATACGTTTACTGCAACTGAGTAAGAATGTGTTCCAGTGTTAAATTAAGACAACTTCTTTTGTCAGCTGTAAGTTTTTGTGAACGACAAAAAAGAATTTAATATTGAATGATAGGGAAATGACAGCCGCGTCAAGTCTACGTGCGGTGTTATAATGCGCAAAAAATGACTCGGTTCGGTTATGGTTGCCTCCATTAAACAAACCAAATGGCGCGAAGAAACCACAACATTTCGGCCGTACTGCAGCGCAGTCAAAATCATAAAAAGCCTGCGTAGCCCATAAAATCAGAGTCAGCCACGCTTGTTTTTGATTCCAGATATCAGGGAACAGTTTATCATAATTTAATTTAAAACTGTTGTTGTTTATGAAGTGAGACGGAGAGAACATTTCTATTTCACAAGGATAATGTTATATAATACAGATCTTTATTTTCAATTTCCTCCTCATTTTCTACTTGTCCGCGGACGAGTAGATTGCAAAAAGCCAATTGTCCGACGTCAAATTTACCCGAGACGGACGAGTCGGACGTAGGATTTCCGCACCCCTGATTCTTAGTCTTCATAATTTTGTTATTGTGAAAGTAACAGAACATCTGATTGGCTAAACCATTTGGTTTAACCAATCAGAGGCTCTGTTACTTTCACAGTCAGAAAATCTTGAAGAATAAGACAAAGAATATTCTTAAGAATGGTTGATGAATACAGACCCAGTATGTGGTGCTCTTGTGTTATTAGCTGGCACAGAATGGATGAGACTTAATGTATGACTACTTTGGCTATATCTCTTAACCCTTTACCACATAATCCCAAGTTTTTAACTATCCAGAAAAAGACGCCGTTTGAAAATAATTTAAGGAAAAGGAGAAAATGGTGGTAACCAGCATTTTCTCCTTTACCCACAATGTTTTCTACCCCATCAAAGACAAATTTTATCATTTGAGCCACATTTAAATTCTTGTCTGCAAACCCTTTCGATTTGGACAAGGCTACAATTTTGTCATGTGATAAAGATTTAACTCTACTAGATGAACCATTTCAAATAGAAAGCATATATATATTAACAAAGTAGATGTAACTGAAGGGATGGAATTTGTCTTTCAAAGGGTAAAAAGCACTTTGGGAACAAGAGCAGTACTGGTTACCAGTATTTTCTCCTTCCCCACAATGATTTGAAAAGCCACCATCCCCCAATGCTGTGGTAAGGGAGGAATGTTGTAGTAAGGCTGGATAATTCTTGAGATAGATTTGCAGCAATCAGCTTAAAAAGCTGTCCCTGTAAAACAGACATTCTATGAGATGGAAATTTAACCCTTTGCCAAACAACAAAAATTCGGACTCGACCAAATCGAAAGTGTTCAGACGTCAACTTATATTTAGCGCGAACGATGACTTCCGTCTTTGCCATAAAAAACATTGTGGTAAAAGGAGAAAATGCTGGTTACCAGCATTTTCTACTTTACTCACAATGTTTTTTCAAAGCTGCCTTCTAAGGGTGCTTCAAACTCAGGATTGTTTGGTAAGGGGCAAATACAGTAATACACTTGAAGGGTTAGAAAAAGTTTCTGAAAATGAACCGGGGTTGAGAAAGGGTGTTTTTGAGCACTTGTGTTGATCTCTGCTGTCAGGCCTTTGAAGGTTTAACTCTACCATACCTTCAGTTTCTAAACGGCAGGGCTCGACATTTATGCTTGTTTGATAGATATTGGCATGTAAAATACTCTGTCTGACATAACTTGATTTAATTGTCTGACGGGACAAGGGGATTTTTCTAAATTGATTAGAAAAAGTAAAAACGCAAGGGATGCAGAATAAATGCCAAGTTAAGGCCCAGTTGTTGCAACCCTTTTTGTGATCGATGATTGCAACAATTAGGTCTAATACTTAACAGAAACGCATTTCTGTTCCGATCGATACAAGAGATCGTAATGAATATTCAACTCTACTCAGTTAAATAAGGACTTGACTCTGCTGCTTATGTTTATATATGTTTTACTCTAATACATTCATTACTTTATGGTAGAAGTGGCAGTGATATTATTTTTGTGTTTGATTATTGTACAGATTCTAGATCTAAGATCCTTGTTTATCGTAAAAATGATAGGCTTAGTTTTATGTCTGTATTTGTTTTCTCACAATGCTACTTAAAGTCCTTAACCCTTTACCACACGGCAAAATTTAAGACCTATCCAAATTGAAAGCATTTGCAGACGACAATTTCATAGTGGCTCAAATGACGCAACTTTTCTTTGATAGGGTAGAAAACTTTGTGGGAAAAGGAGAAAATGCTGGTTACCAGCATTTTCTCCTTTTCCCACAATGTTTTCAAAAGGCCTCTTTTTTAGGGGCGTCAAAAGGCGTCATTATGGGATGAAAAGCTTATTTTTTATTTCTGAATGGCGTTACTGCACAAATCTGCTTTTCAGGACTTTCAGTCCTTTGATGATTTACATATTCAACAATATCATAGAAGCATTTTATGTTGAAATGGAAAAATATTGGATTGAATAAAGTTGGAATAAATCAGGAGAAATAGTGAATTAAATCTAAAAAGTAATTTATCCCTATTTCCAGACTGAGCAGTATTTACTGTGTGGTAAAGAGTTAAGAACAGCCACAGGAATGAAAATTCGGCAAAAGAAGTGGGTGGGGTTAGGTAACATTTGGAATACTTCCTCTAATAGCAGTACATGCATAGGGTTTTCTATGAAACCATGCTTATATGAGAGCAATGAAAAGGAGACAAGCTGTTCGGTATTTTTGTTATCTGCAAGCTTCAAAGCAGATTCTGAACTGACAATGGCTCTCAATTCCAATGCAGAATCAACACCAGCAAGAAAGGCTTTGTGGTGCTGGGCAATCCTCACCCATACTGATACTATGATTTTATTTTCACCACTAATGACTAATGAAAAATGTTAATTTTGTAACAGATGGGAGGTATATAACCAAATAGATGGCACAACACCAGGACAGATGAAAAAGACCGAAGATGAAAATGCTAATAAACCTTGTTTCACTTTTCAGATCGCCAGTGGGACGCATCAAGACTTGAATCAGCAACAATGGAATCTACATTGCTTCATAGCAAAACCTTCATTTGTCCAACTTGTGGACTAACCTGCAGCAGTAAATCTAATCTGAAAATTCATATTAGGGTTCATACTGGTGAAAAGCCGTATCGGTGTACCATTTGCGGAAAAGCATTTGCGCAGAAAAACAATTTAAAATCTCATGGTATTGTTCATGTAAGTAAAATGGTTGGCTGAGGTGTAATCACAACTTGGGATTTTTTGTTTCCAATGTCATACCAATAAGCTGCCCTACACCTATATGGCCTTTGTACATTCCATGGTAATTCTGCAAGTAGATTTCAGACATAATCTTCTCTCTCTTTCGTGGTTTATCATTCCATAAACCATGCTTGTGAGTTACGAGGCGCAGTGAAAAAACTACAAGAGATAGCATGAAAAGACACTAGATTCACATTACAATGTTCACTGGTAACATTTCAAATAGTTCCATCATTGTCAATTTTTATCAAAATCAGTAGCCATCTGTAAATCCATGAGTTTTTCCTTCCTCCTTGGTTGAGTAGTGGAAAATGATGATATGTAAATGTCAAGTGACTTTCATTGTTGAAATATTCCAGGGCGGAGACAGAGAACAGTCATATGCAACTTACTGTGCGTGAAATGATGTCTTTTCATATAGAGCGAAGGACGTCGATTTTACCATGATTCCATTGCACTGTATTTATAGAGCCGACTTCATGTGTCATGTTAGATTTTTCTTTACTCTACGTTTCATACCATTAGAATATTATTTTGTCTTTGCATAAAAGTAGAGGTTACTCAAATAATGGAACTTTATCTTCAACCCGTAACCCTTTACCACACAATCTCTAGTTTTAAAGACCATGAGGAAGAAGCGTTTTGAAAACATTGTGGGAAAAGGAGAAAATGCTGGTAACTAGCATTTTCTCCTCCTACAATGTTTTCCATCCCATCAAAGGCAGTAATCATCATTTGAACTACATTTGATTTGAACTTTATTTAATTTGTTGCATGGAAATGCTTTCAATTTTTTTTAGAGTAAAAAATTCTGTCACTTGGTAACGAAAGAGTTAAAGCACTGATTTAATGATTTGGATGTTTTTAATAAGGAAAAACAGCCTGTAAACATAGAGAACTGGATTGATTCTTTCTCAACGGACAAATTTTTTACTTGTTCAGGTTTGGCTGTGTACCTCTGTGGTTAGCGTATTTCACTTGAGGCCTTGTAGTTGCAGGTTTGATACAGTTTGAGGCAAACTTTCTTTTTGGTTAATTTTTACCTTGCACCTCTATTGCAAGTGAGAAAAGTAGTCAGTGGCTTGGAGAGAAAGTTGTGTCAGTACAGGTGTGAGAAAGCCAGGAAACACATGAGGAGGTGTACTGACCACCATGATATGACCTAAGGTGTTAAAACGGTGTTAAACTTCCAATAAAAAATAAATAATGGACTTGTCCAACATGAAATATTTTACAGATGACAAATTAAATCTTGCTTAAATGTTACAACATATCTCAGAAAGGGTAAAAATGTGAGAAAAGGAGAAAATGCAGTTCAATCAAGCTGCCATGAGCCGAAACTTTTTGCTGTCTTTAAATTTTCCGCATGTTAAAGGACCATTTAAACTCATGGCTAATTTATTTTATACTTGTTACAATCATTCGCTGCTTTTCCTACAGTTATTTAGAAAGCCTTCTTTTTCAAGAGTTGTAAGGACATGTACAGGATTGATGGTAAAGAATGATTTAGATTTTGGCTGCCTTTCTTTTAACTCTTTACCAAAGGACAAAATTTTAGACTGCTCCAAATTGAAAGCATTAGCAGATGACAAAATTAAAGTGACTCAGAAATTAAAATTTGTTTTGGGAAGGGTAGAAAACATTGTGGGAAAAGGAGAAAATGCTGGTTACCAGCATTTTCCCCTTTTCCCACAATGTTTTCAAAAGGCTTCTTTCACAGAGTCGTGAAAACCAGGGATTGTTTGGTAAAGAGTTGAATTGCATGGGCATAAAATTTGCATGCATATTTTGTGTAAGCAAGCATCAGGTCTGAAAACACATTTTACTAAACTGCATGATCTTGCCAAGTTGCGTAAATATTTCCGTAAGTTAAGGCCTTTTCATGCCTTTCGGTAAAGCAGGGATCGTATGTGTGTATATAATACATGATGATATATACACGTATGATATATACAATCCCAAATAATTTTCCTAAATCACAGTTTAGTTGAAACCCAGTCATGGTATCAAGCTCGGTGGCCATTGATTCCTTTTGTTTTTAGATGCTGCATCCAAAATAACAATGGAACCCACGGGTAGCAGGTCCCAATTTAATTGTCGTAATTCTATCTTAGATCGTGTAACACTTTTGTCACCGAAAACAAGACACACACAATCACCTTCAGGGGAGACACACAGCAACTCCTATATCTGTGGCATTTGTGGTTTGAATGTGAGGTTTCCATCTCAATATGAGCGTCACATGAGAACACATACAGGAGAAAAGCCATTTGTGTGTAAATTCTGCGGGAAAGGGTTCACACGGAACTATTGTTTGAAGACCCACCTTGGACTTTTTTGCCATATGAAGAACAAGCCAAACTGATGAACCTTTTTTGCTGTTTAACCCTTTACCACATAACTCCGAGTTTTAACGATCCTGATAAAGACAGCTTTTGAGAACATTGTGGGAAAAGGAGAAAATGCTGGTTACCAGCATTTCTTCCTTTTCCCACAGTGTTTTCTACCCTTTCACAGCCAAAAAGCACAATTTCAGCCACATTTGAATTGACGTCTGCAAAAGCTTTCAATGTGGACAAGTCAAAAGTAACTGTTATTGTTGTTGGGTATTGAGTAAAAAAGAAGGCTTTCTTTACTCTTTAGCAAGCTGTTTACCAGACAACAAGTTAAAAGACTCAAAAGCAGTTTTACTTACGGCAAGTAAAATGTGGCTCTGATCACTTGGTTTCTGCTTGAAAGAGTAGATTTTTACAAAGTTGAGGTGGGGGAAAAGGGAAAATTATTGTTGCAAGCATTTTGTCGTTTCCTTATGGTGTTTTGAAAACTTTTCATGCTCAGGGTTTTGAAAATTTAAGATTGTTTGGTAGAAAGTTAACAAGAATTAATGTTACCAGTAACCATTTAACCATTCACCAGAGGACAAGTTTTGGACTCTTCCAACTTGAAAGTTTGCAGACAACCCTACAAGTGTGGTTCAAATGATGAAGTTTGTCGCCTATAGCAAATAATGAGAGAAAAAGAGAAAATGCTGGTCACTTCACTCGTTTAATCCCTTACCAAACAAGCACGACTTTTAACAACCCTGAGGAAGAAAGCTTTTGAAAACATTGTTGGAAAGGGAGAAAATCCTGGTAACCAGTAATTTTTCCTTTCCCCACAAAGTTTTCTATTCTATCAAGGACTGCTATCATCATTTGAGCCACAGTGAATTTGTCGTCTACAAATGCTTTCGATTTGGACATGTCCAAAATTTTGCCGTTTTCGCAAAGACTTAACAGACTTGAATTCATTACTTTCCCGAGTTGAGTCTTATACACTGTGTCATCTCAGGCTTTGAGAATGTTATTTAACCCTTTACCAAACAATCCCGGGTTTTCACAACCCTGAGAAAGAAGCCTTCTGAAAAGATTGTGGGAAAAGGAGAAAATGCTGGTAACCAGCATTTTCTACTTTTCCCACAATGTTTTCTACCATTTCCAAAACAAATTTCAATTTTTGAGTCACATTAATTTTGTCGTCTGCAAATGCTTCCAATTTGGACTAGTCCAAAATTATTAAAAAAAAGAGTTAACTCTTTACCATACAATCCCGACTTTTAACGACCCTGAAAGAGAAGGCTTTAGAAAACATTGTGGGAAAAGGAGAAAATGCTGGTAACCAGCATTTTCTCCATTTCCCACAGTTTTCTACCCTAACAGAGACAGAAATTGTCATCTTTGCAACATTAAATTTTTTGTCTGCAAATGCTTTCAATTTGGATGAGTCCAACATCTTGTTTTGGAAAAAAGTTAAGTCTGTAAATGTCAGTGAAATGTGTATTAACTCTTTACCAAACGACAAAATTTTAGACTGGTCCAAATTGAAAGCACTTGCAGACGACAAAGTAAATGTAACTCAAAAATTGAAATTTATTTCCAGCAGGTTAGAAAACATTATGGGAAAAGGAGAAAATGCTGGTTACCAGTATTTTCTCCTTTTCCCACAATGTTTTCAAAAGGTTTCTATCTCAGGGTCGTAAAAACCAGGGATTGTTTGGTAAAGGGTTAAATAACATACCCAACTTAAGTCAGAAACTGAATGTGCTAGTGGATTTGAGCAAAAATGGAGACTAAAATTTTTCGTGAACTTAAGCCCTGGTATCAGATTTAGACTTTGGCCATTGATTTTTGTTTTCAGATGCTGCCTCCAAGATAAAGATGGAACGCACTTGCAGCCAGTCTGATTATAATCATCAGAATATATTTGGGGATAATGTAACATATTTGTTGCCGAAAACAAGAGATACACAATCGTCTGCGGGAGAGACACTAAATAGTTTGTATGTTTGTGGCATTTGTGGTTTGAATACGAGGTATCCATCTCACTATGAAGTGCACATGAGAACACATACGGGAGAAAAGCCATTTGTATGTAAATTTTGTGGGAAAGGGTTCACTCGGAACTATTGTTTGAAGACTCATATGGGGTTGTTTTGTCAGCGAAAAGAAAAACCTAACTAATAAACCTTTTTTTGCAGTGAAAAGCCAAGGCTTTGATTTTTTTTTCGCAGTCTTTTTACCTGAAGACAAATTTTTTCTCGTAACAAATAAAATATGGCTCAAATGACTTGGATTCTGCTTGAAAGAATAGATGTGTGAAGTAAGGGTGGAGAAAAAGGAGAAATTGACTCTGACCAAAATTTTCTCCTTTTCCTGTAGTGATTTCAAAAGTTTTCATATTCAGGTTAATTTATTAAAACTTAGGATTGTTTGGTAAAAGCTTAACAATAAATAATGTTTCATTAAACCCTTACTAGATGAAACATTTTCAACTTTTCCAACTTGAAAATGTTTTTTGACAGGTCTACTAGTGTAGTTCAAATGATGAAATTTGTCTACCAGAGAAGAGAAAAAATTATTTGAAATGGACAAAATGCTGGCTGCCAGCATTTTCTCCTTTCGTGCAATGTTTTCAGAAACCTCCTTCAATAGGGGCATTCAAGCTGGAGATTGTTTGGCAAAGGGTAAAGGAGGGATCCCCTTTACCACACAGTCCCGAGTTTTAACAACCCTAAGGAAGAAGCCTTTTGAAAACGTTGTGGGAAAAGGAGAAAATGCTTGTAACCAGCATTTTCTCCTTTTCTCACAATATTTCTATAGAGCAATTTTAGATTTGGGCCACATTTACTTTGTCATCTGCGAAAAAAATGCTTTTAATTTGGACTAGTTTTAAATTTTGTTGTTTGGTTAAGATTTAAACCATTGATGCATTTAGGAAAAGTGAAGATAGTAACTGTTCTACTATTAATGACAATTTTAGAGTGAGTGAATGTTGAGTTTGGATTTTATTCTTTCATTTGACAAAAAGATAAACCTGATACAAACTTTGATTGGACAACTTAGTCACATGATTGAAATAGTGACCAATGAGAATGAGTGTTGTACATAACTTGTCATTGAAAAACATCGTCATGTACTGTGCAGTTTATAATTTGATCAGGGTCTGTATTCGCCAGCCACTCTTAAAAATAAAAAAATTGTCTTTTTCTCAAAGATTTTCAAAATTTGAAAGAAACACAACTTCTGATTGGCTAAACCATTTATGGTTTAGCCAATCAGAAGTTCTGTTATGTCTAAATTTAGAAAATTTTGGAGAATAAGACTGAGAACGTTCTTAAGAATGGTTGGTGAATATAGACCCTCTGATCGTGCAGTCTTGATCTACTTCCTACACAAAGACAAAATCAGTTTCATCATAAGAGCCCCTTGTCATCTGAAGATACTGTGAATATTGACAAGTCTACAATTTTGTTGTCTGGTAAACAGTCAGAGTTGATTTACACATTGTGTAGCAGGCAACCTTCTCTGTCTAGTTTTGCTGGGATTGATCTCAGCTTTCAGTTGAATAGCTTTACTCTGAGTTTTAATGACCCTAAGGAAGGAGACTTTTGAAAACAATTTATGAAAAGGAGAAAATGCTGGTAACCAGCATTTTCTACTTTTCCCAAAATGTTTTCTACCCTTTCAGTAACAAATTTCATCATTTGAACCACATTTAATTTCTTCTCTACAAATGCTTTTATTAGAGATAGGTCAGAAATTTTGTTTTGTGGTAAAGTGTTAACTCTCTACACAGAGTTACTTTTCAAGTAATACAATTTATTATTAAGCTGTGATTTGTGAAAAGGACGCTCATTTCATCTGCAAAAAGTATCAACCCTGGTCAGCCTGTGCAGTCAGCACAGACTGACCTGAATCAAAACTTTTTGCTATTAGTTAATTTTCTACATATCAAAAGACCAGTTTACCTGATGATCCAGTCAGTTGTTAGGCAAAACGGATTTTATGGATCAATAATTTTTGATGCCTTGTTTTAGTATAATGGATCATAGAGATGCTTTAAATCCCCTTTTCACAGAGCATAGCCCAGTGATTTTGAAGGGTAAAAATAGTGGAAAATAAGCAGTATCTGTTACTTTTGACAAGTAACGGCTTACTTGTATTCTATGTTTGTGTTAATAGGGATTTAAGAAATTGTTCTCATCTTATATGATACATGCCTGTAGTTTTAAAATGAATAAAGCGTAGAGAAAGATTTGCTTAGACAGTGTTTAGATTAGATGGCACTGGGTCTCAACATTTTCTCCTTTTTCACTTTGCTTTCAAAAGTATCCTTCTGGAGGGTGGTCCAAACAGTAGATTGTGTGGTAAAAGATGGAAACACAAGGGGTCGAGAGGTTAAACCCTATTCCAAAGGATCCAGAGTTTATATTATTGACCTGGATGAACAAGGCTGTAGGAAAGGTCATGTGAAAAGGAAAATAATGTTGGTAACCAGCATTCTTTCCATTTACCACAATGATTTCAAACTTTGGAAAGTTTTTTAAGTTACCTTTAATTTGTTGTCAGCAAAATTTGCTTATAATTTGCACATGCTTAAAATCTTATTGTGTGGTAACTCTGTACCAAACAACAAAATTTTAAACTTGTCTAATTGGAAAGCATATAGGTACAAAGAAAAAGTTTTTTGATTGATGAAATTTGTCTGTGAAAGAGAATATATTGACTGAAAAGGAAAAAAATGCAGGTAACCAGCAATTTTCTATCTCTGCAATGTTTTTAAAAGTTTTGTTCCCCAAGGTCATTAAAACATGGCATTATTTGGTACAGGGAAAAAGCTTCCATATCTGTGTGTGTTGTAGGGGATGAATTCTTGCCAACCGATCCACCATACTTCTTCAAAGACCTTGGCATTAAACGCAAATACCAATGCAAATATTGCGGGAAGTGGCAACCATCAAATTGGGCTTTGAAAATTCACGAGCGAACCCACACAGGCGAAAAACCATTCAAATGCAAGATCTGTGGACATGGGTTTGCGCACAAAAGTAACATGAAAGCCCATTATGCCACCCATTTGAAGGACCCGTTGAAAAATTGATGCCCAGCTTCTAATGTAAGTTTACCCTTTACCACACAATCCAGACCTTAACCCTTTACTACATGCCAAAATTTTAGACTTGTCCATATTGAAAACATTTGGAGAAGACAAGACGAATTTGACTCAAAAATTGCAGTTTGTTATTGGAAGGGTAGAAAACATTTTGGGAAAAGGAGAAAATGCTGGTTACAAGCATTTTCTCCCTTTCCCACAGTGTCTTCAAAAGTCCTCTTTAATAAGGTCGTTAAAACTCAAGATTGTGTGGTAAAGGGTTAAATAATCTGAGGAAGAAGCCTTTTGAAAATAATGCAGGAAAAGGAGAAAATACTAGAAACTGGCATTATCTCTTTTTCACACAGTTTTCTGACCTTTTAAATATAGATTTCAGTTATGAGCCAGATTTATTTTGTAGTCTTCCAAAGCTTTCAATTTTGACATGTCAAAAAATTTCATCTTTTGTAAAGAGGTAAGCCTTTACCAAATAATCCAGAATTTAACTCTACCAAACTGTGCCCGCCAAGGTAGCTTGTGTATTAGACTTGTGACTTGGTGGTTGTGGGTTTGATAGCTGGTTGAGGCAAACTTTCTTTCCCTCAATTTTTCGCCTGTCACCGGATGCGAGAAAAACAGTTTTACTTGGAAAGAAAGTTGTGTCATCACTGTTGTGAGAAAGCCAGGAAACACATGCTTAGGTACACTGTCTGCCGTGATTTGACCTTGCGGTTATAATGGCGTTAAACTCCAATACAAACACACACACACACAAAAAAGTACCAAGTGACAAAAAGTTAAGACGGGTCCAAATTGTCAGAATTTAGAAGACAAATTAAACATGACTCAAAAACTGAAATTCTCCTTAGGAAGGGAAGAAAATATAGTGGGAAAAGGAGACAGTGCTAGGTACCAGCATTTTCTCCTTTTCCACAAATGTTTTCAAAGGCATTTTTCTTAAGGGTTGTTAAAAGTCAGGATTGTGTGGTAAAAGGTTTAACAACCATGAAGAAGAAGGCTTTTGAAAGAAAAATGTTGACAAAGGAGCAGAATGCTGTAAACATACAGATTTTTTATCCTTGTGCATAGATTATGTTTAGCTCGGCTGTTTTGGAAGAAAACACTGAGGTATCGTCGTAGCCCAGGCATCCTCATTGTGTCGTCATCATCGTGCAAAAACTTTTGGCAGTTCTACTTCAAACTTGGAAAAATTGTTTACTATCAAAAGGGGAACCTATATAGCAAGGGAACGTAACAGTCAAAGTATTTTTGACATAGTTATGCCCCTTTTTTACTTAGAATTTTCACTGAAAATCAAGCATCTGCAGCCGAGCTTTGGCACCAGCATGAGGTGCTAATGTTTTGTCTGGAAATGCTTTCAATGTGGACAAGTCTGAAATTTTGTTCGCTTATAATATCCCCAATCTCTGCAAGAGCTCTCTCCCTTAGGGTTGTCTAAACACATGGATTCTGTGGGAAATGGGTTAAAAGATGCTTTCATGTGTATTGTTTTCTTGCTTTTTAAAGAGTGAAAGAAGAAAAAAAAGGCTGTTACTGGTTGGTTGAAACCAGCTATCACCTATGGGATATTAAAATGCCCCCTTTTTCAGTATAAATTGGACACAACCCTTTACCACACAGTCCTGAATTTGAATGACCCTGACTGGAGGGGAGGGTTTAAAAAACATAGGGAGAAAAGGAGAAAATACTGGTGACAAACAATTTTTCCGTTTCTCAACAATTTATCCATATTTAGTTTGTCACCTGAAAAGGGTTTCAATTTGGATGAATTTAAGATTTTGTTGTTTGGTAAAGAATTAACCCTTTGTCACACAATCCTGAGTTGTAACAATCCTTTAGGAAAAAGCTATTTGAAATTATTGTGGGAAAAGGAGAAAACACTTTCCGTTTGGACAAGTCTAAAATTTTGTCTTATGGGAAGATTTAAATTACACCATTCCGTTCATTTAAGGCAAGTCAGAGATATTTTCCTCTGATAAAAAAGTTTCCTAAAACCTGTTTGTGGAATTCGCAATAGAATATCTGATGTTAGCAAGCTTGTAATAGGCTTAGACTCGTCCACATTGAAAGCATTTGCAAATGACAAGGTAAATAAATATGACTCAAATGATGAAATTCGTCTTTGAAAGGGTAGAAAATGGTTTACAAGCATTTTCTACCTTTCCCACAATGTTTTCAAAGGCCTTCTTTTTTCAAGGTCATTAATTAAAAGTTAAGATAGTATAGTAGAAGGTGAACAAGTAACATGTAAATGGCTCCTTTCCCACCTGATCCAGCCTCATCTCTTCTTTCAGATGCACGTCTCAAAGAGGATGTACGTCAAGGCTATGGATACCGTGTGAACCAAATTTCACTTCTAGCGTGTCACATCTGTAATAAGTATATGCCCTCAAAGTCAGCTCTAACATTACATTTGAGGACACATACGGGAGAGAAGCCCTTTCAGTGCTCATTCTGTGAATTTCGGTTTTCTCATAAGAGTAACATGACGA
Source organism: Hippopus hippopus (assembly GCA_946811185.2). Classification (NCBI taxonomy): domain Eukaryota; kingdom Metazoa; phylum Mollusca; class Bivalvia; order Cardiida; family Cardiidae; genus Hippopus; species Hippopus hippopus. Next base: position 9,059,634 of record OX328113.1, on the reverse strand, counting down.
GACATATTCATACTGTTCATTTTGATAAACCTGTTTGAAAGCAAAGTGATAAAAAACAAACATTGAGTATGTTGAACATTTTATGAAGTGACAAAATTTTTTTCAATGGTACAACTTGAAAGTAATTTGCAGATGAGAAAATGAATTGTGCCTCAAATGGTAGCCAGTTTTTTATCTCCACTGCCCACAGTGTTTTCTAAAGTTTTCTCTACCAGGGTCTTTAACTCTGGACTGAGTGGTAAATGGTTAACTCTCTGCCAAACAACAAAATGGCAAGCAGCATTTTCTTCTTTTCCCACAATTTTGTCAAGAGGTTTTCTTCCTTAAGGTGGTTGAAACAGGTTGATTAACCATTTAGCACACAAACCTTAATTTTAATGAGGTTTTGCTTAGTTAGACACCATAATGCAAACAGACCATACAATGCTAATCAATCAAATGTCAATTTTACTATGCCTCATCTGCATCCAATGGTGTGCACACAGAATTTTCACGCAATCTCTACGGCGAACCAATCAGGAATCACATATGAGATATAGTTACTGCCCATAATTTTTAAAGCCACCGCTTTGATTTTGGGTCATATAGTGTGCATCTTGTCAAAAATCGAAGACTAGCATTATATGGTGTATATTTAGCGATGACCATTTTAATGACCTCAAGGAAGAAGGGATATCTAATCTGTTGTGCAAATGCTTTAACCCATAAAGCGCATAAACTGATGGAAATTATTTTTGTGGACAGTGTAGATCAAGATCAGACTGAACAGAACATCCAGTCTAATCTTGGATATACACTGTCTGCTACTGTGGTACATATTCTGGCCATAACTACTGTGAAAATTCGGTATTTCGGGTTCTTTTCATAATAGAAGTAGTTTGTTATATCAATTCAGCACTATAAGTATGAACCAGTAAGCTGCTAAGTTAAAGAAAAAAGATTTTCAACCAGTAGTGAAATCCCAAAGTCGGTGATTGAAAAATCTTTCTGTATTGGATAGTGTAGATCCAAGATCCGACTTCACATTTGGTGCAGTCTGATCTTGATCTACACTTGTCTACAAAAGCCCACAAAGTTGCGCTTAGCAGGCTAAGTGTTAAATTTAGGCAAGCCGAAAATTTTGTCATTTAGTTAGTGGTTTCACCTTTTCTGTATATGTATGAAATACATGATGGAAAACTCAACTTTATTTTTGTCATTTTTTTCCCACCTCAATTATCTCTCATACAGATCTTCTGTAATCCTTTTTAAACCCCACTAAAAGCTTATTTTTTGGCATTGTCTTTTTCTCCAGCTCACCTGGTCTTCTATGTCATCCTCCAGTCTTCTTTTTTTTCCTGCGTGTTGAAATATATGCCTCCTTTTGGCAGCAAATATTTGTTCAACCTTGCTCAATGCAGAGACTTGTTTCAGTCAATTTTTGAGGGGGTTGTAAGGATAGTCACTCTGTTACCATTCCTTGTGTATCAGTGGCTTCAAAGACAAATTGCATCTTTTGAGTCACTTCTAATTTGTTTTCTGTAAATGTTTTCAATATAAAGGAGTCAAAATTCTGTTGTAAGAAGTTGGAACCAAATAGAAAAGGGGCTCTGGAGAAAACATTACAAGTGTATAGATTTAAAAAGTGCAGTGACTATTTGTACTTCTTTGTATTCTAGGCATGCCAGAAAACCTTGGTCTGAAAACAATACACCGTTGTAAATATTGCGGGAAGATCCAGTCCTCCAAATGGGCTCTGAACTTGCATGAGAGAACACACACGGGTGAAAAACCTTTCGAATGTAAGATCTGTGGACACAGGGTTGCTCACAAGGGGAATCTTAGATCTCACTATGCAAAGCATTTGAACGAAGGATATAAGTTTTAACGTAAGTTTCTTAACTGCAACACTACCTATTGTCGGCATGTAAGATCTGTGGACACAGGGTCACTCATGAGGGGAATCTTAGATCTCACTTTGCAAAGCATTTGAATGAAGGATAAAGTTTTAACATAATTTTCTTTACTGCAACACAACATAGTGTCAGCCCAAACACGACATAGTGTCTGTCCAAACATCAGTCGCTCCGTTAATACTCTATTCTGTGCTGTCTGAGATCTGAGAAAAGGATTTTCTCGTTTTCCAACATTTTTCACTGTATCACTCACTACTGCTATAATTGGAGCCACATTTTATGCGTTGTTTGAAAAAATGCTTTAAATTTGGAAAATGCTATTATTTTCTGGCAAAGAGATGTAATCATTTGGATATTCTCTCTCATGTGTGTTTCAGAAACGTCTGTCATCTCGAGCCTTATTGGGTCAGCAGCCAGGTACTCTTGTAGTGTCTGCGGGAAACACCATGCATCGAGACTGGCCCTAGAAATTCACTTTCGGAAGCATACAGGGGAAAAACCGTTTCACTGTGACTATTGTGATAGACGATTTGCAAACAAGAGCAATCAAAGGAAACATGTATACTTAGCGCATCAAGTCAAGGACCTATAACTCTTTACCAAACAGCAAAATTGTTGGCTTGTCCAAGTGAAAAGCCTATGGAGACAATACCTTTGTCTCTAATAGTGGAAATCAACAGTTTTTCCTTTTCCAACTGTTTTTTTTTTTCAATAGCCCTCTTCTTCGAGGTTTTTTAAAACTTTTAAACAACCAAAACAGGTGATAGAGCTGTGGAGAGTGTGAGCAAGGTCAGACTGCATGCCAAATACGTAAATGCAAAGGGCAAGATGATATTTAAAATTACTCTCTAGTAAAATGGCATATGACTGAAAGACTGTTTCCAACTGTCAGACCTCACAAGTATACATTCTAGAATGCTCTTTCTGTAGATAAGTCTAAAAGTTTGTCTTACGTTAAAGAGCTGAAGAAGTATAAAGAAAATGCCTTCTGTTTGAATGATATTTGAATGGTATCAAGAAAATTATTTGACAAGACCTGAGTGCCAATACCAAGTAATAGCTGAATATCCCACAATGCTTTCAAAGTGTCTTTATAGTTTGTCAGAGTTATTTTGTCAGTTGAACAGTACATTTTGTCTTTCAAATCATTAGAACTCTAGTTTGTGGTGTCATTTCAGCCTGTTCTTTGAGTGAAAGTAAGAAAAAAAAAGTAAAAGAAAATAGCTTGAGTTTTCTTTTGTGGGTGAGCGATTCAGGGCAATCTTGGCCCTCTTGGATTTTTTTTTTGGTTTTTCATACTTCAGATATTTGAATTTGTGTAGACATGCCATCAGATGTGTTACCTTCTGCCTTGTGGTAAAAGTGCAGTCACAAAAGCCTTCAGGGTCATTAACACTTAACCCTATACTACACAGTCTTGAGTTTTAAGGACCCTGAGGAAGAACGCTTTTGAAAACATTGATGGAAAAATAGAAAATGCTTTTCCCTCTTTTTTTTCCACCTTGTCAACGCTAGAAATTATCATTTGAACTACATTTATTTTGTCATCTGCAAATGCTTTCAGTTTTGTAGAGTCCAAAATTTTGTCCTTTGGTTAAGAATTAAAGGGCCTTTTACAATTATAGTTGTCTTTTTGGCCAGTATAGATCAAGGTCAGATTGCACAAAACATGCAGTCTTGCCCTTGATTTACACTGTCTGCTTTGCTGAGACCTGATGACAAGGAGTGGCATTAACCCTTTACCACACAATCCCGACTTTTAACGACCCTGAAAAAGAAGCCTTTAGAAAACATTATGGGAAAAGTAGAAAATGCTTGTAACCAGCATTTTCTCCTTTTCCCACAATGCTTTCTACCCTTCCCGAAACAAATTTTAATTTTTCAGTCACTTTGATTTTGTCGTCTGCTAATGCTTTCAATTTCTACTTGTCTAAAATTTTGTCGTTTGGTAAATAGTTAAAATTGAAATTATGTTTGTCTTATTTCTAGATCGAAAATGTCCCAAGGGTTTATTTGGCCCTCTGCAGATTAAAACTTGGGATTGTGTGGGAGAGGGTTAAAGACTTCTCTTTACCTTACAAGAAATTATTGGGCTAATCCATAGAGTATTTCCATATACAATAAAATATCGGAATTGTCAAATGTGTAAGCAATGGAAGACAACATATTAAATGTAGCTGAAATGATGGTATTTGCCTCCAAAGTATAGAAAACCTAATGGGAAAAAGAGAAAATGCTGGTTTACCAGCATTTTGTCATTTTCCCACAAGGTTTTTTCATAAAGCTATTTCCTCAGAGCTGTTCAAACTCGGGATTGTGCGGTAAACGGTTAAGCCCATCCAATGATCACAGACTCTGTCCTTTTCTGTTGCAGGCAGGGCAAATGCAGGAATGGAGTTGCCTCAAATTAAGCCAACACCGTACCTTACTCACTTATTGAATACGGGAACAAATGCTAGTGGTATTTTGTTACAGTCGGGCCAAAGTTCATGTCAAGCAAATCTTACGTTACAAGAAAGCATATCTAGTGATAGTGAAATTTCCTACCCTTCGTTGCCACAAAGTGTGTCCGGTATGAGTGAAATATCTGATCCTTCCTTGCAACGTCACTGGTGCAACATTTGTGGCAAGATCTCAAGTTCACCCGCAAAACTGAAAATTCATATGAGAAAACACACAGGTGAAAGGCCGTTCAAGTGTGAATATTGTTCGTTACGGTTTAACAACAGAAGCAACTTATATCAGCATCAACGTGCAGTGCACAAAGTTATATTAAACTTTACAAATACTTGGAGATCGCAAGATCCAAGTTGACTGCTTATTGCGGAGGTGAGATTATTGGTAATTGAGGAGGGATAACAAGGTTGCTTAACTCTTTACCACACGACATAATTGTAGACTAGTCCAAATTGGAAGCATTTGCAGACGACAAAATTAATGTGAAACAAAAAAATAGAAATTTGTTTTGGGAAGGGAAGAAAATGGGGGAAAAGGAGGAAATGCTGGTTACCAGCATTTTCTCCTTTTCCCACAATGTTTTCAAAAGGCTTCTTTCTCAGGGTCATGAAAACCAGGGATTGTTTGGGAAAGGGTTAACTGTCAGATGGTTATATTTATATATGTGGTTCCTGTTACCTGACCGTGTCATATTTTCACGCCCCACACGAAACATTTTTTTCACCAGTTGTTTAATATTTTATCACACCTTAACCCTTTATATACTACACAAGTTATGTACACTAAGCACTGCCCAGTATTCACTGATAGGCAATGCAGGCTGATTGTCAGGTAGAATACTAGCCTCAAAATGGCTTCCAACAGGCTGCCAAAGTAAAAGTGACACAGCTTCACATTACACTGTTTTTCAAAGCTTTTTGATGATTTGACAAAGTAACTAAAGTTTAGTACTTACAGACTTTCAATCTTTTTTAATCCAAAGGTGTTTCCAGTCAAAAAAGCAATGATTATGTACAAATATTCTGTACAAATTCCTTCTGACATAGAGATCCACAGGTGGATTCTGTTTTTCACTATTGACACTCTGTAGCATGTTTTAAAGTATAATTGTTCCTGACACATATTCAATATCGTTTTTATTATTTTTTCATGCAAGGGGAATTTAAGTATCTGCATGAAAAATAAAATAACTCTCCCACAAGCGCATGTATTTCTACCAGAGTTGTTGGGTGCTAAATATGGTCAGCCTTTTCAGAGTTCATTCTCACAGCGCAATTGTTTGTCTCTGGGACATTATATTGCATCAGATGATTTTGAAAGGATTGCAGAAAAAATTTGTCATTTTTTCTCTTGTTCTCTGCTGTTCCGAGTTAAAAACCTTTGCATAAACGGTCACCAGAAAAGAATTACTTTCGCTTTGAACCTCCAACGGTTGAACTCGACACGGCCGCGTCGATCTCATTCTCCGACTCATCATTGTCCGATTTCTTTTGTCAAATATGGGCTAATATCAATATCAAAACAATATTTAGTTATTCAAACATATTATCCACCGATAGAAAGTCGATCTCTGTGCAAAAACCCCTCGAATTTGCTGTAACTTCAACTATCATAACTCGCCATTGTTTTCGAAATTCTCTGAACACACGCCGTGTAATAAAGGTCGGAAAATACCTCGCATTCTTTTGATTTGAGCTAAAAATAGTAGCTTTACACACCACAGAAATGAGAAACATTATTTGATTGGATAATGATTTCAGATTTGTTGCATTTTGGGTAGGTTTGAACCAATCGGCCTCTTTTTAACATCAGTCTTCTAGAACCTACCAAAATGCGTCACTGGGATTTCCTAGAGTGGAAAACACGGCACGGCATAGCGTCACTCGGATTACAAGCCAGGTAATTTACAACGCGTATTCGCTGCACTGGGATTTCAGGGGTAGTATTTTTCGACGCTCTCTCGCGTCTCTCGTATATAAAGGGTTAATGTTATTGTTATCCTCAAAAAATTAAGAAAATTTTTTGTTGTTTTTCCTCTATTAATTGCCCCTGAGGCAGGCGTGTTTGAAAAAAAAAAGAAGAAATCCCACATACTGACCTTAATTTGCAGAAATATGTAACTGGAGCCACACATATATTTTGTTTTAGCCTTATCAGGGTTCAATGCATCTGCAATTAGTTTTGACTCATGTCAAGTTGCGCAGCAGGAAAAGGCTGTTTTGAGTAAAAACTTTTTGCTATTGTTTAATTTTCTGCATGTAAAAGGACCATTCTACCTTATGATTTCTTTAGAGTCTGTTCTTAGACAAAATGGGTTTAATTGAGCTTTAATGACTTGCTCAAGGTAAAATGCATCACAGAGATGCATTAACCCTTTACCACACGGCAAAATTTAAGACCTATCCAAATTGAAAGCATTTGCAGACGACAATTTCATAGTTGCTCAAATGACGCAACTTTTCTTTGATAGTGTAGAAAACTTTGTGGGTAAAGGAGAAAATGCTGGTTACCAGCATTTTCTCCTTTTCCCACAATGTTTTCAAAAGGCCTCTTCTTCAGGGGCGTTAAAAGGCGTCATTGTGTGGTAAAGGGTTAACCTTTGAACACACAATGCTGACTTAAAACAACCCTGAGAAATAAAGCATTGGTAAATGTCATGAAAAAAAGGAGGAAACAGTGGTGACCAGCATTTTCTTCTTTCCTGACAATGTTTTCTTCCCTTCCCTAAATAAATTTAACCTTTTGAATCACATTTTTGTTGTCTGTAAATGACTGCGTTGGAAAGGTCTAGAAATATTTTATATGTTGAAGAATTAAACCCCCTTTTGCCAGAACATGCCTCATTTTCAGAAACCATGTGACAAAATAAAGAACCATTTATCAATCTTCAGATATGGGATCATGACTGACCATACATATAGGATCTGACATGAGCTGGTGTTTAAGATAAAATTTAATTAAACACGTCTACCAAAAAATCTTTTTGGCGAGGTTAATAACATTTTTTGTGGACAAGTATAATAAATGTTTACCTCAAAAGCCAATGAATGTCAGATTCTTTTTATCACATAAGGCCTAACAAAAAAATCTGTGTTTAGGGTTGTGGTCCAATATGCTGTAGGTAGGCAGGGTTTTCCATGAGGCACAAATCCTGCGTCAATGATGCTTTTTAAACTCAAATGTCCCCAAAATAAACAACTGCGCAATCAGTGATGCAGCTGTCTAAAATCTAAATCATCTAGGAAATCGAATAAATCGTCATTAATCCAAGTCTGATATTGCTTCAACATCAGACGAACATCGTTCTTCTTTTAACTATAGGTTTATTTTAGATAAAAGTGATTTTCAGGTAATTTATTTATAGAATTTATAAGGCTGGTTTACGCATTTTTACAGTGTAGTGCCAGGGACAGTTGTAAGTACATGCCCAGTCATAGTCTTTGTTGGATTCTCTATGTTTTGTATCCAAATTTTCCTGACTTCTGGTAAATAAAAGTACACGTTACCAGTCTCTACGACGTAAACTGTAGCATTCTTTTTTTCTGCTTCCTATAGTTGCCGATAACACCATATTAAGCAGCAATTCGGAAGGCAATATATCATCTGTCAAAAATTGAAGTTGACCCCTCCACCAGAACTAGTTTAAAGACTTTATTTGGTTGGAGTTTAAAGGTGAAATGTATTGTAAGCTGTGCTTGAAGAAGAAAAGACCCATTTATTTTGACGAACCCCCCCCCCCCCCCCCAAAAATTTTTTTTTTTTAAAGAAATGACCCTCAACTAGAGAGACAAACATTTTCGCCTTTTCCCACAAAATTTTCTACTCAGTTAAAGGCCAGTTTTACAATTTGAGTGGCCCTTGATTTGTCAGCTGCATATGGTTTGAATTTGGACAAACCTTAATTTTTGCTGTGTAGTAAAGAGTTAACTCTTTACCAAACGACAAAATTTTAGACTTGTCCAAATTGAAAGCATTTGCAGACAACAAAATAAATGTGAATCTCAAATTGAAATTTGTTTTGTGAAGGGTAGAAAACGTGGGAAAAGGAGAAAATGCTGGTTACCAGCATTTTCTTCTTTTCCCATAATGTTTTCAAAAGGCTTCTTTCTCAGTCGTTAAAAGTCGGGATTGTATGGTAAAGAGTTAAAAGAAAGAAAAATCATTGTTTGGGGTTCATATCTTGCTGTCTGCAAATGCCTTAATTTTTGATGAGTCCATGTTTTTCTTTTTGCCTGGTAAAAAGTTTCGAGAAAAATGTGAAGTATGCAATACAAAGAAGGAAGAACGAGGGAAAAACGGTGATTTTAATGATACTTGCATTGTATGTAACGATGTAGCATGAAACACAAGCATGAACAGTGTAAAGACAAGCCCAAAATGTTAGACTTAGTACTTCATTGATGATAAAATAGTATTTCAACTAAAAGCTTTGTCAATGTTTCTTTTGGTCCTTCTCAACCCTTTAGGCTGAGCCACGGCAGGGCATTTGTTAGGGTACAGGACTTGAGTCTCTTGTTCAAATACCTAGCTTGGCCAATTTTTTTGCGAGGATTGATGATAGTCATTACAACATGATTCATCTCACTGCTGATAATTGTTTCAACAATACTTATGTGATAAAAGCAGCCAGTTGCTTGGGAAGAAGATTGTGCAAAGTACTGGTAACTGTAACAGAAACTCCAGGAAAGCATGGATAGGTACACTGGCTGCAGCCATACAACTAAAATATTTGAAAGCGGAATTTTACACCATACAATCAATTGACTTTTTTACCCTTTATCAGCCAATCACATGAATTTTTACGATGCTAAACAGATGACTGGAGACTAGCACTTTCTTATTTTCCCACATAATTATTTTCTTCCCTTCCTAAAAGGAATCAAATCAGCCTAATTTACACTATGGCCTGCAAATACTTACACCCTTTTACCTCTGAAATAAATCCTGTGTTTTCACGATCCCGAGGAAGAAGGCTTTTGAAAACAGGGAAAGGAAGAAAATGCTGTTAGCAGCTTTTTCCCCTTTTCCAACAATGTTTTCTATCCTTTGAAAGACTGTTTTATGTTTTGAGTAACATTTTAGTAGGATTTGATTTGTTGTTTCCAAATGCCAACAGTTTGGACCAGGCTAAAAATTTTGTTGTCTGGTAAAGAGTAACAACATGGACTAATCTGGACATACTGAAAACAAGAAATTCCATTATTGGTGTCAGCGTTGGAGAGAGATCGGGAAAAACAAATTTGAATTTTACTCATTAAGTCCCTTATATCCTTCTACCAAATGTTGATCAGAATTAAATCCTTTTGCCACAATATCCGTTAACAATTCCAAAAAAAAATTTTTTTTGGGGGGGGGATATCTCTCTATCAGTGTAGATCAAGATCAGACTGCATGTTCTTTGCTGTCTGATCTTGATTTACACTGGCCGCAAAAGCACCTTGAGTCATGCTAATCAGCCTAAGGATTGTCTGGTAAAAGGTTAACTCTTTCCCATACGACAAAATTGGGGACTTGTCCAAAGTGAAAACATTGGCAGATGACAACACAAACGTGGCTCAAATGATAGACTTTGATATGATAGAAAACATGGAGGGAAAAGGGGAAAATGCTGGTTATCAGCATTTTCTCCTTTTCACTCCATGTTTTCAAAAGGCTTCTTTCTCAGGATTGTTAACCCTTAGGCTGCTAAGCGTGACTCACAGACCTTTTGCATACAGTCTGATCATGGATCTACACTGTCCGATAAAGAGAATTTTTTTCTGCAAAAAGGAACTTGAAAAAGCATCATCCAGGTTTTTACTATCTACTTGAAAGTTTGATTTAACTTATTTTGCACGATAAGGGTTAAAAGCAGATCTGAAATACGCCTGTCCGACAGACATGACCGACGAATCTTGACAAGGACCGACAATTTTTCAGGCAGGATTGGTCACACTGTCAGGCATTTATTCCGAGTTGCTGAAAAGGTAATAGCAACATTTCGGACAAAAATAGCGTCGTTAAGATATTACGAAGGTGCTAAACCTGATAAAAAAAGAAAATCAACGTCAAAGGAGCATGCTGAAAAGAAAAAAGAATATGAATAGAAGAGACCGGAGGGAAAATTTTGTTACCTTTCTTTCTTATGTTTTCTTTTCTTTGTGAAATTTAATTCGGTTTGACAGATTTTCATTCGGTGTGACAGATTTTCAGGACTCGTCTGACCGAATGTCTGACACTTTTTATGAACTTTCGGGAAGTCGGAAATTGTGTGGTGCAGGGTTAACATACCCTTGTCCTTGTCTATTTCAGGCATAAGCTTGGGAGAGACGAAAGGCAGTGGGAGAAAGATCAGGGATACGACTTGTCACACCTGTGGGAGAGTCATGGCAACGAAATCTGCCCTAACTATACATATAAGAACACACGAAGAAAAACCATATAAATGCTCTGTGTGTAAGAGAGGGTTTGCTCACATAGGCAACATGGTTCAACACTATCATAATAAGCATTCTAAAGACAGGCAGCGGCTTTTGTCGCAGATTGAGAAGAATTTGAACAATCTCTGAAATGAAATTTTTCTGCCCAAATGTTAGTTTTCATGTTAACGCTGTTTTCCTAGCTGTAGGATATGTTTGTAGTTTCAACTAAAGGGCAACATGTTTCAGGACTATAATAATGAACATTTAACCCTTTATATACGAGTACCGCCGTAGCGCGTCGGAAAATACTACCCTCGAAATCCCAGAGACGAGATAACACGGTGTAATTTTACCTGTATTGTAATCCTAGAGACGAGTTCCCTCGGTGCTGTTTACCATCCTGGAAATCCCAGTGATGCGTTTTCGTATGGAAAACACCCGATGTTAAAAATTAGCCGTTTGGCTTAAACCAACCCACAATGCAAAAATTCAAATACTTTCTCCAATCAAATAATGTTTCACAATTCAGAAATACGTAATACTTCTATTTTTATCTTTCAAACAAAGGAATGCGAGGGGATTTTCCTATCGTTATGCTCTTCGTTACCATTCAAATGTGAAATCGAAAACAATGGCGTCTTACGACAGTGATAGTGATAGCGAATTTGAGGGATTTTCCCAGGAATATCTTCTTTCTGTTAACGAAAGAGGGGATTATTTGAGCGAGGATGGATCAGATATCAGAACAAGTCCAGTCTCCATGCCTGAAATTAGCGAGGACGAGTCAGAAGAAGAGCCCGTTGCGTCGGTGTGGAGTTCAAATCTCCGATCGTTTGAGGTCAAGGAATTCTCGTCGAACGTAGGTGCTGCTTTTGACATGGGCCCAGGAAAGAATGAGAGAGATTGTTTTCAGAAATTCTTTCCCGATCATCTTGTGCAGGGAATTGTTTTAGAAACCAACAATACGCAACGAGAACGATCGCAGATAAGGCCGACCCAAAATGGTATCCAATGACGCTGGCAGAGATGTATGCGTTCCTGTGGATTTTTGTGATTTTTAGTATCATGCAGATATCAAAAATCTCCATTGCATGGAACACTGCATCATACTTTGGTTTGCCAGGGGTTCCAGATATAGTGACCAGAGAGAGATTTGAAAAGCTGTGTAAATACTTTCATGTAAATGACAGCCAAACAAATCCTCCTAGAGGGACAGCCGGTCATGACAAATTACATCATATCAGACCAGTATATGATGTTGTCAATTCACTCTGTTTAGAGAATTATGACCCTCCCCAGGCTCAATCAATTGATGAGGGGATGATAGCCTACAAAGGCAGGCTGTCATTCAAACAGTATTTACCGGCCAAGCCAACAAAATTTGGCATTAAGGTTTGGGAATGAGCACACCCGAAGACAGGTTATGTGCATGAATTCCAAGTCTATGTCGGTAAACCTGACTCACTAAGAGGGCAGCGAGTAACAGAAGAAGGCTTAGGAACCAGAGTAGTCAAAGACTTGACAAGAAATATCCGTGGAAAATACCACCACATTTACATGGATAATTTTTTTTCAAGTCCTAAGCTTTTTGAAGATCTTCTCCTGGATGACATCTACTGCTGTGGAACAGTCAGATGTAGCCAAAAAGGCCTTCCAGAGTCACTTAAAAAACCTCGAGAAGTGACAAAACAAGGAGACATGTAAAGCCTCCAAAAAGACACTATGATTAGTGTTGCATGGAAGGACAAAAAGCTGGTGCATTTGCTTTTTAATAACCTGGACCCAAATCAGCTGTCACATGTTACACACAGACAAAAAGATGGTCGCACCAAGGATATACAATGTCCAAAAGTGGCCGATGTCTACTCCAAACATAAAGGAGGTGTGGACATAGCTGACCAAAACAGAATGCAGCATACAACTGCTAGGAAGGCAAAAAAGTGGTGGAAACATCTGTTTTGGTTTTTGTTTGACACTGCTTTGTGCAATGCTCTTGTCTGCATGAAAGAGTCCCCTAATCACCAGCTTAAAACTAAGTCTGGGAAATCCAAGAAGAGAACACACATAGATTTTAGAATGAATCTTGCAAGACAGCTTGTTGCTGGTTTCATTGGATCAAGAAAGCGGCGTGCTCCTTCAAATTTGGATTCAGAGGGAACTCGGCACTGGCCAACTAAATTTTCTAAGAGAGGCCAGTGTGTTAACTGCAGTAAAGAGGGTCGACACCATGAAGTACTCCTTGGCTGTAAGCAGTGTCAAAAACATTTTTGTGTTGATGATGACTGTTTTGAAAAATATCTCACACAACTTTTGAAAAACTAAAAATGGGTCCTCTGTTGCTCAGCAGTAAAGTGTCAAAAGGCCTGGGGTTCGAGCCTGAAACTTCTGAGTAGGTAGGGATTGCCCAACCACTCGATTATGGCCTACATGCATATCAGGATCGATCTTCGGTAAGACACTTAAGTGTCCTTCCACTGTACTGGTGAAACCCAGGAAATGCACGGATATGTGAACTGTCACAGTGATACGGGTGATATTAAATGTTGAAAGAAGTGCAAAAAATTAATAAATCAGTAGAATAGGATTCAATAAAAAAACAAAAAAAAAAAGTGAAATTTTACAAAGTGTATTTCAGTGGTGCAGTGAAAGTTAATTTAGTGTTAGTTTAGTGTTAAAAAATAAAAATAAAACAAAAACAGAACAAAAGAAAGACATTGAACATAGTTTTTTGTAGTGTATAGTGACTAGGGTGATTGACATTTGAAACTACAGTTTTTTTTTCTCATAACTGGATATACATATTGGATTAAAAAGCACAAGAAATGCCTGTAAGTACAAAACTTTTATTTCTAGGTTAAGTTATCAAATAGTTTAGAAAAACAATGTCATGTTTAACTATGCCAATTTTGTAAACATCTCTGCTTGCAGCCATTTTGATGCTAGTATTCTACCTAGCAACAAGCCTGTGTAGCTTATCAGTAAACACTGCACAGTGCTTAGTGTACACAAGTGGTGTAGTAAATAACGGGTTAAAGGAGAGGTAGGGGCTCATGCTGCGGCCTGAAAAGAATGTGAGCCATACTTTGTTAAAAGGGGCTTTGATTGATTTGCAAAAAGTATCAACCAAAGTCACCCCGTGCAGTCTGCACAGGCTTACCTTGATGGAAATGTTTTGCTACTGGTCAATTTTCTTCGTATCAAATGACTAATCTATCTTATGATTGAGTTGGTTGTTACACAAAATGGATCGTTATGGATCCATAATCATGTGATGACTTGCTTGGTATGATGCATCTCAGAGATGCATTAAATCATTTCATCCTAGACCATTTTCTCAAGTATGAATTGCTCAAATTAAGCAACACCGTAACTTTCTCACTTATTGAATACGGGAACAAAATGCTAGTGGTATTTTGTTATAGTCAGGCCAAAGTTCACTTCAAGCAAATCTTACATTACAAGAAAGCATATTTAGTACTAGTAAAATTTCCTACCCTTCATTGCCAAAAAGTGTATCCAGCACGAGTGAAATTTCTGATCCTTCTTTGCATCGTCACTGGTGCAGCATTTGCGGCAAGATCACAAGTTCACCTGCAAAACTGAAAATTCATATGAGAAAACACACAGGCGAAAGGCCGTTCAAGTGTGAATATTGTTCGTTGTGGTTTAACAACAAAAGCAACTTGTATCAGCATCAACATGCAGTGCACAAAGTTACATTAACCTTTAGCAATACTTGGAGATCGCAAGATCCAAGTTGACCCCTTATTGCGGAGGAGAGATTATTGGTAATTGAGGAGGAGGAATAACAAGGTTTGCTTAGCTGTCAAATGGCTATATTTATATGAGCCATGCTGTGAAAAGGGGGCTTAATGCCTATGCAAAAAGTATTGACCAAGGTCAGCCTGCGCAGTCCGCGCAGGCTGACCTGGGCCGAAACTTCGCTATTGGTCAATTTTCTGTATGTTCAAGGACCAGTCTACCTAATGATTCAGTCAGTTGTTAAGAATAAATAGATTTTATAGATTTACAATCATGTGATTACTTGCTATTTCATATGGTGAAGAATTAAACCCCCTTTGCCAGAGCATGCCTCATTTTCAGAAACCGTGTGACAAAATAAAGAACCATACAATTTTATCTATCTTAGATGCTGGATCATGACTTACCATACATAATTATAGGATCTTACATGAGTTTGTGTTTGAGATAAAATTTTATTAAACAAGTCAACAAAAAAATGTTTTTTTTGTTTTCCTCAAGAGCCAATGAATGTCGGATTTATTTTATCAACAAGGTCTAACAAAAAAATATCTGTACAGGGTGTCCGGAAAGTAAGGTAACAGTTTTGTTCATTTATAACATGGCTTTAAAAATCAAATAAAGAGATAGAAAGAAAAATATGTGTATATAAAATATGCAAGTTTTTTGTGTGGTAATTTCATTTTATTTTCATAACATTACACACTTTTACACAGATTTCAAATCAGATGTACCTTTTTAGCTCACCTGAGCACGAAGTGCTCAGGATGAGCTATTGTGATCACTCACCGTCCGTCTGCGTCTGTCGTCGTCCGTCCATCGTCCGTCCGTCCGTTCACATTTCTTTGTTTACACTCTAACATCTACAAATATTAACCAATCAGCACCAAACTTGGTCAAAATATATATGACCATAAGATCTTGGATGAGTTCGATTATGGGTCTAATCGGACCAGAACAACTGGAGTTATTTGCCCTTGAATTAGAAAAATTGCTATATTTGACTTTGTTTACACTCTAGCATCTACAAATATCAACCAATAAGTACCAAACTTGGTCAAAATATATATGACCATAAGATCTCAGATGAGTTCAATTATGGGTCTAGTCGGATCAGAACAACTGGAGTTATTTGCCCTTGAATTAGAAAAATTGTTATGTTTGACTTTGTTTACACTCTAGCATCTACAATTTTTAACCAATCAGCATCAAACTTGGTCAAAATACTTATGACCATAAGATCTCGGATGAGTTCGATTATGGGTCTAATCGGACCAGAACAACTGGAGTTATTTGCCCTTGAATTAGAAAGTTCTTTAGAATAGTTCTTTGTCCGGAGCATAACTTTGTCATCTCCAGTCCTATTGACTTGAAACTTGGCATTTGTGTTTGTTGCAATAATACGGAGTGCAGTGCAAAAGAACCATAACTCTACCTCGTACTGTCTATGAGTTATTTCCCTTTGATCGTCATTTTTACAGCATTTTTTGCTTGTCTGGAATATAACTTTGTCATCTCTAGCCTGAACATCTTCAAATTTGGTATGCATGATTGTTGAAAAATTACGGAGTGCAATGAATAAGAACCATAACTCTTCATAGCACGAATTTTGAGTTATTCCACCTTTGACCCTCATTTTTATAGCATTTCTTGCTTGTCCGGAGCAAAACTTTGTCATCTTAAGTAGGAATGACTTGAAATATGGTATGCTTATTTGTTGCAATATTTGTAAGTGCAGTGCACAAGAATTGTAACTCTACCTCGTGCTGTCTTTGAGTTATTTCCGTTTGATCGTCATTTTTACAGCATTTAGTGCTTGTCCGGAATATAACTTGTCATCTCAAGTCAGAACGACTTCAAACTTGGTATGCATGTTTGTTGCAATATTAACAAGTACAGTGCGCAAGAACAATAACTCTACCTAGCGTGGATTTTGAGTAATTCCACTTTGATCTTCATTTTTACAGTATTTCTTGCTTGTCTGGAACGGAACTTTGAAGTCTCAAGTCAAATTGACTTGAGACTTGGTAAACATGTTTGTTGCATTACCTGCCCTTTGCGATTATTATACCTCCTTGACAACTGGCGGTGGGACGGGCATATCTTGTGACAATTTGCCGCTCTTGTTTCATTATCATTTGGCCTTGAACCTCGATATTTGGTATTTATCTTCATTGTAGACCTTTATTGCTTAGTACTCAGGTGAGCGATATAGGACCATCATGGTCCTCTTGTTTGTCATTGGCGTCATTTTAGTAATTAATAACGTTTTGAATCTGACGGCCTTTTATTCTCTTTCTTTTCCGTACACGCACGATAAAATTGTCAATCACTGTAGGACACATTCCAATATCAGTCTTTTTATTATACCTATAATGTTCTTTAACTACATTTTTGTGCTGTCTTGGTTGGGATCGTAGACCTTTGACTTCAAAATACTGCAAAGGAAGAAGTCGCACAGGTTGAGGTGTGCAGGCCACGATATTCAGCAATCTTTTACCTCTTGATATCGTTTTGATATTATCCGATCACCGAATTTATTGTATAAAAAGTCTGTCACAGATTTAGATGTGTGTGCCGTAGCACTATCCTGCATTAAACAATTGTTTTGCAATGTGGGTGACTTCAACTTGACTTCAACCTGTGTGACTTCTTTCTGTTGGGTTATGTGAGGTCAAAGGTATGCAGCCCCAGCACAGACATGTTAAAGAACGCTGAAAGTAAAATCAAGAAGATTGATAATGGAATGTGTGCTAAAGTGGTTGAAATTTCATCGTATGTGCTCAGCAAGGAAAGACAAAAAACGGCCGTCTCTTTGAAAACGTCATTAATTATGAAAATGACGCCAATGACAAAAAAAAGCACTTTTGAATGGAAATCTGTATAAAAGCGCAAAATGCAAGGAAAACTGAATTAAATCATCACACAAAAAACTTACACATTTTATTTACATGTATATATATTCTTATCTCTTTATCTTATATTTAAAGCCAAAATATAAATGTACGAAAGTGTTACCTTACTTTCCGGACACCCTGTATTTTAGGGGTTGGGTCCGAGATGCCGTAGGTGGGGTAGGTAGGGATATAGGGGAAAACTGTAATTTTAATGATACTATGTAGCATGAAAAACAAGCATGAACAGTGTAAAGACCAGCCAAAACATGAGATTTCGTACTTAATTGATGATAAAGTAGTATTACAATTACTTAATTGATGATAAAATAGTATTACAATTAAAAGTTTTGTCAATGGTTCTTTTGGTCTTCCTCTTACCCTGTAGGCTGAGCCATGATAGGGATTTTTTTAGGGTATAGGACTTGAGTTTCTGGTTCACTTACCTAGCTTGTCCAAGTTCTTTCCAAGGATTGATGATTAGTCATTATAACATGATTCATCCCCACCTCCCTCCCACTGCTGAATAATTGTTTCAACAATACTTATGTGATAAAAGCAGCCAGTTGCTTTGGAAGAATATTGTGCGAAGTACTGGTAACTGTAACAACTCCAGGAAAGCATGGATAGGCTGCAGCCATACAACTTAAATATTTGAAAACCGAATTCAACACCATACAATCAATTGACTTTTTAACCCTTTAGCAACCAATCACATGATTTTTTCCGACCTTAACCCTTTACCACACAATCCTGAGTTTTAACGACCCTGAGAAAGAAAGCTTTTGAAAACACTGGAAAAAAGAGAAAAGGCTGGTAAGCAGCATTTTCTCCTTTTTCCACAATGTTTTCTTACCTTTTACAGACAAATCCCATTACTTGTGCCACATTTACCATGTCCTTTGGAAATGCTTCCAATCTTGATCCCTCTAAAAATTTTGTTGTGTGGATAAGAGTTAACAGGTAACTGGAAACTTCCACTTTCTCCTTTTCCCACAGATATTTTCTACCCCTTCAAAGTGGAATCCCATCAGCCTCATTTATTTTGTTGCCTGTAAAGACTTGAGCCTTTTACAACTCGATCCTGTGTTTTCATGATCCTGAGAAAGAAGGCTTTTAACAGAGCAGGAAAAGAAGAATGCTGGTAAGCAGCATTTTCTTCTTTTCCCACAATGTTTTCTACCCTTTCAAAGACAGATTTTATTTTTTGAGTAACATTTTAGTAGGAGTTGCTTTGTTGTTTCCAAATGCCAACAGGCTAAAAATTTTGTTACCTGGTAAAAAGTAAAACATGGACTAATCTGGACATAACAGAAACCCAGGAAATTCCATTGTCAGTGTCAGGGTTGGAGAGATATCAGGGAAAACAAATTTGAGTATTCCTCATTGTGTCCCTTTTGCCCTTCTAGCAAATGCTAATAAGAATTAAATCCTTTTGCCACAATATCCATTAATTTTACAGTTCCAAATTTTTTTTTTCAATATATCTCCTTATCAGATGATGTAGATCAAGATCAGACTGCATGTCCTTTGTAGTCTGATCTTGATCTTCACTGACCACACAAGCACCTTGAGTCATGCTTCCTAGTGTAAGGATTGTTTGGTAATGGATTAACCCTTTACCATGCGACAAAATTGGGGACTTGTCCAAATTGAAAACATTGGCAGGAGACAATACAAACGTGGCTCAAATGATACCCTTTGTCTTTGATATGGTAGAAAACTTTGAGGGAAAGAGGAGAAAATGCTGGTTACCGGCATTTTCTCCTTTTCCCGAAATGTTTTCAAAAGGCTTCTTTCTCAGGATTGTTAAAAGTTGGGGTTGTTTGATGAAGGGTTAACATACCACTGTCCTTGTCTATTTCAGGCATAAGCTTGGGAGAGACAAAAGGCAGTGGGAGAAAGATCAGGGATACGACTTGCCATACCTGTGGAAGAGTCATGGCGACGAAATCTGCCCTAACTATACATATAAGAACACACACTGGTGAAAAGCCATATAAATGCTCAGTGTGTAAGAGGGGTTTTGCACACAAAGGCAATATGGTTCAACACTATCATAATAAACATTCGAAGGAGAGGCAGCGGCTATTGTCTCAGATTGAGAAGAATTTGAACATTCTCTGAAATGAAACATTTTTATGCTCAAATGTTAGTCTTCTTGTTAAGGCTCTTTTCCTAGCTGTTGGATGTGTTCTAAGTTTCAACATACAGGCAACGTGTTTCAAGACTATCATAATGAACGAAGAGGCAGGGGCTCATGCTGCGGCCTGAAAAGAACGTGAGCCATACTTTGTGAAAAGGGGCTTTGATAGATTTGCAAAAAGTATCGACCAAGGTCACCCCGTGCAGTCTTCACAGGCTAACCTTGATGGAAATGTTTTGCTATTGGTCAATTTTCTTCATATCAAATGACTTACCTACCTTATGATTGAGTTGGTTGTTACACAAAATGGATCGTTATGGATCCATAATCATGTGATGACTTGCTTGGTATGATGCATCTCAGAGATGCACTAAATTATTTTATCATAGACCATTTTCTCAAGTATGAATTACCCTTGAAATAAAACGCGGCCCAAATGGTAGTAACAATGCATTCTCTTGCAATGCTCCATTCTAAGCTGCTGTAACATTTTAGATTTATACCAAGGCATCCATGTTAATCCAGGTGCACTACATTTTGTTGATTGTAGATGATAGATTAGGAAATGAAGTGTATCTGGGCTGACTAGGATGCACAAAGGCAGCATCTGTGTTCTGAAGAGGAAACTGCTTATGTTGCAGATTGGAATAGGGGGTTTAACTCTTACCACGCAACAAAATTTAAGGATTTTCAGACAACAAAATAAATGTCACTGAAAAACTGAAATTTGTTTTAGGAGAGGTAGAAAACATTGTGGGAAAAGGAGAAAATGCTGGTTACCAGCATTTTCTCCTTTTCCCACAAGGTTTTCAAAAGGCTTCTCTCTCAGGGTCATGAAAACATGGGATTGTGTAGTAAAGGGTTAATGCATCTCCCTCATGCATTACACCAAGCAAGCCTGGCATAATCATGGATCCATGAAATCCATTTTGTCTAACTACCGACTGAATCTGGAGGTACACTGGTTCTTGGACATGCAGAAAATTTACAAAAAGCACAAGGTTTTGACTCAAGTTAGCCTGCATGGACACGGAACACACGTTATAGTAGAACTGTTGCCTGATATTGATGAAATTATGTTGTAACTGAATTAAAACACAATTCACTCAAACCCATGTCTAGCAGGTTTAATTCATTACTGTACAAAGACAACCTCGTATACCCCTGCATTTGATAGATAAGGAAAGCATTGTGTAAAAAGGAGCAATTCCTTTAAAAAAGCAATTGCTTCTTTCTCCATTATGTTTTCCAAAGTCTTAACTGAAAGTACTTTCATTTCTATGTCTATTTTTTTCGCTTTCTGTAATTTGTAGTCTAAAACTAGTCTTTTGCAGTAATGGTTTAAACTTGTCTTTCAGGGACATTGGCCACGATGTTTCAAGACCCAAATCACGGTGGAGTCCCTACTCTTGAACTGTCACAGTCCGCAGAATATCTAGGCTATGATCTGAAGCATTTTTGCCAACTTTGTTGTAAAGCGTTTCAAAATACCTGGGCCTTGAACCGTCATCAGAGAATCGTCCATGACGGTGATAAGCCGTTTGTGTGCAAGATTTGTAAGAAGACTTTCTCGACAAAGAGCAATCTAAAAACTCACATGATTGTGCATATGCGTCAGTAACAGAGATTGTGCGTATGTGTCAGTGACACTATTATGCATTTGTGACAGTTTGTGAAAATATGTCAGTGACATTGATCATGCATTATACATCTGTGACAGAGATAGCATTTTAAGTCTTTATCATATACTTGTCATACATCATGCATCAGATTGTGCACATGCGTCAGTGACATTGTATTATGCGTTAGTGACAGTTTGTTCAAATGTGTTATTGACATTAAGCATGCATTATGCATCTGTGACAAAGATTGTGTTCAAGCCTTTTCCACACAATCCCGAGTTTTAACGACCCTGTGAAAGAAGCTTTTTGAAAACATTGTCGGAAAAGGAGAAAATGCTGGTAGGCAGCATTTTCTCCTTTTCCCACAATGTTTTCTATCCTATCAAAGACAGAAATGATCATTTGAGCAACATCTACATTGTCATCTGTAACTGTTTTCAATTTGGACCAGTCTAAAATTTTGTCCTTTGGTAAAGAGTTGTCTTTATTGGACATTTTAGACTAGTCCAAATTGAAAGTGTTTGCGAGTGACAAAGTGTTCCTCGTATGATGGGATTTGGTTTTCAAAGGTTAGAAAACATTGTGGGAAAAGGAGATACCATAGGTCACCAGAATTTTCTCTGTTTCCTACCATGTTTTCAAAGGCTCTCTTCGGGGTTGTTCAATTGGATTGTGTTGTACCCAAAGGAACTCAATATATCTTATGTGTTGTACAAGAAAGAACTGAATTTTTAGCTCCACTGGCCGAAGGCCAGCGGGCTTATGTCATGGCCTGGTGTCTGTCGTGCGTGCGTGCGTGCGTGTGTGCGTTAACTTTTATTTCAAACATCTTCTTCTCTGAAACTACTCATCCAATTTTGATGAAACTTTACAGAAATGATCCTGCCATGGTCCTCTTCAGAATTTCTTGAAAGAATTTGAATCCTTCAAAAACTCTGGTTGCCATGGCAACAAAACTTAAAAATATTGGGAATCTTTGAAAATCTTCTTGTCTGAAACCATAAGGTCTAGGGCTACCAAATTTGGCGTGTAGCTTTATCTAGTAGACCTCCATCAAGTTTCTTCAAATTATAGCCCTGGGGTCAAAATTGGCCCCGCCCCGGGGGTCACAAGTTTTACATGGGCTTATATAGAGAAAACTTTAGAAGTCTCCCTGCACCTAGCCATAAGGCCTAGGGCTACCAAATTTTGCATGTGGCTTTATCTAGTGGGCCCCTACCAAGAGTGCCCAAATTACAGCCCTGGGGTCAAATTTGGCCCAGCCCTGGGGATCACAAGTTTTACATGGGCATATATGGTGAAAATTTTAGAAATCTCCCTGTACTTGGTCATGAAGCCTAGGGTTACCAAATTTTTCATGTATCTTTATCTAGTGGTTGTTTACCAAGAGTGCTCAAATTATAGCCCTAGGGTCGAATTTAATCCCACCCCTGGAGTCAGAAGTTGTACATAGGCCTTTATAGTGAAAACTTTAGAAATCTTCTTTTTACTGACCATAAGACTTAGGGCTACCAATTTTAGTCCTGTTTCAGGGGTCTCATGTTCAAAAACCAATTTGCCAAGTATTGTAAAGTTTGGCATGTAGTGGTTTTACTTATTAGCCAGTGGAGCGATACAGGGCCATCATGGCCCTCTTGTTCTTATTTGGGCTTTTTAGCTAAGCTTTTGTGATCGTGCTGAGTCTGTTGTGCATTGTGCGTGGTCCACTGTCAACTTTTACCTTGCGCATGCTCTAGAGGCCACATTTTCAGTCCGATACTCAGGAAACTTAGAATGTTTGTCTTGATGATATCTTGCACATATTTGAAAATGGGTCATGTCCAGTTAAACTAGGTCACTAGGTCAAATCTTAGAAAAACCTTGTGTACACTCTGGAGTCCACATTTTCTGTCAAATACTCTTGAAACTTGGTCAAAATATTTGTTCTGATGATATCTCGGACGAGTTAGAAAATGGGTCAAAAACTAGGTCATTAGGTCAAATCTTAGAAAAACATTGTGTATGCTGTAGAGGCCACATTTTCAGTCCGATACTCAGGAAAGTTGGTAAAAGTGTTTGGCTTGATGTCTTGGACAACTCTGAAATTTGGACACGTTGGATGAAAAACTAGGTCATTGGTTCAAACTTTTGAAAAATTCTTGTGTACGCTCTAGAGGCCACATTTTCATTCAAATATCCATAAAACTATGTTAGGATGTTTGTCTTGATGAGATCTTGGACGAGTTTAAAAATGGGTCATGTTGGGTGTAAAACTAGGTCATTATGTCAGATCTGAGAAAAGTTTGTGTACACTCTAGTGTCCTTTTTTTTGCAGCCCAATACTCTTAAAAGTTTGTCAGAGTATTTGTCTTTATGATATCTCGGATGAGTTCAAAATTGTGTCATGGTACTATTCAAAAAGGATAAGTTTCTGATCATCTTATTCTTCACCTGATGATTGCCTTTCAGAACAGTTTTCATTGGATGGCTTGATTTCTCATACAAAACCAACTTTCTCCTAGATTTTAGTGTATTAAGTTGCTGTTTCTTTTAAAAAAATCTTTTTTTTGCTTGGCGTAGCATTGCCTTACATAACCACTATTGCAAAAATGTTTTACAAAGGCTTGGTGACGATTTTAGAAATCTTCCTGTAGTACATAAGGTCAGTATGACTTCAGCTTTTTATCTCTCTCTCTCTCTCTCTCTCTCTCTCTCTCTCTCTCTCTCTCTCTCTCTCTCTCTCAAGGGAAAGAACTCCTGTACACTCATTACAGGTACATTTAGTTTGTCATCATTTACCTCACATGATTATCAAACTGCACTTTTACATGATTGATATTGGGTATTCAAGTTTTTTGGGTAGAAAATATTCAGTTTTCAGTGGGAGTGATTTATTTTGATGTTTATAGTTATGCCCTAATGAGTTGAATATTTTATGTATGAAGAAATGTTTGTATCATGCAGTTTTTGGTTTCAAAGGTTTATCATTTATGCCATTGAAATTTTTTCTGCTAATAATAAAGCTTTGGATTTTTTTTTTTGTCAAAGCAGTGTCTCTGTCAATGCCAGTGAAGTGCATGATACATTTTATCTATAAGGCAGTGGAGTAATACAGGGCTATCATGGCCCTCTTGTTCTGTCAGATTTACTTTAAACATATTTATTTTACATCAATTGAGAACCAAGTTCTTACAACTTATACTAATCTCTCTCGATTCTGCTTCCTGGGAACTACACCAGTACTCGTGCCGAATGTGTGGGCCAGTGAAAAATCCCAAAGTTGACACCCGCTCCCGGGTATCGAACTCGGGACCTTATGGTTACGAGGCCGACGCTCTACCTCACAACCACAGACACCACAGATTTGTAAGTTTGGGAAGAAATGTGATGGAGGTTATTTTTTCCATTTATCTGATATAAACCCCTTTGGCTAGACCACAAAATATTAAAATTTTATTTATTTATCCAGAGATTTGTTTTTCATTCTTTTTTCTGAACAATTTGGACGACGAAAGTTGATTTGAAAGAAAGAGCAAACTGAAATAATTGGTTGTAGGCTTCCAAGAGCCATTATAGGCTTAACCCTGTACCACACAATCCCTAATTTTAACAACCCTTCGGAAGGCTTTTGAAAACATTGTGGAAAAAGGAGAAAATGCTGAAAACCTTTCAAATAAAAATTTCAATTTTTGAGTCTCATCTATGTTGTCATCTGAAAATGCTATCAATTTGGACAAGTCTGAAATTTTGTCAATGGGTAAAGTATTAACCCTTTACCACACAATCCCGACTTTTAACAACCCTAAAGAAAAAGGCCTTTGAAAACACTGTGGGCAAAGGAGAAAATGCTGGTAACCAGCATTTTCTTCTTTTCCCACTATCTTTTCTACACTTTCCAAAACAAGTTTCAATGTTTGAGTCAGATTTATTTTGTTGTCTGCAAACACCTTCAATTTGGACACATCTAAGATTTTGTTGTCTGGTAAAGAGTTAACCCTTTACCAAACAATTCTGTCCTATAAGTCATTACCAACGGACAAAAGTTAAGACTAGTCCAAACTGAAACAATTCGCAGACAATAAATTAAGGGTGGCCCAAATGATGAAATTTGACCCCGACAGGGTAGAGAGCATTTTCTGCTTTACCCACATTGTTTTTTATCCTATCAAACGCAGACCTCAACATTTGTGGTCTGCAAATGCTTTCATTTTTGACAAGCCTAAAAGTTTGTTGTTAGGTAAAGAGTTTGACCATTTCCTACATGACGAATTTTAGATTCTTCCAAATTCAAAACATCCCCATTGGATGAATTCGAAATTGGTACAGTAGAGCTTAATATGTTCTTTGATAGGATAGAAAATATTGTTGGAAAAGGAGAAAATGCTTGTTACCATCATTGTGTTTTCAAAAGTGTTCATTTTCAGGGTTGTTAGAACTTAGGTAGTGTAGTAAAGAGCAAAGGGCCCACTAGCAGCCAAATGTAAACTGTTCGGGAGTCAGATTCCAGACAACTTTAATTCATACTATTTAAAAGTATGTATGTTATAAGTCTGATAATGTGTTACAGTGGAATCTGTCAATGTTCCATTCACTAGCTGACAAACGTATTGCAAAACTAGAACAATAATTGCCAAATTCTGCAAACGACTGGAACCTTGACTGTCAGTAGTGAAACATGGTCAGACCCATGACAATATCCATACTTTTAAAGGTATGAATTAGATTTTTTTTTCTATTTTGATACCTGAAGTGTTTACTTTTGGCCACTTGTGGGTCTTTGAACAGTATTTGGCAGAACCCTATTTGTTCCACAAGGGTGCTGATTAACTGATCATTTACATGGGATTGTGTGGTAAAGAGAGAAACACTTCCTTTTTTTCAGACTGTTCAATGAGAAATGCCCAAGAGGAGCCAAGAACAGGCCATATGCAATACTATTACCGATGTTCAGAATGTGGGAAGGATTTTAAAACAAAATACCATGTAAAGCGGCATACGGCCATTGTACATAGGCAGGAAAAGCCGTTCGAATGTGTGCGATGTCACAGAAGGTTTTCGACAAGAGATAATCTGAAATGTCACATGATTGTGCATCAGACACAATTCCTGCCGATTTAGTGGTATTTTTGTATTTAGTATGGATTTATACTTTAATCCCCTAACCACACAATCCCAAGTTTTAAGGTTTAGGCAAGACACATCAGAGCGTGCTAGTGCTGGCGAAACACAGGAGATACATATGTGTATATGTGAACTGTTGCCGTGATATGACCAAAATAATGTTGAAAGTGGTGTGAAACACCTTTCAATCAATCAATCAACCTAGTTTTAAAGACCTGGATAAAGAAAGCTCTTGAAAACATTTTGGGAAAAAGAGAAAATGCTGGTGACAAGCATCTTCTCTTTTCTCACTCTGTTTTCCACCCTCCCAAAGCATAATACGAGCCATTATGAAAGTGTTGTCTGCAAATACTTTCAATTTGGATAACTCAAAATTCTTGTCTTTTGGTAAAGAGTTTTAGGAAATCTTCACCTGTTGTAATGACTGTGATGTAAATATTTTCAATGAGAGACAACATGAAATGTCACATGAATGTACATGTCAGAATTTTTTTTTACACTTCGTACAGTTTTTATAATCTAATAAACCAGTTGTATGTTTTAACAACCCTGATGTTATAAAATGTTATTAAAGCGGGATAATATGAAAAGTCATGTGATTGTGCATAACAGAATATCCTACCTACATAGTTAGTAAATTCATATTTTATACACACTTATGAACCAGTTGCATGTTTTAACAACCCTGATGTTATAAAATGTTGTCAACGAGGGAAAACATGTAATGTCGAGTTACTGTGCACGAGAGAGAATCCTGCCTTTATAGTAAGAAAATTCATATTTTATACACTCTCACGAACCACATGCATGTTTTAACAACCCTGATGTTATACAAGATTTGATGTTATAAAAATTAATGTTTTCAATGAGGGATAATATGAAATGTCATGTGATTGTGCATGAGGGAATAACCTACCTACATAGTTAGAAAATTCACATTTTATACCTTCTTACGGACCAGTTGCATGTTTTAACTCCCCTGATGTTATACAAGATTTGATGTTATAAAAATTTGTGTTTTTAACGAAGGATAACATGGAAAGTCACATGATTGTACACAATGGAGAATCCTACCTACATAGTTAAAAAAATTCATATTTTATATGCTCTTTTGAACCAGTTGCATGTTTTAACAACCCTGATGGTATAAAATGTTTTCAACAAGGGTTAAATGGATGCACTGATGACTAAGGAATTCCTTTATGCTTTTCAATAAATTCTACCCTCCCGCTCCCTCCCACATCAGCACTCCGTGCCTCATTGTGCATATAAATATTTCAATCCTGGCTATCTCTATGCAAATGATGAGATTTGTGTTTGACAAAAAAGAAAACATCGTGGGAAAAAGAAAATGCTGGTTACCAGCATTTTCTCCTTTTTCCACAATGTTTTCAAAAGCCTTTTTCCTCAGTGTCATTAAAACTTGGCATTGTGTGGTCAAGGTTAAATGACGTACAATCACACACCAGACAGAACTTTAGCATTAAGAACATCGTTTACCTTGTGCCATTTTAGCCCTGTACCACAATCCTGACTTTTAACGACTGAGAGAAAGAAAGCTTATGAAAACATTTAAGAAAAAGGAGAAAATGCTGGCTGTCCTTTTCCCATAATGTTTTTTTACTCACTCTGGTATAAACCATATCACTTGTGCCACATTTATTTTGTCGTCTGTAAATTCAATTCGGAATTGTCTAAAATTTTATTGTTTGGTAAAGAGGTAAACTTTTACGTAATAAATCTGTGTTTTTATGGCCATGATGAAGCGGTCCGTGTAGGCTGACCTGGGTCAAAACTGTTTGCATTTGGTGAATTTTCTGCCTGTCGAAGGACATTTCTACTTCAGGATTCAGTTGGTTGTAAGACAATGGACATTGTGGATCCATAATTTTGTGATGACTGGCTTGGTATGATGCATCACAAACATGCATTAAACTGTCTTTTGCATGACTGCAGCTCAATAGTAACCGCACCTAGACTCCAACTTGGCAAGTACAATGGAAGCATCACACAAAAGCCATCTATCAAATCAAAGTAATCACAGCATCTCTAGGTGAAACAAGGATATTAAAAAAAAAGGGGGAGGGGACTTTCAAAACAAGAAAAAGGACGTAGTTGCAGGTAAACTTGTACTTGTATCTCCTGTAACTGTCCAATAGACAACAGGCAACACCTGATTTATTGATAGCAGCTATTGGTTTTCACATGCACCAAATTCACCAATCAGGCATTGTAAAACGGAATGACTTAATTTAAATTTTGAAACACGAAGCAATTACATCTTTAGCTAAAATTTTCCTGACAAAGGTATTCCGACCAAGATGAAGTTGTCAAACTCGTGAAAGAATTATATCTTTTTTGATGATGACCATCTTCATGCAAAAATAATTGCACAATTTAAACTTTCAAGTCCTGCAATATCTCATTCAGTCTCCAACCAGGCAGATATGTGACTTGTAGCATCTGGAGTTACCGTTTGTTGAAGTTTAGCTTAGACGACTTTGAAAATAGGTCATGTTGGATAAAAAACTAGGTTACTAAGTCAAATCTTGTGAAAACCTTGTGCACTTTTTACAGGACACATATTCTCCCAAATACTCATGAGAGGTCAGAATGTTTGGCTGGATAATTTCTACAAATTGGAAAATAGGCATTTTTGAGCTGAAAAGTAGGTCACTAAGACAAATTATAGAAAAGCTTTTGTACACTCTAGAAGCCATATTTTAAGTCAAATACTGCTGAAAGTTTGTCAGAACGTTCGTCATTATATCTCGGAAGAGACTGGAAACGGGGTCATGTTTGGTCAAAAGGCTCAGGTGAGTGAACTCAGGGCAGTCATGGCCCTCTTGTATGTACTTCTCAAGGCAGATAAATAGAATTTCACCTGTTTCCTGTGTTCTTGAAATTGGAATGCATTATGCCAACTGTAGTTCTGTAAAGTTGTCTTGGACATTGTGTGAGGTTTTGAATGCGTATCCTTTGTTATTTCAGGTGTTAACCCCATGCAGGGTCCCATGAAATTCCAGTGCTTAGAGTGCGGGAGATCGTTTAAAACAAGAACTATAGTTACCCGCCATATTACCATTGTCCACCGAGGAGAAAAACCATACATTTGTCAGACTTGTTATAAAGCGTTTTCCACAAAGAATAATTTGAAGACTCATATGCTAATACACTTCAAGCCGTCTTATCTTTACGACTGAAGTTTATTTTGTTAGTTGTTAATTTTTAAGCCATTAACACACACACACGAGCAATCCCAAGTTGTTGCGACCCTGAAATTGAAGGCTTTTGAAACATTGTGGGAAAAGGAGAAAATACTGGTAACCAGCATTTTCTCCTTTTCCCACAATGTTTTCTACCCTTCCCAAAATAAATTTCAGATTTTTAGTTACATTTATTTCATTGTCTGCAATTGTTTTTAATTTGGACTAGTCTTAAATTTTGTCATTTGGTAAAGAGTTAACACACAATCCGGAGTTGTTACGATCCTGAAATAGGCGGCTTTTGAAAAGATTTTGGGAAAATCTAAAATTTTGTCACCTGGTAAAGAATTAACAGTATCAGAGATACCATGAATAATTCAGGTCGGCATCTTTCATGCATGACTTTCAAAATTTAAATACACTTCCAATTACAGTGTATACCTCTGGTAACATTTAACTCTACCAACTGACAAAAATGTAGACTTGTCTGAATTGAAAGCATTTGCAGTCAACCATACAAATGTGACTCAAATGATAGAATATGACTTTGTTAGGGTAGAAAAAATTGTGGGACAAAGAGAAAATGCTGGTTACCAGCATTTTCTCCTTTTCCCACAATGTTTTTGAAAGGCTTCTTTCTTAGGGTCGTTAAAACTGGGCATTGTGTGGTAACTATTCAGGGAATTTAATTCGTCAAGGAACTTGAAAGAACTTTTGAAAAATAACACATCGGAGAGCCGTGTCCCTGATCAATCATTAGTTCTACTTATTGTCAAAGAAAATTACAATAAGAGGCAAAATCAACAGAATTGCTGTAACTAATAACTGTTTTCTCATAAGTCCATTCAAAATCCTGGAAACCAGCAATGTCTCCTTTTTCCACAATGTTTTTTGCTCATTCTAAGGCAAATTCATGCATATGACCACATTTATTATGGTATCTGCAAACCCATTTAATTTGGACCAGTTTTGATGTTGGGAAAAGAGTTAAATAACTTAAACTCTTAATCAAACAACAAAAATATAGACTGGTCCAAATTGAAAGCATTTGCAGACGACAAATTAAATATGGCTCAACTTATGGACTTTGTCTCTGAAAGGTAAGAAAACATTTTGGGAAAAGGAGAAAATGCTGGTAACCAGCTTTTCCTCCTTTTCCCGCAATGTTTTCAAAGGGCTTTTTCTTCAGGGTCGTTAATATTGGGATTAAAAGGGTTAAAAGGATGGCTTTGAACCCATTGAAAATATTGTAGTAACCAGGATTTTCTCCTTTTCACACATTGTTTCTTCCCTTTCAAAGACAAACCCCATGATTTGATTCATGTGTCATGTGCCAGGTATAACTTGTGGTTTGCTAATGCTTTCCATTTTGATCGATTGAATGGTGTTTTTACGCCGCTTTCAACATTATTTCAGTTTTATCATGGCAACAGCTCACATAGTCATGCATTTCATGGGTTTCACCAGTACTAGGCTTGGGCTCTGAAGTGTCTTGCTCAGGGACACTTCCCACAAAAACCCCAGTGAATCCAGAGAGGTTTGAACCCGGGACTTTAAGGTCACAAGTGACTCACTCCACCATTGAGCCATGCAGGACCCCCTTCCATTTTGAAGAGGCTTAGACCAAGAGCCATCTGTTCAACTCATGACTTTTCTTTTTTTGTAGAGTACTATTGTTTGTGTCATTCTTTTGCTTTACATGTATTTGAACGCATGAAAGTGGGGTTCCAACCCCATAACTTGCCAATTTGCATAAATTTATTTTTATACCATTTTGTAGGATCACTGGTCCAATGATACTGCTTTTTTGTGCAGTTTATGAATGACAGTTTATAAATGACAGTTTTAGAGCATTTTTAACTCTTTACCAATCGGCAAAATTTTAGAATGGTCTAAACTGAAAGCATTTGCAGACAACATTTTAAATGTTCAAATGATGGAATTTGTGCCTGAAAGAGCAGAAAACAGTGTGAAAAGGAGAAAATGCTGGTTACCAGCATTTTCTCTTTTTCTCACAGTGTATCCAGAAGTCTGCTATTTCAGGGTCGTTAAAACACTGAATCGAATGTTAGAGAGTTAAATGTTTACAATTTGCATTTAGTGCTGCACTAGTTATTTTGATTTGGCAAATTAAGAAAATATATCACTTTTCCATCCCAGTCTTTGAGTAACTTTTTCATTCTACTTTTTAGCTCCACTGGCCGAAGGCCAGAGAGCTATTGTCATGGCGTTGTGTCCGTCGTGCGTGCGTGCGTGCGTCCGTTCCGTCCGTCCGTGCGTCCGTCCGTCCGTGCGTCCGTAAACTTTTTCTTTAAAAAACTTCTCCTCAGAAACTATTGACTGGATTTTTACCAAATTTCACAGGAATGTTCCTTTGGTGGTCCTCTTTCAAATTCCTTCAAATAATTGTGTTCCATGAAGAATTCTGGTTGCCATGGCAACCAAAGTAAAAAACCTTTAAAAATCTTCTCCTCCCAAACCGCTATTTGGATAGCATTATTATTTTGCAGGAATGTTCCTTAGATACAGGTTTACAGAATTCCTTAAAAAAAAAAGATCTGTCAAAAAACATGGCTTTTATGGGAGACTCATTTTCCTTTTATGGTATAAAGTAAAATCTTTGAAAAATTTCTTCTCTAAAACTATTCATTGGATTTCATTGTTGTTTTGCAGGTAAGTTCCTATGGTGGTTGTCTACCAGATTGTTTCTTCAGTGAGCTAGCGAGCTATTGTCATGGCGTTGTGTCCGTCGTGCGTCCGTCCGTCCGTTCGTCCGTGCGTGCATCCGTAAACTTTTTCTTTAAAAAACTTCTCCTCAGAAACTATTGACTGGATTTTTACCAAATTTCACAGGAATGTTCCTTTGGTGGTCCTCTTTCAAATTCCTTCAAATAATTGTGTTCCATGAAGAATTCTGGTTGCCATGGCAACCAAAGTAAAAAACCTTTAAAAATCTTCTCCTCCCAAACCGCTATTTGGATAGCATTATTATTTTGCAGGAATGTTCCTTAGATACAGGTTTACAGAATTCCTTAAAAAAAAAAAAAGATCTGTCAAAAAACATGGCTTTTATGGGAGACTCATTTTCCTTTTATGGTATAAAGTAAAATCTTTGAAAAATTTCTTCTCTAAAACTATTCATTGGATTTCATTGTTGTTTTGCAGGTAAGTTCCTATGGTGGTTGTCTACCAAATTGTTTCTTCAGTGAGCTAAAATGCAGGATTGAATGATAATTGTTAAAAACTTCCTTTCGCCATTATAGAAATATCAGGCCTGTGGAGCGATACAGGCGCTCAAGCGCCTCTAGTGTTTTCCTTTACACACAATCCCGAGATTTAACGATCCGGAGAATTTGGCCTATTGAAAACATTGTGGGAAAAGGAGAAAATGCTTCCCAGCATTTTCTCCTTTTCCCACAATGTTTTCTACCCCATCAAAGAGCGGAATCATAATTTGAGCTTTGTTTTAATTGTCATCTGCAATGCTTTCAATTTTGAAAAGTCTACATTTTTGTCCTGTGTTAAAGAGTTAAATGTTATGATGCCTTTTACTTGTGTTATGAAACAATTCCATTGCAAGTAAACATGCCTGTAATCAGGGGCCTGCAAAATCGACCCCCAGTCTTGAATTTTAACGACCCTGCCAAAGAATGCATTTGAAAAAATTGTGCTATCTTTCCCGCAACGTTTTCTCCAATTTCAAAGACAAACCGTGTCAATAGAGCCACACTGAATTTTAGTCCGCAAATGCTTTTGATATACACAACTCTAAAATTTGATGATAGGTAAAGTGTTAACCCTTATGTTGCTAAGCGCGACTCACTGACCTTCTGCGGACAGCGTAGATCAAGATCAGACTGCACAGAACATGCAGTCTGATCTTGGATCTATACTGTCTGCTAAGGAGATATTATTCCCCAAAACATACCTTTGAAAAAGCAATGTTTGTGTTTTTACTATTGACTTGAAAATTTCATTTCAGTTACTTAGCAGGGTAAGGGTTGATAGAGCCTTAAGGCTTGGTCAGACCGGCTAACGGATATGTAACGGAGGGAAAACGCACAAAAACATGCAGAATTTGGTTATCCGGTGACAAAATTCATCTAGTCT
Organism: Hippopus hippopus; assembly: GCA_946811185.2. NCBI lineage: Eukaryota > Metazoa > Mollusca > Bivalvia > Cardiida > Cardiidae > Hippopus > Hippopus hippopus. The sequence goes on along the minus strand of OX328113.1, from coordinate 9,026,041 downwards.
GTCGCTCGAGGCTTACGCGATCGGTGTGTGGAGTGAAGAAGCCACACAATGACCGCACGAGTACCGCACAAGTAACGGAAAAAACGCATGTTTACCGGATATGTACCGGATAATTAACGGTCTATTAACGGATATCACCGTACGAGTAACGGACTTGTACCGGATAAAATGGAAGTGCAACGCATGAGAACCGAACAAAACGTTCTTCCAACGTACGATGAACGGAAATGTACCGAACACCAACGTACGAGGAACGTACCGGACACAAGACATGCCGAGGGTATAAATAGTCAGATGCATCCGAAGTCTGTCATTTGCATTTCTTTGTCCGTTGGAAATTTTGAACATGCTCAAAACTTTCCACCAGACGTCGCCGGACAAGTAGCGTATTTACTGGACAAGAAACGGACATGAAACGGACATGAAACGGATATGAACGGACATGAATGGATAAAATGATTTATTATCTGTTACTGGTCCGTTAGCTCGGTGTGACCAAGCCTTTAAATTCATGATATGTATTATCATTAGTATTAACTCTTTACCAGACAACAAAATTTTAGACTTGTCCAAAGTGAAAGTATTTTGCAGTCGACAAAATGGATTGATTGTAATGTGTTTGACGCCGTTCTGAATATTATTTTAGTTATATTGTGATGCACAGTGCACCTACCTATGCTTTCCTGGAGTTTCTTTTACCAGTACTCCTCACAATATTCTTTCCAAGCCACTGGCTGCTTTCCTGCATAACCATCGTCGAAACAAGGGTCAGCGGTGAGAAAGGAATGAATCCTGTTGCAATGACTTTTATGAGTCCTTGGAAAGAAATTGGCCGAGCCAGGATTGAACCAGTGACTCTGTTTTTAAGTTCTGTACCCTACCGACTGTGCTTCCAAGACTCGGCTATGACAAAATGAACTGGATTGAAAAATTGAATTTTTTTATGAGGGATAGAAAAAAGTTAGTGGTGAAGGGGAAAATGTTGGTAACCAGTGTTTTTTCCTTTTTGCAAAATGTTTTCAAAAGCCATGTTTGCTGAGGGTCTTTTTAAATCGTTACCAAATGACAAAGTTTTAGACTAGTCTGAATTCAGAACATTTTGGCAGATGACAAAATGAGTGTGACTCAAAAATAGAAATTTGTATTGTTACGTGAGACCACTCCTTCATGCATGGCTTCGTCCTGATTTAAATACAATACCTAACAACTGTATTATGGAGATATCTCTTTAGCTCAGTGGTTATGGTGTTGGTCTTTTAAACCTCGAAAAACGAGGATATTTGTCCGCTGTGGGTTCGAGTCCTGCCAGATGCGGTTTGTATTTCAGCTATGCATTTGTTCATTTGTTTCTTTGTTACAGACTTTGTTCGTAAGATGGGGGCTCGTCTGGGATTGGCCATTGAGCCATTAATCCCATTTGTTGTCCAAAAACGGATATTTGTTGTCTAAATAATAGACTTGCTGCCTAATAAGGCTTTGAGTCATCAATAAATGATGACTTTAAGAGGGGGTGTGTTATGGGAGACCACTGCTTCATGCATGGATTCATCCCGATTTAAATACAATACCTAACAACTGCGTTAGGGAGATATCTCTTTAGCTCAGTGGTTATGGTGTTGGTCTTTTAAACCTCGAAAAACAAGGATATTTGTCTGCCGTGGGTTCGAGTCCCACCAGATGCGGTTTGTATTTCAGCTATGCATTTGTTTCTTTGTGACGGACTTTGTTCGTAAGAGTATTAAGAAGGGTAGAAAACTGGGGGAAAAGAAGAAAATGCTGCTTACCAGCATTTTCTCCTTTTCCCACAATGTTTTTAAAAGGCTTCATTCTTAGAGTTGTTAAAAGTCGGTTTCGTGTGGTAAAGAATTAAAACTTGGGATTGTGTGGTACAGGGTTAATTTAACCTGTTGACTAAAACATATATGACATGCACAAAGGGCAGTGTCATGTGATTTTAGTCAACTTGAATTAAGAAAAAAAAAACCCATCAACGGTCATCTAAGATCCTCTATGTATATCTTTCAGTGGAGGATATGAATTCAAACAGCCAGTATACTTGTGATGAATGTGGGCGACAGTTTACCTCGAAATCGTATGTGAAGCTCCACAAAGCCATCGTCCATCGTCGAGAAAAACCGTTTGATTGTCACATTTGTGGAAAATCTTTCTCAACGAAAACTAACATGAAAGCACACATGATTGTGCATTGTACCCAATACTAAAATAATTAAAATGTGTCTTAACTTGTTACCCAAGACAACATTTGGGCATTATCTCCTGCTAGATGGCATTCTACAAATACACATCTATCTACTTTGGGCATTCAGGGTACAGAACCGGACTGCTTTTCAAAACAACAACCGTTACTTTGAATTTCAAAATGAAATAAACGTTTACTCAATAAAATGCTACCTTGTGCGATTCATTCAGCTATGATTGGTTAGGATGTAACCTATGCACCGGCCATTTATTAAAACAGCCCCTACATGCTTGGGTAATAGGCTAATAGCTTCGGTATAAGCCCTACTTTTCCCAGGTATACGGGGATGGGTGATGCGTCGTAGCAGACAGGTTGAATCTTCGAAGAATATGACATGCGCAGACAACGAAAATTTGGGCTGTTTAACCCTTTACCACACAATGACGCCTTTTAACACCCCTGAAGAAGAGGCCTTTTGAAAACATTGTGGGAAAAGGAGAAAATGCTGGTAACCAGCATTTTCTCCTTTTCCCACAAAGTTTTCTACCCTACCAAAGAAAAGTTGCGTCATTTGAGCCACTATGAAATTGTCTTCTGCAAATGCTTTCAATTTGGATAAGTCTTAAATTTTGCCGTGTGGTAAAGGGTTAATTTCAAAGCATTTGCAGGCAACAAAGTAACTGGGACCTTGATGTTGAGGTTTGCCTATGAAAGGCATAAAAACATTGTACAAAAGGGATAAAGTGCTTGTATCTAACGTTTTCTCCTTTTCCTACATTGTTTTAGAAGCCATCAACTTTAGGGACTTATAAATTAAAGATTGTTATGTTGAGGGCAACTCTTTACCAGACAACAGAGTTATAGACCTGCTGTCAAAACTGATAGCATTAAATTTTGAAGACAACCTCTACTGTTTGGATGATGTAATTTGTCCTAGAAAGAGTAAAAAACAGTGTGGGAAATGGAGAAAATGCTGGTTACATGCATTGTATCTCCTTTTCCCACAATTGATTCAAAAGCATTCACCCTCGGTGTCATTAAAACTCAGGAATGTTTGGTAAGGGGTTTAACCCTTTACCACACAATCCTGAGTTTTAACGACCTTGAGAAACAAAGCTTTTGAAACATTATGGGAAAAGGAGAAAATGCTGGTAACCAGCATTTTCTTTTTCCCCACAATGTTTTATCTTTTACAGACAAATCCCACTTCTTGTGCCACATTTACCATATCCTTTGGAAATGCTTCCAATTTGGATCTGTCCAAAATTTTGTCATGTGGTAAAAGAGTTTACAATGTTCACCTTTTAGAATGCCACTATTTCACATTATTGATAAAAAATTTCCAAAATTTTGTCATGTGGTAAAAGAGTTAACAATATTCACCTTTTAGAATGCCACTATTTCACATTAATGATAAAAGATTAAAAATGCTGCATAGAAATAGGCTCTGAGAGAATACTTGCCTTAGCTGAAAATTATTTTGTATGCATGTAGTGAATTTGCATGTGATCCAAATGATGTGGTTTTAACAGATAGTGAATTTACATGTGATCCAAGTGATGTGATTTAAAAAAAAGAGAGTGAATTCACAGTCATGTGATCCAGATGATGTGATTAAAAAAGATAATGAATTCAAATGTGATCCAAATGTTGTGATTAAAAAAAAAAAGGATAGAAAATTTACATGTGATTCAAATGATTTGATTAAAAAAGAAAAAAGAAAAAGATAGAGAGTTTACATAATGCTTTCTACCTGTTTCAGAGACATACTCCCTTTTGTTGTGTCACATTTGTTGTTTGGATATGCTTTTTAAATGGACATGTCTATAATTTTGTCCTAAAGTTATGAGTTAATGTCCTAAAGTTATGAGTTACTGCCTATGTCATATGTGTGTCGGATAAGAAAATTTGTAATTGCTACATTACATTGAAATTAACCCTTAGGCTGCTAAGTATGACTCACAGACCTTTTGCGGACAAGGTAGATACAAGATCAGACTGCACAGAACGTGCAGTCTGATCTTGTATCTACACTGTCTGATAAGGAGATACTTATCTCTCCAGAAATACCTTTAAAATAAAAAACCTTTGAGTTTTTCTATCAGCTTGAAAAACCCATATCGGTTATTTAGCAGGACGAGAGTGAAAGGAAGCTTATTGTGATGAAAAGATTTTCTATTTGTATGTATGTGAATATGTACAGTAAAATATTATCAAAGACCAGCTTTCCTGCTTTGACTGATTCTTTCATACTACAGTTTACATTGACAAAAACAAGAAAATGTAGAAAGTAGAATGTAGAAACACCCGTGGATCATCCAAGCAATGTACAGTGGGCATGATAAAATCATACTGACTGACTTTAGAAATGTGTGACTTTATTCTTTAAATATTTTCCCTCTAATTGTAAATATTAAGCAGATCACAACGTTAGGTAACTAACTGACTCTAAGTAAATCAATGAAAAAGTGATTTTGATGTGACTGCAAATAAAATATTAAAGACACTTTAACTTTGTTCTAATGCAGTATTAAGATCGAATCTCATACTAAAGTGTACGTACTAAGTTTTTTTATGTAAGTGATGCATTTCTATAGTCAGTCAGTATAGATGCTTTTCAACCCGTATATAATGCCATATTCGGGATTAATGGATTATTATGTTGGCTAAACAACAATTTGTTATCCAAACTAAAACAGTCATGTAGATAATTGAAAATTGACTGTATATTCAGGTTCTACATGTTTCATACATTTTTTCAGTTCGTCTCCCAATAGTTCTATATCCCAAAAGTGTTTTAGCAAATAACCTTTTCAAGAGGTTTTGCTGTGTTCTATACCCTGAATAGTGTTATGAAAAATAACCGAATTGAGAGGTTTGAGTGTGTTCTCTCTCTCTCTGTATATATATGTGTGTGTGTGTGTGTGTGTGTGTGTGTGTGTGTGTGTGTGTGTGTGTGTGTGTGTGTGTGTGAATAACCTTATAAAGAGGTTTTGGTGTGTTCTGCGTCTCAATCTTGTAACAGGATAATCTTATAAAGAGATTTTGTTGTTGTTCATTATCCCAGTGATGATCATGCTGTAGTGACTTTCCTGGTGCATGTATTTGATTCGAGCCGCATGAGAAAATTTGATACCATGCGAGACCAAAGGTCGAGCGAGATGTCAAAACTGTCTTGCGCGGCATCATATTCCTTTTATTATATACCTACCCCTTTCAACAAAAAAATATTGTAACTGTTGACATTTTATTCGAAAACAGTAAGCAAAATAAAACAAATAATGGTGTATTAGCTAGTAATTTCATTTTTATGAATGGTGGATGAATATTACAGCATAAAATTTTGACCAATCAAATTGCAAATGAATACATACCTATACCACCTGTGAATTACATCATCATGACATCATTTTACCATATTTGGAACCGTATTTCACAGTGTGTAGATGCAGATTTTTTTTTCAATCCTGTGTGATATTTTATCAGTGTGTGATGCATGTATTTTCTCCGGAAAACTTTAAGGTATGTAATTAAACTGAAATGCCTTAAGGAGATTTGTTGGTGTATTTTACTGTACATCTTTCAGCTGATGATATTTCAAGCAGCCTGTCTATTTTGAGCAGCCAGTTGTTGTCAAGCAGCCAGTTGGCTTGTGATGAATGTGGGCGTCAGTTTACCTCCAGACAAAACCTGAAGCGTCACATAGCCATCGTGCATCGTGGAGAAAGACCGTTTCAGTGTCGCATTTGTGGAAAAACTTTCTCAACAAAAAATAATATGAAAACACATCTTTTCGTGCATTCAAGGAAGTGAAATGTGTATCATACCTTGTACTTAACTCTTTATCAGACAACAAAATTTTGGACTCGAGCGAATTGAAAGCATTTGCAGACGGCAAATTAAATGTAGTTCAAAAGATGACTTCTGTCTTTGGTAGGGTAGAAAACATAGTGGGAAAAGGAGAAAATGCTGGTTACCAGCATTTTCTCCTTTTGCCACAATGTTTTCAAGTCTTTGTCAGGGTCGTTAAAACTTGGGGGTTGTGTTGTAAAGGATTAATGCTTTCATTACTGAAAAAATAAATTCAATTTTCTCAAAGGCTATGGATACAGTTCCGCTGCAAAATCAAGAGACAGTTTGGTTGTAATCTAGAATAAAGAGGTGGACTGTGTAGATCTGGGTCCGTATTCACCAACCATTCTTAAGAACGTTCTTAGTCTTATTCTTCAGAATTTTGTCAATGTGAAAGTAACAGAACTTCTGATTGGCTAAACTATTTGGTTTAGCCAATCAGAAGTTTTGTTACTTTCACAGTCAGGAAATTAAGCCTTTACCAAACAACAAAATTTTGGACACAACCAAATTGAGAGCATAATTATGCAGAAGACAAAGTGTGTCTCAATGATGATGTGTCTTTAATTGGGTAGAAGTATTGCGAGAAAATGATAAAATGCTTGTTAAAAGTATTTCCTCCTCTCCTCTTGCACAGTGTTTTCAGAAGCCTTCTTTTGTCAGGGTTGTGAAAACTCGGGGTTGTGTGATTAATGGGTAAAAGAAAGAGGAATGATTGTTTTTGTATTATTTGACACTGACTTTTTACCAGTATAGAGAAATTTAGATTTGCTTGTTTTGAAAATTTATGGATGAAAACGAATAAAGATGTGTCTTTAAATAATGATTTTTGTTTAATGTTCTTTACCAGATGACAAAATTTTAGACACCTCAAAATTTAAACCATTTGTGGCTAAAACAATGAAATTTAGATGTAGCTCAAATTATGAAATTTAGCTGTTAGTAGGGGAAGGGGAGAACATTGTGGGAAAATGAGAAAATCTGGGTCCCTAGATGTTTATAAAACCATGTACTTTAATTCTCTACCAAGCGACAATATTTGGGACTCAACCAGATTCAAAGCATTTGCAGACAACAAATCGAATGTATCGTAAGTGATGATTTCTGTCTTTGATATCGTAGAAATCATTGTGGTCACCAGCATTTTCTCCTATTTCCACAATGTTTTCAAAAGCTTTTTTGGCACAGGGTCGTTTAAACTGGGTTGTTTGGTAAAGGGTTAACAATCTGAATTGTTTTGTGAGCAGAAAAGAGAGTAGAGACTTTGTGGTAAATGGAGAATGAAACAGAAAATTCATAGAAACAAGATTTAGTTGTCTTGCCTTTGTTGTTCTGTTGTAACCCTTCACTAGCACCTTTCACTAGCACCTTTTACTGCTATAGTTGCCGTTGTGGCCATAGTAGATCCAAATCAGACTGCACAAAACGTGCAATCTGATCTTTGATCTACACTGTCCACTTTGCTAAAACACTACAGACAAAAGGTAGACATGAAATGCCACAAAAATTAATTGCAATTATCTGGGTCTTATGGTAGAATGAAAATACCCAATGGATTTATTCGGCGCTTTTAGATTTGAAATGTGGCCCAAGGTAAAATTGCTAGAACAAAAGTTTGTCTTTGATATTGAAGGAATGGAGGTTTTGAATTGTGCATCAGGCATTAACCGTTTACCACACAATCCCGACTTTTAACGACCCTGGGAAAGAAGGCTTTTGAAAACATTGAGGGAAAAGTAGAAAATGCTGGTAACCAGCATTTTCTCCTTTTACCACAATGTTTTCTACCCTTCCCAAAGCAAATTTCAATTTTTAGAGTCACATTTTTTTTTTTGTCGTCTGCAATTGCTTTCAATTTGGACAAGTCTAAAATTTTGTTGTGTGGCAAAGAGTTAAACATGGAACCATAAGGCATCCCCATATAAACGCTTTACCAAATGATAAAATTTTAGAGGGACCCAAATTCAAAGCATTTGCAGACAACAAATTACTCTTTACCAGACGCCAAACCCTCAGAAAGCATTTGGAGACACCCAGTAAAATATCACTTAACTCTTTACCAAACAACAAAATTGTAGACTTGTTCAAATTGGAAGCGTTTACAGACGACAAAATAAATGTGGCTCAAAAATTGGAATTTGTTTTGGGAAGGGTAGAAAACATTGTGGGAAAAGGAGAAAATGCTGGTTACCAGCATTTTCTCCTTTACCTACGATGTTTTCAGAAGGCTTCTTTCTTAGGGTCGTTAAAAGTCGGGATTGTGTGGTAAAGAGTTAAAAGATGGGATTTGTCTTTATCAGGGATGAAAACATGGTGGGAAAACGAGAAAATGCTGGTTGCCATTATTTTCTCCTTTTCCCATCATGTTTTCAAAAAAGCTCTCTTTCTTGGGGTGGTTGGCATTATCTGAGAAAAGGCTAACCTTTTATAAATCAATCCTGTATTTCAACAAACCTGGGGACTTAGGCTTTTGAAATGTTTTTGGTTAGTAAATCCTTCTTTAATGGTCAAGTCCAAAATCTTACTGTCTGGTACAGGGTTATATAGCCCTCCATCTTTTGTATTGTTTCAGAGGCGGGCCATAAGCAGACTGATCAAACGGGTGAAACTGAACAATTTTACATCGAGCCAAATCCCTACCAATTAAAGGCTTTTACTTGCGAGATGTGCAACAGAGTGTTCAAGAGAAAAGCCGACATGAAGCGTCATGTCAGTATCATACACCTGGGACGGAAACCATTTGTGTGTAAAATCTGTGACAAAGCTTTCTCGACAAAAAGCAATCATAATGCTCATATGCTATCACATTATAAGGATTTATATCATAACCCAAAATGAAAATTGTACACATAATTGAAATTTTGTCCGAGTGTGTGAGCCATTGGTCTAGGCATTGTTGTCATGTGATCAAGCGTAAATGATCACGATTGTGTTGCCTATGAGGATTTTGCAAAAACTGAAGGACATTTTCATGAATGTTTAGAACTTTTATCCGTGAAAAAGCTTTTGTGACAAAAAGCAATCATAACACTCATAATGCTGTCACATAATATAAGGACTCATTTTAATGATCTAAAATGAAAATTTGAGACAATATTAAGATTTTGTCCAAATGTGGGAGTTGTCAGTATTGACCTTGTTGACAGATTTACATCTTTGTTGACAGATTTACATGAGATGATGACATTTTTGCTGCAGATAAAGATTTTGCAAAAACCTTAGTTTTTTCATGTGTTGATAGCTCTTGGTGGTATAAATGTTTTCCTTGTTACAGTAGTTCACTTACCTGAACTGCGCCCAGTCTCAGCTCCATTAATTTCTTTGCAAGGACCATGGAACTTTATTGTAAAGAGTTAGCCCTTCACAAAACAACAAATTTTAGACCCTTCTAAATTTGAATTATCTGCAGATGACAATTTTCAAAAGTTAAAGTTCTATTATAGGGTAGAGAACATTGTGGGAGAAAGAGAAAATGCTGGTTAACCAGCATTTTCTCCTTTTCCCATAATGTTTTCATAAGCCTTCATACCCAGGGTCGTTAAAACTTGGGATTGTGTGGTAAAGGGTTAAATGAATAGCATTAAAGCTGGTGATACTGGTTTATAAGATTTGTTTTCTAAGGGGAAGAAAACATTGTGAGAAAAGGAAATAATGTTTGTAGTAACTCCTTATTTAATGTTTTCAAAAGCCTTCTTCGTAGGAGTTGTTTAAACACTGGATTGTGTTTTAAATGGTTAATGCCGAGCCCCGGTAGCTCAGTTGGTAGCATGCAGGACTTGAGAACAGGGGGTCGTGGGTTCGATCCCTGGCTCGGCCAATTTCTTTCTGAGATTTGATGATAGTCATTGCGACAGGATTCATTCCTCTCCCACCGCTGACCATTGTTACGACAATGATTATGTGGGAAAGCAGCCAGTGGCTTGGAAAGAAAATTGTGCAGAGTACTGGTAAAAGAGACTCCAGGAAAGCATGGATAGGTGCACTGAAATAATGTTGAAAACGGCGTTAAACACCAAACAATCAATCAATCAATCAATTTAAATGGTTAACTCTTTACCATGTGACAATTAATTAAAAACATTTGTAGACAACAAACTGAATGGGCTTTGAACTATGGGGTTTGTCTTTGAAGGTAGATAGCATTCTGAGAAAAGGTGAAAATGTTTTGCTTACCAGCATTTTCTCTCAGTTTCCCACGATGTTTTCAAAACTTTTCTTCCTGAGGGTTGTTGAAATGTATGATTGTTTTGTAAATGGTTAAACAATAATTGTGATTATTCATATTCCACAAGATTAATCTGCTGAAAATATTTAGCAAATTAATCCTTTACCAAACAAAACTTTAGACCTGGAAGGTTTGCAGATAACATATTAAAAATGGGTCAGAAAACATTGTTGGAAATAGCAAAATGCTGGTTACTTACATTTTCTAAAGGCTTTTTTCTTAAGGTGGTTAAAAGTCATGATTGCGTAATATAGGCTTAATGGCATATATGGGGTATTTACATAATTGTTGTCAGATTGTTGAATAACAATGTTCATTGGCATTTTAATAAAAAGAAAAAAAAACCTTGAAGTCAGAGTTTAATCTCTTTCAAAGGATTGAAAGAACTGAAAAGCAGAATTGTGCTGTAATATGGATGGGGTAGGATTTGATAATGATTCGGAGGGATGATTGACAAGTTTTGATTTTTCTGAAACATATTGTACTCTGTTGTTTCCAAAGAAAATGTAAAGGTATTTACATAGCCCTGTGGCCATCTGCATTGTTGTCAGGGTTCGTTTATTTTTGAACCGAGCCTCTGTAGCTCAGTCGGACTTGAGAACAGGGGGTCGCGGGTTCGATCCCTGGCTCGGCCAGTTTCCAAGGATTGATGATAGTCATTGCGACAGGATTCATTCCTCTTCTACTGCTGACCATTGTTTCGACGATGGTTATGTGAGAAAGTAGCCAGTAGCTTGGAGAGAAAATTGTGCAGAGTACTGGTAAAAGAGACTCCAGGAAAGCATGGATAGGTGCACTGGCTGCTGTGATATAACTGAAATAATGTTGAAAACGGCAATAAACACCATATAATCGATCAATCAGTTGTTTATTTTTGACGGATTCTGAATCTTTATCATGACTGGAGATGCTTACTTCAAAAGGGGGGGTAGTTGCTATCTACCAACAGCAGAACCAATACCAGCAGGGCTGCTAACCTTCGAAATATTTGGAAAAATTGCTGATAGCAAACAGTTTTGTCCCTTGTCAGCCAGTGCAGGTTGACACTGGTCAATACTTTTTGCAGATTAACTAAACCCCTTTATCACAGAGCATGGATCATGTATATTGGCAGAGGGGTCTGGTCACAAGTTTTCACAATTTAGTTTCTGCCATTTTCTACAGAGGTAATGATTAATGTGCAAAATTGGTATTTAATGTCTAAAATTGGTATTAAGGAGAAGAAAAAAAATAGGATTTTATCTTTATTTCAGAATCCTATCAGGGTGTCAATCAAGCAGGAGAAGTTTCATCTAAACATTCGCGAATGTCAACTGTCGGTGATCAAAGTAATTCAGCTAGGCTTTCCGTCCAGACCCCGGGCAAAAAAGGGGCTGCTATGAAGCAGGGGACTCCTAGAAAAATGATTCGCACACCTCGAGTAAAGATCTGCGCTGTCTGTGAAAAAGTGTTTCATTCAAACTGGGAACTCACTAGACATTTTAGGGTGCATACGGGAGAGAAACCGTTCAAGTGCCCATATTGTGACTTCCGATGTTCGCATAAACATCATCTCAAAACACACACAATTCGTCACTTCCAGAGTCAATAAGTGTTACCTAAAAATCTATATACTAAGTAACTGAAATTAAGACTAGTCCATTTTGAAAAATTGTTGTAAATGGAAAAAAATTGACTGTTTACTACACAACAAAAATATAGACTTGTCGAAATTGAAGCAATTGCAGACGAGAAATTCAGTGTGGCTCAAATGATGATTTCTGTTTTTGATCGGATAGAAAACATTGTGGGAAAAGGAGAAAATGCTGGTTACCAGCATTTTCTCCTTTTTCACAATGTTTTCAGAAGCCTTCTCTTTTAGTGTTGTTCAAGTCGGGATTGTGTGGCAAAGACTTAAACATAGCTCCAGTGATGGGACTTGTGTTAGGAAAAGTAGAAAACATTGTCTGGTTATCTGCATTTTCCCGGTTGCCCACACTATTTTCTAAACTTTTTATTTTTACCCTTTACCACACAATAGAATTTTAGACTGCTCAAGTTTCAAAGCATTTGCAGATGACAAATTGAAAGTAGCTTCAATGATAATTATGACCTCTCTTTAGAAGGGTAGAAAATATTGACCCTAAAGGAGAAATGCTGGGGTTACCAGCATTTTCTCCTTTTCCCATAAGGTATTCAAAAGTCAATTTCCTAAGGGTGATTAAAGTGTCAAAGTTGGTAAAACTTAGGATTATTGGTAAAGAGTGACACTGTATTTGTTTGGTGTCTTCAGACTTGTTCAAATTGAAGGGATTTGCAGATGACAGATTAGATATGTCTCAAATGATTGAATATGTCTGTAGAAGGCCTTTGAAAATATTGTGGGTAAAGGAGAAAATGCTGGTTACTAGCATTTTTAGCTCCACTGGCTGAAGGCCAGCGGGCTTATGTAATGGCCCGGTGTCCGTCGTCCATCCGTGCGTCCGTCCGTGCGTTAACTTTTTTTTTTTCAAACTTCTTCTCTGAAACTATCCATCCAAATTTGATAAAACTTAACAGAAATGATCCTGCCATGGTCCTCTTTAGAATTTCTAGAAAGAATTTGATTCCTTCAAAAACTCTGGTTGCCATGGCAACAAAACTGAAAAATATTGAACATCTTTGAAAGTCTTCTTGTCGGAAACCATAAGGCCCAGGGCTACCAAATTTGGCCTGTTGCTTTATCTAATGGACCTCTATCAAATTCCTTCATATTATAGCCCTGGGGTCAAAATTGGCTCTGCCCCGGAGATCACAAGTTTAACAAGGGCTTACATAGTGACTGTAATTTAAAATAGTAATCGAGGGAAATAACTCCTGTTATACAAGATAAAGTTTGTTACTATTTACCTCCCTTGATTATCAAACTGCAGTTATACATTATTCGAGTTTGGTATTCAAGTTTTTTGGAGAGGAAATGTTCTGTTTTAAGGGAGAGTGATTTATTTTGATGCTAATGGTCATGCTCACATGAATGGAATGTTTAATTTAAAGTAAGGTTTCTATCACTCAAATTTTTTCAGAACTTTACCTTTCATGCTAATGAATAAACCTGCTTGTATTCACTGACATTATCTTTGTATTTAAAAAGATATGACTGTTTTTGTTTGGCGGGCAGGTAGGAGGTTGTTTTCAAAGTAAGTTTATTACCATACAGACTTTTTATGCTGTATGTCTCTGTCAATGCCAATTAAGCGCATGATACGTTAATTTTACTTTTTAAGAAGTGACAATTTTTTTTTACTGTACCAATTTTAAAGCCATTGCAAAAAGACAAATTGAATGTAGCTTAAATGACTATTTCTGTCTTTGATAGGTTAGGAAACGTTGTGGGAAAAGGAGAAAATACTGGCTGACAACATGTTGTCCTTTTCTCACGATGTTTTTGAAAGCCTTCTCTTTCAGGGTCATTAACACTTCGATTTGTGTGGTAAAGGGTTAAAAAGCCAGTGGAGCAATACAGGGCCATCATGGCCCTCTTGTTTCCCTTAGCCGTAATGTTTTCCAAAGCCTTCTGTCTTAGAGCCTTTAAAACTTGGGACTGTATATTAAAGGGTCAAATCTGTCGGGTATCTCTTTGTTTGGTGTTGAGCCAACAACCTTTATTAAGAAAGAAAAAGCATTTAACATTCTGTTCAACCCATTACCACACAATCCAAAGTTTTAATGACCCTGGAAGATCAGACTTTAGAAAACATTGTGGGAAAAAGAGAAAATGCTTGTAACCAGCATTTTATCCTTTTCTCACAATATTTTCTAACCTTTCAGAAACAAATGCAATCATTTGAGCCACATGTAATTTGTTATCTGTAAATGTTTTCAGTTTGGACGAGCCTAAAACTTTGTTGTGTGGTAAAGAGTTAAAGGTGTGTTGTTGAAATAATGAGAAGAAAAGAGATTGTGTTTTGTATTTTATTTTACATGTTGTTTTACAGACTGTAGTTACAGGATTTTTTTCTCATTGTGAGGATATGTGTATTTATGTTCATGTGGATTCTCCATACAATTTTGAACTAGAGTATTTTCTCAGAAAATTTATAGTGTAGCTGGAAATGATTTATTAAAGCTTAATTGGAAATACCTGATTCAAACACGACAAGACATACTTTATTCAAACATGGCTAGAAATACTATATTCAAACATGGCTAGAAATACCTTATTAAAAAATGGCTAGAAATGCCACATTCAAACATGACTAGAAAAATCCCATTCAAACAGCTAGAAATACCTTATTCAAACATGACTAGAAATGCCACATTCAAACACAACTAGAAATGTCCCTTCTAACATGACTAGAAATATCCCATTCAAACACGACAAGAAATGTCCCGTTTACACATGACTAGAAATGCAGTATTAACACATGACTAGAAATGTCCCATTCAAACATGACTAGAAACACCACTTTCAAACATGACTAGAAATGTGACATTCAAACATGACTAGAAATGCCATATTCAAACATGACTAGAAATGTGCCATTCAAACATGACTAGAAATACCTTACTCGAACATGACTAGAAATGCCACACCTTAACATGGTTAGAAATGCCACATTCAAACATAACTAGAAAAACCCAATTTAAACATAGCTAGAAAAACCTTATTCAAACATGACTAGAAAGGTCCCATTCAAACACGATTAGAAATGTCCCATTCTAACATGACACAAAATGTCCCATTCACACATGACTTGAAATGCCATATTCCAACATGACTAGAAATGCCACATTCAAACATGACTAGGAATGTTTGAATCACTCATGACTAGAAATGCCATACTGTATAAGTGGAAATTTTTGCCATGTGGAATTTTTTGCGAATTTGTAAATTTTGCAGACTTTTCTGTTAGCGTATTTTACCACCAGTTCACCATCATATAACGATTGTCTTGAATTTGCCAACATTTCAAATTTGTAATCAGTATATAGCAAATTTTTCGACTTGCGTATATATCCACGTATACAGTATTCAAACAAGAAATGTCCAATTCACACATGACTAGAAATGCCATATTCAAACATGACTATAAATGTGCCATTGAAACATGACTAGAAATGCCACATTCAAACGTGACTAGAAATGTTTGAATCACACATGACTAGAAATGCCATATACAAACATGACTAGAAATGTGCATTTCAGACATGACTAGAAAAGCCACATTCAAACATGACTAGAAATGTCCCATTCAAACATCGCTAGAAATACCTTATTCAAACATGACTAGAAATGTCCCATTCAAACATGACTAGAAATGGCTTATTCAAGCATGGCTAGAAATGTCCCATTCAAACATCACTGAAAATAACTTGTTCAAACATGACTAGAAATGTACCGTTCAAACATGACTAGAAATGTCCTATTCACACAATGACCAGAAATGCCACATTCAAACATGACTAGAAATGTTCCATTCACACATGAGTAGAAATGCCACATCCAAACATGACTAGCTTTAATAAAACCTGACTTAAATAATTTAATTCAAACATGAGTAGAAATATGTAATGCTTCTGGAAATCATTAAAATAAATAGATTTAACCCCTTACCACACAATCCTGAGTTTAGCAACTCGAACAGAGAGGGCTTTGGAAAACATTGTAGAAAAAGAAAATGCTGGATCGAAATTTATTTCATCTCGTGAACATCATTGGTAATATTTTCACTCATGGCTATGCCACTCATGAAAATATTACCAATGATGTTCACTCAATGAAATAAATTTTGATCTTTCACCTTAAAAAAACAAATATCCTCTATCTATTTCTCATGGATCTCTGTAAAAATTACAATTTCCTTTTCCCACTTTTGTCAATATTTCTGTTATTCCAGAAATACTTCTTGGCAACAAGAGGAACTGTTTTTAGCTCACCTGAGCATATCTTGTTCAAGGTGAACTTTTCAATGTGTGTCTCTGTCATCTGTCCATCAACACTAACAAAGGTTTTGTTTTTGTGTAATAAGGCAGAAACTTCACGTGTAGCTTCCTAAGGTTGGGGAATAATAAAAACTTGTCTTGCGGAAACGTTGTTGTAAACGGAGAAAATGCTAGTTACCTGCATTTTCTTCTATAAAAATCTAAAACCAGATGGCAAACAGCTTTGTACTTTTGCATCATGGTATGATTAATCATTAACCTGTTACCACACAATTCGAGTTTAACAGACCTGAAAAGAAAGGCCTTTGAAAACACAGTAAGAAAAGGGGGAAAATGATGGTAACCAGCCTTTTCTCCCTTTGCAACAATCTTTCTTCCCTATCAAGAACAAATTTTGATTTCAGCTGCATTTGTCATTTGCAAAAGCTTTCAATTCAGTTGAGCCCAAATTCATATGATAAAGAGTTTGTATAAATTTCTTTACCAGAGATAAAAAATTTTGGAATTTTCAATTCAAAATAATTTGCAGATAACTTAATAAATATAGCTGAAATAGATAACTTGAAAAGGGAAGAAATTGCTGTGGGAAAAGGAGATGGTAAAAAACACAGTTACTTGTATATGTCTACTTTCTGTATCTTTCAGGCGCAATGCCATTCCTTGGTTTCAAGAAAATACCTGCACAAGCTACAGAAACACAACATCAACTTTCGTATTCTAGTGACTATGTAGACTTTGTAATAAAACATCAATGCCATGTGTGTTCAAAGCCCTTTGCCAGTAAAGGGGCCCTTAAAATGCACTGTTATACCCACACCGGGGAACAGCCCTTTGTTTGTGAAATATGTGGGGCTTCGTTTAATCACCTTAGTAACAAAAAAAGGCATATCAAACATAAACATCCAGTGTTATGATATCTTCTAAATTACAAATTTTATACTTGTCCAAATTGACAGCAATTGCAAGCTACTGATTGTATGCGGTTCAAATGATTAAATGTAGCCTATAAAAGGTAGAAAACAATGTTAGAAAAGGAGAAAATGCTGGCTATCAGCACTTTCTCCTTTTCCCAGGATGTTGATTATATGGTAAAGGGCTAGCAGTTTAACTCCTTACTAAACGGCAAAATATTTGGCTCGACCAAATTGAAAGCATTTGCAGACGACAAATTTAATGTGGCTCAAATGATGGGATTTTTTCATTGGTAGGGTAGGAAACACTGGGAACAGGAGAAATGCACTCTTAACAAAGAACAGTCTTCGTCTGATACTAGATTCAGAAAGTAATACAACTTGTGATTGGCTGAAGCATTTGGTTTAGCCAATCAGAAGTTGTGTAACTTTCAAATTAAGAAAATTCTTGCAAACAAGACAAATCTACTAAATGACAAAATTTTTGACTTGTCAAAATCAAGAGTAAATACAGACAGCGTAGTTATATCACTTAAATTATTTGAATTGTCCTATAAAGGTTCTTAAACACTTTGGGTAAAGGAGAAAATACTGGTGACCAGTCAAAAAATTTATAGATGTCCAGCCTAACAGCTATAATTCCTTCAGTTTGATAATTCTTGTGAATTTGCTGTATATGCCAAGATGACACAATTTTAGAGTCATCTGTCTCGTATGGTATCAAAAGCATTTAAATTTTTGCAGACGTCATATTTTATGTTCTTTAAATGATGAAGTTGGTTCTTCCAGATAGGGTAGATAACATGACTGGAAATGAGAGAAAATGCTGAGTACCAGTGGTTACCGGCATTTTCTGCTTATCCATTGATGTTTTAAGTAGCCTCTTTCCTCAAGGCTGATGAAACACAGTATGGTTTGGTAAAGGGTGAAACGGTACAATCATTACAGATCAAACAATGTTTTAAAAAGGCTTCTTTCTCAGGGTCGTTGAAATTTGGGATTTTGTGGTAAAGGTTTAAAGATACATCCTTATGGCAAAAGAGAAAAATACTGTTAAAACGTGAAAGTGTGTAGAATGGCACAGCTGTGTAAACATGGACAAATTACCAATATTATATGGTGTTAGGGAAATGACAACAGTGATTGCTTTGAAGGCCTCTGAAACATGAAATGTGCATTCTATCCTATCCGTTGTAATCTGTGCAACCTTGCAGCAGTCAGGGCCAACATTTGGCATGAAGATACAAGAATGATAATAGTTTCACAAAACAAGGATGATATGTATTCAAAAATGAAAAGAGTATTTTTATGTATCTAAGATTTTGTATTAATTTAGAAAAAATGATCTTGTACTCAATATTAATGGTGTTTGTTATAAATCTAATTGCAGAGCCCTCGTAGCTCAGCTGTTAGCATACAGGACTTGAGAAGAATGGGTCGCTGTTAGATCCCCATCTTGGCCAATTTTTTTCCTAGGATTGATGATAGTCATTGCAACAGGATTCATTCCTGTCTCATTGCTGACCATTGTTTTGACGATGGTTATGTTGGAAAGAAGCCAGTGGCTTGGAAAGAATATTGTGTGTAGAACTGTTAAAAAAAAAATCCAGAAAAGCATGGATAGGTGCACTGGCGGCCACGATATGACTGAAATAATGTTGAAATTGGCCATTCAGTCAATCATGGAAAATTCTGTTTGATGACATCATCCAAGTCTCATTAATCCTTTACCAGGACTCTTGAAGAATTAAGCCTTGGAAAACATTGTGGGAAACAAAAAAAAAATACTAGGAAGCAGCATTTTTTTCTTTTCCCACAACGTTTTCTAGCATTCCAAAAACAGATTCCATTGTTTGAAACATGTTGAATTATAAGTCTGTATTTCGAGGGATGAATGCAAAACTATTCCATCTGCATTTTGGAAAATTTTGCAAGAGAGGGAAAAACGTTCTCATTTCTGTGAAAAACACTGATGGATCATCTTGTTTAGATTATGTCATGTTGAATTCATTCATACACTTCAACACTGCTAGGTCATCTTATTTGCATTCAACACAAAACATGAAAGGGTAAAAAACATTGTAGGAAAGAGAAGAAAAAGCTGGTTCCCAGCATCTTTCCCTTTTCCCACAATGTTTTCAAAAGCCTTTTTCTTCAAGGTTGTTCAACTCCGGGATTGTAGGGGAAAGTGTTAAGTTGGTCTTAGTAATCTGAGAAATAACTCTTTACCACACAATCCTGAATTTTAATGATGTGAAGAAAGAAGGCTTTCGAAAAGATTGTGGGCAAAGGAGAAAATGCTGGTAACCAACATTTTCTCTCTTTTACCCACAATGTTTCCTACCTTGCCAAAAACAAGTTTCAGTTTTTTGAGTCATATTTAATTTGTCTGCGAATGCGTTCAATTTGGACAAGTCTAACATTTTACCGTTTAGAAAGGAGTTAAAGGTGGCCCTTCAGATTTTGGGACGAATATTTTACAGAAATACAAAAAAGTCATCCTTATACTCCCAAAGCCTTTTAATTTTCATTCATAAAACCCCAGTAGTCGAAAACCATCAGACAACAAGAGAAATTAGAGATTTACCATGGCCCAGGTCGACACCGATGGGAAACATGTTCTATTTTTACATGAGCAACTCGCTCATTTACATACCGGAAATACACAGACGAAGCTTCAAACATAGCGTCCGAAGAAGACATTATGGAAAATAATTACATGTTTGTTATGTTATGGAATTTAAGCGTCATTAGTCACGTGCCAGTCACTTGACGTTCCCACAATGCTTTTTTGATTTCTGGCGCGAAATCTAAAAATACCTCAAGAGGCTACGTAGCCTTTTAAGGGAACACCATCAAAAAATTTTTGTTTGTAATTTTATGATTCTTAATTATTGATGATTTGTATTGTTTTTTTATATAAATTTCAGTGATATATATATTTTTTAATTTGGTGAGATGTGAAAAATCTAAATACCCACCTTTAAGTAACGTCCTGTTTTATCAGTCAATGCCTCTATGGTATTTGATGAGTTAAATTCGGTGACCGGATGCTGTATGAAAACTGGCTGTTTTTGCAATTCCAGGTAATGAGGGACTAAGTGTAATGCAAGTATATGTTAACAAGAATTTTGAAGAGGAAATAAAGCCCGAGTTGGAAGCTCACACGAATGACTCGAAGTTTCAAGTAGACTCAGAGGTGGACGTTCCCACAGTAACAGACCAGGATAACACAACTGAACCAGAACGTCGACAACTGATTAAATGTCGACATTGTGAAAAATACTTTTACTCAGCTAATACATTGTACACACACATGAAATGCTATCACCCGGGCCAGCCCAAGAGAGGCGTTGCCGAGCTTGAGACTATAACAGTCCCTAAGTTTCCTTGCTCCTATTGTGATAAAACTTTTATGTCTTTTCCGTCACTGAAACGACATGTGCGAAACCACACTGGTGACAAGCCATATCAGTGCAAGATTTGTTTGAAGACATTTACGAGGAAGGATTACTTGACATCGCACCAATTGATCCACTACATTAGGACCCTTAAGAAGTAGGCTTTTTAAAACACTGTAGGTGAATGAGAAAATGCTAGTAACTAGCTGAATCCATTACCAAGCAATCCAGGGTTTTAATGACCCTGAGGAAATAGCCTTTTGAAAATCTTGCGGGAATAGGAGAAAATAGTGGTAACCAGCATAATTCCCAAGCAAATTAAACTGCAGTGTAGTCAGAGCTCGAGACAAGAGGGACTGATGGTATTCTAAATCCATCATTTCTCTTCGAAACCCTATGTTGTGGGCACTCATAAGAATCGTCTAGATGAGACGATTCTATTTAGTACCCATAACATAGGGTTTAGGGGAAAATAATTAATATTATCAATTTTGAAACCAAAATTACTCCCTCTGTCTGGAGCTCTGAGAGTAGTGGCTCCTGTGGTGACCCAATTAGTCAAATTTTTGTCCTGTGGTAAAGGTTTTACTGTTTATAGTGATACATACTCAAAAGTGCGGTCCACTCTGTGTTTGTACAGGATAGACAACGAATGGGGTTGTCCATGAGATACAGACAGAAGCTTTAGAAAGTTCTATATCACATAGAAAATTTGGTAAGCTTTGTCTATCTGACTTGGACCACATGGGATCACAAAGTGTTAGTGTTACCAAGTTCTGTATTACATAAATAATTTAGCAAGCTTTGTCTAGCTGACTTAGACAACATGGAATCTTATGGTGTTAACAAGTTCTATAGAGCATAGAAAATTTGGCAAGGTTTGCCTGTCTACCCTGGACCACATAGAATCATACGGCATTGTACATTGTGTTGTTGGAGCAAAATGCTTAGTGCTAATTGGCTAAGTTACTGGAACAGTTGTTTAACTACTGCCGTAACCCTTTACAAAAACAATCCCTTATTTACCAACCTAATAGCTTTATCAAACAACAAAGTGTTTTCTCTTTTTGCCCTACAATGTTTTCAATAGCAGTGTTCACAGAGGGTAGAAAACATTGTGGGTAAAGAAGAAAATGCTAGTTACCAGCATTTCCCCTTTTCCCACAATGTTTTCAAAAGGCTTCTTTCTCAGAGTCGTGAAAACCCGGGATTGTTTGGTAAAGAGTTAACTCTTTCACTTTGGATCAGCCTGAAATTGTCGTCTCCGGGGAAAGAATCAAACCTGTCCTTCATGTTGCACATTTTGAACTTTAACCATTTACCAGATGACAAAATTTTAGTCTTGTCCAAAATGAAAGCATTTGCAGACAGCAATTTCAGTGTGGATCAAATGGTGCAACTTTTCAAATGATGGGATATGTCTTTGAGAGGATAGAAAACAATGTTGGAAAAGGACAAAATACTGGTTTGCAGCATTTTTCCCTATTCCAACAATGTTTTTAAAAGGCTTTTTCTTTAAGCTTGTATAAACTAAGGATTGTGTGGTAAAGTGTTTATTTGATTATTAGTCTTAAGGACTAAATTTTGGAACAGAACTAGTTTCGGAAAAAGAATTTGTCCTTTTTTGTGAGTTTACCCTTTCCCACACCCCGAGTTTTAACGACCCTGAAGAACAAAACTTTTTAAAATGTTGTGGAAAAGGAGAAAATGCTGGTGACCAGCATTTTCTCCTTTTCCCACAATGTTTTCTTCTCCTTCAGACAAAAATACCACCATTTAAGCCGCAATTAATTTGTTGTCAACAAATGTCTTCAATTTGGACCAGTCAAAACCTTCAAAAAATATTTTTTTTAATTTGGTGAAGCCAAGACTGATGAAGTACCCATTATTTCTGCATTCGTCAAGCCCCTTTAACTATTGGAGTGGCACTTACTGCGACAATTTGGTCATATGATTGGCTCATAAAAGTAACTGTCACAATGGATTGCAAAAAAACTTTCAAAAATGCAATACAAGTTCCTCAAAAATAGTAAGTGGAAGCGACCATTGTAAGACAAAGGCGCATGTGCTCTTATTATACTGCAAAGAAATTTCTCGTGATCTGATTGGATAATATGCCCCGAACATATATATCATGTACACTGGCAAAACCAACGTAAAAGCAGTTTTCCTTTCGGGAGCCCCGAATACATGACTACACTTTCAACACAACATCCAAAATGGCGGCGTCGATCGAGATTAACATCAAGATTATGCACCAAACTGCACGTTTTACCAAGGTTTAAGTGACATCATTTCACAGTGATGTCAGTTTTCATTGAATTGGGGCACTCAGAAGGGAAATTCTACTTCGTCAGCGTACTCAATTTTTGAAACCAAAAAACAGGTAAATTTTGCTTAACACACGTTGGAATGGTAAAACTTTGCAGTATAATAAATTCGTTGTACGGTCAGGTGGCAGGGGACTTGGAAACTTGCTCATGGCTGAGGTGGCGACATGATTTACCACAGCCGTGAACAAGTTTCCTAGTCCCCTGCCACCTGACCTTACAACTAAAAATGTCAGTAATTATATGTTTACCTGTTTGTGTAGCATGAGTAACTGCGATTTATGTGACATCGACCACAGAACTAGTGGGGCTGAGTGGTCTGTCTTACTATTTGTCTCAAAGCTGTGCGATTGGGTGTTTTGATGAGTCGGGCTGCATGATCCTGAGATTTGTTGCAAGAGTAGTTGTGCAATTAGCCAGTGGTTTATACCAGCCCAAATATGGATCTTGTTACCCAGTTCTGAAAGTTCTCTGCCAGCAAATAATGCCTAGACCGGCAGTACAATAACAGTTTTTGTTTCATGCTTTCCAGTAGGTAATCGAGAAATATCCTTGAAATATTTTTCAATATTTCATGGTTACAACCAGTGAAAAATACTGATATTTACATTCTAACTCTTCAATTGAAGGTGGAAACAGTTGTTCCCGCGCACTAGTTACCCAAGTAAAATGCGCGTGCCTCACAACCAGATGTAGATATGACGTAATTTACCTAACATTTCTCGCGCTTGACGTAATATTGTAATGCGTTGCTATGTGGAGGGGGTACGCCACGGGGAATACCGTAACCGAAAAGAACTGTGCTGGATTTTGATTAATTTTCCCCCAGAAAGGGTTAAAAGCATGAAAACATCATCGTGGCTGCGCCACTCGTGAAAATATTACCGATGATGTTCACTCGATGAAATAAATTTCGATCTTTCACCGTAAAAAACGAATATCCTCTGTCATCTTCACAATGATTTTAATACTTTTGAACGATATGATTTTGGCAGCTATTGTTACTTTAAGCCTTTACGTCATACTTTAGTCTTGGTACATTTGCAATTGAAGACTTCTTAAAATGTTGTTGAAAAAGGAGTAATAATTAGCAATTGCTCCTTTGACTACAACGTTTCTACTCTGAAATGCCTGCCCTCATTTTCCCAAGTGTTGCATACTTTTCAACTGGTGATTTGAGTTTGGATAGGTCTAAGAACATGGAATAATCCCGTGTTTTAACAACCCTGAGGAAGGAGTCTTTTGAAAACATGGGAAAAGGAGAACCATCATTTTATCACAATGTTTGTAACCCTTTCTGATACAAATTTCACCATTTGAGTATCATTTTCTATGTTATCTGCAAATGGTTTGAAGTTAGACCATTCTAAAACTTGGTTGTTAAATAAAGAGTTAAATGCACGATATTTGTCTTCATTTGCAGATGATTCCATTCACCACATGCCCAGCCATTATTCACGTGATGCTACTCAGGGGACACAAAACATCAAGTCAAAAAGGGTTGCTTGTGGTACTTGTGGAAAAACATTTGCAAATAACTGGAATCTACAAGTCCATATGCGGCAACACACAGGCGAGAAGCCTTACTGGTGTGAAATTTGCGGAAAACGTTTCACACAAAAGTCACATAGATCGGTGCATATGCTCACTCACTACAATGAAATGAGGAGAACTTGATATGGAGAAAGTGTAGTTTGGCCCCATATAGCTCGATGCCAGATATGTGTGTTTGATCCCAATAGTTTGCTGTGAGAGTGTTGTTGAAGAAAGTAGAACAGTGTCCTAGTCTTTTATTGTTGGCCATGTCAAAGGCGTGATTAGCTCTTTACCACACAGTCCTGAGTTTTTACGACCTTAAAAGGGAAATAGGCTTCAGAGGGAAATTGACGTAATTTAATCGAATTTACCCTACATTTCTCACGCTTTATCTAATATTGTAATGCACTCTTGTGTGGAGGGGGTACGCCATGGGGAATTACTACAGAAACAACTGTACTGGAATTTGACGAAAGTTCAAACAAACAAAAAAAAAAAAGGTTTGAAACATGATAAAGGAAGACTTTTTTTTTCTGTGAAAGATGGAAATCTACTTTATCTCGTGAAAATCATCTGTAATGTTTTCAATCAGGGCTGCACCACTCTTGAAAATATTACCGACGATGTTCACTCGAAAAAAAAAATCTATCTTTCACTGTAAAAAACAAATATCCTCTAGATAATGTCATCTTTACAATTTCCTTACTTTCATATGGTATGATTTTAAGGTTAAATGCATTTTAACACCTGTATTGTTTACTTTTGGCAGCTTTAGGGCCTTAAAACCTTTACCACACAAATCCAAGTTTTAAAGGCCTTTAGCAAGACAACTTTTGAAAAAATTACGGGAAAGGACTGGTAACCAGGATTTTCTTCTTTTCCCACATTTTCTTTCCTATGAAAGACAGAAATCATCATTTGAGCTAAATTTGGTAGGTTGTCTGCATATGCTTTCAATTTGGTCAAATTCAAAATTTTGATGCTTGTCATAGAGCAAATGGCTTTTTCTGGAAAGAAGTATATTAACCCATAGAACAAATTCTGCATGGAGGACATGAAAAATAATTGCACAGGAGATTAAAAATAGCTTGTTTTCTAACAAAACTGGTCAAGCTGTTATGCTTAACCAAACATGTGAACAACGGGACATTGTATCTAGAATTACCTAATGTTTCATTTTTAGCTTGGCAGTTTTTGAAGAAAATGTCAAGGTATTGTCATAGCCCAGTCATAATCTGTATCTGTGTTGTGCAAAAACTTTGATATTTTATATCTATGTCATTGCTGAAGATTTTTAGCTCCACTGGCCGAAGGCCAGAGAGCTATTGTCATGGCGTTGTGTCCGTCGTGCGTCCGTCCGTCTGTCCGTCCGTCCGTTCGTGCGTGCGTCCGTAAACTTTTTCTTTAAAAAACTTCTCCTCAGAAACTATTGACTGGATTTTTACCAAATTTCACAGGAATGTTCCTTTGGTGGTCCTCTTTCAAATTCCTTCAAATAATTGTGTTCCATGAAGAATTCTGGTTGCCATGGCAACCAAAGTAAAAAACCTTTAAAAATCTTCTCCTCCCAAACCGCTATTTGGATAGCATTATTATTTTGCAGGAATGTTCCTTAGATACAGGTTTACAGAATTCCTTAAAAAAAAAAAGATCTGTCAAAAAACATGGCTTTTATGGGAGACTCATTTTTAGCTCCACTGGCCGAAGGCCAGTGGGCTTATGTCATGGCCTGTTGTCCGTCGTGCGTCCGTCCGTCAGTCCGTCCGTCCGTCCGTGCGTCCGTCCGTCCGTCCGTGCGTTAACTTTTTTTTAAAACGTCTTCTTCTCTGAAACTACCCATCCAATTTTGATGAAACTTCACAGAAATGATCCTGCCATGGTCCTCTTCAGAATTTCTTGAAAGAATTTAATTCCTTCAAAAACTCTGGTTGCCATGGCAACAAAACTGAAAAATTTTGAAAATCTTTGAAAATCTTCTTGTCTGAAACCGTAAGG
This sequence comes from Hippopus hippopus, assembly GCA_946811185.2. NCBI lineage: Eukaryota > Metazoa > Mollusca > Bivalvia > Cardiida > Cardiidae > Hippopus > Hippopus hippopus. The sequence continues at coordinate 8,999,690 of OX328113.1, read as the reverse complement.
CCAAGGGCTACCAAATTTGGCATGTAGCTTTATCTAGTGGACCTCTACCAAGTTTCTTCAATTTATAGCCCTGGGGTCAAAATTGGCCCCGCCCCGGGGGTCACAAGTTTTACATGGGCTTATTTAGGGAGAACTTTAAAATTCCTCTTCTACCTAGCCATGGGGCCTAGGGCGACCAAATTTGGCATGTAGCTTTATCTAGTGGACCTGTACCAAGGGTGTCCAAATTATAGCCGAGAGTCAAATTTGACTTCGCCCCGGGGGGTAACATGTTTTACATGGGCGGGCTTATATAGGAAAATCTTTCGCATCTAGCTATAAGGGCTAGGGCTATCAAATTTTGCATTTAGCTTTATCTAGGGGGTCTCTATCAAGGGTGCCCAAATTATAGCCTAGGGGGTCAAATGTAGCCCCACCCCAGGGGGTCACAAGTTCTACATGGTCTTATATAAGGAAACTTTAATAATCTACTTGTACATAGCCATATTTAGGCCTAGGGCTACCAAATTTTGCATGTAACTTTATATAATGGGCCTTTACCAAGAGGGCCCAAATTTTAACTTTGGGGGTCAAGTTTGACTCCACACCAGGGGTCACAAGTTTTACATTGGCTTTTATAGTGAAAACTTGATAAACCTGTGTCATGGATCACATATTTTACAGGGCCTTTTATTCAGCAAACTTGTTTTACATGACTTTTTGTTGGGCAAGATTAAAAAATCTTTTTGTTTATAACCACACATTCTAGTTTCATATTGTAGGTCTGGGGTCAAAATTGCCTTCATTCCAGGGATCGCAAGTTTAACATGGGCTTCAAAATATTGTCACTTCAATTTAAACATTAATCAAGGGAAATAACTCTTTTTATGAAAGATAAAGTTCGTTACTATTTACCTCCCTTGATTATCAAGCTGCAGTGATACATGATTGGTGCTAGACAAGTTTTTTAGCTCCACTGGCCGAAGGCCAGCAGGCTTATGTTATGGCCCGTTGTCCGTTGTGCGTCCATCCGTATGTTAACTTTTTAGCTCACTTGAGCACAACGTGCTCAAGGGGAGCTTTTAGGATCACCTGGTGTCCGTCGTGCGTCGTGTGTCGTCAACAATTCTTTAAACATCAACTCCTCCTAAACCACTGGGCGGATTTGGACCAAACTTGGCTGGAATGTTCCTTGGAAGGTCCTCTTTAAAAACTGTTCACAGAATTTGATTCCATCAAAAACTCTGGTTGCCATTGCAACCAAATGGAATTTTTTAGGGAATTCTTTAAAAATCTTCTCCTCTGAAACCACGGGTCAGATTTTGAAATAATTTCACAGATATGCTCTTTGGGTGACCCTTTTTAAAATTTGTTCGTAAAATTTTGATCCGTCAAAAAATGTGGCTCTGGTGAATGGGGGCTTCTTGCACCATATAGAAATGAAGGAATTCTTCAAAATTCTTCTTCTCTGAAACCGCTGGTCAGATTTCGAAATAATTTCACAGGATTGTTCCTTGGGTGACCCTTTTCAAAAACTGTTCATAAAATTTTGATCTGTCAAAAAACGTGGCTCTGGTGAATGGGGGCTTCTTGCACTATACAGAAATGAAGGAATTCTTTAAAAATCTTCTCCTCTCATGGGTTTCATGTTTTACAGGGCTTTTCATTGAGAAAAATTTGAAAATCTTCTTGTTTATAACATTCAAGAACTGAATTATTTGGTATGGAGCTTTATATTGTGGACCTCCACCAGGATTCAAATAATTATAGCTTTGCGATCAAAATTGGCTTTGCCCATGGATCACAACTTTCTCGTAGGATTAGATAGAAAAGTGTTTGCATGTCCTTGTGTTTGAAATCAATTTGCTGAATATTGTAATGTTTGGCTTGTAGTGTTTTTACTTAATAGCCAGTGGAGCGATACAGGGCCATCATGGCCCTCTTGTCCTGTTATGGTATAAAGTAAAATCTTTGAAAAATTTCTTCTCTAAAACTATTCATTGGATTTCATTGTTGTTTTGCAGGTAAGTTCCTATGGTGGTTGTCTACCAAATTGTTTCTTCAGTGAGCTAAAATGCAGGATTGAATGATAATTGTTAAAAACTTCCTTTCGCCATTATAGAAATATCAGGCCTGTGGAGCGATACAGGCGCTCAAGCGCCTCTAGTTACTTCAAACGCTGACTAGTTGTTAACCAGTTGTTAAAAGTGAAACCTTACTGCAGGCACAGGTAACCACCAAAATACTTTTGTCATAGCTATGCCCCCATTTCAGTTTCGAATTTCAAGTGAAAATCAATCTATTTCTAAAAACAACTGTAGTTCAGTGTTGGCTTTCAAGTGAAAATCAATCTATTTCTAAAAACAACTGCAGCTCAGTGGTGGCACTTGGCTGTGGTGCTCTTGTCATGAGTTTGATCAGGTGAGCAGTGTAGGGCCTCCATGGCTCTCTTATGTTTTTTTGTTATGTGTGGTGTTTTTTTTTTGTACTGTAAATGTACTATGAGTGAAATGACATAATAAAATTGAAAACAGTTGTTTTGTTTATAAAATGAATTTAATCAAAAGATTTGTCTGCACTGTGACGGAATATCCTTCTTGTCTCTCAAGAGTACTTTGACATGGGTTTATCAACCCTTTTTAAAGCAATTTTGTGTTTTGATGACCCTGAAGGAGAACAGTTACGAAAAAAAGATGTAACAAAAGCTGAAAGTGATGTAACCAGAATTGTCTCCCATTCCCACAACATTTTGAACCATTTCGAAGACAGAAATCTTGGTTTGAGCTGCATTGAAATCGTTGTATGCAGATGCTTTCAATTTGAATAAGAGAGTCAAGATAATGCTTCAAAATTTTTGAAATTGTAAGCAGAAAGCATATTTGTTTACCATAAATGTAGCTCTATATGATGGGATATATTGTTGAAAGGATAGAAAACATTGTGGATAATGTAGAAAATGGCGATTACCTTTATATCACCTGTTTTGGAAAAGCTGGTTTGATAAATATAAATGTGAGGGAATTAAGCTCAGTGTATTCACCAACTATTTTTAAGAACATTAATTCTGCATCTAATGCTAGAATTAGAAAGTAACACAACTTCTGATTGGCAAAACCATTTGGTTTAGCCAATCAGAAGTTATGTTACTTTCAAGTTTAGAAAATTCTTGAGAGTTTTCAAACACATGCATATCACAGCTGTGTATATACACGAATTTATTTCATGCTTTCCGGTAGGTTATCGAGAAATATCGGTGAAATATTTTTCGATATTTCATGGTTATGACCAGTGAAAATACCGATTTTTATATTGTTACTCTTCAGTTGAAGGCGGAAACAGTTGTTCCTGCACACAAGTTACCTAGGTAAAATGCGCGTGCCTCACAACCAGATGGAAATATGACATCATTTACCTTACATTTCTCGCGCTTGACGTAATATTGTAATGCGTTGCTATGCGGAGGGGGTACGCCACATGGAATAAGGGAAAAGAACTGTACTTGATTTTGATTAAGTTCCCCCATGAAAGGCTTAAAAGCATGAAATAAATAGAATATTTGTTTTTTTATCAGTGAAAGATCGAAATTTATTTCATCGAGTGAACATCATCGGTAATATTTTCACTCGTGGCTGCGCCACTCATGAAAATATTACCGATGATGTTCACTCAATGAAATAAATTTCGATCTTTCACCGTAAAAAACAAATATCCTCTATATATTGAGCCATGCTCAGGCAAAAGGGGGCTTCACTCTTTACCAAATGGCCTGCAACATGCGAAAAGGGGCATTCGGACATTTGCATAAAGTGTCGTCTCGGATGAGCCTGCGCAGTCCGTGCACGCTTATCCAAGACGGCACTTTACGACTACATAAGATTTTGTGGTACAGTAGACTTTCTCAAAACAGAAAATTACATAAAAAACGGAAAGTGTCGTTTCGGATTAGCCTGCGCGGACTGTGCAGGCTGATCCGGGACGACACTTTCCGCAAATGTCCAAATGCCCCTTTTCACGTGTTGCAAGCCATATGAAATAAATGTAAACTTGTCCAAATTGAAAGTGTTTGCAGACGGCAATTCACATTTGGTTCGAATGATGGGATTTATCTATTATATGGTAGAAATCATTGTGGGAAAAGTAGAAAGTGCTGTTTTCCAGCAATTTCTCCTGTTTTCGCAATGTTTTCTTACTATTTCTTTCTCAGGGTCGTTTAAACTTGGGGCTGTGTAGTAAAGAGTCAATTCTGCCTCTGGACAAGCCAAAAGCTAAACAGATTTTTTGTATGTCAAAATGTTTATGTTGTGTTTCCTTGTAGGAATTGTTAAGTCAGACGAACTCTACGTCAAGAGACAGGCAGGTTTAACCTTCCGCCCATGTCCATACTGTAACAAGCTTTTTCCAGATCGCTGGAAACTTGAATGTCACATACGTGTGCATACAGGTGATAAGCCATTTAAATGCCAATTGTGTCCGAAAGAGTTCAAGTTAAAAAGGAGTCTACAGGAGCATATGACCAAGATTCATCATTCCTGACTTTGTTACCTTTTTTGGTCACAATGGTAAGACCAACACCCTGCACATCACAATAACATTAGACTATTTAACCCTTTACCACTCGATCACGGGTTTTGACAACCTTTCGAAAACATCGTGGAAAAAGAGAAAATGCTGGTATCCAGCATTTTCTCCTTTTTCCACAATATTTTCTCTGTTTTCAAAAGGAAACCCAAATATATGAGCCAAATTTAGTTTGTTGTCTGCATAATGCTTTTGTTTGGGACAAGTCAAAATTTTTGTCGTGTGGTAAAGAGTTGATCAAAGTTACAGATATATAGTGTCTGAAAAGAGTTGGTATTTTAGATTAAGGTAATTTTTACTAACTCTTTAACAAGCGTCAAAATTTTAGACTTGTCCATATTCAAAGCACTTGCAGATGACAAAATAACTGTGACTCAAAAATTGAAATGTATTTTAGTAAGGATTGAAAACATTGTAAAAGAAAGAGAAAATGCTGGTCACCAGCATTTTCTTCTTTACCCACAATGTTTTAAAAAGGCATTTTCCTCAGGGTCGTTAAAACTTGTGATTGTGTGATAAAGAGTTAACTCTTTACCACACAATCTAATTTCTTAATGATCCAGTAAAAGATGGCTTATGGAAACATTGTGGGAAATTTTTTAAGGCAAGCCTTTTTGCAAGCTTTATTACAATTCTTTGTTTGCAAGTTCAGTAACATTTTTTTTGAAAGCCAACAAATGACAGATTAGTTTATCACAAGTGCTGAGCCGGGTAGTGCTGTTGGGAGGGTATAGGACACAAAACCAGTGGTTACAGTCGTAAGCTCAGCCAGTTTCTTTTTAAGGATTGACTGCAGTCATGTGACAAGATTCATTCCACTCTCACCACTGATCTTTGTTTTGATAATGGTAATGTGGGAAAACAGTGAGTGGGTTGGGATGAATATTGTAAAAGGCACTGGTAAAAGAAACTCTAGGAAAAGCATGGATAGGTGTACTGTCTGCATTGATATAACTGAAATAATGTTAAAAAACACCATACATATATATTGTATCACATAACTGTATCTCATTATGGTTCAAGGTCTGTTAAACATAATGCCTACATGTTCATGTGTATTGAAGTTAGCATGAAAATTAATTGTTTCTTGGACGTGACGTTGTGTGTACATCATTGACGAAAAATAGTTTCAAAGAAACTTGTATATAGTGACTTTGTTGTGAATGTAAATATTATGAAAGTCTAAAAGTTCTTTCCAGTTGATTTCAAAGAGAAATCTGGGTCAGTCAGGTTGCAGAAATGAGGAGTATGATTACCTGTAGACTTTAGACCAATTATGATACTCTTTGCATATAGCAACGTCTTTGCTTATTTTAAACATGTATTGGGGATAAGAAAATTCAACATTGCTGTATTTTACTGAAAATAAGCAAAGTATTGTGATAAACATGATCTGTTATATTTATACCCCCACAAAGCGAATGTTTTTGGGGGTATGTTAGAATCAGCCTGTCTGTCCGTCAGTGTGTCCGTCCGTGTGTCTGTCTGTGTACAAAATACTAGTAATTGCCTGTTTCTGTCAAAGCGCTGGTGGGGGTATTAAGTCACATTCAGTGACAGCTCTAGTTAATTTTGGCAGTTGACTTGTTACCACATGATTCTGAAATTTTACAACCCTGATGGAGAGGGTACCACATGATTCTGAAATTTAACTACTCTGATGGAGAGGGTCTATGAAAACATTGTTGGAAACGGAGAAAATGCTGGTAACCAGCATTTTCTCTTTTTTATGCCCCGGCCATGAAATGTCGGAAGGGCATATAGAGTTACCTGTGTCCCTCTGTGTGTGTGTGTGCGTTAGAGTGTGTGTCACATTCTTGTCTGGAGCATAACTTCTACATTTATCAATGGATTTCAAAATAATTTTGCACACTTGTTCTCCTAAACAAGTACTAGTGTCATGGGAAAAGTTTGTTTCGATACGCCCAAGGTCAAGGTCACAGTTGAAGGTCAAATGTTTAAATTGACCTTGTCCGCAGCATAACTTCTACATTTATCAATGGATTTCAAAAAAACTTTGCACACTTGTTCTCCTTAACAAGTACTAGTGTCATGCGAAAAGTTTGTTTCGATATGCCCAAGGTCAAGGTCACAGTTGAAGGTCAAATGTTTAAAATTGACTGTTCAACCCAGTTTTACATCCTGCTCAGCAGAATTGTGATATGAAGATACAGTTTTGGTTTTTAAAAAGACTCATCCAAAGAACTATGCCAGAGAATATTGAGGCTGCAACCTACCCTTCAACTATAGTCCAGTGTGATAATATTTGATGCAGTTTGTTCCTGTCTCATAGAGGAAGTCCATCAAAGTAATTATTATTGCTATATTTCTCATTCTCATTCCTCAAGTTAAGATCTTCATAATCCTGAGTATAAGTAACCCTCAGTTGAAAGATTAAGGAAAACGCTGAATAGAAAGAAGTTAATGCTCAAAACCAGCATTTTCTTCTTTTTTCTCACAAAGTTTTCTACCATATGCAATACAAACCATATAATTTATTGTCTGCATATTGCTTTCAACTTGGACCAGTCCTCAATTTTGTTATCAGGTATAAATAATCTTTTATCTGCTTGGCTATATATATAACAAACCTTCTTAACCCTGTCTAAGCTGTTATCCAAAACAACAATTTTCTGTAATACCCACTGATTCTCTCATATGACATATCTGTGACCAATACCATTTAGCGGGGGCATCCGTGTCTCTAACACACCTATTTCTAGTCCAAAGATGTTTTCCACAAGTTCCACAGACAAATCCAGTAATTTGAGTCTAATTCAATTTGCCCTATACAAATGCTTTGAATATGGGTGAGTCTAACTCTCTACCTCACAATCCCAAGTTCTAATGACCTTCATGAAAAAAGTCTAAATATGTTCATCTTGTAAAAGGTTAAGATGAAATTTTATCATACAAGTCTCTTTTATCACATAGCAGTATTTCATGAATTAAAGTGATTCTTTTTTATCACATAGCAGTATCTCATGTATTAAAGTGATTCTTTTTATCTAATAGCAGCATTTCATTAGTTACTGGCCCATTAGCGGCCAAATGTAAATAAAGCCGGACTTGAAATGCATTTAAAAATTGAATCATACCATTTAAAAGTATAGAATTATTGTGTGAAGATGATCTATTATTATATACTTTGATATTGTCCCCAAGTAATTGCACTGGATTAAAGTATGCAATATTTTTCCATATTGCATACTTTGATATTACATACTTTAGAGCTTTTTCACGTGCGTTGCCAAGTACAGAACTATTTTATAACCCACCATTTCTCTAAAAATCAAAATATGAACGGCCGCCATTATCATAAATTTCATCGTTAGACATTATGTTTTACGAACTTTTCAAAGCATAGTTCTTCTTAAAAACATGAAAAATAAACAGAATATTTGATTCCCGAATAACAGTCATTACAAAGTTATGAAAAATTTGTCTATCAAACATGTTTATTGACGATGAAATTATTAAGGGATGAAAAAGATCCTCAGTCGCCATCTTGTTTGTTTACATTTCTTTAGCAATGGTGACGTCATCAAAAGCCAAAATTGAAAATTCCGCGAAAGCACGGTATGGCAACGAAACAGATTTCTCGTCACTTTTTGAATAAATAAGACTGTTTTTAAAAAAGATAAATCAACGAGTTCGATGAAAACACTGTTAAATCATGGGAAATTATGTAAACAATATCAAAGTATATAATAAAAAGGTTATTGCACTTGTATGGAAATATATTGTGTTGAACTCGTTCTTTTGGTGTAGTTGCCCTCGCAAGCTCGGGCAACTCTACCAAAAGAACTCGTTCAACACAATATATTCCCATACAAGTGCAATCTATAACCTTTATTATCGTACTGTAGGTCCAAGTGTTAGTTGCTGGCAGAAAATGTTCCCTCATCCAAGCTTTAGTGCTGGATGAGGGTCATTATTGGAGTGAAGCTGGAGGCTGAGCATGTATACACTAGCATGTCGTTCTGGACGATCGCGCTCTTTAAAAACCGTGATTTATACTACACCTGAGAGAGACCGGAAGTCGATAACACCATATGGCTCATAATTTAAAGCTTTTGTTGCCGAAACCACTCGCAATGGGTGGGATTAATTATGTAAAGAACATATGTAATTATTAAGTACATGTACATCAAATCACCCCATGAAGCACTGAATCACTCAAAACAACAAAACCAAGGGGGGGTGTATACATGCTCAGCCTCCGGCTTCACTCCAATAATGACCCTCATCCTGCACTAAAGCTTGGATGAGGGAACATTATTTTCATAAAGCCTTTGGCCTCGCATGTATACACTAGCATCTTTAAAGTAAGGCAACAAAAGGAAGAACAATGTATGCAAGAATGCAAAACAGCACTATGTAACTAAGAAAACATTGACTTGACGAATTTAGTCTGTTCACTACTAACAACATCTCTAATAGAAGTTATAGAAGTTTTTATCTGACGACCAGTCTCCAGTTTGAAGGATACTTTTAAGAGTACATCCTGAAGAAAAAGCTGCAGAAGCAGCTGCACCTCTAAAGGAATGAGCTTTGAAAACACTAGTATCAATTCCTGCTGCCTGCAGGACTAGCTTTAACCATCTAGCAATAGTACTAGTTGTAACTTTATCAAAAGTAACATAAGAGACAAAAAGTTTACTACTTTTCCTTATGATCTAGTTTTCCAATATAAAACAAAACCGTATGCATAGCACAAAGCCTTTCATCTTGGAAATGTTTTATTTTGAAAACAGAGCTTTTCTTTTTTAAGGAACTAGTCTTCAGTAAGACTGGGAAAAGAAAAAACAGTAGAAATATCCCACGTAAACCATACCTTGGCTTTGGTAATATTGAATTAAAGACACCTTTCATATAGCGAGAAATAACACTTGTATCACGATGACACCAGGAATTGCCAAAAAAGGGAAGTGTCTGCAACAACATGGATTTATGGGTATTAAGCACTGAGTGAGATTTCCCATCCTGGAATTAACTATGCATGTAAGCTATTACCTTTTCTTGAGTGGAATAAAAGGGACTACAATTTTGTTTAACACACCAAAGGTACCACTGTTTCCATGCAGCATTGTACTGTTTTCTTGTTCCTTCACGCCAAGACTTGATGATGAGTTCTGTAGCTTCAGATGGAATTGGTGAATTCTTGAAGGACTCCCTGATACACAGACAGCGATCAAACGCAGGGACTTGCATAGTGGATGATGTTGATAGTTGTGGGCAAGGCTCAACAAATCTCGGTGTCTTGGCAATCTAACGGGAAAAGAGACAATATTAGATAGTACCAAAGGAAACCAGGGTTGTGATTTCCACAAGGGAGAAATCAGTAGAGCAATATCAACCTTATCTGATAGAATTTTATCCATAACTTTCCCTACCAACTGGAAAGGTGGGAAAATGTAAGGCTTAAACAAAGACCAAGACAATATAAATGCATCACATTGCCAAGCACCTGGTTCAGGAAACCAAGTCACGAACTTGTCAATCTGCTTATTAAGCCTTGATGCAAAGAGATCAACTTCAGGCAAAAAGAAATGGACACACAGTCTACGAAAAATGTCTTTTTTTCAACATCCACTCTGTTGAATTAGAAAAATTTCTAGAATAGAAATCTGCTGTGCAGTTTTCAGACCCAGCAATATGAGTGGCAGAAATTGAAATATCCTTTGACAAAAACCAATTCCAGATCTTTTTTGCTAAAGTATCCATTTCTACTGAAGCCATGCCACCCATGTCATTTATGTAAGAAACAGCCGTGGTGTTATCGGAATGGAAGGAAATGTGAATACCTTTCACATTGTGGAAAACAGAGATCAGAGTATAAAAAAACAGCTAATAGCTCTAAATAGTTAATAGAATGGGCAGACTGTGAGGGTGTCCATCTACCATTCCCACAAAGATTCATGGAAACAACATGATAACCAAAGCCTTCCAATGAAGCATATGTTCTGCAAACAATATCGATTGGTTTTGGTCTAATAGCTTTCCCATTCTTTTGTTCAACATTGTTAATCCACCATTCAATTTCATTCCTACATGAGTTATTCAAAGAAACATAACTATCGAAATATGAATTTGATGAATTCAAACATGTAACTTTGTTTCTTTCCATATTTCTGTAATGCAATGGAGCTTCAAGAATGGCATAAAAGGTGTTAGTAATTAGACCAATAAAAGATGCAAGATCTCTAACACGGACTGTTTGTGCATGAAGAAGCCAATCTGCTTTTGACTTGATTTTCTGAATCTTTTCATCAGTGAGAAAAACTTTAAATGAAATAGAATCCAATATAAAACCAAAGAAAACTATTCTTTGAGAGGGAATGAGTACAGATTTCTTCTCATTAATACAGAAGCCCAAAGATTTCAGGGTATCGCATAGAATTTGAGTATTTTGGGAACATACATTAACTGATTGTTCCATGTTCAGGGAATCATCTATGTAGTATGCACATCGCAATCCAATATGTCTAAACCAGGCATAAACTGTTTTAAGTATTTTAGTAAACACCCTTGGTGCAGAACTGAGACCAAAAGGTAAACAGACATAATGATACAAAATATCATTCCAAAGGAATTTGAGATATTTTCTACTGTCTTCTGCAATAGGTATTGAAAAGTAAGCATCCTGTAAATCTACTGATGTAAAGAAATCTCCCTTTTGTACCAATTGTAAGACAATTCTGAAATGTTCTTGTTTGAAATGTTCATAATGAACAAATTTGTTCAAGTGTTTTAAATTGATTATTGGTCTGAACTTGCCATTAGGTTTGGGGACAACAAAAATGTTGAAAATATATTGACCACATTCCCATGAGGATTCAGCAATTGCCCCTTTACGTACTAACTCAGCAATTTCTGTGTCAACTATTTTTCTTTTGTTCTTGAAATTGAATTTCCTTGGGAAATTGACTTTGAAAAGGAATAGAATCAAACTCTATGTGATAACCCTGTACAGTTTCTAAAACCCAGGGATCTACTGAAAAGGTTTTCTACACGTGAATGAAGTTTTTTAAGTTACCAGAGGTACTTACACTTAAAAGCTCTCGTTTGGGGGAGCTGAAGTGCTTGTTGCAGTAGCTGTTCGGGACTTTCCCCCTCTACTATTGTAGTTGGTATAACTGCCTCTTTGTGATTGGCTTGAATTGTATGACTGACCCCTTCCATAAGGCTGATATCTGTAACGGCCTCGACCACGCCAGTTACCACCTCGACCTCTAGGTCTTTGCTCATAGTTGAACTTGTCTTTAGCTAGAGAAATACCAGTTTCACAGTTTTTAATCTCTTTCAAGACATCATCTCCAAACAAAGATGTAGTTATGGGGACATTAATGTTACACAAATTAGAATACTTTTTCTTAAGATTCGGTTGAATCAAGTACCTTCTCCGAAGAGAAAGGTTAAACTGAATCTGTCCCATCAATGTTAAGACATCAGACAACATTTGTTTAGCCTCAGTATTACCAACAATGTAAGGCTTCAGAATCTCTGCCAATTTAATCACTGGGACCATGCCAGTAGCAACTAAATTTTGGATATCAACACAGGCTCGATCATAGGATCTAGCTCTTTTGTCAAGAACTTTCCAAACTTCATTATTGACTAAAGGTGGAGTCAACTTGTCACAATTTTCAGGTACTTTGTATTTTGACATTAAACTTTCTGTATCACACTGCGAAGTACAAGCAGTGTTGATCAAAGAAGCCAAAGACTGAGCAATGGGCTTATCTTTTTTAATGGACTTAAGTTTCGGCAGGCCCCATTCATCTTCTGTATCAGTATCGTTATTGCTTCCAAACAAAGCTTCAACAAGAGATAGCTTATTTGGGGCAGAGGAATCGTCATGAGCCTTATTAGCAAGAGACGCAGTATTCTCCTCATCTGACAGCAATATGTCTTCAGAGTTAACTTCCACATGTAAGTTAGGAGCTTTGCTAATATCAAAACGTCCATGGGTCTCAACAAGACCTAATTTTTGTCTCAAATTGAAAATGTCATGCTCTGACAAATTTTCTAAATCAACCAAACTCTTCTTGTGTTTGGATACCTTCTTTTTCTTGCTACCTTTTTCTTTAGAAGGCAAAACCTTTTTTTTTTTGTTTTTTTTGTTTTCAGATTAACTTCCGAAGTTTTCGACCCCGAAGCTTGGGCCATAGCTTGAGTTTCAACAACTTCTTCTGCTCCAACAACAGGAGCATTTACTATGTTAGTCTCCCGTATATCACTCGAGTCAAAACCCGAGAAGTCAGACTCTTCATTAACAGAAACTTCGAGTACATCATCCTCGAAACTGCTCATATCTCCTCAATGTTTCTAGTAGGCACGAAAACTAATGTTGAACCAGGACTACGTCCTTGGTAAAGCCTTGAAATATAAATGAATGTTATCGTAAAAATACGATAATACAAAAGACAAACCAGGACTGCGTCCGTGGTGCAGAACTTTAATAAATAAACTAGGACTTCGTCCTTAGTTCTTACCGATGTTCTCACGGCGAACGCCAGAACAACTATGAGCCATATGGTGTTATCGACTTCCAGTCTCTCTCAGGTGTAGTATAAATCACGGTTTTTAAAGAGCGCGATCGTCCAGAACGACATGCTAGTGTATACATGTGAGGCCAAAGGCTTTACGAAAATAATGAATTTTAAAACTAGGTTGCCAGGTTTGCTCTATCTTTTCTTTTCTTTTCGCCCGATTTTAACTCTTTACCAAACAACAAAATTTTAGACTTGTCCAAACTGAAAGCAATTGCAGACAAAATAAATGTGATTCAAATACTGAAATTTGTTTTGGGAAGGGTAGAAAATATTGTGGGAAAAGGAGAAAATGCTGGTTACCAGCAGTTTCTCCTTTTTTCCACAATGTTTTCAAAAGGCTTCTTTATCAGAGTTGTTAAAAGTTGGATTTGTGTGGTAAAAGGTTAAAACAAGGTTAAAAGTTGCCAGGTTTGCTCTATCTTTTGTTTACTTTTTACCCGACTTTAAAATTCATTTTTCTGCAAGCCAGTAACACTAAACTGACCTTACAGTATTCCATATTTTTGGGGGAATAATTTTAAATTTAATTGCATTTAACACCCCCACAGTTGCATTTGGCCGCAAGTGCTCCTTTAAGATAGTTATTTTTATCACATGGCAGTATCTTATTGAATAAGGTGGTTCTTTTTATCCCATAGCAGTATCTCATGAATTAAAGGGAAGAACATGCAAAAACCATACATGTACATGTACCGGTATTTGGAAATATCTTTGAATATTACCCTGACAGACTTTTCTTGGAGTCATGTAGATGATGTCACATTGACATCTCAAGAGTATATCACCTCCTTTTTCTACAATGTTTACCATCTTTTCATTGATTGTCTTGGCCACATTAATTTTTATTGGCTGTCAGCAAATGCTTTCAGCTTGGAAATATCTAAAATTTGGTTGTCCAGTTAGCCCTTTATCACACAATCCTGAGTTTTAACAATCCTGAAGAAGGTGTTTGAAAAAAAAAACATGGTGGGAAAAGGAGAAAATACTGGTAATCAGCATTTTCCCCTTTTTCCACAATGTTTTCTACTCTTTCAAAGAAAAATAATCTCCATCAAAATGTATTTTGTCGTCTGGATATGCTTTGAATTTAGACAAGTCTAAAATTTTCTTCCTTGGTAACCAGTTTATCGCTAAGTGATTCAAACCTTCCTTACATTGCAGGCATGGCTACATTTCAAGCAGTGGACACGCCCAAACGAAGAGGTCAAACTTACCATATCTGTCCTCACTGTTCTAAACAGTTTCCTGATCGCTGGAAATTGAACACCCATGTTCGTGTACATACGGGAGAACGGCCATTTAAATGCAAACTGTGTGACAAAGAATTCAAGACTAAAAATAACTTGAAGTGTCATTATTTCACACGTCATAGTGGTGAACTTGAACATTCGTGATGATTTTTAGCTCGGCTGTTTGCAAAGACAACGTTGCGGTATTGTCATAGCCCTATCATTGTCTGCATCGTTGTCATGCAAAAACTTAAAACATTTCCTAGTATCCCTGCTATTACTGATGGTATTTATTTCAAACTCAGACTAGCTGTTAACTATCAAAAGGGGAAACCCATACAAGAAGGGCAGGTAACTATCAAACTATTTTTGACACAGGTATTTCCCCTTTTTTTAAACTTAAAAATTTGTTGTGCAAAAATTTTGAGATTTTATTATATCTCTGTAATATAACTGCAGATATTTACTTCAAACTATCTAAAGGGGAATCCATACAAAAAAGGGCAAGTAACCATCAAAATATTTTTCGACAGTATTATGCACCAGTTTCTTGCAATACTCTTATCCATGTATTTTAGTGACATATTTCAATGCAGTTAACATAACTGAGCCATGCTCAGTGAAAAGGGGACCTATCACATCTGCAAAAAATATTGACCCATATCAGCCTGCGCAGTCCACGCAGGCTGACATGGGTGGAAAATTTCTGCTATTGATCAATTTTTTAGCATGTCGGAGGAACATTCTACCTCACAATTCAGTGGATTTTTGTAGAAAAAAGTTTATGAATTAATAATTCTGTAATGACTTGCTTGGTGTACTGCATCACAGAGATGCATTAACTCTCTACCACACAATCCCGACATTCAATGACTCTGAGGAGGAGGCTTTTGAAAACATTGTGGGAAAAGCAGAAAATGCTGGTAACCAGCATTTTCTCCTTTTCCCTAAATGTTATTAAAGACAAAAGTCATCATTATTATACCCCCGCAAAACTAATGTTTCTGGGGGTATACTGGAATCCCCCTGTCTGTCCTTGTGTCTGTCTGTGTGTCCGTCTGTGTACAAATAATTGCCTGTTTCTGTCAAAGCGCTGGTGGGGGTATTAAGTCACATTCAGTGACAGCTCTAGTTTGAGCTACATTGATTTTGTGGTAAATACTTTAAATTTGGTCGAATCCAAAATTTTGTTAACACCCTTTTAACCAGAGCATGGCTCATATTATCATATTTCTATGAAAAAAGCTGAACACTGTCAGCAATTAGTCACCTATCCTTTTGGTTAACCCTTTACCACATAATCCCCAGTTTTAACGACCCTGAAGAAGAAAGACTTTTGAAAACATTGAGGGAAATGGTAACCAGCATTTTCTCCTTTTCCTACAATGTTTTCTACCCATCCCAAAACAGAAATCATCATTTGAGCTACATTTATTTTGTCATGTGTAAATGCTTTGAATTTGGACCAGCCTTAACCCTTTTCCAAACGGCAAATTTTGGACCAGACCAAATTGAAAGCATTTTGCAGATGACAAATTAACAGTTGCTAAAAAGATGTTTTTCCTATATGATAGGGTAGAAAACATTGTGGGAAAAGGAGAAAATGCTGGTTACCAGCATTTTCTCCTTTTCCCACAATGTTTTCGTAAGGCTTCTATTCTTGACCCATAAAAACCAGGGATTGTTTGGGAAAGGGTTAAATTTTGTTGTGTTGTAAAGAGTTAACTCTTTACCAACCAACAAAAATTTAAACTCATTAAATTTCTAAAGTTGTTGAAGATAATGAACTGTGACTGAAATGATAAAATTTGTCCCTGAAAGGAAGAAACGAACGTGAGAAAAGGAGAAAAAGCTTGTTACTAGTATCTAGTATTTTTTCCTTTTCTCATAAGGCTTTTTCCCTTGGGTCTTTAAAAGTAGGGATTGTTTTGTACAGGGTTATATCTTTACCAAATGACAATAATTTTAGATTCTACCAAATTCAAATATTTCTAGATGACAAATTTATCTCTTCCAAACGTCAAAATTTTAGACTACTCAAAATTGAAAGCATTTGCAGAAGACAAAATAAATGTAACTCAAGCACTGAAATTTGTTTAAGAAAGAGTAGAAAACATTGTGGGAAAAGGAGAAAATGCTGGTTACCAGCAATTTCTCCTTTTCCCACAATGTTTTCAAAAAGTCCTTTCCTCAGGGTCGTGAAAACACAGAATTGTTTGGTAGAGAGTTAATGTAGCTCTAAAAAGTGGTATTTGTCTTTGTAGTAACTGTTGCAGAAAGCATTGTGGGAAAAGGAGAAAATGCTGGTTACCAGCTATTTTTCCTTTTCCCAGTATGATTTCAAAAGCCTTCTTCTCTAGGGTCACTAAAACACAGGATTATTTGGTACTTGGTTAACTCATTACCGAATAATCCTGTGGTTTTGTTTACTGTTTTGAAACATACAAATTTTAAAAGCATAATGGGATTCAGCTTTTTTCTCTGCAATGATTTCTTCCCTTTCAAAAATAAGTTTTGTCATTCTAGCCACAACTAATTTAGATGAGTCTTAACTCTTTACCACGTGGCAAAATTTTAGACCAGTCCAAGCTGAAAGCATTTGCAGACAACAAGATATATGTGGCTTAATAATTGAAATTTGTTTTGGGAAGAGTAGAAAACATTGTGGGAAAAGGAGAAAATGCTGGTTACCATAATTTTCTCCATTTCCCACAATGTTTTCAAAAGGCTTCTTTCTCTTGGTCGTTAAAAGTCTGGATTTTGCGTTTAAGTCTTAATGCAATATATAGTGTGGTTATTGTATTCATTGTCTGACTTTAAGAGAGAGAGAGATGCTTTGTGTTGGGGGGGGAGGGAGAGAGAGAGAAAGAGAAACAGACAGACAGACAGTGTTTTGTATGTGGAGAATGTGGAGAGGAGGTGCTTTGTATGAGTTCATAATCTGACAAAAATATATTGTGTTTTTCAAACCTTGACAAAAAGAATGTTTCATTTTTTAGCTCCACTGGCCAAAAGCCTGCGAGCTTATGTCATTGCCTTGTATCTGTTGTGTTTGCGTGTATGTGTTAAAAATCCACTCGTGCTGCTTCAGGGAAAGTATGCCAGAATTATTCAGAAGCATTTGGGATTATACTATGCACAAGACTTTTATCCTACTTGGCCCACATGAGAAATATGTACAACTTTATAGTATACCCAATTTCACCTAATTAACGCTCCCTCCCTAATAGTAGCGCTCCTCCACAATATTACTTACTCCAGAGGCCTCCGGACAACCCCACCCACACCCAGCCTTTCCTGAAAGTCAGCGACTGGAGTGACAAATTTCCAAATGCAAGATAACTTCACTAAAATGCAGACTGATGAAATTTATTGATGACATAATTATATCTTATAAATAAACTTACCAGTGTGGCATTGACATAATCCTAATTACATGTTCTTCACAACTCGTTGTCATTAACGCCTGACTGTCCGAATATACATACACTTCCAATACCATTATAAACTTGTCAACTTACTTAAAAAAAATAAAAAACTTTAAGAAAGTGAAGTATCGAAAACTAGTGTTCCATATAAATTGTGAATGCTATTTCATGTCCAAATGAATCATGACTGGCAGTAAAATTGACACATTCTGCATTTATACAGTGGGTCTTTCAAACGGCGATCACTTTGCACACGGCGTTAACTAAAACCTGAGAGGGTTGTCAACACACCTTTTTCGACAGTCCTAGGAAGAATACTTTTGAAAACATCTTTCAAAAAGGAGAAAATGCTTGTTACCTGCCTTTACTCCTATTTCGGACAGTTCATTGCCAGACAGTCACAAGATTTAATGACCCGGAAGTATGAAGCTTTAAAAAACAAAATGGAAAAGGAAAAAGTGCTGGCCATCAGCATTATCTCCTTTTCACACATTGTTTTGTATCCTGTAAAAAAACAAATTTTATCATAAAAGCAACATTTACATTGTTTTCTGCATTTAATTTAATTTTGGTGAGTCTAAAATGTTGTCATTTAGTAAAAAGAGATGGTTTTACCCTTTCAAAGACAAAGTCTGATTGTTTAGCCCCGTTATTGCATAAAATGTGCCTTTTCGGGCCGATATAAGCATGTATTAACGGGTAAAAACCGGGCGTTAACGAGAGAAAATGTGTATTAATCAGTAAATTCACGCGCTGTTAACGCCCGGCTTTGTACTATCAATATCCTCAATTCGGGCCTACCTTGTAAACAATGTTTGTTCATGTCAGATTATCTCTAGACTCCGACCATCAAACTGTAGGAACTTGAACCATATTAGATCCTTTGCATGGCTTGTCTTTGATGATATTAGTACACCACAAACAAAATTTTGCACAGGATCTCAGTTTAATCGAGATCTGAACAAAAAATCACTCGTGAAATGTACTCTAAACCAGCTACATCCCACCCGGTTTTTAACATGATTGGTAATTCCCTTTCTTGATGTAGATCGATCCCTCTGACGTCTTTCAGTTACAAAAATTCATATTCACTCATTCATCCTAGTTGTAATCGTCCAAACGTGAGCAAGTTTATCCCACATAAGTCCACTTTGTATTAAAAATCATTAGAAGTGAATTTACACTGAGAGAATCAAAACTGGCATACAGGACTAACGGCCCTTCACTGCTCGTAACCAAAACTTTTTCGCCGACTTCTGGTTTTCACCCATTTAGGTACAGTACATTTGAAGTTTGCTTATTTGCATTTCTATGGAAATATTTTTGCTATCTTTGCAAATTATTGCTAAAATACCTTTACTTTATGCAGTAATAGCATTAATTCACGTTTTTTTTCGGTTGTTAACATTCGCAGAGGCCCTCAAAATACTTTAACACCCTTGTGCTTCGCACTCGGGCGTTAAAGCATTTTTCAGGCCTCTGCAAATGTTAACGACCGAAAAAAACGTGAATTAACCTTATATTTGTCGTCTGCATCTGCTTTGAATTTGGAACAGTCTGAAATTTTGTTGTCTGGTAAAAAGTCATTGGTTAACCAATTTTTTTCTTTCTTCATTTTCAAGGTACATCTGGAACACTCCACCCTTCAACTTATAAAAGATTTTTGAATTTTGTGTGTCAGACATGCAACAAGGCCTTCCCGGATCGTTGGAAGCTCAACAGGCACTTGCGAAGTCATACTGACGAAAGGCCGTATCAATGTACAGTGTGCGATAAAAAGTATAAAGACAACAAGGTGTTACTTGAGCACATGGTCAAAAAGCACAATTATATCTCTGTTCTAACAGAAGGATTTTCTTAACCCCGTACCATACAATGCTGACTTTTAACAACCCAGGAAAAGAAGCCTTATGAAAACATTGTTGGAAAAGGAGAAAATGCTGGTCACCAGCATTTTCTCCTTTTCCCACAGTTTTCTACCCTATCAAAGAAAAATTGCATCATTGAAGCGACATTGAAATTGTCGTCTGCAAATGCTTTCATTTTGGACAAGGCAAAAATTTTGTCGTCTGGTAATGGGTTAACTCTGTAACAAATACCCATATTTAGAAATGTCCAATTTGAAAGCACTTGCAGATGACAAAATAAATATGTCACAATTGATGGGATTTGTATCAGAATGACTAGAAAAAAAGTGTGGGAAAAGGAGAAAATACTGGTTTACTAGCATTTACTCCTTCCTCAATTTTTTCAAAAGGCCTCTTCCTGATGGTTGTTAAAACTCAGGGTTGTGTGGGAAAGGGCTAACAATTCCAAGTTTTAATGATCTCAGGAAAGAAAACTTTTGAAAACAATGTAGGTAAAAGAGAAAATGCTGGTGATCAGAAGGATTTTCTTAACCCACTAACAAACAATCCTGAGTGTTAATGATCTTGGAAGATATCATCACAGGACCCTGCTTAGCTCAGTGGTAAAGTGTAGGACCCATGACCTGGAGACCCTGGGTTGAAGCCGCACTGGATCCACTGGGTTTTTTGTTAGAGAGTCCTTGGAGAAGACACTTAAGAGCCCTAGCCTAGTACTGGCGAAACCCAGGAAATATATGAATATGTGAGTTGTCGCAGTGATATGACTGAAATAATGTTGAAAGGGGTATAAAATATCGTTCAAACAAACGAACAAAGAAAGATATCTTCACCCTTGTGTGAATATCCTAGTGACTTTTTTCTTCAAGATACCTTCAGTCTGAAATTTTTTTTCATATAGACATCTGCAGTCTGTGACTTTGGTCCTGAAGAGATCTGTAGTTGGACTTTTTTCTGTGAATATATTGATTAGTGACTTTGTGCTTGAAGATTTTTTACAGTCAGTGACTTTTTCTGAAAGATATCCTCCATCTGTGATTTTTCTCATGCATACATTTGCTGGCTGTGACTTTTTTCCCCGAAGAGATCTGTAGTCAGATTTTTTTTCTGTGAAAAAAGCAATTGGTGACTTTGTCTTGCAGATATTCTGCAGTCTGTGACTTTTTTCATGAGGATACCATTATTTCATGACTATTTTAACAGTGTTGGGACCAAGTAGAAATTTCCCGGAAGTCTTTGACGCAGATAACTCTCGTTGATTACTTTCAACCACTCTCAAACAACAGGTTTAACCCTTTACCACACATTCCCAAGTTTTAACAACCCTGACTGGAGGGGCATTTTCGAAAACACTGTGGGAAAAGGAGAAAATGCTGGTAACCAATGTTTTCAACCCTTTCACAGACAAATTCTGTACTTGGAGCCACATTCAATTTGTTGTCTGTAAATGTGTTAAAATTGAACTGGTCTAAGAGTTCACTCTTTACCACACAGTCCTGGTAACCAGCATTTTCTGTTTTTTCCACAATGTTTTCTACCCTATCAAAGACAAATCATCACTTGAGCAACATTTATTTTGACATGTGCAAAGTCTCTGAATTTGGTTGAGTCCATTATTTTGTGGTTTGGTATAGACATAGACTCTTTCACATTGAGAGCATCTGCAGGCAAAAAGTGTAAAAGTGGTACCAATGAACTGAAGTTCCTTGGCAGGGAAGAAAACAGGATTGGGGGGGGGGAGAGAGACAATGCTGGTTACCATCTTACCATCATTTTCTCCTATTTGCACAATGTTTTAAAAAGCCTTCTTCCTCAGGGTCATTGAAACTTCGTCCGGATTGTGTGGTAGAGAGTAAATGAATTTTTTTTTAAAAATTGAGATATTGCTGACATGCACCCAATTTTAGCCTTGCTGAACCTCTTAAAAAATGACCCATTTTTTGCTTGGTTGTTTTTGAAGAAAACGTCATGGTTTTGTTGTAGCCCTGGCGTGGTGATTTGTGTCGTCTGAAGAGTCGTGGTGCAAAAACTTTGACATTTTGTAATATCTCTGTTATTATTGAAGATATTTACTTCAAACTGGGACAAATTGTTAACTATCAAATTAGGAACCTATACTACAAGGGCAGGTAACTATTTTTTGACAACAGTTATGTCCCTTCTTCGACTTGGCATTTTCTCTGGAAATTAAGCACTTGCAGCAGAGCGTTGGCACCCACATGTGGTGCTCTTGTTAGCCAAATGGCTGAATGTCTGAAATTATTTATTATGTAATATACAATGTGTTGTACGGTTTTGTATGAACTTGTGTAGTGACTCCATAAAGTGATTAAAAGATACTCTTAATAAAACACAAAAAATATACCATGAAAAGTTTACTTGATGATAACCTTCAACCAAACAATCCCTGCTTTAAACCACAAGGAGAAAGAAGGCATATGAAAGCATTGTAGGAAAAGGAGAAAATAATGGTGATTGTCATTTGTCAAAGACAATCCCTACCATTAACTCATCATTCAGTTTTTGTGTGCAAATGATTTCAATTTGGACCAGTCTAAAATAATAGTCGTGTGGTAAAGAGTTACTTTGTTGCATGGAACTTCAGACATGATGAAGGAGTTGAAAGTTTTTTTGTTTGGAGAAGAGTCCAACGCTGTAATTGCCAAAAAGGCACAACAGACATTTAGTACAGTCTTAGCTGCTTTTTCAAATCTCACCTGGAGGCCTGGGGTTTGAGCCTCATGGGAAGCACTGGGAGTGTCCTTGAGCAGGACTCTTAAGTAGGGGTGTAACGATACATCGGACTATCGATGGATCGCGATGGTGAGCGTGTCGATGCTACTGCATCGATTGTTATGTTGAAAATCGATAACTATCGCCGATAGTTACCTCAAATATCGATAGTTTCGATAGTTTCACTGACAAGAAAGAGAGAGAAAATACAGCAATTCGCTTATGTATTCGGACGCCATGAAAGTTCGGACACGTTTAATTATTTACAAAAATAATTTATTTTTTAATTCTTTCTCTGAACACTTCCAAAAGCAAGTTTTCCTAAATATTCGGACATTCCGTAAAGTTAATTTCCCAAAATATTTGACGGGTAATTTTTTGGAATATGTTTTCAATAATGATCGGCTGCATAATATTCATTTCTGCATAGCAATGTTCATCGTTACGAAAACGAATCCTTCGAGAGTTGATTAACTCAGCGGTAATTTTAAGTTCTGAAATTAGACCAAAATAATTGCAACACTAAGGGTGTTTTTGTTAAAAAACTTCTCACCAAAGCGAGAAGTGTGGATTTAGATCAAAGATCAGACCAAACAGTCTGCCTACAGTCTAATCTTAATCTACACAGGCCGCCAAAACCATAACCATGCGTGTTGTCCCTCCATAAGCAATAAATAAATCTACTATGAAAAATGAATACTAAACCTCGTTCTTTCTTTTCTTTATTTATCAGTAATCCATTTCGAATGCATTCCTTTTATTTCGGCTGGAACGAATTAGATTAATTTTTAGAAAACAGCCGCACTTTTTTATGCTGACTACACAAAACGTGACACGACTGGCGTGTTCTTGAAACAGCTATATTACTAAATGCAAAAAGGCTTTATCAGCTGGTGTACATGTAAATCATGCGTAAAATAGGCTTATTGCATGGTCACTTTGAATTGATTGGAGGTCGACCTGCAGCCAGATATAAGTTTCTTCGAGCAGACCAGTTTAAGTGTAAATTAAACAGGTGCGTTACAACTCAGTCGCTTCGAATGATTTGCGTGTTACGTCATACCCCTTATCCAAATTTTACTGCAAACATTTGTGTACCCACGACAGGCCGACAGGCATCTTGTAGACAGATGGCTTGTAATATAGATCTACATCATGGTCGTTCTGATTTACTCTGCTGATTGCAAGATGGCGATTTTCAAAGTTGGTGGATGATGTAGATAGACATCAGACTAAATAGAACACGCTGTCTGATCTTGGATCTATACCATCCACTTCTGCACTATGACTTAACTCGTATTAGAAAGCTACTCCTTTCTCGGGCTAAAAAAGGTAAGATATTGTTTAACAGTGTTCCCACTCGCGCAAATTATTGCGTAAATCTCGTTATAGAATTGAAATTCACGTAACAAATTCAGGTTACACCAGAGACTTCGCGTAAGAAAATGCATGGACAAAAAATGCCATTATACGCTTTTCTTGTGAAAAATGACAGGTTTTGAAGTTACTTGTTACCCTAATTGACAATCTTTTTGTCAAGTCATGTGGAAATACCTAGCCAGAAATTAACAGACATGAAAAACTGATCGGAGTAAAAAATACGGAAACCCATGACACAACAAAATGTCTCTTTGACATTGTCCGATCAGAGTCACTTCAGATCGTCTTTTCAGCTTTTTAATGACTATAAGCAGTAAATTTATACAAATATCTTAAAATAACACAATTTTTGGATACACATACAACAAGGTAAAACCTATTATTTCGGCCACCCCCCTTTTTTTCCTTAAGATTTGGAGACTAAACAAAAATAATTATTTTTTGTCTGAATATATTGGCCAATTATGGGTAAAATTAGATAAATTCTATCAACTCAAAAAAAGCTTAAGGGCTCACATTTAAAAAGTGATTTCTTTAAAAGTTTAAAGTTGCTTTATAATTACTTTTTATTTGGTGTGTTTATGAACCACCTGCATTTGTCAGCATTTTGTGCTTTGCATGCTGTTGTATATCAATCAAGACTTAAAAGTTGACTTCTTCAAAAGTTCAGAGTAATTAGGTATGTTAAATTGTTTGTGAGCCATCTGCATTTAGAAAAAATTGTCATTGAAATTTATTGAGCATCTTGCATTTAACTCTATTTTCCCCTTTATTTGCTATTCAAAACTATACTCAGGTAGAATTTAAACTACTCTGAGAAAGTATTAGTCTAAAACATGGTTTCAAGATGTAATTTGGTGAAATTCATCTCTTGCAATTCATCCAATAGTATTGCAATAGTAACAGGCAATATCAATACTATTGCAATAGTATTTTTTCCAATGTCAATACTATCGCAATAGTAGATTTTGGCCTCAATAGTCAACCCTAGGCCAAGCCAAGTATTGGAGAAACCCAGGACATATATGAATAATAATATGTGAGCTGCTGCGGTAATATGACTGAAATAATATGGAAAGCAGCGTAAAACATAGTTCAATCAATCAGTCAATCAATCAATCAATCTTATCTTAACATTTTGAGAACGTGATTATTACTCAAAATCTCGTAATGATTGCAAAATGACCAAACACTTTTTTCATCAACAGGAATAAACAAAGAACTACTGGGGTCATCAATCGTGCTGAAGTTTGTGTGTCCCTATTGCGGGAAGCCATTTCCTGGGAAGACCAAATTAGAGAGACATATACGTGTACATACAGGGGAAAGACCCTTTAAGTGCAATGTTTGTTCAAGAGCCTTTAAACAGAAAGAGAATCTAAATGCACATATGGCGACCCATATGAATTGAGAGAACCTGAAGTTATTGTAAGATTTTTACCAATTTATTCCCCCCCACGACATTTACATAACTTATGTCCCCCTGATAGACATTTACATACACACACAACTTGGGGGGGGGGATTACATAACCACCCCCCCTCATTTTTAGCTCCACTAGCCAAAGGCCAGCAGGCTTATGTCATGGCCCGGTGTCCGTCGTGCGGCCTTCCCTCCGTCTGTCTGTGCATGCGTTAACTTTTTTTTTTTTTTTTTTGAAACTACTTCTTCTCTGAAACTACCCATCCAAATTCGATGAAACTTCACAGAAATGATCCTGCCATGGTCCTCTTTAGAATTTCTTGAAAGAATTTGATTCCTTCAAAAACTCTGGTTGCCATGGCAACAAAACTGAAAAATATTGAACATCTTTCAAAATCTTATCTGAAACCATAAGGCCCAGGGCTACCAAATTTGGCCTGTTGCTTTATCTAATGGACCTCTATCAAATTCCTTCATATTATAGCCCTGGGGTCAAAATTGGCTCTGCCCCGGAGATCACAAGTTTAACAGGGGCTTATATAGTGACTGCAATTTAAAATAATCAAGGGAAATAACTCCTGTTATACAAGATAAAGTTTGTTACTATTTACCTCCCTTGATTATCAAGCTGCACTTACACATTATTTGAGTTTGGTATTCAAGTTTTTTGGAGAGGAAATGTTCTGTTTTAAGGGAGAGTGATTTATTTCGATGCTAATGGTTATGCTCACATGAATGGAATGTTTAATTTACAGTAAGGTTTCTATCACTCAAATTTTTTCAGAACTTTACCTTTCATGCTAATGAATAAACCTGCTTGTATTCACTGACATTATCTTTGTATTTAAAAAGATATGACTGTTTTTGTTTGGTGGGCGGGGTGGAGGTTCTGTTTTCAAAGTAAGTTTATTACCATACAGACTTTTTATGCTGTATGTCTCTGTCAATGCCAATTAAGCGCATGATACGTTAATTTTACTCTTTAAGAAATGACAAATTTTTTTTACTGTACCAAGTTTAAAGCTATTGCAAAAAGACAAATTGAATGTAGCTAAAAACCAATACAACACAAGTTATCATTTAAAGCCAGGTAATGACTGGCATTTTTGTCTCTCTGTCGCACATGTTTTTCTGGACTTCTTTCTTATATGACATGCTTTTAATCATTACCAAACAGCCTTATTTCATGGTGAACCAGATTTCACCAACATCCTCATGGGAAGATGGACTTAGATGGTCACAAAATATGGATAATCACTAGAAAACTATGAAAACTTTGTTGCAAAGTTTATTGGGAAAAATTGACCATTTCGCGGAAGATTAATTCAAAATCAAAAATTTCCAAAATCATTACTAACAACTATTTTAGTCTCTGTCATATATATATTCCAGTCAAGAACGTTAGCACATTTTCATCACACACAGGTATAGCAGAAAGGTCATGAAAACAAACAAGATTTCTGTGAGAAAATCATAATTCTAATGTGGATTTGAGCAACTACCAGCCAAACATGCTTTTGCATTAGCATGAAATGACAGTTGCGCAATATTCAAAATATTCAAAAGTGGGATTTTAAACTGTCAAGTGCGTGAAATGTTCTGCTTAGGAAGACATGCACAACAATTTTTTAACCATCAAGACACAAGGTTTTGTTGCCATTTCTATAACCCTTGTTCCTGTTTAAAATAAAATCAGCATTTAACAGAGTAAGTAAGTTCATTATAGAAAATGACTGATGATAAATGCAGTCAAGGAAGTGGAAGTTACATTTGTATACTTAATGATGGTTTTAACTGTTTTCTTCCTTGTATTTGCATACACATGTCCAAAAAAGTCAATGCACTTGTCAAGTATTCATGGAAGCATATTGTTAACAGAGTTGGAGATGCTGAAATTGTTGTGTATTTACCATTTCACTTAACTCTTTACCAAACAACAAAGATTTAGACTTGTCCAAATTGAAAGCATTTGCAGATAAATGTATCTGAAATGATGGTTATTGTCTGTGAAAGTGTAGAAAACCATGTTGGAAAAGGAGAAAATGCTAGTTAGCAGCATTTTTACCTTTTCGCACAAGGTTTTCAAAAATGCCTTTTCCACATGGTTGTTCAAAATTGGGATTGTCTGGTAAAGGGTTAAATCGCTAAACATAAGGGTAAGTTGAAATATTGTTGAAAGATTTGATATAATAAAGTACAGCACATAATGTTGATATAATAATTGTTGCTTTAATAAAAATATCATACATATCCCACGATGAACTGGTTGATTCTTGATTCATCCTTGACCCTGTGTTTAAGCCTTTACCATACAATCCCAACTTATAACGATCCTGAGAAAGAAGCATCTTGAAAACATTGTGAGAAAAGGAGAACATGCTGGTAATCAGCATTTACTCTTTTTCCCACAAAGTTTTCTACCCTTCACAATTCAAAATTCACTTTTTGAGTCATTTATTTTGTCGTCTGCAAATGCTTTCAATTTGAACAAGTCAAAAATTTTGTCATTTGGTAAAGAGTTAAGCCCCCTTTTCACAGAGCATGGCTCAAATATTGTTGATTAGTGTATATATTGAATATTATCGGTTTTCCAGTGCTTGGAAGGCCCAGAATAAGAAAGACCAGGGCAGACTATCAAAGAGAATATAGGGAAAGACAGAAGAAATCTGACAAAAATTTGCTGGAAAGAGAAAGACTAAGAACTAAACAGTACAAGCTACCAATAAGGGCCTTGACTGCAGAGCAGCAATCTGAACGGAGAGAGAAAAACCGACATTGGAAACGGAGGAGTAGAGAACGACAGAGGCTTAAAGTAAAGGAAAGATTGGATCAGGAATTCAAAGACAATCCCTGGGACAATGAAACAGCACCCGATTTTTACACTAAATGAGGTAGTGTGCACACTCGTGAAAATATAGCCTTTGCTTTTTGATTGTATACTGAAACAGACAATTATCATATTTCTTTTATCTTCTGCACTTTAACTTTTCCTTCACATGTAATTTTTGCTCATCATGAAAAATATGTGTGTTTTTCAAGCAAAATAGATCTATTCCATCTAGTCAGATCTGTAAAAATTACCACGTTGGTGTTGTTGACTATGTCATAAAACGTGATGTTCACCTGCTAAAATTTCATTCACATTCTTTAAATATCCATGGTATGTCAAACATAAAAGTTATAACATTCACTGGTGTTCATATGGATATGATTTACTGCTACATTTTTATAAGCTACTGCATAAAAGAAAAGTAAATAAGTGGGTCTGCAACTTGTACTTGCTTCATAAATTCTGTCAAATATGTTAACATTGTTCATTCTAGCTTGAGTCCATGCTGCAATAATTTCTTACTTACTCCATATCAAAATTTCTTGATAGCCATCTGCTATAGATGTTTGGCAGCTATCTTACTGGTCTGTTATTATTACAGCCAGGGGACATTGTGCAGATAATCTAATTAACCCTTTACCACACAATCCTTAGTTTTAACAACCCTGAGAAAGAAGCCTATTGAAAACATTGTGGGAAAAAGAGAAAATGCTGGTAACCAGCATTTTCTCCTATTCCCACATTTTTTTCTTCACTTCCCAAAATAAGTTTTAATTTTTCAGTCACCATTATTTTGTCATCTGCAAAAGCTCTCAATATGGACTAGTCTAAATTTTTTTTGTTTGGTAAAGAGTTATAGACTTTGTTATCGTGTGACATCACAATGTTGAAAACAGTGGATTCGCACATTTTTAGACAAATTCAAATACAATGGGGGAGATTTCATATACAATTGACTTTCCCGAACCAGTTGGTCCATCAAAAATAAAAAGTGACTTTCAACAATCCTTGTTATTGGTAACCTATCCTCCAAAGTCATTGTTAAAAACCCGTGTGAAATTTTGTAGTCAGTGTTTTCAAAGATGACTCAAAAACAGGAAGTGATCAAACCGAGGTTAGTGGAACAGTGGTGTCTATTTTTAATAATTTACGTTTGAAAACCAACTGCAGCGACATCTCCCCTACCCTATTGATAGATGGAATATAGTAGATATCTTTCAAATGTCCCGAGGATGTCATTAGCTCCACTGGCCGAAGGCCAGAGAGCTATTGTCATGGCGTTGTGTCCGTCGTGCGTGCGTGCGTCCGTCCGTCCGTGCGTGCGTGCGTCCGTAAACCTTTTCTTTAAAAAACTTCTCCTCAGAAACTATTGACTGGATTTTTACCAAATTTCACAGGAATGTTCCTTTGGTGGTGCTCTTTCAAATTCCTTCAAATAATTGTGTTCCATGAAGAATTCTGGTTGCCATGGCAACCAAAGTAAAAAACCTTTAAAAATCTTCTCCTCCCAAACCGCTATTTGGATAGCATTATTATTTTGCAGGAATGTTCCTTAGATACAGGTTTGCAGAATTCCTTAAAAAAAAAAAGATCTGTCAAAAAACATGGCTTTTATGGGAGACTCATTTTCCTTATATGGTATAAAGTAAAATCTTTGAAAAATTTCTTCTCTAAAACTATTCATTGGATTTCATTGTTGTTTTGCAGGTAAGCTCCTATGGTGGCTATCTACCAAATTGTTTCTTCAGTGAGCTAAAATGCAGGATTGAATGATAATTGTTAAAAACTTCCTTTCGCCATTATAGAAATATCAGGCCTGTGGAGCGATACAGGCGCTCAAGCGCCTCTAGTTTTTGACTAGGTAATGTCCGAATGATAGAAAAAGATAAAAAAAAAGCCAAAATGAACGCACTGGAACCTAGGCTATGTATATTCTGACTTTATACCAAGACTAGACTGAGTTTACACTGGGATGTGTCTGTATTAGTGTGCAATGAGGACTAGTCCCAGTATAATTTCTATGTTTACTGGTACACCTTTCCTATCAAGCAGAAACTTCACAAGGAAAGTTTATGTCGGGGTATGTTAACTACATGTACATCTTAACTCTTTACCAAACGACAAAATTTTAAACTGGTACATATTGAAAGCATTTGCAGACGACAATATTAAAGTGACTTAAAAATTGAAATTTGATTTGGGAAGGGTAGAAAACATTGTTGGAAAAGGAGAAAATGCTGGTTACCAGCATTTACTCCTTTTCCCACAATGTTTTCAAAAGGCCTCCTTCTCAAAGTCGTGAAAACCTGGGGTTGTTTGGTAAAGAGTTAAAACCAAGTGGAAATAAGTTTATATATATATATGTGGGTGGGTGGGTGTGTGTGTGTGTGTGTGTGTGTGTGTGTGTGTGTGTGCCCTTGATGCTTTTGTGCAAAAACATACAGACCTTGCTAAATATACAGTAGTTTTGTGTTTTTTCTTTGTGTTCCATTATCTAATTTGATGGTTAGATATGTGAAAAACAGATCACATAACAATTTGTGTGTTAGTGTTGCGGTGTAGAAATTATTTGGATATTAGTGTGGAATGAAGAGGCTTTTAATGTCAGTTTTAAAGTACTGCTTATGCAAATTGCTGTGGGTGCTCACTAGAAAATCATATTCCAGATGACTGTACTATGTTATAATATAAACATGAATACAAAATATCACAACTGCATATTTTACATGGGTTTTTTTTGACAATTTACATACTTTACAAAACAATTGTCTGGATTCAAAATTTTTTTAAAATACCATTATTAATATTTCTAAAAATTTCTTTTGAGAATAACCATGATTTAATGGTATTTTATGTGAATTTAAAAACAATTGTAATGTGAAAACAGCAAGTTGTGAAATGACCCCATTCATGTTTTCGATTGGAGATGAAGTGAGTGAATGGTGAAATAAAGTTAGAAATATATCAAAGAGTCTTCCATTTTGTATCATTTTGTAGCGTTAACATGCTTTTTCTACTGAATTTCAATGTGTAGCTCAAATTATATGAGTTTCTTGTTTGAAAGGTGAGAAAATATTGTGGGAAAAGAAATAAGTGCTGGTCACAAGTTTTTTCTCCTCGTCCCATAAAGTTTTTATGCCATTTGAAGACAATTTCCACAATTTTAGCTATGTTTTGATTTGTTGTCTGCTTTCAAGATTTTGCTGTTTTGTATAAAGTAGACCTATTGCACCTGTTTAATAAATGTCATGCTGATATTACAAAGGACTCATTCAAAGGAAAACTAGGGGTCCTGCGTACATTACAAAGGACTCTTACAAAGAAAGACTAGGGGCCTTGCTTGGCTTGTGGTAAAGTGTAGGACTTGTAACTGGGAGGTCCCTGATGTGAGCCCCACGGACAGCACTGTTTTTGTTTTTTTTTTTTGAGTATTCTGAGTAACATTTTCAAGTCTGGAGTTGACACAACATTTCAGACCCAACTCAGCGAAATAATGGACTTAAGTCTGCTGATTTAAGTATGTTTACTTCGCTCAGTTGAGTCTTAAACTTTGTGAGAGATGTTACTGTAGTCTGTTAATGTTAGTGAAGTGCTTCTCAAATAAGGAACTAACCTTAAGTCAGAACATGAGACCATTTGTAGATTTGAGTATAATAACGGACTTAGGTAAGTTTTTTATGTGAAACCAGGCCCAGGTTTTTGTGGCATTTGTCGAAGACAATGCCACTATGAGTTCAATACTGAATTTTGAAGACCATGTATGGTATTTTATGCAAAGCCGAAGGAAATAAACCCAATTAAATTCAATTTTTCTCAGACAAGTGAGTTTTTCGATAGCACTCAGATATGTAATTGAAAATGGCGTATTGAAATAAACTGGATAAGGCCATCAATTGTGAAAATACTTCTTTTTGATTGAAAATAGCTTCACCCACTCACAGCCTTTTATTGGTGTAATGATATACACAACATTTGTCTACTGACCGCTTGGTCCCGGGCTTGTCCCATGATTGCAGGCTTCTCCATTTGATTGTGTATGAATATTTACAGATCAAAAGAAGTGATTGTAATGTTGGGAATTAGATCTTGATGGCCAAAGATACCTCAAAATCATATTTTTCAGATACAAAGTTAATTTTATTCGATATATTTACATGTTTTCTTGCTCTACCCATCATGCATCCTACCCTCAAGGGACATTACTCCCGACTCCTCCTGAATGATGAAAGGGAAACCACCAATACACACATAATCCAAACTTTGTCATGAGTACTCTCCCTTCAACCAAAAAAGGTATTAATTTGCTTAGTAGGTTGCCTTTCAAGCCAATATTTGAATTATATTTTTCTTTCAAATTATGAATTCCACACAATGGCTTCCTTGACAAATGCCACTCCAGTGTTTTCAACGCTTTGATTATTTAGTGCACTGTCTCATAATGCATGATGTCACATGTGATGTTATTCTTTACCAAACAACAAATTTTTGGACTTCACCAAATTGAAAGTTTTGCAGAAAACAAAATGATCGTGACTGAAAAATTGAAATTTGTTTTGGGAAGGGTAGAAAACGTGGGAGGAGAAAATGCTGCTTACCAGCATTTTTTCCTTTTCCCACAATAATTTCAAAAGGCTTCTTTGTTAGGGTCCTTAAAACTTGGGATTGTTGTTGGTAAAGGGTTAAGACACCTATCCTTTATCAAACAAGCACATGCTTTTATGAGCCTTAGGAAGAAGCCATTTGAAAACATTGTAAGAAAAAGTGAAAATGCTGGTAACCAAAGTTTTCTTCTTTCCCACAATGTTGTCCTCCATCCAACAAACATATTTCAATTTTTGAGTGGCATTTTATGTTGTTGTCTGCAAAATCAATGTTTTCATTTTGAACAAATCCAAAAATTTTTTCGTTCCGTAATGAGTTAAGACATTTTAAGCATGTCGAAGTTGGTGTATAGTAGCTTTTGTCATGTTATTTCATATTTCATAAAGAAAAATTATTAAGAAATTGGATTATCACAATGCAAAGCTCTTCCCCTAACCCTTTTCCACACAGTCCTGAGTTTTAAGGACCCTAAGGAGATAACCATTAGAAAGCCTTGTGGAAAAAAGGAGAAAGTGCTGGTTACCAGCATTTTCTTCTTTTCCCACAAGATTTTCAAAAGCTGTCTACTTTAGGGTCGTTAAAATCAAGACTGCTGGGTAAACAGTTAGGTCACTTAAAGCATGTAAAAGTGGGAGGACAGTACCATTTGTCAGCATTTTCCCCTTTTCCCACAAAGTTGTCAAAAGCCTTTTTCTTTAGGGTTGTTAAAACTCGGAACTGTGTGATAAACAGTTAAGACACTTAAAACCTGGAACAGTACCTTTTGTAATGTCAGGGGCATAGCTAGCCCAAATAAAGTATATGCAAAAGTACTACCGAAGCGCTGAAAGGGGAAGTTTGCAAGAGGTTGGGAGGGGGGATAAATTCTCGCAGAGTTATCTACACAATGCAATCGGCATAAGCTATAACAATACATGTAAATCTAACGGTCGATCCATCATGAACCATTTATTACGTATGCTGAAGCCTGTCAAGTTAAGCTTTGATGCACAGAGAGATAATATTTTGAAAATAATACCTCATTTGCACACATGAGTCTTTTTTAATGAAGTTTTTTAATTCTTGTGGTTTTTTTTTTTTCCCAATTGTTTTTTTTTAAAGTGTACGCAACTTGTTTTTTGTGTTCAACCAGCTACATCCCTGCATGTAGACTCAAAATCTCAAAATTTCAGACTACTACAAAAAATGAATTCCTACAATGCAAAGCTCTCCCTATAATTGGGCTATTTTTCCTATTTCAGATAAACAGGATGAATTGCTTGCAATGGAGAAGCTAGTGAAATACATATGCCAATATTGCACAAGAGCTTTCCCAAGCAACTGGAAACTGCAACAGCACATAAGAATACACACGGGGGAATCACCATTTAAATGTAAAATATGTGGCCGCGCTTTTAAACAGAAAGGATGTGTCCGACGTCATATGGTCGTACATACGACCAATGAAACTATTTAACCCTGTACCAACTATCCCATGTTTTTTGCAACCCAGAGGAAAAAGGCTGTTGAAAACACTTTAGGGAAAGAAGGAAAAGCGGTTAACATGCATTTTTCCAGTACCCCCATAATGTTTTCTACCCTTTCAAAATTTTCTCTCTTTTGAGTCATAGAAGACATATCATACCATTTGCATCATATTTTATATGTTGCTTGAAAATGTTTTGCATTTTGTAAAATCTACGAATTTTTTTTTGGTTATGGAAAAGGGATAACTCTTTACCAAACAACAAAATTTAAGACCTGCCAAAACTGAAAGCATTTTGCAGACGACAAACGTGACTCAAAAATGAATTTTTTTTTGGAAGGTAAGAAAACGTTGTGGGTGGGAAAAGGAGAAAATGTGGTGACCAGCATTTTCTTGTTTCCCCACTATGTTTTCAAAAGCTTTCTTTCTTGGGGACTTGTTTTGTAGACTCGGGATTGTTTAGTTGAGGATTTACAGGAGCTTTTAATCTTTCAGATGAACAACACCGATCCTTGGTAAAGAAGAAACCAGGCAAATATATCTGCCAATATTGCACAAAGGCCTTTCAGAGCAACTGGAAACTGCAACAGCACATACGGATACACACTGGGGAATCGCCATTTAAGTGTAATATATGTGGCCGCGCCTTTAAACAGAAAGGGTCGCTTCAAGGTCACATGGTTGTACATATGAATTTTTGACGCTTGTATAAGGATATGAGGAAATAAAGACTAAGTTTTAGCATGCGTAGAGAAACTTTAGTCCTATTAATGGTACAATGTGTTTTATCTACTTTATTGTGAAAAAAAATGTCTGAACCCTTTACTACATGATGCGGAGTTTTAACAACTCTGAGAAAGAAGTCTTTGCCCACAATGTTTTCTAACTATTGAATGCTAAATCACGTTTTAACCCTTTACCACACAATCCTGTCTTTTAACGACTCTGAGGAAGAAGGCTTGTGAAAAAGTTGTGGGAAAAGGAGAAAATGCTGGTGACCTGCATTTTCTCCTTTTCCCACAATGTTTTCTGTCCTATCTTAGACAAATTTTGTCATTTCAACCATTTTTAATTTTTTGTCTGCAAATGCTTTCAATTTGGACCAGTCAAAAATTTTGTTGTTTGGTAAAGAGTTCAGTAACAGTTAATTTGTTGTTTACAAAAGCTTTCAGTTTGGACAAGTCAATAATTTTGTTGTGTGGTACAGGTACAAAAAGGTTCACTCCAAAGTTATATGGTTGTACATATAAATTTATGATGCTATTACATGAATGTAAGGAATTAGGGATATGCAGAAAGAAACTGAAGTCCTATTATGTTCAAATGTGTAAAACCTAATTTGTTGTAAAAAACTCTCTGAAAAACCCGTTTTCATTGCTGTAAGGGGCCATTTGTTGTTTAACATGAGGTTTCTGTCGTAAGGGGAGAGGTCGGTGCTCCCAAAGTATAACTGTAACTCGATAAAGCTTTCATTAATAGTTTACATTATTGTTTGTTTTGTGAAATCCAGGTTTAGAATCATGAACTGTGATGAGATGATATAAACATTATCAAGTGGGGCTAATAAATTATCTTGTCACAGTCCATGATTTTAAACCTGTTATCCCAAACACAAACAAAAATATAAACAGATAATGAAAGGTTTATGAAATGAGACCTATATTGTATTTTAGAAAGACTGTTTGTAAATGCTTGTAAATATTAGATGCCTTGGATTGCCTATGCTGTACAACTTCTTTAAATTTCTTTATTGGCCATGCCCACTGATATTTGCTTGAGAACTGGATGTAATCAGCATTAAAACTTATTACATCAACAAAATTGAGCCGTAGTTTTTTTGAGTTTTGATTTGTTAAACCCTTTTCCACAGATGCCTGTATTTTAACAACCTGAAGAAAGAAGGCCCTTGAAAACATTTCAGGAAAAGGAAACGATATTTTATATTTTGAGCAATATTTATTTTGATGTCTGCAAATTCTTTTAGTTTAGTCAAGTCTAGAACTTTGTTGTTTTGAAAATAGTTAAATCAGCATGAAGTAAATAACGGCTATATTTTCTTCACAAAAGTAGTAGGGGTCCTGCATGGCACAGTGGCAAAGTGTGGGACTCGTAAACTAGAGGCCCAGGGTTTGAGTTCTGCTTGATCCGCTTGGTTTTTCGTGGGCAAAACACTTAATCAATCAATTAGTCAATCAAAAGTAGCAATTACCTCCCTATAGAGATGATTAACAAAAACATGTGATTAGAATAATACAAAAAATGTTATCATACTGCAAAGAAATTTCTCGTGATCTGATTGGATAATATGCCCCAAACATATATATCATGTACACTTGCAAAACCAACGTAAGAGCAGTTTCCCTTTCGGGAGCCCCGTATACATGACTACACTTTCAACACAACATCCAAAATGGCAGCGTCGATCAAGATACACAACAAGGTTATGCACTAAACTGCACATTTTTCCAAGGTTTCATTGATGTCATTTCCCAGTGACGTCAGTTTTCATTGAATTGGGGCACTCAGAAGGGAAATTCTACTTCTTCAGCGTACTCAATTTTTGAAACCAAAAAACCAGATTAATTTCGCTTAACACATTGGAATGGTAAAACTTTGCAGTATAATAAATTCATTTTACTGTCAGGTGGCAGGTGACTTGGAAACTTGTTCACAGCTGTGGTGAATCATCGGCTCGGGGCGACATGATTCACCACAGCCGTGAACAAGTTTCCAAGTTCCCTGCCACCTGACCGTACAACTAATAATGTAAAAGAAATGAGTGGTGCTCTGGGAAAAGGGGCTTTAATAGATTTTTGTAATGCATTATACTAGGCAAGTCATCACAAAAACATGGGTCCATAAAATCCTTCTTTTGTAACAACCAACTTTTGGACATGAACAAAATTTACGAGTAGCTGAAAGTGTTGACCCAGATTAGCCAGAGCAGACTGTGTAGTCTGACCTGGTTTGAAATTTTTTGCAGATGCATTAAACCCCCTTTTCACAGAGCACGGCTCAAAAATTAAAAGAATTCAGTTGAAATTTAGCAAAACTATTAATGTCAGTCTCTACTTACATGTATTTATTCAATCAAATAGTCCTTTCTTTTAAATTTTTACCAAACAATCCCGTGTTTTAAAGACCATGAAGAAAAATGCCATTGAAAAAAGGTGGAAGAGGAGAAAATGCTGGTGACCACCATTTTCCCCTTTGGTCATACTTTGTACCTTTTCATGGATGGATATCATCCTTTGAGCTACCCATGTTTCTCCTAATAAAAGCCCCCTCCCTAATAGTAGCTCCCCTCCAGAAAAATCCTTAAATCATGATAACCTAATGTACATTAGTTGATTAAAATGACAATATTTGAAGAATTTGATGAATGTTTCCTCTAATTTGATTAATATTTCCTCTTAACAATTACTAAAACGCAAAGAAATACAAAATTGGACAGACTTTTTTGCTTTGCAAATTGTGTACAAAATAAAGGCTCCCTATTTATGTTTTGCATAGCTCCCGGAGCTTTTATTAGGAGAAATACGGTACATTAGATTTGTTGTCTGATATATTTATACCCCCCGCAAAACGAATGTTTTCGGGGGTATACTGGAATCACCCTGTCTGTCTGTGTGTCTGTCCGTGTGTCCGTCTGTGTACAAATAATTACCGGTTTCTGTCAAAGTGCTGGTGGGGGTATTAAGTCACATTCAGTGACAGCTCTAGTTTCATTTGAGTCTAGTCTAAACTTTGGTCTTTTGGTAAAGAGTTAAACTGAACCCGAGGCATTACTAGTACTCACCATAATAATCATGGACTGGTTGTATTTTGTTAAGTTATTCAATCCAAATCGGGCAGTAGCAAGTTTATAGTACAAATCATTTGATGACCGTACAGGGTATGGGATCACGCAGATCTTGCTGTCTATACTTTTAATCCCACAATTTTGAATTTTTGTTGGTGACAATTCTCGTAGAAATGAAAGGAATCCAAAGCTCAACAATAGGTGGTGTGCAACAAAATCGTACTTTTTGACAATGAAAATACTGAAGATGCATCAACATTGTATGCAAAACCATGTAAATAAACTGAATTTGCTAAGACAATGCTGATTTTTAAGGAACTTGAAGTAAGACTGAAAACATTATGCAAAAAGGAGAAAATGCTGGTTATCAGCATTTTCTCCTTTTCTGACAATGTTTTCTACATTTTTTATAGGGAAGTCCAACTGTTTAACATAATCCTGAGTTTTAACGACCCTGACAGAAAAGGCTTTTGAAAATATTGTGGGTAACGGAGAATTTGCTTGTAACCAGCAGTCTTAGTTTCAAAGACCCAAAGAACAAAGACTTCATGGGAGAGGAAGGAATTGTAGGTCACCAGCTTTTTCTCATTTTCCTGAAATATTTTCTAGGGGTCCCGTGTGGCTCAGTGGTTAGGTGTAGGACTCGTGACCTGGAGTCCCCGGGTTCGAGCCTCACTGGCTCCACTGGGTTTTTCACAGGAGTGTCC
The DNA here is from genome assembly GCA_946811185.2 of Hippopus hippopus. Taxonomy (NCBI): domain Eukaryota; kingdom Metazoa; phylum Mollusca; class Bivalvia; order Cardiida; family Cardiidae; genus Hippopus; species Hippopus hippopus. Next base: position 8,961,112 of record OX328113.1, on the reverse strand, counting down.
TTGGCAAGACACTTCAGAGCCCCAGCCTAGTACTGGTAAAACCCAGGAAAACATGAATATGTGAGCTGTCGCCGTGATATTACTGAAATATTGTTGAAAGCGGCGTAAAACACCATTCAAACAAACAAACAAACTGAAATATTTTCTGCCTGTTCATGGACAACTATCATTTGAAAACATTGAGAATTGCCATCTGTAAATTTCTTCAATATGGGCCTATTCTCAGTAGTGCATTTGATTCCTTTGTTAGTGCAGTTGATAGGGTACAGTGCTTGAGACCAGGGAGTTGCTGGTTCGAATCCCCAGCTGGGCCAGTTTCTTTCCATGGATTGATGATAATCTTTTCCTTGCAAATGATACAATTTTGAATATGGACGAGTCTAAACTTTTGCTGTCTGGTAAAGAGACAATTTCTACAGTCTTTTCCTTGCAAATGATACAATTTTGAATATGGACGAGTCTAAACTTTTGCTGTCTGGTAAAGAGACAATTTCTACTTTGGCAGACTCTTTCTCTGTTTCCATGAAAACCTGTTTTATGTGACTTAACGAAACATTGTGATAGTGAGACCTAGAAATTCAAATTATAACCTGCTTTATCCACAAGATTTGTCCTTATTGCAGCAAATTGATTGCCTTAGCATGTTTGATATTGATTTTGGATCAGAAATCATTTCTCTTTATGGAAAATCTGATTGGTGCATATTACAACCAATAGCTTCTGTAGTTATATTGGGTGTTGCTTGTTGTCTATTGGCTGGTTCTGGTTGATACAATGGTTACTAGTTTAGCAACACTATCCCTCTCAACTCCAAAAGGAAAAAGGTTGTTTGTTTGAAAATATTGAACATCCAAAGGATGACTAATAAATTCCTTTTGTGAGTTTTTGTATTCACTAACCACCTATGGTGAAACACACCCCTACTCTCATCACGTATCTTCACTGGCAAAGGTTGACGACACTGTTTTGTTATATCAACCCTTTGTTAATCGAGTCAAAATTTGTAAACGCCACATACTGGATTTTGATAGTTATCACCCCTAGAATGACATCATTGAAAACCAATCAAACGTGCTGTGATAAACCTAGACTTGCCCAACTTGAAAGCATTGGCAGACAACAATTCAATCAGGGCTCAAATGATTCAAATTGTCTTTGGTAGGGTAGAAAACATTGTGGGAAAAGTAGAAAATGATGGTTACCAGCATTTTCTCCTTTTCCCACATTGTCTTCAAAAGGCATCTTTCTCAGGGTAGTAAAAAGTCGGAATTGTGTTGTAAAGGGATATCCTACGATTTGCTTTTGTAGTCCCTACTTTTATTTACATTTGGCTGATGATGGAAATATATATGTATATCAAATGTAACACACTATTAATTTGGTTTTTTTAGAACAGACTGCTACCACTGAATAATCTCTAGGATTACAAATTTTGACTCAATAAACCAAGGCTGAATAGAGCAATGAAGCGATTGTCAGCCATGGCTAGCGAAGATGTTATAACACTGAGTTTATCTTGCAGATACCACAAGGGATGTACCTGACGAGGCAGATGAACCAAGACCAAGTCGTTTAGACAGACGGAAAAACATGCAGTACATCTGTCCATTCTGTTCCAAATGTTTTTTGAGAAATGCTACTTTGACACGTCACATTAGAATTCACACGGGAGAGAAGCCATTCGTTTGTGGCACATGTGGTCGAAGTTTTAATCAGAGCTCATCTTTGAAAAGACATTCCCTTGTGCACATGGATCCGTTGAATTACATCGATTCTAATGATGCAGCAAATTGATTAATTTTTACAGTGATAATTCTAAGCCTTCACCAGAAACATTGAGGAAGAGGGCTTTTGAAAGCACTTTGGGAAAAGGAGAAATTGCTTGTAGCTATCATATTCTCCTTTTAGCTTCCATGTTTTAACCTTTTATCAAACAATCCAGAGTTAGCAATCCTAAGGAAGAGGGTTTTTTTTCCCCTGTCCCAATTGACTTTGCTCTCTATTGAGGGAACATAAGTCAGTACGCCCCCTTGGGTAATTACAATTATGTATTTAAATCCTTAACACTTTACCAGGTGTCAAAATTTTAGAGAGTCCATAGTCCATTTTGCAAATGACGGAATTTGACTTTGGGAGGGAAGAAAGCATTATGTGGAAAGGAAAAAAAAAGTTTAGCAGCGTTTTGTCCCTTCCCGTGGTTTTTAGCTCTGCTGTTGTCAAAGAAAGCATAGAGGTATTGTCAGAGCCTTGGCATAGTCGCCTGCATCGTTTTCGTGCAAGAACTTTGACATTTTATAATAAATCTGCTCTTCCTGAAGATATTTCAAACTCGGACCAGTTGTAACTATCAAAAGGGGAACCCGTACAACAGAGACAGGAAACCATCAAAATATTTTTGACAAAATTATGCTTCCTTTTCAACTTAAAATTTTCATAAGAACTGGAGTTGAGCGTTGGCACCAGCATGTGGTGCTCTTGTTTTTAGCCTTCCTTAGGTTTGTAAACTCTTTACGACAAAATGTGGACAAAGCCAAGTTGAAAGCATTTCCAGGTGACAATCTAATTGTGGCTGAAATGATAAAATTTGTCTTGGACAAGGTAGAAAACATTTGTAGGAAAAGGAGAAAATGCTGGTTACCAGCATTTTCTCCTTTTCCCACAAATGTTTTCAAAAGGCTTCTTTGGGGTTCCTAAAAATCAGGATTGTTTGGTAAAGGGTTAACACATGGAATTATGTGGTAAGGATTTGAAGAGGGCTAAATACATACAGTAGAAATATTTAGTACAAGTGGAAAAACAACAAGGATGTAGTGCACAACACACATGTGTATAAGAAAATCTGCAACTAAAGTTCTAAATCACAATATCATATACATGTTTTTATTATACCCCCCCACAAACGAAGTTGGGGGGGGGGGGGGTACTGGAGTCACCTTGTCTGTCCGTCCGTCTGTCCGTGCCTCACAAAAAGCTTGTCCAGGGCATAACTTCCATTGTATAAAAGCTAGTAACTTCAAACTTCATATACAAATAGGCCACATTAACAAGAAGTGCAGTGTAAAAGAACCATATTTCTATTCCCACTATTTTTAGAGTTATATCCCTTTGTAAATTTTTACTTTGGATTTTTATCTGGGGCATAACTTGCAAAGTACAAAAGCTAGTAACTTCATATTTCATATACAATTAGATCACCATAAAGCAAAGTGCACTGTACAAGAACCATAAGTCTATTCCCACTATTTTTAGAGTTATTTCCCTTTGTAAATTTTAACTTTGGATTTTTGTCTGGGGCATAACTTCCCAAGTATAAAAGCTAGTAACTTCAAACTTCATATAAAGATAGACCACATTAACAAGAAGTGCAGTGTACAAAAACCATAACTCTATTCCTACTATATTTAGTGTTATTTCCCTTTCTAAATTTTAACTTTGGATTTTTATCTGGGTCATAACTTGCAAAGTACAAAAGCTAGTAATTTCATACTTCATATACAATTAGATCACATTAAAGCAAAGTGCACTGTACAAGAACCATAACTCTATTCCCACTATTTTCAGAGTTATTGCTCTTTGTGAATTTTATCTTTGGATTTTTGTCTGGGGCATAACTTCCAAAGTATAAAAGCTAGTGACTTCAAACTTCATATACAGATAGACCACATTAAAGAGAAGTGCAGTTTACAAGAACAATAACTCTATTCCCACTAGTTTTTTTTTTTTTTTTTTGAACTCTTACTTTTGTACTAAACCATTCTGCATTCTGTGACAAAGAGCTGTTTTGTGACGAGGAGCTGGTGGGGGGGTATGATCACATTTAGTGATAGCTCTAGTTTTTCTCTTAACCTGCATGGGTTTTCAAACTAAATAAACTAGATGGGTTAAATTGATCAATGCACTGATGACAAGGGAATTCCTCTATTCTTTACAATAAATGCCTACCTCCTGCTCCCTCCCCCATCAGCACTCCATATCTCACTGTGCATAATTTGATTTAAAATTATTTTATATTTAATTTAAATATTTCAATCCTGGCTACACCTATGAAGAATACCCTTGTTTTATTTGAGTGATTTTTTCAATTATTAGTACAAACACAAAATTCAAGTAGGTTTAACCAAATGCAAGGTGAAATTAAAAAAAAAATTATATCAAGATACATACATGTATAAACTTGTAAATATTTTAAATAAAGCTCTTGAAATATTAACCAAAGATTCTTTGTTTTATCAGTTTACAGATTATTAGATTATCTAAGTGATTTGTTAATCCCTGACATCTTTTGAAAACATTTTGGGAAAAGAAGAAAATCCTGGTATCCAGCATTTTCTCCTTTTCCCACGATGTTTTCTACCCCATTGAAATAAATACATGTATTACAGGTTTTGAGTTACTTTTAATTTGTTGTCTGCAAATGCTTTCAATTTGCGCAAGTCCAAAATCTTTTGTTTGGCAAAGTGTAAACCCCATACCAATCAATTACAGGCTATAGTTAGAAAAGGAGAAAATGCTGGAATGCTGGTAACCAACATTCTCTCCTTTTCCAACAATGTTTTTTATCTAATCCCATTAGTTAAGTCATATTTTATTTGTCCTCTGTAAATACTTTAATGCAAGGGAAATATTTAGTAATGGAAGAGTCTATAATTTCATTACAGACTAAAGAGTTAACTATATACCAAATGACAATTTTAGACTTTTCCAAAGCATTTGCAGACAAATGTCACTCTAAAATTGAAATTTTATTTGGTGAGAGTAGAAAACAGTGTGGGAAAAGGAGAAAATGCTGATTACCATCATTTTCTTCTTTTTCCCCCAAATTAAGCTCTGATTATCACAAAAAGTCGAGATAGTGTGGTAAAAGGCTAATGACTTCATACAGAGAGATATAGTATAATACAGATTTTGTGTCCAAAAATAAATTTCCCTTTTTTCCAATGTATGTTAGGATTCATTATACACTCGGTACATTTTTAATGTTTAACGAAACGACAAAATTCTAAACTCATCTAGATTGAAAGCATTTGTAGATGAAATATTAGTTCCCACTACAGTTATTGAATTTGCTTTTAAAATGGAGAAAACATTATGGGAAAAGAAGAATATGCTGATTACCAGCATTTCCTCCTTTTCACATAATGTTTTTAAAAAAGCCTTTTTCACAGGGTTGTTAAAACTAGGGAATGTATGGTAAAGGGTTGAAGGACTGTAGCCTTTTCTCGTGTTGATTAAATGGTGTTTTAAAGCACTTTCAACATTACTTCAGGTATATTACAGCAATTGCTTATACAGGGTGTCTGGAAAGTAAGGTAACACTTTTGTACATTTATCATATGACTTTTAATTTCAGATAAAGACATGAAAATATATAAACATGTATATAAAATGTGTAAGTTTTTTGTGTGATAATTTCGTTCAATTTTCATGACATTACGCATTTTTATACAGATTTCAAATCAGAAGTATCTTTTAGTCATTGGCGTCATTTTAGCAAAAAATGACGTTATCAATATGACTGCCTTCTCTGGTCTTTCCTTGCCAAACACACGCGATGAAATTGTCAATCACTCTCGAACAGATTCCAATATCAGTCTTCTTGATTTTACGATTAATGTTCTTTGAAAATATGTCTGTGCTGGCTGGTTTGGGATTGTAGTTCTTTGACTTCAAATAACTCCAAAGGAAGAATTGGCATGGGTTGAGATACGGACTGTGCCCAGGCCACCATATTCCTCGATCTTTACCTCTGCATATCGTCTCAATATTACCCTACCACAGGACGTATCGCATAAAAAGTCTATCACAGTACTAGATGTGTGTGCCGTTGCACTATCCTGCACAAACAATGTTTTGCAATGTAGGGGAATTCTTTTCAAGCGCAGGAACAAGCTTGTTTTCAAATGCGATAGGCAGCGCTTGGAATTAATCATGTCGTGAAAGACATATAGCCCAATAACATCGTGAAATGGCATTGCACGCCATACTGTTAGTTTTTCGACAGAATGTGAATATATCATAATATAAATGTGATATTGGAATGTGTGCTAAAGTGACTGACAATGGCATCGTGTGTCTTCGGCATGGAAAGAGCATAAAAGGCCATCACGTTCATAACGTCAATAATTACCAAAATGACGCAAATTGTCAAAAAGGTACTTCGGATTTGAAATCTGATTAAAAGAGTGTGATGTAACATAAATGAAATTATCAGAAAAAAAAACTTACATATTTTATATAGATGTATCTATATTTTTTATATGTCCATCTGAAATTAAAAGCCATATTATATATGTCCGAAAGTGTTACCTTACTTTCCGGACACCCTGTATATACATGTATGTCCCGGGTTTCACCAATACCAGGCAACGGAATTGCAGTATCTTGCCTAAGGAAACTGCCACAAAAAACATTATTTCAGGTATATTACAGCGATAGTTCCCATTAACCTGTGTGTCCTCAGTTTCACCAGTACTAGGGAACTACTTTGCAGTATCATGCCCATGAACACTCTCATAAAAACAAGTGCTTCTAGTGAGGCTTGAATCCTGGGCTTACAAGTCATAAATCCTACACTTTACCACTTATCCACATCAGACCATAGCCTTTATCATGTACCTTTAACCTTTTAATCTTCTAAATTACTTAAATAAATCTTTCAGGCCAGTTGTAAAAACCCGAATTTAGCTATTCCAAATTTATTTTTCTGAGAAAAAGGATCGCTATCAATGATATTTTGTTCAGTCCATGTCTCTGTAAGTACACACTATTCAAATTAGAGTGGTATAGATTTTGTTCTTGATTTTCTTAATCATATTATTCAACAGTCCTGAAATAATTTCTGACAGAAAAATGATATTTTCTGAGGGGTAGATGGCAACAGTGAGGGTTTTTGTTTACATTTGAATCTGGATTCTAACTTGATGGCAATAGACTAGCAACATAATTTTTGAAGGCATTTTGGGCTAAAAGGAAGTTTTTGAAAAGAAAGCTTTTGAAAGCATTATAGGAACAGAGGAAAATGCTTATGTCCAGCATTTTTGCCTTTCCCAAAAATGCTTTCTACCCTTTCAAAAACAAATCCCACAATTTGGGCTAGATTTAATCTGTAGTCTGCAAATGCTTGACTCTTTACCAAACAACAAAATTTAGCACTCCACTAAATTGAAAGCATTTGCAGACGACAAAACTAATGTAATTCATATGACGACTTCTGTCTTTGAAAGGGTAGAAAACATTGTTGGAAAGAGAAAATGCTGGTTACCAGCATTTTCTCCTTTTCCCACAGTGTATTCAAGAGGCTTCTTCCTCAGGGTCATTAAAACTTGGGATTGCGTGGTAAAGGTTCAAGATGTGGATGAGTCTAAAATTTTGTCATTTGCTAATGGATTATTTTGCCCTTTCAGGACTTTGATTCCTCTTTATTCTTTATTTCAGCTCATGATGGTGGGGCTGGCAATTTAATGATATACGTACCAATGACAAACGTCGAGGTATCAGGTCGTCTATGTGTATATTGTAACAAAGTGTTCCAGTCGAGATCACATCTTGAACGTCACATTAGAATTCACACGGGTGAAAAACCCTTCAAGTGTCCGTGCTGTACCATGGGATTTAGGAATAAACACCACTTGAAAAGTCATATGACAAATTGCCATAAAGCAGACATCAAACAGTTCCAGTCTTGAGAGAGTTTGAAACAGACCATTGAATGTAGCATCAGCTACCCAATACTAGTCCAGGAAAGCATGGAGCACTGGCCACCACTATATTACTGGAATAATGTAAAACACCATACATTCATTCAACCCTAATGCTAGATTGTCCCTATAAACTCCATTCTTACCCCTGGAAGAGTTGACTGGAAGATTGTTTTAAATCTTTCCCAGGCAATAAAATTTTAAACTTGTCCAAAATGAAAGCATTTGCTGAATGACTTTTTAAAGTGGTTCAAATTACAGGATTTATCTTTGAAAAGGTAGAAAACGCTGTTGGGAAAAGGAAAAAAATGGTGGTAACCACCACTCTTTCTTTTTCCTACAATGTTTTCAGAAGTCTTGTCTTAAGGGTTGTTAAAACATAGTATTGACTGGTAAAGTATTAGCCCAACACCACACTATCCCTAGTTTTAACAACTATAAGAAATGTGGGTTTTGAAAAGATGGTAGGTAAAGGAGAAAATGCTGGCTACCAGCATTTTTCCCAACACGTTTTCTACCGTATTGTAATAAAAAAAAAATTAATTGATGGAATCACATTTGTGTAAAGTTTTGGAGGTGTTTATCACATGAAGAAAGTTGAAAATTTTACCTATTTAACTCGTATAAAAAATTGTATTTCTATTATAGTATATTGTGATGTAGAAGCTGCATACCTTATAGAGAAATTTGGAGGTAGCTCGTCGGCGAAAGGGGGAGTGGCCAGGGGTTCTGGACCTGAGGATTTTCAAAATAATCGCTGTCCGCCTGGAATTTTGACCAGGTATGAAGGTAGCAGTAGATTCTAGATCTGCGCCAAAACATTATTCAAATTCAATAAGAACTAGTTTTAACAACTTGTAATGCTTTTAAAAATATTGTTTACAGTATCAAACCAGTTGCGTCCCATTATGTAACAAATGCTCTAGATTATGGTAGCATGGCACACTCTACGACAGTACTTTTGAAGCACTAATTGGGAAACAGTAGGTTACTAAATGTTCTGACATGTTGTATCTCTGTCATTATTAATTTATTCACTTCATCGCACACGACATCATGATGTGTACAGCTAAATGAGTCTGTATGCTATCATTAGTTGACACCAGCTCTAGATCCATGACAGAGTTCATTTTTTATGTTAAATCTTAACTTAAATAGTCTAAGATCTAAATGATAAAAAAATAATATACCTTTCTCACTGTTAATTCAGTTGAATCTACTACATTTTCTATATATTTTTCTTGCAGTCTGTGTACTTCAATTGAATCCTCTGTTCAATGTACAATGAGATTTTCCGTACCTCGTCTGGAAAAAAATCTTGGATTGGCCCCTGCAGCTGCACCTCATTGAGTAACTAGGGGTTTGTGGCAGTACCTCATTGAGCAATTTAGGGGTATGGAACTATCAATGTCATTGAGAATTTTTTGGGTCTTTAGCTACTTACTCTAAAGAGGTTGTTATGGTTTAGGAACTAACCAAACGCCAGACGATAGATCGCTCCTCCCACCGATGTCACGTGGTCCGCGAATCAAGATTTCGGGACAAACAAACTAGACACTAGGGCTTAGCTAGGACATATAATTATGAAACTTACCGGGAGATTTTTCTACCATAAAATAATTATTCTAGATAATATAAGCATGAGACCAATTCAAGAAAAGGCACTTACGTCTTTTGCATTAGGTTTATCGAAGTTATAGAGTGTGAAAATTGAAATAGAGCTTAGTTTATTTAGAAGTCAGTTGAAAAACGCATTCTTACAACTCTTACATTTGATAATGTAATACATTAAACTCGTACTCCCTAATTTGTCCTAAAATCACTGATCTGCTGATACAATTCATCTGTTATCTAGACAAAAATAAGTTTTCTTTTTCAAACTTCAAACCTCCCTTACACAGATTTTTCATTATTTAGTCCGAAACATGTTCCTCATTAGTTTAACCAGAACCGCAAGCTTTAAACTTACCAAGCGATATATACATGTATTTAGCAGTGTAAAATGATTTTCCGATGTTTGATTTGACATTGGAAGATCTAGACAAAAACATATAATAGGTAACCGATTTTTTTTTTTAGTTCGAGAGAAAAAACCCGAGGAGAAGAATAAAAGGAATAAGAACATGAGCATACTCCTATGCATTCGCCTCTGTATAGTATTCTGTAAGAGTAACAGAAAAAGATATTAAGTTGACTTACACACTGAACATGTATAATCCAAATTCCAATCACTAATAATAAAAGACGGTCACGAGAGTCAGACTAATTATATGACACGTTCTTGTAACTTTACAAGTAGGACAGTACGGAACGCCTGTGGCGTGGCATACCGGTATCAAAGAAATACCGCATAAACCCTTGCTCCACTTTTTGCGTAAAAGTTTGTAACATATGCAACAGATCTTGTCCTTAGAGGAAGACAGCATGATTGGTTTCCCTTTCATTTTCAATATATAAATAATAGTTTAAGGGAGATTAATTAAAAGATTGTAAACATAGGGGGAGAGATGGTATTACACAGGGTGGCATATCGTCTTACACGGGCTTTAAGTTTACATTGATAGAAAGGTTAAAATACAGAGACCAATGAGAACAACGTTTTCAATGTTTTACCAAAGCAGGAAGATTACATTTGTCTTTTATTTAAGCAAACGTCTAAAATGTGCCTACATAGCATTTTATTTCAAAAGGGGGGGGGGGGGCTGTTTAGTTTTTACTTTCCAAGACGACTATAGAAATAAGAACAACATTTTCGAGAAAATTAATTATATTATAATTATAATTTTTTTTTTTTTTTTTTTCGATTAACATTTCTTTGAAGGATTATCTGAGTGAAAAATCCACAAAACAGATATAAAGAGCATTCTACATAGCAAATTAACTTGATTTGGGAAGAAATTGAATTAAAAAGTATATAGAGTCTACTCAAACTCAAATAGAAAATAAGACGAAGGAAAAAAAATGAACTGGATAAAATCCAGTCAGCAGTCTAAAATATGATCTACGAATATAGATCTATTTTTTTTTTAGTAAAAAAACAAACGGGTATTTATAGCTAAGATTGTCATTTTGGAAAATTTATTACAATACAAAAGCATGTTTACAAACATTATTCTTTATTTTTTTATTTCAATTTAAGTTGTCATCTGCGTCAATAGTCAATAGTGGATCTAAGGATTAATGATGGATATCAATTTTAATGTAATTAATCAGATTTTTAAATCATATCTACAATATATTGATATATACTTCCAACTCTAATGATGCAGAATGTCTAGGTTTGATAACGGCGAGACGGCTTCCGCTCTGAATGGGAAAAATGCTGACCGCTGATTGGCTTTTTGGTTTTTGATTGACAGCTCTGGCGTTTGGTCAACTGTTTAACCAACTAAGAATTTGGGGATTTGTAGCTGTACCTCATGAAGAAATTTGGGAGTTTGTAGCTGTACCTCATGGAGAAATTTGGGGGTTTGTAGCTGTACCTAATGAGAAAATTTAGGGTTGGGAAACTATCTCTATGAGAAAGTTGCTTTTTAGAACTGCTTATCCTCATTAGGAAATTTGGTGGTTTGAAGGCGTTCAATTTACCAGATTATGAAATTTGGGTGTTTGAAGCCAATAGTATCATAAAAAATTCTTTGGGTTGGAATTTGTTGCACATATTTATTTCTAAAAAAAGGTTTGTTTCGAGGCTGGTTGTCCCATTCAGAAATTTTGTGCGATGGAACTGTTTACCTCTTTGAGGAATTGTGAGGGTTTTAACCCTTTACCACATAATTCCAAGTTTTAATGACCTTGAGAAAGAGGCCTTTTGAAAACATTGTGGGAAAAGGATCTTCACTTTTTCCCCACAATGTTTACTAACCTAACAAAGAAAATCTTTATTAGTTATTTTTATAGTCATGTCTGTAAATGCTTTCAAGTGGACAAGTCTTTTGTACAATGTATTAATAAAATATAGATGCATTTTAAAATTCCCATTGTTAACTATTGGCTGCTATTATGAAACTTGAATAGAGGATTGATTAATCAACCCTTATATGGTGTAAGATGCACTCTGTATGTCTTATAAACCCTTAAATTGTGTAGTAACAAGCACTTTTTATGTCTTATAAATCTTTGAATTGTGTGATGACATTTTTATGTGTCATAAATCTTTACATTGTGTAACAAGTACTGTTTATGTCTTATAAATCCTTGAATTTGTGTAAATGGCATTTTTATGTGTCATAATTCCTTACATTGTGTAACAAGTACTGTTTATCTTATAAATCAAGAATTTGTGTAATGACATTTTTATGTGTCATAAACCTTTAAATTGTGTAACAAGTACTATTTATGTCTTATAAAGCCCTGAATCCCGTAATGACATTTTTATGTGTCACAAAACCTTAGATTGTGTAACAAGTACTGTTTATGTCTTATAAATCATGATATTATGTAATGACATTTTCATGTGTGATAAACCTTTAAATTGTGTAACAAGTACTATGTGTGTCTTACAAATCCTTAAATTGCATAATGGCATTTTTATGTGTCATACATCCTTATATTGTGTAAAGATTTCTGTATCGTGTTGAATAAACCTAGTGTAACAACTACAGTTGCAGTTTTACATTTTATATATATATATATATAATTGTTTAACTCTCTACCATATGACAAAATTTTAGACTTGTCAATTTTGAAAGTATTTGCTGAAGCCAAGTTAGTGCTTTAACACATAATCCCAAGTTTTAATGACCCTGAGGAAGAAGCCTTTTGCAAAATTGTGGGAATAAGAGAAAATGCTGGTAACCAGGTTTTTCCTTCTCTCACTATGTTTTCTACCCCATCATAGACACATTCCATCAATTGAGCCAAATTTAACTTGTGATCTACAAAAAGCTTTTAGTTTGGACATGTCAACTTTTTTGTGGTGTGGTTAAGAGTTAAATGAAGTCACAATGTTGGAAGTTTTCTTTTGTGGAGTAAAAATCGTTATGGAAGACGAGAAATGCTGGTAAACAGCATTTTTTTCCTCCTATGTTTTTTTCCCATTAACACTCTGTCATTGCCCGATTTGATTCATGGTTCGCAAGTGCCTTCAATATGGATTAGTCTAGAATTTTGTTATTTAGTAAAGAGTCATAGATACTTTAATGGTTTTGCAAAAAGTGTGGATTCAGATCAGACTGCACAATCCACGTCGGCTGACCTGTTTTTAGAAACTTTTTCCCTGTGATAATTTTTCTGCCTGTCAAAGGACCATTCTACCCTAGGATTCAGCCATATGCAAGACAAAATGGATTCTGAAAGGAACTTACAGTAAAGGATCCTTTTGATAGCAATATCTTGTTTAAAGCTGGATCTGTTCTCTCTGATATTGTGGTCAAAGTATCCTTTTGATAGCAATATCTTGTCTAAACCTGGATCTTTCCCTCTGAGACTAATGTGATATTGTGGTCAAGGAATCCTTTTGATAACAATATCTTGTCTAAACCTAAATCTCTTCTCTTTGAGATTAATGTGATATTGTGGTCAAAGAATCCTTTTGATAGCAATATCTTGTCTAAACCGGAATCTTTTCCCTCTAAGACTGAAGTGATATTGTGGTCAAATGATCCTTTTGATAGTAGATATCTTACTTAAATCAGGATCCATTCTCTTTAATATTTACATGATATTAGGGTCAAAGGATCATATAGATAGCAATTTCTGGTCTTAACTTGAATCCATCTAATTGATATTGATAAGATTTTATGGTCAAAGGATCATTTTGTTAGCAATATCTGGTGTAAAGCTGGATCGTTACTCTCTGAGACTAATGTGATATTGTGGTTAAAATATCCTTTGGATAGCAATATCTGGTATTAATCAGGATGCAAACCAGGATCCATTCTCTCTGATATTGATAGATATTTTGGTTGAAGGATCATTTTGATAGTAATATGAGTATCTTCAATAAACCTGAATCCATTCTCTCTGAGACATGCGATATTGTGGACAAAAAATCTGTTCCTAGCAAAAGTTGCTTTAAACTTGGATCTCATTTCTTTGATACTGATGTGATATTATGGTGAAACAATCTTTTAGATGGTAAAGTCTGGTAAAGACCTGGATTATTTTCTTGGCCCCTGACGTTCTAGTGATGTAGAGATAGTGTGATGTTTTCGTCATTTCCCATTTTTTTCCCCCCCTATCATTTCAAAGACAAATCCATTTAGATTGAGAAACATAAAATTTGTGGTCTGCAGCTGCTCTCATTTTCAATTAGTCTCACATTTTCTTGCCTAGGAAAGAATTACCAGAAGACAAAATTTTAGACTGGTGGAAATATGAAAGCACCTGCTGATGACAAATTAAAAGTTGTACAAATTATTAAGTTTGTGAAAAGGAGACTACACTGGTTACCAGCATTTCTCCTTTTACCACAATGTTTTCAAAAGCCCTTTTCCTTGGGGGTCTTTAAAATTTGGGGTTGTGCATAGGCATAGCCAAGATTTAAATATTTGTACACACAATGAGGTAAGCGGTGCCGATGGGGAAGGTGCGGGAGGGTGGCATTTAAATTGTAAAGCATTGAGAAATTCCCTAGTCATCAGTGCTTCAATTTAAGCCATCTGTTTAGTTTGAAAAGGCGCTCAGATCTAGAGAAAATTCATTACATATGAACGAATTTGTGATTTACAACTTTATGCAGAATTTTTTATTTGTGTATTGTGCGTAACGGGCGCTACGTCCTTGTTGTGTGGTAAGGGTCAAACACTGCCAAAAATGATCATCTATGTTGTTCAGACGGGAAAAGAGATGGAAACCTTGTTTTGTTAGAAGACTGCAGACCCAGAAATTAATTTCAAAACAATTTGCTTAGGGTGTTTGCTAGGGGTATTGTGTGACCAATTAATGTAATATTTATATATAGCAAGGGCGTGGCACCCATTATGCATAATACGCATATGAGGTTAAAAACATTCCACGACCAAAGTTGAAATCACAAAATCATACATGTACTGACATTTCCCTAGATCTGTACCCCTTTTTAAACTATATGGATGGGTTTTATTGATGCTCTGATAACTAAGGAATTCCTCTGTGCTTTATGGTGAATGTCATCCTCCCTCGTTGGAACTTCGTGCCTCACTGTACGTTGAAGTGTTTTGATCTTGGCTACGCCTATGCATAGCCCCAAAAGGAAGGGAACCCCATTAATGTTTCTTCTGACATGATATGATAGGCAGTAGATTCCAAAGGCAAAGATACACCATATCACCAGTATACCTGCCAAGTGTCAAGCAGGTTTTGCTGCGCATGAAAGTCAAACCTGGTATTTACTTAAATTCTATATCTGTTTTATGTTTTAGATAAATTAAAGAATTACCTCAAGATAAAATACAAGGGTTCTCTTAATTTTAATTCTGTATATATATATAAGTACTGGAGTACACAAACCTAAATCTCTTTAATTTCTTGCAGGTTTGAAATATGAAAAAAGACAGCCTAAACCCTCGCGAGCATCTACAGAAATGAACCAATCAGAAGAAAGCAGGAAACGCAGCCCTTTCATGTGTACAGTGTGTGGCATGGTCTGCCAGTCAAACACACACTTGAGGACTCATACATACACACATACTGGTGAAAAACCATATGAGTGTCATGTGTGTAAAAAGCGTTTTAACAGAACAAGCAATTTGAAGAGTCACATGGCAGTTCACATGAATTTTGAGTAACAGAGAAAGGTGTCTATATACGGTAAATGGAACAAGCAATATGTAGATTCACAAGTCAATTCACATGAAATTTGAATAATGGAGAAAGGCGTCCATATAAATAGAACAGGCTATATGAGGTGTCACATGTCAGTTGACATGAAATTTGAGTAACAGAGAAAGGTGTCTATATAGATAGAACAAGCAATATGTAGAGTCACATGGCAGTTCACATGAAATTTGAGTAATGGAGAAAGGTGTCCATATAAATAGAACAAGCAATATGAACAGTCAAAGATCAGTTCACATGAAATTTGAGACAGGTGTCTATTAGTAGAATATGCAGTTGAGGCATCACATGATAGAATACATGAAATTTGAATACCTGAAACAGGTGTCTAGATTTGATAAAACAAGAAGTGAAATGAGGAGTCACATGTGTGTGAGGAATGACATGGCAGTGTAAATGAAATTTGAATAACTGAGACAGGTGTCAAGATTTGATGAACAAGCTAGTTGAACAGTCACAGTAAATTAAAATAATCGAGACAGATGTCTTTAACACTGTATTTAGCGCTCTACCAAACAACAAGATTTTTGACTTGTACAAATCCAAAGCATTTGCAGACGACAAATTAGATATGACTAGAAAATTGTCTTTGAAAGTATAGAAAGCATTTTGGAAAAAGGAGAAAATGCTGGTCACCAGCATTTTCTCCTTTTTCCCAAAATGCTTTCAAAGGCTTCTTCTGTCAGGATCGTTAAAACTCGGGAATTTGTGGTAAAGAGTTAATTTAATAGAACAAGGATCAGGTGACAGCGCACATAAAATTTTACCAAAGGAAAAAGGTGTCCAGATTAAATAGAACTGAATTGAAATTGTGATTTGAACAGTCACATGACAGTACAGAAGACATTTAAATAACAGAAAGATGTCGGTTTATAGAATAAGCTATGTGAGGAATCACATGATGGTGCACATGGAATTTGAATAACTGAGACAGGTGTCCAAAATCAATAGAACAAGCAGAACTCACATGGCAGTTCACATGAAATTTCAAGTAACATTGATAGGTGTCTCATCCATTCTAGACAGCAAAATTGTAGACTTAGAGAAATTGGAAGCATTTACAGACGACAAATCATAGGCTGGGTTCATCCTAGAAATCAAATCTATGGAGCCAACCGGCCCCCTTCTTAGAAAAAGTAGGGGCCATCAGAAAAATTTATGGGGCTAACGGAAAACTACCCTAACCAATGGATTTTATCCTTGCAATCAAAAGTAAATTTTTGTTGTATTACTGCCTTAATGACCTTTTCCCTCTGAATGCAACACATGGCGTTTGATCACTGGACCAAATCTGAGAAAAACCTTGTTTACACTCTAGAGGCCACATTTTCAGCCTGATACTCGTGAAACTAGGTCAGAAAGGTTATCTTTTTGAAATCTCAGACTGGTTCCAATTGGGGCCGAATCTTAGAAAAAACTTGTCTAGAGACTAAATTTTCAGTCTGATACTCATGAAACAATATCAGAATGTTTGTCTTGATGATATCTCTGACAGGTTCTAAAGTATGTCAAGTTAGTCAAAAAGTAGGTCACTTACACGTTTGCGTTTTACATCATTAAAACCAGGATCTTTTCAGCTTTATCAAACATAGATGACTTTACTCAGGTGAGCGCTTTAGGGCCATTACCCCTCTCGTCTCCTTTTCTGACAATGTTTTTTACCCTATCAAAATAAAAAATCCATTCTTTTAAGCCATATTTTACTCTTGTATTTGGCGTCTGCAAAATGCTTTTAATTTGGACAAGCTGTCATTTTTAGCTCCACTGGCCGAAGGCCAGCGGGCTTATGTCATGGCCCGGTGTCCGTCGTGCGTTCGTGCTTGCGTCCGTCCGTGCCTTAACTTTTATTTCAAACATCTTCTCTGAAACTACCCATCCGATTTTGATGAAACTTCACAGAAATGATTCTACCATGGTCCTCTTTAGAATTTCTTGAAAGAATTTGATTCCTTCAAAAACTCTGGTTGCCATGGCAACAGAACTGAAAAATATTGAAAATCTTTGAAAATCTTCTTGTCTGAAACCATAAGGCCTAAGGCTATCAAATTTGGCACGTAGCTTTATCTAGTGGACCTCTATCAAGTTTCTTCAAATTATAGCCCTGGGGTCAAATTTGGCCCTGCCCCGGGGGTCACAAGTTTTACATGGGCTTATATAGGGAAAACTTTAAATCTCGTACCTAGCCATAAGGCTTAGGGCTACCAAATTTTGCATGTAGCTTTATCTAGTGGGCCTCTTCCAAAAGGGCCCAAATTATAGCCCTGGGGTCAAGTTTGGCCCCGCCCTGGGGGGTGACAAGTTTTTTATGGGCTTACATTGTGAAAACTGTAAAAACCTTCTCGTACCCAGTCATAAAGCCTAGGCCACCAAATTTTGTATGTAGCTTTATCTAGTGGAGCCCTACTAAGAGGGCCCAACTTATAGCCCTGGGATCAAGTTTGGCCCCGCCCCGGGGGTCACAAGTTTTACATGGGCTTATATAGGGAAAACTTGGAAAATCTTCTTGTACCTAGACCGTATGGCCTAGGACTACCAAATTTCGCATGTAGCTTTATCTAGTTGGGCTCTAGCATGAGGGCCCAAATTTTAGCCCTGGGGTCAAGTTTGACCCGACCCCAGGGGGTCACAATTTTTACGTGGCCCAAAATAGCATAAACTTTAGAAATGACCTAGGGCTACTAAATTTAGCCCTGTCTCAGGGATCTAATGTTATATAGGACCTTTTATGTAGGAAACTTGGTAAATCTTCTTGTTTATAACCACACATTCTAGACCTGTATTATTTAGTATGGGGCTTTATCTTGTGGATCTCCACGAGGATTCAAGTAATTGTAGCTCTGTGGTAAGTAATGGCTTTGCCCTGGGGTCATAGCTTTCTCGTAGGATTTTTTAGATAAAATTTTGTATGTCTTCTAGTTCGAAACCAATTGGCCAAGTATTGTAATGCTTGGCTTGTAAATTTTTTTACTTATTAGCCAGTGGAGCGATACAGGGCCGTCATGGCCCTCTTGTTGTTGTGTGTTAAAGAGTCGAATGACATTAGAGATGCTGAAAGCTCCAAGTATGGGACATTCAGCTCATTCTTACTGGCTTTCCCCTTTGGTATTTCTGGCACGAATGATGCTGCCATATTGACATTCTATCATAATCGTTTGGCCTATTTTGACTTTTTCTCATTTCACATTTCAGGCACAACTAATGTTCCTGTCGTGACATACTATGATGAAAGCCCTGGAAAAGAAAGGCCTGTCAATGCCAACTTGGCAAAACCAGCGGGGAACCCAAGACATACCCTATGGACGTGTGATGTGTGTGGTCTAACATGCCCGTCCAGGGCCCATTTTAAGGCTCATGTGATCATACACACGGGTGAGAAACCATTCAAATGTGAAGTGTGTGGGAAATGTTTTAATCGTAAAGGAAATTTAAAAACTCATTCGTTAACACATATGAAACACTTATACAATAAGATGTTATGATAAGAAGAGGAAATGGCACATAACTCTTTACCGCCTAATCCCAAGTTTTAACGACCCTGAGGAGAGAGCCTTTTGAAAAGCATGTGGGAAAAGGAGAAATGCTTGTAACCAGCATTTTCTCCTTTTTCTACAAGGTTTTTCTTCACCACTTTCACAGACAATTGCCATCATTTCAGCTACGTATAATTTGTCATTTGCACATGCTTTCAATTTGGACAAGTCTAAAATTTTATTGCTATCCTTTGTCATGGAGGAACAGAACAAGAACCCAGTAGGACAAGTTGCCTCACAAGACAATATTCGACTGGAATAATTGCTTCATGGAACAATCTTGTCTGGCCAAAGGCCAGCGAGCTAATGCAATCGCCCTGTCTCTGTCATGTTTCCGTTTGTCAGTGTCTTAAAAATACAGATCTTGCTTCTAACCATAAATTTCAGAGCTGCAAAGTTACCATGAAGTTCCACCCAGTGGATCACTACTAAGTTTGTTCGAAGTTTAGCTCCACCCTGGGGAGGTAGGGGTGTCACACGTTTCACAGGGGCTTTATATTGTTGAAACTTAAACTTTATCCTTGTTCATAACCATTTAGCCTTGACCTGTATTTTATGGCATGTAGCGTCATCTAGAGAATTTCTATTATGATTTAACTAATGATAGCCCTTGGGTAAAACCACATCAGGGGTCACAACTTTCACAAAGGCTTTTATAGAGAAAACTTCGAAAACCTTATTGTTCCATTTGGCCTAGAATTTTGGTTTGTAGCATGATATCGAGTACCTTTACCAATCTTGTATAAATTATTCCCATGTGGTCAAAAACTGGTCTCACGAGGGGAAGGTGGATGTCACAAATTGTTCGCTAGTGAACAATTAAGGACCATTCTTGCCATTTCTTTGGAAATCCTCTTTTAGAAATACCCTTTGTTAGGTTGCATTGATATTGGTATGCATGATACTGGATAAGACCTGCTTTATTCATGAAAATCATCTATTCTTCGCATGTGAAAGAGATATGCCTTCTTGAGGGGCTAGGCTATCTTCTTTGTGATGTATTGCGTACAGATTTCTTGCAGTTTAATGACTGTAGAAACTAATTATACATACCGGTATATGGCACATGTAATTACATTAGCTAGTGGAGCGATTCAGGGTCATCATAGCCCTCTTGTTATATAACAGATTTTGCTAGATGAGTTGGATGTTAATTAGTAACATCTATGTTCTGGTATCTAAAGAACAGTTTTTTGTGAATATATACATGTCTTGTCCTTAGATACAGAGTTTATTGGAAATAAATGAAAATTTTAAGTAGTTTTTTTTATTGTTTTCTAACCTATCAAAGACAAATTCATCATTTAAGAAAGAATTTTTTAGTTTCTATCTGTCTGTCCCTCTGCTTGTTCTCCTTTGTCTGCTCATCTGTTTGTTTCGATCCATCTGTGTCTGCCTGTTCACATGTCTCCTCTCTGCCTTTTTCTCTGTGTCTGGCTGTCTGTCTGTTTCTTTATATGTTTTCCCTCTGCCTGTTTCTCTGTCTTTTTTAGCAGATTTGCCATATAGCAAATCCGCTTACTGTGATCGTTTTGGCCTGAACCAAATACATCATGCGTAACGACACATGCGGGCTCACCTTCAGTTTTGCATGGCTGGCGTAGGGACGAACAACACAGATCTACAAATGATATTCAGCTCTGACTTTGAAAAAATCATACAAATTATATTTGATTTCTTTAAGAAATTTCGTCAAAACTACAAAAATTGTCAGTTTGAAATACTCTAAATACTTAAAAAAATTTTGTTCTTTTTTTCATTAAATATTGCGTATGAACATTGTTTACACAGACTGCCCATTTTCATTCAAGAAATGTTCATTCATAACTTGTGTCGTCCGCTGTCGAAATAAACAAGGAGATTAAGCAATAATTTTTTAATGAAATTGCATTTCTAAACTCTGTATTGTATCATATATCTTTAACTGTTCAGATAGCTTGCTAGAATTTGGCCGTAAATAATTTAAAACCCTTTTGATAACGAATACACAGAATCCATGAAGTCGATTCGGCACCTTGTTAGGTACCGCCCTTCGTATAGCACTATCGATGAATTTCCGTATTGTTTGAAACATTTCTGCGAAACGTTTAAAGAAATGAAGATTGTGTAATCTATTAAAAAAAAAAAAAAAAAAAAAAAAAAAAAAAAAAAAATTGACGTTCGATTTAGGCAAGACTGCTTCCAAAATTTCTCTCCAGTTATCGATGGCACATAGAGAAATCCTTCGTCCACAAACGGCCCCGATCAAGTACGAACCCTTGACGTGAATTTATGCTCAGGATTTTCGGTGGGAAATCGTGTCCTTCTCAGTGAACTGGACACCCACTAACTTAACCTAACATCCTGGACTTTAAGGCTCAGATACTCAATTACCTTCAAGGTGTAAAAGTCCATTCATAGTCCTTCTAATATGCTTGAATTTTATTTTGTCACCTTTCATGCAAAAGAATTAAGAATGCAGAATTTTCAGACAGATGTTTGATAAAGGGTCCACAGGAATGCATCTTAGTCTAGATCTATACGTCTTACTATTTGGACATGTAGATTTAAATTCTTTGATATATATTTTTATGCTTGGAGATTAAAGTATATGTACTTTATTTAATAAAGTACATATTTATTATGAACTGCTGCTCAACCCATACTAGAGACGGTAACTGTGCTTCATGTAAACAGCAAGTAATTCAAACCTCGGAATGAAAGTATGCCTATAGTTTTTAAAGTTTTACAGAGGGACCAATTCCTTTAACCCTTAGGCTGCTAAGTGCTACTCAAGGACCTTTTGCAGACAGTGTAGATCAAGATCAGATTGCACCGAACGTGCAGTCTGATCTTTGATCTATACTGCCCGGTAAGGAGGTATTTTTCCCAAAAAAATAACATTGAAATAAAAATATTTCGATTAGTAATATCGACTTGAAAGTTTCATTTTAGTTATGTAAAGGTCAATTTTTACTTCGCATGGCAACTTGTCACACCGAATGTGACCTAGGTCCATTCTGGCTGCTTCAGCTATACCCAGAGCAGGGATTTGCAGATATCAAAAAGCAATAATATCTAGACTATGTTCTTCCAGGTGATGAGTGATGATTTTAATTCTTTTCTTCAGACCATTGGATTCACTCAAAACTGCATTGGAAGTAATGAATAGCCGTTTTACCAGTGTTAATATGAATTTCAAGTATCTCATCATGCTACATCATGTTTTTTTTGCACATGTCCCTTCAGTGGTTCAATTATGTGATATGACTCAAATTCACAAAGACATGGCTTCAAAAAGGAATCTACTTCTATATGTAAATGAATAAAACTTACATAATCACTGACAAAATGTCAAAATCCCATCACACTTTAACTGTAACTTTTAATATTATGTGAGACTTAAGTCCACTTTTTACATCGTACTTATTCACACCCACATTTTTGACTGAATAGAAATGGAACCAAGAATGCGAGTTTGCAAATTACATGCAGGTCTCTTATGTTTTATTTGATACTCGTAAAATGAACTCGAAATTATTAAGTATTAGTCCATTTTTTATAGTTAAGTGTAACACCGTTTCTTTTTTTTTTAGAAACTGTGAATGATAATCTAAGTTCAGACTGTGCAGAATATGAGGTCTAAGCTTGAACCTATACAGCCTATGTGTGTTTTTTTTTTTTATATATTTGCACCAATATAGCGGTGAAATGACATAATCCTGTTCATTTATTTAGTGAGGTTCTGTGAGACTGTGGCTGATTGGTGAAGGTGTCGGTTGAGTTATCCCGGATTTTATCCTCAACTAGTTGCCAGGATTTTGTAGGAGTGCCTATAGACAAGACACTGTGTAGAATCAGCCTAGCCCTAGTAAATCCCAAGCCGTACACAAATAAATGGGTTGTTGTCACTGTAAGACTGAAACAGTGTTGAAACTAATGTAACCACCAGAAATCAGTCAAACATCAAATTATTCTTGAAGGTAGTTACAATCAATTTCATGTTTTGTGCCAGTGCATGAGTTAAACTTACTTTTCTTTTGTGAAATCATTATTTCTTGACTTGTGTCTTTTATGATGATACAAGGTGAATATTCATTTATGTAACAAAAGGAAGGTATATCCAATACTCATGAATTACACATGACCTAAATCTTAGAAAATACTAAACACACCATTTAGTTTTCACCTTTCAGACTATTACATGACATTTTATTTTTTAGGTCAGGAATAAAACCCAAGAACTTTTTAAAAGAAAGAAGAAATCATTGTACCTGAACAATCAAATTGTTGTGTCTAGTTTGATTTTGTATTGCATTTTGAAATTAATAGTTTCAAGTATTGTAGTAATAAGGAAGAACCCTTGAAGGGATTCCTAAGTGTTAGAGTCACGGAAAGGACAATGTGCTTTCAGTAAGAAATTACATACAAAAAACCATTGTTTCTATTTCCCTGAGAGGACTCCAGTGTTTTTTTAACTCTTTACCACACAACAAAATTTGAGACTTGTCAAAATGGAAAGCATTGGCTGATAACAGAATCAATGTGACTCAAAATATGAATTTTATATTTGGAAGGTCTGAAGACATTGTTAGAAAAGGAAAAATGCTGGTTACCAGCATTTTCTCATATTCCCAAATTCTTTTTAAAATCCTTCTTCCTCAGGGTCGTTTAAAGTCGGGATTGTTTTGTAGGGGTTTAAACTAAATCATACTAGTTTCAAAACAATACATGCTTTATACTTCAGAATGAGGACAGTTTTTTCCTTTGTAGCAAGAGTAGATTAACATCAGACCATTTAACATCGTAAAATCTCACTCCTATAGGCACACTATTTTAGATTTGAATTGTTTGCAGTCTATACGATTATACCCACTATATGAAAGTTTAGAAAGTATTGTGTTTATAGTCTTACGAGGTTTGTAAAATGCTGTTTTGAAAATCAAAACCTTGATATCTGAGTACAGAAGTTTCAATTTTTCAAAAGTCATGCATTATGATGATTAATAATGATTTTAGAAATGCTGAAAATGCTGTGATAAGGGAAAATACAGTCTTCATGTTTAGTGTATTTACTTAAGCTCACATGTTTACAAACCCTAGGGTGAGCTGTTGATATTTTCAATCTGACTTAAAGCATAATCTCAGACAAAAACCACCATCACTAGTCCTTCTGAAAACCCTTGATTTTTAGTACAGCCAAATAAAGCTCAGCCAATTGGATAAGTTGTTTCAAGTTTTTCTGAACATCCTTGAATGGGATAATATAGCCACACTTACCTTAGTTAAAACACATTGTATCTTTTATGGTGTTATGGAATGGGGAAAAAATACTTTGGTAAGAAGAAGAAATTTGTTTGTCTACCAATGTTTTCAAAAACTTGAGCTATATTTTGTGAGGCTGACAGAAATGTCAGATAAAGGTTAACCTTGCAGGAGGCCAATGTTAGATCCACATTTGATTAATTGAATGGCGTTTAATGTAGCTTTCAACATTATTTCAGTCATATAACTGCTACAACTAGCTTATTTATGTATGTCTAGCTCTGAAGTGTGTTGCCTAAGGACACTCCCACAGAAAGACATACGGCCATCTGGTAACAAGGCCATGCAGGACCCCAGATCCACATTTAGAGGGGAGTTAATTTTTGTAAGATTGTTCAGATTAGTCTATGTCCACCATCTATGCATAAATTACCTTTTTGTTTTTTAATCAAAAAAGGTAATTAAATGGATGCTATTTCGTTATTCATTCCTTCCCCATATGACAAGGTTTAGGCTCTTTAAATGTATCTGCAGACAACAATTCAGAAACTGATACAAATGAGCTGAAGTTCGTTCTTATGATTGAAAACACTGTTGAAATAGGAGAAAATACTGTCTACCAGAATTTTGTCCTTGTCCCATGATGCTTTCAATTACCTATTTCCTTCAGGGTTATTAACCCTTGTCCTGCTGAATAACTCAAATGATACCTTCAAGTCGATAGTAAAATCCCAAAGGTTGCTATTACAAGATAATTTTGAGGACGGTAAATACCTCCTTCTCGGACAGTGTAGATCATACTGCACAGAACGTGCAGTCTGATCTTGATCTACACTGTCCGAAAAAGGTCAGTGAGTCACGCTCAGCAGCCTAAGGGTTAACATGAAGGTATTCAGTAAAGTGTTAAAATAAACCCCAATCAAAATTTTTTCCAGATCCCGTTGTCAGATGCCAAGGAAACCTGACATGGATCCATGTGTTGTATACTGATCTATCCCACAGATTGATGTAAATGTATAGCTTGTGTGTGTATAAGGGGACACATATCTATCTTGCTATAAAGCTAGCTTTTGTAGCAATGTGGTAGAGCGTTTGCCTACTGAGTTTGGACCTGAAGGTTCTAGGTTCAATCCCAGCCTTTGGGGCTATTTAACAGAACTGTTACAGA
Organism: Hippopus hippopus; assembly: GCA_946811185.2. Taxonomy (NCBI): domain Eukaryota; kingdom Metazoa; phylum Mollusca; class Bivalvia; order Cardiida; family Cardiidae; genus Hippopus; species Hippopus hippopus. Next base: position 8,935,715 of record OX328113.1, on the reverse strand, counting down.
TACATGTAATCAGTATTCAGAATGCCTTTCGGTTTGTCCAAACATGGCCTATATCTGACCCTTGAATTTTATGTCATACGAAGTTAAATTGGGAGAATTTTTGAGGATTTTTCTTTTTTTAGCCCTTTAACACACAATAAATCCTATGTTTTATGAGTCCTGTGTAATAGGGCTTATGAAAACAGTGTTGGAAAACAAGACATCAGTATTTCTTTTCTTTTTTTCTTCCAGAATTTTTTCTACCCTTTACAAATACCAACCACTTAATCTGAGGGTTCCATATCTATCGAATTGTTTGTTTATGCTGTAAATAACAAGCTATTTAGTTTTTATGCCACAAATCAAATTATTTCGTAAAAGGCCAATAAATACTACCAGATATATATTTCTTTTCATATAAAGTGTATGGTTAAATTCAGTAAAATGATGCAATTTTGTGTGTTTGATAATGGAATTGTAGGCTATTTTAGCAATAGGTCACTCTGATGTCTTCATACTGATTTGAATATATAAATCCTTGTTGATGGCACATGGTATTGATTAAGCACCATTCCCTCAAAGCTTTCCAAAACTGAGGCATGAAATGTAATAATACCCAAAGAGGCCGAGTAGCGCATTAAGGAAATATCAATTCAGATATTTTTTTTTTTTCAAAATCTTATCTTTCTTCTTTAGTAATGGTTTTCCAGCTATAATTCAGTGAGTCATTCTTCAGTTTGTTGAGGGTATGAAAATCTAAATAGTTCGTTTTAATATGGGGGAGTCAAAAATCTTGTCCTCTGGTAAGAAGTTCAACAAGAAGGCACAAAAATTTCATATTGTATACATGTGTAAGTAGCAATATATTGTACTCTTTGATCAAATTTGCTCATGATTGCTGAAGACCTTAACACTGTGTTTTTACAGAAATATCATTATATATCACCATCTTATTTTGTATAGTTTTTTAAGTCTTACTCATCAACAAATCAACAACTGAAGTGTTCCATATATATGTCAAATAACTTTTACTGTTAAATCCATCTTGTTTTTTTTCCAGTCCTATGCATGTTTACAGTCCTAAATATTATACTAGCAGAAAAAAAAAACATCAAATTGTTGGATCAAATTAATACTCCAATAAGTAGTAAAATAAGAGTTGCTGCACAGCACACTTGGTAGAACAACTTCAACTCCCATTGCCCTTGCTTACTCTACTAATTACTTACATCTTATACATGTATTAGATCTACATGTGATAAAAAAATAATTTACATCAAATCATAGCTTAAAACTGTTCAACAAATCCGCTTTCCAGGACTTTCGTCCTTTGATTTCTGGTCGGTCTTTCTGTCTGTCTGTATATATGTTTTCTTTCTGCCTGTTTCTATGTCTGTCTATCTCTTTATATGTTTTCTCTTTGCCTGTTTTTGTGTCTGTCTGTCTCTGTCTGTCTGTCTGCCTGCCTGCCTGCCTGTCTCACTCTGTCTCTCTGATTAACTGAATAATTCTATCTAGCTATTTCCTTCAGTCTGTTATATACCCGTATTCAATGCCTATTTCTTTTTGTCAGTCCTCTCTGTCTGTCTGTCTGTCTGTCACCATCTTCTTCATGCTCTCTCTCTCTCTCTCCTCATCTCTCTCTCTCTGTCTGATAATGTGTGAAGAGAGAATTTACTAACATGACACCAAGTTTATTCAAGTGTTTATAAACTTGAGCCACATTTGATCTGTTATCTGAAAATGCTTTCCATTTGAACAAATCTTAAATTTTGTCATTTAGTAAAACCTATTTAAAAGGAATAGTCGGTGTATGAAATGTTAACAAGTATATTAAACCTGTTATACTAGCCACCTCTATAAAGCAAACAATGTGCATTGAATTCAAATGAAAGGTAATTATGTTAACATTTACCTGTACTAAGCAAGCACCTGTGTTAAGAAAGCACATTTTAGTGTCTCCTAGGTGTTAAATAAACATATATAATCCCAAAATCAGGGGTAAAAGTTTTCCGTATTGTGACGGAATTCCGTATTTTCAGGGGCCGACCAGGTCATTTTTCCAAATCGTTTAAATCTGAGGAGAATTTTTTTTTTTTTTTGGGGGGGGGGGTACCCCTTTATCTCGTATCTATCGCAAGTCAATAGATTTCCAAATGCCGTATCAATAAAATTTATTGCCCCACTGCATTTGCTTTGTCCGGGGCTGATCTCGGTCATTAATGTCTCCCGTCAAACGCACTCACCCTAAAAGCAATGAAATTCAAAGAATTTTGTAATTTCGGGGATAATTTGCACTGAAATGTTTACAGTCACTCACTCTTGCTTAGGGTTTCCCGATTCTAAATATAGATGCTGAACCGGAACGTTCTAAGGTTATTGTATGATGTTATATTGTTCGTGTCCAAAATGTTGGGACTGTGTTTTGATCGGTTTGCCAACTTTTAACATTTTTGCCGCTAGGATTGTAAAACAAAATAAAGCATTAACAAAGCCCTTCGTTTTAGGGGACAAATATTGGCTGCAATTTGATTATTTGCTAGCGAAAGATGGCTCAGTTTAAATTATCTTTGTTCTTTTCAATAACAAATGGATGTCAGAGCTGGGGATCGGCAACTATCTTCCGAAGTTGACAGTACGTGCTACTCAAATGCCGAAGCGACCGAAAAAGGGGGAAAAGTTTCATTCATACACTGTAGTCCGATTTGTAGTGGTGGGCCAATGATTGACTATAGTCGAAAGTCAGTTGGTTTTGGCTTCCCATTGCGATTAGCTCTTGAGAAATCCCAGAATCGATTGCAGTCGGTACCGAAGCTCGCTCGGTCGTGAAACTTGAATACTGGTTTGTAGCGCTTGGTTTTGTGACTGATATTAATCACACTCTAGGATTCAATATAGTGATAACAAACACGTAAATTGGCCGGAAAAATGAGAAAGAAATTTTTGTCCATGGATGTCTTGTCAAAACTCGACAATTCGGCAAGTTTTTTATTTGATCCCTGAGACCGGGTTTTGACGCTTGGAAATTTGAAATGACATGTCTTTGACGCTGAAAAATATTTGCTTAATTGTCAATCTGACGCATGAAATTATCATCAAGAGCTTCATATAACCTAGCTTGTGCGCATCCGGCAGAAATCTTGGCTAAACACGATCAGTATAAAATGTGAAGGACACGCGCGTGATCTAATGAAGCTGGCGAGTCATTTACGAGAACGTAATAACGGTGTTAATCCTCAGATCTAGTGTAAAGTGACAGATTTTAAAGTTACCTGCTATTCAAAATGACTAACAGATGTCAAATCATGTGCTAATACTTTCTCCAGGAATTAATTGACACGAAATATTGATCGCCAAAAAAAAAAAAAACGTGAAAACCCATGACACTACCATGATCAGCGTGGCATCGTCCGATCAGAGGGACTTCAAACTATCTTCTCATCTTTAATAATGAATTTAAACAGTGAATTTACACAAATCTTTGAATAAAACAATAAGTGGAATCTAAAATTCTGTCATGAATGAAAAAATTGTTGTTTTATGAAATGAAAATATAGATCTAAAGCGGGGGGGGGGGGGGGGATATGTCTGAATTTTTGTTTAACTGTTTTGGAAATTAAAATTTAAAGACCAAAATAAATGATATTAAATAAAGTAAAAAAAAATTAAAGTACAAAACACCACATCTTTATAAACTTATCATGTAGACAAATTGTCAAAGTATTTAAAGCAAAAAGGCATTCTCAGTTCAATGGAGAAACCGATTGTACAACCAATAGCTAGTTGGTTTGCTCTTCCGGTTACAAAGTGATAATCATTTTTGCATTTAAACTGATTGCCCCACACTGCCGATTTGATAGATTTTTTACAGGAATTGGACCAGTTCCATGGTATATCACTTACCTGCTTGTTTTAGCAAACATTAGAATTGATTTTGCCAAAAATGTTTGCACATTTTAGGAAAGGTTCTTAAAGTGTTTGAAGAGCTTTTAACAGTGAACATGTAGATCTATCTATAAAATCTTGTTTGCGCATGTCACATGAAAACAGTCTTATCTTTTAATAGGCTGTCATTAAAACTTGATATTTTAATGAAATTAATATGTAGTTTAGATCTGAACCCCCATCCTTGTTTGTGTACCCCAAACTCCAGTTACCAAAGGGTACAAAAACCTCAAGCTAGAAAATGAACAGCACACTCTGTCAAATTCTCCCTGATAAATTAGCCATTCTTAAAGAGAGTGTTGTTTTCCTATTTGACAGATTGGATTTTATTCTTTTGACAGAAATTTAGCACCTGTGATTGCGTTTTAATGAATCAAATATTAAATACTAGATATGTCCTTTTCTCATACTTGTTGTACTTTCAAATACAAAACTGATGTAGGGCTAATCTGATTAGGTCCTCTGTACAAAATGGAGATAAAAGAGGACAAAAATAACATGGGTCCTAAAAACTTTGAGATTTTCTTAGGTTTTAGCATATCATATCCTTCATTCGTTTCAAGATTTTTTCAACTTTAAAATGCTAAAACTGGATCTCATTAGAGGAATTTGATGCTTATAAAATAGCTAAATCTCAGGAGCTTCCGGGGGCCTCCGGCCCCCTGGACCCCTGGCCAGGGCGTTGCCCTGGACCCACCGGGGGCCCTAGCGGCCCCCAGTCCCCCAGCTCAATTTTCAGTATTTTAAGATTTTTTAACTTTTACCCCTGTAAAATTGATTTACATATTTTATTATATGACTTTCTATAAACTACTACAACATAGAGGATAGAAGTTAAGCAATGCAGCTGGGAGTGGGTTTACGGAGGATCGAACCCAGCCACCTGCATGATGTGTGTCGAATTTAATTCAATTCAGCACAGGAAAATTTCTTATGGTTCGTGGGTACTGATTGATCAGTCACTCTGACACAATGTTAAATAAACAGATGTAATCCCAAAATTGATTTACATATTTTAATATATGACTTTCTTTAAACTACTACAATATAGAGGATAGAAGTAAAGCAATGCAGCTAGGGGTGGGTTTATATACTCGCTCTCTCTAACTGGTACACACATACATACTCTTACTCTTAATGTCACACAAGATACCCGCTTGATGCAGAATTGACTGTGTCTGCATAAAGAAAAGATATTTATCACATAACTACCATTATTTTAAGTGTAACCATAGGCCTGTGAAACTCCATTCGTCTATCAAGGGATAACGAAATTTGCATCATCGACACCGTTACTATAAATAGCACATTGGCAATTCCCTCTTTATCGAATATAGTCTTACTATATACGATATAGAGGGAGTCGCCAATGTACTATGTATTGAAACAGTGTTAATGAAAATTTGAGTATATTCCGTGATATACAGGCAATGCACCAATGTGCTATAAGTGTTCGATGATCAACCAAGGAAAATTTTAGTGTTCCGTGATAGACCAATAGAGCTTCAAAGGCCTGTGGTGTAACACAGCCATTATTGATTTTCTTCTCTTACACATTTGAGATATGAAAATAGTGCCATTTTTTATCAAAGCCCTGTAATCGTACTCCCAATTTTTAAAACATTGCTGACCGAGATTTCTCTATGAATTTAACTGACAAAATTGATGAACATAACAAAGCTGCATTTATAAACAAAATCATTATTAAATGTACAAGTTTCTATGGAACTATTTTTCGTCTGTGATGCACACACCTGTCAAAGAAACGAATAGGCTTCATGTAAATTTCAATACACATGCACATATAGGCCTATCTTCTAATACGTCATGGACATTATAATTCTTGAGATACAGTTACCTGATAAAAAGAATCTGACATTAAAACCTTTAAGGTGAAGTTTATTAATCTCATTAACAAAAATATGTTATTAAGCTTGCTAAGATATGAGATAAAAAGAGTCTGACATTTGTTGGCATTTGAGGTAAAAGTTTATTAAACCTGTCGACAAAAAAATAATATTAAGCTTGCAAAGATATGTGATAAAAAGAATCTGACATTTGTTGGCATTTGAGGTAAAAGTTAATCAAAATCATGGACAAAAATGTTAATATGCTTTCCAAAGGCTTGCTTTCCTTTTTACCACTCAACAAAAACTTGTCCAAATTCAAAGCATTTGTAGACCACAAATAAAATGGTATTCAAAATATCAGTTTTGTACCAGAAATAGGTAGAAAACATTTTGGGAGAAGGAGAAAATGCTGGTTAGCAGCATTTTCTCTTTTCCTATAATGTTTGCAAAAGGCTTCGTCCTTGGGAGAGCTAAAATAGGGGACTGTTTGTGAAAGGGTTAATCTCAAATCTCAAATGCCAACTCATGTCAGATGCATTATATTTGACTCATCAGAATGAGTGTGTCTGTCTCATACTTTTCCTCGATGGATGTTATTCTTTGAACCTTTACCAAAGGACAAACTGTTGTACTCGTCCAAATTTAAAGCTGCTGTAGAGAAATTAAATATTGCACAAGTGATGGAATATGTATCAGAAAAAAAAAAAAAAAAAAGAAAACGTTGTGGGAAAAGGAGCTAGTGCTTGCTCCTTTTTCCCACAATGTTTTCAACAATAAAACACGAGAATGGTTGTAAAGTGTTAAACCTTTACCAAACAAGTTAAGGACCCTGGGGAGAAACGGTTTTTGAAAACACTGAGATAAAAAGAAAATGCTGGTGACCAGCATTTACTTCTATTCAAACATTTTTTTACACTTTCAGAGACAATCTAATCAGTTAAGCCTCATTAAATTTGTAGTGTGCTTCTCACCAATTACCTCATTTACCTCATCTAGCTTTTATCAGAAGAAAACTTTTTAGACTGGTCCAAATTGAAAGCATTTGCAGATAAAAAGTTAGACAAAGATCTGTTTGTATGCTTTGTCGTTAAGGGATTAAAAAACATCTTTTGAAAAGGAAAAAAATCCAGCATTTTCTTCTTTTACCATAATGTTCCAAAAGCTTTTTCTCATGTTTGCGAGCGCATGTGTTTTGTTTGGTAAAGAGTTTTAAAAATTGTCTCAAATGCTTTCAAATGGATAAGTTTGCAAATTTGTAACCAGTCATAAGGTGCAAGTTTTTGCCATTTCGGGTGATACTTAGGGTATATTTATTTTTTTCCTGAAATCATATTTTATCTCTTTTTTCAGATATACAGGTATACTCATACTATAACCAGCTTTTAGCCACCTCACGAGAAGCCGGTGGGCTTGAACAGAGAACTTGTCAGTTTTGCAAGAAGGTCATGCAGTCTCGGGGAGCACTTCTCATCCATCTAAGAACACATACCGGTGAGAAACCATACGAATGTATCATATGTCAACGGAAGTTCAACCAAAATAGTTCTTACACTAGACACTGTAAAATGGTACATAAATGTGTTTTCGTAGACAACAAGTAAATCCCAATTCGTCGTACTGTTTATGAACGTCGTTAATTTGTAATTTACAAGTCTATCAGAATTCATCACAAAATTTGTGAACAGTGTAGAATTGTAATCAAACATGTCTTGGTTAGGATATAAATTAAAATTCACCCAGATGTGTTTGAACATTGTTAAATAACAGATCATCAGTTGAAATGATTTCATCACCATGTGTTTAATCTTGTTAAACTGTATATGATAAATACACCCGAATTCATCCCTTTGTTTGTCAACTCTGTAAAATTGTACAAGATTAGTAGAACTGAATTCATCCCCGAGTTTGTGAACAATGTAAAATTGCACATGATAAGTAGAACTTTATTCATCCCTGTGTTTTGGAACATTGTAAAATTGCATCTGATAACTACAACTGCGCCCATCCTTTAGTTGTGAACATTGTAAAACTGTGCATGATAAATAGAAGGGAATTCATCCGGTGGGGGCCCTGTTTGTGAACACTTTAAAATTGTACATGTTAAGTAGAACTGCATTCATCCCCATGCTTGCGAACGTTTTGGAATTGCGCATGATAAGTACTACAATTGAAGTCAGCACCGTGTTTGTGAACACTGAAAATTGTACATGATAAGTAGACCTGAATTCACCCCATTGTGTGTGAACAGTGTATGTAATAAGAAGAACTGCATCCATCCCAGTGTTTGTGAACATTGTATAATTGTACATGAAAAGTAAAACTGCATCCTTCCTTGTGTTTGTGAACATTGTAAAATTGCACATGATAAATAGAACTGAATTCATCCCAGTGTTTGTGAACATTGTATACTTGTACATAAAAACTAGAACTGAATTTATCCAAGTGTTTGTGGGCATTGTATACTTGTACACAAAAACTAGAACTGAATTCATCCCCAGTTTTTGAACATTGTAAAATTGTACATGATAAGTACAACTGCATCCATCTTCATGTTCGTGAACATTGTAAAATTGTACCTCAAGAGAAGCCTTGAAGAAGATCTGTGCCTATGCTTATAAAACTTGAGTCCATGCTCAACTGAGTTTGTGCTGAAACTTTAAGGTCTGATTTATGCTTAAAACAGGATGAAAATTTGAAATGAAGGCTTTGGTTTACTAGGCAGAAACAAAGAAAAGTTTTTAAGCTCAGAACTTAGTAAGATTTATCAAGTAACATAGATACTACTTTGAAATTTTATGCTAAACTGATTTGAGCACGAAAAAAGTTTAATAAGCAATCTCCCCTAGCACGTTCAAGTGTTTGTGATTATTGTAAAACTGTGAACATTTACTTTTACAAGATGACCAAATTTTAGAGCAGTCAAAATTGAAAGTATCTGCAGATGGCAAATAAATGTGACTCAAAAATTTGAAATTTGTTATGAAGAGTAGAGAACACATGGGAAAAGGAGAAAATGCTCCTTTTCCCAAAATGTTCTCCAAATTCTCTTTCTTCTGGGTCAGTAAAAGTCGAGATTATGTGGTAGGGGATTAAGTAGAATTCGTCACAGTGCAAGTATTTCTGAACTTTTTCGAATGGAATCTGATAAGTTGAACTGAATGCATCCAAATGGTTTGCGAAAATGAATACTATAGAATAAAACAAGAAAAGTAGAATTGAACTCATCCTCTTGTTGCTGGACATTGTAGAGTGATAAGTGTAGTACGTGATAAGCAGAAATGAATCAATGAAAGTATTCGTGAAGCTTTTATCCCTTTACCAAACAAAATAAATTTTGCTTGGACTTGTCCAAACTTAAGCATTCGCAGACTGCAATGTAAATGTGGCTCAAATGAAGGAATTTGTGAGTGAAAGAGCAGAAAACAAATTGTAGGAAAAAAGGAAAATGGTGGATTACCCGCCTTTTCTTCTTTTTCCAAGAGTTTTCCAAAGCTTTCCGCCTCAGGGTTGTGAAAACTGGGGATCATGTTTTAGATGTTTAAAGTAGTGCATGATATGCCAATCTGAATTTATTTCAGTGTTCGTTAACATTGTAGAATACTACATAGTAAATAGATTTTAACTCGCCCCTGTGTTTGCACACGTTGAATTCATGATAATTTGAAAGATAATTTATCTCTGTGTTTGTAAAGAATTTAAAACAACACCTTTTAAGTAGAACTGAATTCACCCCTGTCTGTGTGAACATTATACTAGAGTATATGATCAGTAGAACTGAAGTTGCCCGCCATTTTTGTGAACTATGTAAAATGATACATGATAAGTAGAACTGAAGTCAATCCCGTGTTTGTAAATATTGTTGAATGAAAACTAACTTTGTACAAAAGCATATGATAAGTGGACCTACATTTTCCTTGTTTATGAACATTGTAAAATATAATTCATGATCAGTAGAAATAAATCCAAACCTCTCTGTCTGAACACTGCAAAAAACATCACATGATTAGTAGAACTGAATTCGCGCCAGTGTTTGTGAATGTTGTGGAGTAGTATGTGACAATTAGAACAGAATTTATCCCCATGTTTATGAACTTTGTTACGGGAGATCACTCCTTCCTTACTCCATAGCTTTTTCTCGTATAAAACCATTAACTAACTACTGCGTTAGGGAGAATTTTCTTTAGCTCAGTGGTTAAGGTGATGGTCTTTTAAACCTCATAAACTTAGGATCTTTGCCGCACGAGTTCGAATCCCGGCCGGGGCGGTTTGTATTTAAGCTATGCATTTGTTGCGAAATTTCATGTTCGTAAGAACTTTGTCGAAGGATACTTGATAATATAATACTAAATCCCACCCTGTGTTTGTGAACCTTGTAAAATAGTACAAGAGTAGTAGATTTTAATTCAACCCCGTGTTTATGAATACTGTAGAATGTAATACATGCGAATTTGAATTGAATTATCCTCAAGTCTGTTAACAATGTAAAACAATACATGATAAGTAGAGCTTCATTCACCGATGTTTTGTTGAACATTGTAGATGGATACTTAATAGGTAGAACAGAATCCATCCCCGTGTTTATAAAAAAAAAGAAAACATGATAAGTGGAACGGAATTCATTCTAGTGGTCGTGAAAATTGTGGAGTAAAACCGGTCGATTACTAAGAATTCAATGGCTTGTTAAAACTGTAAAATAATATACAATAAGTAGCATATAGACCGTCTGAATATTCTTATGTTGTAGAATGGTACATACCGTAAATATTTATTCTTATGAAGAAACTTAATTCAATAGTGATTAGGAACTTTGATGAATGGTACATAAATGTATATTTTTATTCATTGCAGACATTTCTTACGGTCATCTTATAGTCATCTATGTTGATGCTGGCATTGTTTTCTTGAGTCACACGCCTTGATTCACTCGAGTAGCTAATTAGACAGAATTACCAGCTTTTGCAGCATTCCTATGCATTTAGATGTTTTTGCTCACTTCGACTGAACTAATGAGTTAAAGCTAACATACTCAGACATACAGCATATACTATAACATAAAACGCCCTTCTAAAAGAAGTATCATCTACTCTTATTTAGATTTTCAAATACATGTCTTATAGTTAAGAATATATAGCGATTTTTCTTTGCATGCCAGTCGACTACGATATTTTGATGGCTGCCGATAAGGGTCTAACTACATGTGAACCTCTATCAAACTGACTTATTACTCAAATGCACCTTCCCAAATATTGCTGTCTTTATACGTCATGCAGATTTGTCTAATATGCTACTTGTCAGTATGTGTCGCTAAAAAGATGATTTATAAAAAAAATGGTGATATTGACATGATAATAAACACACAACGACATGCCAATATGTAAAGCTTTATTTCGAAGCATCCAAAGTTTTCAAAATGTTCGCCATCCTTCTCGTGATCTTCTATTGCTAATCACCATTGGTAATCACATGGTTTTCTGTATTACATGTTTGTTACATAATAAATGATGTATATGTATGCCATCTTCATAACGATGATTCAGTGCATATGGCGCAACTACGATATCATGCATATCTCGTATATGGCCATCACAGCAGCCTGTTATCGGTACAGCCCTTACATGATAAGCCAGTGCCAGCAGGACCACCATAAATATCAGGGTATGTGGGGAGTCCATGTTAGTAACTGGAAAAGAAATGCAAAGATAATAATATCGCCAAAAAATATGCGTAGCTTTATTTAAAAGTATCATTTCAAGTGAAAATGCTGAGTCCGGTAGCTTAGTCTGTAATAGATTAGTTGCCAACCCTGATACAGCTAAGCGTATACCTGTATTATTTATGTGTATATACAATGGGCACCAGTTTAAGTCGGAATCGTACCTAAACGGATTGAAACCAGGGATTCCCTGCTTCGATTCCACAATTTGTCTTTGAGGAGTCGCTACGACAGAACTCATTGCTCCATCTCTGCAGTTCACACTGTGTCAACAATATGTGCGAAAGCAGCCAGTGGCACTAAAATTATACTCTGCGAATTACTGGTTACAGGAACATATTTAGTATTTATTCCGTTTTTCACAAGTTATCGTAAAACGACGATAAATACAAGCAGATATTTTTTTCTCTGTGGTCGTTATGTAAACTGATGTAATTTTGGGCGTTTAAATAAAGGGGTTGTTTTGCAGTTGGTAACTCTATTTATTACATCAGAAATGTCGTATTCATACTGATTTAAATATGAATCCTCATAATCGATGGGTGTTATTGTCCATGTTACATTTCCGCAAGTCTATGCGAAACTAGGTGCGAAATCTAAAATGCTCTAGGAGGCTACGCAGCTCACCATAAGGAAATACACGTTTTCCCTACTTTTAAATAGTCATTTGTTGTATATGTTCCTGGTATTTTCTCTGATGAAATGTGCATCCTCTCTCGATCCACGGCCCACCAATCGTACGACGTGTTTCGTCTGTTGTGCTTTGTAAACTTTTCATTGTGTACACTCTTGAGGCCATACTTTCTTTTCCATGACTCATGCAAGTTGTTGAGAATGTTTGTCTTGGTGATGTCAACTTTGGAAAGAATTTACATAGGGGCTAAACTTAAGTCACTGGGACAAATCATTGAAATATCTTGTGAGCATTCTAGATACCACATTTTCACCTAGACTCATTAAGTTGGTCAGAATGTTTGTCTTTATCTCGGACGAGTCTGAAAAATGGGTCTCTTTAAAATGGAGGTCACTAGGTAAGATCATAGAAAAAACCTTGAATGCATTCTAGAGGGAATACTTTCACTTCATTACTCATGCTACGTGGTCAGAATGTTTACCTTGATAATATCTTTGAATATGCTTTTCAGTATGGGTAAAAAGCACTGTAGGTCACGAGGTCAAGTCATAGAAAATAACATTGACCATATTTCGTATTGCTCTCGTAATGGCACAAAGGCTCAGGTGAGCGGTTCAGTGCCATCATGGCCCTCCTGTTCTACAGAAACTGAGCCATTTGAATGCTGCGGACGCTCAGAGAGAGAGAGAGACAGACAGACAGACAGACACACACACACACACACACACACACACACAGAGGCAGGCAGACAAACAGACAGAAAAGAAGGCAGGGACGCAGACAGACAGACAGACAGACAGACAGGAGGGTATGCGGGCGGGCGGAAGGACAGAGAGACTGACAGACAGACAGACAGACAGACAGACAGACACTAACTACTCGTACCGTATAATATTATACAAAATTCCTCACGCTATAGAAAATTGTAACAGTGTTCTGCAGAGTTGCAAAACGAAGTTGGAGGAAGTAGGCCTACATGTGTTTTGCTGCTTATTGGGATGGGATGGTACCCTGTTGTAAAACAGTAGTCATCATCCTAAAACGTATTTTATTGTATTCTGAAATATTTCGATATTTTACGCTGATATTACCTTTTAAGCTCCAATCCATTACAAAATAATCCCGTGTCCAACGACCCTATAGAAGAAAGCTTTTGAAAACATAGTTTGAAAAGGAAAAAATGCTGGTAACCAGCATTTTCTCGTTTTCCAACAATGTTTTCTTCTCTTTCATTGACAAGTTCCATCATTTGGGCCACGTTAAATTTGTCATGTGCAAATGCACTCAATTTATGTGGAAGAGTCTAAAAAATTATCGTTTAGTATTGGGTCTACTTCCAGCCATTGACATGTCCAAATGAGCGGAAGTAGAAAACTAGAAAGTAGTTACACGAATATTTATTTTTCTTGATATATTATTCCCGCGAAAAGTAGAAATCTGATAGTTTTTGTCTGGTTGGTGAATTTGGACCTTGGTCAATGAAGAGGTTTGAATTCTGTACTTTTTTCCCCAAGAAAAATGACAGATGTTTTTGGCAATAAAAACGATTTTTTATTCGCGCTGAACCGTTGTAAAAGTAATCACAATGTCGCTTGACAAAATCTCTGTACTTCTAACAGCTTTGAAATCCATTAACAATTCCATAACTGAAGAATACAGCTTCTGAAAACATTGTTTGAATTGGATAAAATATAGGTTAACGACATTCCGTCCCGTCTGTATTTTATCCTTGCAAAGGCAAATCTCATTATTTTAGCCATGTTTAACTTTGTCGCTTGCAAATGCTTTCAATAATTGGCCTGCAATACGCAAAAAGGAGGCATAGGGACATTTGCGTAAAGTGTCGTCTCGGATCAGCCTGCGCAGTCTGCGCAGGCTAATCCGAAACGACACTTTCCGTTTTTATGTAATTTTCTGTTTTGCGCAAGTCTACTGAAGGACAAAATCTAATGCAGTCGTAAAGTGCCATCTCGAATTAGCCTGCTGCGCGGACTGCGCAGGCTGATCCGAGACGACACTTGACGCAAATGTCCGAATACCATTTTTCGCGTGTTGCAAGCCATATGCTTTGTCGCTTTCAATATGGACCAATCTAAAATTGTGTCATCTGGTATAGAGTTACCGCGTTAACTTACTTGCAGCACAAGAAACAGCAATTATTTTTTGCAAGGAAAAAAGCTTCTTTTCTCGGCAATAAGGAAAAATTTAGTGGACAAAGGTGTTATGAGTATTCATCTGATACTTTCGTTATAGGCAAGTCGAAAACTTTCTTTTCTTGTAAAAGGTTTATGTAATGGATCGTTTTATCGAACAAAGAGAAGCCTACATTAGTACACCACATTTTATTAAAAAAGTTTCTAGAGTATACAATCGAACAAACGATCTGTGGGCAATGAAACTACTGTTATTACGTGATGTAAATGTCATTTTCCTATAAAAAATGGTGAACAAAGGGTTTTATTATAAAGCTAATGGAACAAAAATATGTCGATAGAAATGTGACATTATAAACGACTGGTAAAAATGTCATTTTCATGTAAAAAACAATGTAAAACAAAAATTTGAAAAATGTAGAGAGCTAATGGAACAAAAATAATTATGTCGAATTCCCTTATAAAAACCTGCAAATTATTAGACTGTGAAACGACATAAGGTATCGCACCACACAAAAATTGTTTCCGGATCGTAGCACTAGTATCTTTCGAAAATTTGTCGCCAAAGACTTATTTTGCAATGTTTATCGGGGAAAAACGGAAGGATGGGTCTAAAATGTGTTCCTTTATGATGATTTGGTAATTTCTGTGGAAACAAAGTGCTCTTCTGCTGTTTTCCTTGGAAATTAATTATTATGTACCTGTTGCCACATAAGGGAACACGGTCTTCAACTGGTAAAGGCTCCTTTTTACTGATAACCCAGCGATAGTTGTGCTTTGGTCAAATAGCAAACAACGCAATCAGTTGAGGTGCCATCTTTGATTATCAACATATTGGCAAGCAAACATTTAATCAACTAGAGCTGTGATTTCATCGTCAAGACATATCGTCAGTCCGCATTACTTTTACAGAATTAGTTATGTTGAACATGTCTAAGAATTCAGACCTAAAACAGAGCTCAAAAGTACAGAAAATGTGAAACATGGTATACCAAACGTACAGCTGTAACTTTCTTGTGTGTGTATTTTATAGCGTTACTAAATAGAACACTTTAAGTGATCCTTTTGAAGAGATCCGTTTTTCTGGTTGATTTCGGGCTTTGCGTAACTTAGTGTAATATGTCAAAGAAATCAAAGCTAAAATAGAAGTCAAGAGTAGAGAAATTGTGAAGTATGATATCCCAACCTTAATGTGTAACTTTTTTGTGTATTTTTTTTTTAACGTATTCCAAAATGGAACCCTTTTAAGTGATCCCTTTGAAGTGATCCTTTTTTTTTCTGTTTGATGTTCTGCCTAGCACATCTTCATCTGCTCTGACAGACTCTGTATACTAGTTTTATTTCAGACAACGCAGAATGTCCAGTCTTATCTCGAATCTACATGTCGAGATATTTTTTGAGATATTTTGAACAAACAAAGTCTGTATATTCCACAAGATAAAGATCTTCTTTCCTCACTCGAAAAGATATGAATTCCGGGTTGTTTTTGGCAATCCATGGTATCATCCTGTACCAGATGATAAAATTTTGGACCTGTGCAAGCTAGAAGCATTTGCAGGCGATGAACAAGATGTGGCTGTAAAGATTCGATTTATCTTTGAAAGAGTATATAACACATTGTTGGAAAACAAAATAATCCTGATTACAACCAGCTTGTCTCCTTTTCCCATCATACATTCAAAAGTATTTTTCCTCAGGGTCGATAAAAAAAGGGAATTAACTGGCAAAGAGTTTAATAATACAATTAATCCTTTACGAAACGGTCTCTCCTTAAACGACCCTGGGATAGTAAACTTTTGAAAACGTTATTGGAAAAGGAGAAAATGCTGGCAACCAGCATTTTCTCCTTTCCCATCATTGTTTTCTATCCTTCCAAAGACATAATCTATCATTTGAGCAACATTTAATTTGCCGACTGCAGATGCTTTCAATCTGGATAAGTCTAGAACTTTGTCATCATGTAAAATGTTAGGGCCATATGGTGGAACCGATAGGATCTGTTATAGTGCTGTTACATTGATACCTAATATATATATAAGGACGCCCTTGGAAGTGGCACACCACAGGCTGCGGCTTCTACAGAGATTTGTGTGGACATCACAACAGTTTTGACGATCACATTTACCGTTTAAAGAAACTTGGAGAAAGCGGTAAGTGTGTCTGTTTGTCTGACAATGTGTCACCATAATAGCTGTTCTCTCTCTGTTATAGCTAGCCTCTTCCTTTTCCTATTTGTTATCTTGGCTGTTTTCGAAGAAAACATCGAGGTATTGTCGTAACCCTGGCGACGTCTTCTGCGTCGTCGTGGCGTACAAACTGACATTTTCAAAAACTTTGACATCTCATAATATCCCTGTCGTTACCGAAGATATGAACTTCAAACTTGGACAAGTTGTTCACTATCAAAAAGGGTACCCATACAACAAGAACAGGTAACTATCAAAGTATTTTTGATAGTTATGGCCCCTGTTCGACTTTGAATTTTTACAGAAAGTCAAGTAATTGCAGCGGAACGTTGACATCGGCATGCGGTGCTCTTGTTAACCGTTAGACTGCTAAGCGCGATTCAAGGCCCTTTTGAAGACAGTGTAAATCAATATCAGACTGCACAGAACATGCAGTCTGACTTGGATCTACACTTTCTGATAAGGAGATATCTTTTCCCCAAAAATAACTTTTGAAATAGCAATATTTGGGTTTTTACTATCGGCTTGAAAGCTTTATTTCACTTACTTAGCTGGATAAGGGTTAAGATTACTGCCATCTCCTTGTTTGTCAGGTTATTTGTATTGTACTTTTTGTTTCTAATTTTATGTCCTTTTCTGGTATGTTTGTGTTACGGGAGATCACTCCTTCCTTACTGTATAGCTTCGTACCGTATATAATCAATACCTAACGACTGCGGTCGGAAAAATTTTCTTTAGCTCAGCGGCCGAGGTGTTAGTCTTTTTAAACCTCGAAAAAGGAGGATCTTTTCCGCAAGGGTTCGAATACTGCCTGGTGCGGCTTGTATTTGAGCTATGCATTTGTTGCAAACTTTCATGTTCGTAAGATGTCTGACTCACATAAGATTAATTTTACTCATGTTAGACAACAGTATTCCAGACTCGTTCATGTTGAAGAACAACAGGCGACTAATTCAATGTGTGTCAAATGGGCGAAATTGGTCTTTGAAAGGTAAAAAAATATTGTGGGAAAATGAGAAAATGCTGGTTGAAAGCACATTCTTCTTTCCACACAATGTTGTTAAAAGTATTTTTCCCCGGGGTCGTTAAAGGCCATAAAGCTGCCAAAAGTAAACGATTGGGTGGCAAAAAAAGATGAAAAAAATATGTTATTGTATTGGCACTCAAAGTGTGTACAATCTAGAGGCCTCATTTTCAGTCCTATACTCATTAAAGTTGATCAGATTGTTTGTCTTGATAATACCTCAGACAAATTGGGTCATGTCGGGTTAAAAAGTGTGTCACGCTGACAATTCTTAGAAAAACCTTGTGTGCACTTTAGAAGCCCCCTTTTCAGCCTGACCCTCATTAATATTGGTCAAAATGTTTGTTTAAAAAGGTCTCAGACAAGTTCAAAATTGGTACACGTTGGATGAAAATGCAGATTGTTTGGGACAAATCTTAGAAAAGTCTTATGTGCACTCTAGAGGCCTCATTTTTTATCAAATACCAATGAAAATTGGTCAGAATGTTTGTCTTGACGATATCTCTAAGGGATTTGAAAATTGGTCAAGTTTTCTACAAAAGTAGGTCACTTGGATAAGTCTTAGTGAAATATTGCGCTTTAGGGCCAATGGCTGTCTTGTTTATATTTCGGAGGGAGTAGAAAAATATCGGCCTTCTTTTTCGTGCAGTTAAGAATAGGGCATCCTAATGAGATTCGTGTAATATCGCCTTTCATTACCAAAATCGTACGGATTCGGCTGAGACTCGGTAATCCGTAGTCGATGCGGGGAAGCAGCGTCTATAGGCCGATCGATTACGAATTACCCGAGTCTTAGCATAATCCGTACGTTTTTTCGGCGATGAAAGGCGATGTTATACCAATCCCATTAGGGTGCCCTATCCTTAAATCTTTTTATACATACACTCTCTGCTTTCTTTTTTTAATTGATGATTATAGTAATATACAATCTTTATAGTATTTGCAAAATATAACAAAATATATATTTCTGGTACTGAGCGGTATAAATTTGGCAAGAACTATTTTTATTACATCCGTTATCATTTTTTTTTTTTATCTATCCATTTTCTTTTCATCATTTTTCTTTAAAATCCGTACCTTATTTTTGCTTTTTTCTTCTTTCCTGAAACGTTTTAAAAACGAGTGAATAATGCTCTGTGAAAAGTTGGTGAAATGCATTTGCAAAAAAGTACATGTATCAACCAGTGACTGCATAGGCTGACCTTGGCTAAAACATTTTGCTAGTTGTGATTTTTCTGCATTTTAAAGGACCATTCTCTCTCATGTTTTGGTAGGTTTTTAGAGAGATTGATCCATATTATTGCGATGACTTGCTTGGTATAATCATAAATGCACTCTGAAGATGCATGAAACCCCCTTTTTTCTGGAGCACCGTTCTTATAAATTGACACTTATGGGTTACGACCCCTAAGTCATCTGTAAATATCGTGTAACATCGACGTTTTCGTAAAGACCATTCGGTCAATCACGGCAGCTTCCGTCTTTTAATATGAGAGTTAGGGACAGTAGAATTACTAACGCATCGGTAAATATCGTGTAACATGGACGTTTTCGTAAAGGCTATTCGGTCAATCTCGGCAGCTTCCGTCTTTTAATATGAGAGTTATAGGCCGTAGACCTTAATTTATTGTAAATAAGCCAAAATGCTTCACAGGTAAAAATAAAGGTTTGAAGAGAAGCTTTCACACAGTAGAACTCAACAATAATTCATCTAGTATATCTATGTAGCAATTTCATGGTAGATTTTAAAAACCATTGGGTAATTACCTTTTAGCCATGCTCTGTGAAAAGGGAGCTAAATGCATTTGCAAATCGTATCGACCCATTTCAGCCTGCGCGATTCGCACAGGCTGACCTGGGCAGAAACATTTTGCTATTTGTACATTTTCTGCATATCCAAGGACCATTCAAGTTCATAATCAAGTTGGTTGTTAGACAAAGTGTATTTTATAGATCAGTAAATACTTGATGACTTGCTTGGTATCATGCATCATTGAGATGCATTAATCCGTAAGCTGCTAAGCGCGACTCACTGACCTTTTGCGGACAGCGTAGATCAAGATCAGACTGCACAGAACGTGCAGTCTGATCTTGGATCTACACTGTCCAATAAGGAGATTTTTTTTCCAAAGAACAACTTTGAAATAGCACCATTCGGGTTTTTGCTATCGGCTTGGAAGTTTCACTTTATTTCACTAAATTAGCAGGATAAGGGTTTAGCGCCCTGTTCCCAAGGCACTGTTCACTTGATTGTGGCGCCACATGAGCGGCACTCTATTTTTATTCGCTTTTGAAAAGTGCCTGTGGAGGTAGCCATATTGTTTATTATGTGGACTGGTTCAGTGTTTTGTTTTTAACATACATGTAAAAATACGGTACTTTTATTACCAGAGCTAGCCCGTACCAACTGTTTTTCTATTTGGACTGATTTTTTTTAACATGTAAAATACCGTACTTTCGATAAAACCAGATCGTATCCCAGATGGCCCTGAGTTTAAATATTTGTCATGTGGTATCACCATGTGGACCTCAACGAAGTTTGTTCAATTGATGCCCTTGGCATAAAAAATTAACCCGCTGTAATGTGCCCTATTTAAGAAACAACTGATTTGCGGCGCCACTGATGTTATGCATCAATATTTTCTTGTTTTCATCCTTTTTTCCCCAGGGAATTAAACATGGACTCGAGACAGTTATTTGTACTCATGCTTATGCTGGTCGTGGTTGCATGTTCAAGCGATGAACCAGAGGAACACCCGGTCCTTCTAGATCCTATTGTTCCCGGTTATCAAGAATGTGTGAGGAAATGCATGGCAGAAGGACTTACTTCGGACCGTGCAGGCTGCGAGATGCGCTGCAACTCAAGGCTACCTACGGTATGAGAATTGCGAGAAACAGACGTTTACACTCGTGCTGTACTTTTGATTATGTGAAATCAATAAAGGCCTCTAAATAAAGATAGAGAATACGACAAGTCAGTTTTTTTTTTTTTTGTTTATTAAATGCTCAGTTTCTATTTTTTCTCTTTTTTTTTCAGCATTTGCAAAATGCATATTTTGTTTTCCTTAATTCCCATATTTAATCAAAATCTCGTCACTATTTGGGGAAAAACTGTTCTTTCTGGTCAAAGTTATTTTGATGATATTTTAGATTGCAGAGAGAGAGGGGGGAGGGAGAGACAGAGAGAGACAGAGAGATATTTACTGTACTATTTTTATGTAGAATTACAAAGTATCACAAATGTGCAGGACTATAGCAGGATGTTGGATTCTATCCGAACCGACCGAGGCGTTCACTTTTCTTGGGAGGGTTTGTTGGCGAAAAACTTTGAACAGAGCTTAAGTCTGGTGCTTGTGAAACTTTCTGAGGATCACTGTTTCGACGATTTTTTGTGCGAAAGCAGCCATCGGCTGATCAAAACTCTTGTAACAGAGAAACTAGAAAAACATAAATAGGTGCACTGGCCGCCACAATATAACTGAATTAATGTTGAAAACGGCGTTAACCACCATACAATGTTTATGAAACTCAACACATGTATGTGATTTATATAAATGGAGTACCCTCAGCAATTTGCTGTATGCTTTTGATGTTGTCGAATCAGGTCGAGTTGCATGTGTACAGACGTGCGTATCGGATGAGACCGAAAGTCACACAATGATCTACATAAAAAACACACACACGCATACACAAAATTAGAGACCTGCATATTATCGTGAAAGAGCCGACAGGAACACATGATTGATTGATTGATTGATAGTGTTTTACGCCGCTTTTGATATTATTTCAGTCATATCACGTCGACAGCCTAGACATGTTCATGTTCGTCCTGGGTTTCATCAGTCCTAGGCTAGGGCTCAAGGACACTCTCACGAGAAACCTAGTGCTTCCAGTGAGGCTCTAACCCGGGATATGTAGGCTACGAGTCCCACACTTAACCACTGAGTCACACAGGATCCCCAAAGTCATGGAAGTAGATCTAGTCCGTAAACACGATGATGTTCTACACAGAGTGGACTCGGAAAACCTACACAGAGTAGAAAACGTATCATAGTCTGTTGTTGTGTACATATGCGTTTTAGGTAACTAACGGCCCGTATTTTTAACCAGATCATTCATACCTACTTGTAGGTTACAATAAAAGGTTGAAATAGGTGAAAAACACCATTTCATCAATCAACAAATGTAGACAAAGTATCACAAGCTGTGATCTTTCGCTAGTCCTTTTTCATGCTCTAGTCCTTGCTAAATACCACTACGTTTACATGTCTGTGCACATCCCTCACGATCGCAGATTTCAAAACAACGAAAAGTAAGGATTACTTTCAGGTTCACGCCCCCTTTTTTTTCTTTTTATCGAGCCTTAATGTCATCCATATTGTGCTAGTCATGCACACTAATCGATTTATCATTTATAAAAGGGAACAAATTTATTTGAAGTAATTTAAAAACTTTACTTTTGTTTTGTAAGGTTTTACCGTGTGAAAATATTCCTTCTCGACTTGTGTATCACGAATTCCCACGTGACATACCGTCCTTGTGAGGTAAATATCGATTTAAATTCGTAGTATTTCATTGATGAAGTCTCTCCGAAATCGTACATTTTACATAGCAAATGGAATGAATTATAGTAACGTCTAGACGTATTATGTTATCTAAGTTGGGAGAAATAATCATGACACATGTAGCCTCTCATGATAAATTCTCCCAAGCTCGTAAGATATTATTGAGACTTTCAAGATACTTACTATTCCAAGTCTTATTCCTTAGAATTTTCTAATTTGAAAGTAGCACAGCTTCTGATTGGCTTAACCGAACAGTTAGGCCGATAAGAAGTTATGTGACTTTTTAAATAGATCTATGATGAATGGAAAAAAAGATCTATAACAACACATTTATGAGTTTCAATGAAAAATCTTTATCTGGTGATCCGTTGATCAAGTCCCTCGGCCGTTTCACGTAGCTAGATAAAATCCTACATGGTACATTTCTTCGTCGAAAGTACACCGCTTCACCATTCTTACAATCGTAACACTCCACTATGAAAGAAAGCACGAGTCACAATTTTTTCCGTGGAAATCTTTCGTAATACATTTCCGATGACAAACAGTTTCTACATCTATTTTCTAACTCGGTCTATCAATTACGTTGGTATTTTTCAGCGATAGGTTGCTTACTACCATGGCTGTTTTTGCCGTTGCTAATCGATTTACTGGGCGCCGTCTTGTTTAAAGAGGCCCTTATACTCATTTTAAGCCAGTTTTAACTCATTTTGTCTTTATTTTATCAAAATATAGTCATTCTTATATCTTCACGCCAAATATTGCGCCTGACGGTTGCAAGGTTGCTTAGATTACGGACGATAGAAAATGCATTTCGCTGAGTTGCGGCCTTCCATGTAAACATACTCGTCGTTTCTGGTTTTTGAATCGAAGATTTTCGATATATCCGTTATACGCTCGGGTAGATTCGTATGATGATCATGTATTCTGTCACGTGACTATATTTGACCTTCGCCCCGCGTCTAATGAGATAAACAAAGGAAAATGGAGGCTTCTCTGTTGCAGCCTCGATTTTCAGACGGAGGTCGCGGCCTATATGCAAATTACACCGTATCCGATTCTAGGCGGAAACCAACGACAAATTTCCGTGACGCACCGCCATTGTTTACAGCTTCGATCGTCAGCCAGTTTTCTTCTGACCAATGTTCGGTTTCTAATACAAATCTCCGTGTTTCTTTTTTTCAGTTACACCATATATGTCAGTAATTTATCCATGTTTACACAAAGGGCTGATTTCTGTACCATTCTAAATTGTATGAAATTTAACAGCGTTTTTGCTCACCGGCTGTAGACGGGCATCTTTAAGATCATGTGACTGGGAGTAGATTCATTTCAAAATGGAAACCCCTTCATGCGGACGAGGTAAGATGTAGGTACGAAATCGGCCGAAATGTGACGAGTGGTAAACAAACATGTATAGCCTACGAGATTTCATTATGTTTTTCTTTCTAATTTTTATACCGTGTCCGAAATTCAAAAACTAGCTGGGTTTATCTCCTCTATATGTCATAAAAAAAAAAACCTCAATATTACTTCTTTTCAAAAAAAAAAAAAAAAAATCCAACAAATTTATGAAGTCTAACAGAAAACTTAAAACTCATCGTCAGTTTTAACTTTTGTGCGTTTTTGTTGTCTGTGATATTGAATTATAAGGAATGAAGAGGTTTTTTTTTTTAATTAGGTTTTTTTTTCTTACCTCCATGAAAACAAAATGAAAATCTCTTCATTCCTTAATTAAAAAAATAACCATTAAATTGATAAAGTCTGAGAGGAAACTTAAAACTAATTGTCAGTTTACTGGATACGAATGATCTAGTTTCAACCTTTTTCAAGCATAATAAACTTCACCAATAGATCTACTAACTCTGTAGTGTTCAATGCTATGATGACGTCATGAATTACGCATTTTTATACGCCCGTCGAAGACGGGACGTATTTTGGGATCACCCATGGCGTCCGGGCGGGCGTCCGGGCGGGCGGCGTCCAGTTCTTTGTCCGGAGCATAACTTTGTCATCTCCAGTCCGATTGACTTGAAACTTGGCATTTGTATTTGTTGCAATAATACGGAGTGCAGTGCGAAAGAACCATAACTCTACCTCGTGCTGTCTTTGAGTTATTTTCCTTTGATCGTCATTTTTACAGCACTTTCTGCTTGTCCGGAATATAACTTTGTCATCTCTAGTCTGAACATCTTTCTAATTTGGTATGCATGATTGTTGAAAAATTACGGAGTGCAGTGCACAAGAACCATAACTCTTCCTAGGTTGAATTTTGAGTTATTCCCCCTTTGATCTTCATTTTTATAGCATTTCTTGCTTGTCCGGAGCATAACTTTGTCATCTTAAGTAGGAATGACTTGAAATATGGTATGCTTATTTGTTGCAATATTTGTAAGCGCAGTGCGCAAGAATTGTAACTCTACCTTGTGCTGTCTTTGAGTTATTTCCCTTTGATTGTCATTTTTACAGCATTTAGTGCTTGTCCGGAATATAACTTTGTCATCTCAAGTCAGAACGACTTCAAACTTGGTATGCATGTTTGTTGCAATATTACGGAGTACAGTGCGCAAAAACAACAACTCTACCTAGCGCAGATTTTGAGTAATTCCACTTTGATCTTCATTTTTACATAATTTTTTTTTCTTACTCAAATTTTGTCTAGTGCATAACTCGAAAACTACACTCCAATAGACCTATCCCAAGTCCTAACTTGGTATTCGACAATGTACAGATAAATTTGTCGAACACTATAAACACTTAGGTTTAACACTTTGTACGAACGGAAAATGGCGCGAACATATCAAACAATTGACGGAGTCAGCTTCTAAAAATGATGAGGGCAGCAAAATTCAAAATAAGCCGAAATTCTTTAAATTAACTTTACATAATCATTTTTGCGTCTTATTCTTGAGTATGCTTCAGTTGTCTGTGATAAGTGTACTTGTAATGAAAGAGATTTTCTTAAAAAAAATCAGCATAAAGCTGCAACAATAGTTACAGGACTTTCGAGATCTACCTCTCTTAAAAAATTGTATACTGAGATCGATTGGCTGAGCTTGTCAGACAGACGCAAATACCAGAAGCTTATTTTAACTTTTAAAATCATAAATAGACTAGTTTCCTTCGTCTGTTTGAAACAGAATAAATTATTCCCTTCAAAATTCCCAGGATATCGAAAGAGTAGCCCGCCGTAACGAAATCTAAGCAAAATCGTTCATTCCATCAGCATTCTCTCCGTGGAACAACTTGCCGATCGAAACAAAATCACTACAATCACTTTCCATGTTCAAGTCGACAATCCTCCGTCAATTGCCATTATCCGTGGTCCCAAACTACTAAAGTGTAGGAGATCGTAAGTTCTTAGTCATTCATGCAAGGCTTAGAAATAATTGCACTGGTCTGAAATTTTGACTTAAACAAAAATCACATCTCTGAAAATAATTCCTGCCACTATGGCTATCATGTTGAAGATGCGGAACATTATTTCTTTCACTGTCCGACTTACAACAATAACAGATTGATATTATTTCGCAAACTTCGTAAGTACCACCCTTAAGTTTAAACTTACTATTGTTTGGATGTGATAATCTAAGCCTTAATGACAACACTGAAATAGTTTTGTTCTGTCCAAGGATTTATCACAGATTCGGGAAGGTTCGAATGACCAAATATTCAACGTACCTTACACCTTCCCTGTATGAGTCGTCATTTAATTAGACTTGTCCAATCTCAAACCCGGGCTTATAACCTGTCTTTCTATCTATATCGCTTTTATATCTTATGCCATGTTGTTTTTCAGTCTTTGTGTGTTCAGATATTCCATCATCTGTTTTTCTTCATTATTCCTTAATTAATGCTATAATTGAAAGTTTTTCAGCTGCCTTACAAGACTGTGTTTCCTAAACATGTAAATGGAGAAGGGGAATGGCCATACCTAAGTTGTGAGAACTTGTGGCCAGACCACTTTGCCAATGTACATGTATCATTCCATGTTGTTGAAATTCTGTTGTATGTCTCGCTTATGTGAACATATATTTTAACTAAACTGTGTACTTCGTAAAGATAACGTGTTTTTATTCGCGCTAAATCGGTTTTAAAAATAATATTTATTTTGCTCGATAAATTCTTTGTACTACTAAAAGCTATGGAATCCATTAACAATTAGTCCCATGTTTTGGAAACTTTGAAAAATATAGTTTTTGAAAACATTATTGAAAAAAACCTTTTCTTATATTGCGCAATATTTTTTTCATCCTTCCAACGACAAATCTGATCTTTTCAGCCATGTTTAATTTTGTCGTTTGCAAATGCTTTCTATATGGACCTCTCTAAAGTTTTGTCATTAGGTTGGGTTACCCAGTCAACTTACAGGCAGCACACGAAACAGCACTGTTTTTTTTTTTTTTTTTTGCAAGGACAAAAAAGAAAAAAGGTTTTTGTCTGGGCAATAGGGAAAAACGTGGTGGACATGGGGGCCACTGTTAACATCTAAATTTCTCCTTATCCCACTCTGTTTTCTATTCTTTTTAAGACAACTCCCATTATATTACCCAGAACTTATGAGTATTCACCTGATGCTTTCATTTTGTACAAGTCTAAAACTTTTCTGGTGAAAGGGTTATATATAAGTAAAATCTTACCAAACAAAAAGGTGGTAGACTACATTAGTATATCATATTTTATAACCAAAGTATGCTGAGAAAACAAGCGAACATACCGCTTGTGGACAATGAAACTACTGTTATTACCTGATGTAAATATCATTTGTCTATCAAGAATAGTGAACAAATGATTTTATCATAAAACTAATGGAATAAAAAATAGGTCGATAGGAATGTAAAATTATAAACGACTGAGATAAATCTTGTATAAAAATGTCATTTTCGTATAAAAAGATTGTAAAAATAAAAAATATGTCAAGCTAATGGAACAAAAATAATGTCGAACTAAAATTTAATAAAAAAAAAAAAACCCTGCAAACAATTAAAGACTGTGAAAACGGTAGTGGGTATCGAACCACACCAAAATGTTTCCGGATAAAACTAGTAGCTTTTGAAAATTTGACAACAACTACTTCTCTTACGATGTTTATCGGGAACTGTTTTTTTTTTTTATTCTTGGAAAACTATTTCGTGCCTGCGACTAAATAAAGGGACGTAGTGTACAATCAGTAAGGGCCTTTTCCCCACTGATATCCTAGCAATAGTTGTGTTTGACGAGGAATAGCAAACAACGCAATCAGTTGAGCTACCATGTTACATTTTTAAAGCAGAAACATTCAACTTAAACTCAATTTAAATTCATTTGAGCATGATTTGGTCGTTCCGAATTACATTTACAGAGTTAGTTATGGTGAACATGTCAAAGTTCAGAGCTTACAAAAGAACACGTTTTTAAGAAAAAGTCAAGCATGGTATCCCAAAGTACAGCTATAACCTCTTTGTGTATATTTTACATAATGTATTGCTAAATGGAACATTCTAAGTGATCTCATTTCTCTCTTTGGTTTCGGGCTTAGCGTGACTTCATCTGCCCTCATAGACATCGTAGATTATATCATACTATTTGAATAGAATGTCCACTCTTATGTTTGATTCTCGTGGTGACATATTTTGTGACCTATTTTGCCCAGACGCACATATTCAACCAGCTTAATTATAAGTTCATTTACAAATTATTTCGTCAGTCGGTAGCACTTTTACAGAATTAGTAACGGTGACATGTCAAAGAATCCAGAGACAAATCAAAGGACTGATAGTTCTGAAAAGCGGATTTGTTGAACAGTTTTAAGCTATGATTTGATGTAGTGAAAATTAAACAAAATTATCATATGCAATACATGTATAATATCAGTGTTGGCAATTTTTCATTTTTTCACCGAGTCCCATGGACTCAGTCCCTATCAGAAAACTGAGTCCCATCTAGCTCTCATTGAGTCTCATTCTTCTACCCGTTGGAGGATTTCAGTAACAATCCTTTTGGTTTTCTTATTCCAATTGCACGGCGATGTTCGTCCGAAAAAACGTGCCTAGTTAACGTCGATCTTTGAAGGTCCATAAGTCTGTCAGTAAACATGTTTTTCGCTATAAATTCTAGGCAAAAAGAACATTTCATAACAATATTGCTTTCCGATGTCGTTTTATTTTAACTACCACGGCTTAAATTCAGGCTCTTTCAACCAGCATTCTTGAAAAGAGCGAGCTTTTTTTTTTCGGTCCGCCGAGGTAGCCATATTGGACTGCAACAGATGCGGTTGCTATGCGATGAAAATCGCAATAACTTGGATAAAAGGTTGCCACTCATGTAACTGAAGCTATTTTTAGAAGCGGGATTTCCAAAAAATATTAATATTTTGTTTTGTGGGGATCTTTAGCAAGCATGGAAATATTACTCGTAAAAAAAAAATGAAACATTATTTGTATTTTAAACGGCGGTTAAACGTGCCGATTTTTTTGTTTCGTCCGGTGGATGCAATGGCAATTTTTACGTTTCGTCCAAAATCAATGCCATTGCGTAAAAAGACATGTTTACGGCGTAAACGCGAACCCTGAATATGTACGTAATTAGTAGAGTTAGCAAGGGCAATGGGAGTCAGAGTTGTTCTACCAAGTGCGCTGCGCAGCAACTGTTATTTTACTACTTATTAGAGTAGTAATTTGATCCAACGACTTGATGTTTTTTTTTATGCTAGTATTATATTTAGGACTGTAAACGCGCAGAGGACTGAAAAAAAAAAACCTAGATGGATTTATGTAAGTGAAAGTTATTTGACGGATATATAGAACACTTCCATTGTTGATGAGTAAGAATAAAAAACTATACAAAATAGGACAATGCTATATTATTTCTGTAAAAACAAAGTGTTAAGGTCTACAGCTGTCAATCAGTTTCAGCAATCATGAACAAATTTGATCAAAGAGTACAATATATTGCTACTTACACATGTACGCAATATGAAATTTTTGTACCGTCTTGTTTAACTCTTTACCAGAGGACAAAATGTTTGACTCTTGCAAATTAAAACCAACTATTCAGGTTTTCATACTCTCAACAACTCATAAATGATTTACTGAATTATAGCTGGAAAAACATTAGTAAAGAAGAAAGATAAGATTTAGAAAGAAAAATGTCTGAATTGATATTTCCTTAAAGTAACAATGAAGGCCAAACGTAAACAAAGTGGGTGTTTAAATGCATGTGAATTTATATTATACCATTTAAAAGTATGGAAATTATTGTGAAGATGACAATCTGTCATTCTACAGTTGGTCCGATTGTTAGTCGCTGACAAAGAAATTAATTTCAAAACTAGGTAAAACCCTGCCAGCTAGCTGTGTATTTCGTTTACTTTTTGTGCTGACTTTAAAATTCTTTTTTCTGCCAGCAACTAACATATGGCCAGACAACACAATAACAGAATATCATCTCCATAATATTTTCCATATTTTTAAATGGTATGATTTAAATTAAAATGTACTATTACACCTGCTTTGATATTTCAGCCTTTACTGGGCCTTTAATGGGCTACACAGCCTCTTTGGGTATTATTAGATTTCATGTCACAGTTTTGGAAAGCCTTGTGGGAATGGTACTTAACCAATAACATGCGCCGTCTACAAGGATTTATATTCAAATCAGTATCAAGACGTCATATCTGGTGTAATAAAAATAAACAGAGTGACCTACTGCTTAAGTAGTCTACAATTCCATTATCAGACGCCCAAAATTGCATCATTTCACTGAATTTAACTTTACACTTTATATGAAAAGAAATATATATCTGGTAGCATTTATTGGTCTTTTACAAAATAAATTTGATTTGTGGCCTCCACACTAAATAGCTACCTATTTAGAGGATTAACAAACAATTCAATAAATATGGAACCCTCAGATTATGTGTTTTGTATTTGTAAAGGGTAGAAAAAATTCTGGAAGACAAAAGAAAAGAAATACTGATGTCTTGTTTTCCAACACTGTTTTCATAAGCCCTTTTACACAGGACTCATAAAACATAGAACTTATTGTGTGTTAAAGGACTAAAAAAAGAAAAGTCCTCAAAAATTCAACCAATTTAACTTTGTATGATACAAAATTCAAGGGTCAAATATAGGCCATGTTTGGACAAACCGTAAGGTATTCTATATGCTGATTACATGTATCTGTAACAGTTCTGTTAAATAGCCCCCCAAAGGCTGGGATTGAACCCAGAACCTTTAGGTCCCAACTCCCAAAGCAAACGCTCTACCACATTGTTACAAAAGCTAGCTCTATAGCAAGACAGTATAAGTGTACCCTTATCCAAACACAAGCTACACATTTATATTAATGTGTGGGATAGACCAGTATACAACATATCAATGTCGGGTTTCTTTGTCATCTGACAACTGGATCTGGACAAAATTTTGATTGGGGTTTATTTTAACACTTTACTTAATAACCCTGAAAGAAATAGGCAGTTGAAAGCATCATGGGACAAGGACAAAATTCTTGTAAACAGTATTTTCTCCTGTTCCAACAGTGTTTTCAATCATATGAGTGAACTTCAGCTCATTTGTATCAGTTTCTGAATTGTTGTCTGCAGATACATTTAAAGAGCCTTAAACTTGTTATATGGGGAAGGAATGAATAACGAAATAGCACCCATTTGATTACCATTTTTGATTAAAAAACAAAAAGTAATTTATGCATAGATGGTGGACATAGACTAATCTGAATAATCTTACAAAAATTAAATGTGGATCTGGAGTCCTGCACGACTTACCAGTAAAGTTTAGAACTTGTTACCTGATGGCCTAGGTTCCAGCCTCACTGGAAGCACCATATTTTTCTGTGGGAGTGTCCTTAGACAAGACACTTCAGAGCCCTAGCTTAGTACAGCAGAAACCCAGACATACATAAATAAGCTTGCTGTAGCAGTTATATGACTGAAATAATGTTGAAAGCAACATTAAACACCATTCAATTAATCTTTTACTGACATTTCTGTCAGCCTCACAAAATGTAGCTCTTAAGTTTTTGAAAACATTGGTAGACAAACAGATTTTTTATTTTTTTCATTCTTACTATAGTCATTTTCTCCATTCCATAACACCATAAAGGATATAATGTGTTTTAACTGAAGTAGGTAAGTGTGGCTATATTATCCCATTTTGAGGGATGTTCAGAAAAACTTTTGAAGCAACTTATCCAATTGGTTGAGCTTTATTTAGCTATACTAAAAATCAAGGGTTTTCGGAAGAACTAGTGAAGGCGATTTTTGTCTGAGATTATGCTTTAAGTCAGATTGAAAATATTAACAGCTCACCCTAGGGTTTGTAAACATGTGAGCCTAAATAGATACACTAAACATGATGACTACCGGTATATTTTTCTTTACCGTAGCGTTTTAAGTATTCTAAAATCATTATTATTCATCATTATGCAAGACTCTTTTAATATATTGAGACTTCTATACTCAGATATAAAGGTCTTGATTTTTAAAACAGCATTTTACAAATCTGGTCAGACTATAAACACAACACTTTCTAAACTTCTATATAGTGGGTGTTATCATACATACTGCAAACAATTCAAATCTAATGGTGCCTATAGAAGAGGAATTTTAATATGTTAAGTAGTCTGATCATAATCTACTCTTGTTACAAAGCAAACAAACTGTCCTCATTCTGAAGTATAAAGCATGCATTGTTTTCAAACTAGTATGGTTTAGTTTAACCCCTTACCATACAATCCCGACTTTTAACAACCCAGAGGAAGAAGGTTTTTAAAAAGAATTTGGGAATAAAAGAAAATGCTTGTAACCAGCATTTTTCCTTTCGTACTATGTCTTCTGACTTTCCAAAAATAAAATTCATTTTTGAGTCACATCGAATCTGTTATCAGCAAGTGCTTTCCATTTGGACAAGTCTAAAATTTGTTGTGCGGTAAAGAGTTATTAAAAAACAAAAAAAAAAAAAAAAAAAAAAAACACTGGAGTCCTCTCAGGGAAATAGAAACAATGGCATGTTGTATATAATTTCTTACTGAAAGCACTTTGTCCTTTCGATGACTTTAACACCTAGGAATCCCTTCAAGGGTTCTTCCTAATTACTACACAACTTGAAACTATTAATTTCAAAACAAAATACAAAATCAAACTAGAAACAACAAATTGATTGTTCAGATACAATGATTTCTTCTTTCTTTCGAAAAGAATATTCTTGGTTTTACTTCTGAACTAAAAGATATTATGTAATAGTCTAAAAGGTGAAAACTAAATGGTGTGTTCAGTATTTTCTAAGATTTAGGCCATGTGTAATTCATGAATATTGAATACACCTTCCTTCTGTTACATAAATGAAAATTCAGTTTGTATCATTATAAAGACACAAGTCAAGAAAATAATGATTTCGCAAAAGAAAAGTAAGGTTAACTCATGCACTGCCACAAAACCTGAAACTGATTGTAACTACCTTCAAGAGTAATTTGACGTTTGACTGATTTCTGGTGGTTACATTAGTTTCAACACTTTTTAAGTCCTACAGTGACAATAACTCAATTATTTGTGTACCACTTGGGT
This sequence comes from Hippopus hippopus, assembly GCA_946811185.2. Classification (NCBI taxonomy): domain Eukaryota; kingdom Metazoa; phylum Mollusca; class Bivalvia; order Cardiida; family Cardiidae; genus Hippopus; species Hippopus hippopus. The sequence goes on along the minus strand of OX328113.1, from coordinate 8,903,111 downwards.
TTTACTAGGGCTCGGCTGGTTCTCGGCAGTGTCTTGTCCATAGGCACTCCTACAAAATCCTGGCAACTACGTGAGGATAAAAACCGGAATAACCCATCCTACACCTTCACCAATCAGCCAATGTCTTACAGAACCTCACTAAATAAATGAACAAGATTATGTCCTTTCACCGCTATATATTGGTAAAAATGAAAATATATATATAAAAAAAAAAAACATTGGCTCTATAGATTCAAGCTTAGACCTCATATTCTGCACAGTCTGAAGTTAAATTATCATATACAGTTTCAAAAAAAAACAAAAAAAAACTGGTGTTACACTTAACTATAAAAATGGAGTAATACATGTAATTCATAATTTCAATTTTCATTTTATGAGTATCACATAAAACATGAGACCTACATGTAATATGCAAACTCACATTCTTGGGTCTATTTCTATTCAGTCAAAAAATGCAGGTGTGAAGAAGTACAATCTCAAAAGTGGACTTAAGTCTCAATTAATATTGAAAGTTACAGTTAAAATGTGATGGGATTTTGAAATTTTGTCAGTGATTATGTAAGTTTTATTCATTTACATATAGTTCTAGATTCCTTTTTGAAGTTTTGAGCCACGTCTTTGTGAATTTGAGTTATACTACATAATTAAACAATTGCAGAGACAAGTGGGGAAAAAAAAAACATTATGTAGCATTATGAGATACTTGAAATTCAATATTAACATGGTAAAAGGCTATTCAGTACATCCAATGCAGTTTTGAGTGAATCCATTTTTATGGTCTAAAGAAAAGAATTAAAATCATCACTTATCACCTGGAAGAACATAGTCCAAAAATTATTTGTTTTTATATATCTGTAAATCCCTGCCCTTGGTACAGCTGAAGGCACTAAAGCAGGTAGAATGGCCCAAGATCACACTCAGTGTGACAAGTTGCCATGCAAAGTAAAAATTGACCTTTACATAACTAAAATGAAACTGTCAAGTCGATAGTACAAATCCAAACATTTCTATTTCAAAGATACTTTTTTGGGAAAAAATACCTCCTTAGCGGGCAGTATAGATCAGAGATCAGACTGCACGATTGGTGCAATCTGATCTTGATCTACACTGTCTGCAAAAGGTCCTTGAGTAGCACTTAGCAGCCTAAGGGTTAAAGGAATTTGTCCCCCTATAAAACTTTAAAAACTATAGGCATACTTTCATTCTGAGGTTTGAATTACTAGCTGTTTACAAGAAGCACAGAATTGTCTCTAACATGGGTTGAGCAGCAGTTCATCATAAATATGTACTTTATAGAATGAAGTACAAATATGTTCAATTTGCTCTGTGTACATGTACTTCAATTTCCAAGCATAAAAAATGTATCAAAATCTATATGTCCAAATAGTAAGACATATAGATGCATACCTGTGGACCCTTTATCATACATCTATCTTCAAATTCTGCCTTCTTTTTGAGTCTTTTGCATGAAACGTGACAAAATAAAATTCAGTCGTATTAGAATGACTATAATTGGACTTTTACACCTTGAAGACAATTGAGTCTTTGAGGCTTAAAGTCCAGGTTGAGTTAATGGATGTCTAGTTAACTGAGAAGGACACTATTTCCAATAAAAAATCCACAGTATACATTCATGTCACGGGTTCGTACTTGATCAAGGCCGTTTGTGAACAAATAGTTTCTTTATGTCCCAGCGATAACTGGAGAGAAATCTTGGAAGCAGTCTTGCATAAATCAAACGTCAAATAATTTTTTTTTTATAGACTACACGATCTTCATTTCTTTAAACGTTTCACAGAAATGTTTCAAACAATGCGGAAATTCATCGATAGTGCTGTACGAAGGGCGGTAAGTAACAAGGCGCCGAATCGACTTTATGGGTTCTGTGTCGTGGATCTAAAACTCTGAAGCTTTTAAGTTGAAAGCATTCCAAAGCGTTTGAGTTAAAGTAGTTCCGACTTAAATTGTGCCGGAGTACCCCGGCTGTTTTCAGCTTGAAAATGGCTCATGTGCACCGAAAATCTTACGAGTTGATTATCATTTCTGTCAATATACTTACACGCTTATAATTCGTTAATTTTTATTGTTGATTATTTACCAAAACGCGTTATAGTTACCTTTAGATCCATTTTGTTATAGCGTACGCGAGCTTTTTAGAGTCTATACCGGGTCAGCGTACTGAAGCGCTTTAGAATTTTAGTTCAACCGTTCTGTGTTTTTGTTATCGAAATGGTTTTAAATTATTTACGGCAAAATTCTAGCTAGCTATCTGAACAGTTAAAAAAGTTGAAAAGTGTAATTTCATTAAGAAAATTATTGCTTAATCTCCTTGTTTATTTCGACAGCGGACGACACAAGTTGTCACTGAACATTTCTGTAATGAAAACGGGGGGGGGGGGGGGGGGGGGGAAAGACGCTGTGTAAACAATGTTCATACGCATTAGGCAATATTTAATGAAAAAAAGAGAACGAACTTTGTTTAAGTATGTAAAGCATTTCAAACTGACAATTTTCGTAGTTTTGACGAAATCTTGATAAAGGAATCAAACATAGTTTGTATGATTTGTTCAAAGTCAGAGCTAAATATCATTTGTAGATCTGCGTTGTTCGTCCCATTCACCAGCCATGCAAAACTGAAACTGAGCGCGCATGCATCGTTACGCATAATGTATTTCGTTCCAGTCAAAACGATCACAGTAAGCGGATTTGCTATATAGCAAATCCGCTAAAAAGTAGAAAAAATGTAAAGCATAGTAATCCAACGTACAGCTGTAACCTTTTTTATGTTTTTGTATTGCTGCATGTTACAATTTAACCCTTATCCTGCTAAATAAAGCAAATGAAACTTTCAAGAGGATAGGAATTACCCAAATGTTTCAGTTTCAAAGGAATTTTTTTGGCGAAGCGATTTCTCCTTATTAGATATCTCCTTATCAATAAGATTTCTATTTTACTCTAGATAAAATTAGAATTCTAATTTTGTCTCGGCAGATTCAGGATCTGCCTAGATTCCAATATGGCCTACGGTATATATTTTTAAATGTTATGCTATTTTACGCCGATGCTACTTCTTAAGCTCTAATTCATTACCAAACAACCCTGCATTTAAATATCTTATAGGAAAAAGCATTTGACGACTTTGTAGGAAAAGAAAAAAATGCGGTAACCAGTATTTTCTCCCTTTCCAAGAATGTTTTCTACTCTTTTATGGATAAGTTCCATCACTTGCCCAAGTTGACTGTGTCGTCCTATGCTTTCAATTTCGACGAGTCTAGAATTTCATCGTCTGATAAAGAATTTATGGGGTTTGACAAGATAGTACAGGGTCCGCTTCCCGCTACTGACATGTCGAAATAAGCGGTTCAGTAGAGAATTAGAAAGTAGTTAAAAGATTTTTTTCTTAAGGTATATCATTCCTGCGAAAACTAGGAAAGTAACCCGTGTTTGTCTATATCTATTTGTTTTGATTAGATGATTTCAAACCTTCATTACCGATGAGGTGCTTTTATAAAGAAAAAAACTTTCTGTATTGCTTTTTTTTTCAGGAAAATCACAGATGTATTTCGTAATAATAACGAGTTTTTATTCGCGCAGAATCGCTTTTAAAAATAGTTTATATTTCGCTCGACAAATTCTTTGTACTACTAAAAGCTATTCAATCCATCAACAACTTGCCCCATGTTTTGGCAACTCTGAAAAATATAGCTATTGAAAACATTTTTGAAAAAGGAGAAAATGCTAACTATCAGCATTTTCTCATTTTCTTTTATTAAGTAATGTTTTTTATCCTTCCGAAGACAAATCTCATCATTTAAGCCATGTTTAATTTTGTCGTTTGCAACTGCTTTCAACATGGACCTCTCTAAAATTTCTCCATATCTTACTCTGTTTTAAATCCTCTTCAAGACAACTTCCATTATATGACCCACAATTTATGAGTATTCACCTGATGTTTTTATTTTGGACAAGTCTATACTTTTCTGGTAAAAGGGTTATGTAAAAGTAAAATTTTACCAAAGAAAAAGTTAGTAGAATACATTAGTATTTCATATTTTATAACCAAAATATGTCAAGAAAACAATCGAAAATACCGCCTGTTGGCAATGAAACTACTGTTATTACCTGATATAAATATCACTTGTCTATCAAGAATAGTGAACAAAAGATTTTATTATAAGACCAATGGAACAAAAATAGGTCAATAGGAATTTGAAATTTTAAACGACTGGAATAAATCCTTTATAAAAATTTCATTTTCATATTAAAAGATTGTAAACAACGAAACTATACTAAGTTAATGAACAAAACAAAAGTCGAACTGAAACTAAATTATGGTCTACGGCCCCGAACTCTCATATCAAAAGAAGGAAGCTGCCGAAATTGGCCGAAAAGCCTTTACGAAAACGTCGATGTTACACGATATTTACCGATGAGTTAGTGAGTCTAAGCTCATATTAATAGACGGAAGCTGCCGAGATTGGCCGAATAGCATTTACGAAAACGTCGATGTTTATCGATGAGTTAGGGGCCGTAGGGGCCGTAGACCTTAAAAAAAAAAAAAAAACCTTCAAACAATTAAGGACTGAAAACGACATTAGGTGACAGACCGCACCAAAATGTTTCCGGATCGAACTGGTAGCTTTTGAAAATTTGACAACAACCACTTCTTAAATTACACTGTTTATCGGGAACTAAAACTAAATTAGAATCAAGACTAGTTCGGCAAACTATTTTGTACCTGCCACCACACAAAGGGACATAGCCTGCCACCAGTAAAGGCCCTGTTTCCACTGATACCCCAGCGATAGATGCGTTTCATGAGGATTAGCAAACAACGCAATCAGTTGAGATGCCATCTTTCATCTTGAAAAGGGCAAACATTCAACCAGGTTGAATTAATTTGAACATGATTTCGTCATTCCGAATTGCATTTACAGAATTAGTTATGGTGAACATATAACGAGTTCAGAGCTTACAAAAGAACACGGTTTTAAGAAAAAGTGAAGCATGGTATCCCAAAGTACAGCTATAACCTTTTTGTGTATATTTTATATAATGTATTGCTAAATGGAACATTCTAAGTGATTTCATTTCTCTCTTTGATTTCGGGCTTAGCGTGACTTCATCTGCCCTCATAGACATCGTAGATTATATCATACGAATAAAATGTCCAGTTTTATCTTTGATTCTCGTGGTGAGATATTTTGTGACCTATTTTGCCCAAACGCGCATATTCAACCAGCTTAATAATAAGTTCATTTACAAATTATTTCGTCAGTCCGCAGTACTTTTACAGAATTAGTAACGGCGACATGTCAAAGAGTCCAGAGACAAAAAGTAGAGAAAATGTAAAGCATAGTAACCCGACGTACAGCTGTAACTTTTTTTTTTTATGTTATTGTATAACACGTTGGTGGATGTAACATTTTAAGTGAATCTTTTGAAGTGATCCTTTTTTTTCTGCTTGATTTCTTTCTTAGCATGGCTTTATCTGCTTTGACAGACATGGTATATTATATTAAACTTAACAGAATGGCCAGTCTTATATTGGATCAACATGCGAGATACTTCTTTAAATATTATGGGAGAAAAGCCTTTATATCCCGCTATATGTAGAACTTCTTTCCTCACTTAAACATGCAAATTTCATTTATTTGGCAATCTAAGGTTTAATCCTTAACTAGATGACATAATTTTGAATCTGTCCAAATTGAAAGCATTGGCAGACCACAAATGAGATGTGGTTCAAATGATGGGGTTTGTCTTTGAGAGAGAAGAGAGCATTGTGGAGAAAATAAGGATATCCTGGTAAACAACAGTTTCTTTTTTTCACACACAGTTTTCTCAAGGCTTTTTCCTCAGGGTCTATATGAAAAGGAACTGATTGGTAAAGAGTTAAAAACATCACTAACCTTTTTACAAAACAACCCCATGTTTAACGACCCCGTGGAAGTAAACTTTTGAAAACATTTTGGGAAAAGAAGAGAATGCTGGCAACCGGCAATTTTTGCTTTTTCCAAATTGCATTCTAGTCCTCCAATAACAAATTCTATCATTTGAGCAACATTCAAATTGTCGGCTGCATTTGCCTTCAGTTTAGACAAGTCTAGAATTTTATCGTCACGTCAAGGGTTAAGGCCGGATGGTGGAACCATTAAGGTCTGTTATAGTGCTGTTACATTAATGCATACAGTATATACAAGGGCGATCTTGGATAGGAGCCCACTACAGGCTACGGCGTCTTCAGTTTGTGTCGACATCGCCAGAGTTCTGACGAATTTATTTACCGTTTACAGAAACTTGTGCAAAAGGTAAGTATGCAGCTGCATGATAGTCAGCTTCCATATTAGCTATTGTTCTCTCCTTTTGTTTTTGCATGCTGCAACCCGTTTTTCTGTCTGTCCCTCTGCCTGTCTGTCTTTTTGTATATCCTTATCTGTATTTATCTGTCGGACTCTAATAAGAATAATTTACCTTTTTCCCACACGACAGAATTTAGGCTTGTTTATATTGAAAGAAAGCATTTGTCGGCGAAAAATCCAGTCTTGTCTCAAACGATGGAATTTGTCTTTGAAGGATAGAAAACATTGTAGAAAAATGGAGAAAATGCTGTTTATCAGCATGTTCATTTCTTATCAAGATTACAGGATTTTTAAGCTTATTCGTGTTGAAAGAAACCATTGCTGTCGGTAAGTCCGTGTGACCTAAATAGACGAAATTTGTCTTTAAAAAAGATAGAAAACGTTGTGAGAAAATGCTTGTAGTCAGCAGTTTGTCATTTTCCAAAACTGTTTCCTCAATTCTTCTTGCCCGGGATTGTTGAAACACGGGATTATTAGGTCACAGATTAACTCTTATCCCATTAAATAACTTAAATGAAACTTTCAAGCCGATAGTAAAAATAAAGATCTTGCTGTTTCAATAGTATTTTGGTTGGAAGCATATCTCTATAGCGGACAGTTTAGATCCAAGATCAGACTGCACGTTCTGTGCAGTGTGATCTTGATCTATACTGTCCGCAAAAGGTCTTTAAGTCGGGTTTAGCAGCCCAAGGGTTAATAACAACAAATACTGAACATAATTACATGAGTTTACAGGTATAACAGGTATTTGTTCAATTACTTATTGCCCACACGAATGAGTTTGATTCCACAACATGAAATGTCTCGGTCGGTCATTATAAGCAACTGAAGGTGTGAGAAAGAATAATACGCCTGTGCTTTATGTGAAAATCTCCAATTATGCAATCCATCATATGCTCTTCACCCCTTCACTGTGGACAAGTCAATTGCTTAAAGTACAATCGTCTCTCAGTGTTTGTGATATTTACGGCACTTTCTAGACAAGAACGTTGACTGTTTATTTACATCTTCCCTTACAGTTAATATGAGGAATTCTAGTGAATACAGTTTCTCAGTTATATGTTTACCTTTATTCTGCCAGGTATCATCATAGATATTGTGCGGGTGTCAACAACACCTTGTGTAGTCTGGAGACATAGTTTTCAGTCCTATACCCATTACTCATGGCAGTTGGTGAGAAAATGTATCTCGGTTAAATTGAACCATTTCGGGTCAAAAAGTAGGTCACGCGGACAGATCTTAAAAAGCAAAGCCTGTGTGCACTGTAGTGGCCACATTTTCCGCCTGATACTCATTAAAGTTAATCAGATTGTTTATTTTAATAATATCTAGGTCAATTCAACACTGGGACGCGTCGGTCAAAACAAGTAGGTCACAAGGACAAATATAAGAAAAGCTCCGTTGTGCATTCCAGAGACCTCATTTTCTACCGAGAATTGGTCAAACTATTGTCGTGATGAAATTTGTAAGGGATTGGAAAAATTGGTCAAGTTTTGTCAAATAATAGGTTACTGGGATAAGTGTTAGTGACACCTTGTAAACACTCTAGAAGCGAGATTTTTTGTCCAATTCCTATGACTGTTAATCAGAATGTTTGTCTTGTAATTAAACCTCGTGTAAATTTGGAAAAAGGTCACATGGGGTCAAAAGTAGGCCACAAGAACAAATCTTAGAAAAACCTTGTGGGCATTCTAGAGGCACTCAACGTTTTGCATCCCAGATCACCTTACTTATGTCAGAGCGCTTTAGGGCCAATGCCCATCTAATTTTTACTTCTGGGAAAGTAGAAAATTGTCACCCTTCTCTTTCACGTGGTTTATTCTATTTCTGAAAATTTCCTCTTTGTCTTTATTGATAATTACAGAACTAAAAAATCCTCGTCACATGTGCAAAAATATAAAAACAACATTTTTCTGATACTAAGCAAAAACTGTAGGTATCTTCTTCAAAGTCCATACCTTTCTTTCCCGTTATTTATTCTTTTCTTCAAGCCAATTAAAAAATATGAGCCGTGCTCTGGCAGAAGGGGGTCGAAAACATCCTCGTGATCCATCATGCCAAGCAAGTCATCATATAATTATGAATCTATAAACTCCATTTTGTCTAACAACCGACTAAATCATGTGATAGACTGATCGTTTGATATGCAGAAGACAGAGTAGTAGCAAAATGTTTCGACCCAGGTCAGCCTGCGCGGAATGCACAGGCTGACCTGTGTCGTTACTTTTTTGCAGATCCATTAAAGCCCAATTTTTCACAGAGCGTGACTCATAAATTGACACCTTGTTGATTTTTTTTTCAAATTAGAAAAAAAAAAAAGCTTTACACCTTCACCTTCAAAAGAAATTTGAACAGAAGTTTTCACAAACTAGAATCAAACATTTCCTGTACGCAGCAGTTTCGTCATTGATTACAATAAGCAGTTAATACTTTTTACTTCAATTCATGTAGGTTAACCGAATTGGTATCGTTTAATACATGCTATATGTGGCGGACTACTATATGTTCTGTTTGTTTGCATTGGACTTTAATGCCGTTTCAACAGCTTAGATCATATCACGGCGGTCAGTGTACCTACACATGTGTTTTCTGGCTTTCTGGTACAAGTACTCACACAACCTTCTTTTCAAGCCAATGACTACTTTTCTCACATGAATCAGACTTGAGAAGCGAAAAATCGCCGGAAAGAAAGTTTGCCTCAAACGGGTATTGAATTGGCAACCACTGGGTCACGAGTCAGATACGCTAACCACTGAGCTACCCGGCAGGGCTCACTGCTTTATGTGATGTCCGTTACTATGAGGTAGAGTGTCGACCTTGTAACCAGAAGGTCACGAATTCGATACCCTGGAGCGGGTGTCAATTTTGGAAATGCTCATTGGGCCACACATTCGGCGCGAGTACTGGTGAAGTTTCTAGGAAGCAAAATCAAGAGAGATGTATGTAAATAGAAGTTGCAAGAACTTGTTTCTCAATCGATGAAAAATAAATATGTTTAAACTTAAACTTGATAAGTTTTACTAATTTTGCTTCCTACTCTATTCTTTAGGAAAACATGGACTCAAGACATCTTCTGGTACTTATGCTGGTCGTTCTTGCGTACTCAAGTGAAATGAGATCATTAGCTGTCGAGTCCTCGCTGCTACATCTCAACAATTATCAATGTACGAAGAACTGTCAGAAAGAGGGATACTCTGGGGAGCGTTGTGAGATAAATTGCAAGGGTGCTTCAGACAGGAACTTAGGTTCCAGCGCTACAAATCTTACCTTAAACTTGCCTGAGCTTATTTGCAATGAATAAAGCCTCTTGAACAGAGATAAAGAATGTTAAAAGTCATATATCTTTGTTTTATCCAACAAAATGGAGTTTGATACACATCCGTGATGCACTAGTCCAAGCAAGTCATCACATGATTATGAATCCATAAAATCCATTTGTTTAACAACCAAGTGATAATGAGGTAGATCTAGATTGCCCAGTGACATACAGTATGAACAGTAGCAAAAAGTTTCGACACATGTAAGCCTGCGAGGACTGCGAAGGCTATTTAAAATGCCTCGATAGTTTTTGCAGATGTATTAAGCCCCCTTTTAAAGAGCAGTCCTCGAATAAAATACTATGTACAACTGTCTGCATTTCTTAGTGGTCGAATCAGATCGAGTTGACACAAAGGCGCGTATCTGATGAGAATGATATTATTTTATGCTTTAGTTTTTGCTTTACGGGAAAGTTTACTTGTCTGTTTCACAGAAAAGTCACAGATTTCAAAACGAGTTGCCAACAATGAAGATTACTTCGGGCTTCGCATTCAGCCATCCCTACAGCGGTGATCTCGCACTTGTACGTGCACATAGACTTATTCTTAACCTCTTCCCAAACGACAAAAGTTATGGCTTGTCCAAATTTAAAACATCTACAGACACAAAGTTCTATTGTGCTCAAATGATGCGATGTCTCTTAAACATCAATGTAGAAACATTCTAGTTTCCACCTTTTTTCTCCTTTTCTCACAATTTTTATAAAAAACTTCTCCATTGGGTTCGTTAAAACTCCATTATAACCAGACCTGGGGTAACTGAAAAAAGTAATTGTAATTGACTGTAATAAAATACATTTTTGAAGTAATTCGGTGTAATTGGTAATTGATCGTTTTGTCAGTTACAAGTAATTGTGATGCAATTAATTGCTTACAATATTGGTCGGTAATTAGCAATTACTTTCAATTGCATTGAAAAACAATCAAACAAGTCTTATTATAACATACCAATATATCAACTCTTTACCAGAAAATAGTAATTTCTAAAATTAAAAGCAAGTGCAGATTACAAGTTAACTCGGGCCCAGATGTTTGGTTTGTCTCTGGAAGGATAGAAAAAGAGAAAAAAAAAAAAAAAAAAATCAGAAAAGGAGGAAATTCTCGTTATGAGCTATTCGTTCTTTTACCAAAATGTGCTAAAAAGGCTTCTTCTACAGAGACACATAATAAACCAGGGTTTAATTGGTAAAGGGGTAAAGGTTTAACTCTTTGCCAAACGATGAAATTTTAGCCTCAACCAAATTGAAAGCATTTGCAGACTACAAAATAAATGAAGTTCAAATGATGATTTCTGTCTCTGATAGGATAGAAAACATTGTGGGAAAAGGAGAAAATGCTGGTTACCAGCATTTTCTCCTTTTCCCACAATGTTTACAAAAGCCGTCTTTCTCAGGGTCGTTAAAACTCACTACTGTATGGTAAAGGGTTAAACTATTAACAATTAACTGTGGAACTGAAACACTTTTAACAATGTCGTATCACTGAGGTTAATGCCCAGGGCTGGTATAGCTTGAATAACACAGGTACGAACAAGGTGTGAAAGTGAGGGAATAAGTCAATTGTCCAGTAAGACTAAACCATTTTTTCAGTTGTAAATAAACGAGATAATTGTTTTTAATTGCTTGAAAGATTTTTCGCCCTGATAGGTGCCCCCTGAGTGACAAAAACTTTGAAACTCTGATGTTCTTAACGTGCAACCAAGACTGAGCAATATAACCTTCTTCATAATCACCCTTAGGCAAACATTGAAAATGAAATTGAATAACGATAATACTGTTAAACCTTTTCTAATTTGTTTCAAATCTCGACTTATTACTAATATGTACATCACTTCTCTACTATGTAATTGGTAATTGTAATTAATTACATTGTTAATGTAATTGCAATGTAATTAATTACGTTTGTATTTTGTTGTAATTATAATTGTAATTGTAATCGAGTGTTTTCAATGTAATTAGTAATAAATTAATTACATCATCATGTAATTGACCCCAGGTCTGATTATAACATTGGACTGTTTGGTAAAGGGTAAGAACAAAATCATAATGACGTTATTTTTAAACTAGTTGACGTTACACATCTTCTTCTATTAGGTTTTCTCGTTTGAAGATATTCCTTGTTTATTTCATGCTTTTCGGTAGGTTATCGAGAAATAACGGTGGAATATTATTCAATACCAAATGGTTACGACCAGTGAAAGATACCGATTTCATTTTTAACTCCTCCATTGAAGGCGGAAACAGTAGTTCTCGCGCACTAGTTACCTAGGTAAACGACGCTTGCCACTCACCAAATGAAAATATAACGTAATTTACCCTAAATTTCTTGCGCCCTACGTAATATTGTAATGCGTTGTTATGGCATAATTGATTTTATTTCTATATATACCGAGTACATTTAAAAACACACACCTTGGTTTTAAGTTACTACCTCGGACAAAAACGAAAACATGACAACAAAAATTCGCCGTGTGAAATGGTCATAAGTAATGGCTCAGTGCCCAGAATTTCATAAAAATTAAATCTCAAATCAAAAGCCTAAATTTGTGTAGTCAAAACATGAAATTCACAAAGTTAAAAGTGTGATCACCGCGAACATCAATTGAATATTGAAATCGCCGACGCATAGATAATACCTGGGCTGCTATACATTTCTGTGCCTGACGGGAGTTGGATCTCATTATAAGGTTGATGAAGTCACATAAGATGAGTACCACACACAGTTAAAGCATCTTATGATGTTCAAGGTGGTCACAATAAATATTAAAATATTAACTTCGTAAATTTCAATATTTTGTCACACAAATTCAGGCTTTTGATCTGAGAAAAACTATTGATTTGAAGTTTATGAAATTTTGGCCACTGAGCGATTAAATATGACCGTTATGGTGAATTTTCGTTGTCGTAGATTTTGTCCGAGATATCAACTCAAAACCAAGGTGTGCGTTTTTAAATGTACTCAGTGTAGTTCATCGATTCTCACCAAAGTCATATTTGCAAAGCAAGTGGAATTTATTGTGTAGAACTATATATATATACGCATAAATTTTATCTATCTCGGCTGGGAGAAATAGTCACAAAATGTCCAGCCTCCTCACGATAAACTCTCCCAACCTAATTATCATTGATATTTTTAGGACACTTACATACTACCGCCCGTTAAATCGGCTCATATGTTATTTACTTTTACTGAAAGTAGATCTAATCTATTTTCGCAATTATGGTTTCTACACATCTCTTACACACATATTTTGCAAGTACGAGTATCTTTATTGTCGTCATTCAAAATGGCCTTCACCCTTATCCTGCTAAATAAGTGAAATGACACTTTCAAACCGATAGTAAACACCCCAGTTTTGCTATTTCAAAGGTAATTTTTGGGAAAATATATCTCCATATCGGACAGTGTAGTTCGAAGATCAGACTGCACGTTTTATGTAGTCTAATCTTGATCTACACTGTCCAAAAAGATCTTTGAGTCGCGCCTAGCAGCCTAAGAGCCGTGTACCTGTTAACTTTGTCTAATTGTTGATCAAGTTCTAGATCTACCTAGGATGTATTTTTACGCTCTTTTAAGGGCCCAGTAGCGGTAAAATAAACAATGCAGGTGTTAGAAGGGATTTAAATTTAAACCATGCCTTTTTAAAGTATAGAAAATCATTTTGAAGATGACAATCTGTTATTGTGTGGTCGGCCCAAGTGTTAGTCGCTGGCAGAAGAATGAATTTTAAAATCAGGTAAAAGTAAACAAAAGATAGACTGACCTGGCAACTTTTAACCTAGTTTTGAAATTAATTTTTCTGCCATCGACTTACACTTGGACCGGCCGTACACTAACAGATTGTCATTCTCACAAAAAGTTCCATACTTTTAAATTGTATGATTTAAATAGAGGATCTTACATGAATGTTTATGTATTATCATTTTTATCAAACGAGTTGACTAAAATTGTATGACGCGAGCCTTGGCGAGCGTCAAATACATTTTAGTCAACGAGTTTGATAAAAATAGTAATACATAAACACGAATGTGAGATTCTATTTATCACATAAAACGAATGACAGACAGAAAAATATCCCGCATCATCACCTTCAGCCTCTATACCGTTCACAGGTCCATGTTTACGTTGTAGTTTGGTTTCAAATGTGTACATACACAACTAGATAGTTCTGTGATTTTTACACCAAAAGAAGACTGAAATAGTTTATAGAGGGATTAGTCCACCTATATCCGCAATAATATTGATTTTAACACTTTCGCTGCATTTCTTGGTTTTTATTAAATATGAAAATCAAAAACTTATCACGCGTATACGTCTTAGCAACAGTGACGTCATTTTTCCCCGAAACGGCGTAACAGTACAAATTCTCGCACAAACTGTGGTTGATTTCTCTCGCTTCGCGCGCTCGTGACTGAAAACTGATCAGAACCATGTATTATCAAAAATAAGTCATGGGTTTAATACACTGCCGGAGGAGGTTTTATGTGATAAATCAAAATACCATTTTACAACGGCATTGTTTACATTTGGATGCTACTGTGTTTTTAACAGCCGTTACATCTAGATGTACTATTCGTACACGAAGGTCTCGTGTAATCTCGATGGTAGACAGTACTCCTGCGAGAGCAAATTGTCGTTGTCTATCCCTGAATATGTAGAGTCCAAGATCAAGTTGTCTTATTGTTTTCTCATGGTGGATTAAGTTGTTTCCCAGAGGTAAAACGAGATTCGGACTCGTTTTCACCTATAGTTCTTAGTTTTATTCTAATTCATATTCCAGATTTACAAAGTAACACAACTTCTGATTAGCTTAACCATTTAGTTAGGCAATCAGAAATAATGATACTTTCAAATTTAGAAAAAAATATGTTGAATAAGACTTAGAATATTCTTAAAATGGTTGGTGAATACAGGCCCTGATTTTCGGATCTTCATGAAAACTAAATACTGTATGAATTTATGCAATTTACCAAAACTTCTTTTTTTTAAGCTTTATTTGCCACGTCAATCGGTATGTGAGGGTCGTGGCTACGCCCCAACAAACCTTACAAATCAGTGTTAGTAAATATCTCGTTAGTATTACATGTGGTTCACAATATCATTATGTTTATAAACAAATTTCAAAGTCTTTTCCTTTACTATTTTACCATTTCAGAATCTCAAATTTAACCAACTTACATATTAATTGATGAGCCAAGTTAATGATCAAAAGGTGACAACAAAGCTTTTTTTGTGATGAAAAAATTTGCGTGTGTATGTGTGTGGATGTCTGTGTTTGCACGCTAAAAGTGACAAAAAAAAAAAAGTTTTTTGTCTTTAAGTAATTCTACTTTTTACTTATTGATTGTGTTTTTGCGTTTTCTTTGGTTTTGTCTTTAATTATTCACTATCTTAATCGGCTCATGGGAGGTTTTGAATGATATGTTCTACAAATGTCATGATATTTTCTCCTTTTTTTTTGAAAGATCTTAGTATTTTTGTAAATGTGTATATTAGTGATAAGATGGTTCCTTAATCCATTTATTGAAGGTTTATTTAGTTTGTTTCTGCAATAATAGATATACATTTTTCTTTCAAAAGAAGTATATCTAATTTAATGTTTGGTGCACTTGAGCCCAAAAGTAAAATGGAGCTGTTGAATGGCACAGTTTCATCAAAATTGGTTATTATTCCTGTGATTCTATTTATCAAAGGTCTCGTGTATCTACATTCGTAGAATAAATGTATTATTATTTCGGCATCTCTGCCACAGAATGTACATAAATTTGTATCTATCAGCTTCATTTTAAAAAGTAAGGAGTTTGTTGCAATCATACGATGCACTATTCTTGTTTGTAACCATTCGGTGTAAGTATCTCGTGTATATTTGAAAACTTTTCCATGAATTTGTTTCCAATCAAAGTTTAAACCATTATATAATGTAGACCATTTGTTCCTACTTGTTGGTGTTTCATTGTTTTTTATAAGAGCGTTGTAAACGTGTTTGTTTATGTCTTTTTTAAATTATTATATGAAAAAAAAACAAAAAAAAAAAAAAACTGTTAATTGAAGGATTATGGCACTCGTTCAAAATTGTAGGTGTAACTGGAAATGAAATATTCTGCTGTAAAAAGAAAGCTTTAATTGAATTTACAATACTGTAATAGTTTAAAAAATTTATTCCGTTCTTCGCTCAACATGTCTTTAACATATCTTATACCACATTTGTATAAGTTGGCGTTGTAAATATATTTAGAATATATCGTAAAGTTTTCATTATAAAACAGAGGTATGGTCATAATTTCCGACCATTTTGTAAATTTGCATTTAGAGCTGAATACCGTGAATGATTTTGAAACATCTATCCAGAATACATTCTGTATTGTGCCTAGAGTTTTTTTGCAGTATAAAGTTCCAAAATTAAAAATTCTCTCTGGATCAAATATGTAAGTTATAAATTTGAAACAATCATTTTTACCATTAGCAACCATTTTCTTCATCCATTTTAATTTCATGGTTGCATTAAAACTCTGTATATCTATCATCCTTACCCCCCCTCCACATAATCTTTGGTCAGCACTGTATGTTTTATTGGAAGCCGCTTTCGAGTAGGAATGTACCTAAACTATTTACCATGTAGATGATCAGTAATTATTCGGTTGGTTATAATTTTTGGAAAATTTCTAATTAATGTCGTATTAGTGTTGAAAAATTACTCCACATCACTCTTTCTAAAATATTTAGACCTACATGAAAATTGAGCCTGGTTTTCTTGTAATATAAGTTCATTCCCAAAATGAATATGAAAAAAAAACAACACAGGAACAAACTTCCTTTCATTGGCTAGTCCCCCGAGTTTTTCCATTTTATAGGATTCTTTCTGTGTTCCCAAATTAAGTTGTTATGCTTTCCGTTTATCTCAGGCCTTCCCACCTCTCAACGGTTTTCGCATTTGTCTACTTTTTTACAAAACAAAATAATGATAATTATGAGACAGAGAGCGTCTTAGAATATGATAATCAGAAGCGGTTTTATGTACAAGTTTTTCGTCCAGTTTTAATCTGCAAAGATAATAGGGCGGTTAACCTTTGATAAAGGTATAGACTAGTTACCTTCTACACAGTTATTAATAGTACAACAAAGAACAGTCTAATGTCAGCTATTTATAGAATACTTGTGAAAAGATAACCCTTTTTTCTTCCCTTCGTTACCACTTTTGCCGAATGGAAGATCTACCTTATGCGCCCTGTAAAATTTAGCATTTAATGTATTGTGTGTCCAAGCGTGTGTTCAAGCTGTTATGATCAGACTGTGCTGTACAGTACGGTCCTGATCTACAAAACCCGTGAAAAATGTATGGATCGTGATGTGCAGTGTCTACAGAGGTGGTGCCTGGCTAGTGCTCCAAGGGATGAAATTCCTCGAAAATGACGGAAATAGATCAAGATCAGACAGCACATAGCCTGTATAGTATTTTTTCTTATTGTATTAGATATCGTACACATAAAAAAAATTCTTGTTTCTTTTTCCTTACTCAGTATATTAATTTCATTGTGTAGTCGAAGGGTTAAAGTTATTACCGCACCTATTACTGTGCAACCTATTACGTCACTGTTGGTCAAAGGGTTGGAGTGGCTCTCGATATTTACATTAGAAGTTTTATAGGTTTGTACAAAGCCAATGCAGAAAATGGTTCAACCTACTGTTTATCAAACGAAGAAAGTTTTTGAACATTTTTTTCTTTTTTGTTTTCTTTTTTCTTGTTAAAAAAAAAAAAAAAAACGCAAAGAAAAGATCACTGATAAAAATTGTAAATACATGTACGTGAATAAATATCTTAATACCACTTTGAAAAAGTACTTAAATTATTCTGTAGTATCGCCTTTGATGCCCCTACAAAAGTCAGCTTTTTTAAAATCATTTTAATAAACAGAAAATGCTGTACTTAAATGCACAATTTCTCATCGTAAATACATGTACGTGAATAAATATCTTAATATCACTTTGAAAAATAACTTAAATTATTCTGTAGTATCGCCTTTGATGCCCCTACAAAAGTTAGCTTTTTAAAATCATTTTAATAAACAGAAAATGCTGTACTTGAATGCACAATTTCTCCATTTTCAAATTTCGAGTAGAAATATAAAAATTCCAATGCTTTTACATTTTTTTTCCACATAAACATTATCATTTTACAATGATAATAGTAATAATAATTAGTAATAATAATATAAGATAATTTAAGATTCTTCTCTAACTTCTACCCTTTCTGTTAGAATACTTATCTGTGTGTGTTTTTCCCCGTATTTTAATACAATTTGTCATGATGTTCCGGGAGGGGGGGGGGCATAAAACAGATACAAAAAATGTGATCAGAATTTCTGAAGAGAGTCAATATTTCTGAAAAATTGTCCACCAAAAGATTGCGGCTTCGATGATGCTTTGCATCATAAATTTGTCTTGTTTTAGCTGGGCCATCCCATACAAATTTATACAGGGTGTCATGCACTCGTTTGAAATATTCATTGGTCGGTGATGGTAAGGAGATAAACAAATGTGTGAGAATTGGCACTAAGATACTTTTGACCACAGTTATTTTACCAGTAAGAGTTAATTTCCTTTTTTTCTAATATGAAATGCTATTACTTAAACTTTGTAATTTGGGCTCATAATTCAAATTTAATATTTTTTTCCAAACCAACATGGAATAAGATTCCAAGTAATTTAAATTGCGTTTCCCCCCTTGCTAATTTCCATTTCGTTTTAATTGCTCGAATGCTATATTTCATGGAACCAATCCATATTAATTTGGTTTGATCAAAATTGAATTTAAGACCAGAAATATGTGAAAAGTGTTCAAGCAGCTCCAAAGCACTGTTGAGTGTTTTTTCACATTTACCAAAACTTAATGCAATGTAAGGGTGACATATGAGGACATTCATGATGTCATCAATCACATGGTACTTGATCGGGCAAGTATTTCATCTCATATTGTCAGCAATTTATTATGAAAATCCATCAAAAATAGAACGGTTTGGTCAGCTTTAAGCAGCGGGGTTACCAGTGGCTGCTGCCCAAACTGGCATAGTTGTAAAAGGAGATGCCTTAGAGCTTAACAAAAGATCTCTTTGAAGACGATGAATGACCATCCAATATCCAAGATTTAATTTATTTAATCCCTTGCCAAACAATTCCATGTTTTAGCGACCCTGCAGAAAAGAAAGCCTTATAAAACATTGTTGGAAAAGGACAAAATGCTCGTAACCAGCATTTTGTTCGTTCCACACAAAGTGTTTTACCCTTTCTTAACCAAATTCTATCATTTTAGGTACATTTTATTTGTCATCATTAGTTAGGGTCATATCTTCAGGGCAGCTGAATTATCATTTTTCCTTCTATATCATATATAAATGACGTCATCCTGTTCGGAGCGTTTGGCAAACTTCGGATCATCCGTTGATGTAATCCACGGCTGTATTACGTTGGATGATACACGCCTACACGGTACATTTCTTCGGCAGAAATCGACCACTTTTTCATTCTAAAAGTTTTAAGAAGTCCTTTTTAAAAAGAAAACTCGAGTCAAAATTTTCATACGAAATACATATCTCCGTTGACAAAAAAAGTTTGTAAAAATCATTATTTAACACATTTCCTTGGCAGTTTTTAGCAACAGATTGGTAGATGTCATGTAAGTGACTTCACAATGGTTATTGGTTACGTTACTAATTGATTTCCATGGCACCGCCATGTTTACGATGATATAACATGAAAGCAGAATGGAAACCTCGTTGATACGGACTATATCACAGCATCAGTACGTATAAATTAGATGTGTTTGGGTTTTTTCGGAAGGCTTTCTCTATTTGCAGGTAGCTCGTTATTTGAACAAGAAAAAAATGTAAATTCATTGTCTTGGGTGAAGTGTTCTTGTTCTGAATTATTTTGGCAACAATTGTGTTTATAGGTCGTCCTGATACAATGTATTGTCAGTCATAAAGAAGTCATTGGACTGACATAAAGCAGATGTCAGTCCAATGAGAGGGAGAGAGAGAGAGAGAGAGAGAGCCTTTACTCTATAATTGATAAAATTTTCTACGCTGTCTAATACGCTACTTGTTCAGGTAAAGTTAGCTTCTAGTAGCCAGTTACTTGAGCTGGTAAAATTGGTTATTTGTAGCCAGCTACTGATACCCACCTTCTAGTAAGCAGTCACATGTAAAGGAAAATCTGGCTATTCTTACCCAGCGACCAATGTATAGGTAATTAAAATGGAGGTTTTTATTAGTTTTGTAAAGGTACAAGTAGCTGGCGAACCAAATGTCGACGCCTTAAACGAAATGCTTTTCTTCCATCCAGAATATTATATAAATGCATCAGAAAAATCAAAGTCAGATAATTTCCTGTATTAAAGGGTCAAGCTACGAGATCTGTCAATAGGATTTTTTTTCACATTTGTTTTTAATTAGGGATTCAAAATGTACAAGTAGCTGACGAGATTGAGACAGACATTTCAAAATATTTCAAAGAATAACATTCACTGTACTACGGAGAAATTGAAAATATGATTTTCAATTCATTTTCAATTATTAAAGGGGCCAGCTACTCGTCATGAAAATTGGGACATTTTTCAATTTCACTTAGAAAGGAATTCAAAGGTACAAGTAGCTGGCGAGTCTAAGAGCTGTTTTTGTAATCAAGTGCTTGTTTTGAATAAAGTAGACTATAAATGCGTCAGAAAACTCGAAAATGAAGCATGCTTGATCTGAAAATGGGACAAATTTCCACTTTTGTGAAATCATTATTTAAGATGTACAAGTAGCTGGCTAGATTTAGAGAGACTTTTCAAAATATTTGAACAAATCATATTGAGGATACGTAGGAGAAATTAAAGATATCAAAATCAATCCATTTTTATTCATTAAAGGGGCCAGCTACTCGTCATAGAAAATGCGGATATTTTTCAATTTTACTTCAAGTGAAATCAAAAGGTACAAGTAGCTGGCGAGCCTAAGAGCGATTTTTGAAATTGAATGCTCGTATTGAATAAAAGAGAATATAAATGCAAGAGAAAACTCGAAATTGAATCATTTCCAGTTATTAAAGGGGCCAGCTACTTGATCTAAAAATGGGACAACTTTGCACTTGTTCGAAATCATGATTTAAAATGTACAAGTAGCTGACTAGATTTAGAGAGATATTTCAAAATATTTCAACGAATCATATTGAGGATATTTAGGGGAAATTAAAGATATCAAAATCAATCCATTCTCATCATTTTAAGGGGCCAGCTACTCATGAAAATTCGGATATTTTTCAAGCCTAAGAGCGATTTTTTAAATTTAATGCTTGTTTTAAATGAAGAAGACAAGAAAGGCGCTAGAAAACTCAAAACTAAAGTATTTCAGTTATCAAAGGGGCCAGCTACTTGATCTGCGAACGGGACAATGAAGTACTTTTGCGAAATAATGATTCAAAGGTACAAGTAGCTGGCGATATTAAGAGAGATATTTCAAAAGCTTTTAGCTTTTGGGCAATGACAAAATCGTAGACGGGAGATAATAATACTATTATTTTTTTTTTACATTTTTTTTTTAAACGTCTTTCATCTACCAAAAATTGGCACCTCAACCGATTGCATTTTTTGGTGTTCCACCTCAAACACAACTACACTTGAAAAATCACAGTGAAAAAAGGCCCTTCCTGGTGTAGACCATGTTCCTTTACGTGGGCACGGACACAACTGGCACTCAGTTTCCACAGGAATCATCAAATTAACAACAGAGACACATTTTAAGCATGTCCTTTCATTTTCTCTGATAAAACAATACAGCAGAAGTGCTTGCTGTCAAATTTTCAAATGGGACTAATTCTGACTACTACGACCCGGAAGAAGTTCACAGTGGTGTAACTCAATAAACGACAGCAGTTGGTCAAACACAGAAGGGTTCCGAATGAGGAGAGACTATGAACGACAACTTCCGGCAAATTCTAATTGTATCAAACAGACCTAGCTTTCAAAGCGAGTTTTGCAGACCCGCAATAGCGTAAGCCGGTGTCGAATTATCATTCGACTCCCCATATGCAAGGTAGGCAATTTATATCAAAAATCGCTCATTGGCCCGCTATCTACTTCTACCTTTTGATTTCACTCTAAGTAAAATTGAAAAATATCTGCATTTTCATGACAAGTAGCTGCCCCCTTTAATGAATAAAAATGGATTGATTTTGATATCTTTAATTTCTCCTAAGTATCTTCAATATGGTTTGTTGAAATTTTTTGAAAAATCTCTCTAAGTCTAGCCAGCTACTTGTACATTTTAAATCATCATTTCGCAAAATTGTCCCGTTTTCATATCAAGTAGCTGGCGCCTTTAATAACTGGAAATGCTTCAGTTTTGAGTTTTCTGACTCCTGTATAGTCTACGCTTTTTAAAACAAGCATTTAATTACAAAAGTTCCTCTTAGACACGCCAGGTACTTGTACCTTTTGATTTCACTCTGAGTAAAATTGAAAGATATCCGCATTTTCATGACGAGTAGCTGGACCCTTTAACGAATAACAATGGATTGGTTTTTCTATCTTTAGATTCTCCTAAGTATCCTCAATATGATTCGTTAATTTAGTTTAAAAAGTATCTCTCTAAATTTAGCCAGCTACTTGTACGTTTTTAAACATTATTTCGCAAAAGTGGAAAGGTGTCCCATTTTTAGATCAAGTTGCTGGCCCCTTTTATTACCGGAAATGTTTCATTTTAGAGTTTTCTCATGCATTTATAGTCATCTTTATTTAAAACAAGCATTGGATTTCAAAAATCGCTCTTAGGCTCGCCCGCTACTTGTACCTTTTGATTTCACTCAAAGTAAAATTGAAAAATATCCACATTTTCATGACGAGTAGCTGGCCCCTTAAATGGATAAGAATGGATTGATTTTGATATTTTTGATTTCTACTAAGTGTCCTCAAATGATTTGTTGGAATATTTTGAAAAATCTCTTTTAAACTCGCTAGCTACTTGTACATTTGAAATCATTTATTCGCAAAAGTGGAAAGTTGTCCTATTTTCAAATCAAGTAGCTGGTCCCTTTAATAGCTGGAAATGCTTAAATTTTGACTATTTTAGTGCATTTATCATCCCCTTTATGCAAAACAAGCATTTAATTTTAAAAAAACAGCTCTTAGAATCGCCAGCTACTTGTACCTTTGAATTTGTCTCTGAGTGAAACTGAAAAAATGTCCCAATTTTCACGACGAGAAGCTGGCCCCTTTAATAACCGGAAATGATTCAATTTTGAGTTTTCTGACGCCTTTATAGTTTACTCCATTTAAAATAAGCATTTAATTACAAAAGTCCCTCTTAGGCTCGCCAGCTACTTGTACCTTTTGATTTTACTCTAAGTAAAATTGAAAAATATCTGCATTTTTATGACGAGTAGCTGGACCCTTTAATGAATAAGAATGGATTGATTTCAATATTATTTTAATTTTGTACATTTTAAATCATGATTTTGCAAAAGTGCAAAGTTGTCCCATTTTCAGATCAAGTAGCTGGCCCCTTTAATAACCGGAAATGCTTCAATTTCGAGTTTTCTCGTGCATTTATACTCTCTTTTATTCAATACCAGCATTCAATTTCAAAAATCGCTCTTAGGCTCGCCAGCTCGCCTGTGCCTTTTGATTTCACTCTAAGGAAAATTGAAAAATATCAGCATTTTCATGACGAGTAGCTGGCCCCTTAATTGGATAAGAATGGATTGATTTTGATATTCTTAATTTCTCCTCAGTGTTCCCAAAAAGATTTGTTGAAATATTTTGAAAATTCTCTTTTAATTTCGCTAGCTACTTGTACATTTGAAATCATTACTTTGAAAAACAGCAAAGTTGTACAGTTTTCAAATCAAGTAGCTGGCCCCTTTAATAACCGAAAATGGTTCAATTTTGAGTTTTCTTATACATTCATAGTATCTGTTATTCAAAACAAGCATTTAATGTCAAAATTCGCCCTTAGGCTTGCCAGCTACTTGTACCTTTTGATTTCACTGTAAGTAAAATTGAAAAATATCCGCATTTTCCTGGCGAGTGGCTGGGCCCTTTAAATGATAAGAATGGATTGATTTTGATATCTTTAATTTCCCCTAAATATCCTTAATATGGTTCCTTGAAATATTTTGAAGAATCTCTCTAAATCTAGCCAGCTACTTGTACATTTGAAATTATGATTTCGAAAAACAGCAAAATTGTCCCGTTTTTAAATCAAGTAGCTAGCCCCTTTAATAATCAGAAATGATTCAATTTTGAGTTTCTCATACATTCATAGTCTCTGTTATTCAAAACAAGCATTTGATTTCAAAATTCACTCATAGGCTCGCCAGCTACTTGTACCTTTTGATTGCACACTAAGTAAAATTGAAAAATATCCGCATTTTCCTGACAAGTAGCTGCCCCCTTTAATGAATAAAAATGGATTGATTTTGATATCTTTAATTTCTCCTAAGTATCCTCAATATGATTCGTTGAAATATTTTGAAAAATCTCTCTAAGTCTAGCCAGCTACTTGTACATCTTAAATCATCATTTCGCAAAAAGGCAAAATTGTCCCATTTTCATATCAAGTAGCTGGCCCCTTTAATAAGTTGAAATGCTTCAATTTCGAGTTTTCTGACGCATTTATAGTCTACTTTATTCAAAACAAGCACTTACATGTAATTACAAAAACAGCTCTTAGACTCGCCAGCTACTTGTACCTTTGAATTCCTTTCTAAGTGAAATTGAAAAATGTCCCAATTTTCATGACGAGTAGCTGGCTCCTTTAATAATTAAAAATGAATTGAAAATCATATTTTCAATTTCTCCGTAGTACAGTAAATGTGATTCTTTGAAATATTTTGAAATGGCTGTCTTAATCTCGTCAGCTACTTGTACATTTTGAATCCCTAATTAAAAATAAAAGTGAAAAAAATTCCTCTTGACAGATCTCGTAGCTTGACCCTTTAATACAGGAAATTATCTGATTTAGACTTTTCTGATGCATTTATATAGTATTCTGGATGGAAGAAAAACATTTCGTTTAAGGCGTCGACATTTGGTTCGCCAGCTACTTGTACCTTTACAAAACTAATAAAAACCTCCATTTTAATTACCTATACATTGGTCGCTGGGTACGAATTGCCAGATTATCCTTTACAAGTGACTCCTTACTAGAAGGTGGGTACTAGTAGCTGGCTACAAATAACCAATTTTACCAGCTCAAGTAGCTGGCTACTAGTAGCTGGCTACTAGTAGCTGGCTATTAGAAGCTAACTTTACCTGAACAAGTAGCTGGGTACTAGTAGCTAACTTTACTGGAACAAGTAGCTGGCTACTAGTAGCTGGCTACTAGTAGCTAACTTTACCTATCTCTTGTTCGGAGTCAACCTATGTCGCTGGAAATGGCGTAAAAACAGGATGATACTAATCAGATAATAAAAACACAAGGAAATATATATACATCTGTATTTAGAACCTTTGATTCCGGTGAAAGTTGTCAAAACTCCTATCATCCGTCTGGTGAACCATTATACTAGTTGCTTGTCCAAAATCCCTGGTTTTCTGTCTGACATGGCTTGTCGCATACAACATACTGTGCGCAAACCTCGTCTTCGCGAGGCGGCTTACATGGCTCAGTAATTACATGATACTCTTCACAGCATTGTCTCAACGGTAGTGCTCTTAATTGGCAAAGCAATGCCAGCACGACTACAGTAAAAACCAGAATATGTCGGATGCCCATATTTAGAACTGGAAAGAAATTGAGAAGACTGTAATATTGACAAGATAAGAACTACTGTACAAGAATACCACGTGTCACACCCTAAGTTAAGAATAAACAAGATACAGGTGGAATCAACTGAAAATACTTGTCACAGCATTCCACTAATGCTACGACTGTAACACATGACAAATCTATGCCATTTCGACCCTAAAGATATCAGGATATATTTGGCACTGGAAAGAAAGTTCAAAGATGATACTATTGACAAGGTAAGGAATACATAGAAGATATTTTTTTTTTCGGTGAAAGATCGAATTTCATTTCATCGAGTAAACATCATCGGTAATATTTTCAAGAGTGGCGCAGCCACGAGTGAAAACATAACCGATAATGATCACGAGATGAATATAAAATTCGATTTTTGACCGAAAAAAAAAACCCAAATATTTTGTTTATTTCATGCTTCTAACCATTATTTTTAGGGGGGGGGGGCTTACATCAATTCCAGTACAGTTCTTTTTGGTAATTCCGTACTCCCTCCGCATAACAACGCATTACAATATTACATAAAGCGCGAGAAATGTAGGGTAAATTACGTCATATTTCCATCTGGTTGAGTGACACGCGCATTTTATCTACGTAACTAGTGCGCGTGAACAACTGTTTCCGCCTTCAGTTGAAGCGTTAGAAAATAAAATCGTTTATTTTTTTTTTTCACTGCTTGTAACCATAAAATATCACTGTTATTTCTCAATAAACTACAGGAAAGCATAAAATAAAATGATATATTTATTACGAAAAACTAGTCCATGTGATAATCTTCCAACTGTGTGACCTCCTTCAGTGTGATCTGTTATGACTATACGCCAAAGTTGATACGAGTAGTTCCTCTGCTTTCTTTGTCAGAGCTTAGTAGTCTGATATCTTATTATATACCTAAAAGTTATCTCAATAAAATGCGAGCGATATCAAAATTACAAATGCAGCTGATAAGAAATTTTTTACGTGTCAGTCATGTACCCTGTGTAGAAAATAACCGTGTTCACGGACTACTTTTGTGAGTTCGGGTTTTTTTCCAAATACTTCACTCCTTTTTGTCTTGACAGCGGCAGTGGAAAACAACCACTGACTATCTTTTCAGCGTTTCAGAGATAGTTTTCACGCCACAGTGTTTGTTTTTGTAATTACTCGAGGACAAGAAACCACCGTTTTAAACTCACAGAACGATCTACAACTTACATATGCATGACTTTACATGTTCATCCGTCATTCATAAACATTTCACATGCATGTATAATAAATTTTTGTTCTGTGATATTTTTGTCATTTAGAATTGATTTTGTGATGTTTCTTTTCAGTATTAAAGGAATGTATATAATAAAAGGAACATTACAAAAGTGTGCATGTCTGAGTGGTTTGATCATGCCTCTTTGCGTGTGTACAGAGGTTCGCATCGGACCTTCGGTCTCATCCTATACGCACCTCTTTACACACGCATCAAGACATGATCCGACCATGCAGAAATGCAGGCTGTTGTAATATTCCATATGTATTGTAAATGTCCGATAGTTTTAGATTTGTTTTAGCGAAAAGAAAAAAAAAAAAACGTTCTCGATTGCAATATTGACATTTTAAACTTCTGCTGGAAATTTTCAATTATTCAGTTTAGTATTTCAAGGGTTGAGCAAAAACAGTAAAATTGTGAATAACTTAGTGTAAATGATAAATAAGTTGAATTATAACAATAATTACATCAATGACTCTATTTACCTTATAAAATTATACAAGTTTCTTCACCATGTAACCGTGTTGTACTGAGTTTTCAAACAAAGTTGAAGGAATTAGACTTTTATCTGTTTTGCTGCTTATCGGGGTGGAACAACTATACAGTAGTGTATAATAATAATAGTGATAACAAAGCGTATAGTATTTAAAAATTCTGTGATATTTTACAGTGATGTTACCTTTTAAGCTTAACTCTTTACCAAACAATCCAGTGTTTAACTCTATACTAAACGACAACATTTTTGTTTGTTCAAATTGAAGGCAGATGAAGACGAAAGGTTCAGTGAGGCTGAAATGGTGGTAATTGTTTTCAAAAAAAAAAAAAAAAAGAAGAAAATGCTTGTTACCGACATTTTCTTCTGTTCCCACAAGGTTTTCAAAAGACGCTTTAGTCACGTACGTTAAAGACGGGGTTTTATGGGAGAAGGTTAAACGACTCTTAAGAGTAAAGCTTTTGAAGACTTTGTATGAAAAGGAGGAAATGCTAGTTACCAGCATTTTCTCCTTTTCCCACAATGTTGTCTACGTCTTCGCTGTCAAATTCCACCACTGGAGTCGCTTTAAGTGGTAGTCTGCAAATGCTCTCACTTTGGAAGAGTCCAACTTTTATAGTCTGGTTAAAAGGATTTGACAAAGTGTAAAGGGGGCCCTCTTTCCGCCATTGATATGTCGACCTGAGCCCAAGTAGAAAACTAGACATTCAATATACGAATTTTTACTTTTCTAATTATATATTACCCATGAAAAGAAAGAAAAAAGAAAATTAAAAGTTTTTGTACGTTTGTTCTTTTTGATGAATTGGGACCTTGTTCAGTGGTGAGACGCGTTCAACAACAACATTTTTCGGAACATAATGGTATTAATTGCGTTCGATAAATTCTCCGTTCTAATGGCAGCTGTTGAGTTAATGAACGAAAAGAGCCATGTTATAGCGACTTTACAGAATTTTCCAACAATGTTTTTCAGAAGCCTTCTACTTTAGGATCATGAAAATACCAAATTGTGTGGTAAAGGAAGAAAGCTTCACCCTATACCATACAATCCACAGTTTTAGTTTTATTTAGAGTTATATAGAGTTATCTCGTTCACATAAAACGAGAACAACAACAATAATAATAATAATAATAATTAAATAAAGGATGAAAACAAGGAGAAAAGCTTTTTTTCTGACTGATAAAGAAAATGTAGTTGGCAAAGAGGTAACTTGTAACCAGCCAATTTCTCCTTATTGCCAATAAACGATCCTTATTTTATGAGTATTTGTCGGATACTTTAATTATTGGCAAGTCTTTTCCAGTAAAAGGGTTATGTACAGGAAAATTTTATCGAACAAAGAGTACATTAGTATTTCACATTTTATGTACAAAACTTGCCTAGAACACAATCGAACCTTCCACCTGTGGGATGTGAAATTACTGTTATTACCTGATGTAAATGCCACTCAACAAAAGGTTTTATTATAAAGCTAATGGAACAAAAATGTATCGATATGAATGTAGAATTATAATTGACTGGTATTAATCCCTTATAAAAATTTCATTGTCATAAAATATGTAAAAAAAAGATTTTTAACGAAACTAATTGGAACAGTAAAATCTCGAACTGAAATAGAATAATGAGAATGATAATAAACTGCAAGTTATTAAAAAAACTGTGGAAACTACTGTAGGTGTCGCACCACGCAAAAATCTTTCCGGATTGTAGCACTAGTACCATTTGAAAATTTGAAACAAAAAACTTGTTTAGAAATGTATATCGGGGGAAAATTGAAGCAGAGGTCTAAAAATGTGTTCCTTGTGTTGATGTGATCATCATTTCTATGGAAACAGAAAGTCCATCTGTTTTTTTTTTTGTCTGGAAAAAAAAAATTGAATTGTGCCTACGACCACATTAAGGGACGTGGTCTACAACCAGTAAAGGCCTATTTTCACTGATATCCCAGCGGTAGTTGTATACTAGAAGGAATATAAAACAATGTAATCGGTCAAGGTGCCGTCTTTAACTTACAAAACACACGTATTTCCAAGAGCAAACATTCAACCAGCTTAAATTCATCTAGACATGATTTCGTTAGTCCGCATTTCTTTTTCAGAAATAGTGATGGTGAACATGTCAATTAGTTCAGATCTAGGAAAGAACTGGGTGTAAAGAAACTGTGAAGCGTGGTATGCCATCATTCAGCTGTTTCTATTATATTATTTCAATTTCCAAATGGAACATTTACATTTTGAAAGATCCCTTTTCTCTGTTTGATTTCGGGCTTACCGTAGCTTCACCTGCTCTGACAGACACTTTATATTGTACTAGACTTAACAGATTATTATATTGCAAAGAAATTTCTCGTGATCTGATTGGATAATATGCCCCGAACATATATATCATGTACACTGGCAAAACCAACGTAAAAGCAGTTTCCCTTTCGGGAGCCCCGTATACATGACTACACTATCAACACAACATCCAAAATGGCAGCATCGATTAAGATTAACATCAAGATTATGCGGCAAGCTGCACGTTTTAGCACGCATTACCAAGGTTTCAGTGACGTCAGTTTTCATTGAATTGGGGCACTCAGAAGGGAAATTCTACTTCGTCAGCCAAAAAAACAGATAAAATTCGCTTAACAAACGTTGGAATGGTAAAACTTTGCAGTATAATAAAATCGTTGTACAGTCAGGTCGCAGGGGACATGGAAACTTGTTCACGGCTGTGGTGAATCATGTCGCCCCGAGCCTACAGTCAGGTGGCAGGGGACAAAATGTAACACCTATCTAAACTGAAAGCATTGGCAGACGACGAATAAAATGTTGTTCAAATGGTTGGGGTTTGTCGTTGAAAGAGTAGAAAGCATTATGGGAAAATGATATGCTCGTAAAAGCATTTTTTTCTTGTTCACACAATGTTTTCTAAAGCCTTTTAACTCAGGGTTTATATAGAAGGAGCTGATTGGCAAAGAGTTTAAATCACCATTAACCTTTTACCTAATAGCTCCTTGTTTTAACGACCCTGAGGAAGTAAACTTTTGAAAATATTGGGGGGGGGGGGGGGGGGAAGAAACTGCTGGCAACCAGCATTTTTCGTTTTTTTCCACAGTCTTTTCTAGTCTTCCAATGACAAATTCTATCACTTGAGCCACATTCAAATTGTCACCTGCGAATTCATGCTTTTGACATATCGTAAAAAGCTAAAGCCATATGGTAGAACTGATAAGATCTGTTATAGTGCTGCTATACTGGTACTTTTAGTATATATAAGGCCGCTCTTTGATAGGAGCCCACTACATCCTGTGGCTTCTAAAGAGATTTGTGTGTACATTACCAGAGTTCCAACGAGCTTACTTACTGTTTAAAGAAACTGTTTCAAAAAATAAGTGTGTGTGTTTGCATAACAATCAGTTTTCATGATAGATTTTCTACTCTCCTTTTGTTTTGGCATGATGCTGTCTGTTTTTCTGTCAAACTGCCTCCCTGCCTGTCTGTCTTCCCGTATGTCCTTGTCCTTGTTTGACTCTAATAAAAATCACTCTTTACCAGACTACAGAATTTAGGCTTGTTCGTTTTGAAAGCGAGCATATGCAAGCGACAAGTTAAGTGTTTGTCTTTGAAGGATAGAACACATTGTAGAAAAATAGAGAATAAGCTGGTTTTCAGCATTTTCTCCTATTCCCTACAATGTTTTCAAAAGCCTTCTTCTCTAGGGTCGTTAAAACACCGAGTGGTTTGCTAAACCATAGTTTAAAATCACGTACACTGGGTTTCCACTGCACTCCTAGACAAACATATGGTCTGTTTATTTATATGTCGTCTTACAGTTTATACAACTAAGTTTTACAGAAGACAGCTTATCAGCTGTTAGTTTAAGTTAATCTTTCCAGATGAGATTACGTGTATATGTGTTTAAAAAAAAAAACATTTTGTAGATGATAAAATAAAAAAGCACCCTTCTCTTACATGCGATTATCATTTTACTGCGCGCTCTTTATCGATAATATATACTCGAACCATTCTTATTGAATGCGAAAATATATATTCTAACATGACATGTGAATTCGGCTCTATAGAAACAGTGCAACGATAGTGTCGTAAAATCGACGTCATTCCCGATATAAAGGAGGTCGCGCTTGGCTGTTCCATGTCTCAGCCCTCGGATATTTTATCTCAATTCATGAATATTAAGATGATGTAAATCTAAATTCATTCTTCTTTATCGTCATAAAGGGAGAAATAGAGAATACGTACATAATGTTGTCGTATATCAAAAATATGTAACGAGGTTAAGAGAATTGATAATTGTCGAGCCTTGGCGAGACAATTATCAATTCTCACAACCGAGTTAGATATTTTTGATATACAACATTTCAATGTACGTATTCTGTTTATCTTTTGATATCTATTTTTTTTTTTACTTATGTTATTACTTAACTGTTGATGCACTAAATCCATTTTGTCTAACAACCGACTGAATCAGGTAGACTGGTCTATGGACATACAGAAATTTCGACCCATGTCAGCCTGCAGGAAAAGAGCAGGCTGACATGGGTAGATACTTTTTACAGACACATTATGCCCGCTTTTCTCAGAGGAGGCTCATTTCTATTCATTTGTTTTTTTCAGCGTGGCAGTTGTTTGTCCTATTCGTTTTGGGTTCAAAATATTTTTGCCAAAGTGAATACAATTTGCAGTTAAAAAATGCTAGATCTAGTCAAAGTGTGCAGTAATTCTGAACGACCCGTTTGAAACTTAGCAGTGGAATTCAAGCGGCCACATGACTTAACTCATCAATGAAAAAACATAGAAATTGTGAGATAACAGGTGGTCACATGATTTAATTCATCATTGAAAGAAAAAGGAGTTGTAAATATCTATAAATAGACGTAATTCACCGTTTTTGCTGATAACACAGTAGGAGCAGATATTTCATTTATGAAGCTTTCGACTTTACAATAATCGCGGTGAACCTGATGCTATGCATCAGTATGGGGGCCGTTCCTGTAAATTAAATTATCTCCCTTGCCAGATAAAGACTAAAGGTAACCAAACAAAAGATTGGTCCTTTCACCTGTATTCCTTTGTTTTTATCCTTGGTTCCCTTGGGGATATTGCGATAAGTATAACAATGATTTATAGTGTATGTGTAAGGTCCGCATATAATTTAAATCAAATTCTGTTGTTAATCATCAGTAACTACCTATAAGTCGATTTGTAAAATAATCTAACTAGATTTACTTGAAATATTGTCTCAAGAACATAGCTGTTCAGTGCAAGAAAATCAAGGATAAAATCCAAGTAATCGCCTTATTAGGACCAATGTAGAACTGGAGAAGAATCAAGGGAAATAAGTGAAAAATGGCCCTCATTCTTCTTACATTCTGTATATTAAGCAAGCCAATGAGGGCCATTCTTCAGTTATTTCCCTTGATTCTTCTCCAGTACTAGATTGGTCCTGAGAAGGGAATTACTTTTTTTTCCTTGATTTTCTTGCACTACACAGCCATGTTCTTGAGATAGTATCTGAACTAATTTTAGTTCGATTGATTTACAAATCAATATATACATAATTTATTTTCTGATGACTGAGAACAGAATTTGATTTCAAACTGCTAGAAAATCGTCCACATATATCATAAATCAAGTTACATTTATCCCAACATCCCCAAAGGGAATCAAGGATATTAACAAAGGAATACAGGTAAAAGGACCAATCTATTATTCAGTTACCTTTAGTCTTTATCTGGCAAGGGAGATAATTTGATTTGTAGGAATGGCCCCCATAACATGCATTTCATCTCGGTTTTCTCTAAATATCTGCATGTCTGTTTGCATGACTCTTCTGAATTCTGACCAGGTCAGACGTTGCTGAATGTTTATGTCTGCATGTCTAGTAGAATGACTTAAATGAATTCAGACAAGGTCAGATATTGCTGGATTTTTATTACATAATTATTTTTCATTTCATATAAATGCTACTTCATATTTTCTCTGTGTTGGATGTTTATATCTTTAATCGGTACTTTATTGTTTGTATGTTTTGTATTGAAATGCTCTTCAGTATTAGAGGTAAATAAAGGACATAACATAAATCATAAAATGTTTCAAGTTAAACTTTGCGGACAGTGTAGATCAACATATGACTGCACAGAACGTGCAGTCTGATCTTTGATCTATACAGTCCGATACGATGAGATTTTTCCGGCGAAAGGTAACTTTGAAATAACATTATTTATCATTTTGTCATCTTACTACTGGAAATTTCCACGAAAAAGTTTTAGAATTGTTTGGTTGTAACAACAACACCAATGTATTAATAACTGTAATAATCCAGTATTCCCCCCCCCCCCTATAAAAAGAAAAGAGACACCCCTCGTAGTCACGTATTGTTCATTGTATACGATATCGTATAATTCTCTTACATATTTTATTGTAAAGATTAGAGCTCAATAAAGTATTTTGAATTGAATTAAATAACACTTATTTGTCCTATTCATCCTATTTTTTTTCTGGGACAACATGGACTCAAAACACTTTCTTGTACTGATGCTGGTCGTACTTGCATGTTCAAGTCAAGTGAGAGGGGGATCAGATCGGCCCATGCCTCCTGATCCCGATTTTGGTAAATGTATGCACGAATGTGAGATGCACAGATTGGATGCTAATTGTGAGGAGATCTGCAAAGTCGAGCCAATAAAAAAATAGGAAGTCGAGCCAAAAATAAAATAGGGAACTGCGACATACAAAGTGTCCTTAAGTCTCGCACGGCGATACTTTGTTTATTTACAATGAAGAAATAAAGGCTTCTGAATAAAGATGTAAAAAGCCATGTGTCTTTGTTTCACTCTGACTTCTGCTTTTCCATTTTCATCAGTCTATGCCCAAAGTTCTATTTATATTTTGGCCATGCTCTGGCGAAAGGGGTTTATAGCATCTTCATGATGCATTATTCCAAGCATGTCATTATGGATCAATAAAATTGAGCCACACTCTGACAAAGGGGGACTTAATGCATCGCCGTGATGCATGATACCAAACAAGTCACACACTACTAGGATTCAATGACTGAGCCACTTTTTTAACAACCGACTGAATCATCAGGTAGACTGTTCCTACGACATACAGAAAATTGACCAATAGCGAAAAGTTTCGGCCCAGGTCAGCCTGCGCGGAATGCGCAGGCTGACCTGGGTCGATACTTTTCGCAGATGCATTAAGCCCCTTTTTCACAGAGCACGGCTCAATTCATTTAGTTTAACAGTTGACTAAATCTAGAGGTAAAAATTCTTGGACATGCAGAAAGCTACAAAAAAAAAAAAGTTCTACTCATGTCAGACTGAGCAGACTGCGCGGACACTTTTTTGTTGATGCATTAAGCCCCCTTTCACAGTGTATGACTCAATTTCTTTTTATTTATACAACGTAGATCTATATTCAAACTGTCAGTGTAAAAAAAAATAACAGAGAGAGAGAGAGAGAGAGAGAGAGAGAGAGAGAGAGAGAGAGAGAGAGAGAGAGAGAGAGAGAGAGAGAGAGAGAGAGAGAGAGGAGAGAGATACTATATCCTTCTTATGTAGGCTAACAAAGTTTCACAAATGTGCCCTTTCAATCAGTTAACAAATACACAAATGTTATCACGAACTAGATATATTACGTTTAGATCTAGAATCTTTTCTGTTCATTTCCATTCTTTTCTATTAGAGTTTAGGTGTCTGTTTCGCACAAAATTCGTAAAATTTCAATGCGAATTACTACACATTTCAGGACACCCTCTGTATGTATACTTGTATACGATACCAAATTAAGTGATAACACATTTTAAAATTCTCATCTTTATTGACTTTTGCCAATGGCACATTAAAGCTTACATTCTTCAAGGGATAAACGCCTGGAAAAATTTCATGTAGATCTAGCACTGTTTCTGTCTTCACCTCGAGAACAACAAATCGTTTTAAAAGCCTTCCTAAACTGTACGTTCCAAACTCCGTAATAAATCCAATTAGTACATGACTGGAATACACCCAACAGAAACAAGTACTCCCCAATACACACAGTTAAACGTGTTACACTCGTTTTGAACTCCTTCAGGATAAAGTTAGCTACTAACATTGGCGACCAGCATATAAGGAAAGTAACATATACCAATATCATAAGTTTAGTTTTTGCGATCGCATCTTTAGGACGAGTTTTTGTCATGGAACTCGAAACTATTGCTCTCACCACAAAAACGTAAAGTACAAAGTCTACTACTAAAGCGGATGCAATGAAAATTTCACAAATTAATTGGAAGGTTTTTGAAAACACTGCGGAGTTGATACATGGAATATTCACGTCATAGTTACTGTAAGAGTCTAAATAATTGTTAAATATTTGAGCTATGCTCATCATTACAGATATTACCCATGTAACACCAATAATAATCCAAGTGTTTCGTTTGTTTTGCGTCTTGACCATATGATGTAACGGATACACCACTGATAGAAATCGGTCGATCGAAATAAGCGTGAGAAAGATAGCTGAAGATGATATTCCAAATAACAGAAACACGAATCGTAAAATACAGAAATATTTGTATCGTTTCAGTTCTGGTATGAAGATGTCCGCTGGGTATAAGAACATAAATAATCCTAGCAACAGGTCAGAAATGGCCATATTCACAATAAACTTATACATGGCTTTTCCGTGAAAAGTACTAAACTTCACATAACTTATAATGATAAGCGTGTTTCCAAAAATAGCTGGGATGACACACAGACACATAACACACAGTAAGCAAATCCTGTAAGCTTGGCTGTCGTAACACTCTAGAGAGTAGTTAATTATTTCTGTCAGTTCATCCACAGGTAGATCCGTGGTGTTGTCAGCCATATTTGACCTGAAAAGAGAAATATTACAAATGAGGCATGCTCTAGTAAAAGGGGCTCAATGCATCTCTGTGATCCATGATACTAAGCAAATCATCATATAAATGTCGATCCATAAAATACAATTTCTCTAGCGACTGACTGCATCATGAGGTACACTGGTAGAGTTATCACATTTCCAATGGAAAGCATCATTTAATCAGTCTTTTACTATCAATCTCGTGTTTTAAGATCCTGAACAAGAAGGCCTTTGAGCGGACAAAGAGAAACAATTCGGGAGTCAAATTGCAGACAAATTTAATTAATACCATTTAAAAGTATGGATATTATTATGAATCGTACAGTGGGTTTCTGTACGGTCTGTCAAAGTTCTAGTCGCTGGCAGAAAAAATAAATTTTAAGGTTAAAATTGAAATTGCCTACTTGAATTTTAGTTTTACTATTCATTTTTCAGCCGGCAACTTTGATGGGCTGTACTTTAACAATTTGCAGACTCATAGCAATATCCTCACTTTTAATTAAATGGTTGAGTTAAATTTGCCTGCATTTTTAAATCTAAACTGTTTACTTAATGCCGCAACTGGGTCTTTAAAAAAACTGGAAATATCAACACTCCAAAGCGAAACTAATGATAGTGAATGATGATATTTTCTTCACTTTCACGTCGAACCCTGTAGCTCAGTCAGCATACAGGACTGGAGAAAAGGAGGCCGCTGGTTCGATCTCCATCTTCGCAAGCCAAGAGTAACGATCCACTACGCCACTCTAAACACCCTTGGCGGATCGAGCTTGATTTCGACATTCCCGCGATACGTATTTTCATTGGTTGCAGCTAGCTCTAACTGCGCGAATCAAATCGCTCATAGCATTTCATCTTTGATAAAAATAGAACAAAGTCGCGACCTTTCGAATAAAAATAGAAGGTAAACATGGATACCTCCGTGGATGTGTGCTGGATCTGTAATGATTTATTACCGAAAAAACATAGACGAACAATATTTACAGAAAGTTTCAGTGTGACCAATCAATTATCGGAGGTTTTAGGCTATATTCCAGCACCTGACGATGGAATGTCGAAGTACGTTTGTGGTTATTGCTTCATGTTGAATTATTGTATTCGTAAGCGGTTTGTAAAACGATATTTTATTGGCTATCAGAAATATGATGTAAAGGAGGATAATAACCAGCATCCAATAGGGGGTGTATCGCGGAAATTTCGAAATCGGGCTCGATCCGCCAAGGTAAGATCCACGTAGTGATCGTAACCTTGGCTCGCAAAGATGGTTCGATCTCCGGCTCAGCCAATTTCTTTCCGAGGATCGGTGATATTCATTGCGACAGGATTTATTCCTCTCTCACCGCTGATCGTTGTTTCAGCGATGGTTATGTGAGAAAGCAGCCAGTGGCTTGGAAAATATATTGTGCGGAGTCCTGGTTAAAAAAAAAACAAAAAAAAAAAAAAACAAGGAAAGCATGGATAGCTTCATAGGCCGCCGCGATATAACTGAAACAATACTGAAAAAGGCATGAAACACCATACAATCAATCAGTCAATCAATTCTTCACTTTCACTACGGAGCATTTACTCTACCAGAGCGTTTACTCTATCAGAGCTTTAACTCTATTAGAGCATTAACTCTGTCCGAACATTAACTCTATCACAGCATTAACCCTATCAGCGTATTTACTCTATCACAGCATTAACTCTATCAGAGCATTTACTCTATCAAAGCATTAACTTTATCACAGCATTAACTCTATCAGAGCATTTACTCTATCACAGCATTAATTTTATAACAGAATTAACTCTATCGGAGCATTAACTCTATCGCAGCATTTACTCTATCGGAGCATTAACTCTATCAGAGCATTTACTCTATCGGAGCATTAACTCTATCGGAGCATTAACCTTATCACAGCATTAACTCTATCACAGCATTAACCCTATCGGAGCATTAACTCTATCGGAGCATTAACTCTATCGGAGCATTTACTCTATCACATCATTAACTCTATCGGAGCATTAACTCTGTCGGAGCATTAACTCTATCGGAGCAGTAACTCTATCACAGCATTTACTCCATTGGAGAATTAACTCCATCACAGCATTAACTCCATCACATCATTAACTCTATCACAGCATTTACTCTATCGGAGCATTAACTCTATCGGAGCATTAACTCTATCACAGCATTAAGTCTATCACAGCATTAACTGTATACTATCACAGCATTAACTCTATCACAGCATTAACTCTATCCGAGCATTTACTCTATCACAGCATTAACTCTATCGGAGCATTAACTCTATCGGAGAATTAACTTTATCGGAGCATTTTCTCTATCTGAGCATTTACTCTATCGGAGCATTTACTCTATCGGAGCATTAACTCAATCGGAGCATTTACTCTATCACAGCATTAACTCTATCACAGCATTAACTCTATTGGAGCATTTACTCTATCGGAGCATTAACTCTATCGGAGTATTAACTCTATCGGAGCATTTACTCTATCACAGCATTAACTCTATCACAGCATTAACTCTACTGGAGCATTTACTCTATCGGAGCATTAACTCTATCGGAGCATTTACTCTATCGAAGCATTTACTGTATCGGAGCATTAACTCTATCGGAGCATTAACTCTGTCGGAGCATTAACTCTATCGGAGCATTTACTGTATCGGAGCATTAACTCTATCGGAGCATTTACTCTATCGGAGCATTAACTCTATCGGAGCATTTACTCTATCACAGCATTAACTCTATCAAAGCACTTACTCTATCGGAGCATTTACTCTATCGGAGCATTAAGTCTATCGGAGCATTTACTCTATCGGAGCATTAACTCTATCGGAACATTTACTCTATCACAGCATTACCTCGACCTCTTTCGACGTCTGAAAATACAATCCACTAAAGGTCTATGAGATTTTTTTAAGCCTCTACCAAACGACAATATTTCAGACCCGCTCAAATTCAAAGCTGTTGCAGACCAGAAATTAAATTTGGCACGATTGATGAAGTTTGACTCTGAAAGGGCAGAAAACATTGTGGGAAAAGGATAAAATGCTGGTTCCCACAATGTTTTCAATTTTTTTTTTTGTAAGTTGGGATTGTGAGGTAAAGGTTTAATCACATAGGCTTGACTAATCAAGCGGACGGGATAGATCATGATCAGTCTGCACGTTCTGTGCAGTCTGATCTTGATCTATGCCGTCCGCAGTAGACTCTGTTTTCGCCTATGGGGTAAAGGGTTTTAACATCAACATTCGTACGTGAAATCCGAAAGTGCACGTGTCAGATCTTACACGAGGGGAATCTGTCAAATTGAACTCCCTCCGCTCGTCAGTTTCTCCCACCAACGAAGTTGCTTAACTCACGTATTAAAGAGAGAGCGTTTCTTTTATTTATTATTGATCGAATGGCGTTTTACGCCGCTTTTAACATTATTTTTGTAATATCATGGCAACACTTCGCTCATCTTTGGCCTTATGTATGTATGTATTTGCAGTTTTTGTGCTATGGCTTAAAGGTACATGCCTTCTTTTATGTCTTTTTTTTCTGATATAAATTATGTGTTTTAATAACTCACCTGGCCAAAAGAACAAAAGATCTAATGTCAACCCTTAGAGTCGTGCTGCGTCTAGTATCTGTCGTCATCTATGTCTAAAGCCCAATAGCGGCCAAAAGTTAACAATATCGGTATTAAAATGCATTTAAATTCAAATATTACCAAAAAAGTTGACAAGTTGCTCTATCACCTGTTCTCTTTTCACGTGGTTTTAAATTATTTTTTCTGCCAATGACAGATCGTCATCTTCATAATAATTCTGAATACTTTTAAATGGTATGATTTGAATTCAAATGCATTTTAACGCAGGCATTGTTTACTTTTGGCCATTACTGGGTCTTTGAGCTAGTAGTATGTTGTACGTTTTTACATTCAAAGCTGATACACGTTACACACACTTTCAGTTATGTTTCAACCAAATAGTCGCTATACCGCTGAAGGCTTGATATCTCTGCATAAAAAAAAAAATGACATGACCCCTTTACCTATATCAGGTAAAACCGAGCCACGGTAGCTCAGTCGACAGCTTACAAGACTTTCAAACATAGAGTCTCTGGTTCGATCCCCGGCTCGGCCAATTTCTTTCCTAGGATTGATGATAGTCATTGCGACAGGATTCATTCCTCTCTCACTGCTAATCATTGTTTCAACAATGGTTATGTGGGAAAGCAGTCAGTTGATTGAAAAAATATATTGTGCGGGGTACTGGTAAAAGAAACACCAGGAAAGCATGGAAAGCTTCACTGTCCGCCGCGATATAACTGAAATAATGTTGAAAACGGCGTTAAACACCCTACAATCAATCAATCAAGTATATCAGGTAACGGGGAAAAAAAAAATATCTTCTCCTTTTCTCAATGTTTTCGGGGTTAATTTATTGTGGCGCCGCACTATATTTTTATTCGCTTTTGAAAAGTACCTACAGACTTCACGAAATACTCAAATTTTTCTTAGGACAGTGGGTCTGGTAAACTTCAAATTTTTACCAGACCAAACCAAATTTTACCGGACCGAAAATATGACAACAGAAAACAACAAAAAGTGATTAATTTTCCGAGATGGTTTTCGGCCTGTTTCTCTGTATTGGGCATACAAAATACCGAGCGGGGATCAAATTTTAATGATATGCAACCCAGATTTACGTTAGCCAATCACGGAATAGAATAATTCCCGGAAGCGGGAAAATGAAAGTGGTCATTCGGATTGTTCCGCGATGTACATTAGTTTACATAACCGATATACTGCCTATGTATATCCGAAATACTGCGATTATAAAGTTGGGAATTTTCCACGAAGAACTTTCGGTTTTAAAGCGGGAAAACTGTTTTTGTTTACTTTTTACGGTATGTCATTTCATGTTAAGCGTACGGCTAAATTTTGTCGGTCAGTCGGTCCTGTATTCTGGTGCTTATTTATCGGACCGCTATCAGTTTTACCTGACATGACCGGCGGACCGACGGTATTTCATGAAGTCTGTACCTCAGGAGGCAGCCACATTGTTTACTCTGCTTCCAGTCATTTCGTAACTAGGTCATTTCGTACCTAGGCCATTTCATACGATTTTGGTCATTTCGTACCCACCTATACTTTTTATTTTGGTCATTTCGTATTCACTTTGATCATTTCGTACCCACTTTGGTCATTTCATACCCAGTTTTTAATATCAATTTGGTAATTTAGAACCTAGTTTTAATACTATTTTCTTGTGTTGTTTGCCGAATGACAACTGCTTTTGTACATAGCTCCAATTGAAATTATGTTAAATTTCGCCGAAGAATGGCTATGATTGTGTCTTACCATCATTGGTTCTTTCTTTTTTAAGTTTTAATTTGCACTCTAAAGATTGTTTAGGACTTCTCAGTTCATTTCTCATCGAGTTCTGCATAAATTTACTTTGGTCAATTTGAAATGCCTTAAACATTTTCTGGAGAGAGGCCACATTTTCGTTGTGTTCTTCATAAATCATGTTGCAAACCATGACTTTTTCTTAGACTTTAACTCTTTACCAAACAACATAATTTTAGACTTTTGAGAGCCTTTGCAGATGACAACTCGAATGTGGTTACCATCTTCTCCTTCTTCCACATTGTTTTTAAAAATGATTCTTCCGCAAGGTTTTAATACTCGGGATTAACACAATGCCTTAAATGGTGCAAACTTTAAAAATCTTCTTGTCCAAAACCAGATGGCCCAGAGTTTAAATATTTGTCATGTAGTATCACCACGTGGACCTCTACGAAGTTTGTTCAAGTGATGCTCTTGGCGTAAAAAATTAATCCGCTGTAATGTGCCCTATTTCAGAAACAACTAATTTGCGGCGCCATTGATGTTATGCATCATTATTTTCTAGTTCCTTGTTTTATTTCCAAATTACCATATGGAATTGTTTAATTCCTATCAGTTTTCTGGCTCTTAGCCCATCAGCATTAACCTTTTACCAAACGAAAACATTTTAGACGTGCCCAAAATGAAACCTTTTGCAGACCAAAAAATTCAAGTGACTTAAGAATTGAAATTTGTTTTGGAAAGGTAGGAAACATAGTGGGAAAAGGAGAAAATGCTGGTTACCAGCATTTTCTCCTTTTCCCACTGTGTTTCAAAAAATCTCTTTGTCAGTGTCGTTAAAACTCGGGATTGTGTGGTAAAGGGTCATTGCAATGATAAGCGATACATGAAAGGGCATGGTTTATCTTGATCTCTCGATATCACTATTATGGTATTAGCAAGT
Source organism: Hippopus hippopus (assembly GCA_946811185.2). Lineage (NCBI taxonomy): Eukaryota > Metazoa > Mollusca > Bivalvia > Cardiida > Cardiidae > Hippopus > Hippopus hippopus. Next base: position 8,860,763 of record OX328113.1, on the reverse strand, counting down.
CAATCCATGAAAATCATTGCTATTGGAAACGATTTAATTTCCTTGTTCATGAATAAAATTTTCATTATTTTTTCCTTTGCTTTCAAAGGTAAAAAACCTTTACTATCATTTGGGGTGCATGTTCGTTTCATTTATTTATTTCAGCCATGCTGTGTGTAAAGGGGAATGCACCTACGTAAAGTATCAACCGAGGTCAGCCTTACTAGTCGATACTTTTTGTTATGTCCGGTTATGTAGCTCAGTGGTCAGTGTATCTGACTGGTGATGTATGGGTTGCACGTTCGATACCCGGTTGAGATAAACTTTCTTTCATGCGAATTTTCGCCTCTCACCTCTGATGCATGTGAGAAAAGTATTCGGTGACTGGGAAAGAAAGTTGTGTCAGTATTGGTATAAGAAAGCCAGGAAACACATGCGTATGTACACTGACCGTCGTTATGTGACCTAAGCTATTAAAACGGCGTTAAACTCCATTAAAAACAAAATACAATTTTCTGTATGTCAAAGGATCATTCTACCGCATAATTGAGGCGGTTCTTAGACGGTATGGATTTCATGGATCAATAACTATGTGATGACTTGCTTGGGTTAGTACATGACGGAAAACCTCTTTGCCAGAGGGCTGCTCCTTTATCTAAGTCTAAATCATGCATAGATACAATAAAATGATCGGATAATAACCCTCAGGCTGCTAAGCGCTAAACACTGACCTTTTGCAGACAGTGCAGATTAAAATCAGACTGCACAGAACGTGCAGTCTGATCTTTGATCTTGCGTCGTCAACTTTTACATTGTGTACGCTCAAGAGGCCACATTTTCAGTCCGATACTCATGAAACTTAATCATAAGTAGGTCAGGGGTCAAATCATAGAAAACCTTGTGAACATTCTACAGGCCACTACACTTCAGTCCAATACTCGTGAGTGTTTGTCAGAAGCTTTGTTTTTGATGAAATCTTTGACGAGTTAAAAAATAGTGCATATCGGATCGAGAAGTAGATCACCAGGTCAAACCATAGAAAAACCTTGTGTACACTCTAAAGGCCACAATTTCAGTCCAATACTCATGAAAGTTGGTCAGAATATTTGTTTTGATATTTTATCACTTGAGTTTGAAAACGGGCCACATTGAGTTAAAAACTAGGTCACCAGGTCAAATATTTTAAATACCTTGAGTACGCTTTAGAGGTCACATTTTCAGTCCAATTATTATGAAAATAATAAATGATTACTGGGGTCATAAACTAGATCACTAGGTCAAATCTTAAAAAAATCTGCACTTTAGAGGCCATATTTCTTGTCAATACAAACGAAAGTTGGTCCGAATGTATGTCTGAATGATAACTAAGGTGAGATTGAAAACGTTTTGCATCGGTTAAACACTAGGTCACCAAGTCCAATATTGGGAAAACTTTGTGCACACTCTATAGGCCATACTGTTTGTCTAATACGCATAAATGGTTGTCAGAATGTTTGTTGTAATAATATCTACAAAAAGTTGAATAATAGGCTATATTTGGCCAAAAAGTAGGTCACTGAGATAAGTTCTAGAAAAGGCTTGTGTTCACTCTAGGGGCCACATTCTCAGTCCAGTACTCATGAAAGCTTGTTAGAATGTTTGTCACAATATCTCTGAAGAGATTGGAAACGGGTTGTGTTTGGTCCAAAGGCTCAGGTGAGCGACTTCAGGACTATTATGGCCTTCATATCATTGAAAGAAATGTACCTCATGCTGAATCTGAAATTAGACGCTAATTAAATGTGATGAAAGGCAATCAACTATGTATGAGCGGCGCCTGGATGACGGCGGTTTAATGCATTTTTGTGATCATCACAAAAATTATGGACCAATAAAATTCAGTTATTCATTACGTAGAGTGCATCTTGGAAGCTGAAAATTTACAAAAAGCCCAAAACTTCGACCCAGGTCAGACTATGTCGATATTTTTGCAGATGTATTTAGACCCCACCCCTCCCCTCCGTTTCACAGAACATGGCTCACATATTCAAGCCATAAGTTTACGTTAAATTGCAAAATGATGACACCAGTACATGTCAGTTTAAAGTTATTACGCAATGAGAGCGTTTACATGTTTCGTAATGTACAGACGTCAGAAACGTGGGCGATATTGCCTTGTCATTGTTCCCTATAGGCCCTGAGTTTGATTCTTACTCGAGGCGATAGTTTTTACGTAGGTGTTTCCTTTGGCAAGAAAAATCACAGCCCTAGTCTAGTAATGGTGTAACCAGAAAACCGCGAAAAATATTAAATCGATAAGTAAACCAACCACCAAGTAAACTAACCAATGAGTAAGTCAATCAATCAATCGATCGATCGATTAACTGATCATTCAATTGATGGATGGATGGATGGATGAATGAATGGATGGATGGATTGATTGGCTGGTTTGTTTTAGGCGGCTTTCAACATTATTTCAATCACATAAAAGCGACACCTTACAAACTCTTATGTATAATCTGATGATCTGATGGGGTTAAGTTAGTGCAAGGCTAGGCCATAAAGTCTTGCCGAAAGAAAGAAAGAAAGAAAGAAAGAAAAGGATGAAATAAATAAAGAAATAAAGAATCAACAATTACAACCATGAACTAAAACGAAAACTTTGACAATCGTATAATTTGAACATTACTTATAGTTGATACGTACCTTTCTTAGAGGTGGTACGAATAATTCCACAAAAAATATTACATAGCTGTCGAAATTACACGGCTTGTAAAACGGATCAGCCCCTTCGTTACAAACTATCTTTACCTTTCAGTAAACAATTAACGATATATTTTAAAGTACTTTCACGTTCCAATCCTAACTATACCACAAATGATACCTGTAGACGAATCTGTTTACACGTTACAGCTGCAGGCTTCACTGAACATCCGTTTGTAACACTTTTCGGCGTTCGCTCTTTACCAAACGACAAAAATTTGAGACTCGTCCAAATCGAAAGCATTTGCAGACGACACATTAAATATGGCTAGGATGATGAGATTTGTCTTAGAAGGGTAGTAAAACATTGTGGGGAAAGGAGAACATGCTGTTTACCAGCATTTTCTTGTATTCTTATATTGCTTCCAAAGACCGTCCACCCCAGTCGTTAACATACGGGATTGTGTGGTAAAGGGTTAACCCTTTACCAAACAATCCCGTGTTTTAACGACCACAAGGGAAAGATGCTTCTGAAAACATTGTGGGAAAGGGAGAAAATGCTGATAATGCTCATAGGGGTAACCCTTTACCAAACAATCCAATGTTTTAACAACCCCAAGGGAAAGAGATTTCTAAAAACATTGTGGGAAAGGGAAAAAATGCTGATAATGCTCATAGGGGTAACTGGCCAAACAATCCAATGGTTTAACAACCCCTGGGGAAAGAGGTTTCTAAAAAACATTGTCGGAAAGGGAGAAAATGCTGATAATCAGCATTTTCTCCCTTTCCCACACTGTTTTCCATCCTTTCAGAGACAAATCTCATAATTTAAGTAGCATGTAATTTTGTAAATTTGGATGATCATAAAATCATACCTTCTCGAAGGACTTCTATAAACAAATTTAACACCATTCTACAGTGTTCCAAATACAGTTAAAGATTAAAAGAGACATTGTTTAAATAGTTAATGAAGAAACGGATAGAAATGTAGATTGAGATTAGACTGCTCGGGCCCCGCCTTTTAATTCAATTCTTTACCACACAATCCCGAGTTTTAACGACCCTGAGGTAAGAGGTATTTGAAGACATTGTGGGAAAAGGAGAAAATGCTTGTAAACAGCATTATCTCCTTTTTCCACATTATTAATTATCCTTTCTGATACAAATCCCATCTTTCGTGTATCATTTTATTTTGTCGTCTGCAAATACTTTGAATATCGACCAGTCTAAGTTTTATTCGTTTGGAAAAGTGTTAAATACAACCGTCGGTAAATATTACTTTTTGTCGCATATCGGCCTGAACTAAATAAACTCAATATAACTATGGTGGCTTAAAATTGCCACCACTTAACACATTATTGTAGGAGATATATATTTTCGCGAAATTACGGGCGCCTATTAAGTTACTAAAAATATAATATGTATGGGTCATACTCAGGAGATAAGGGCTTAACCCTTTACCACAAGACAAAAATGTAGACTTGTCTTAAGGTCTACGGCCTCTAACTGATCGGCAAACATCGACATTTTCGTAAAGGCTATTCGGCCAATCTCAACAGCTTCCATCTTTTAATATAAGAGTTAGGAGCCGTAGACCTTTACTGAAAGTATTTGCAGACGACGTGGCTGAAATCACGTAAGTTGTCTTTGATATTGTACAAAATATTGTGGGAAAAGGAGAAAATGCTGTTTATCAGCATTTTCTCCTTTTTCCACAATGTTTTCAAGAGGCTTTAATCTCGGGGTTGTTAAAAATCGAGATTATGTGGCAAAGGGCTAACTAATGCATTTCCGCGATGCACGATACCAAGCAAGTCATCAAATAATTATGGATCCGTGAATCCGTTTTATCGAACAACCGGCTGAATCCTGAGATAGAATGATCCTTGGACATGCAGAAAATTGACCAACAGCAAAATGTGTCGACCCTGTTCAGCCTGCGTCGGTTAACCTGGGTCGATAGTCTTTGCAAATGCATTAAATTCTCTATTCACGGAGAATGGCTCATACACATGTATACATCGTAACATATATACTAAGTATTTTTTTTATCTTATGATGATATAGATAAATAATTCAACAAATCAAAAGTTTCCTGTTACCTCTAATTCCGCCTCTGACTGATCGTCATTCAATATATTAAACCCTATCAAAATCACAAAGCAAGCTGTTCCGCTCATTTAGTCTATTTATAGAAATGTATCGTGAAAATTTTCATCTTTTTTCGTTAATTTCAAATATTAAGTGGTTGTATAATAGGGCGATAATTCGTGTAAAAGTATTTATCTGTTTTTCATTAAGATAGAAAAAAGATCATCAAGATATATATTTCTTAAAAGGGTGAAATCCGACAAGATTTCCACGTGAATATCTACCATTACTATGTGGTATGAAGTGGCAGTTCTGGCAATATATGACCGCCATAATATAGCTACTATTAATTATTTTTCTGCGTAAAACAGTCAAACGATTATAGGCCACAGAGGAGATGAATAATTTAAATGTTGTTTGTTGTTATTTTTTGCAGACAAATTGTGTTTCACCTGTATTGGTTGATAAAATTTAAATGAGTGATCGGTATATTCCGTGAACCTTACTCCGGCAAGGTTCGTGTTCCAAACTGACTCGTTTACTATTTCTATGAGGGTCATTCTTCAGTTATTTCCCTTGATTCCTCTCCAGTGTTACACTGGTCCTGATAAGGGGATTACTTGGTTTTATCCTTGATTTTCTTGCATTGCACAGCTAGGTTCTTGAGATAATATTTAAACTAAATCTATTTAGATTGTTTTACAAATCGATATATAAGTAGTTCCTGATGACTAAGAATAGAATTTAATTTGAATTACATGGGGACCTTACACATATGTCATAAACCACATTATATCTATCTCAACATCCCCACGGGAACCAAGGGTAAAACCAAAGGAATACAGGTTAAAGGACCAATCTGTTATTTGGTTATCTTCAGTCTTTATCTGGCAAGGGAGATAATTTAACTTACAGGAATGGCCCCCATTGTCACAATATCTCATCTGACTCTATTCAACCACAAAAAAAAGGGGGGTCTTCACGGGAATGGACAAAAATGTGGCTTGGTGTAATATGTAATAGTGTAGAAATGCCTCAGTATACTGTATACAAGTTGGCTTCTTTACAAAAGAAGTCAGGAGAGGTCAGCATCATTGTTTTCCAATAGTTTATTGGCTTTTAATTTCAATATATTTTGGTACATGTAAACAAACAAGTAAAATCGGAATCTAAGTTGTAAGAACTTGTGGCCCGACCCCATTCACTTCATGAATAAAATATGTTTAAACTAACAAGTAAAAAAGCCGCCACGTAGAAACCTCATATGCTTTACATGACGCTCATTTGACCTTCTTGTCGCGTTTTCAAGTCGCATGATCTTGTCCAGCGGTACGGTCTTCTTTCTCTTTTTTTTTTTAACGAAATTCTTCTTATTTTTTCTTCTGCTTAGATTTATTTGCCTTAATGAAAAATTACAATTATTTGAGAGGTCATTTGCAGCCATGGCAAATTAATATAATAAATATTTTCTGAAATTCGTCACATAAAAATAAACCATGTCTATTTCCTGTTTCGGTTTTTTGATTTCGCTTTATTTACAAAACCATGACGAAACAGACTGTGTATCAGTACAATTTCGCAAGAAAAATGGATTTAGACAGCAAATTCTGTGGCAGTCTGCCTTTTAAACTCACCACTGTTGGAGAGGTCTGATGACCTCTCCAATTACTCAACAGAATTGATCTGTCGCTCGTGAAGATTCGTGTGTAGTCGAAAAATCCTTACGTCCGTCTCAAACATTAAGGTGTGTTTAACCCTGTACCAAAGACGGCTTTTGAAAATTTTGTTGGAAAATGAGAAAATGATGGTAACCAGCATTATCTCATTTTCCTACAATATTTTTTATCCTTTCTGAGACATGTCATCAAATGACTTACATTTGTCATCTGCAACAGCTTTTCATTTAGACACGTCTGAAATACAGCCGTTTGGTGAAGAGTTTAACTCTATCTGACGGCATTTTAGTCTTGTAAAAATGCAAAGTGTTTGTATACGAAAAATTATGCAGCTAACTCGACTGAATTTGTATCTGTAAGGATAGAAAAACATTGTTCAAAAAGGAGAAAATGCCAGTCAATTACATTTACTTATTGCACATTTTGTTCTCGAGTGTTAATCCTTAACCTGCTATATAAGCGAAAGAAAAAAAAACCAAAACTTTCAAGCCGCTAGTAAAAACCCAAATATTGCTATTTGAATTTTTTTTTTCGAGGGCAAATATCTCCTTATCGGACAACGTAGATCCAAGATCAGACTGCACGTTCTATGCAGTCTGATCTTGATCTACACTGTCACGCTAAGCAGGCTAAAGGTTAAATAGATAATGGAAACAGGACCGACAGGCTTGACGGAAACCACTCCGTTGTAAAACATGTTGTTTGTGAATGAATCTTCTGTTTTGCGCAAGTGTACTGTAGCACAAAATCTAATGTAGTCGTAAAGTGCCGTCTCGGATTAGCCTGCGCGGACTGCGCAGGCTGATTCGAGACGACGCTTTACGCAAATGTCCGAATGCCCCTTTTCGCGTGTTGCAGGCCAAATACTATCGATGCATGTCCTTAAATCAAGTCTAAAAGAAACGCGTCATAAATTTTAATGCGGGTTTCGCTTTTAAGCTCAAGGACTGAAAACTGGACATTTAACGGATGTAGAAACCTGAATTTAATACCAACCACTACCATCACCATCATCATCATCGTCGTCAATGGCGTCGTGGCCGCCATCATCATCATAATCATCATCATCATTATCATCATCATCATCATCGATGGAACGTATCTTAACATATTTCTTTTATTGATTCTTTGCCACACGATCCCGAGTCTTAAGGACCTTGAAAAAGGTTAACTATTTGTTTTCCTTTTCCACAATGTTTTCTACCTTTTCACAAAAATACCTTTACTTGAGCCATAGTTTGGTTGTCGTCTGCAAATGCTTTCAATACTGTTTAGTCCAAAGTTTTGTTTTCCCGCAGTGTTCTTCCATAAAATCAATAATTTATGATTATATTTCAGCTAGTTTTTTTAAACACATAACCTTATCTGGATCTCTGAATAGTACATGTATTTTGATTAACTATTATCCTGCAAGTTGTCACCTTTGCGAGCAGTGAATTCCAAAATCAATATACACTCGAATCTTGGTCTACACTGTTCGCAAAGTCACAAATGGTATTAGATGAAAATAAAGATTATTGTAAGGATGGAGGGGAGGATGGCCACGACCTCCCCTATCCAATATACGTGGCTAATAAAGTTTTTAAAAAAAGTTTTGTTCTTTGGTACAACGTTAAGGTGTTACCTAGATAATTTTTTTCCCTTTCCGTTAAAAAAAATGGACTTATCAATTCTGCATATATATCGAAACGTATTTTAACTGCATAAAGCTTGTCACGTGGTATTTCTCGTTGTCTGCGCATGTCATATTCTTCGAAGATTCGACCTGTCTGCTATGACGCATCAACGATCCCATATACTAGGGAAAAGTAGGGCGTATACCGAAGCTATTACCCAAGCCTGTACGGACTGTTTTAATAAATGGCCGGTGCATAGGTTACATGCAAGCTGATCATAGCTGAATAAATCGCACCAGGAAGCGTTTTATTGAGTAAACGTTTATTTCATTTTGAAATTCAAAGTAACGGTTATCGTTTTGAAAAGTAGTCCGGTTCTGTACCCAGAATGGCCAAATTAGATAGATGTGTATTTGTAGAATGCCATCTTGCGGGAGATAATGGGTATTTCTCTCTCTCTCTCTCTCTCTCTCTCTCTCTCTCTCTCTCTCTATATATATATATATATATATATAAAACTGCCGATCAAATGCTCGGTACAATTCGCAAAGTTTTGTTTGGCTTAGCTGTATAAGCTGGCTTTTTACCTACCTCATAGTATTAGTCTCGAAAGAATAAAAGAGTAATTTGCGATTGGTAGAAAATGTGAACATGTTTATTCTTCGGCCCTCTGCGTAGGCCTATTGGCGTGCTCGTTTATTACACTATTTTATTGAAAAGTTGCTACAGTTAATCTATACCCATGCAGCATCTATTCACACCTCAACAAATGTATAAAAGCCATACTCTGGCAAATTGGGGCTTAATGCATCTCCGTGACTCATTATACCAATCCAGCCATCAGGTAATTATGGATCCATAATAGCCACTTTTTTTAGCAATCCACTTAATCATGAGGTAGACTGGTCCTTGGCCATACAGAAAATTGACCATTGGAGAAAAGTTTCGGCCCAGGTCAGCCTGCGCGGACTGCGCAGGCTGACCTGGATCGATACTTTTCGCAGATACATCAAGCCCCCTTTTCACATAGCATGGCTCATATGTTAGAATCATTTTCTTGTACTAATCGACAAGTTGATATACTTTATGCATTATCCTTTAACCGAAACTATTTTGCATGTAATTTTAGACACACATTTTTTTTCAACAGCAGTTGCTCCTTTGCCAACGATGAATTGGATTGATATCCAACATTAAAAAAAAAAAAAAAATCTAATCCAAAATTTCAATTGTCAACAATATAAAAAATAATGAGGACAAACAGGCAATTGGTAGCGAGGTTACTTTTCACTGTTTCTCTTTATACTGAACCACAAAAGAGTTTCAATTTTCATTCAGTTTCAAGTGCCTCTTACGCCATCTAGCCTTTTCAATCATTTCTTTCCTGTTGTAACGATATATGTGAAGTAACATGGCATTTAATTTCCGTTCCGTCAAAAGACGAACCACCAGGAAAATCTAGGGCATATCTTCACTTTTTTTACGGTGTATAGCTGATACAGTTCAGTTAACTGCACCAGTAGTATAGTGGTCGAGTTGTTTCCAACAAAAGTTAAACAATGCTAATTTGAGTAACTAATTTGCATAAAAAAATTCTCATTTTTACGAGTAAGATTTGTATGACCTAGTTTTGCTACCGTAGTAGACTTTTTATTGATATTCATCTTTTAACCGGTTTTTAAAAGTACATGTATGCATATTAGTATTACATTAATACACCTTTATGGTTATTTGTAAAAGCAGCAAGTTGTGTTTGGAGAATATTGTGCGACGTACTGGTAAAAGAAACTTCAGAGAAGCATCGACAGTTGTACTGTTCGCCGTGATGTTACTGAAATAATGTTGAAAATTTTGTTAAAAACCATAAAAAAAAAAAAAAAAAAACATATACACCGTCCCGAAACAAATGATACATTTCCTCCGATTAAATTAAGGAATGAAGAGAATTTTTATTTTTTCATGGAGGTATGAAAAAGAAAAAAACCAATCACACTGTGTGATTAGGTTTTTTTTTCATACCTCCACGAAAAAATAAAAATTCTCTTCATTCCTTATAATTTAATATTACAGATTACATACACCCACGGAAATAATTCAAACTGCATTCATTTTCTTTATTTTTAAATCTAATGTTGGAGTTTCTAAAGCCCCTTCCACTCATATTTGTATGGCGCAAGAATACAATTGGGAAGCAGTTTTCAGATCCCCAATACTGAAAATTAACCAATAAAACGAAAGTAAATGAACACGGCAGTATGTAAGACTCGCACTGAGTAACCTTCAGCGAAAGTAGTTCCGGCATAACGTGATTTTTTTTTCATGGAGCTATATAAAATTTTTTCAGCCAATCAGAACTCGCCAATATTCATGAAAACAACTGATATTAAATTATTGCTGAATATATGGATTTGGCTTTTGAGATTTTAAGTTAAGAATAGATATGTGTCATGTTCTGTGTAAAGGTGGTTTAATGTATCTGCAAAAAGTATCGACCCAGATCATTCAGCGCAAGCTGGCCTAGATCGAAACTTTGCTATTGGTAAATTTTCTGCTTGACAAAGGGCCATTCAATTAGATTTATTTGGTTTTTCTTTTTGACAACTCATTTTCATATTTTAAAAATCAATGTTTGTAAAAGACAGCCGGCTCTGCGTCGTGCATGACTCTTGCTTTCCTTTCACTCAATAATTGTAGAGAGAAAACAACACGATATTCGGTTGAAAAAGCTACATGTTTCAACTTAGATACAGTCTACGTAAGCAATATAATTAACTAGAAAGTTAAACATCTTCGAAGAGGAAACTCTCTTGTGGCAAGAGTTCGACCACATTCAAATGATGGTTTCCTGTTCGAAGATATGAAATTTCTATAATACATGAGCTGTGCTCTCTGAAAAGGGGATTCTATGTATTTGCAAAAAAGTATCTACTCATGTGAGCCTGCGCGAATTGTGCAGGCTGACATGGGTTGAATCTTTTCGTCATTTGTAAATTTTCTGCGTGGCAAGGGAACATTCTACCTCCAGATTCGGTCGATTGTTAGGCAAAATAGATGTTATGGATCAATCATTATGTGACGACTTGCTTGGTAATGCATAACGGAGATGCATGAATCACCCTTTTGCCAGAGCATGGCTCATATGTCCAATATCACATATTTATTTCAACGATTTCCTGGTGGTGACTTCTTATTTTATGGCTCATTCCTCCCTGTTCGCAATTCATACTTCAACTTTTAGAAATATTTTTCTGTATAGAACTGAGGTGCTACTTAACGATTCACACTTCACAACGCACAGTTCACACTTAATACTTCGCAGTTCACAAGTCACACTTTCTGTGTAAACGATAGGGTGTAAACAGTGAGATAGCAAGATTGAAGAATGAACTATTAAATGAGAGGTCATCACTGGGCCCTAGTATATTTTTTAAAGTGTGGTTTTGTATGCCCATCTTCTTCTTAATATTTTTTTTCAGTAAAATGGCACCTCTTGGAAATAATGAACACCAATTTACGTTTGAATTTTGAAAATGACCTTGAAAGGGAGAACAAAAGCATTTTTCAAAAATACGTATGGAAAGACGAAACCTTTTGAAACAGTTTTTTGGAAAGCAACTAGTAATGAAAACAAACCATGGCTATACTTTCTTATTTCCTTTCGTTGAACTCTTCCAGGTAAAAACATATTTAGGCTTCCTACAATGACCATGCTTAAACAAAAATCAATGTCATCATCCACGTCCTATCAAATGCAAACATTTACACAGACAGAGGCAAGTCTCATTGCGATTAAGTGTCGAACAGGTAAATTTAAGCTTTCATTCCTCATTTGTTATTCTCGTTATTGGTTGGTTAACGGTGTGTCTTCGTTACGTCGCCTTGTATGTCCTAATTATTTTAGGCTGTCTCGCGAGACTTGTTCATTTTCCTACCAAATTTGCACAAGAGCGCTTAAAGAGAGACAACTCACTCTATTGCACCAGCGATAATAAAATTCTTACGAACAAAGTCCGTAACAAAGAAACAAATTAACAAATGCATAGCAGAAATGCAGGATTCGAACTTAGAACGCCCGGACGGAAGCCCAACACCATAACCACTGAGCTATAAAGAATTCTCCCTAACGCAGTTGTTAGGTATTGATTTTATACGGGAAAGCTATGCAGTAAGGAATCTGTCAGTATCATGTATATAAACAATACTTAGTTACTTTAACTTTGACAGAAATGTTTCTTCATTAGCAGCTGAACCCTGTCTTTGTTTGAGCCTTCAAAAAAGTTTGAATTTATTAAATAGATTGCGAAATGTTCATATCCCAAATAGACAGATACAGAGATTATTTGAGTGTTCAATGGCAATCATAAAAGTGACACTTGCAAAGATATACAGCACGAATGGAACAAATCATTATATAACTGTTGATTGTGTTGTAACATTGGGGATATCATCACAAACGTTCAATGGTTTCACATGTTTCAAGGAGATTGTGTTTTCTGTTAGATCTCTGACAATTAGGCCCTTCATGACATACTTTCTGTAACTTGGATTGAATATGCAGAAAGCAATGGGATTGACAACGCTGTTCAAGTAAGGCGACCTTAAAGCCAGTTGATGCCAGGCATTCAGCTCACTTTCTGATGTGTTCTTGAGAGTTCTAGAAACGGCAATTATGAAATATGGTATGAAACTGAGTACAAGGGCTAATGATACTGCGGCCATCATGACACTGATACTGGCCTCTGTAAATTTCGCTTTTTCTTTGTTCCTGTTTCTGAAGGAAGGTTGGTCTCGATTAACTTGACTCGATTGTCGTCTGGAATTTTTCAGCAACGTGTGTAAAATCATTCCGTAAGCAGTCATGAACGTGAATATTACCATTACGATAATAATGGCTTCCACTGCATTAAATATCTTCTTTACGAGTAGTAATTCAGAGTCTTCCGTGCTCGTGCAGTAATGTCCGTAAAGAACTTTGTGAACAAGTTCAAAGCTGCCGTTGTTGATGCCATTGTGAGAGCTCACATTTGCTACAGATGCCAACTCATTTATTGTCCACGTCTTGGAATAATTTTTGATATCATGCTTTAACTCTACTGGTACTGAATCGTATGTAAAAAAGTCGCAAGAAGATACGACAAAACAAAATAGTAGAACCACGACAACAATTGGCTTCACCCATGTGGTCTGGAGCTGTCTAGCAAGTGGTCTGCAAACCTTTAGATATCTGTCGATGGAAATGATCCACAGGACTAAAACAGAAGCCGAAATGAAGGAGTGAACGCAAAAGTACATTAATTTACACAATATAGAACTCGTAAAATAAACGTTCACAGCAAGATCTGCCATCGAATTGAACGACAGAATACATACAATTAGGTCTATAACACCAAGGTACTGTATAAAGACGGATGTAGAACTTTTCCTTCTCTGTGCAGAATAAAAACGTATAGTAACGCTATTACCAACAATTCCTAGGAAGGCAAACACGACCAACAATGCCATGACGGGCAAATAAGCGATCAGTTTGTCACGATGAATTACTGGAAGAAGAGCAGAATCTTCAATTGTTTCGCTGTTGTTCATTGTTAAACCCTACAAATTATAAACACTGTAAATCAGTCTGCATATATCACAGAGAAATGTTCTTTGACATAGAGACTTAATGCATCTTAAAAAGTATCGACCAAGTCAGCCTGCAGTGTCTGCGCAGGTTGACCTGAGCTAAAACATTTTCTTCATATCCATGGACCAGTTTACCTCATGATTCAATTGGTTCTTAGAAATGGATTTTATTGATCCTTAATTATGTGATGAATGGCTTGGTATAATGCTTTGAATTCCTTTCTGCCAGAGCATGGCTCACAGAGATGCATTAAATTCCTTTTTGCCACAGCACACCTCAAGTAAATATGCATAAGCTTGAAGAATGTAAGCAAAGGCACGTGTAATACATTTGTCTTAAGAAAAAAAGGGTCTTATTGAAACCAAATACAGAGACCATATTCAAAGTTCAACAACAGTAGGCATTCTCAACAATTTTAATCGTTAACATTGATTCAAAGGCAGTCATGAAGCTTAGGTGGACTGCGAAAATGGTTGAGAGCTCCACTGCATCAAAATCCTAACTAGGACTTGCAATTCTGTGTTCCTTGTTTTTCTGAAGATATTTTCCATGAGAAAGTTTTTGAGCAACATCACATCGCTGATGATGGTAGCATTGTATCTGATTTTGTTTTAGGAACCACATCTTCTAAAGCCTTAGATATAGCACTCATTCTGGGATGTAAAATGGGCGATTTGATCGTAGGTGATAATCAGATCAAGAGTGCATCAATATTTACCTATTCACTCCGTCAGCAAACCAAATTCCCATTTACGATTTACTTTTTACTGGCATGTCTATGACCTTTGAAAATAAGCAAAACACCTTATGTTAAATATGTGACCGTTACGTCGAGAAACGTTTACTTAGGTGAAATAAAGTAAGATAAATGCCATGCTGTTTTGACAACAGTAGTACTAATGTAACTAAGGCTGCCGATTTAGAGTTGAAAAGTCACCTAATATTATCCTGTCTTTTCTTCCATTTGTGTGTGGAAGGGAGGAGGGAAGGGGGTATTTGAATTTGAATTTGATTGTTTTCTCTGAAAACTTTATTAAGAAATGTTCGAAAATCTTACCATAATGTAACTGCCAGTGACTGTAGTATTTTGCCTGTAACAGTATGTATTCTGGGACCGGAAGTTATCTAATAAAGAATTAAGGAAGCAATACAAGTGGATAAAAAGCAAGATATGACATAGATAGATATAAATGATACATACGTTTTTTCCCCCAAGAACTGGGCTTCGTGTAGCGTTTATAATGATAGTTTTTGCTGCCACTAGAGTCACTTCTCTGAAACCTGATGACAACAAAGGCCTTGTTTGCAGAATAACAGAACACGCACTTCCGATTGTTCTCGCGACAGAGTCTGATCGTGAATGTTGAGGTAAAGTCTTGACACTTGTATTTTGATTTTTTTTTCTTCCGTTCCGAGAACATGTGAGCTCTCAACTTGAGTCATGTGCGATAGGAAACTTTAACTCTTTACTAAACGACAGAATTTTGATTGGCCCAAATTGCAAGCATTTGCAAGTGATAAATTAAATGCCATTAGAATTATGGGAGTTGTTTTAAATAGGGTAGAAAACATAGTGGGAAAAGGAGAAAATGCTGGTTACCAGCATTTTCTCATTTCCCAACAATCTTTTCAAAAGCCTTATTTCTATGGGTCTTTAAAACTCGTGATTGTGTGATTAAGGTTCAATGTGGTTTGTAGTTTTTTTCTTTTTACATCATGCAACCAATATTCTCACGTTCTAGAGTGTGAATTTAACATTTTAGAACCATAGACAGAACGGTGCAGATCAAGATCAGACTGCACAGAACGTGTCATGCCTTTAATATAAAAACCGAGCCGAGCCCAAGTAGCTCAGTCGGTAGCGTACAGGAATTGCGAACATAAGGTCGCTGGTTCGACTTCCGGCTTGGCCAATTTCTTTCCGAGGATTGATGATAGTCATTATGACACGATTTATTCCTCTATCACCGCTGACCATTGTTTAGATAATGGTTATGTGAGCATGGATAGGTGTACAGGCCGCCGCGATGTAGCTGGAACAATGTTAAAGGATTACGACCCCTAACTCATCGATAATTATCGTGTAACATCGACATTTCCGTAAAGGCTATTCGGCCAATCTCGGCAGCTTCCGTCGTTTAATATGAGAGTTAGGAGCCGTAGACCTTAAAAAGGCGTTAAAGACCATACAGTCAATCAATCAATATAAAAATCTTTCTGTGTTTCAGTGAATTGATTTTCAGCCTTCGTAAGAGTTCAATCTGTTATATTTGGCGCTGATAGGGCTAAAGATATGTGATAAATGACTCTTTACGCTTCAGACATACAACATGAACCCAAGATTAGACTGCACGTTCTGTGCAGTCTGATCTTGACCGTTACTGTCCGCAAGAGTTCTATCTATCGCGATTAGCAGCTAAAGTTTAACAAATTTCGGTTTGTAGTTTCCCATAAGATCAAAATGGTCTTCCACAAACAGCTGCATGTTGACGCGTATTCGAATTTTGTTGGGGTGAGCCCGGCCGGGTAGCTCAGTGCTTAACTTACCCGACTCACGACCGGGTGGTTGGCGATACCCGGTAGCAGGATACTTTCTTTCCGGCGATTTTTTGCCTCTCAACTGTGATTCATTTGAGGAAAGCAGTCGGTGGCTTGCAAAGAAAGTTGTGTCAGTACTGTGTGGGAAAGCCAGTAAACACATGCACAGGTGCACTGGTCTCCTTGATATGACCTAAACTGTTTCCAATACATACAAATTGTTGGGTTGAAATTTAAGTTGCCTTTGCATTTTAAACCGTTTCACAGTCGTAGTTCTTTACACTGCTTTTCGGGGACTAAGTTTGTTAAAGTTTAATCCTAATTTTAGTACATTGATTATGCAGGAAATTCGTCCACCTTTATCAGTGACTCTCGATGATTGCGTTCGGAAAACGTATAGTAATTTCAGTTGCCTTTGCATTTTAATCAGTTTCACAGTCGTAGTTTTTTGTAAACACTGCTTTTCGGGGACTAGCTTTGTTAAAATTTAATCCTAATTATAGTACATTGCAGGAAGTTCGTCAAACTTTATCGGTTAATCTCGATGATTGCGTTCGGAAACCGAATTGTAATTGAGCCATGCTCTGTGAAAAGGGGGTATAATGTAGTTGCAAAAGGTATCGACCGAGATCAGCCTGCGCAATTCTGTTCTTAATCATCAGGAACTACGTATATACATGTATCGATGTGTAAAACAATCTAACTAGTTTTACTTGAAATATTATCTAAAGAACATAGTTGTTCTGTGGAAGAAAATCAAGGATAAAAACTAAGTAATCCCCTTATCAGGACCAATGTAGTACTGGAGAAAAATCAAGAGAAATAACTGAAGAATGGCCCTCATTGGTCTACCTCATCATTAAGTCGGTTGTAAGACCAGATGAATTTTATAGATCCATAATTATGTTAAGCCTTGCCATAATGTGGAGATGTATCAAACCCCGTTTTCACAGTGCATGATTCAACTGTTTCAACTGGTATGACTTCCTATGATAAACTGTTGCCAATGTGATAGGCATTAGACAGGATGTAGGGGTGCTTGAGTAGGGCTTTTGACAGGATGCTGCGGTACTTGTGTAGGCACATCAGCCTTCGCTGAACTATTTCTACTGAAATGACAATTGCTTCAGTCTGAACGTCTGCGCGTTTTTCTTGTTTGTCTCACTTGCTCTTTGTTGCGACTGTGCTTATCAGCCAGCCAGAATAGCTCAGTTAGTGGAGCAGTTCATTTGTAAACATCAAACCTTGTGCCATTGGAGGGTTTCGATTCGGTCCAGGGTTTTGGCAGGCCAGCCAATATAACTGAAAATTCTAAAAAGGGAGTTTAATGCATTTGCAAAAAGTGTTGATCAGCGTAAGCAGTCCACGCAGTCTGAGATGGGTTGACACTTATTGCCATTTGTAATTATTTTTTTGCTACCGAGGGACTATTCTACCTTATCTTTCAGTGGGTTGTTAGGTGTAATTGGTTTTATGGATCCATAAGTATGTGATGACTCTTTCTATAGTACATCACGAAGATGCATTAAGCCCCCTTTTGCCAGAGCATGGCTCATTTATTTTTGACTAATTTTGTTCTGATATCGCCTTTGGTGTTCCACTCTTTCGCAAAAAAATAATTGAGCCATGCTCTGTGAAAAGGGGGCTTAATGCATCTGCGAAAAGTATCGACCCAGATCAGCCTGCGCAGTCTGCGCAGGCTGACCTGGGCCGAAACTTTTCGCTATTGGTAAATTTTCTGTATGTCCAAGGACAAGTCTACCTTATGATTAAGTCATTTGGTAAAGAGAGTGGCTATTATGGATCCATAACTATGTGATGGTTTGCTTTGTATAATGCATCACGGAGATGCATTAAGCCCCCTTTTGCCAGAGCGTGGCTCGTATCTTCTGTTAAACTTTCAGCTTTATGGTCATGATACCTAGGAATGTAATGGGCGGTGTACATGTATATCCAATATCTAACTGGACACTCTGTTGAGTCTGATCTTGGTCTACAACGTCCGCAAAAGCTATTATCCCTTATCCTGCTATATATGTGAACTGAAACTCTCAAACCGATCGTAATAACCCAAATTGTACTATTTCAAAGTTTTCTTTTCTTTTTTTTTTTTTTTTTTTAAAGATATCCCTTTATCGGACTGTGTAGATCTAAGATCAGACTGCACGTTCTGTGCATTCTGATCTTAAGCTACACTGCCCGCAAAAGGTCTTTGAGTCGCGCTTAGCAGCCTAAGGGTTAAGGTAGCTCACTGCATTGAAGGAGTTAGCCAATACAATCTAGTTGCAATATTCGTCGAAATAGATCAAAACGCGTGACTGTTTATGCTGAAAACTTCCGCTTCATACTTCCTTTAGTTATATTGGGGATGCCGCGTTGCTCGGTGGTGAAGCTGTATCACTCGCAAGCCAGAGGCACCGAGTTTGAGCCTTGCTTAAGGCGCTGGGTTTGGAAGGGGCTACTTTTGGACACTTAAGGGTCCTTGCCTTATATTGGTGGAACCGTGGACACACATAAATGAGGTGATAGTCCTATAGACAGAAATTATGTTTAAAGTGGCGTAAAACACCATTGAAACAATATATTATTTATGTTGAAGCAGTTTATTTAGATCCACTGGCCAAAAGTCAACGAGCTTATGTCAAGGCCCCATTACCGTTGTGAGTGAATACGTGCGTGCGTAAACTGTCATTTCAAACATGTAATTTTCTGAAACTACCCATCCAGTTTTGATCAAAATGATCTCACAGTTGCCTTCTTTAGATTTCTAGAAAGAATTCTATTCGGATAAAAACTCTGTTTGCCATGGCAAGAACACTGAAATATATTGAAACTCTATAAAAACCTTCTTGTCCAAAACCATAAGGCCTACGGCTGCCAAATTTTGGACTAAGCTTCATCTAATGGACTTCTATCAAGATTATTCACATTATAACCCTAAGGGTCAGCGAAAAGGAGAGACTCAGAAACTTCCACAATTTATGTAAGAGTATTTTCTTTTTACAATGCTGTACACCCAATCATGAAACTAACTAAAACTGATAACATAACAAGAAGGATGCATGGCAGAAAAAAATAGTGTTTTGACAGTATTGAAAACAAAGTTGATAAAAAAGGACCAAGTGCTTTTTTACAAGCAATTACTTCTTTTAGCACGGTTGTTCTTTTTTTTTCAGTACAAGAGTACTGGCCCGACCTTGGTGGCCTGGACGAGCTAGGACCACTTTTTCTATATAGCGTAAATGATTACATGGTTCAAATTTTCTTAAACCATAAACCTTGAAACAAATAGAGGATATTTGTTTTTTTTTTTTGTGAAAGATTGAAATTTATTTCATCGAGTGAACATCATCGGTAATATTTTCACTAGTGGCTGCGTCACTCGTGAAAATATTACTGATGATGTTAACTCGATGAAATAAATTTCGATCTTACAGTGGAAAAAAATCTACTTATTTCATGCTTGTGACCCTTTCCTTTTTTGTTGGGACTTTCATCAAAATCTAGTACAGTTGTTTTCGGTAATTCCCCGTGACGTACCCCTCTCATATAACAACGCATTACAGTATTACGTAAAGCGTGAGAAATATAGGGTAAATACGCGTAAATTACGTCATATTTTCGTCTGGTTGAATGGCACGCACTTTTTACCTAGGTAACTAGTGCGCGGGAACTGCCGTTTCCGCCTTCAATTGAAGAGTTACGGAAACATTTATGGTAAACTCCACTGTTCGTAACAATGAATTATCAAACCTTTTATTACACATCATTATTTCCCGATAGACCACCGAAAAGCGTGAAACAAAGTATGACAATATTTGCCTATTACCGTACAAATACGACTTTTCAACGGAAAAGCAGTCGATTACATTTCTTAAAATATTTTTTATTCTTTTTGATTGTTCTGTTACTTGCACCTGGAAACATTTATGCCATTTTGTATCGTGTTTGCTAATGTCATTTTAACCATGGATTGTACATGTACATAAGCCCGTGAATACTCACTGTAACCTTGTTGTCAGTTGGAGTTAATAGAATTTTAAAAAATGAAATATAAGAGTTTAATCGAATATCAAAACTTGAAATGTGAAAAAAGTATTGATGAAGAGACCAACTCGTACAGTTTACCAAAATACAACTTAGATATCTTATTTGAAACAAAAGGGCATATAGCCTATAAGGACTGCAGAACCCATGATCTGTGAAAAGTGGGTCTGATGCATCTGCAAAAAGCATCGATCTAAGTCAGCACAGGCTGACTTGAGCCGAAAAGTTTTCCATTTCGTAAATTTTCTTGCATGTCCAAGGAGGATTCTACCCTAGGATTCAGTTTGTTGTCTGACAAAATTTAAATACATGGCATGTATATTTTCAGATGAAAGTTACAAAAGGAAGCGTTTCAAAGACAACTATTTACCAAGATTTGGTTGCCAAATTTTTGTTTCAAACCAAAAGTACTTTTAATTTTATAACTTGTAAATGCTTTGAAAGGGTGATACGCAAATCACAAGCTTAGTCAACGGGCCATGTAGCGTTGCTAGGTATATCTTGACTCTTTACCGTTAATCAATTTTCACTGTTCAGGATCTGCACGTCTGCAACTTCAATCTTAATTATAACTACATAAGTCTCTTGGTTTGCATCGTACGCATAATGCCTCGCTTTTTTCTTTTGCATTGTGTATTTAATTTTCGATATTTTGTGCTCTAAGAATTAATTAGTAATACCATTTATTTATGAAACAGTTTGTCGTTGTTAACGTTTTATTACTGCGTTCTTTTCTTTATATCTGCTGAAATTTTTGTATAAATACCTTAAGCTATTAAATATGAGTTCAGTTCTGTTTGGCGAAACAAGTCTTCATGTCTTTACCCCGACATAAGATTTGGATCAAGTGTCACAAACCAATTCAATCACAGTTCCAAAATAAAGTTACGAACATTATGATTGGCTAGCCATTTAGGATCAGTAGTTGAATTCTTTTACAGTGTAGAAAACTGTCGAGTTTTTCGGACAATAAGCCGCTGCACTGTATAGGCCGCACCCTTTCATTTAACCATTTCAGAAATAATCGTATTATAACTGCCGTTAATGAATGAATGTTTGAACTTTCATCACGATTTCCTGTCTGTCTCATGTTTAAGAGACGTGCTCTCTTCTGTATGCATTTTGTTAATGAAACTCTTCATAATATATTTTCTATAACGTGGATTGAATATACAGAAAATGATGGGATTGATAATGCTGTTCAGGTATGGCGACCTTAAAGCCAGTTGATGTAAGGCACTCAGTTCGCTTTCTGATGTTTTCGTCAAAGTGCGAATACTTGCAATAATAAAGTATGGTATGAAACTAAGTACATAACCCAGTGTTACCGTCGCCATCATGGCACTGATGTTGTCCTCTGTAGATTTCCTTTTTCGTTTATTAATGTTGGTATTTCTGTCTGTCATATATTTGATCTCACCTCGACCTAGTGAATGAGTATTATAGCTGTTATTCGTGTGAGGAGATGTAGAACCAATAATGTTAGGCATGGAAATTGACTTTTCGGATATTACACATATAATTCCTTTAGGTTCAGCCTTTGTACACATGTGTTTGCTATTGTCTTTGATTTGTGTTTCATTAAAAATGTAACAGGCACGTCGTTTTGAATTTTTCAGCGACGCTTGTAAAATTTTCCCATACGCGATCACGAAGGTTAAGAGTACCACTCCAGTAACAATGACCTCGAAACCATAAACCATCTTTACTAGGTGCTGAACTTTTGTACTTTCTGTAATTGTGCAGTAATGTCCATAAAGATCCACTGGAACAGATTCCATACTGTTTTTGTTGGTGCCATTGTTAGCGGTTATATTTGCCACAGATACGATTTCTTGTGTAGCCAAAGTCCTGGTATAATTTTGGAGATCAAGTTTAAGCGCTACTTGAACTACATCGTATCGTAAAAAGTCGCAAGTAGACAGGACCATAGAAAATATTACGACAGCTACAACAATTGGAAGCACCAGTCTTGTTGCTAGCTGTTTACCCTGTGGTCTACAAACCTTAAGATACCTGTCGATGGATATGATCCACAAGACTAAAATCGAAGACAAGATGAACGAATTGGTGAAAAAGTACTGAAGTTTACACCATATAGAAGTAGTAAAATATACATTCACAGCAAGAACTGCCACTGAACTGAAGGAAAGAACACACACAATTAGGTCTATCACACCAAGATACTGTATCAACGCGTATGTAGAACTTTTCTCTCTCTGTGCAGAATAGAATCGTATGGTGAAACTATTACCCACAATTCCTAGAATGGCTAAAACGGCCAACAGTATCATGACCGGAAAATAAGCCATGAGTCTGCTACGATGAATTTCTTGAAGTAGAGTAGAATCGTCAAAGGTTGTGTTGCTCTTCATTGTTATATCCTACAAATTATACACATTATGAATCATTTTGTAAACGTTTAAAGTGCCAGTAGCCGCCAAAAGTAAACAAAGCAGGCGTTAAAGAGTTTTAAATCATATTATTTAAAAGTATGGGAATTATTGTGAAAATGACAATCTGTTATTGTATGATCGGTCCAAGTGTTAGTCACTGGCAGAGGAGTTAGTTTGAAAACTAGATTAAAACCTGTCAGGCCATTCTATCTTTTGTTTACTTTTTGGCTGATCTTAAAATTTATTTTTCTGCCAGCAACTAACAGGTGGACGAGAACATGACAACTACATCCAGTGCATCAAAAATCGAACAGTTTTTTTCTATGAAAAATTTTGAGAGCACTATCCAAATACTGATGCTGGTGGTGTTGTATCTGGCAACTGTTGTTGGAACAATCTCTTCTATAGACTAAATCAAAGACATTACATGTACTCCGGGGTATAAAAAGGACGATTTGATTACCAGTGTTCGTTTTCACCAACCGTTCTTAAGAATGTCAGTCTTATTCTCAAAAATTTTCTAAATGTGAAAGTAGCACAACTTCTGATTGGCTAAACCGAAAGTAGCACAACTTTTGATTGGCTAAACCATTCGGTTTAGCCATTCAGAAGTTGTGTTACTTTGACATTTAGAAAATCTCGGAGAATGAGACTAAGAATGCTTTTGGGCTTGGTGAATACGTACCCCGCTGGTATACGTAGCCTAATAAACGTATCAGAAAGCGGATCAGTTCGAAATTCAATTACTTCATCAGCCAATCAAATTTACGGTAACTATTTGTTTTTCATAAACGTGTCATTATTAAGGCGATGTTATCCGAGCAAAACAATGTAGACTTGGAAACAAAGCAAGGCATCTATTTCAATCAATTTCCTGTTTACGAATTCTTTTATAAGTATGCCATTAACGGGGAGTTTATTGTTTGAGGACACGGCAAGCTTCGAAAAAAGTGTATGTATGTGCCAACTTTTGTCTGATTCCAGACTGCATGAATATTAACCTAGAAACAAAGACAGACATTTTATCTTGAATCTGCCCCCATGTCGTCGAGAAACGGTCTTTTCGTAAGGTAATTTCTTTCGAAAACATGGTTTCGAACAAAATCTAGTTCACTTTACTAAGTCATGCTCTTGCAAAGGGGGTGTAATGCATATCCATGATGCACTATAAAACGTAAGTCATCAGATGACTAGGGACCCATAAAATCCGTTTATATAACAACCAACTGCATCATGTGGTATACTGGTGACTTGACATGCAGAACATTTACCATTTGTAAAAAGGTTCGACCCAGGTCAGCCTGTGCGGTCTGCGCAGGCTGACCTGGTCCATGCTTTTGTAGGTGCATCAATCCCCCTTTTCACACTGCATGACTCGGTAAGGTGAAATACATGTACATGTAGATTTGGTTTAACACCATGTTTTTTGACGACAGTAGCGGTAACAGTAGAGCGTGTGCCGATTTATAGCTGAATGGTAAAGCTAAATGATAAGGTAACCTAATATTATCCTTTCTCTTCATGCTGTGACGAGATATTTGATGATTTTACAAAACACAATCAAAATAGTGCAAAACTGTGACCGTTTTCTATCTTCCAGCCACTATAGTAATGTCCATGGACAGAAATTCAAACAAGAAGGTAAAACTTTACTAGGTTATTTGGTAGAGAAGTAAGGAAACAATGCTATTTTGTAAATTTAAGATATACAATAAATAGACTGATGTAAATGATACGCACGTTTCTCTATTCCAGGGCTGGACTTCGTATATCGTTGATAAAAAGTTTTTGCTGCAGATACAGTCCCTTTTCGAAAAAATGACTAAGATCTTTCTGAGAAAATAACGGAGCTTGTGAGCTCGCATGCGTACAGTCCGGTCGTGTATGATGGCGTGATGTCGTGGGTGATTAACATAGAGGTTTATACTTTTCTCTCGAATGAAACAAAGTAGTACTCTAAAGTACTAAAGGTGTGGAGTCACTCTCTCAACGCCATAACCGGAAACAGGACCGTTTCCTGACGGCACAGATCAAGCTTGATCATACTGCACAGAACGTGCCGTCCACTTGTTGAATCAGGCTTATAAGTTATTTTTTCCCCGAGTTATATTTAAAACCGTGAAAAAGAGTATGAGTTTATAAATTTGGCGTTAATCATACACTCAAGTCGCAATATCCGACTAAGTCGATCAAAGCACTTGACTTTCGCACCAGAATTCTTTGAGCTGTGTTGGGCCGAACCCAGTAGTGCAGTTGGTACTTGGTAGCGTATAGGACTTGAGAGGACGGGGGGGGGGGGGGGTGTCGCTGGTTCGAATCCCCAGCTCGGCCAATTCTTTCCTAGGACTGCGAAAGGATTGATTCCTCTCTCTCAATGCTGATCATTGTTTCGACGATGATTATGTGGAAAAGCAGCCAATGGAATGGGAAGAAAATTGTGCTACATACTGGGAAAAGAAACCCCAGGAAAGCGTGGATAGGTGCACCGGCCCTGTAATAAACATGAAATAATGTTAAACAAACAAACAAACAAACAAACAAACAAACAAACAAACAACAAATTGATTAATGGTGGATACGCTCCAGGGTTCAGTGGGGAAGGTGTGGCATTCGCAAACTTAGAAACCAGGTTCTATCCTCATTTATGGGGCTTTTGGAATTGGCCTTGGGCAGGACCTTGAAGAGTTCAAGCCTCATACTGGTGACACCCAGAACGCAATGAATAAGCAAACTGCCGTTGTAATATGACGTAAATGACGATGAAAGCAGCGTAATACAGTTCAATCAATGAATCAGTCAATCATGCAGTCAGTCAGTCAATCAATCAATCAATCAATCAATCAATCAATCATTCCTTAACAAGACGATAAAAATTGTTCAAATTGAAAGAATTCGCAGACAAGAATTAATTGTGACTTGTATTTCCGTGTTTGTCTTTGAAAGGGTAGACATTGCTTTCAAAGTCTTTTTCCTCAGCGTTTTAAAGCAAAGGGTCGTTTGGCAAAGGTTAAATCTGGGACAGTATTCATCAATCGGCATTCTGCTAATTATTTTCAAGAATTTCTAAATTTCAATTTACACCCTACAAGGAAAAAAAAAAAAAAGGTATGCTTTACTAGCTAAATTAAATGAGTCGTGCTCTATCAGAAGAGGGGCTCAATTCATCTGCAACAAGTATCGACTGAAGTCAGCCTGAGCAGTCCCCGCAGGCCAACCAAGTTCGAAACTGTTTGCTACTTGTATATCTCTTGCATGTCCAAGGGCCATTCTTCCTCCAGATTCAGTGAATTGTTAGTCTAAATGGATTTAAAGTATCACATAATATTTCAAGTTTTCCGGTAGGTTATCGAAAAATATCTGTGAAATATTTTTCAATATTTCATGGTTACGACTAGTGAAAAATACCGATTTTTATATTCTAACTCTTCAATTGAAGGCGGAAACAGTTGTTCCCGCGCAATGGTTACCTAGGTAAAATGCGCGTGCCCCTCAATCAAATGGAAATATGACCTAATTTACCCTACATTTCTCGCGCTTGACGTAATATTGTAATGTGTTGCTATGCAGAGGAGGTACGCAATGGGGAATAACCGAAAAGAACTGTTCTGGATTTTGATGTAAGTTTCTCCCAAAAAGGGTTACAAGCATGAAATATGTAGAATATTTGTTTTTTTCCGTGAAAGATCGAAATTTATTTCATCGAGTGAACATCATCAGTAATATTTTCACGAGTGGCTGGCTGCGCCACTCGTGAAATATTACCGATAATGTTCACGAGATGAAATAAATTTCGATCCTTAACCAAAAAAAACAAATATCATCTATGTCTGTGATTACTTGCTTGGTATTTATAATGCATCACGGAGATAGCTTAAACCCACTTTTGATAGCGCCGCTTATGGTTGACACCAAATAGGAACAGTTGATGAGTGCGGATGATGAAATTCTAGAAAATGATGTGATTTGAACATAGAAAAAACCATGATTCCACATAGGAAAGAAAAAAGAAGGGAAAAGGTAATAAATATAGATATAGAATACAAAGTATCGACACAGGATAGCCTACGCGGATGACACTGACCAGGGTCGATACTCTTTGCATATGCTTTGCTCATGCGCGCTCACTTTCAGTTTTGCATGGCTGGCGTAGGGACGAACAACGTAGATCTACAAATGATATTCAGCTCTGACTTTGAACAAATCATACAAATTATGTTTGATTTCTTTATCGAAATTTCGTCAAAACTACAAAAATTGTCAGTTTGAAATACTCTAAATACTTAAACAAAGTTTTTTTTTTTTTCATTAAATATTGCCATTAATGCGTATGAACATTGTTTAACAGACTGCCCCTTTTCATTCAAGAAATGTTCATTCACAACTTGTGTCGTCTGCTGTCGAAATAAACAAGGAGATTAAGCAATAATTTCTTAGTGAAATACATTTCTAAACTCTGTATTATATCAAATATCTTCAGATAGCTATCTAGAACTTGGCCGTAAATGATTTAAAAACCTTTCGATAATAAATACACAGAACTCATAAAGTCAATTCGGCACCTTGTTAGTTAGGCCCTACCGACCTTCATATAGCACTGTCGATGAATTTCCGAATTGTTTGAAACATTTCTATGAAACGTTTAAAAAATGAAGATCGTGTAGTCTATTAAGATATATATATATATATTTGACGTTTGATTTATGCAAGACTGCTTCCAAAATTTCTCTCCAGTTATCGACGGGACATACAGAAATCCTGCGTTTACAAACGGCCCCGATCAAGTACGAACTCGTGACGTGAATTTATACTGAGGATTTTCGAGGGGAAATCGTGTCCTTCTCAGTGAACTGCACATCCACTAACTTAACCTACCACTAACTTAACCTAACATCCTGGACTTTAAGGCTCAGATACTCAATTATCTTCAAGGTGTAAAAGTCCATTCATAGTCCTTCTAATATGCTTGAATTTTATTTTGTTACCTTTCATGCAAAAGAATTAAGAATGCAGAATTTTCAGACAGATGTTTGATAAAGGGTCCACAGGAATACATCTTAGTCTAGATCTATACGTCTTACTATTTGGACATGTAGATTTAAATTCTTTGATATATTTTTCATGTCTGGAGATTGAAGTATATGTACTTTATTTAATAAAGTACATATTTATGATGAACTGTTGCTCAACCCATACTAGAGACGGTAACTGTGCTTCATGTAAACAGCAAGTAATTCAAACCTCAGAATGAAAGTATGCCTATAGTTTTTAAAGTTTTATAGAGGGACCAATTCCTTTAACCCCTAGGCTGCTAAGTGCTACCCAAGGACCTTTTGCAGACAGTGTAGATCAAGATCAGATTGCACCGAGGGCGCAGTCTGATCTTTGATCTATACTGCCTGTTAAGGAGGTATTTTTCCTCCAAAAATAAATTTGAAATAGAAATATTTGGATTTGTACTATCGACTTCAAATTTTCATTTTAGTTATGTATAGGTCAATTTTTACTTTGCAAAGCAACTTGTGATTATCTACCCTTGCAAGATGGCGCACGTGATTTTTTAGCTAACGTGGCAGTAATTTTGAAAAACAATAATGGGAGTAGATTTGTGTATCTATAGACTGCGTATTGGTATTTTTTCAATGCCAAATAAGTGTAAGAGTGTATTTCATGGACTATGTATGTCTAGGAAAGCTGTAAGTACGACTTTGAAACTGGCTATTCTGTTGTCCGTGCTTCTGACCATGGGTGGGGGTGTTGAGAGAAATCCGGGCCCGGATAGACTATCTGCTTTCTCAAGTTCGGTTGGTAACCGAAAAGCCAATGAAACAGAAAGCCACTCCCTTTCTCCAGCAGTAACCAGGTCCGGGGGTGCTAGTGGTGTGACAAGCACGCGGAAAAATGTAAATAAGCAGGGCACTCTTACGTATGCAGAAGTGTCTGCTTCTCCGAGCAACACTTCACATAATACCCAAGACAGAGCAAGTCGGTCTAGGGCACCGAGACACCAAACCCGAGTAGAAGAGGTAACGTCGGCTCAGTTGGAGAAAAGGGGTAATTCAGATGATCCATTGTCTGAGAGTTCTTTACCTGATAGTCGTAGAAATACTCGTCAAACTAGATTGACAATAGGGGAAAAGGGCGAGGTCAGTGTAGCCGACATGAATTCTACCAGTAATTTGTCCGAACTGATTTTATCACTCAAGCACGACATGAATATAAACATGGCCTCAATAAACAGTCAACTGTCCAGTATTACCACAACTATTTCAAGTTTAACCGTCAAAGTGTCCGATGTTGTTAGCACCTGTGAATCACTAAAGGAGAATAATGAAAAACTATCTAAAAGTAACTCCCTGCTACAGAAAAAAGTGAATCAATTAGAATCTGTAATTGATAACCTAGAAAACCAGTCCCGACGTTCAAATTTAATTTTCGATGGACTAGAGGGATCAGCCGACGAGACGTGGAGTACTAGTGAGGACAAAATTCGCGATGTTTTGAGGCATGATTTACACTTATCCGATGCAGAAGAAATAGGAATTGAAAGAGCTCATCGCCTGAGGCGTAAAGGAAACCGTAGCTGTCTGCCTGTTATTGTAAAATTCACGAGTTATAAAGGTAAACAAAAAGTCCTTAGTGCGGCAAAAGAAAAATTGACAAGAACCAGCAACGTTTCGGTTAGGGAAGATTTTTCCCAGCGAATACGAAAACATCGATATGAACTAGGTAAACACATGATAGAAGCTAGACAAAATAATCTTTTCTCGTCAATATCCTACGACAAACTTATAATTGATGGTAATGTCTACTAATACAATGAGAACGATGATAGCTTGGTGTGTGTTAGTCAACGTAAAAGTAGTAAACAGACTACACGTGGTTTTCAGCGCGGCAACAGATCGGCTACAACCAATCAGAACGAAGAGGATTCCTCTACTTTGAATATGAATGATAACACCACACACGTCGATGGCTCGTCAACCAATCAAGCGCAAGCACGTTCTCCCACCCACGAGAGTGAGAATACTGCGCATGCGTACTGATATTCTGGCCACCACCCAGGCGCACGTGATATTTACAGTCTACAAACAATATCGTGGAATATAGCGGGGTTAAAAAAGCATGTTAACAATGAAGAATTAAAAATGTATCTTTCTCAGTTCGATGTAGTACATCTATCCGAGACTTGGAGTAAAGAAAAATCAGAATTTAAAAATCTCCTACATGATTATTTATATTTTGATATCGTGCGGGCAAAGATCAACAGAGCTTTTCGCAACAGCGGGGGAATCTCCGTATTCATAAAGGGCGATGCATTCAGGGAAATCTTCAGATGTCGAATACACGAGGAGTTCTCTGAATGCATAGCCTTTCTGTTAAAAGATAATATTTATGAGATATTCCACAGGCACTTGATTATGGTATTTGTGTATATATCACCAGAAGGGTCTGTTATTTACGACCCTGATGAACCAAATGGTATTGAAAATCTTTGTAATCATTTATTATTGTTAAGATTTGAATACCCTGACTGCCTATTTTACATAGCAGGTGATTTTAACGCCCGTACCAAAGATTTTCTAGATTACATTCCGGATGACTCGTTAGACTTTGTATTTGGTGATAACCCTTTTTTCTCAGACAGTTTTTCATTTGCTAGGAAAAATAGAGACACAAAGTATAACGAATTTGGAAAGTCACTTGTTGAAATGTGTTGCACTCTTAATATTCATATTTTGAATGGTCGATTGTTTGAAGACAGGGAGGGCAATATTACGTGTATTTCCGGTAACGGAGCTTCAGTGGTAGACTACAGTATTGCATCCACTGACTTATTTCCTTTAGTGACAGATTTTGAAATCCTGACAAGAGACGAATCTGACCACTTCCCTATTATGTGCTCGTTAGGGTTGCAGGTCAAGCAGCATCCAGGTACTAAGACGTTGGCTCAAAATTTAAATGGGTCGCAAGAAATTTTTCATAAATTAGATAAATATTATTGGAAAGAAGAAAAAAAGGATTTATTTGTCTCTACATTCACACTCAAATGTAACTTAATTTATGATGAACTATTGCAACTGATTAACCTAGATACAGCCGCAATGATCTCTAAACTCAATCATTTATACACATCAACAGCTGAGGATTTAGGTCTAAAATCAACAGTTCAACAACCTAAACCAAGCACACCATATAAACAACCAGAATGGTGGGATCAGGAACTACAGGAACTAAAATGCAGAAAGTACATAGCTCTAAAAACGTTCAGAAAGATCAATTCACCAGATAACTTGAAAATTTACAAAGAGCAAAAACAGATTTTTAAACATACGTGTTGGAAAAAGAAAAACACTTTCAGACACAAAAACAAAATGGATCTAGTAAACGCAAGAAAAAATCCTCGTACTTTCTGGAAACTGCTTAAATCAAATAATACAAATTCAAGTAATAATAACAATATTTCAGGGGCACAATGGGTTAATCATTTTTCGAGGCTTTTAAAAGGAGAAGACAATTTTAACTATAGTGTAGAAGAGCTAAATATCAATCCATGCAATGAGTCTTCGTGTGATATTCTGAACTCGGAGATTTCAGAACAAGAGATTAAGGAAGCTATCTCCAAAATCAACATAAATAAAGCCCCAGGACCAGATGGAATTATTGGTAACTTTATTGTCCTTACAAAACATACAGTGATTCCGATTCTTACTAGGCTTTTTAATCGCATTTTGACAACGGGCACAATTCCTTACCAATGGACAGAAAGTATTATCTGTCCACTACACAAAACAGGAGATATCAATGATCCAAATAATTACAGAGGGATTTCTCTCATCAATGTGATGTATAAAGTATTTTCTTCAATCCTGAACACACGACTGTGCAATTGGGCATTTATTAATAATCAAATAGATGAATCACAGGCAGGTTTCAGAAAAAATTATTCACCAGTTGATAACATGTTCATAATGCATGCACTTATCCAAAAGTATTTATCGAAAAAAAGGGGCCGGCTTTACGTAATATTCATTGATTACGAAAAGGCATTTGATAATGTCTCCCATAAAGTTTTGTTCGAAATCCTTGCAAGGAAAGGGGTGTGCTGCAACTTTCTGAAAATTCTATTAAATATATACAAGAGAAATAACTCCTGTGTAAAAGTGAACAGTGTAGGGACGGGTTCTTTCCCTTGTTCGAAAGGTACCCGACAAGGCGATTTAAGTTCGCCGATGATATTCGATCTTTTTATAAACGATATTTGTACCTATCTAAGGACAGAATGTAATTCTGGCATCTTTGTAACTGAAAATATACCCAAAATAATTTCTTTAATGTTTGCGGATGATGTAGCAAGTCCAGCCGACACGGTCGTGCAGTTGCAGCGACAAATAAACTCTATAGAAAAATTCTCGAACGAGATCGGCATGAAAATCAATCTTAGCAAAACCAATGTTGTGGTATTTAGAAATGGAGGCCCACTGAGAAAAAACGAGAAATGGTATTTTCATGACAAACCAATAACCATATCATCTTTTTACAAATATATGGGTTTGATATTCACACCTAAATTAAAGTGGTCTAGAGCGCTATTTGCCCAGGCAGCGCAAGCTAAAAAGTCACTGAATTGTATCCGCGCTCAATATAATCGATTCGGATCTATACATTATAATGATTTTTTCAAAATTTTTGATGCTATGGTAAAACCAATCCTATGCTATGGGGCAGAACTGTGGGGGTTCGGGTACAGGGATACCGTAGAAAAAATACAAATCTCAGCCTGTAAACAATTTTTGGGTGTAACTAAAAAAACAAGTAACCTGATGGTGTTAGGCGAATGTGGCAGATTTCCCCTTTGTCTTGAATATTATGTAAAATTTATAAAGTACTGGTTAAGAATAATACAAATGCCAGGCCATAGATATCCTAAACAATGTTATTTGATGTTAAAAAGGCTTGATGACGATAACAGACACACATATGCATCAGAGGTCAGAAACTTATTATTCAGTTATGGATACGGATATGTCTGGATTGCGCAGGATGTAGGAGATATAAATTTATTTATTCTAGGTTTTAAACAAAGGCTTAAGGATTCTCTACAACAAGAATGGCATAATTCTCTAAGTAATTCGGGGAAAGGGCAGTTTTACACGCAGTTTAAATCACTTTTAAATGTAGAATTTTACTTATCTTTCGATCTGCCATTCTATTTAAGGAAAGCATTAGCAAAATTTCGCTGCTCCGATCATAATTTAAATATCGAAGTAGGAAGACACTATAATGCCCCGAGAGAGGAAAGGTTTTGTACTTACTGTCTTGAGACATATGGAGCCGAAGCTATTGAAGACGAATACCACGTATTTTTTCTCTGCCACCGATACGATTTTTATAGGAAAATATATATAGGCGAGCCTAGGAATAAAACATACGATTCATTCTTTAGATTTATGTCAAATCCTAATCAATTCAGTCTCCTTAATATTTCAAAGTTCGTACACAAAATTCTACAAATTAGGAACGAAATCACTTAAACAACACATCCTTTATTTACATATTCCAGAACTGTACACTTACAAAAGAGACCGGATTGTAACAAGCTGGCAGTACTTGACATTGCGTGAGATGGAGAAAATGCACGCTAAGGGCATTTTCTCCTTCTCATTCAATGTCAAATATCAAACATGGACGTGTTGAGTTTTAGACAAGGCAAAAAATTTTCACATCTGACAAGTGTTGAACTAAAAGTTTAATTATTGTAAATTTATGCATTTTTTCTGTGTAAGATATTATATCGCAAGGTTTGATCCATGGGCCGATGGCCTATAACTTAGAATAACAAATATTAAACGTAATAAGCTGATAGCACCCGAGCATTGATTGAAATCGAGGATCTGCACCCTATGAGTATTTTCTCCTTTTCCGTCAATGTCAACTTTCGCATGCAGATATTTTTGAATTTGGACAAGTCTAGAACATTCACATTTGGTAAGATAGAAAAACTTAATTATTGTGGACTTATGTATTTTCTAAGTGTATGTCTTAGAATAACCATTTTGAGTGCAACACATTTTTTACACCTGCACATTGTGTGAAATGGAGGAAATGCACATTGGGTGCATCTTCTCCTTTTCAACCAATGTCAACGGTTGACCGTAGATATTTCGTATATAGATAATTAAGACAGTATTATAAAATTTATAAGGGTCTTTGTTTTAGAATAGCCATCTAGATCGTAACAAGTTAAAAGCACCTGAGCATTGCGTGAAACGGAGAAACTGCACAATGGGGGCATTTTCTCCTTTTCAATCAATGTCAAACGCCAACCGCAGACGCTTTTAAATTTGGACAAGGCTAAAATTCTCAAATCGGATAAGTTTATAAGGTCTAATCAGTGTGAACTTAGGCATTTTCTTTTGTAAGATAGGGTTTTGAAAATGTTTGAATCATCGGCCGGTGGACTATTGTTAGAATAGCTATTTTAATGTAACAAGTTGATAACACCTGAACATAGTATGAAAGGGAAGAAACTCACGTTATGAGTTTTTTTCGTTTTCAATCAGTGCCAACCGCCGAGTGTAGCAAATCCGGACTAGACTAGAATTTTTGATGGTAGGTGTCAGTAATATAAACTGTTTGAACTAAAGGCCGACAGCCTTTATTTTAATATTTTAGTATAATAATTTTCAATGTAATAATTTATTACATTTTGAACATTGCGGTAACCCTTTACCACATAATCCCAACTTTTAACGACCCTCCTTGAGGGAGAAGGCTCTGGACAGCATTGTGGGCAAAGGGGAAAACGCTGTAACCAGCGTTTTCTCCTTTTCTCACAATGTTTTGTCTCCTTCCAAGGACTAACTTCATCATCTGAGTCATGCTAAAATTGTCATCTGCATGCGCTTTCAGTTTGAACATACTCGAAATGTTGTCGTTTGGTAAAGAGTTAACCCATTACCACACAATCCCTACTCTGACGACCCTGAGAAAGAAACCTCAAGAGGGCGTTTTGGGAAAAGAAGAAAATGCTGGTAACCTGCGTTTTCTCCCTTTGTTACATTGTTTTCTACCCTTCATAAAACAAATTTTCAATTTTCAGTTACTTAATTTATCGTCTGCAAATGCTTTTGATTTGGACAAGCCTAGGGTGTTGTCGTTTGGTAATAAGTTAAATGGAGGAAATGTACGCTGATGGCATTTTCTCCGTTTCGAGCAATGTCGACTGCAGATGTTTTACTTTTGGACAAGGCTAAAATTTGATAAAGTGCAAAGACGAAAACAGTTTAATAATTGTTAACTTAAGCATCTCCTCTAGGTAACAGATTATATTTTGTGAGGGAATGCATGGTAAAATTGTTTATATATTATGGGCCGGTGGCCTATATATTTGAATAAAATATCTTGAATCTTGAATCTTGAATCTTGTTACACTGAGTGTGATCTTGGTCAATTCTGGCTGCTTCAGCTGTACCCAGGGCAGGGATTTGCAGATATCAAAAAGCAAATAATATCTGAAATATGTTCTTCCAGGTGATGAGTGATGATTTTAATTCTATTCTTCAGAAAATGAAAATGGATTCACTCAAAACTGCATTGGAAGTAATGAATAGCTGTTTTACCAGTGTTAATATTGAATTTCAAGTATCTTACCATGCTACATCATGTTTTTTTATTTTTTGCACATGTCCCTGCAGTGGTTCAATTATGTAATATGACTCAAATTCACAAAGACATGGCTCAAAACTTCAAAATGAAATCTACATCTGTATTTTTTTTTTTGAAACGGTGAATGATGATCTAAATTCAGACTGTGCAGAATATGAGGTCTAAGCTTGAACCTATACAGCCTATGTTTTGTTTTTATATTTGCACCAATATAGCGGTGAAATGACATAATCCTGTTCATTTATTTAGTGAGGTTCTGTGAGACTGTGGCTGATTGGTGAAGGTGTCGGTTGAGTTATCCCGGATTTTTTATCCTCACCTAGTTGGCAGGATTTTGTAGTGCCTACAGACAAGACAGTGTGTAGAATCAGCCTAGCCCTAGTAAAACCCAAGCCGTACACAAATAAATGGGTTGTTGTCACTCTAAGACTGAAACAGTGTTGAAACTAAAGTAACCACCAGAAATCGGTCAAACATCAAATTATTCT
The DNA here is from genome assembly GCA_946811185.2 of Hippopus hippopus. NCBI lineage: Eukaryota > Metazoa > Mollusca > Bivalvia > Cardiida > Cardiidae > Hippopus > Hippopus hippopus. The sequence goes on along the minus strand of OX328113.1, from coordinate 8,824,961 downwards.
TGAAGGTAGTTACAATCAATTTCATGTTTTGTGTCAGTGCATGAGTTAACCTTACTTTTCTTTTGTGAAATCATCATTTTTTGACTTGTGTCTTTATTATGATACAAGGTGAATTTTAATTTATCTTCCGGAAGGAAGGTATATTCAATACTCATGAATTACACATGGCCTAAATCTTAGAAAATACTAAACATACCATTTAGTTTTCACCTTTCAGACTATTTCGTAATATTTTTTTAGGTCAGGAATAAAATCAAGAATTTTCTTTTTAAAAGAAAGAAGAAATCATTGTATCTGAACAATCAAATTGTTGTGTCTAGTTTGATTTTGTAATTCATTTTGAAATTAATAGTTTCAAGTTATGTAGTAATAAGGAAAAACCCTTGAAGGGATTCCTAGGTGTTAGAGTCATGGAAAGGACAATGTGCTTTCAGTAGGAAATTACATAAAAAAGCCATTGTTTCTATTTCCATGAGAGGACTCCAATGTTTTTTTTTTAACTCTTTACCACACAACAAAATTTGAGATTTGTCCAAGTGGAAAGCATTTGCTGATAACAGAATCAATGTGATTCAAAACATGAATTTTTATTTTGGAAGGTCTGGAGACATTGTGGGAAAAGGAAAAATGTTGGTTACCAGCATTTTTTCATATTCCCAAATTCTTTTTAAAAGCCTTCTTCCTCAGCGTCGTTCAAAGTCGGGATTGTTTTGTAAGGGTTTAAACTAAATCATACTAATTTCAAAACAATACATGGTTTATACTTCAGAATGAGGACAGTTTGTTTCCTTTGTAGCAATAGTAGATTAAGATCAGACCACCTAACATAGTAAAAAAAATAGTAGATTTGAATTGTTTGTTGTCTATATGATTTTACCTACTATATGAAAGTTTAGAAAGTGTTGTGTTTATAGTCTGACTAGGATTGTAAAATGCTGTTTTAAAAATCAAAACCTTGATATCTGAGTACAGAAGTTTCAATATTTCAAAAGAGTCTTGCATAATGGTGATTAATAATGATTTTAGAAATGCTTAAAATGCTATGGTAAAGGAAAATATAGTCATCATGTTTAGTGTATTTATTTAAGCTCACATGTTTACAAACCCTAGGGTGAGCTGTTGATATTTTCAGTCTGACTTAAAGCATAATCTCAGACAAAAACCACCATCACTAGTCCTTCTGAAAACCCTTGATTTTTAGTACAGCCAAATAAAGTTCAGCCAATTGGATAAGTTGTTTCAAAAGTTTTTCTGAACATCCTTCAAAATGGAATAATATAGCCACACTTACCTTAGTTAAAACACATTGAATCCTTTATGGTGTTAAGGAATGGGGACAAAATGACTTTGGTAAGAATGAAAAAAAAAAAGATCTGTTTGTCTACCAATGTTTTCAAAAACTTAAGAGCTACATTTTGTGAGCCTGACAGAAATATCAGATAAAGGTTAACCTTGCGGGAGGCCAATGTTAGATCCACATTTGATTAATTGAATGGCATTTAATGTCACTTTCAACATTATTTCAGTCATATAACTGCTACAACTAGCTTATTTATGTATGTCTGGGTTTCAGCAGTACTAGGCTAGGGCTCTGAAGTGTCTTGCCTAAGGACACTCCCACAGAAAAACATATGGCCATCAGGTAACAAGTCCTAAACTTTACTAGTAAGCCATGCAGCACCCCAGATCCACATTTAGAGGGGAGTTAATTTTTGTAAGATTGTTAAGATTAGTCTATGTCCACCATCTATGTATAGATTACTTTTTGTTTTTTAATCAAAAATGGTAATTAAATGGATGCTATTTCATTATTCATTCCTTCCCCATATGACAAGGTTTAGGCGCTTTAAATGTATCTGCAGACAACAATTCAGAAACTGATATAAATGAGCTGAAGTTCACTCTTATGAATGAAAACAATGTTGGGACAGGAGAAAATACTGTCTTCCAGAATTTAGTCCTTGTCCCATGATGCTTTTAATTGTCTATTTCCTTCAGGGTTATAAACCCTTGTCCTGCTGAATAACTCAAATGATACCTCCAAGTCGATAGTAAACTTCCAAAGGTTGCTATTTAAAGGTAATTTTGAGGACGATAAATATCTCCTTATCGGACAGTGTAGATCAAAGATCTGACTGCACATTCTGTGCAGTCTGATCTTGATCTACACTGTCTGCAAAAGGTCAGTGAGTCATGCTTAGCAGTCTAAGGGTTAACATGAGTGTTCAGTAAAGTGTTAAAATAAACCCCAATCAAAATTTTCTCCAGATCCAGTTGTCAGATGCCAAGGGAACCTGACATGGATCCATATGTTGTATACTGGTCTATCCCACAGATTGATATAAATGTGTAGCTTGTGTTTGTATAAGGGTACACTTTTCTGTCTTGCTATAGAGCTAGCTTTTGTAGCAATGTTGTAGAGCGTTTGCCTACGGAGTTTGGACCTGAAGGTTCTAGGTTCAATCCCAGCCTTTTAGGCTATTTAACAGAACTGTTACATATACATGTAATCAGTATTCAAAATACTGTACAGTTTGTCCAAACATGGCCTATATTTGACCCTTGAATTTTGTATCATACAAAGTCAAATTGGAGAATTTTTGAGGATTTTTCTTTTTTTTTTAGCCCTGTAACACACAATAAATCCTATGTTTCATGAGTCCTGTGTAATAGGGCTTATGAAAACAGTGTTGAAAAACAAGACATCAGTATTTCTTTTCTTTTTTCCTTCCAGAATTTTTTCTACCCTTTACAAATACAAACCACATAATCTGAGGGCTCCATATCTATTGAATTGTTTGTTTATGCTCTAAACAGCAAGCTATTTAATTTTTTTTTTGCCACAAATCAAATAATTCTGTAAAAGGCCAATAAATACTACCAGGTATATATTTCTTTTCAATAAAGTGTATGATTAAATTCAGTAAAATGATGCAATTTTGGGTGTTTGATAATGGAATTTAGCAATAGGTCACTCTGTTTATTTTTATTACACCAGATATGACGTCTTGATACTGATTTGAATATATAAATCCTTGTTGATGGCGCATGCTATTGATTAAGTACCATTCCCTCAAAGCTTTCCAACACCGTGGCATGAAATCTAATATATGCCCAAAGAGGCTGAGTAGCGCATTAAGGAAATATCAATTCAGATATTTTTTTTCTAAATCTTATCTTTACTTATGATTTTCCAGCTATAATTCAGTAAGCCATTTTTGAGATTGTTTAGGGTATGAAAGTCTGAATGAGTTGGTTTTAATTTGGGGGAGTCAAAAATCTTGTCCTCTGGTAAGAAGTTCAAGAAGGAGGCACAAAAATTTCATATTGCATACATGTGTAAGTAGCAATATAGTGTACTCTTTGATCAAATTTGCTCATGATTGCTGAAACTGATTGACAACTGTAGAACTTAACAACGTGTTTTTACAGAAACATCATTATATATCATCATCCTATTTTGTATAGTTTTTTAAGTTTTACTCATCAACAAATCAACAACTGAAGTATTCTATTTATTTGTCAAATAAATTTCACTTATAAATCTATCTTGGTTTTTTTTTCTTTTGTTTTCCAGTCCTATGCGTGTTTACAGTCCTAAATATAATACTAGCAGAAAAAAAACATCAAATTGTTGGATCAAATTAATACTCTAATAAGTAGTAAAATAATAGCTGCTGCAAGTTTGACTCCCATTGCCCTTGCTTACTCTACTAATTACTTACAAATCATACATGTATTACATGTGATAAAAAAAGAAATAATTTTCGTTACATCAAATCATAGCTTAAAACTGTTCAACAAATCCGCTTTTCAGGACTTTCAGTCCTTTGATTCTAAGTGAGAATACAATATGTTTTGAAAAAAAAAAAACTACATGCTGAAGCGCTTTGCATGTGAGAATGTATATTTAGCAATGTGTTTTCTCCGAGTATATTTTTCACAACAAGAGTTTTTATCGGGAATACATTTTCCTTCTTCCTTACTTTAATTAAATCTAGAATATGACCTCCTGCGGACGACTCTTCCTTTTTCTTTCAGAGGACAATCTTAAAGAGACGTCTTTACAGCCAGAGATTTAACAAACGCTAAGACGATGTTATGATCTAGTCAGCTGCGTAAACGTAGATAAAAAATCAATATAAGGTGTATGGGGTAAAGAAACTAGGGATTTGTCTTCGATTTAAACCGGAAACTGTGGTTGTTGTATCTATGGCTAGCCGCAATAGAATGAAATGCATTTTCTATCTGCCGTAATCTATGCAGCCTTACAACCATCAGGGGCAATATTTGGCATGAAGATACAAGAGTGATTATAAAAAAAAAAAAAAAAAACTAGATGGAAACGAGTGAAGATGTATGTTTAAGAAAAGATTGTGCCTAAAGAATAAATTACTCCTATCGATGTTTCGGCATATATTATGTCGATTAGTCAACTCTTTACAAAACGACAAAATTTGAACCGCTTCTTAATTAAAACAAAATCTGCTTCTCTGGAACTGTTGAACCAAATAAACTACACCTCACAGAAAAAAAGGACTGCTTTTGTGTTCCATAATTTTATTCCAAGAAGAGCTGTGGTGGCCGTGCCAAAAACATTATCAAAAACATGGAAAATCTTTGGAAATTTAATAGTCTAAAAGTGCACCTTGCAATGCTCTGCAAATAATCCTTATTTCCATCAGTAGGGCGTTTATACCTACTACCGGCACCACGCGTAAGCAAAAACTAATGGCATCATATAACAATAAACCGCAGCCATCTGTTCTAGTGGAAACACATTTCATTCTAGTACAGTGTGCAATAAGTAGATTAGGGCTTTGATTTCTCATTTTCTTTTCCTGTCATGGGTTAGTTAACAAATTATTGGACTTTTGCAACGTACACCAGTACCGACTGCAGACTACAGACTACTGACTTTAATTAGGGGTTTTCTCAAAACATTTGTACATAAGAAGATTGTGAGAATAGATTAAAGGTTCACATTCGCTATAAGTATATTAAAAAGAAGAGCAATACATTACTTTTGAGTTACACCAATATCTGTGCACCAGATTCCTGGGTTTCCATTTTTTTTTTTTTTTTTGCCCGGCCGGGTAGCTTTGTGGTTAGCGTTTCTGACTTGTGACCTGGAGGTTGCGGGTTCGATACTCTGTTGCGGCGAACTTTCTTTCCGGCGATTTTTAACCTCTCACCTCTGATGCATGTGAGAAAAGTGGTCAGTGGCTTCGGAACGAAAGTTGTGTCAGTACTGGTGTGAGAAAGCCAGGAAACACACGGGTGCGTCACAGACCGCCATGATATGATCTAAGATGTCAAAATGGCGTTAACTCAAAAACAAACCAAATGCTGGGTTTTTACTAAGTATTTAAGCCAATTTCCCTCCTTTGACAGACCACACTGGCACATATATTCACAGTATAGGATAGCATTCTCCCAAGTTAAACACTTTTACATTCGGTGAGAAGGGAAAATTTATTTGCATGTATTTTATCTACCAGTAAATGTAATTTTCTGGAAATGGATGTTCTAGATTAGGCCCAATTCTGGTCTTAGAACTGAATTGTTGAGCAATATTTATATGAGCAAGAAAGCCACTTTTAACATGAGCAATTGCTCCATGGTTATAAATGAAGTATCTTTGTATGGATCACATGACAATGCCGATACCAGTCAAACACAGCTTTTATGGTTTATTTCTGGGTCTGTTGCTTGTAAAAGATGTATCACCCACAGCTCCGACTGCAGATACTCTCAGATACCTGGCATAGCATTTGAATTTTGCTCGGATGGACATCTTATATAAGAACTTCGTCCGTATCTAATATTTGATACTTGAAATGCACACATCAAAAATAGGTGACAATTTGTGATATTGCCGATAGCTACGCAAGCATAAAAAAAGAGGATAAAAAAGTGAACAATAGATTAGCAAGTTAACCTTCTAGCTCAAAAAGACGCCTTCAGACACCTTTGTAGAAAGAGGCTTTTGAAAACGTTGGGGGAAAAAGAAAGTTGCTCAGAACGAGTAATTTCTCCTTGTTCCACATTCTGAGCAATTTTCCCATTTTTAACAAAGTTTTCTGCTCTGTTGTAAAATCTCACATTTTTCCCAACTGCCATTTCTTCTCTTATTGACAGAGTCAGAAAATGGTCTATCAGGGAAAGGATCACTTGATGTAAAGAGTACCTGTAATAATGCGTCCGCAACGTATGCGTTTTACCTGTGATAGGACAGATTTTCTTATTCAAACAAAAAACAGTATGACAATCGGTCAGACTTTTTTTTCATTCAGAGTTCGTGTAAATAGTTGTCACTAACTTGTTTTTCATGAAAGGCATTTCGTTTTTCTTTCTAAGCTACGCATATGTGACTCAAATGCTAACATTTGCCCCTAAAAAAAAAAAAATGATCGTTACAAGCATATTCTTTTTTTCCAAAGTGTTTTTGACTGCCTTCTTCCTATGAGGCGTAGAAACAAGGATTATTTGGTAAAGCATGTATCCAACATGTGCAACGCCCATTATCTCCAGCCTGGTGGCATTCTACAAATACACATCTATCTAAGCTTGGTATTCTGGGTACAGAACCGGACTACTTTTCAAAACGACAACCGTTACTTTGAATTTCAAAATCAAATAAACGTTTACTCAAAAAAACGCTACCTGGTGCATGTCATTCAGCTATGATCAGCTAGCATGTAACTTATGCATCGACTATTTATTAAAACAGTCCGTACAGGCTTGGGTAATAGCTTTGGTATAAGCCCTACTTTTCCCTAGTATATGGGGTAGGTGATGCGTCATGGCAGACAGGTCGAATCTTCGAAGAATATGACATGAGCAGACAACGGCACAACGCCTTCAGTTTAACCCAGTTAAATGGACTTTCTCCACAGTGTGTTGTTGGCATGAACCTCATAGACATCATATTTGTCACATGTTAGGTTATGGCCCAGACACAATATACATCTGTGGATTTGTAGTATACCATCGGTTCAGGACAGGTCTAAAATTGTCCTTTTGTTAAAAGTTCGAATCGGGGTACTGCGTGGCTCAGTGGTAAAATCTAGGATTCGTGATCTGGAGGCTCCGGGTTTGAGTCTCACTGGATCCACGAAAATTTTCGTGGGAGTGTCCTTGGGCAAAACATTTCAGAGCCCTAGTCAAGCACGGGTAAAACCCAGGAAATACATGAATATGTGAGCTGTTGCCGTGATATGACTAAAAATATATGAAGCGGCATAAATCAATCAATCAACCAAGTTCGAATTCCCAGATATTTCTGAGGATTGATGCTGGTCATTGCGACAGGATTCATACCTCTTACTGCTAATCATTGTTTAGATGTTTGCTATATGGAAAAGCAGCCAGTGGCTTGGGAAGAATATTGCACGAAGTACTCGTAAAAAGAAATTCCAGGAAAACATGGATAGGTGCATTAGCCGCCGTGATATAACTGAAATAATGTTACAAATCATCGCCGAAAAAAAAAGTACGTAGTCGGCTTAGACTAGGGTAATCCGTAATCGATCGGCCGATAAACGCTGGTTCCCCGCATCGATTACGGATTACCCGAGTCTTAGTCGAATCAGTACGATAAAAGGCGATGTCACACGAATCCCAATAAGGTGCCCTATCTTTAAATCAGTTTTTTAGCATTTCAACGTTAAGATTAGAAATAATGTTAGACAATGAAATTTAAAACTAAGCTGCTACAACTAGGAGTAGGACCATGACTCATCTGATACGTCGTTATTATGTTTTGAAGAATTAAGGATAGTACGATCATAAATGAATTCCCTTGCATTTCACGATACTTGAGAAAATCCCTTCGATAAGTTTACAATATGAAGTACAGATACATATATTTGTGTAACTCATTCGTGATTTATTTTCTTTTCCTTTTTAATATCGATAACGAAATTGGGCTTATTGCTTTATCCACACAATCGTCTTACAGATATTTTGAGAAAACCGCTGGTTAAAGTCGATAGTCTGTAGTCCGCAGTCGGTGCTGGTGTTCGTTGCAAAAGTCTAATGATCAGTCAAGGTGAACCTTGCATGCTCCGATAAAATTGTACTGTCTTGTGAGACTTTTTCATTCTCTTGCCATATATGCCCAAGACTGCCCACTGAGTGACACCTCTATCGGACAGGCGATAATAAGTATTAGCTTACATGGTCCGCGAACGGAATTCTTTTCAGATTTCTTGATTTGATTTCGATTCTTTGAAGAACGTGATTACTGTTGGTTTTTCTCATTTTCGCTTCAGAAGCTTTAGAGTGTTACAGGGAAATAACTCTTTTTTAGGACAGATATTTGTTACAATTTATTTCCCTTGATTGTCATTATCACAGTATAACGTTCTTAACGTTGTATGTTCGTTCTCTTGAAACATCAGTGTTAAATCATAAATATTTGAGCCACGCTCTGGCAATTCGGGTTTTATGCATCTCCGTAGTGCATTATACTAAGCAAGTAATCATATTATTAAGGAACCTGTTAAATCCATTTTGTCCGGAAGCAAAATGAGGTAGACTGTCCTTTGACAGGCAGAAAATTGACTATTAACAAAAAGTTATGACTCAGGTCAGCCTGCAAAGGCTGCGCAGGCTGACCAGACTCGATATTTTTTGTAGTAACAGAACATGGCTCACTTATTTTGACATTTGAGGTTAGCATCAGATTATGTTAAACGTTGAAAATTAGATATTAAGCAAGGTTAGTATCAGCCATTTTTTATTCAAAAAAGCAAGGTACAGTATCATGCTTTTCTTGTTCCAAACACTTTATCATTCATATAACAGAGAAAAAATGCCTTTCTGCTACAAACCTTTCGAAAAACGTTTAAAGAAATATTTTTCATTTCGTTGAATGACCCGTCAAGAGCAGACCTCCTTCGCATTCAATGACATTATCTTTGTCCGCTGAAAAAGAAGTGTATTTTTCCACTTAGTTTATTTACTCTGCGAAATTTCATTGCAATACATACTTTTTACAGATTAAGGTCTCTGTCTAAGCACATTATCTCGTTACTAAACGACAAATTTTTGGAATGGTTCAATTAAAATTAATCGCAGACGACAAATTAAATATGGCTCAAAAACTGGAAATTACCTTTTGGAGGGTAGAAAAATTGTGGAGAAGGTGAAAGAAATGCTGGTCTTCAGCATTTCGTCCTTTTCGGACAATGTTTTTCAAAGTCTTCTTCATCAAGATCGTTAGAACTCGGGATTGTGTGGTAACGGGTTAAAGCTTTCCTTTCTATAAAGCTGTCAGGCTAAACAGGGCCATCTATACTAGGTCATTTGCAATTTTGTGTCAATCAATTGACGGAATAACAAATTTTATCTTAAAACTTTAATAAGTGATTTAATTTTGAAAACACTATAATTTTTTCCATCTTATCCTTATAAATGTATAGATCTTAAATCAAAGGACTGAAAGTCTTGAAAAGCGGATTTGACTATATTTTCCTTTACCAAAGCATTTTAAGCATTTCTAAAATCATTATTAATCATTATAATGCAAGACTCTTTTGAAATATTGAAACTTCTGTACTCAGATATCAAGGTTTTAATTTTCAAAACAGCATTCTACAAACCTAGTCAGACTATAATCACAACACTTTCTAAACTTTCATATAGTGGGTATAATCATACAGACTGCAAACAATTCAAATCTAAAATAGTTTGCCTATAGGAGTGGGATTTTACTATGTTAGGTGGTCTGATCTTAATCTACTCTTGCTACAAAGGAAATAAACTGTCCTCATTCTGAAGTATAAACCATGTAATGTTTTGAAACTAGTACGATTTAGTTTAAACCCTTACAAAACAATCCCGACTTTAAACTACCCTGAGGAAGAAGGCTTTTAAAAAGAATTTGGGAATATGGGAAAATGCTGGTAACCAGCATTTTTCCTTTTCCCACAATGTCTTCAGACCTTCAAAAAAAAAAAAAAAAAAAAAAAAATCATATTTTGAGTCACATTGATTCTGTTATCAGCAAATGCTTTCCATTTGGACAAGTCTCAAATTTTATTGTGTGGTAAAGAGTTAAAAAAAAAAAAAAAAAACACTGATGTCCTGTCAGGGAAATAGAAACAATGGCTTTTTTTCGAATTTCTTACTGAATGCACATTGTCCTTTCCATGACTCTAACACCTAGGAATACCTTCAAGAGCCCTTCCTTATTACTATACAACTTGAAACTATTTATTTCAAAATGAAATACAAAATCAAACTAGACACAACAATTTGATTGTTCAGATACAATGATTTCTTCTTTCTATTAAAAAGAAAATTCTTGGTTTTATACCTGACCTAAAACGATTTTATGTAATAGTCTGAAAGGTGAAAACTAAATGGTGTGTTTAGTATTTTCTAAGATCTAGGCCATGTGTAATTCATAACATAACATAACATAACATAAAGTTTATTTGGCATAAAATATGTACATATTTAGAGCCAACTAGATACAAATAAGTAACAAAGTGAAAATTGTTTTCCGAGAGAAGAGTTGATACATGACTGAAATACTGAAAATGTCATGTTTAAATAGATAAGATGGTTTTAAGATACAGATAATCAGCTATATAACGTGAAGGTTCTGAGAGAGTTCAAATTTGATTTTTAATGCGAGTTAAGATTCGCTCCTTTTTTTAAAAGCGAGGTACAGAAACTTAGATAAATTTGTAATAGTTTTCTTAGACTTAGACGTCAATAAAGAATAGAATTTTGTGGTGTCCGGCCATGTGTAATGGTATCGCGGTAGATATAATTCGCGAAGGGTTCTATACTTTGGACATATAGGAAGCATATGGTATTCTGATTCGATACATTGCAAATTACAGTGTACGCACTTTCGGTCGTTTGTTTCTATATTCGTGTATCGTCCGGTTTCAATTGCCAAATCGTGCGACGACGTTCTAAATTTCGTTAGCGCAATTCTATGCATGTTATCTTTAATAAAATTGAGATAATCTTCTGTCGATAAATCATGTTTAATGTTTTTATAGGTGGTTAATTTACTTGAATTTTGAATTTTTGTATTCCATGTTTGTTGATACATATCGATAATCCGTTGTTTTATGTTACAGAGCTGACTATTTGATATTTCTTGGTTTTGCCAAATATGGGTAATTCCAATACGGTTTAATAAAATTTTTATGTGATATGCCCAATTAGAACTACTGTATGTGTTATTATTGTCTGCGTCGTATTTAAGCATTTTGTATATAGATCTTAAGACATTGTTATTTGATGACAATATGTTTTTCCAGTATTTCAGCATTATAATCTGTCTAGAGATTTTCATAGGGTACCTTCCTGTTTCTCCGTATAAAGCTTCTAAATTAGTGGATCTCTTTACTCCTAGTATTTTGCGTAGAAATTTGCAGTGTATTATTTCTATGGATTTAGCTTCAACATACCCCCAAACAGGTGCACTGTAGTTTAAAACACTTGATACTAGCGTGTCGAATAACTTGATCTTTTCATTTATATCTAATGACAATTGATTCATTGTAATAAAGAGATTGTGTAATGCATTAGATGATTTCTGCGCTATTTTTCACTGAGTACGATACCATTTACCGTTTTTATATAAGCTGATACCTAAATACTTGAACTCGTTGACTAATTCCAATTCTTTATTATTGAGTTTAAATTCATATTCTGTATGTCGCCCTTGTTCGAAGATCATAACCTTAGTTTTACTGGTATTGATCCGCAGCCCCCATGTATTGCAGTATTGTTCCAAGTCATTAAGCATGGATTGAAGAGCGATGGGTGTTTGGGCGAATAAAACAGTGTCGTCTGCAAATAGCAATATGAAGTATTTTAATTCGTCTGCTGTGAAGAGGTCCTCTATATCTGTATTTATGTTGTTTACGATATCATTTATGAAATAAATGAATAATAAACTTGAGCTTGGATCTCCCTGTTTTAAACCTATTTGAGAGTCAAAGTATTCAGATGTTTTTCCATCAAAGCGAACACACGATTTTACAGCACTGTACATTGCTCTAAGATTTTTCACTAGTTTTGAGCTTACATTCTCGTTAATAAGTTTTTGCCAGAGGCATGATCGGTTAATTCCGTCGAAGGCTTTCTCAAAATCGATGAATGCGCAATATAATTTCTTTTTACAACTTAGAGTTTTAGAAATAATCGAATGTAGTATGAAGATGCAATCAACTGTAGATTTGTGCTTTTGAAATCCGAATTGTTGGGGGTTTATTTTTTCGTTTCTCTCTGACCAGACCGTTAATCTGTTTAAAAGAACTTGTGAGTAAATTTTTCCTAGAATGTTAATAAGGGTAATTCCCCGATAGTTGTTTACATTTTCTGTGTTGCCACCTTTAAATATCGGTATAATTATCCCTTTACCCCACACTGATGGATATTCCATATTTGAATACAGTCTGTTAAAGAGCTTTAGAATAAAATCTGACGTTTGATTGTATGCAAGCTTAAATATTTCCGAAAAGAGCATATCTTCACCGCTACTTTTATTATTGTTTTGTGAAAATATTGCCTTTTTTAATTCTTCTTTGGTTATATTTGTATCTAAGAATTCATCACGTGTTTCATTTTCATTGTTATTACATGTATTTACATTCTGTTGCATGTCGTCCTCTGCCAAATTTAGTTTTCTAAAGTGATCACAAAGGTCATTTATACCGAGGTTCAAGGATGAAGGGGAATTTTTGCTGTACTGGCGTTTGACTTTATTCCAAAATTCTCTTGGATTTTGTTTTGCAAGAGTCTTGAGTTCTTCTTGTTCTTTGAATTGGAATGTCCGTTTTTCTGACTTTTTTATTGTATTGTACTCCTTCTTTGCGTTCAAAAAGAGCTCTTTGTTTTGTGCATTTTTATTTCGTAGGTAAGTATTTCTATGTTTTTTGAATAATTTTCTGGCTTCGTAGCATCTTCTATTGAACCATTTATTACTTGAGCATCGCGCATTTTTCGATCTTTTGACACGTTGTTTTTGACCGAAAACACGTTCTGCTTTATTGTATAAGAGTGATGTAAAGTTTTTCAGCGTTTCCTCCGCACTAATATTGCTGTCATTTAGACAATTACTGAAGGATAGAAAATCGTCTGCGTGTGAAGACAGAGTCTCGATAAATTCGTCTGCTTTTACAGGGTCCCATTTCAGGTAATTTGAGCAGGATGTGTTTTCATCGTCACTATTTTTTACATTGTTTTCTACTTTCGTTATGAACGAAAATTCTAGACCACAATGATCCGAAAATTCGCTTGGATCGAGGATTGCAAAATCGGAGATAGTATGGATATTATCTACTTCATGTAATAAATAGTCTACGGTACTCGACCCATTAGACGAGTGAAAGGTAAATTGTCCATCCGGATCACGATGGAGACGACCGTTTCCGATTACTAACGACGTAGCTTTGCATAGTTCTATCAGCTTATTGCCGTATATATCTATCACGTGATCTTAGTTTGAACGTGTCAGGATTTCGAAACTGCCAGAAAAACTATCAAATTATTGTAAAAATGAATCCGGAGCATCGTAATCATTTACGTCTTAGCATCGTGCATTGAAATCACCTGATATAAAAATATGACCAAGTGGTTTGTATTTTTCAATATCGGCTTCTATCAATTCGAAGAAATCAATATCATCAGTTCTGAAAATATTTGAACTTACTGGAGGGACGTATGTGTTACAGATATAGACGCTTGTATTATCATGAAATAATGTGCCATCTATCTTAACCCACATAAGTCCTACTTGATTTTTTGAAACAACTGTTATCTTATTTTTCAGTTCTGATTTATAATAAAATGATATGCCTCCACTATAACGTCCTTTACGTACGTTATGAGATTTGTTGCCATAAATGTGATCACAGTTAAAACCATTGATATTTAGGTTAATGTTTGTTCCGATAACCACGTCTCTGAAAGAAAAACAAGATCATATTGTGTTACACTGTTTATAAAGTCACTGTCTCCGAGTTTTCGTTGTAAGCCATTGACGTTCCATGACAAACACCGCAAGTCCTTCTCCTGACACCCTTAAGTCTGAGCATTGCGAACTGCAGTAGCTGATGGGTCGCATACTTTACCATCGATGTAGACTTTGACTAAAAGGTTGTTTACAAAAAGTTTATTGGCCACTTGTTTTACGGAGTTGCCATTTTGTTGTTCTCTTTTCATAATTTCATGAAGGGCTTTCCTGGCCTCTCTTGATTGTTGAGGTCTTTGGATGCCTACCCCTACCCTGGCGTCTTGAAGCTGCCTTTTCACGTCCTCTTTATATGACGCCTCTCTAACGCGCTCTCTGTCTGTATAATAATGAAACTTGACCACTATTGGACGTGGTTTTTTGGCTCTATCTGATCCCATTCTATGGGCACGATCGAAAACCATGTTATTAATGTCTAACTGAAGCTTTGAGGAAATCAGTTCTTTTACAAATTTTTCAGGGTCGTCTTGCCTTCCTCTCTCTTCTATTCCATAAAAGATCAGATTCTCGCGCATTGACCTGGCCTAGAGATCTATAAGCTTATCATTGATTTTAAGTTTTTCTTGCTCTAAGTCAGATGCGTTTTTTTCAAGAACATTACGCGCACCGCTGAGCTTTTTTATGTCGCTTTTTGCCTGAACCAACTCTTTTTTGTTTGCTTCAAATTCTGGATTTATGAAAGAACATGTGTCTTCTACATCAAGTATTTTTTTCTCTAATGTGCTAATTTTCGTTTCGATATCCAATACCTTGACACTGATGCTGTTTACAGTCTTTTCTATTGTTTCAAGTTTCGGTAGAGACTGTCTGATGGTTTTCACATCATTCATGATTTGAGAAGCCCATGCTGGAACTTGATCATAAACACTGGTTTGAGTAAGGTTAGTTGGGGATTGTATGACTCCCGCATTGAACATAGGTGTGCCTTGCGGAGTGCTCATTCCAAATGGTAGTGGCTGCTGGAAGGAGGCCATCGGTGAGTTGATACCCGGATTTATTTGTGACATGTTGAACGGCAGTGCAGATACATGAGGTGGTGAAGCGTTCCAACAATAGTCTATAGTATGGGCTCTTTTGTTTACCTGAGTATCGCTCCGCCTGACCGTACGTGACGAAAAATCATATGTCCACCCCCTGTCGATAAAGGTGACTTAGCTTTACGTTTTGGTTTTCGCTGCTTTCTCCGTGGTTTTTGGACACTATGATCAGAATTCATGAGTATTGAATATACCTTCCTTCTGTTACATAAATGAAAATTCACCTTGTATTATCATAAAGACACAAGTCAAGAAATAATGATTTCACAAAAGAAAAGTAAGGTTAACTCATGCACTGGCACAAAACATGAAATTAATTGTAACTGCCTTCAAGAATAATTTGATATTTGACTGATTTCTGGTGGTTACATAAGTTTCAACACTGTTTCAATCTTACAGAGACAACAACCCATTTATTTGTGCACGGCTTGGGTTTTACTAGGGCTAAGCTGATTCTATGCAGTATCTTGTCTGTAGGCACTCCTGCAAAATCCTGGCAACTAGGTGAGGATAAAATCCGGGATAACTCAACCGAGACCTTCACCAATCAGCCACAGTCTCACAGTACCTCACTAAATAAATGAACAGGATTAGTCATTTTACCGCTGTATTGGTGCAAACACGAAAAAAAAAAACATAGACTGTATAGGTTCAAGCTTAGACCTCATATTCTGCACAGTCTGAACTTAGATTATCATTTACAGTTCGCCCATCCCCCACCCCCCCTCCCCCCCCCCCAAAAAAAAAAAAAAAAAAATTATGAGTATCACATAAAACATAAGAGACCTACATGAAATAAGCATACTCACATTCTTGGGTCCATTTCTATTCAGTCAAAAAATGCAGGTGTGAATAAGTACAATAAAAAAAGCTGACTTAAGTCTCACATAATATTTATAATTACAGTTAAAGTGTGATGGGATTTTGACATTTTGTCAGTGATTATGTAAGTTTTATTCATTTACATATAGATGTAGATTCCTTGTTGAAGTTTTGAGACACACCTTTGTGAATTTGAGTCATATTACATAATTGAACGACTGCAGGGACATGTGCAAAAAAACATGATGTAGCATGATGAGATACTTGAAATTCAATATTAACACTACTAAAACGGCTATTCATTACTTCCAATGCAGTTTTCAGTGAATCCATTTTCATGGTCTGAAAAAAAGAATTAAAATCATCACTCATCACCTGGAAGAACATAGTCCAGATATTTTTGCTTTTTGATATCTGCAAATCCCTGCTCTGGATACAGCTAAAGCAGCCAGAATGGACCAAGATCACACTCAATGTGACAAGTTGCCATGCAAAGTAAAAATTGACCTTTACATAACTAAAATGAAACTTTCAAGTCGATAGTACAAACCCAAATATTTCTATTTCAATGTTATTTTTTGGGGAAAAATATCTCCTTACCGGGCAGTATAGATCAAAGATCAGACTGCACGTTCGGTGCAATCTGATCTTAATCTACACTTTCTGCAAAAGGTCCTTGAGTAGCACTTAGCAGCCTAAGGGTTAAAGGAATTGGTCCCTCTGTAAAACTTTAAAAACTATAGGCATGCTTTCATTCTGAGGTTTACCGTCTCTAGTATGGGTTGAACAGCAGTTCATCATAAATATGTACGTTATTAAATAAAGTACATATACTTCAACCTCCAAGCATAAAAAATATACCAAAGAATTTAAATCTACATGTCCAAATAGTAAGATATATAGACCTAGACTAAGATGTATTCCTGTGGACCCTTTATCAAACATCTGTCTGAAAATTATGCATTCTTAATTCTTTTGCATAAAAGGTAACAAAATAAAATTCGAGCATATTAGAAGGACTATGAATGGACTTTTAGATAATTGAGTATCTGAGGCTTAAAGTCCAGGATGTTAGGTTAAGTTAGAGGATGTCAAGTTCACTGAGAAGGACACGATTTCCCATCGAAAATCCTCAGTACAAATTCACGTCATGGGTTCGTACTTGATCGGGGCCGTTTGTGAACGAAGGATTTCTAAAGTTATGTCTGGAGAGAAATTTTGGAAGCAGTCTTGGATAAATCAAACGTCAATTCTTTTTTTTTTTTGTTTTTTTTATAGACTACACGATCTTCATTTTTAAACGTTTCATAGTTTCAAACAATTCGGAAATTCATCGATAATGCTATACGAAGGGCGGTACCTAACAAGGAGCCGAATCTACTTTATGGGTTCTGTGTATTCGTTATCGAAAGGGTTTTAAATTATTCAGGGCCAAATTCTAGCTAGCTATCTGAACAGTTAAAGATATTTGATATAATACAGAGTTTAAAAATGTAATTTCATTAAGGGATTATTGCTTAATCTCCTTGTCTATTTCGACAGCGGACGACACAAGTTGTGAATGAACATTTTTTGAATGAAAAGGGGGGCAGTCTGTGTAAACAATGTTCATACGCATATGGCAATATTTAATGAAAAAAAAAAACTTCGTTTAAGTAATTAGAGTGTTTCAAACTGACAAGTTTTGTAGTTTTGAAGAAATTTCGATAAAGAAATCAAACATAATTTGTATAATTTGTTCAAAGTCAGAGCTGAATATCAGTTGTAGATCTGTGTTGTTCGTCCCTACACCAGCCATGCAAAACTGAAAGTGAGCGCGCATGTGTCGTTATGCATGATGTATTTTGTTCCGGCCAAAACGAGCACAGTAAGCGGATTTGCTATATAAGAGTGTGTTTCATTTTTTTTTCTTTTAATTCCATTGCTTGGAGAAGAAATCAAACCTTTCTACAACAAAAAAGAGATGAGCACAAACTCCATCATTATTACAAAAGGCACATGAATTTAATTCTTTTTAATTTTGGATTATTATATACAATTTTTACGCTGCTAAAATTTATTACTTATTCTGGTTTGAACACACTGAATACGTGTGTCGTGGACCATTTAGAAATGAGTCACTTTATTTTTCAATGTATTGTAAATGCCCTTTTTTTTCATAATCAAAGTATGATGACAGTAACTTTAAATGTAGAGATTTGAATTTTTTGCGTATACATAAGTCGCCTCTTTCACTCTTTACAAGACGACAAAATTTTATACTCATCAATATTGAAAGCTTTCGCAGACGGAAAATCTATTGTGGCTCAAATGATAGAATTCATTTGTTTAAGAAAAGCATTGTAAGGAAAGGAGAAAACGCTGGCTACCGGCATTTTCTCCTTTTCCAACAATGTTTTCAAAAGGCCTCTCATTAAGGGCCGTTTAAACTCAGGATTGTGAGGTATATACTCTAAATCGTAGTGTTTTCTCAAGTTAGTTTTTAAAGACAGAAGAAAGCCAAAAACTGTCAAGAAGTATTCTTTTTCTCAGCAGTAGGCCCAGTTGAATTAAAGTTTCATTTTTGTAAAAGAAGGCTTCTTGGAATTGTTTGTTAAAGGGTTAAACATGTTTTATTGCCAAGTTTATACTACAATTAATAAAAATACCATATAAACACATTATCATAAAGTGACAATGCAAAAGAGTCTGAGCTCAAATTCTAGTGTCACCCAATTTGATTTTTATTTTCAAACACTCTTCATTTTTTTTTTTTCTTTTTTGTTTCTAAATTCTTCTTTCAAGGCAATTTTGTACAATTAAGTTGTTGCGATTGCAGTGAGAATAAACAAGCATAATCATAAGAGTGAAAAAATAATGGCACCGCTTCTTAAAAATGAAGTGACTCTTTAACAAACGACAAAATTTTGGACAAGTCCAAATTCAAAGCATTTGCAGACGACAATTCAAGGGAAATTGTTTTTGTTTAGGTAAAAAAACATAGCGAGAAAAAGAGGAAATGCTGGTTACCAGCATTTTCTCCTTTTCCTCATTATGTTTTCAAAAGCCGTCTTTGTTAGAGCCGTTAAAACCCATAGATTGTGTGGTAAAGAGTTATAAAAAAACAAAGAAAAACTCGGAATGATATAATAAAAAGATGATTGCAGAAGAATCATCATGTCATTGCAGTCCGAAGATCCGAGCTCCTGAAGTTCTGACGAGAGAGTCGACGCCCAATCTCTACACTACTGTCTTCTACAAGAATCTATCTCTTCGGAGCCAGGCATTCCAGCAAACCCCATATTACTACCAAATGAGCGCTCCGATGTTCGGACTATCTTTGGTAGGTCTAGACTTTAACTTACCCCTGACAACATAACTTTGCGACTTATTTGGTTGTGATATAGCCCTTACTGTTCCACTCTTTCATTATCAAATGAAGGATGCTCTTGCAAAAAGAGGGGTTGATGCATCTCTGTGATCCAGTTTGCTAAGTAAGTCATCACATAAATTATAAATCCATAAAAATCAGGTTGTCTATCAACCCGACTAAATCATAAGGTAGACAGTTCCTTTGACGTGCAGAAAATTGACCAGTAGCAAAAAGTCTCGATCCAGGTCAGCCTGCGCGAACTGCGAAGGCTGACCTGGTCGATACTTTTTGCAAATGCATCAAGACCCATTTTCACTGAGCATTGCCCATATACATTTTATTAAACTTTCGGCTGTTTAGTCATGATACATATAATAAAGAAATAGATAGTAACATGCAGTGAAGATCCAAAATCAGACTGCACGTTCTGTACAGTCTGATCTTGTTCTTCAACGAGGAAATGCTATTTTTGGTAGCCCAGTGCATCGAATGAGTCAGACATACAATATAGCCACAACATCCGTTGAAATCAATGAAGGCACGTCACAGTTTCTTTTTTTTTTTTAAACTTCCTCATCAGACTTCTTCTTTCATGCTTGGGGACCTAGGTGGCAGAGTGGTAAAGTGTGGCACTCGGAATTAGGAGGCACATGGTTCGAGCCTCGCTTTAGGTGCTTGGTTTTGGAGGAACTATCCTTGAACAAGATACCTCAAAGTCGTGACCTTGCACTGGTGGAACCCAGGACATAGATTACTTGTTAGAACGATATAAATGAAATAGTGTCTAAAGTGGCGTAAAATAGCATTCAGCCAATCTAACAGTTATATTGAAGAAGTTTTATTTAGCTCAACTGGCCGATGGCCAGCGCGCTTATGTCAAGGTCTTGTGTCTGTCGTGCGTGCGTTCGCACGTGCAACTTTTAATTCAAACATCTTATTGTCTGAAACTACCCATCCAATTTTGACCATACTGTATAGAAATTATCCTGCGATGGTCTTTGGAATTTCTAGAATGATCTATTAAGGTAAAAACTATGATGACAAAATTGAAATATAATGAACGTCTTCAATTTTTATTCTTATTTTATTATTTATTTATTTATTTATTTATTTTTTGTTGCAAACCACTAGGCCTAAGGTTGCCAGACTTTGGATCTAGCTTTTTCATATTATACCCCGAAGGGCAAGGGAAAAGGAGAGACTCAGAAACTTTCATAATTTATGTTGAAGTAGTTTTTTTTTTTACAATACTATATATGGTGTAAGAATTGACCTGGCAGAGCATGACTAACCTTTGACATAAGTTGACCAGTTTATTTTTTCATCTTCGTGGCCTCGAGCCAGTTTGGAACTATTCGTCGTAAATCGACGTAAACACATGCACCGTGACAGTATTTTATCGATTCATTGCTTTATGGACACATGAAGTGCATACTCCCTTTAAGCGTCTGAAAACATTGTGAAAAAGATGCTTCTGATCTATGATCTCTATTGTTCCATTTTCACGTTCTTATTTCACCTCAATCTAAAATGCATTGAAATGTGACATAGCTTCGCTCTGCAAGGTCAGCTTTGACGGCCTATATACGCTATTATGACACCAACCAAAACTGATGACACAACATCAGAAAGGATATGTTGCGGAAGGAAAATGTTACTTTTTGCGAGTATGGGAAGTATTTTGAGGGGAAAAAAAAAAAAACGACAAAATGTTTGTTACTAGTAAATTGCTTCTTTTACCGCAGTTTTCTTTTATTCCTAGCTATCAACTGCAGGAGGGGATGTGAAAAAGCTGTATTAGTACGGTAATAGACGAATAATTTGATACTTAGTTCCAAATTTGTAGTTCGTGAAGATTTGAACTTTGCAATAATCTAGGGTTTATACAAGAAGTGGCCGTAGCTCGCTGAGCCCAGCAACTCAGTCGGTAAAAGATGGGCTAGTACTCTAAGAGTTGCGGCTTCGAATCCCAGCTTGGCCAAAAAAGTGGCTTTGGCGGACGGCAGAGATCAAGATCACACCGAACTAAACTTGCATTCTGATCTTAAAACTTTACCTTCCCCTTGTTTAGTCACGCCCGTAAGACAAAAGCTATCAGTGTTTCAGTGGGTTGTATCTTTAGCTGTCGAAAGACTAAGTTTTTTAACGATCCAAGTATGAGAAGTATTTTGAAAACATTTTGATAGAAAGAGAAAATGCTAGTAATCAGCATTTTCTCCTTCTACCACAATGTTTTCCACCCTATCTAACCCAAATTCTTCCATTCAAATAACATATATTTGTCGTCTTCAAATGCTTTAAATGGTGTTAAAAGCCGTTTTTTTATTTTTTATTTTTTTACATTTTTTCTTGTTTGTGGAAACAAAACACTGATTAATACATTTATGTGTGCATGACCTCTATCTATGAAATAGAAATAAGGAAGTTTTAGCCAATGTTTGCCTTTAGAAACCACTTGCATTGTTCTTCATAAAACAAGAATTTAAGTACGTATAGCAGGAAACAGCTTGTGCATTTCGTTATCTATTGTTTGTGAGGTTGGAGAAATCCTGCGTGGGTAAGTGATAAAGGTAAAGGATTTAAAACCTGCTGGCTCATTGTTCAATCCTCACTCGCACGAGTGTCCAAATTTTCAGACCTGTAGAACTGAAGGCATTTGTCGGGAAAAAAATAATATTGCTCTTTTCTCTCTTTGCCACAAAGTTTCCGAAAATGGTCCGCTTCAAGACAAAAACAGTCATTTGCAGACGATATTCAGTTAACCCGGATTTACCTTAATACTGAAGTGATCCTCAAATACTTAAAGATGCATCTTTACTCGTTTTCATCCAGTTTTTTTAACCAATTTTATCTTTATTTTTTGAAATTATAATCATTCTTGTACATTTGTGCCAAATATTGCCCCTGACGGTTGCAAGGTTGCACAGATTACGACGGATAGAAAATGCATTTCATGCTGTTGCGGCTAGCCATAGACATTACAACCACAGTTTCCGCTTTATATCGAACACAAATCCCTGGCGTCTCTTTATCCCATACACATTATATCGATTTTTTATCTACGTTTACACGGCTATCTAGATTCTACACATTGTAAAGTTTTAACAACGTTTATTTACTTTCTGGCTGTAAGGGTGTAGACTAAAGAATAATAAAGAATCAATCGTAGGTTTAAAGATTTACAGGTGAAATAAACATCGATGAAGAAATCAACACCGACTATTTACAAAAATACTATACAAATATCTTATTTGCAAAGTAGCAAAAGCGCAAAGCATAGTGGGAATACAAATTTCATGCAGGAACCATTCTTTGCAAAAAATGAGGTAAAGCATCTGCAAAAAAGTACTAACCAGGACAACCTGCTTTTTGTAAAATTTCTGCTTGTCCAAGGACCATTCCACATCGGGATTGAGTATGGTGTCAGACAAAATTTAGATACAATATGACATAAATGTTTTCAGAACAAAGTAACAAAATAAAGCATTTTAAAGAGAAGTATTTACCAAAATTCCGTTGCCAAAGTTTCGTTTCAAACAAATCCTTTTCTTCCCCATGGAGAAAGGTGAAAAGTTGGAGATCAAATGGTCAACTCTGAATTACTTTTGTTTTCATAATTTGTAATACTTTGAAGGGGAGATGCCCTTATTATACAAGCTTAGTCAACTGGCAATACAGCACGGCCAGATGTAGTTCGACTCTTTACCATTAGCCAGTTTGCACTGTTTATGTTTTAAACGCGTCTACAACTTCATCCCTAATCATAAACGCGCCAGTCTCTTGATTTGTATAGGATTCGAATTTTAACCGCCTCGGTTGTATTTTGGTATTATTTAATTTATGTTTATTTGGCGCTCACAGAATAAATTAATATTTACAAATTCGAAATCTAAGCTAAAGTGCAGCACTTAAAGGATTCTGTCACGTGAGCGTTTATAGGTCAGATCTATACTGTAAACACACTATGCAATCTTACCTAGACAAATTTTCTGAGAAATGAAATGTAAAATCAGGTATTTCATCCATAAAGCAAGAAAACTTATCTCTTTGCAAAATCACACTATCCACTGAAACAAATTTATGAGCTTAATAGCGTAACAAAAGCAAAACCAGTATAACCATTCTGTATAATTTGTTTTCCTGTCAATGGGGTAAGCAAATTTCAGACAGCCATTTAATGATGACATCATGGCTTTCTATATATGAAAATGAAAATAAGAAGCCCTGCCGCAATTTTCAACTTGCTAAGTATAAACTATTATTCTCAAGGCACTTTAAATTATTTTACTTGTTTTTTTTTTTGAAATCAGAGAACACTATTGACAATAACACCTTTTTATCATAATACATGTACATGTTAGAGGCGCAAAATGGGCTACTTGATACTTTTTTAAATACCTATCTACCTCTGTACTTTTCTACTTCGTTTTTACAGGTGGCTAAAGTAAATGTCGACTCTTACAATATGACAGGGAGAATTTATCTATATCTGTTTTTTAAAATTCTTGATAAAATCATTTAATACCTTGAAAATAACTTAGTATTCATTGGCTAAATTTTCTTATATAAATCGGCTGAGCATGTACATCTTCCAGGACCTCTTCTCCATACCAAGATAATTCCGGAAGTAGTCTTTTTTTGAAAGTAGGCCAATGCTGTACCCTGCTTTGCTTTCATCAAGGACAGTTAACGTACAAAAAGAAAATCTGTTACCGTAGAAATATACATGAGGTGTCATTGCAACAGAAATGTATCAGGCATTAATTTTCCTACTCACAGTGTAACGCGTTAGTGCCACGATAAAAGTGAATTCAATCCTAATAACGGTTTCTCGTTGTCAACTTTTTATTTTTTTTTTCGTTATAAATACTGAAACATTGTATAAATACCTTCAGTAATTGAACATTTTTTCCAGTTCTGTTTCGCGTTTCGCGAGTATTTACCGTATCTACCCCCCCCCCATAAAAGATTACGATCATCTGTCACCAACCGATTTAATAAACGCTACAAAATTGAAAAAGTTACGAACACTGTGATTGGCTAGTCGATTTGGTTCAGTAGTAAAATTCTTGTGTAATTAAAAAAACTATGGATTTCGAAATTAGTCGTAATACAACTGTCGTTTGTTAAGGTAGTAGACCCCCAACGCTTCTGGTGCAACATGGAATAAAATTTTTTGTTAGTTGATACATAGGGATTTATACTGATATAATATTTTTGCAAATTTTTAACCGATCAGAAATTCCTTTGATGTCTATCTTGAAATTATTAGTTGATATTTTTGTTAGATTCCTAAAAAGGGAAGTAATTATTATCTCCCTTTGTAATGAGAATATGGTTGTTTTAGATTTATAAATGATAATTATAAGAAGGGGGAAAAAAAAAAGAGGAAAAAAGTGGCTCGGTTAAAGTAGTACAATAATACTCATTTTTAATCATAGCAAATTTTGCAGGATATAGAGGATCTTACATGAGTGCTTATGTATTATCATTTTTATCAAACGAGTTGACTAAAATTGTATGACGCTAGCCTTGGAGAGCGTCAAATACATTTTAGTCAACTCGTTTGATAAAAATGATAATACATGAACACGAATGTGAGATTCTATTTATCACATAAAACGATTGACAGGCAGAAAAATATCCCGCATCATCACCTTTAGCCTCCATACCGTTCATGGGTCCATGTTTGCAGTTGTAGTTTGGTTCAAATGTGTACATACACATGTAGATAGTTCGTTGGCATTTACACCGAAAGAAGAATGAAATAGTTCATAGAGGGATTAAGTCCACCCATTTCCGCAATAACATTGATTTTAAGAGACTTTCGCTGCATTTCTTGGTTTTTATCAAACACGAAAATCAAAAACTTTCCACGCGTATACGTCTTAGCAACAGTGACGCCATTTTCCCCGAAACGGCGTAACAGTACAAATTCCCGCACAAACTGTGGTTGGTTTCTCTGGCTTCACGCGCTCTTGACTGAAAACTGATCAGAACCGGGACTCAAAACACGATAATACACTAGTGTATTATCAAATATAAGTCATGGGTTTAATACACTGCCGGAGGAAGTTTAATGTGATAAACTATTATAGTGGAAATAGCTGTTTTCCATTAGGGGTCTACTACCTCAATGAATATGAGAACTGTCATCACGTTTCAGTGTTTGTCTCAAGTTTCAGAGACGTGCTGTTTTCTGTATGCTCTCTGTCATTAAAAGCTCTTTTTATATTTTTTCTATAACGTGGATTGAATAAACAGAAAATGATGGGATTGATAACGCTGTTCAGGTATGGCGACCTTAAAGCCAGTTGATCCCAGGCATCCAGTTCACTTTCAGACGTATTCGTCTGAGTGCGAGTTCCTGCAATTATGAAGTATGGTATAAAACTAAGTACAAAACCCAGTGTTACCGTTGCCATCATGGCACTGATGTTGGCCTCTGTAACTTTCCCCTTTCGTTTATTCATGTTAATCTTTCTGTCATGCATGTAATGTATCTCACCTCGATCCAGTGAATGAGTATTACTGCTGTTGTTCCTGTCGTTGGATATAGAAGCAACAATATTCGGCATGGAAGTTGATTTTTCGGATAATTCAGACATGACTCTTGCATGTTCAGCGATTATACAGTTGTTTTTGTTATTGTCTTGGTTTTGTACTTTATTAAAAGTGTATTTAGCACGTCGTTTTGAACTTTTCAGCGACAATTGTAAAATTTTCCCATAGGCCATCATGAAAGTTAAAAGGATCACTACAATAACCGTGACCTCTACAACACTGAAAATTTTCACTAGGAGTTGAACTTTTGTACTTTCTGTGATGGTACAATAATGTCCGTAAAGGCTCACTGGAACAGGTTCCATACTGCCGTTGTTGGTGCCAATGTTAGCGTTTATATTTGCTACAGGTACCAGCTCTGTTCTAGCCGAAGTCTTGGAATACTTGTTGGGATCAAGATTTAGTTCTACTTGAACTATATCGTACGTTAAAAAGTCGCAAGAAGACACAACGATAGAAAATATAACAACACCGACAACAAGTGGTTTTACCCATGTTGTCGGGAGCTGTCTACCAAGTGGTCTGCAAACTTTTAGATATCTGTCGATGGAAATGATCCACAAGACAAAAACTGAGGAGAAGACGAACGAGTGAACGAAAAAGTACATAAATTTACACCAAAAAGAACTCGTAAAATATACGTTCAGAGCAAGATCTGCTACTGAATTGAATGAAAAAACACACACTATCAGGTCTATAACACCAAGGTACTGTATCAACGCGTATGTAGAACTTTTCTCTCTCTGTGCAGAATAGAACCGTATGGTAAAGCTATTACCCACGATTCCTAGAACGGCTAAAACGGCCAACAGTATCATGATTGGCAAATAATCCATTAGCTTTTCCCGATGGATTTCTTGAAAGATAGCATAATCTTCAAATGATGCGTTGTTCTTCATTGTTTATCCTATTAATGATAAACATTATGTATCATCCTTTACATGTTTAACTTCGTTTACACAAGTTTGAAAGCACAGGCACAAACTTGTCCGTAACATAACTATTTAAGTGCATTAAGGGTCTGTTTACAGCAAGAAATTTTACCTCGAATCTGCCCCATTACGTTGAGAATGGTCTGTAGCAAGGTAACTAAAGTAAGGAAAACTTGCTTCAACACTATATATATATTTATTTTACTAATTTAGTAGTGTGCCTGCCATTTGTAGCTGAACGGTAAAATAAACTATCATTAATCTGTCTCTTCTTGCTGGGAAGGGGATGTTTCATGGTTTTTACAAACACGATCAACTGAAGTCCGAAAGTTTGACCGTTTTCTGTCTACCATCCGCTGTAGTATTTTCCACGAAAAGAAAGAAATTCACGCAAAAAGCTAAAACCTAAAGGGATTATTTGGTAAAGAATTACGAAGTAATACTAAAACAATGCTTGTTTGTAAAATAAAGATATACAATGAATAGAATGATCTAACAGATACGCACGTTTCTTTCCTTCCAGAGCTGGGCTTCGTTCATTGAAATGATTTTTGCTGCTGATAAAGTCACTGTTCTAAAAACTGGTATTAACAAGAATCTTTATTGGAAAATAATAGATCATGAACTTGTGACCTCGGCTCGCACACAGTTTAGTCGTGTATGTTGTAGTAATTTTTTAACTTGCCGTTTTTCTTCCGCATCCGACAGACATCTACTTGCATCTTGGAGGACGCGCAATAAAACTCCTTATTTAAGGTTTAAACTTTTCTCGAATGACACAAAATGACAGGAATTGAGTGTGAATTAACTCTCTTATGACCATAGGCAGAAACAGGGTCTATTACGAACGGCATATTTGGCGCTAAAAAGAGTAAAGATCTTTGATAAATGCGTCCTAATGCTTCATAACTTCGGAAACTTGCTGTCTTTGTCGTAAAGAATCCCTTTGCTACTACGGCGAAGATACAAAGTAGGGCAACAAAAGTATCAGATAAAACTGAATTTCATCCCCTTAGCCCTCACGTTATCTTTAGCGCCTTGAACCCATTGAATGATTATTGGAGCCGGAAAAAAATACAAAAAACAAGCACACAGAAATATTGCAATTTCGAAATTATTTCCGACAGAAAAATCTGATCATATCGGACAGTGAAGATCAGAGATCAGACTGCGTGTTCTGTGCAGCCTGGTCTTAAACTACACCGTCTGTTCATGTTAGTTCGGTAGTCTAAGGCAGCGAAATAGTTAATATCAAACTCTAACGGCAACATCCGACAAAGTCGATCACAGCACGTAGCAGTACATGATAAAACTTCCGCATTCAACCCTTATCCTGCTAAATAACTAAAATGAAATTTTCACTTCGATAGTAAAAACCCAAATATTGCTATTTCAAAGTTATGTTTTGGGGAATAAAATCTCCTTACCGGACAGTATAGATCCAAGATAAGACTGCACGTTCTGTGCAGTCTGATCTTGGATCTATACTGTCCGCAAAAGGTCAGTGAGTCGCGCTTAGCAGCGTAAGGGTTGACTTCCTTGATTGATGTTGGACCGATCACAGTAGGCCAGTCGGTAGCGTTCAGGACTTGAGGCTAGGGCGTTGCTGGTTCGTGTGTAATAAGTAAATTAAGGCGTTGAGTTCTAATTTTTCTTTTCCCGTCATGTGTTAGTTCACAAGTTATATGTTAGTCAACGTGCACCTTGCATATTCCGATAAAATCACACTGTCTTGCGAGACTTGTTATACCCCCGCAAAACGAATGTTTTCGGGGGTATACTGGAATCAGCCTATCTGTCCGTGTGTCCGTCCGTCCGTGTGTCCGTCCGTGTGTCCGTCTGTGTACAAAATACTGTCAAGGTGCTGGCGGGGGTATAAAGTCACATTCAGTGACAGCTCTAGTTCATTCTCTTACCATACATGCCCAAGACTTCCCAATGAGCGATACCTCTATTGACCTGGCGATCATAAGTATCAGCTTATATGGTCCGCGAGCGGAATTCTTTCAGATTTCTTGATTTGATTTTGAATCTTTGAAGAACGTGAATACTGTTTGCTTGTCTCATTTTCACTTCGGAAGCTTTAGAGTGTCACAGGGAAATAACTCTTTTTTATGACAGAAATTTGTCACAATTTATATCCCTTCGTTGCCATATCACAGTATGACATGCTTAATGTTGTATGTTTGTTCTCTGGAAAGAATGTCATCAGTGTAGAATCATAAAAATTTGAGCCGCGCTCTTGCAAATGGGGTTTAATGCATCTCCGTTATGTATTATACTAAGCAAGTAATCATATAATTATGGAACCCGTTAAATCCATTTTGTCCGACAGCAAAATGAGGTAGACTGTCTTTTCACAGGCAGAAAATTGACCATTAACAAAAAGTTACGAATCAGATCAACCTGCAAAAACTGCGCACACTGACATGACTCGATATTTTTTGTTGTCACAGAACATGGCTCACTTATTTTGACGTTTAAGGTTATCATCAGAATATGTCGAATGTTAAAAAACTAAATATTAAGCAAGGTTAGTATCAGACATTTTTTATTCAAAAAAGCAAGGTACAGTCTTGCTTTTCTTGTTCCAAAAACTTCACCATTCGTGTAAAAGAGAAACAATGGCTTTCTGCTACAAACCTTTCGAAAAACGTTTAAAGAAATATTTTTCGTTTCATTGAATGACCCGTCAAGAGCAGATCTCCTTCGCATTCAATGACATTATCTTTGTCCGCTAAAAAAGGAGCTTGTTTTTTTTTCTACTTAGTTTATTAACTTTGTGAAATTTCATTGCAATACATTACTTCTTATAGATTAAGGCCTCTGTCTAAGCACATTATCTCTCTACCAAACAACAAAGTTTTAGGCTGGTAAAATTAAAAGCATTTGCAGACGACAAATTAAATATGGCTCAAAAACTGAAAAATTACCTTTTGGATGGTAGAAAAATTGTGGGAAAAGGAAAAGAAATGCTATTCTTCAGTATTTCGTTCTTTTCGGACAATGTTTTCCAAAGCCTTCTTCATCAAGGTCGTCAGAACTCGGGATTGTGTGGTAACGTGTTAAAGCTTACCTTTCTATAAAGCTGTGGGGCTAAACAGGGCCATCATGGTCTTCTTCTTGATGTACAAGGACATTTCCAATTTTGTGTCAATCAATCTATTGACGGAATAACAACTTTTATTTTAAAACTTTAATCAGTAATTTATTCTAAAAACACTTTAAAATTTTCTATCTTATCCTTATAAATGTATAGGTCTTGAAAAATGGAAAAGAATTCATGCTAAGGCTGTATTTCAATTGCTTTTTTATTCCATTGCTTGGAGAAGAAATCAAACCTTTCTACACTCAAAAACAGATGAACAAGAATTCCTTTATTATTACAAAAGGCGTACATTTGATTCTTTTTAAATTCTCAGTTTGGTTTATTATTCATAATATATCAATAATATATAATAATATATAGTATATTTTTTATGCTGCTAACATTTTTTATTACTTATTCTGGTTTGAGAACACTGAATATATGTGTCTTTGACCATTTGGAAACGAGTCATTTTTATTTTTCAATGTATTGTAAATGCCCCTTTTTTATGATCAAAGTATGATAACAGTAACTTTTAATGTTAGTATCTGAATTTTTGCGTAAACATAAGTTGCCTCTCTCACTCATTACAAGACGACAAAATTTCAAACTCGTCAAAATTGAAAGCTTTTGCAAACGTAAAATTTGTTGTGGCTCAAATGATGGAATTTGATCGTTGAGGAAAAGCATTGTTAGAAAAGGAGACAACGCTTGTTACCGGCAGTTTCTCCGATTCCAACAAAGTTTTCAAAAGGCCTATCCCTCAGGGCTGTTTAAACTGAGGATTGTGATGTATACTGTAAAACGTACTGTTTTCTTAAGTTAGTTTTTAAAGACAGAAGAAAGCCAAATACTGTTAAGAAGTCGTTTTTTTTTTTCCTCAGCAGTTTCCTATACATTCGGTTGAATGAAAGTTTCAATTTTGTAAAAGAAGGCCTCTTGGAATTGTTTGTTCAAGGGTTAAACATGTTTTATTGTCGAGTTCATACTACAATTAACAAAACTATACTATATAAACACGTTATCATAAAGTGTCAAAGCAAAAGTGTCTAACCACAAATTCTTTTAACTTAGCTTCTGTCATTCCCTTTCAGATATTACAATTTATATTTATATATTATATACACGATTTGATTTATATTTTCAAACACTCTTCATTATTATTATTATTATTATTACTATTTTTTTTTCTTTTTGCTTTTAGATTCTAATTTCAAGGCTGACAATCTTATACAATTTAGTAGTTGCCATTACAGAGAGAACAAACAAGCATAATCATAAGAGTGAAAAAATAATGGCACCGCTTCTTAAAAATGAAGTGACTCCTTAACAAACGACAAAATTTTAAACACGTCCAAAATCAAAGCATTTGCAGACAACAATTTATGGGAACTTGCTTTTGTTCAAGTAAAAAACATAGCGAGAAAAAGAGGAAAGCCTTTGTTAGAGTCGTTATAACCTAGGGATTTTGTGGTAAAGAGTTAAAGAATACAAAGAGAAACTAAGATTTATATAATCAATAGACGATTGTTGAAGAACCATTATGTGAGAGTCGACGCCCTATCTTTATACAACTGTCTTCTACAAGAATCTTTCTCTTCAGAGCCAGGCATTCCAGCAACCCCCATATTACTACCAGCTGAACGCTCCGGGGTTCGGACTATCTTTGCCAGGTCTAGACTTTAACTTACCCATGACAGAATGAGGTATATATTTGCAATTTATTTGGTTGTGATATTGCCGTTCCTGTTCCACTCTTTCTCTTTCATTATCAAATGAAGCATGCTCTTGCAAAAAGAGGCTTTGATGCATCTCTGTGATCCAGTTTGCCAAGCAAGTCATTACATGGATTATAAATCCACAAAATCCAGGTTGTGTATCAACCCGACTAAATCATAAGGTAGACTGTTCCCTTGACATGCAGAAAATTGACCAATAGCAAAAAGTCTCGATTCAGGTCAGCCTGCGCGGACTGCGAAGGCTGACCTTGTCGATACTTTTTGCAAATGCATTTAGACCCATTTCCACTGAGCATTGCTCAAATACATTTTATTAAACTTTCGGCCATTTGGTCATCACGGCTAGGAAACTTCATCTTCAGAACCAATGGCTCTGACGAGAAAATGTTGTGTTGGTCTTCCGTTTCTGAAGATGTCGGCTGAAAAACAACCAAAAAACAGCTAAGCTTGTCATTATTGTAATCATGTGTTCTTATGTCTTTGAAATTCCAAAGAAGGAGAATGTCATGCAATGCTCTGGTCTTTCAACGTGTTTTCTACACTACGGAAAGTTGTAACAAGCGTACGATGTTGTCTGAATCATTTGTGGCGTGGGTTGACCTTAGCTACAATAGTACGTCACGGACCTAAATTCATTCTATTATTGCCATATAATTGACAATTAAAAGAGAGTCTTGTTGTCCCAAAAGCGTGAATTAATGTCTTGAAATGTTACATTCACTGCTGGTAAAGAATTGAAAAGAAATAGCACAAAAATGATGAAAATAAAAAAGGGCTGCGATGATGTGGACCGGCTCTGAATTTGTAAGTCGGCACCGATTGATGAGGGCATCCTTTCAAAAATTTAGTTTTCTGTAAAAATTTACTTAGGAAGTAGGCTTTGTTTTTCCGTTAACACCTTTCAGTCCAAAATGTAGTACTATTGTTGGATTTATGAAAATACAAAGGACTGGTCTTGTCACGATTGAAAAATCCTGTCGAACATTAGTCTATCTAAATTTTGAAAAATACTTTTGTGTAGCTTTTGATTAACAGAATGGTCTATACATGTATATAGCATTTATCATGCTTTCGTCGTAAGTGCAGCCGACACGTAAGCAAAAATAATGAAAAATATTTGGCATCTTCGGAAGACTCTTTGGTCTTGAAACGGTCCTTAAAAAGCTAAATGGAAAATGTACCGACCGTAGTAGAGTTATGAATAGAAAAAAAAAAACTTTTACAAAACGTGAGAAATACAATTGACCTATTCGCAATACACGCCTCAGGGTATATGTGTGAACATTCTTAACTCTTTTTAATACTTAACACTACACAAGAGTATGTCAGGTGGGTGGGGTACATACAAGTCTTTAGCAACGAAAAAGAATCTATTTCACAACCACGTCATGACCAAAAAATGTTCATAGATCCCTGATGTTGATTGTACTGACGCAGATCTTTCAATTAACCAGATGCATATTAGATCAGAAAATGTCACATATCAGTTATCTTTAAGCCGATGATAAACAAACATCCATCCAAACAAACGATCACGTTTTGTGAAGTCAAATATTGATCTACACTGGCTGCAGAACCAATTAAAGTTGTGACAGGCACTTTAAGGTTCATAATGAATAGGTTCGAGTTATTTATTTTTCTTTTTCCATCCTAGATATTTGTATGAATGTCCTAAACATTGTCGTTTTCACTTGTTTCAGAAATCTCACACCGACCCCTCCCCCCCCATTTCTAATGTAAAAATCATTCACTTTACGCCGTAATTAGATTGAGATTGCAGCTCCAATATCATGATTTACTGAGTATGCAGTTAGCTGTTTTGAGTCATTATTTAGGATAAAAAGGCAGTTTGAAGGGTCTTTGAGCGGTTTATGTAAATTTGGCACCTGTTTTGTCGTGGGTTTTCGTGTTTTGCCGTGCCGAGTAATTTTGATTAGGTAAAAATCTGAAAAAAAAAAACCTGCGTATTGTCCCGTTTTATATTATATATTCTGATCTAATATGCGTTTGGTTAATTGAGCATTGAAAGATCTGAGTCAGTACAATCAAAATCAGGGATCTATGAAAATTTTTTGGTCTTGATGTGCATGTGAATTTGATTTTTTTTTTCTGTGAAAGACTTGTATATACCCCACCCACCTGACATACTGTTGTGTCGTGTTAGGTGTTGAAAAGAGTTGAGAGTGTTCACAAATATAACCTAGGCGTGTAATGCGAATAGCTCAATTGTATTTCTCACGCTTTGTAAAAGTTTTTTTTTTTTCAATTCAATATCTCTGCTATGGTCGGTACATTTTCCATTTAGCTTTTTAATGACTGTTTCAACACCAGACAGTCTTCCGAAGATGCCAAATATTTTTCTTTTTTTTGCTTACATGTGGGCTGCTCTTACGACGAAAGCATGACAAACGCTATATACATGTATAGATCATACTGTTAATCAAAAGCTACACAAAGGTATTTTCGACAGGATTTTTCAATCGTGACAAGACCAGTCCTTTGTATTTTCATAAATTCGGTCATGTTCCATCCAACAATAGTATTACATTTTGGACTAAAAGGTATTAACGGAAAAACAAAGCCTGCTTCCTAAGTAAATTTTAACAAAAAACTAAATTTCTGAAAGGATGCCCTCTTCAATCGCTGCCGACTTACAAATTCAGAGCCGGTCCACATCATCGGAGCCCTTCTTTATTTTCATCATTTTTGTGCTATTTCTTTTCAATTCTTTACCAGCAGTGAATACATGTAACATTTCAAGACATTAATTCACGCTTTTGGGACAACAAGACTCTTTTAATTGTCAATTATATGGCAATAACAGACTGAATTTAGGTCCGTGACGTACTATTTTAGCTAAGGTCAACCCACGCCACAAATGATTCAGACAACACCGTACGCTTGTTACAACTTTTCGTAGTGTAGAAAACACATTGAAAGACCAGAGCATTGCATGACATTCTCCTTCTTTGGAATTTCAAAGACATAAGAACACATGATTACAAATAATGACAAGCTTAGCTGTTTTTTGGTTGTTTTTCAGCCGACATCTTCAGAAACGGAAGACCAACACAACATTTTCTCGTCAGAGCCATTGGCTCTGAATATGAAGTTTCCTATCCGTGGTCATGATACATAAGAAAGAAATATATAGTAACATGCAGTGAAAATCCAAAATCAGACTACACGTTCTGTACAGTCTGATCTTGTTCTTCAACGTGGACAAATGCTATTTTTGGTGGCCCATTACATCGATTGAGTCGGCCATAGAATATAGCGGCAACATCCGTTTAAATCAGTCTTCCTTCATTTATGCTTTTGGTCCTAGGTGGCACAGTGGTGAAGTGCAGCACTCGGAATCAGGGAGCACAGGGTTCGAGCCTCGCCAAAGGTGCTTGGTTTTGGAGGGACCATCCTTGAACAAGATACCTCAGAGTCCTGACCTTGTACTGCTGGAACCTAGGACATAAATTAGTTGTTAAAGTGATATAAATGAAATAATGTCTAAAGTGGCGTAAAATACAATTCAGCCAATATATCAGTTATTGTTAAAGAAGTTTTATTTACATGTAGTTCAACTGGCGGATGGCCAGCGGTGAGCGCGCATTTGTCAAGGTCTTGTGTCCGTCGTGCGTGAGTTCGCATATACAACTTTTGTTTCAAACATCTCATTCTCTGAAACTACCTATCAAATTTTGAACATCCTTTATAGAAATTATTCCGAAATGGTCTTATTTGGAATTTCTAGAAAAAAAAAAAGTCTATTTAGGTAAAAACTATGATGACAAAATTTAAATATATTGAACATCTTTTAAAATCTTCTTGTCCTAAACCATTTAGTCTAAGGTTTCCAAACTTTGGATCTGGCTTCATCTAATAGACTTCTATCAAGATTTTTTATATTATACTCCTAAGGGCCAGGGAAGAGAGACTCAGAAACTTTCATAATTTATGTTGAATTAGTTGGTTTTTTTTTTTTTACATTACTGTATATGCTGTACAAATTGACCTGGCAGGGCGTGGCTAATCTTTGGTATAAGTCGACTAATTTATTTTTTCATCTTCGTGGCCTCGAGCCAGTTTGTAACTGTTCGTCGTAAATCGACGTAAACGCTTGCATCATAAAAGTATTTTATCGATTCATTGCTTTATGGACACATGAAGTGCATACTCTCTTTAAGCGTCTGAAAACATTGTGAAAAAGGTGCTTCTGGTCTTCCCTTAACTTCGACAAACAACAACAAATACCCTTTTTGCAATACCTTGACGAGGCGTTTATTCGGTAGAAGTGGCAGCAGAAAGAAAAACAGCCATTTGTTCTTCAGAACTTCTAGACTACTATAAAAAAAATACAAACAGTGCTAAATATAACTCTTACGCCGCACTAGCTTCTAAAAAACAAATGTTGCAACCCGTCTCGCCCAGGAAAAACCAGAGATAAAACACTTTTAAGTGAAAAACTCTGGAAACCTGCGTCCGTTTGTCAATGACAGGTTTAGAATGTTGGACCTCATTCAACTTTAGCGACTACCTGTGGTACTTCAAAACAAAATAAAACTAGATTTGATGCTGTCAGTTTGCCGTCGTCAGGTAGAATGACCAATGTACACGTCTACCCAGACATATACACAAGCACACTTTACCTGTTTCACGTGCACCGCCCCGGCCCATTGAACTCAAACCACTGTGTTGAACTACGTTACGCGAAGACAATCATTTCGCGCTATTCTAAACGAAACGCGCGAAATAACCAGTCTTCCCTTAACTTCGACAAACAACAACAAATACCCTTTTTGCAATACCTTGACGAGGCGTTATAGAAAAGACCAAAGAACGGGCTGGAGGAGCGGGTCTTCTAAAGAAATATAAGCAAATGTCAAAACAGTTGAAAATTAGCAAAAAAAAAATAGATATATACTACATATTCTTCCAGTATACCACAATAACCTCTTATATATACAACACTCAACTGCTGAATTAGCTCATACACTTTCATCTTTAAAATGCACAAATGTTTGAATTGTATAATGACAGTATAATTATCAGACATACCACGGCGACAGTTCACGTATTCATGCCAATAACTGGTGACACCAGTGCTCGGCTTCGGTCTTCTTTTCAAAGATTACAGATATATAAATAGATCAAAAGAAAGCCGAAGTTGCTCATTCATTCTTACGTTTTTACCCAAAACTTCAGTGGGAGAGCTACAACCCCAACTGGCGAGAGACGTCTAACCTACTCTCTAAAGGGTCTATAACGTAACCGTCCTTGCTACTATCACTGCTCCACCGGCCATAACGCTTCCAACATCTATCTAGGACCCCTGAATTTGCAGCTAGAGTAGCGCCGCCTGATCTAAGGGAGTGCAAACCAAAATTTGTATGGGGAGATATTTCTTTAAAACGCATTAAAACCGTTTCCCTGGCTCGTGTGTAACTCAGTGGCTTATTTCTGGATATTAATTTACATGTAGCTTTTGATCTAAAATAAGGCCTAAATAAAAATACATCCATATCGGTCGTCTGCTCTGTTAGCTCTAGGTAACGCAACAGCATTGCGTAAGGACAAGCAACCGTACTACCCTTAGCAACCACTATTTCGTCACCCTGTCTGTATTGATCAGTTTTACTTTTGTGAATCTTCTGTAAGAAATAATCGTCATAAAAAACCAAGTCCTTACATCGCAGACTGTTGATCTCATCATATCGTAAGAAAGCAGAAAACCCTAATAAAATGATACAAAGATCTCTAATTATCAAAATGTCCCTTGAATCACTATATTTCTGGCACAACTCAAACAATAAGTCTTTTCCGACAGGCTCCTTCTTCAACACTGGCCTTGAGAAATTACGCTTGGCCGAATCTAATAAGTTCTTTACATAACAATTGTCTGTGGGATCTGCCAAGTTTTTGATTGAATGCATCCATTTGATACTGAAAATTGTCGACGATATTACCCCATACGAACATCCTTTGCACATAAGCTCGGTCATGTACAGAGCCACCAAAACCGGTGGCGCTGGAACAGCCAATCCCCCCTTGGAAGTAACAAACTCCTCCCATTTCTTAAAATAACCGTGATATTTACACACTGTACTGTCAGCTTTAGAACCCACCAAATACTCGGCCATTTTTCCCGCCAAATTTGCCACAGCTTTACTATTTACACCAGCACTTTCCACCTCCTCCTTTATACACTGTTTCAGCCCTAAACCTGAATAAAAAATATGAAAAATGTATCTTTAATTAACACAGCCTTACGGCCAGTAAACCAAATGTCAAGGGCCGCCCATCGAAAATGCCATTTTTACCCTTACCACGTCTGGTCAACACACCGGGTTTAAAAAATAATGTTTCTCTGACAAATTCGGCTTTTTTATGCCACATGGGAAAAAGCAATGGCCAAAAAGGCGCTGATTTCCATTCTGGGACGACAAGCGTGCACTTACATTTCTCTTTTTGAATTTTCCTTATACATTTCGCAATGAGTTTCGGAGGCGGTACAACCCAGTTATTCTCGCCATTCCAGATATATTTAAACGCATCCACGCCTGAAGTGCCCGAACACCAGAAACGAGAATTGAATTTGACACATTTGGCATTGTAGTCATGGGCAAATCTGTCAAAAGTATGCGGACCCGACCTGCCGTTTAACTCTGCGTACATTTCATTACAAACCGACCAGTCGTCACTATCAAATGCTCGACTTAAGTGGTCTGCTTTTTTATTCAATGCTCTCGGCACCCAAACTGAACTGAGCTTGATATCATTCCGATTGCAAAAAGTTTCTAGTCCCAATGCAATTGCCTGCAAATCGGGCTTACGGCTACCAACATGCATTATACTACACGCATTTCTATTGTCAGACTTAACACTTACCAGTTTACCTTTCAGTATGTCTTCATAACTAATGAAAGATCGACGTACAGCCTCTAGTTCCCTCCAAGTAGAACTTGAATCTGCCTCCAAAGCAGACCAAGCACCAAATACCTGACTGTTGGCCACGCCATCTATATAACCACCGTACCCTGTGGCACTGGCATCAACATAAACATTTATTCACTCCGTAGTGCAAAACATATCAGCCAACTCTCGAAAGTCGCATTCATTCTACTTGAAAAGATTTTTCTTCCAAAATCCAACTCATCTAGAGCGAACTTATCAAGTACCACTGCAGAATTCCAACTGGTTCGTTCAGAGATACATTTGTACAAAAAACGCGAATGCAATCGAACCACTTTTCCCATGACATATTGCATGGACAACAGCTGACCGACCATGGCGGCAACTAGTCGAACTGAAATCAATGCCTTGCCATACTGAACACGCGTTATCAACAAATCGAGCAGCTCTAGCGCTCTGTTCATTCTCTCTAAACTGACAGAAACAGTACCCTTTACTGCATTCCAATCTAAGCCAAGCCATCCGGCACCTTGCCTAAGCTCCCAGCAACACTTCTCATCCGCTATGAGAAAACAAAAGCTTATCAAATCTTTCCTCATATAACAGCTGGCTTCCAATGCTTTCTGATACCCAGTTTCTCCATCCATTCCATCATTGAGGAAAACTACTACTCTATAACTAAGTGCTCTCCATTTTTTCAATCACGGCACGCATGAGTTTTGTAAAAATATATCCCGCAGTAGACAAACCAAAAGCCAAGACAGTGTAGCAATAATATCTTTTGCACTTTCCGTCATACCATGCAAAACCTAAATATTTACAGTGCTCAGGATATATCATAATATGGTGATAAGCTCCCCTTATATCAAATGTAAAGAAATAATCTCCCTTAGAAAATATCTGTCAGGCGACAGAATGATCCTCGTAATGACATTTAAACTTGAATAGTTCAGGGTTGATATACCTGCAGTCTAATACTAATCTTGGTTTACCAGACTTCCCAAATGCAACAGTTAACGGGTTGACAATATGCGGAGCTACCGACTCTTCTCGAATGCAACACTTATTCAACAATCTTTTAATTTCCCCAGTGACGAAGTCAGAATTATCTAACGCCGACTTGTTATTCTTTAATTCACACTTAGATGGAATTCTCATAAAAGGCAATTTGTACCCTTTTTCTATAATATCTATAATATATGAATTTGCCTTTGCGTCTTTCCAATGCTCTATACAAATTTTCAAACGGCCAACTGGTGATGCCGAACCTATACTCGAACCTTCTGTCAACATGCTATCATTAAGACCCTCATTATCAGATTCTTTCTCTGAAAAAGACCATTTAACAGGTAAACTACTTGTCTGCACATTCTTGAAGCTCGTCGAGGGCTCAATAACCGCTATACAGTCAGCTGTCCAATGGCTCAACTTCCAACATCAAAAACAAGACCCAGGTCTAGCCGTTCCCGTTGTAGCACTCTGTACCAACTCTGTAGACTGTTTGTTGACCTCAGCTGTTGGTGTGTAAGGCCGGTATCGCCTGCTCGAATACCGCTTCCCCTGGCGCGCTTTCCTCTCCGCCTGGTTGTATGCCCGCTGAATTCTCTTCTCATCGTCGGAGTCGTCTGCTAGTGGATTACAAACGTATTCCTGTACCACCTTCCAATCATGCACGGACGAGTCCGCAAGCCTAATACATTTCTGTCTATGGCTGATAAAACGAATACCTTCTGTAATCTTTCCCTTGGCTCCAGATAAACCTTCAATATTTCCAGTGGACGCCTCCCGCAGGAAACCGTCAGCCTGAGTCAAGCTGTCCAAAATACGACTATTCGCCTTGAACTGCTCCTCGTGACCTTTTCTTCTAAAAGTGTAAGAGTCTGAATTTCCGATACTCTGCTGAATAGCAGACAATTGAGACTGAGATAATTCACGCTTGTTTACATTAATACGCTGCTCAAAGTCCCTCAACTTGGCGCTGATAAGCTCCTCCATTTGGGAAAGAAGTGAAGACTCCATTCCGGCTGCCACGTGGTAGAAAAAACAAAAACGCTAAATCTAGATTTGATGCGGTCAGTTTGCCGTCGTCAGGTAGAATGACCAATGTACACGTCTACCCAGACA
Organism: Hippopus hippopus; assembly: GCA_946811185.2. Lineage (NCBI taxonomy): Eukaryota > Metazoa > Mollusca > Bivalvia > Cardiida > Cardiidae > Hippopus > Hippopus hippopus. Next base: position 8,784,389 of record OX328113.1, on the reverse strand, counting down.
TATACACAAGCACACTACCTGTTTCACGTGCACCGCCCCGGCCCATTGAACTCAAACCACTGTGTTGAACTACGTTACGCGAAGAAAATCATTTCGCGCTATTCTAAACGAAACGCGCGAAATAATAAATCTGTGTTGTTCAATTTTTGCGTTCTTATTTCACCTCAATCTAAAATGCAGTGAACTGTGACATAGATTCTGTCTGCGAGGTAAGTCTGATGGCCCATACACGCTATATAATGAAACGAACCAAAACTGATAACAAAACAACAAAAAGGATAAATTGTGGAAGGAAAATGTTACTTTTTTAGAGTATAGGAAGCACTTTGGGAAAAACGAAAAATCACCAAATGTTTGTTACGTGCATTTTACTTCTTTTGACACAATTTTCAAGTCATAGCTATCAACTGCAGGTGGGTGGCGTGAAAAAAAGCTGTATTAGTACGGTAATAGACGAATAATTTAATATGATATTTTGTTCCCAGGTTCATGGTTTGTGAAGATTTGAACTCTGCAATAATTAAGGGTATATAAAAGAAGTGACCTTAGCTCGCCGAACCCAGCAACTCAGTCGACAAAGGATAGGCTAGTGCTCTAGGACTTGCAGCTTCGAATCCCAGCTTGGCCAAAAAAGTGACTTTGGCGCACGGCAGAGATCAAGATCAAACTGAACAGAACTTGCAATCTGATTTTAAAACTCTTAAAACTTTACCTTCCGCTTGTTTAGTCACGCCCATAAGATAAAAATCTCTGGGTTTCAGTGGATTATATCTTTAGCTGTCGAAAGACCCAGTTTTTTAACGCCGTTTTCGGTATTGTTGCAGTTATATCACGGCTCCCAATGCGCCTTTCCATGCTTTCCTGGAGTTTCTTTTATCGCTACTTAGTACAATATTCTTCCCATAGCAAGTGGCTGCTATAGCCTACCACATAACAATCGTCGAGACAATGATCTGCTAAGAGATAGGAAAGAAACCTGTTCCAAAGAATATCATCTATTTTCCAAAAGAAATTTGGCCGAACGGGGAATTCGAACCAGCGACACCCTGTTCTCAAGTCCTGTGCGCTACCGATTGCGCTACTGGGCTCGGGCCCTTTGGACAAAAAATTCCAAATTTTCGAGGTCTAGAAGTATTGTACCAAAACGAATAGAGAAACCCTATGGTCATGAGTTAACATCAGGTCGCGGATTGCGTATATTCATGATCAGACTGCACGTTCTTTGCAATGTGGTCTTGATCTACGCTGTCCGCTCCGAATAGCTGCTTGAGTCACACTTGACAAAGAAAGGGTAAAATATGCATTGCGGTTTTTTCAGGGAAGAGGTTTAACCTGTCATCATTTCCTTGAAGTACTTTTTTCGCTTCCTGTGAAAAATCAAATTTCCGAGGGTACTGAGACTGAAGACATCATCAAAAGAATGAAAAATTTTACAGGTACGCCCAGGAGATGTTTTTTCAAGAAACAGGAAATAAGACAGTTTAATGTCGCGATATATATCATGCTTTCCTGTTTGTGGAAACAAAACACTGATTAATACATATATATATGCATGACCTCTACATGTGAAATACAAATAAGTAAGTTTTAGCCAATGCTTCCCTTTAGGAACCACTTGCACTGTTCTTCATAAAATAAGAATTAAAGCATGTATAAAAAAAAAGAATCACGCATTTCGTCATCTACTGCTTGCAAGTTCCATTTGGTTTGGAGAGATCCAGCGTGGCTCAGTGATGAGCGTAGAGAATTTAAAACCTGCAGAATGACACTTTGAATTCTTTAGAGAATACTTAAAACACTATGAAAAATAACACTCTAATGTTCAGTATTTCGGCTATTGCCTTTTTCTAACTCTTGAAAAAAGGCAATAGCCGAAATATTGAACATTAGAGTGTTATTTTTCATAGTGTTAAAACCTGCAGGTCCAGTGTTGAATCCTCACTCGTACGACTGTCCAAGTTTTCAGACCTGTCCAAACTAAAGGCATTTGCCGAGGGAAAAATCAATGTGGCTCTTTCCAACACTCTCTTTTTGCCACAAAGTTTCCAAAAAATGGTCCGCTTCAAGACAAATAGGGTCATCTGCAAAGAGTATTGAGTTCGGCCGGATTTATTTGAATACTGCAGTAATCCTCCAATACTTAAACATAGACTACAGAATAATGAAAAATAAATTAAAGTTTTAAACCTTGAAATATGAAATAAACATTCATGAAGAGACCAATAACGACTGTTTACAAAAACACAGTACAGATATTTTATTTGCAAAATACTCGTAGTAAGGACATAAAGCCTATTGTACAAGTTTAAACGAGTTTAGGTTGAATTTTCTTTTGATTTACCACGGAGAAAAGTGAATGGGTGGAGATAAAATTGTCAACTTTGATTTACTTTTGTTTTGATAATTTGTTGTGTTTTGAAAGGGTGATGCGTAAGTTACAAGCGTAGTTAACTGGCAATGTATTATTACCAGATATAGCTTGATTCTTTACAGTTAATAAATTTTCACTTTTAAGATCTATACGTCTGCGACTTCATTTTCTTAATTGTGACTACATCAGTCTCTTGGTTTGCATAGGACTCGTATTTTCAACGGCCTCGATTTTTATTTTGTTTACATCATTTGGTTTTTGTTTATTAGAATATAACAATAAATCAGTAATACTATCTATTAAGAAACATGTTCTTGTTGTTAACTTAACGTGACTTATTTTTCTTTTTTCTTTATACTTACTTCATTTTTTCTCTAAAATACTTTCAGCAATTAAAAATCTGCCAAGTTCTGTTTTACGAAAGAAATTATTAACGGTTTACAACATACAGGAACAAAATACAAGCAAAACACAAGCATAATGAGAAATATGGGGAAAATAAATTGTGTTGCTGAATACGCATTTGCATCCGTGTGTGAGCGCGTGCGTGTGTGTGTCTGTGTATGTATATGAGAGAGAGCGAGAGAGAGAGAGAAAAATCAGTTATAAATGTACAATACAATTACTACAATACAAAATGACAAAAATATAATAAATAGATTTGATTACGTGATGTTTATATAGCAGATGCAAGATATTCCTAGCAACTATACTAAAATACTTTCCCAAAACGAAACAGAAAGAGTTAAACAGATGCCTAGCAGCGTGAAATATTTAAGTTTTATAAGGTTTAATTTCTTTCTGTAGATGAAAACAGAAAGAATATAAACATAATTGAAAAAAAGCTACGAACAGATACTTCTTTTTGAATGGAAAAAAATTTAAATTTCAATGGATGAGTACTTAATTGCTACATGAGCATAGCATCAAATATAAGGAAAAAATCATAATCGTTGCTTGCAGGGACATCATATACGTTCAATGAATTGCAATACAAAGAAGGAATATCCATACAATAGCTAGAGTTAAGACTTCAGACTTAACAATGCTCTGACATGTTGCATGTCATTCAAAGACCGTAAGAAATCTACTATTGTTTAGCTACAGATTTTGGAAGTTCCACGTAAAATATCAGCTTGCATTCGTACACCTAAGGGCGTCTAGTTAGAATATGGTGGGTCAAGCTGAAACGAATATCGCTTTGACCACATCGACTGCACTTACAATCAAAATATGACAAACAAGCAATCAATTGCTCCGTAACAAAGCAAGCATGTAATATTAATATTTAATATTAGAATTAATAAGTAATACTATTTATTTATGAAACAGTTTCCTGTTGTTAACATGTTCTGTTTTTTTTTATTCTTTATAACAACTGAATTTGTCTTCTAAATACTTTCAGCAATTAAACATATGTTCAGTTCTGTTTTGTGAAACAAGCAGTAAACGTTTTTCCCCCGGTACAAAATTTTGATTACCTATCACCAATCAATTCATTTACAATAATAAATTGAAAAAGTAACGAACAATGCAATTGGTTAGTTGATTTGGTTCAAAAGTTGAATTCCTTTGTAATTTAGAAAACTCTTGAGTTCGAATTAAACGTGATAGGTATACTTCGATTGGCCAGACGATTTGACAGAGTGGTCAAATTCCTTTGCAATCAAGAAAACTTTTGATTTGGAGATTAACCGTAATATAATTGTCGTTCGTGAATGATTGTTGGAACTTTCATAACGATTTAGTGTTTGTCTCAAGTTTCAGAGACGTGTTGTTGTCTGTATGTTCATTGTTAATGATACCCCTCATAATATATTTTCTATAACGTGGATTGAATATACAAAAAATGATGGGATTGATATGGCTGTTCAGATAAGGCAACTTTGCAGCCAGTTGATGCAAGGCACTCAGTTCGCTTTCTGATGTTTTCGTCACAGTGCGAGTACCTGCAATAATGAAGTATGGTATAAAACCGAGTACAAAACCTAGTGTTACGGTTGCCATCATGGCACTGATGTTGGCCTCTGTAGATTTTCCCTTCTGTTTATTTATGTTGGTTTTTCTGTCTGTCGCATGACTTATCTCAGCACAATCTAGTGAATGAGTACTACTGCTGTTATTTGTATCAGGAGATGTAGAAGCAATAATGTTCGGAATGGTCGTTGACTTTTCCGATAATTCATACATGAGTCCTTTAGGTTCAGCTTTTATACATCTGTGTTTGATGTTGTCTTGTTTTTGTGCTCTATTAAAAGTGTAAGAAGCACGTCGTTTTGAATTTTTCAACGACACATGTAGAATATTCCCATAGGCGATAACGAAAGTGAAGAGTATCACTAGAATATCAGTGATATCTAAAACCTTAAAAATCTTCACTAGGAGTTGAACCTTTGTTTTTTTCTGTGACGGTTCAGTAATGTCTATAAAGGCCGTCTTGATCTGGATCGATACTGTCGTTAGTGGTGTCAATATGAGGGCTTATATTTGCCTCAAGTGTTATCTCGTTTGTTGCCCAAATTCTGGTATTCGCAGCTCAAGCTTCAGTTCAACTGGAACTACATTGTGTGTTAAAAAAGTCGCAAGAAGACAGGGCGATAGAAAATATTACGATAGCAACAACAATTGGAAGCACCAATCTTGTTGCGAGCTGTCTACCGAGTGGTCTGCATACCTTTAGATATCTGTCGATCGATACAATCCACAAGACAAGAACAGAAGAGAATATGAATGAGTGGGCGAAAAAGTACATAAATTGACACAATATAGAACTGGTAAAATATACGTTTACAGCAAGATTTGCTATTGAATTGAACGACAAAATGCCCACAATTAGGTCTATAACACCAAGGTACTGTATCAACGCGTATGTAGAACTTTTCTCTTTCTGTGCAGAATAGAATCGTATGGTAAAGGTATTACCCATAATTCCCAGAATGGCTAAAACGGCCAACAGTATCATAATTGGCAAGTAATCCATTAGCTTTTCCCGATGAATTTCTTGAAGGATAGCATAATCTTCAAATGTTGCTTTGTTCTTCATTGTTATATCCTATAAATAATAAACATTATTTATCATTCTGTTCATGTTTAACTTTGTTTACACAAGTTTGAAAGCACAGGCACAAACTTGTCCGTAATAAAACTATTTAGTGCATTAAGGGTCCGTTTACAGCAAGACATTTTACCTCGAATCTGCCAAATTACGTCGAAAATGGTCTCTAGCAAGGTATATAAAGTAAGAAAAACTCGGTTGAACAATTTTTACTATATTACTAGTGTGTGTGCCGATTTGTGGCTGAACAGTAAAATAAACTATTATTAATCTGTCTGTTCTTGCTGGGAAGGGGATGTTTAATGTTTTTTTTTACAAACCACTATCAACTGACGTCCGAAAGTTTGACCGTTTTCTGACTACCATCCGCTGTAGTATTTTCCACGAAAAGAAAGAAATTCATGTAAAAAGCTAAACTTAGGGGATCATTTGGGAACGGATTATGAAGCAATACTAAAACAATGCTTGTTTGTAAAATAAAGATATACAATAAATAGAATGAACTAAAAGATATGCACGTTTCTTTCCATCCAGAGCTGGACTTCGTATATCATTGATAATGATTTTTGCTGCTGATAAAGTCACCGTTCTAAAAACTGGTAATTATAAGAATCTTTCTTAGAAAAAACAGATCGTGACCTCGTGACCTCGCTTGCTCACAGTCGTGTCGTGTAGGCTGAAGTAATTCTCTAACTTTCCGTTTTTCTTCCTCGTCCGACAGACATCTACTTTCAACTTGAAGGATATGCAATAAAACTCCTTATTTGAGGTTTATACTTTTGTCGAATGACACAAAATGACAGAACTAGAGTGTGAATTAACTCTCTCATGACCATAGGCAGAAACAGGGTCTTTTGCGAACGGCATATTTGACGCTAAACAGAGTGAAGATATTTGATAAATGTGTCCTAATGCTTCATTATCTTGGAAACTAGCTGTCTTTGTCGTGAAGATACAAAGTAGGGTAATGAACGTTTCGGATTAACCTGAATTTCATCCCCTTAGCCCTCAAGTTATCTTTAGCCCATTGAACCCATTAAATGATTATTGCAGCCGGGGAAAAAAACCGCACAAAGAAATATTGCAATTTCGAAATTATTTTCGACAGAAAAGTCTGATTATATCGGACAGTAAAGATAAAAAATCAGGCTGCATGTTCTGTGCAGTCTGGTCTTAAACTGTACCGTCCGGTAATGTAAGTTCGGTAGTCTAAGGCATCGAAAGAGTTGATACTCTAACCGCAACATCCGACAAAGTCGATCAACGCACGTGGCAGTATGTGCTAAAACTTCCGCATTTAACCCTTATCCTACTAAATAACTAAAATGAAATTTTCACTTCGATAGTAAAAACCCAAATATTGCTATATCAAAGTTCAAGGCTCAAATTTTGTTTGCAAAATCCGAAGAGTATGAAGCATATCTGATAAACGTAAACAAGATACATAAATGGCAAAATGTTGACAATGGTTATGGTGTATATACAAGCCTTGAATAAACATGATACTTGCAAACACGGTGATACAGCCGATCACATGGCATAAGTCTTGAACAATGGTTGCATACACGAAATTAACCTCAATTTTATGTCCTTTACTTAATATTTTTTTTCTAATTTTGTATTTTTACTCAGTAAATTATGTGAAAGGGTACTTCGAAAATCATAAGCTCAAGCAACAAGCAATCTAGTTTTGCCAAGTATGCAATGACTCCTTTCCGTGTATCGTCTTTCATCGCTACGTATCTAAAAACCCGCAACTTCTTTCTCAATTATTACCACAATAGTCTCTTTGTTTGCAGCAGAATTGTATCTTAGCATCCCCCTCCCCTCGAATTCATTTGTTTTATGGTAATAGAGCTAAATGCGAAACTAATAGTCAACGTTTTTTCCTATAATAAGATTTGGGTCCGTTTTTATTAACCAGTTCCATAACAAACAAATGCCAATTCATAATTGTACAATCTACGAAAATTGTAATTGGGTAGACATTTAAACCAATAAGCAACGGCATTCCAATGTCATGTATGAAATTATTGAGTTTGAAATCAATCATTATACAATTGTCGTTTGTGAATGAACATTAGAACTTTCATCACGATTCTGTGTTTGACTCACGCATTTCAGAGACGTGCCGTTTTCTGTTTGCTCTTTGTCAATAAAAACCCTTTTTATATATTTTCTATAACGCGGATTGAATATGCAGAAAATAATTGGATTGATAAAACTGTTCAGGTAAGGTGACCTTAGAGCCAGTTGATGCAAAGCACTCAGTTCGCTTTCTGATGTTTTCGTCGAAGTGCGAGTACCAGCAATAATGAAGTATGGTATGAAACTGAGTACGAAACCCAATGATACCGTTGCCATCATGGCACTGATGTTGGCCTCTGTAGATTTCCCCTTTCGTTTATTCATCTGGGTATTTCTGTCTGTCATATATCTTATCTCACCTCGATCTAGTGAATGAGTACTGTTGCTGTTGTTCATGTCATGAGATGTAGAAGCAATATTATTGAGCCGGGAATGTGACTTTTCAGATAATTTACACATGTTCTTACTTTGGGGCTTAGCATTTATACAGCTGTGTTTGTTATTGTCTTGTTTTTGAATTTTGTCTTCAGCGTAACACACACGCCGTTTTGAGTTTCTCAGCAACACGTGTAGAATTCTTCCATAGGCAGTAATGAAAGTAAGGAGCACTATGACAATGACAATAACCTCTATCGCATTAAAAATCTTCAACAAAGATTGAACCTTTTTATTTTCTGTGGTGGTGCAGTAATGTCCGTAAAGAGCAGGAAAAGGTTCGAAGCTGCCGTTGTTGGTGCCATTGTGAATGCTCACATTTGTAACAGGTGCCATTTCGTGTATTGCCAAAGTCTTGGAATAATTTTGGGAATGAAATTTTAGTTCTACTGGAACTGAATCGTACGCTAAAAAGTCTAAAGAAGACACGGCGGTAGAAAATATAACAACCACGACAACAATTGGCTTTGCCCATGTTGTCGGGAGCTGTCTACCAAGTGGTCTGCAAACCTTTAGATATCTGTCGATGGATATGATCCACAAGACTAAAACCGAAGACAGAATAAAGGAATGATCGAGAAAGTACATAAATTTACATAGTATGGCAGTGGTGAAATACACATTCACCGCAAGATTCGCAATTGAGGGGAACACAATAACGCATACACATAAGTCTATAACGCCAAGGCACTGAATAAGTATAGATGTAGAGCTTTTCCTCTTCTCTGTAGAATAAAATCGTATGGTACAGGTGTTACCAAATATTCCCAGGATTGCTAACACTGCATAGAATATCATGACAGGCAAATATTCCATCAGTTTATCATGATGAATTTCTTTAAGTAGGGCAGCATCTTCGGCTTCATCAATTTCCATTTCTATGTCCTGCAAAGTACAGATATTAAGGATTTATACTCGAGCCATGCTCTAGCAAATGGGGGTTTATGCATCCCCGTAATGCATTATATCAAGCGCGTTATCAAGTAGTTATGGTTACATAAAACCCATATTTCTAATAATCGTTTGCCTCGTAAGGTAGAATGATCTTTGGACATACAGAAAATTCATTAAAATAAAAAAAAAAAAAAAAAAAGTATTGTCGATACTTCTTGCAGATACTTTAAACCCCATTTTTTTTTAAAGTACATGGCTGACTCATTTACATTTACAGTCATGGATATCGAAGTTTCAGTACATGAGGACTTACTCTTATACTTAAAACTAGGTACAATAAGAGAGAATACATCATGGCTTCAAGGGCATAGACCTTCACAACAGACAATGTTAAAGGGAAAAAAAAAAATGATCTGCATGCTGGTCAAATTCAAGCCAGAGTTCATACAAGCAGTTATGTCTCTTTGAGACGTAAATCAATGTTTTCAGTTACTAGTTTCTCTGATACCCAAAATTAATTCCAGCATCCGCTGGCAAGTTTTATCTAGATTGCAATGCACGAAACGAGCAATCTGACCCATGCTATATTTTGCCTCAAATTTTACAGAAAACAGACCTTATTTTCCTTTAAACTGCCAATCTTTGTGAAAATATATATTTTTAAGATTAATGACTAAACTGAGCACATTTCACTGTATTCGTAACTACAGCTTTTTTTTCCCCCCAATACTGTTGCTTCTACTCATGATTAAGCGCTTGGCTCAACAAGTCATTAATTTAAGCTGCGAGATTGAGCCTTAAATACCAACTTTTCTTAATTCAATTCTTATTCCAATTCTAGAGTTTTAAAAAGAACGCCTGAGCCAACCTGGTGGTTAGTTTTGGAATTTATAATTAAAGCAGAATTGATGAACACCGGCTTTGGTCTTATCAAGTAGCATAACCACTGGTAGTGATATAAAGGATATTTGTTTTGTTTTGTTTTTTTTTTTTGGTGAAAGATGGAAATTTATTTCATCGAGTAAACATCATCGGTAATATTTTCACGAGTGGCGCAGCCACGGGTGAAAATATTACCGATGATGTCCAGGAGATGAAATGAATTTCAAACTTTCACTGGGAAAAAAATCTATTTATTTCATACTCCTAACCCGTTTTTGTTGGGACTATCATCAAAATCAAGTTAATTTGTTTTCGGTAATTCCCTGTGGCGTACCTCCTTTCGGATAAGAACGCATTACAATGTTACGTAAAGCACGCGAAATGTAGGGTAAATGGGCGTACATTACGTCATATTTCCCTCCGGTTGAATGACACACGCTGTTACCTAGGTAACTCGTGCGCGTGAACTACTGTTTCTGCCTTCAATTGAAGAGTTACGAAAACATTTACGGCAAATTTCACTGGTTGTAACCATGAATTATCAAACCTTATAATTCACCATCATTTCCCGATAAACTACCGAAAAGGATGAAATAAAGTGTACGTCGATGTTTCTATCGATAATGGAATAATGCAATGTCCTTTGAGACATGTTTGGTAGTGAATCAGGATTTAAATTTATAAATAAATGAATCTTTCTCTGTGGATAGGGTGCTTAATGGGTCAAAAAAAATGTTCGATCCATGACAGCTTGTGCAGTCCGCACAGGCTGACTTGGATCGAAAAGTTCTACTTTTTATAAGTTTACTTCATGTCCAAGAACTATTCTATCTGTTAGGTTGTTTGTCAGACAAAATTTATTTTTTGGATGCAAAATTATGCGATAACTTTCTTGGTATAATGCATCACAGAGATGCATTATACCCTATTTGCGAGAAAATCGCTAAAATGATTTAGCAAATAAAAAATCAAAAACAGATTTATGATATGCATTACTTACCATTTATCAAACGATCTTTCCTTTTTTTGCGATCCTGGTTGAGAGGCTTTTTAAACAATCGCTGGACAAGAAGACAATGCTGGAGCAGTTTTTCCTTTATCCACATTTTCTTCCATTTCAATGATAAAAGCCTTTGTCCTCAGGGTCTTCAAACTCAGGATTGTTTGATAAAGGGTTAACCAGACATTTCAAAATTTTAGTTGAGAAGACGTAGATTTTTTTTTTATCAAAATTGTAAATTTCGTGCTCATCAATTTTTACGGTAAGCTTTGTGATAAATTTTGTAACAAGTGGAGAGGGATGGCTCCCCGACCCTCACACACTAATATACGGGGACAATAAAATCTTAAATAAATGGTAAGCTTCCGATTTATAGCAGCACGGCAAGACAACAGAGCGAAAAACATTATTTGTTTACACATAATTACGTTATGAATTTTTGAAAGAAAATATTAAAAGACTACTTACTGTAAGGCTCCTAATGCACTCCTCGCAATTCTGAAAGTATTTAACTTTAAACCAGAATTGTTAGTGGATTGTTAACTGAATACATGAATAAGGATAAAACCTTTCGAAAAATTTCATTTTGAAGTTTTGACATCCGTTTACACAATTGTTTTTAAATCTAATTGTACATTTTTTTTCTCCTTCTTCCTCATTCTTATTCTGCTTTTTTATGTCTTTAATACAAACATTCAGGAAGTTTTGAATTTTAAAATTAATTTGCATGTAAGGATATGCATTTATTTATGTGATCTCGCAATATATGTTTTACAATGAAAGGTTTTATCAGGAATACATTTTCCTTCTTCCTTATTTAAATTAGATCTAAACCATGACCTCTTGTAGACGACCCTTTTTTCTTCTTTTAGGGGACATTCTTAATCCTTTAGCACACAATCCCCGACTTTTTAACGACCCTGAGGGACAAGCCTTTAGGAAATATTGTGAGAAAAGGAGGAAATGCTGGTAACCAGCATTTCCTCCTTTTCTCACAATTTTTTTTTACCATTTGAATGACAAATTAAATGTACTACGTAACATTTAATTTGTCGTCAGCAGATGCTTCAATTGGATAAGGCTAAATTTTTGTCAGCTCGTAAAGGGTAAAAAAACCCTGGTGCCAAAAGGTGAAATTGCTCCCATCGATGTCTTCACATAATAATGTTCACGTATTAACTCTTTATCAAACAAAAAAGATAAAAAAAAAACAAAACAAAACAAAAAAAAAAAAAAAAAATCTGCTTCTATGAAACTACTGAACCAATTTTAACTACACCTCACAGAAAAAAGTTCTGCTTTGGTCTTCTTTCGAAATCCGCATTGTAAAAATTTGATTTTATGAAGAACTTTGATGGCCATGGCGACGACAACAAAAACAAATTTTGGAAAATCTTTGGAAATCTTCCTGTCCGAAAGCGCACCTTGCAATAATCTGTAAATACTACTTATTTCCATTTGTGGAGCTCTCCAAGTAAAAGGGCCTACTACCGGGACCACGCGTCAACAAAAAACAATGGCATCATATATGAAGTACAATCAAACAGAGCCATCTGTACCAACGGTGGCACATTTCATTGGCACGCAGTGTCAAATAAGTAAAAGAGGCTTTCATTTCTCAGTTTCTTTTCCCATTATGGGTTAGTTACAGAGTTGGCTACCTTAACTCTTTCCATACTATTGGCATCAGAAACTTTTGTGGACAGTGCAGATCAAGATCAGACTGCACAGAACGTGCAGTCTGATCTCTGATTTGCACTGTCCACTGCTGTATTCTACCTTATAACTGAGCTGTCTCTTGATCTTGCAGAGGAAATGTATTTTTAGCCTTTGAGAAAATGCAGTTTATTGGAAGCCGCTCGAAAGCGGCTTCCAGTAGGAATGTACCTAAAATATTGCCCCGCCCGGGTGGCTCAGTGGTGAGCGTGTCGGACTCATGACCTGGTGGTTGTGAGTTCGATACCCGGTTGAGGCGAACTTTCTTTCCGGCGTATTTTCGCCTCTCACCTCTGCTGAAGCATGTGAGAAAAGTAGTCGATGGCTTTGGAAAGAAAGTTGTGTTAGTACTGGTGTGAGAAAGCCAGGAAACACATGTGCGTCACCGACCGCCATGATATGACCTTAGCTGTTAAAGTGGCGTTAAACCCGAATACAACCAACCAACCTAAACTATTTACCATGTAGATGATCAGTAATTATTCGATAGGTCATAATTTTTATAAAATTTCTAATAATGTTGTGTTGTTGTTACAGAATTACTCCACATGACTCTTTCTTATGTATTCCAACAGACCTACATGAAATTTAAACCTGGTTTTCTTGCAATATATAGTTCATTCCTAAATAACAATAAACATACAGAGAGATAAACATCCTTTAATTGGCTAGTCCCCCGAAGTTTTCAAACATATAGGATTCCGTCTATTTTCCCAAACGAAGTTGTTATGCTTTCCGTTTATCACAAGCTTTCCCATCTCTCAATGGTTTTCGCATTTGTCTACTTTTTTACAAAACAAAATAATGATGATTATGATATAGAGAGCGTCTTAGAATATGATAATCAGAAGCAATTTTATGTACAAGTTTTTCGTCCAATCTTAATTTGTAAAGGATAAAACGGCGGTTAACCTTTGATCAAGGTATAGACTGGTTACCTCCCTACACAAGAGGCGTCTACATCAGCTATTTGTAGAATACTTGCGAAAAGATAACCCTTTTTCTTCCCTTCGTCTACACATTAGCCCAATGGATTTTTGTTACACGAAACATCTACCTTATGAGACCTGCAAAATTTAGCATTTACTGTATTGTATGTCGAAGCTGTTATGATCAGACTGTACGTGCTGTACGGTATGGTCCTGATCTACAGAACTCTTGAAACCAGGCCTGCTTGAATCATGACGTATGGATCGTGATGCACATTGACTACAGTAATTATCATGGTGGTGCCTGGTTCTCTAAGGGTTGAAGCTGCTCGAAAATGACGGAAATAGATAAAGATCAGACAGCACATAGCCTGTGTAATATTTTTTTAATATTCTGTAAGATATTTCGTAAACATAAAAGAAAATCTTGTTTGTTTTCCTTACTCAGAGTATTTATTTTGTTGTGTAGTCGAAGGGTTAAATTTAATTATTACAGAACCTATTACTGTGAATATACAACTTTCTACGTCGCTGCTGGTCAAAGGTTTAGAATAGCTCTTGAAATTTACATCAGAAGTTTTACACTAGGTATGTACAAGGCCTATGCAGAAAATGGTTCAAACTACTGTTTATTAAACGAAATAATTATAGTAATAGTTATTATGTTGTGGTTGAATAGATCCAGATCTTTAAAGACTTAAAAAATGTTTTGCGTGTGTGTGTGTGTGGCTGCCATTTCAGGAATAAAAGAAACGTGGTTTGTGCCAACTGTGAAGGCTATGATCAGAATAATTTTGGAGATGCCATGCAAAAGTTTTTGTTTCCAGAGTAGAAATGTAAAGATTCACTGTTTTACAAGCATGCTAAGATACTTTTGACAAGCAAGAAGATCATCTTTTAGAAAAAAGTTGTTGAATATTTCCTTTTTTTTCTTTTTTTTTTTTTTTTTTTTTTTTGTTGTAAAAAAAAAAAGAAACACAAAGAAGAGATCACTGATAAAAATTGTAAATACATGTAAACATCATATGTGAATAACGATCTTAATATCACTTTGAATAATTGGTAACTTAAATAATTCTGTAGTATTGCCTTTAATGCCGCTATAGAAAGTTTCTTTTCTAAAATCATTAAATAAATGGAAAATGCTGTATTTGAATGCGCAATTTCTCCATTTTCAAATTTCGAGTAGAAATTTAAAAATTCCGATGCTTTTACGTGTTTTTTTTTTTTTTTTCAAATAAACATCACTTTATAATAATAATAATATAATAACAAGATTATTTAAGATTCCTCTCTAAACTTCTTTTTTTTTTTAAGAATTAGAATACATGTACATATTATTTTCTGTTTCTTTTTTCCTTGCATTTTAGTACCATTTGTTATGATTTTCCGCTGGTGGGGGGTGGGGGTAAAAACAGATACAAAAAATGTAATCACAATTTCTCAAGAGAGTCAATATTTCTGAAATTGTCCACCAAAAGATTGCGGCTTCTATGATGCTGTGCATCAGAAATTTGTCTTGTTTATTCAGTAGTGAAAGACCTAAGGGCACCGTGTAGGTTCCAATAAAACCGCACTATCTCGCGAGACTTGTTCATTTTATGAAGATATATGTACAAAATTGCCCAAAGAGAGATAACTCTATTGGACTGACAATTATAAGTATGAGCTTAAATGGTCCGCGAGTGGAATTCTTTTAGATTTGTTTATCATATTCTTATCAGTGACTTACTGGGATTTCACAGTGAATAACACCACTAGTGATGATATATATGGTATCATCACTTGTGACGATATTGTTTTAAAATGTTTTCTTGAACGATTTTTTTCCTATATTGCTCAAATTTAACCATTCTTGATAATTATTAGAATGAAAAAGGGTGAATTGGGAATATAATATATAAGATAATCAGCTGGTTGTGTGTGATATTAAAAATCTATCACTCGAATGGGGTTTGATGCGGTTAAAAAAACTCGTCATTTGGACTCGTTTTTTTAACCAGATCACACTCCATTCTTGTGACAGATTTTTGATATCACACACAACCAGTTGATTATCCGCTATTTATTTAATTTTGATTCTTTCGAAGAACGTTGGTGCCGTTGATTTGCCTCATTTCATCTTCAGAATTCTATAGTGTCACAGAATCCTAAAGTGTTATCTCTGATTGCTCACCTTACAGCCATCCGAAGTTTCTGTACAGTATGTAGTGGATTCCTATCAAATCTTGCTTTAGACAGGGAAACAGTGCAAAATCAAACGGCGGTGTTTGTCCATTATACTGCCGTCCCTGTCCGTAAATCTTAGATGAATCACCAACCGGAGTCTACATCAAAAAGTGGTTCAGAGACAAACGCTAACAGTGAATTACCAGGCAAAGGAAATGTGTGGCTGTTGGTGGAAAGCACTTTTAGAAACTTTAATTTTAAGTTGCACTAAAGTACGTCGACGTCGTCACTCCGTGTTGAGTTACCATTGTATGGTCATATGCATATAGTTATTAAGTGGCTGGTCTGTTACTAACGAAATTTTCCAAACATATTCATCAAATGTGCTTTTTAGTTGATCAAAACTCTGGATGATATCAGACGTTTAGATTTTAATAATCAAAGTCTCAAAACTTTCAGGACAAACCTCGTATTAAGTCATCTTTGACGAAGTAACGTCCCGGAAGATATAAAGGAAGAAGTGGTCGGACTGAAACCAAGGCTTCGTAAGGACCTGAGAAATGAAAAGAGTTTAATTCGTGTGTACTTGGGCGGTAGCCCTCGTTGTGCAGCCGTCAGTGTACATGACATGAGACGAGCGGGTTGTTAGCTCGAATCCCCTGCCCGGTCAATTTCTTTCCGAGGAGTGGTGATAGTCATTGCCGCAGGATTCATTCTTTTCTCACTCTTCTATTTCGGCAACAGTTATGTGGGAAAGGAGCCAAAGGTTTGGGAAGAATATTGTGTGAAGTACAGGAAAGAGAAATCCATGAAGCCATTGATAGGTACACTGGCCGCCACAGTGCAAATGGTAACTGATATAATTTTGAAGGCGACGTTACACACCATACAAACAAAACAAACTGACGTGGGCGGTGTAGGGATAGGGTCAGAGACGATGTTATCAGCAAGACAGATATTCATGTTTAGATGTTACTTTATACAGATACAAGCCGAGCTATGGTAAAATGGGGTTTGATGCAACTCCTTGATGCAGTTTATACCAAGCAAGTCATCACATAATTAAGATGTCACAAAATCCATTTGTTCATCAACAGGATGCATCCTATGGTAAAATGGTCCTTTTACACGCTGAAAATGTAACAATAACAAAAATTTTTCGACTGTGCAGGGCTGACCTGGGTCGATAATTTTTGCAGATGCATTAAGTTCTATTTTTACGAAGCATGGCTCATACATTTTTAGTCTTGCATTTTCTTTTATCCTTTATTACACAATCCAGTGTTTAAAGACGTATATCACAAACGTTGCGCGCATCCTACTATGCATGTGTTTTTGTCATGGGTGGTATTAGTAAAGAGAAAAAAATGGATCTGTGAACTGTCACCGTGAAATTATTAAAACACTGTTGACACGGCGTTATAGACCAAACATGAGAACAAAAGCAGGAAATTTAAAACTGTGGAAGTATATCTGTTTCCACTTTGAAAATTATTGTGGGAAAAGGAGAAATCGCTCCGAATGAGCTTCTCACTAGGTCTGCTGAGCTTTTATCCAATTTTTTTCTAGTAAAAAATTAACTTACATAGTGACCTTCATCCCTGTTTTGTGACAAAATAAGCTCGGAAGGTGCCATTTTTATTTTTTCTCAATGTTTAGAATTATAGATACTATAAGTGTGGAATTTTAAGAAAATCTGTGAGTCGGAAAGTATGTATTCATTAAAGATTAACCCTTGTTTCGGTCAAACTACCTCCCTTTCTAACTCAACGGTCTGTAAAAACATGCATATTTGTACATTTAACGTGCTCAAAACTAGGCTTTTTATATATTTTTCGGGCAAAAGTAAATAAAATTTTATTAAAATGATGTATATTTGTATATTCTTCCGGTAATTTTCCTCTTTAACTGACTATTAAAGAAAAGGGTAGTAAATCCAATATAAGCTGAATTTTGGAGCTGTATATACCATTTTCAAAGGCAAATTTCTCACAGTCTCCTAGAGAAATGATGAGCTTTGTACGTGCTAAGTTTTGAAAAAATCTGTCCGTTAGAAAAATTTGTCATATACGTCATTAAACGACCCTAAGAAAGAAGCGTTTGGAAAAGGAACAAGGGTAGGTAAGTAGCATATTCTACTTTTCTCACAAAGTTTTCTACACTATTGCAGACAAATCCAACTAGTAGAGCCGATCTTTAATTGTCATTTGCAAAATGCTTTCAAACTGGATATTCCCAAATACTTGTTTGCTAAAGAGTTATCTTATCCATCTAATATCCTTAAATCGGAAAAATTTCACACGTGTCCAAATTGAAAGCATTGCAACCAGCAAATCAAATGATTCCCAACTGATTCATTCACCCATACTAGTTTTCAACCAGTTTTCAGCCAGTTTTTAACCCATATCATCCTTATTTTATGAAATTATAATCATTCTTGTGTCTTCATGCCAAATAGTGCCTCTTATGGCTCCGATGTTGCACAGATTACGACTGATAGAAAATGCATTTCATGCTTTGGAGGCCTTCCAAGCTATCCCTGTTGTCGTTTCCGGTTTTAAATGAGGACAAAACTCTGGAGTTTCTTTATCCTGTACACCATATTTATAGATTATTTACCTGTGTTTACACAGCTGACCGATTATTTTAATAATTATACACACTGTAAAGTTTTATCTGCGTTTTTTTTTTCTCCCTGGCTGTAAAGATGTAACCTTAACCCTTAGACTGCTAAGCACGACTCACAGACCTTTTGCGGACAGTATAGATCAAGATCAGACTGCACAGAACGTGCAGTCTGAACTTAGATCTACACTGTCCGATAAGGAGACGTGTTTCCCCAAAACAAAATTTGAAATAGTAAAACTGGGTTTATACTGTCGACTTGAAAATTTAGTTTCACTTATATAGCAGGAAAAGGGTTAGGTGCGATATACATAAACGTGACCTCTTTCAACAGCTCCAAATTCAATCTCTTTAAGCTCAGAAAGATTTTTTGATCTTTTAGGCTTGACAACACAAACCGATGGTGTAAATCCAAGGTCACACTACATTTGTGCGGTCTATTCTTTAGTATCTATGCCGCCAAAAAAAACAAACACATCTTTTCGACTGTGGTACTGAAAGGGTTAAAAACAAAACAATAACAACAACAACAACTATAAACGAACAAAAACAAACCAGGAAATTAAAGTTACATTGTTTCAACTTTCCAATCACGAAAATGCGTGATTGTTCACTTCTTCCTGTTCATAGGGGTCGGCTCAGTGGTAAAGTTTGGGACTCGTAACCTGGAGGCTCCGGGTTAGAGCCGAACTGGATCCATTGGGTTTTTCGTGGGAGTGTCCTTGGGCAAGACACCTCAGAGCCCTGGTCTAGTACTGGTAAACACAGGAAATACATGAACATGTGAGCTGTCGCTGTGATATGACTTAAATAATGTTGAAAGCGGTGTAAAATACCATTCAATCAATCAACCGTTCTTCCTGTTCATTTATATAAGCCATGTTCATGTGAAAATGGAGTTCAATGCTGCTGCAAAAAGTATCGATTCAGGTCAGCCTGTGCTGTTCGCGCTGGCTGACTTCGGTCAATATTTTTTGCTATTGGTACATTTTCTTCATATCAAAGAACCGTTGAACCTCAAAATCCAGTCGAATGTTAAAAAAAAAAAAGATTTTATGGATATGGATCTATAATTACATGATGACTTGCGTGGTATAATGCATTTGTAATCTGAGCCATTCTCTGTCGAAAGAGGGTTTAATGCATCTCCGTGATACATGATACTAAGCACGTAATCACAGTAGATCTATTATTGAGCCATTAAAATCGTTGTGTATAACAACCTACTGAATCATAAGAAACCTTTGTCCTTTGACATGCAAAAATGTTCCTAAAGCTAAAAGTTTCGGCTGGCATGGATCGAATACTCTTTTTAAATGCATTAAGCCACCTTTCAACAGAGCATGGCTAAAAAAATATATTTTTTAGATCCTTTACTCAACTGATGTTTTATAGGATTTTCCGACTTGACAGAAAAAATACTTTCTGTTAAGTTAATTCTTTTGGTGGAAAGCGCGACTTACAGGTGCATTTGCGGACTAGCATCGATCAATATTAGTCTGCACAGAACCTGCAGTTTAATCTTGGATCTACGCTTACCGATAATGTTAAACTTCTCCTGGTAAAACGAACTTTGAAATCAAAATATTTGAATGTTTTCTATTATGTTGCAGGCTTTCTTTTTCCTTTACATACATGTATGTAGCATCTTACGAGTTAACAAAATATTCTTTCATTAAGCTCCTATCTTGCCACTTAAGGAATGAAGATAACTTTTTTTTGTTTTCACGGTTTCATACACAAAGTGTGATTAGGTTTTTTTGTTTTCATACCTCCATGAAAACAAAACAAAAAAAAAAAAAAAAATGCACTTAAACAATACTAACTGCTTTTTTTTGTGTAAATCCAACATTGCGTATTTAATGTCCATTTCATTCATAATTCATAACGCGGTAAAGCTGCTGGTTCATGGCGTAAAAATGACGTAAATTCGTGACGTCATTATAGTATTGAACATTTGCAGGTTTAGTAGATTTATTATTAGAAGTTCAATACGCTAGAACTAAGTTGAAAATAAGATTGTTAGAACCCAGCAAAGTGACAATGAGTTTTCACCTCTCTCTTTGAATTTACTGTTGGAATTTTTTTTCAGTAAACAGAGTAAAATAATGTCAGCTAGCAATTTAAACTTCGGACTCGATAAAGATCTAAAATCAGAAAGAAAAACATTATGAAATCTCGTATGCATGTTTGTTTACATTACTTTGACTGGAAAAGTAGTTCCGGCACTGCTTATTTTTTTTTTATTCATGGAGCTATGAAAAAAAATTCTCAGCCAATCAGAACTCGCCAATATTCATGAAAACTGCTAATATTGAATTATATATCGATTAACCGTTTAAGCGCCTTTCACGAATATAGATCTAGTCACCTTTGCGGTGCAGCCTGATCATTGATCTACACTGTCCGCTTTGTAGCACTGTAGTCAAACGCAACCACGAAATCGGAGTGGTTTGGTTTGTATTTCCAGAATGAAAATGTCTGATAGGTTTATTTGGCGCTTTAAGGGTTATGTAGGATCGTATCTTAATAAGTACGATAATGTCATACAGTAGATCTACATAGGTTTTTTTTTTGCGTGAAGAAAATGTTCGCTATTTTACGAGTGGGTCAATTATATTCGCTAAATATTCCAATCATTCTGAAAATCCTGTGATTCTAGCTTTTTTCCCCATTTTGCATATGCACTAATGCGACCAATATGTAATACCAGGCATACCGATAAATATTTTGGTGGGTTTGATGCTATATCATATACTTACGATTTCATAAAAAATAGAAACATACCATTTAATTCGTGAAAATGACAAACGTGAAAAAATTGATTTTGACCAAACTAGCAAAAATTTTCGGACACGAAAAAACCCGATTTGCGGTATCTGATATCATTAAAATTGACTGAGTTACTTATTACAAAGCCACCAACCTGTTATTTAAACGCCAAGATCGCACTTTAATCCGCCCGAAATATTTTCTGGTATTTATTAGTTTTTAGTAAAATTTTAAATTAGCAGAGAAAAAAATGACCTCTTTGGTTCGGTTGGTATTTTACATGGATTATTTAAGGTATTCCTTGCCTGAAGCGGAACATCTGTTTCCACTGTATTTTTACTCTGGAAAATATGATATCATTAAAAATCATCACTATTGTAGCATCTTAACCGAGCCACTTTTGGATGTTTTGCCTTCATAGAATTATCATTTTCAATTCTAAAATCACTATATACTCAATTCACATTTAGATTATTATTACCTCCCTTTACAAAAAGTAATAGAGGTGTGAACAGAATTTTTTTAGATAGACCTTTACAGAAATTCTGGGCGGTTAAAGGTGTTTAGAATTAGTGAATCACTATAAATTCTCAATAATCTAACAACAACAAAAATTATCCCATGTTGACCAAAAGCTTCAGTGGAGGAAAGCCTTAAAATAAATACGAGCGTATTTGAAAAGGACGTAGGGGATGTAGAGTAAAAATAGACTGTAAATATGTGCGGTCTTATCTTGCTTTACAATCAACACAAATTTCATCTATGGTCACATACTGCAGTCAGACCATTTATATCCGTCTGCCAAAAAAGAGAAAGCACTCACATCATCAAACAAATGAGCTGTGAACGAAAACAGTAATTAAATAAATCGTTTATTTCATTGCTATATAACACTCCCCTTAGAAAAAGAAGAAAAAAAACATGGTATTTTTTGGATTACAAATGGTATATATAATCAAGCAACCCACATCGAGCCCACAAGAATTTTCTGAATACACCTCAAACTAGGAAAGCAAATAATGAAGAGAAAATTGAAACCGAACGCTTTATTCTATAAAACCGGAAATGTTCGCGTCGTGGAAATCTTCGCTATTTTCGCGTATTTATCAAAATCGCAATTATCCGCCAGCATAATTTAAGGTACATTAAAATATATTTATCTAGACACCTGGTCATGTTGGAGCGATTTACCCGGAACCTTGGCGACATCAATAAGTATTTTTTTTGTTCATCAAAGCCGACCAGAATACCAGTCTAGTGGCGGTTAATACTGCCAATTAATGGGGTGTAGTTCACCAGTACAGAAGGCTGGCACAAAAAGTGACTATTACGCAAGATCGTCTGTGGTATTTTTCGCGGAAATTAAAATACGTGTAAGGCTAGTATTTGGTAATTAGCGAAATTTTAAACCCGCAATAGTTTTCACCTCAACAGTATCAGATAAACAAATCGCCAACAATATAATCAAGTCATCGCTGTTGACAGGTTATTGAATACTAAAGACCATTTATAGCAATTCTTAATGTGTCCGTGATGTTTCAAGCTCGTGAAAACCACTCATAACGATGCTTTGTTTGTTCTTGGTGATTCAGAAGCATAAATTACACCTATAATGATGTATCAGGAACGTGGTGAACAATTTTCACGATTCTTTGTCTTTTCTTAATCTTTTATAAATGTAAAGACCACTGACATCGATTCCGTATTTGTCCCTGATGTTTCCGAGAAGTTAAGAATGCTCATTATGAAAAATTGTTTGTCCCTAATGTTTCAGATATGTAAAGAACACAATAACATGTTTGTTTTTAATGTTTTAGAGACCACTCACAAGGATTTTATGTTTGTCCCTGATGTTTCAGAAACGTAAAGGGCATTCTTCATGATTATTTTTGTCCCTAATGTTTCAGAGACGTCCAGAACACACTTCACGATTGTGTTTTCCCTCATGTTTCAGAGACGTTAATGATTCTGAATCTGTCTCAGAGATCTAAAGAACATTCATCACCATTACATGTTTGTCCTTGATGTTTCACAGATGCGAAGAATAGTCTTCGCTATTATGTTTGTCCTTAATGTTTTGGAGACGTAAAGAACACTGGTCAGGATTACATTTTTGTCCCTGATGTTATCAGAGACGTTATGAACACCAGTAAGATAATAATATATGATTGTCTCTAATGTTTTGGAGAATTCAAGAGCATTTTTTCAGGAGTCTACTTTTGTCCCTGATGTTTCAGAGATGTAAAGAACATTTTTAGGATTAAGCATTTGTCTCTGACATAAATTTCAGAGATGTATAAACATTCATCAGGATTCTGTGTTTGTCCCTGATGTTTAAAGATACGTAAAGAACACAAATAACGAGTCTTTGTCTCTGATGTTTCAGAGACCTGAAGAACTATCCAAGCGATTAAGTGTTTGTCCCTGATGTTTTAGGGATGTAAAGTTTTCTGTCTCCTCCGTGACAGTTAAACCTCTGGTGAGAAACCTTCTGTAACGTGGATTGAATATACAGAATATGATAGGATTGACGATGCTATTCAAGAAGGGCGACCTCAAAGCCAGCTGATGCAAGGCACTAAGCTCATTTTCTGTGGTGGTCGTTACAGCACGAATTCCGGTAATTATGAAGAATGGTATGAAACTTAGTACAAAAGCTAGTGATACCATTGCCATCATTGTGGTGACGTTGGCGTCAGTAAATTTCCCTTTTCTTTTATTCATGTTTATCCAAGTATTTCTGTCAGTCTCACGACTACTTTTATTCCGACACAATGAATGAGTATCGACGCGGCTGTTGCTTTTAATGCCCTTCTTTGAAACTGCAAGGATATCGGGCATGGATTGGGAATTCCTGGATAACGCATGCGCCTTCTTCAGTTTAGGTTTAGGCGAGGAACAAGTAATTGTGTAACTATCTGTACGTGGCTCTTGCTTATTCTTATCAATGCAACGCGTATGTCGTTTTGAACTTTTGAGCAAAGTGTGTGAAATATTTCCATATGTAGTCACGAATGTGAAGAGTGCTGTTACAAAGACAACGGCGTCCAGAATGGTAAAAATCTTCACAACAAATTGAAACTCGGTGTTTTCCGTGCTCGTGCAGTAATGTCCATGAACGACTACTGGAACAGCATTCCAAGTGATATTATCATTGTTGTTGTTGGTACCATTGTTTACCTGTGCTATTTCCAAAGTCCTGGAGTAATTTTGGATGTAGAGCTTTATTTCAACTGGAACCGAATCGTAAATGAGAAATTCACTAATCGACGTGGCCATGGAAAATATCAAAACCACAAGAACAATTGAGACGGCCCATCTTGTGGAGAATTGTCTACCAAGAGGTCGACAAACCTTAAGATACCTATCAACTGATATGATCCACAGGATCAGAACCGAAGACAAGATACTCCAATGACCGAAAAAGTACAGCAACTTACATAGAATACCAACCGTAAAGTACACGTTCACTGCAAGAGTTGCAATCGAACCGAACGACAGAATACATACAAAAAGGTCTACGACTCCAAGGTAGTGTATAAAGATGGATGTAGAACTTTTCCTCCTCTGTGCAGAATAAAATCGTATGGTAAAGCTATTACCCACAATTCCTAGAATGGCTGACACAGTCAGAAATATGATGACTGGCAGAAACTCCATTAGTTTGTCATGATGTATCTCTTGAAGAAGAGTTGTATCTTCATCAGCTTCCCCGTCTATCATTGTTATTCCCTACAAAAACATCATAATATTTTTTTACATATTAGTCATTTACCCGAGTATGTGCGCAAGCAAGTGTATGCAAAATCATAGGCACAAATTTTCTCTGTCAATTATTTTG
Source organism: Hippopus hippopus (assembly GCA_946811185.2). NCBI lineage: Eukaryota > Metazoa > Mollusca > Bivalvia > Cardiida > Cardiidae > Hippopus > Hippopus hippopus. The sequence goes on along the minus strand of OX328113.1, from coordinate 8,759,612 downwards.
TTTGTTTTTAACTTGCGTTTGCAAAGTTTCGAGTTTAACAAAGAAAAAATAAAAATAAAACTGTGTATGTTACAAATAGCAACTTTGTGCTTATAGGAAATAAGACTAGATCTATATTGTTTTCCAGAATTTTTTTAAAATTTTTCATTACTAGGTCCCTGCTCATTTAAAACGAGCACCAATTAAGCGACACATTTCTATTAACGAGTCAGTGATTAAACGTGCCAGAGGAAGCGGTGATACGGAGGTATCATCAGCACAACAGATATATATACTGAACCAAAAAAGAAACTTCCCCTGTGTTTAAGTGCAAATGCAATGTTATTAAAAAAAATCAAAATGTCAGATGACCTACATATATTCGGGCGAACGATTATGTGTCCGATAAAACAAATTTTAACTCGATCGAAAGCATTTTGCAGAAGAAACCCGCTGAAAGCGATTTTCACGTGCATGCACGGACCAGTATAATTCGTGTACATTTTTTTAAACCTTTCAGTCTAATTTTATAGACTTTCATGTCAATAAGAAAAAGACGTTGAAAAAAATTAAATTCTTTTTAGTTTTCTTTATTTTTGATATGCCTAGAATTCCGCAAAATTTACGCGAACGTGCCATTGGCATGCTTAATGCTGGTATGACGATGAATGCTGTTGCTATGAATATTGGATTTTCTACTCGTGCTATTCGACACCTTAGGCAACGTTTTCAAGCAACAGGGCGTACGGAAGATCGACCACGTAGTGGACGTCCTCGCGTCACGACGCGCGACCAAGACCGCTATATTCGGAACACCCACCTGCGCAATCGCTTCCAAACTGCCACAGCCACTGCTGCTAACACCCCTGGTACACATAACAACCGTATATCTGCCCAAACTGTGCGCAATCGCTTGCGCGAGGGTGGGCTACGTGCACGTCATCCATACGTTGGTTGTGTTTTGACGCGACGTCACCGCGTAAATCGTGTTAATTGGGCACGTACACACCAACGCTGGCTTAGACAACAATGGAATAGCGTTCTTTTCTCTGACGAGTCCAGGTTTTCCATTCATCGAGGTGATGGCAGGGTTCGAGTATACCGTAGGAGAAATGAACGTTATGCCGACTGTTGCGTACTTGAACGAGATCGTTTTGGGGGTGGGGGTTTTGTCTTGGTCTGGGCGGGCATTGCACATGGCTTTCGCACTAATCTCGTCGTTATCGAAGGGAATTTAAATGCCCAACGCTACCGAGATGAAATTCTTGCGAGGCACGTTATACCACTGTTTCAAAATAATGCCAATATCACCCTTTTTCAGCATGATAATGCTACAAGCCATACAGCTAGGGACAATGTGAATTTCCTCAGGGCGAATAACATTGCATTTATTAATGACTGGCCTGCCAAAAGCCCTGATCTGAATCCCATTGAACACCTTTGGGATAATTTGGACGAGCGTGTTAGACGTCGCCCTATTCCACCGTCAAACGTCATTCAGCTAAGACAAGCCTTAATTCAGGAATGGAACAACATTCCACAAGCCGAAATCAATACACTTATCCGTTCTATGCGCCAACGATGCCAGGCAGTCCTTCATGCTGAAGGTGGTCATACCCGGTATTAATTTGTGATTTTGGTGAGCGATACCTTCCGCATTTTAACTACCATTTCACTACTTCTGGATAAACCCTCAGCAATAATTTTTTTCACACAAAGTCGCAATAAAATACTCTTTCAATGCATATAAATCTAGTTTAATCCTGATTTTCATATTTGTGTATATCTGCACTTAAACACAGGGGAAGTTTCTTTTTTGGTTCAGTATATTTATGTAGATAAGCATAGTGTGAGAGAATAGAAAGTTTGTAAAGAATGCTACGCGTTACTATAGAATTAATCTACAATCTACCGTGGTTTTTCGTTCAATTAACGAAGACTGTAAGTTATGAAGCTCACTATTAAAAAAACCACGATGGCGATAGCCACGATAGAAAGAAGATTATTTCGATTTTAACATGACCAACACTTGATCAAAGGGAACAAGTTCAAAAACAGAAAAAAAAAAAAAACTGTCTTCCTTCTACACATTTTTCCCGCTGTTAAATGTCACGTTCAAGCCTTGGTCATGCATCATTTATTACGTCATTATTGCAGCTACATATACAGTATAAGGACGTTTTATATAAACAGTTCTTTATCTTTATTCATAGCTAATTATCCAATTTTCTGCCTTTCAAACGACAAAAAATAAATTAATAAACAAATAAATTTCGATGTACAGCACGTTACTAATCATGAATAGGCACATGGTTTTTATTGATAAAATATCCAAGGGCGGAGACATGGAACAGCCACGCGCGACCTACTATATAACGAATGAGGAAGCTTTTACCACGTTTCCGATGCATTGTATTTATAGAGCCGAAATCATGTGTATTGTTACAATTTGGTTTAACATATGAACTATGCTTCGACAAAGGGGGTTTAATGCATCTCTGTGATGCATGATACCAAGCAAGTCATCATAATATTATTATTACGGATCCATAAAATCTTTCTTTTCCAATAACCGGCTTAATCGCGAGGTGCACTGGTCCTTTACAGAAATGTACAAAAATCATTCGATCCATGCCAGCTTGCGCGGACTGTGCAGGTTGACATGGGCAGATGATTTTTGCAGATGCATTGATACCCTTTTCACAGAGCATGTCTCACATACAATGTGGAAGAAAGAGAAATTGAACAATACAAAGTAAATGTCGAAATTATGTAGAATAGGTAAGTGTAAATGCAACATATATGTACATACCGAAACAGTTACTAAAACAAAAGCTGCTTTCTTTCGCTAAAGAACTTTCTATGACAATAAAGGTTACGTGAAATCAATCTGTACTCGTCAAAGTCTGTTCATTAATGTGAACTGAACTATAACAATGGGTGCAATTATCTTCCTCGATGATTAGTAAAACTTTGACTTTAACCTGTTATTTTGAGGTCTAGTCAGAGATCAACCAAAGACTGTTACTGACTACCATGTCAACCTTCGGTTAAAACGAAAATACAGCTACTTCTGAGTTAAAACATACAATTCAAAGTATTGAAAGTAAATGGATCAACACCTTTTTTTCTCTCATTTGATTGGTTTACTTTATGTGTTTGATTTATATGATATTACTTTTAAAAATAGAATAATAATAATAATAATGATACCTTTCTTTGTGTGTTTTGTTTGTTGTTGTTGTTGTTGTTGTTTCCTCTGTATTTTTTTTTATGAAAATAACCACATGTCTCGTCAAATTTTGGACGGCACATTCTTGCTTTTCAAATTAAATAATCAGTCATGATTTACATGAACACTTTCTGTCAGAAATGCACTTTGTAATGTTGGACACATCGTGATGTGTTTGGCATACGCAGATTTTTCAGTCATCCATCTCCATCATTTGTTATTGACCACTGTTGGTTTTTTTTCTCTTTATTTTTCACTATTTTTCTTTATTAAGTGAAGGAGATGAGACAAACTTCATGGTGTCATCCTTTTCTATAGAGATATATTACCAAAGCTGACAGCTTTTGACAACAACGTGGAAAAGACGAATCAGTCTGTTTCCGATATTTGTGGCCTATCATTCACAAAAAAGTGTCGTGAATTCTAATCCCTTGACTATAAGATAGTATTTTAACTCAACCTTTAGCCACACAATACGAGTTCTAACAACCCTAAGGGAGAAGTCTTTTGAAAATATAGTGGAAAAAGCAGAAATTGCTGATAATATTTTCAACCCTATCAAAGGCTAATTCCATTATTTGAGCCACATTTAATTGCTGTCTCATCAAACTTCATAAACGAGTCATCACTGAATTCAGCATGGCAATGGCTGGCAAGCCATCCGCAAAGAAAAAAGACAAATGTAAGAAAAAATAGTGGTATTTCCTTGATGTGCTGCGTAGCCTAATAGTGAGATATTTTTAGATTGCACCGTGCCAGAATTTTGCAAAGTTTGTGGGAAATGGGAATGTCACATGTTGGACAGACACCGATTATTTGCGATCGTATTCAAATGAGTAAGGTGATGTCATATTTGGTCACGTCAAAATCGACGTAGTTGATTTATTATTATTATTTTTTAAATTTATTCTTCTTTAGCACTGAATGTTCATAATATGGTATGAAAAATAACACAAAACATATTCAAATAAAATGTTAAATATGATGAATGCGCTTTGAGCAATATCAGGCACGTCAGCACCAAGGACATCACAAAAAAAGGACAGAATCCCTTATTTCCATTTTCGCTCTTTAGTGTTGACGGTTCGACAAGGGGAGACCTTAGAATGAAATATTTGAAAACAACTGATCTATGCTAAACACTTAAGTAAATCATAGGAAGGCTGAATACTATTTTAGGAAATTGACAAATCACAGGGATGCTGTACATATCACGGTTAGGACTTCAGTATCACATTAGGACTGAATAACCTTACTCACATTTGAAATAAGGCAGACAGCAAAATATTTAAAAAAAACCTTACCTTTTATGCACGTTGATATCGAGTATAACTTTCTGACATGATATCTACATTTACAACGACAAAAAGTGTTCTTTTACTTCTCTCTTGACTGCGTAAAGATTATGGATACCTCTAATTTCAAGAGATAATTTGTTCCAGTAGCTGATGCCTGCAAATAAAAAGGACTTCATGCCAAAGCTCTTTACGTTTGGTGGCACAAAAACACCAGTATTACTAGTTTGTGTTCTGTACCCGCGTAATCTGGTTGAGGTAGGAAAATTTTGACACATGTACCCAGGGACTAATTCGTTTTTATTGAAAAAAAAAAGACATGACATGGAACAATCTGTTCAATCCTTCTATTTACAGGTAGCCATTTAACTAACCTAGATGGCTGATAATCAATATGTGTTTTAAAATTTAACTTCAGTTTAAATCTTATTAATTCATTTTGGGTGACTTGAAGTATGTCTTTCCAAATTTGCTAGTAGGGCAAATATACCGAAACGAACTAGAAAAAACAAACATTGAATTAAAGGTGAAACTAACAGTCTCTTTGTTTTCTGCGTAAGATAGTCTTCATTTCTGTACAGTAGTTTTAACGTATTATTTACTTTTCATCTGTACGGCTTTGGTCTAACTTTGCCCACAGATATTTTACTGATGTATTAGATTGGTTTTTACGTCCATTATATTCTATGTTAGAATCAGAGTTAGATTGGTATTTTTGCTCAGATTAAAATATTATGGATTCTGTTTTACCAAAGTGTAAAGGTAAGTTATTGTCTACGACCCAATGACTAACAGTTTCGAGACCTATTGTTAAATTAATTTCGATGGTAACCCTATCTCGACCGGACATAATAATAGCGGAATCATCTGCATGAAGTATTTTAGCTTATTTTAAACGACGTGACACATGTCGTTAACATATTAGAGTAAGAAATGTAATGAGCCTAGAATTGATCCTTGAGGGACACCGCATGTAATGTTAACGACGTGTATGACAAATGTTCGCGCGCATCCTACTGCGCATGTACTTTTGTCGTGGATATTGAATCAAAAGTGCATTTATGTATTTTTTGCACATAATGGTAATACTACTGGTGCAGAAACAAGTAGCAATTTCTTCGGGTGGTATTGGTGAAGAGAAAAAGATTGATCTTTGAACTGTCACCGTGAAATAATTAAAATGCTGCTTACACGGCGTTACACACCAAACAAAGAAACAAAGGCAGGAAATTTAAAGCTGTGGAAGTATAGCTGTTTCCACTTTGAAAATTATTGTTGGAAAAGGAGAAATCGCTCTTATTGAGCAAATTCTCCATTTCGCACTATGTCTGCTGAGCTTTTATCCTATTTTTTTTCCTTGAAAAAAACTTCCACAGTGACCTTTAGCCTTGTTTTCTGACGAAATAAGCACAGATAGGTGCCATTTTTTTGTCTTATTGTTTAGAAATATAAATACTATAATTGTGGAAATTTAAGAAATATATGTCCGTTAGAAAGTACGTATTTTTTTAAGATTAACCCTTAATTAGGTCAAACTATCTCTTTTTTTTAACTCAATGATCTATATATAACATGCGTATTTGTACATTTACCATGCTTAAAACCAGGCTTTTATATATTTTTTGAGCAAAAATATATGAATTTTCATTAAAATGATGTATATTTCTATATTTTTCCTGTAATTTTCCTGTTTAACTGACTATTAAAGAAAGGCGCTTTAAATCCAATATAAGCTGAATTTTGGAACTGTATTTACCTTTTTCCAAGGCAAATTTCTCAGAAACGAGCACGGTGATCCACATCTTTTTTTTACTGTAATCTCCTAGAGACATGATGAGCTTTGTATGTGCAAAGTTTTAATTAAAAATCTGTCCGTTGGAAAAATTTGTAATATACGTCGTTAAGAGACTCTGACTTAATACCCGAGATGTTAACTAGTTGCTGCCTATCTGTTAGGTAAGACCTAAACCATGACAGTTTATCTTTACTAAATCCTAGTGCCTCGAAAGTTCATTTGTAAAAATTGAACGATCGACTATGTCAGTCCTTTTGAAGATTAGATAGGATCATACCTAAGAGACAGCCCTTATCCATTTTGAAACTTACCTAATCTGAAAGACAGGAGTCAGTCGAAAAATCTTTCCTGAAACCAGTCTGAAATTTGTATATAACTTTTTCTTCCACTTGAAACTATACGTTCAAAATTTTTAGAAATGATACTGAGTGTTGAAACAGGGAGATAATTGCCAACTTCTGTTTTGTCATTCTTTTTGTAAATAGGGACTACCCTTGCCATTTTCAGGTCTCCTGGGACTATACCTTGTAGAAGAGATAAAGTAAGTATATGAGTAAGAGGGAATGCTGTAGCAGCCGGACCATCACTGAGTAGTCTTGCTGGAATACCAGCCCCGTACATTTAGTGGCACTTATTTTTTTCGATTAACATAAAAGTTTCTCTTTAGACATAATTTTAAATGAAAAACTGTTGGGTGTGACACCCTTCTGGGAATAGAAACCGAAAACATTTTTTTCCCATATTTGTTAAGAGCTTTTGACAATTTGTCTACAAGTTTTGGTGCCTCTGTTATAAAAAGGAATTAACATTTTCAGCTATCTTAGATTGACCAAAGCAAATATTTTCATTATCATCAAACTTAATAGACCTATTTTGCAGGCAGCAGAAGACGTTGATTCTTTAAAAGGTAGACCAAGATTTTTTAATACATCCCAGAGACTTTGATACATCATCTGCTAGATGCTTACTAGAATAATTCTGTTTGGTTTTATATTGATGCTCTGTTGAACCTTATTTCTAGACCTTTTAAAATCCTGATAATTTTCTTTTGATCTATCTCTCTTGTACAAGCAGAATGACATATTGCGCTCCTTTAACATATATAAAATTTCAGATGTTATCCAAGGTTCAGTACGTTATTTGATGCGGACGTCTGTCAGTGGTGCAATTAATTGACTGCAGATAAGAATAATGCTACAAAAGAATTCTAAGCAAAGTTACATGGTCAGTTATAATAACAGCAGCCCAATCTATACTTAACAGGGACTTCTGAAATGATATTATGTTGCAGGTCTTCTTAGAATGTATTTTAAAGGTGGGTATTTAGATTTTTCACATCTTACCAAATTAAAAAAATATATATATCACTGAAATTTATATGAAAAAACAATACAAATCATCAATAATTAAGAATCATAAAATTACAAAAAAAAATTTTTTTTGATGGTGTTCCCGTAAAAGGCTACGTAGCCTCTTAAGGTATTTTTAGATTTCGCGCCAGAAATCAAAAAAGCATTGTGGGAATGGCAAGTGACTGGCACGTGACTAATGACGCTTAAATTCCACAACATAACAAGCATGTAATTATTTTCCATAATGTCTTCTTCAGACGCTATGTTTGAAGCTTCGTCTGTGTATTTCCGATATGTAAATGAGCGAGTTGCTCGTGTAAAAATAGACCGTGTTTCCCGTCGGTGTCGACCTGGGCCGTAGTAAATCTCTAATTTCTCTTGTTGTCGGATGGTTTTCGACTACTGGGATTTTATGAATGAAAATTAAAAGGCTTTGGGAGTATAAGAATGATTTTTTTGTATTTTTGTAAAACTTTCGTCCCAAAATCTGAAGGGCCACCTTTAACAGTGTAACTTACACCTATACCAAGTTCAATAGTTTTTCGTGCACAATATATCAACACGTGGTCACTTAAACATGGATTTATGACACCAGACTACATTACTTTATTTCCATCTTACGCTAGGGTAAGATCAATTTCGGTTGATGATATAAAACGTTATCCGCTGCTTAAAACGAATTTAAGCGTTACAGATCGCAAAGCGATAACCTCGTTACTTGAACGTCAAATCTGGACCCATAAACTTCACGCAAACGTCCAGATTCTTTGCGTTTGCAGGGAAAAGTATGTTAATATATTTTTGATCAGTGTTTAAAATAAAATAAATATTATAAAAAAATAAATAAATAAATAAAAGCTAAAAAAAATGAAAAGGTTCCTTTGATTCCGCTGGTACTTTGTGCAGTTTATTTAATGGAAATAGTGAAGGAAGATGAGGAGGGTATAGACAAAGATTTGACTGCACACACACACACACACACACACACACACACACACACACACATATATATATGTGTGTGTGTGTGTGTGTGTGTGTGTGTGTGTGTGTGTGTGTGTATATATATATATATGTATGTATGTATGTGTGTGTGTGTGTGTGTGTGTGTGTGTGCAGTCTGAATTTGGCTTTCACAGATAGCAAAATTCATCTTTGGTCGCATACTGCTGGCTTAGAACATTCATATTCGTCAAAACTGAAAAAGATCTCGCATAATCGAACAAAAGTACTGGAAAAGAAAACAGTTATTAGATAAATAAATCATTTATTTTATTGCTGTATAATGCATCCATATAATAATAAGCAATGGTATTTACATAAAAGATCTTATACTCGTGTTTATGTATTATCATTTTTATCAAACGAGTCGACTTGGCGAGCGTCATATACAATTCAATAAATAAATTTGATAAAAGTGGTTATACATAAACACGAGTGTGAGATTTTATTCATTACATGAAACGAATGACAGACAAATAAGTATCCTGAATCACTCTAAGTCTTTAATGTTCACAGGTGAAGTTCGGTTTGAAATCTTTATATACACAAGCGTATAGCTCTTTGACATCTACATGGAAAGTAGAATTGAAACAACTTATAAAAGGAGTAAATCGGAATATTTTTACAGCTTTTCGACTTTTAATAACCTCATAGCATTTCTTGTTGTAATTAAACATAAAAATCACAGAACTATCCACGCGTATCAGTCTTAGTAACAATGACTTAGTAGCTCAAGTTCCGGCATGTGATGTGGTTGTTTTGCCGGCTTCACCTGCTCATTAACTACAAATTAAGCAGAGGCAGGTACAACAATGTATTATCAAAACTAAATCATGGGTTAAATACACTGCTGAGGGAGGTTTATGTCATTAAGTACAGTAAACAAAAGTAAATTAATCAAACACCCCCACATCGACCGCACTAAAATTTTCTGAACACTACTCAAAGTATGGAAGCAAATAATGAAGAGAGTATTAACTTTTTAAGTGCCATAAGTGAAAACAAGGCTTTTAGTTTGGGAATAGATTAAGATCAGACTGCACAGAACGTGCAGTCTGATATTGGATCTATAACGTCCTCTTGTTTAGTCAAGCCTTGTGATAACAATTTCTCTAAGTTTCAGGAAATTGTATTTTCAGCCGTCGAGAGAGAGAGAAAGATATATATATATATATATATATATATATATATATATATATATATATGTGTGTGTGTGTGTGTGTGTGTGTGTGTGTGTGTGTGTGTGTGTGTGTGTGTGTGTGTGTGTGTGTGTGTGTGTGTGAGCCCTGCTCTGGCAAAAGGGGGCTTAATGCATCTCTGTGATCCATGGTACTAAGCAATCCATCACATAAATATGGATCCATACTAGCCACTTTTTTTTAAATAATCGACTTAATCATGAGGTAGACTGATCCTTTGACAAACAGAAAATTGACCGATAGCGAAAAGTTTCGGCCCAGGTCAGCCCTCGCGGACTGCGCAGGCTGGCCTGGGTCGATATTTTTCGCAGATGCATTAAGCCCCCTTTTCACAGAACATGGCTCATATGTATGTAGTGGCGATAGAGTTAACACCAATCAGTATATACTAGTTGAGCAACTCGCCATAACAACATCATACAATCTAATGTCTATTTTTATTCTTTCATAGATGTGAAGATCTCTCATATTGATTCGGCGTTAATTCCTGATGTTTCAGAGGCGTAATCAAAACTCCTCAAGATTCTATATTCGTCCCCGATGTTTCAGAGAAGTTTAAAACACTCATTTTGATTATCTGTTTGTCACTGATGTTTCAAAAATGTAAAGAACATCCTTTACTAGTACATGTTTGTCCCTGATGTTTTAGTGAAGTTTAAAATACTCATTATGATTATTTGTTTATCACCGATGATTAAAAACGTGAAGAACACCCTGAACGATTACAAGTTGGTTCCGATTGTTTTAGAAAACACTCACAAGGATTTAATGTTTGTCCCCGATGTTTGGTAGACTTAAGAGCATTCTTCACGACAATGTTTGTCTTTGATGTTTCAGAGACGTAAAGAATACTAATCAGAGTTAATTGTTTTTCCCTGATGTTTTCGAGATGAAAACAGTATTCTTCACGATTATATTTGTCTTTGATATTTTAGAGACTTAAAAAAAAGTCGTTATGGTTATATGCTTGGCCCTTATGTTTCAGAGACATAAAGCATACGCTTCACGGCTACGTTTATCCCTAATGTTTCAGAGATGTCAAGAACACTCGACAGGATTTTTTATAGATCTGTCTTAGGGACGTAAAGAACATTAATCACGATTACATGTTTGTCCCTGATTTTTTTTGGAGACAAAATAATACTCCTTGTAGTAATGTTTGTCCTTGATGTTTCAGAAACTTTAAAAACATCTATCATGTTTATAAAAGCTTTCACCAGGATTCTGTGTTTTTCCTTGATGTTTTAAGGGACGTGAAGAACACATATCACGAGTCTGATGTTTCAGAGACGTGAAGAACTATCAAGACGAGTCTTCGTTTGTCCCTGATGTTTCAGGGATGTTAAGTTACCTGTCTCCTCTGTGACAGTAAAACCTCTAGCTAGAAACCTTCTGTAACGTGGATTAAATACACAGAATATGATAGGATTGACGATGCTATTCAAGAATGGCGACCTCAAAGCCATCTGATGCAAGGCACTAAGCTCATTTTCTGTGGTGGTCGTTACAGCACGAATTCCGGTGATTATAAAGTATGGTGTGAAACTTAGTACAAAAGCCAGTGATGCCGTTGCCATCATTGCGGTGACGTTGGTGTCAGTAAATTTCCCTTTTCTTTTATTCATGTTTATCCAAGTATTTCTGTCAGTCTCATAACTACTTTTATTCCTACCAAATGAACGAGTATCGACACGGCTGTTGCTCTTAATGTCCTTCTTTGAAACTGCAAGGATATCGGGCATGGATTGGGAATTTCTTGATAACGCACGCGCCTTCTTCAGGTTAGGTGTAGGCGAGGAAAAAGTAATTGCGTAACTATCTGTACGTGAATCTTGCTTATTCTTATCAATGCAACGCGTATGTCGTTTTGAACTTTTGAGCAAAGTGTGTGAAATATTTCCATAGGCAGTCATGAATGTGAAGAGTACTGTTATAATGACAACGGCGTCCAGAATGGTAAAAATCTTCACAGCAAATTGAAACTCGGTGTTGTCCGTGCTCGTGCAGTATTGTCCAAAGAGAATTACTGTGTTGTTGTTCTTGTTGTTAGTACCATTGTTTGCCTCTGTTATTTCCGAAGTCCTTGAATTATTCTGGAGATAACCCTTTAGTTTTATTGGAACCGAATCGTAGATAAGGAATTCAGAAATAGACATGGCGATGGAAATTATCATTACCAATACTACAACTAGCACCGCCCATCTTGTCGAGAACTGTCTACCAAGAGGTTGACAAACCTTCAGATACCTATCAATTGATATGATCCACAAAATTAGAACCGAAGCCATGATACTCGAGTGAAAGCAAAAGTACATCAACTTACACAGTAAACCAATTTTAAAGTACACGTTCACTGCAAGATTAGCAATCGAAGAAAACAATAAAACACATATAAATAGGTCTACAACACCAAGGTACTGTATAAAGATAGATGTAGAACTTTTCCTCCTCTGTGCAGAATAAAATCGTATGGTAAAGCTATTACCCACAATTCCTAGAATGGCTGACACAGTCAGAAATATGATGACTGGCAGAAACTCCATTAGTTTGTCATGATGTATTTCTTGAAGAAGAGTTGTATCTTCATCACCTTCACCGTCTTTCATTGTTATGTCCTAAAAAAAATCTATATGTTTTAAAAAGAAAAAGGAAAAAAAAAAACAAAAAAAACGTCATTCACGTGAGCATTTGCGATAAACAAACATACGCACAATCAATTTCCAATCAAATTATGGAACAAATCTGACAAGCAATCAACGATCGAAAGTATCAAGAAACGGTGCTTCTGATCCATCATAGGCACGGCATAAATTAATGTAAACAAATATTGTGTGAGAGAACTTTAAATTGGAAGTTTGTAAAGATAATTACTTTTTTTGAGGTTTAAGAGGTTTAAGCCTTAACATGTTAAAAAAATTGAAATGTAATTTTCAAGCCGTTAGTGAAACCTATAAGTGTGCAAGTCTTTATCAAAGTTATTTTTTGGGAAAAAGTATCCCGTATCGGACAGTGTAGATCCAAGATCAGACTGCACGTTCTGTGCAGTCTGATCTTGATCTACACTGTCCGCAAAAGGTCCTTGAATTGCGTTTAGTAGCCCAAGGGTTAATTAAATTGAGCCATGCTCTGACAAAATAGGGTTGAATGCATCTCCGTGATGCTTTATACTACATACATGTAAGTTATCACATAACTATCGAACCATTAGATACATCTTGTCTTACAACTAAATGGATCTGGAGATGGATGGTCCTTTGCCATGCAAAATAATGTACAAATAGTAAAAAGTTTTGACCCAGGTCAGCTTCTGCGGACTGCCAAAGCTGACATGGGTTGATACTTTTTTCAGATGCATTAAACCATTTTTTTTTTCCACACAGCATTGCTCATACAGTGTAGTATAAAGAGAAAATGACCAGTTAAATCGAAATAAAGATCGTAATTATACAGAATAATTAACTGTAAATGCAAAATATATATACATACCTAAGGCTATCTTTGTATTCGAACCTAACTGAAACAGTTGCTAAAACAGAAGCTGATTTCACTCTAGAATTTTTTATGGCAATAAAGGATATGTCCAACCGACCTGTACTGCTAAAAGAAAGTTTATTTATGTGCACATTATTAACTGATTTATTATAATAGATATATAAATCTTCCTTGACTTTCAGTAAATCTTTGACCCCAAACTTTTATCGCACAATCCCGACTTTTGACGACTCTAAGAAAAGATAATTCTTGAAAATAAGTGGAAAAAAAAAAAAAAAAAAAAGGAGAAAATGATGGTACCCAGTATTTTCTCTCTTTCCCACAATGTTTTCTAACATTCCCATAAACAAATTTCCAATTTTTGAGTCCCATTTTATTTTTGTCAACTACAAATGTTTGTAAGATATAAGATTCTAAAATTTTGTCTTTCGGTTAACGCTTAGGCTGCTAAGCGCGGTTCACTGACCTGTTGCGGACAGTGTAGATCAAGATCAGACTGCACAGAACGTGCTGTCTGATCTTAGAACTACAATGTCCGATTAAAGAGATATATTTCCACAAGAAAATAAGTTTGAAATAGCTTTATTTTGGATATTTACGACAGGCTTGATAGTTCAATTTAACTTTTTTTTAGCAGGATAAAGGTTGAAAGTGAACCAATTATTGTGCGGTCTGGTCAGAGATCAAGGGAAACCTGTTACTGATTACTCAGTCAGCATTCGGCGGAAACGAAAGTACTAGTTTTTGCGAGTGTGAAAAAACATTGTTTGAAAATAGACAGTTGCTTGGTTCAAGTTAAAAGTAAAATGTAGAAAATCCTCGAGATTTAAATGACGAATGTCATGAAAAAAGATTTGTGAATATGGGGAAAATCGGGAAATGGTTTCCAGGGCATTAATTGCCGTAGTGCCTATCGTTGATTTTTCATGAGTGTTTTTATCAAAGGATCTGCACTTAGTAAATTATGATGGCCACGCCCGCGTTCTTCGCGTTCTTAGGGAAAAACCATACGAAACGAATGAGTCATGCACTGGCAAAAGATGGTTAGGTGCATCTTCCTTATGCATTGTATCAAGAAAGTCATCACATAAATATGGATCCATCCATTTTGACTGACAACCAGCTGGATCTAGAGGTAGAATGGTTGTTTGACATGCAAAAAAAAAAAAAAAATTACATATAGCAAAAGGTTTCGACTCATGTCAGCTTGCGCAGTCCGCGCAGACTGACATGGGTTGATACTTTTTGCAAATGTTTTAAGTCCCTTTTCACAGAAAATGGCTCAAATCAAAGTACTGAAAGTACATGTATGACTATCCAGACATGTTTCCTCGTTACTGTTGTTTATGTCAAGTGGTTGATAAACAAAAACCAAAACAACAACAACAATGTCGACGACAATAACAACAAAAAAGAATCATAAGTTTGTTTGTGTTTAGATTTGTAGTCGTTGTTCCATAGTTCCATTGTTCCATAGTTTATTGGTGTAATACATAGGCCCCCGGCCCATAAAGATCATATAAACATGGTGTTGTAACCATTAAATTTTCAACAGTAACATAAATAAAATTAATGAAACAATTGGAATGGTAATACATGTGGGGCTGATGTGAACGTGTTTTTAATAACAAAAGGCCTTTGTTTATTGATGTAGTAATATAAATTACCAATTACCGATGACTGGTTTGCAATAAGTTGTTATCCATTTTTTTAAAATCAGGTTTTGGCTGATTAAAGTAACCAGTCCCTTACAGTTTGTCTAAAAATTACTTCTAACATTCATGATATGGAAAGTGTATACAGCTAAATTACTAATGACTATACTATTGGTAGTGGCTCAAAGTATAATCATTAAATTGTTAGGTTGTTGTTTCTGCTGTTTTGCTGTTTAACAATGACACAATGGCAAGAACAAAGAAAATAAATCATGTGTCATCAAACTTTGGGTGATTTTTTACTATGGTAACAAACTAGCACTGATGATTGTTCATTTTAAAAAAAGGTACAATTTTTTTTTTTAATGTGGAATACGTCTTGTTGACAAAAATTACCGGTTAGGTACCAAAGCATTAACATGCTAACACATTAAAAAAAAAAACAAAAGCAAAAAGTAAAAAGTTAATCATCAATCATAATTCACGTATGAGACATGCTTTGGCATAAGGGGGTTCAATGCATCTCCGCAGAAAGTTGACCAATAACAAAAAGTTTCGACCCAGGTCAGTCTGCGCGGGACAGTTTTTGCTGGTGCATTAAGCCCCCTTTTCACAGAGCATTACCAATATATATATATGAAAACCTTCTGTCGCAAATACACCTTGTTATTTTTTTAGTTATCGTGATAAAAGGAGGGTCATGAATTTTTGTATTGTATATATTCAAAAGAGAAATGGGTTGAGGATGTTATATTTAATCACATACTGTTTACTTTCATTTTTCGCTAAAATGAAATAAAAAAATAAGTCATACAGGGAAAGTAAAGCTACTTGTGACATTTTATCAAACGGAAAACAGGTCCAATTCTATAGTAAAGAAAACATGTTTATGTGCGGCTCAGTTAGGTTCAGACTTTGTTTTGAATTTTTTTCTAGCTAGCATAAAAAGTTTTTTCTTTCTTTTTTTTCTTTTTTTTTTTCAAAAAACTATTGAATATCTAAAAATATATTTTAAAATGAAAACCTTTTACAAAACAATTCTGTGTTTTTACTACCCTAGAAAATAAAACTTTTGAAAAATAATGTGGGAAAAGGTGAAATTGTTTAAAACAAGCAATTTCGACTTTTCTTACAGTGTTTTCTATCCTTTCAAACGCAAAAAATCCAAGAATTTCAGCTGCGTTTTTCTTTTGTCGCTTGAAAATGCTTTGAAAATCAATTTGGACAAATCTGAAATTTTGTCATGTGGTTATGTGTCAATACCATTGTATTGGAAATTGCGTTAACAACTATGAATATTCAGTACTCATCTGCATTAATTAACCCTTATCTTACTGAATAACTTAAAAAAAAAAAAAAAAAACAATTATACGCCGAGAGTAAAAACCTAAACATTGCTCTTTCAAAGTCATTTTTTGGAGAACGATATCTCCTTATCGGACAGTGTAGATCCAAGATCAGACTGCACGTTCTGTGCAGTCTGATCTTCATCAACACTATCCAGAAAAGGTCCCTGAGTCGTGCTCAGCAGCCTTAGACTTAATAATCCATATTTTTCAGTATGAAAGAACCTGCTTTTAACAACCACCTATCTTTAAGGGTCATTTAATTTTCTTCTCTTAGAATGCTGCTCAAGACAGGTTTTCAATTTTCAAGGAGCATAGTGAGTAGACATATAATAAGATTTGTACTATCTATATTAAATAACCATAAATGAGCCATATTCTGTTAAAAGGTGGTTTAAAGCTTTTACAAACAGAATCGAGACAGGTCAGCATCAGCAGTTTACGTAGGCTGAACTAGGGCGAAACTTTTTGTTATTTGGCAATTTTCTGCATGTCGAAGGACGAGTCTACGGTATGATTCAGTTGGTTTTCAGACAAGTTTTATGGATCCATAATTACATGATAACTTGTTCGGTATAATGCATCACGGAGATGTATTTAACGACGTACATCACAAATGTTCGCGCGCATCCTACTGCGCATGTGTTTTTGTCATGGATAGTGAATCTATGTATTTTTTGCACATATAGTAATACTGTTGGTGCACTGAAACAAGTAGCACTTTCTTTGGGTAGTATTAGTAAAGAGAAAAAATGGATCTGTGAACTAATTAAATCTGTGAAATAATTAAAACACCGTTGACATAGCGTTACACACCAAACAAGCAAACAAAGGCAGGAAATTTAAAGCTATGGAAGTATAGCTGTTTCCACTTTGAAAATTATTGTGGGAAAAGGAGAAATCGCTCCTGATGAGAGGAACTCCCCTTTTCCCACTATGTCTGCAGAGCGTTTATCCTATTTTTTCCTTGCAAAAATTAACTTACACAGTGACCTTCATCCTTGATTTCTGACGAAATGAGCACGGATATGTACCATTTTATTTTTTCTTATTGTTTAGAATTATAAATACGATAAGTGTGGAAATTTTAGGAAAAATATGTCTGTTATAAAGTATGTATTTTTTAAAGATTAACCCCAAATTCGGTCAAATTATCCACATCTTTGACTCATTGGTCTATATATAACATGCATATTTATACATTTAAAACGCTCAAAATAAGGCTTTTATGTATTTCTTGTGCAAAATTAAATTAATTTTCATTTAAATGGTGTACATGTATATTGGTATATTTTTCCGATAATTTTCCTGTTTAATTGACTATTAAAGAAAAGCGTGTTAAATCCAACATAAGCTGAATTTTGGAACTGTATTTTACCTTGTTCAAAGGCAAATTTCTTAGAAACGAACACGGTGACCCATATCTTTTTTCATTGTGATCTCCCAGAGACATGATGAGCTTTGTAAGTACAAAGTTTTAAAAAAAAATGTCCGTTTGAAAAAAATGTGATATGCGTCTTTAACCCCGTTTGCCAGAGCATGGCAAATGCATTTATATTTTATGCACTAGAATATTACTAAACAAATTTTCTTCATTGACACTGTGCAAGCAACATCATGACCATGTAAGAAGCTAGTAAAAAATCAAACATTTTCTTTTTAAATAGTATGGGGAAACTGTAGGTAAGGGGGCAATCGATCTTTATCTAGCTGAAGTATTTCGCAAAGGTGACAGTAAAATTGTCCAGTTATACTTTAAAACGCATGTAATTCAAATATTGCAATCTTGTTAACAATAGGTGTGCCATTTGACATATAACATTCCAGTCTATTTACACTTGTACACTTCACTGAAGAACTCCACCAGAAAGTCTGTAACAATTCCCTTATCTGGTATACTGGCCATCATCCCGTAAACACCAGCAGTGCCCTTGTTATTGAGGGACTTGTTGTTCTGAAAATGTAAATAAACAAGACTAAGCAAATAATTTTACTTAAAAGCAAAATTTTAGGCTGGTCCGAACTGAAAGCATATGCAGAGGACAATTTTAGTGTGATTCAAAAACTAAAATTTGCCTATGGGTGAGTAAAATATGATTTAGGGGAAAGGACAAAATGCTGTTTATCAGCATTTTCTCGTTTGCCCACAATGTTGTCAAACACCTCTTTCTCAAGATCGTTAAAACTCGAGATAGTGTGGTGAAAGGTTGATTATTACCTACCCATGATTTACAGAGACTTATCATTTGTCTGATGTAACGGATTGTACAGTTGATATCGTCACTAGTGATGATATTACCTGTACGGTTACTATATCATCTTTGTCGGAATAACATTTTATAGAACAGATTAATGAGAAGAAAAATGAGATACACAGACATATAAAAACAATATCTATTCTAAAGTAAATAAGTAGTGACTGTATAAGATAAACCTGAATGGTTTCAAAATCTGTAAAACGTGCCAATATTTTACAAAAAAAGAAAAAGATTATCACTTAATACTTTTCGTATCTCCCGCTCCAATTTATTTTAAGGGGTGATAATTTGGCTTAATCCTGCTACATCTGTGTATTTGGGATGCACTTTTCAGCGTTTGCTCTAATTTCTGTGCCTGATTCTTTTCAAAAAAGTATAAAATAAACTGAATAACGACATGAAATCGTCGAATTAAAAAAAAAAAAAATGTCATTCGAATTAGTTGCTCGCTGGCAACAAAACTTGTTCAATCGCGTAATATATTGTATTACTTGAATGTATATGTAGTTGCTTATCTTCTTTGTGTCATTAGATAAATTCTTAAAGAATTTGTTTATGCTGGTTTTAGATCGACAACAAATGCTACTTTTTGTGTTTCGGTCGTCGTTTTTACTCACTCCTCTTGTAACAAATCTGAAAAAGATAAATTCAAGAGTATCCGTGTGAAATATGAATATTTTTAATGTGTAAAGTGACGGCACAGACTGAAAAAAGAACGACAAAAGGAGAAAATAACTCGTTACAAGCAATTTCTTCCTTCGCAACAACGAGTGGAAGAGTAACCCGCTGCATGCCAAAAGAATGAATTGCAGGAAGATAAAAAAAAAAAAACGATGTCTGCTTCGCTCTTTACCAAACGACAAAAGTTTAGACATATCCAAATTGAAAGCATTTGCAGAAGACAAATTGAACGTGGCTAAAATAACAGAGTTTTTTCTGTAAAAGGATAGAAAACATTGTGGGAAAAGGAGAAAATGCTGGTTTACCAGCATTTTCTCCTTTTCTCACGATGTTTTCAGTAACTGTCTCCCTCAGAGTCGTCAAAATACGGGATTTGACTTTCATCAGACAAGATACAAGAACTCACCCTGCAGAAGTTTGTTGCTTTCTCCAAGTCATCAAGGAACTTTTCGTGCACTGGTATATGATGTGGTAAAATAGAGCAATGTAGTGAGTCAGGGTTCTGATTTCTTTCCATTTTCCACCCTGGAAAATATATTTTCTTTTTACAAATCTATGGATCTATAAAATTCTACAAAAGTTTTCGGATAGTAGAGATTTTAGTATTTGATTAACCGTTACTACACAGTCCTGAGTTTTAACGCCCTTGAGGAAAATGGCCTTAAAACATTGTTGGGAAAGAAGAAAATGCTGGTAATCAGCATTTTCGTCTTTTCCTACAATGTTTTCTATCCTATCAAAGACAGATATCATCATTTGAGCAACATGTATTTTGTCGCTTCAAATGCTTTCCATTTGGTCCAATTAAAAAAATTTGTCATGTCTTATAGGGTTTAAGCAAATTATAACTATTGTTGCTTGTGCTGCGAGCATAGATCAAGAACTTGCAGTCTAATATTTAATCTACATGAACGGTTATGTAGAGGTATTCTCGACAAAAAATCTGGATAATTTTTTTTTTTAAATCAAACCCTTTAAGCATTCACATGATCTTAGATGATTTAATTTCTCGTTGGAAATTTTCCCGTGACAGAGATTGGTTTGCATCCGTAATCCGCGACAATTGGATGGTCGTTTGGTAATATATAATCATATGACAGTGTTTTGTTGGTAAAATTTAGGACAATCATACAATCTTTGTAAATGCATGCTTGTTTGTTTCGTGTTTTACTCTGATACGATCTCTCAATGAAATAAATATCGATCTTTCACCGAAAAAAAATCCTCTATATAGGTAGGTAAGGCTGACCTCGTTTCTCCATGTCGTCAGCAACGGCTTGAATATTTATACTGCTGTCAGCAGATCCAATTGCAAATGCTGTCATCGATGGTTCCCCAAGAATACGTAGACCCTGTACAATAATTGTTTTGGTTAAAAAATTAAACTACAATGCACGAGGAAAACCAAATGCCGGTGGTTTTAGATTAGGAAAGATACGTTAGACACATCGTGTTTATGATAAACCTACTCAGTTTGTGCATTTTAGACTCAGAAATGCTTTTCAAGCATGAGTAGCAAAGAAGAAACTATGGTTATCGTTTTCTAGATGTAGACATTTCAACATATTTCACACATAAATGTATACGTTGTTTGTTTGTGTTGAAGTTTAACGCCGTCCTAATAGCTTAGGTCATATCACGGCGGTCAGTGCACCTGCGCACGTGTTTCATGGCTTGCTCACACCAGCACTGACACAACTTCCTGTCTACATCACTGACCACTTTTCTCATATTCATCAAAGGTGAGAGGCAGAAATTGCAAAAAAGAAGGTTTGTCTTAACATGGTATCGAACCAGCAACCACCAGGTCACGAGTCAGATGCACTAACCACCTAGCTATCCGGCCGGGCTGTTAATGTTAATGTTAGAATTCAGATGTATACTTGTACAGTGCGGGAAAGATTTCAGACGAAAATCAGTAGACTAAAGAGTTCAAGGAGCATAAAGCAAAGAGAAGAAAATAAACAATTTAATTACACATGATCGTAGAAACAATAACTGAAAATGCGTCTTAAACAGAAAAGGGAAAAGTTAACTGGATGTTTATCGAAAAAACCTACGTCTATAGCTTTTAATGAAAATGCGTTTTAAATAAAAAAGGGAAGGTAACTGGATGTTTATCGAAAGAACCTACGTCTATAGATCTGATCCTATTTATCATGGTTTGTGTCACGTCCATCAGTGCCTTGGCTTTGGTTTTGTATCCCTCCTCACCGAGAGCTTTCATTGCCGCCCAGGCCGCTCCAATATTTCCACCTTGAATAAAACCATTTTACCATGTAATTAGTTGGAAAATGCTCATCTGATGAAGCTGTTGGTATTATTATCTCATGAAGACCAAAACAAGTTTATTCGTCTTGTTCATCTGAACAACGTTCTATGCTGCTTACAACATTATTTCACTTATACAATTATCTCAGCAATACCTTACATGCTCACGTCATTTGTAAGTTCACCAGCGCTTTAATGGAGCTCTCCAGTACCTCTCAGTTCGACCCTTCTCGATATGGCAATGCTGTCATGACCATGACGAAACTTGGTTAAATATATCATGTAAGTCAAATGCGCCCAATAGGACCTCAGCTGTCGACAGGCCATAAAACACTACTCATTCATTCATTCAGTACTATGTAAGTCTAATACTACCACTACTTTGGTATCCAAATTTTGTTTCTCTTGACCATACAAGAAGTGTTCAGCTTATCGTAGCCAAACATCATTAAATGATTTCTACTAGATTTTCTTTGTATAACAAGGAGCCAGTCTTTTACTTAACAGCACAAGTACATGTAAGACTTTTACATTTAATACTGTTCTTTCTTTATAACTATGTTCAATCAGAATGAATTCTTACCAATTGAAAATGAATGACGATAGAAGTTAGTGGTAGCTAAAGTGCAGATTAGATCAAAGTGTACAGCACGATTGGGGGTGTGCGGTGAGAATTTCTAAAAGAACTACTACTCGCTTACCTGGCCGAGTTCCCGCCATACTTGGGGACCCGTACAGCCCGCCAGGCCATTCTGAATAAGCGTATATCTGGTACCGTCTGTAGTCATCGTTTACATACAGTATAACGCTGGCACCCTATTCATAACATACAAGAAAGAGAGATGAATATTAATTATTTGTAGTAGTTTGAGTTGGAAGTGTTATTGTTCCTGTACATAGTTCTATTTTCTTTCAAATAATAG
Source organism: Hippopus hippopus (assembly GCA_946811185.2). Classification (NCBI taxonomy): domain Eukaryota; kingdom Metazoa; phylum Mollusca; class Bivalvia; order Cardiida; family Cardiidae; genus Hippopus; species Hippopus hippopus. The sequence goes on along the minus strand of OX328113.1, from coordinate 8,737,135 downwards.
CAGCAAGCGCACCACGTGAATAAGATCTGGAAGAACTGTGTTTAGCAATATAGAATGTTAAATGAAACTCATTATTGCTAAAACATCTATTTTTTTATTCGACGGCATTCTACAACAATAATAATGATATAAGTAACAATTAGAATAATTCTAAATTGGGAAAGACATTTGAAAACCTGGGATTCAAACTTAGAAATCCTGGATGATAAACCACTGTGCGTGTCGACTAAACTGCTAGGATTCGGAAATAATTATGCAAAGCAACAGCATATGTGTATATGTGTACCTGTTTCTTTTGTTTTTGTGTGTTTGTTAAGAACTGATTTCATCAGTATTATACAATGCTCAGGGATGAAACAGGATCTTTAGTTTTATTGTATTTATTCCTTTCCGTTTTCAAATACCGTATTAAGGAATGGTCTCTTCGATACTTTTGAGTAATCAGTGGACAAGAAAAGGTGTAAGTTAACTCTTTATTAAACGACAAAATCTAAGACCTCTTTTTTTTCCAAATTCAAAGCATTTACAGACGACGAAGTGAATGTGTCTCAATTGATGGGATTTTCTCTGAGAGGGTAGAAAAACAATTGTGGGGAAGAAGGGAAAAAAACCTTGTAACTCCTTTTCTCGCAATGGGTCGTTAAAACTCGGGATTATGTGGTAAAGGGCTAAAGACAAAAGTTAATTACTAGGCGACGATTAACCAGGATAAAGTTTCTGTGTTTAAAAAAAGACCGTACCTTTACACTGTATCCATATTTATGAACATCTGCTGATATTGACGTCACACCTGAACACCGGAAGTCGAATTTCGGAACCGGATATCCCAATTTTTCGACCCTGCAAAATAATCCTACGGACATCGTCATGATAATTTTAGACTACTATAGCTGGAGAGCTGCGATGCCTTAAAGCTGGAGAGATAACGCAACAGGGAAATTAGTAATTCTTAATGATTCCAAGTAGCACAGATCCTCCTTTTTGGCTGCACCATCCGTTTTAAAATCCATATCCTACGTACAGAGTGGCTGTGGTTCAGATTCTTATACAATTTCAAACTGTTTTTACTTAAAAAATCTAAGATTTTGAAATAGATAAATAAATAAATAAATAAATAAATAAATAAATAAATAACCGAGTAATCCTGAGTCCCCACAGTGTTTTATTTGACATGTATCTATAGACATATATTATGAAACGACACCTATAAAAAAGAAAATGTTTGATGTGACATCTCTTAATGGTCTGTGGCGTCAGTCTAGCCATGTTGTTTACTTTTAATCTAGTACATGCTCTCTAGTTCTAGTATTTCCCAAAGAAAAAAGATCGGGTCTCAAAGCGTAAGACATTCTTGATCCCGCTGTCCATTTAAAGAGACGTCGCTTTTGATGTAAATGTCAGGGAGTTATCATGTCATATTTGAACGAGAAATAAAATGTTGGTGAATAGAAAAATGAAATAATCCTCTTTAAATAAGACGTTTGCTATAATATTTAGAAAATTTACGAGATAAAAAAATTCTTACCATGGCAACATAAATCCTCCAAAACAGCAATCTACATGGAGTGGAATACCTTTTCGTTTGGCAAGAGCCGCTATCTCTTCGATTGGATCCACAATTCCATGACAAAACTGTGGAGCTGAGGCGACTAGCATTACGGTATTGAAATCTATGGCCTGGTTGTGGGGAAAGAAGGGATGATGTTTGAGTGGTCTGATTCTTTGCGGGCCTTAAAATTCCGATTTTTAACCCTAACCAAACAATTTCATGCTTAACCTTTTCCATACAATTCCAAATCTTAACGACCCCGAGAAAAAGGGCTTTTGAAAACATCGTAGGAAAAGGTGAAAATGCTGGTAAGCAGCATTTCTTCTTTTCCCATTATGTTTTGTACCCTTTAACAGACGAATGTCATCATTCGAGACGTATCCATGCTTTCAGTATGGACCAGTGTAAAATTACACGTTTGGTAAAGAGTTAATTATTATACTGGAAAGAAATTTCTCGCGATCTGATTGGATAATATGCCCCGAACATATATCCTGTACACTTGCAAAATCCACGTAAAAAGAAGTGTTCCTTTAGGGAGCCCGGTATACAAAACTACCCTTCCAAGACAACATCCAAAATGGCGGCGACGATCGATACGAGCCGCCCACAAGAAAAACATACTGCAAAGTAGCCTGCACCATATTATAACTAGTTTTACTTGACTAATGCGGAAAGAATGGATTATTTTTGAAAATAAATGGATACAGTTACATATCTTATCGTTTGTTGTCGTTCTAAAACAAATACACAGGGTTAAAACGAGCCATCCTTTCGTCAGGTAAGCAAATTGTGAACTGTAGAAACTCAAACATTGAAACGTTTAAAGGATACCGTAATGGTTGTTTGAGGCAACAAATTGTCGTTTACTTTTGCTAACAAATCATTGCATAGTTGGTTACCTTGAAGTTGTTTAAATCCATGATTAAATAAAAGTACGTCGAATGTCTATCGCAATGACATCATGAAGTTCATCAACCAAACTGCACGTTTTACCAAGGTTTCAGTGACGTCAGTTCTGAATGACGTCACTTTTCATTGAATTGGGGCACTCCGAAGGGAAATTCTATTTCGTCAGCGTACTCAATTCGTGCGACCAAAAAACAGGGAAATTTTGCTGATTACACGTTGGAATGGTAAAACTTTGCAGTAAAATAAATTCATTGTACAGTCAGGTGGCAGGGGACTTGGAAATTTGTTCACGGCTGTGGCAAATCATGTCGCCACCTCACCTTCGGCTCGGAGCAAAATTTTATGGAAAGGAAATTAAACATTACCTATAGCTTTAATTTTTGATTAGAAAATCAAACCGGTTAACATGCGATCTGAACGAATTGCATGTCACTGTAACCTATGATTATAAAAGTTATTTTTAAACCTCCCAAAACTTAAACAAATTTTACAAAAGACTATTATCTGAAAGAAAAGAAGATGCTTTTTTCGACAGCATAAAGAATAAGGGAAAAGAGATAGTGGGTTGTTTCAAGCAATTACAAATTTCCTTTCCCCACAATGTTCTTTAGAACTGTGAAATGCAGGGTAAAAGAAAAAAAAAAAAAAAAAAAAGAAAAAAAATTTATTTATATAGTAATCTTAGAACCTTTCAAAGGAAAATTCAGGTCTCATGAGGAGAAAGCAATTTCATATTCTTTGTTTGCAAATATTTGCGTGGTTTACGATCCGAAAGATTTAAAAAATGTGAGAAAAGGAAAATGCCGTAAACCAGCATTTTCTCATTTTCTTTCATTTTTTGACACCCGAAGAAAATCCCGTAATTGAAGTAACACTGGACAAGTGGTCTGCAGATGCTTTCAAAGTAAAATAATTTTTGTCCATTCTGAGACACATCCTATTATTTTTGCAGCATTTGATAAGTAGTTGCATGTACTGTCGTATCGAAGATGTTGTCGTCTTACAGTGCGTTAAAGGCATCTTCAAAATCCGGAAAACGTACGTACTTTTTCCATTGCTTTGACGTCAGCTCTGAAGTCAGCGGTAACTGGCGTATGCTTCACTTCCAGTCCAAAATAGTGACCTCCCTTGTCTATTGTCGGATGAACAGTTATCGGCGCAACCTAGTGTCCGGAAATGAATTTAATCTGAAAATCTAGAAGCTGTGCTTTGATGTTAGCGTGCGATTGGTTATAAAACATCATGAGGAATGGACGAAAATGTTCGAAACATAGTATGTTTTGCGGTATCCGCCCATACTAAAACTAGGTCAAAATTTTAAACATATTTTAGTTTCGATTTTTATCTGCATCTTGGCGCCCTGGGGGCACCCTGATCAACGATTCAACCATCGTTGTGAGCAAAGAAAGAAAGATTTAGCCTCTCAAAATGGCTAAACCTTGAATCTTGAATCAAAATCAGAATGGTAACCAGCATTTTCTCCATTTTCTACAAGGTTTTCTCTAAAATTTCAAAGACAAATCCTACCATTTGAGATAGCCTATGCTATCCCTTTTTTCAAATTACACAAAAACCCAAATATTGCAGCATACGTCAGAATTTTGTGATTAAAATCTGTAATTTCAGTCAAATCATGCTCTCTGTGTTTTAAATTCATAGTGAAACAATGGATCCTCTGACTTTGATGAGAAATTAACAGATATTTCAAATTAATGATACGCTATCTATGTTTCAATAAAACCCTTAGCCCACAAAATTGCTTAGTTTATCACAGAAATTCAGGACATTATTTGACCCTCAAAAAAATCTAGCGCAAAGATTTTTCTCATTTTTCTCAGAAACATACATGATTATATCCTTTATCAAAAAATGCAAAAAAAAAAATAGGTTGCCAGGCTACATTTCCCAATATTCGAACTCAGTTACCTCCCTTGGAACAAAGAAAGTGACACAAAACACCCAAGATTTCAAATTACTTAGTAAGATGTATTATTTCTAGCACTAAATCATGTTTTTTTCACAATACAGATTGTACTCCGTCAACCCTTTCCTCGATATAGTCTCGATTTAACATTGGTATGGGACGGCTTTGGAAAACATTTTGGTAAAAGGGGTAATTGTTCATTACAAGCAATTGTTCCTTTCCCCTCAACCTTTTCTGCACAAACGGTTCTTTTAATCTCATTTAAACCTTGTTTAATTTGTCGTCTGCAGCTTCTTTCAATTTTGAAGTTCCAATTTAATTCATTTAGGAAAGGGTTAATACCAAATACATGTGGTATATTTTAATAGATGGGAGAATGGAAGAACAATACAAGTAGAACTGTCCAGAGTTACTCAAAGGCATAGATTACTTACGAACCTTATAGCAAAATGAATCAAACGATCCTGATTTCAATCAATACCCGGGAAAGAGGGTTAGAAAACGTTGAAAGGAGAAAATACTTGTAATTTTCTCTTTTTACCATACTAAACTTACTATCCGGATAAGTAATGTCCGACAAATGTACATGTTCCGTTTTCGCTGTTTAAGAATGATTTACACCTTCATAAACTGATCTTTAAAAAAAAAATGTATCTACCACTACTTTCTCCACCTCTTGCAGCAAAAATCAGTAGTCCAATAATAGTACTACAATCAGACAAAGTTACGCCAGAAAACAGAGAAGCGAAGAGACATGCGCAAATATGTTGCGCACTGACAACCCGTTAAAACGTCGTTAACTTGTCTGCTTTTACGCTTGTAATCTAAAAATTTGTCGTCTAGTAAAGAGTTAACAACATAGAGCAGAAGGTGCTATTTATTAGTTTTTTCTAATTATGTTATATACTCGTACTATTACACTTACAATATTTGGTTTCTGGATATTAGGATAAAGCTTCGCCGCTCTATCTCTGTAAGCTTTTACCGCCATCAAGTTACTCTCCGTGCCACCGGAAGTCAGAAAACCTACACACGAACTACTTCCGTTCAACATGGCCGCCGTCATGCTTACAATTTCTGTCTCCATAAGTCTGAAAAAGAATTTATTTTCTATGTTGTCTATCTATTGCAAAGCACACATTGGAAAGAAACGATCGTTATGCTCGTTTGATGCACTCTGATCTCGATCTACAATATCCTAAAAGGCGGAATGAGTTTCGCTTAGCAGCGAAGAATCAGCTCCTGCCAGACGACAAAATTTTAGACTTGTCCAAAACATGGGCGTTTGCTGCCAACGAATTGAAATGATTGGATTTGTCTTGGGTTTGTTTGTGAAAATTTGGAAACAATTGTGGGAAAGGAAGAAAATGCTTTTTTCCAGCATTTTCTTCTTTTCCCACATTGTTTTCAAAAGTTTTCTATCTTGGGGTCGTTAAAATTCAGGGTCTGTGACAAAATGTTTGTTACTGTTGCAGTTGATACTCGTATTAAACGGTGTGTGTGTGTGTGTGTGTGTGTGGATGTCGCTTACCGTAGAGCTGGATATATCATCGGGTTTAAGGCATTCTCGTGCATAAAGCCGTGAAAGAATTCCTTAACTAGTGCGTCTTGTTCCACAGAATGGTTGGTCTTCTCTGGACAGGCAATGAAAAACAAAAACAGTTTATCATATAACTTCTGATCTTGTCCGTGTAATTCAGCCTGTACGAATTTTGCTATCTTACACGCGATTGAGATAAGAAAATAGTGCCGTCCTTGATCAAATCTCTGTAAATTAATACGCGGTGAGCATAACCCGAACTGTGCCTCTTGTAGCAAGTAGCAAGGGGATAATGGCTATAGATAATACGTCTGTGGAAAAAAACAAGCCTGTTTTTCGCTCCAAATTTTTTAGGGAAACACACGTTTTTTATTAAACATATACCATTATTAACTGCAAACCTTTGTTTCCAGAGTCTAAGTATAGATGTACGGAAAACCGGAATTTGTGCAGGATTTTTCACAGACTTTAACAACAACAACAACAACAAAAAGATATACCCTCTCTATGCTGGGCTTATATCAGGGCTATTTCCCAGGCCTAGCGACTGTGTTTATAATCGAAGTTTACATAGGTTATATTGCCAGCTAACCATGGCTGGGTGAATCGTATCTTAAAACTCGCTGCATCGATTGCCATCTTGAAAAGTAGATCGGTTCTGTACCCAGAATGCCCAAATCAGATAGATATGTATTTGCAAAAATGCCACCTAGCGGAAGATAAATCTCTGCAATGATACACCTAATTCCTAAGACATTGCCGACCTAGTTTTTCTCGTGAAGTTAATTATCAAAATTGATCGTGCAATCTGATCTTGGATCTGCACGGTCCGATTTAGAGATCTTGAAATTGCAATATTTGTATTTTTTCTTTGCTACAGACTTGAAAGTTTCATTTAACTTATGTCGCAGGGTAAGGGTTAAGAATGAAATGTGTAACTTGTACCTGAGAACCTGTCAAAGGCCTCCTGCTGTAATTTGAAGTGCTCATCAAGAAGGGTATAGGTATAAGCAAAAACATTTCCATCTTCCTCGGTGTTTGATTCCCGTTTTTTCATCACTTCCATCTGTTTTCGTAACTCAGCTACCGTCAGACCTTGGATTATAATATAATGGAATAGAGAAGAATATGGTTAATTATTTCATGGTTTTTCGATAGTTTATTGAGAAATAACGGTGGAACATTTTTCGATATTTCATGGTTACGACCAGTGAAAAATACCGATTTTATTTTCTAACTCTTCAAATCGAAGGCAGAAACAGTAGTTCCCGCGCACTAGTTACCTAGGCAAACAACGCGTGCCATTCAACTAGATGGAAATATGAGGTAATATACCCTACATTTCTCGCGCTTTGAGTAATATTGTAATGCGTTGTTATGCGGAGAGGGATTGCCACGGGGAATAACCGAAAACAACTATACTGGATTTTGAGGTAAGTCCCCTCGAAAAGAGGTTAGAACCATGAAATAAATAGACTATTTGTATCTTTCGGTGAAAGATCAAAATTTATTTCATCGAATGAACATCATCTGTAATATTTTCATGCACGTGTGAAAATTTCGGCTATGTTCACCCAATGAAATTAAATTTTGATCTTTCACCGAAAACAAAATATCTTCTATGTCGTAAACAAAAGCCGCCGACCCATGACTTCCGTTTCTTTATAACATCCTTCTGTTTTCGTAACTCAACCACGATCAGACCTTGAAATGTGATATCATAGAATACAATTAATTTTATTTATAAAACAGGCCTCAGGCCGATCATTCCCGTCTCTTTATAATTTATCTGTTTTTCATGACTCCACTACGGTTAGACCTTGAATTGTAATATGATAGAGAAAAGGCCACCGGTCTTTGATTCCCGTTTCTTCATGACTACAACCTGTTTTTTGTAAATCATCCACTGCCAGATCTTCATTGTGATATCATGAAATAGAACAGAATACAGTTTTTTTGTGAACAAAGGCCTCTGGCCCATTATTTAGAAGGTATATATGTATACACATGAGCCATGCTCTGTGAAAAGGAGGTTTAACACGTCTGCAACAAGTATCGACCAAGGTCAGCGTGCGCAGTCCACTCAGGCTGACCTGGGTACAAACCTTTTGCTTTTGGTTAATATTTTCAACGTCAAAGGAGCAGTCCACCACCACCCCATGATTCAGTCGGTTCTTCGAAAAAATAGATTTTATGGATCCATATCACCGTGATGAAATAGAGGATATTTGTTTTTTACGGTGAAAGATCGAAATTTATTTCATCAAGTGAACATCATCGATAATATTTTCACGAGTGGCGCAGCCACGACTAACAATATTACCGATGATGTTCACGAGATGACATAGATTTCGATCTTTCATCGAAAAAAACAAATATTCTATTTATTTCATGCTTTCAACCCTTTCTGGGGGGAACTTAATCAAAATCCAGTACAGTTCTTTTCGGTTATTCCCCGTGGCGTACCCCCTTCGCATAGCAACGCATTACAATATTACGTCAAGCGTGAGAAATGTAAGGTAACTTACGTCATATTTGCATCTGGTTGTGAGGCACGCATATTTTACCTAGGTAACTAGTGCGCAGGAACAACTGTTTCCGCCTTCAATTGAAGAGTAGGAATATAAAAATCGGTATTTTCACTGGTCGTAACCATGAAATATCGAAAAATATTTCACCGATATTTCTTTATAACCTACCGGAAAGGTTGAAATAATTTCTTTTTATTATATTTCATGTGTCTATTTTTAGAAATGTTATGGGTAAAGAATGTCGTAATTTAATCTGGGGGGAATTATTTCCCCGTCACAGTGAATATTTTCCTCCTGCCGAAAATCTGGAACTACTTTTTTAAGTTTTTAAGATTTAAAAGTGGCATTCGTTGACAAAATAATCAGAGGAAATATAATCTATAATTTATTTCATCAGCTTGTGGTTAATATGGGGATATATTTGCCTCAAAAGGGAAAGGTCCGCGAAAATAACTCGTGCCTTACGGCACTCGTTATTTTCGCATACCTTTCCCTTTTTCGGCAAATATTTCCCCATATTAACCACAAGCTGATGAAATAAACTCTATTTATCACACATCACGGCGATGCATCCAATCCGCTTTTGCCAGAGCATGGCTCATACACATGTAACAGGACGTATATACAACATGAAAAAACAATTCGACAAAAAAAGATAATGAAAACGAAACAGAAACGCAAAGGAAACAATTACCCTTCTCAGGTATGACCACTCTCGGTCTCGTTTTGTTCACGTCTTCAGCGAGACTTGTTGATTTCACAAAGCTCGTGACTTCATTCTTAAGAACGAGGCCAATCACCGTGTTGACGCCTGGTAGCTCTTTCAATGCAAGGACAATGATCTTTAGAAGCTGGTCTTTTCCTTTGCGAAAGTAAATACTGATAAGTATTGCCAGGATCAAAGTGCTGAAGATGTTAACCAGGAAGAAAAACATCTTAGACCGGTCTGAAAATAGGTTAAAAAGGCATGACAAAGAAAGTTATCGTATGCCTGGTTTCGAGCTCAAATATATGAATGGCACGCGGAAAAAAAAACAGAAACGACCCATAAAATAAATGAGCCATACTATGGCAAAAGGGGGCTTAATGCATCCCCATGATACATGATACCAAGCAAGTCATCGTATAATTATGAATCCATAATAGCCACTTTTTGAAATAACAGACTTAATCATGAGGTAGACTGGTCCTTGAACATAAAGTAAATTGGCCAATAGCGAAAAGTTTCGGCCCAGGTCAGCCTGCGCGAGCTGCGCAGGCTGACCTGGGTCGAAAATTTTTGCAGATGCACTAAGCCCCCTTTTCACACACCATGGCTCATATATACATGATTCGGTCATTGGAGAATTCATGTATCGCTAATCTTTTACAAAATAATCCTATGTTTTAATGAACTTGGGGTATAAGTCATTTGGAAACATTGTGGGAAAGGAAGAAAATGCTAGTAAGCAGCTTTGTCTTCTTTTCCCCAAACATTCCTAGGCTATCAAAAGCATATTTCATCATTTAAGTCACATTTGGTTTGTCGTCTGCAGTTGCTTCGATTTGGACGAGTCTAACATTTTATCGTTTGGTAAAGAAATAAAAATAGTTTAAAATTATCTTATTTGCCAATAGAGATATAATTAACAAAAGACAATATATTTTAAGTCTTTAACGCACAATCCAGGGTTTTAACGATCATCAAGGAAAAGGACTTTTGAAAACATTGTGGGAAAAGTAGAAAATGCTCGTAACACACAATCTAGAAATTTGAAGATACTCAAGCTAATGTTTTTGGTATCATTTTTTGGCAAAAGGAGAATTGCTTGTAACCAGCATTTTATCCTCTTCCCACAATCTTTTCAACTCTTTCAAAGAGAAAAATCATCATTTCGGCTACTTTCAACTTGTCGTCTGCAAATCCTTTCCATTAGGACAAGTCTAAGATATTGTCGTTTGGTGAAGAGTTACGGCCCTTATACACTCCATAATAAATCCGAAAGCACAAAACTTTTATCCGGAGAAGTTAGCGGATGGAGGCTCTAGCCATTTGAAATAAGAAGCATACACGAAAAAGAATGGAAACAAACTAAGGGAAAAAATGCCATTCAAAGTTTTGACAAAAAAAAAAAAATATCTCCCTTTGATATACTTTTTTAATTGTTAATTGTATGGTGTTTAACGTCGTTTACAACATTATTTCAGTCATAAGGTGGCGACCAGTGCACCTATCTATGCTTTCCTGGAGTTTCTTTTACACGTACTACGTACAACATTCTTTCCAAGCCACTGGCTGCTTTCCCACATAACCATCGTCGAGACAATGGTCAGCAGTGAAAGAGGAATGAATCCTGTTGCAATGACTATCATCAATTCTTGGAAAAAAATTGGCCGAGCCAGGGATCGAACAGTGACCGTCCCCCTGTTCTAAAATCCTGTACGCTACCGACTGAGCTGATGGAGTTCGGCTATACTTTTTAAACAAAACTCAAGTATCATGCAAAGATGAGGTGGACACTGCAAAATTTGAAAGCAAACGAATGATACTTACATGTACTTGCTTATCTGATTCAAACACACGGTGTAATCCTCATCTAATTTTGTCTATAAAGGTCTGTGGATTAAACAGCTTTATTCTTTATGCTGCATAGTAAAGGTAATGAAGACCAACTGATATCATGCACGAGGTATGATTTTATAAGTATGCTATCCATTTCTACACATATAGATTTAAAGATAGAATGTGTAAATAAAGATAAAATTCAAAGATGTCAACATAACATCTATGATAACAAACTACCCGTGTATTAATAAACAAAATTCAACTCGCTCTCCATTTGCGTTCGTAGTGGTTATCGGCTACACTCGATAATAGCGCACGGAGATAACCATGTATTCACCAAGGGTATGTCCAACCTTGTCTCATAATAGGAATTAACACTTACCACACCGACCCATTTGCTGATAAGCTCGAGTCAAGGGGCTTTTGTGGACAGCGTAGATCATGATCAGACTTCATAGAAAGTGCAGGATTTATGATGGTCATAGCGAGATTATACTTTCCTTTATCGTCGCTTAACATGGTTTCGATTCTGTTTGTGTTGGAAAGCAGCCAGTGGTTTGAAACAAAAAGTGTTGTGCTAAGTAATGGTACAAGAAACTCTAGGTACACGTGGATAGGTGCACTGTCAGACGATATATAACAGAAATAATGTTTGAAACTGCATTAAGCATCATTAACCAAAGGCAACCCTAGGAACACTAAGGCTGGTAAATGTGCGACTGATCTTGGTTCTTCACAGTCCGACAATGTTGATACTGTTCAAAAGTAAAAATAAAAAAAAACTTAATTCTTTTTAAAATTTTTGGCGGGAAAGGTCATTTTAAGTTGCCAGTTTGAAGATTAACATTTTCATATACATTAAGGGTCACTCTGCAGGAGGTAAGGTTGTAAAACAATGCATAGAAAATAGAAAATATGACACGCAATTGCTCTTATATCTCAAGCAATGAGATGTAATTGTTTGACATTTAATATTGGTGTTCTCGAATGAACAAATAGTAATTTGCGATTGGTAAAAAATGTGAATATTTTGAATCTGCTGGTCTTCCGCGGGCATATTAGCAAGCAAATTTATGGTGTCACACCTTTGCGAACTTCTTCTTGGCAGTAGTAGCTGAAAGTGGTTCCTTTTAAAAATTTGACGGAAAGCACTTTTGCTGCACTGTTTTACAAGAGAAAGTGGAAGGAGAGCCCAAAATGTGCTTCTGGCTTTGACTTGATGATTTACATGTACATAGAAACTGAGTGTAAGATTGTCATTTTTGAGGGAACTAGTTTGTGCCAATGATCACTTAAAGAAACATTGTTTACCATCTAGAAGGCCTTTTCTTTTTTATAGAAATAAGTGAGCACTTTTTGTTTTTTAACACTTTACAAAACAATCCTGAGTTCTAACGAGCTTGATGAAGAAGGCTTTTGAAATCTTTGTGGGAAATAGAGGAAATGCTGGTAAGCAGCATTTTCTCCTTTCCCTCAGTGTTTTCTACTCTTCGTTTTTCAGGTAACAAAAAAATCAATAACATTTTCAAAATTGTCTTATTTTGCAAAAGACAGATAAAGAGATTCATCAAAAGAGATTCATACAAAATCATAAAAATGAAGGCATACTACGCAACGACAGTCATTAAAAAAGTATACCTGTCTTGACACAACAGGGAGGCTGTTAAAATGACTTGAAGGGAGTTTTAGTTTCTATGCCGTAAATCTAATATCTTGTTAAACACCAATACAAAGATCTAGATGTATTTTTCTTTGCAATCACATAACAACTGTTAGGTTACAGCAAGTAAAAAGGGGAAATTTTTTGGCATGTAAATAACTGGGTGGTCTGTTTGCAATAGATAATTCCGTTAATTTTCATTACATCAGATATGACGTCACCGTACTGGTTTGAATAAAAACCCACGTAATCGACGCCTAGCATTGATCATGTGACATTCGCAGAAGTCGTTGTCAAACTCTGGTTCGAAATCTGAAAATATCTAAATAGGCTATGTAGCGAATTAAAGGAGTTTCAGCGAGTTATTTCTAGCGCAGAGAATTTCGTGAAATTTGACACAGAAACACTTCAAAGTATGTTCTTTCAATATGCGAAGAGATAACCAGACGTTGCCTGATGAACCAAAAAGTTCTGAGCCCACGAAGAACATAACCCTTTTTTCAAATTACACAAAACCCAATTATTGCAGCATACGTCAGAATTTTGTGATTAAAATCTGTAATTTCAGTCAAATCATGTTCTCTGTGTTTTAAATTCATAGTGAAACAATGGATCCTCTGACTTTGATGAGAAATTAACAGAAATTTCAAATTAATGATACGCTATCTATGTTTCAGTAAAACCCTTAGCCCACAAAATTGCTTATTTTATCAGAGAAAATCAGGACATTATTTGACCCTAAAAAAAATCTAGCGCAAAGATTTTTCTCATTTTTCTCAGAAATATACATGATTATATCCTTTATCAAAAAATGCAAAAAAAAGATAGGTTGCCAGGCTACATTTCCCAATATTCGAACTTAATTACCTCCCTTGGAACAAAGAAAGTGACACAAAACACCCAAGATTTCAAATTACTTAGTAAGATGTATTATTTCTAGCACTAAATCATGTTTTTTTTTTTTTTTTTTCACAATAAAGATTGTACTCTGTCAACCCTTTCCTTGATATAGTCTCGATTTAACACTGGTATGGGACGGGTTTGGAAAACATTTTGGTGAAAGGAGTAATTGTTCATTACAAGCAATTGTTCCTTTCCCCACAGCCTTTTCTGCACAAACGGTTCTTTTAATCTCATTTAAACCTTATTTAATTTGTCGTCTGCAGCTTCTTTCAATTTTGAAGTTCCAATTTAATTCATTTAGGAAAGGGTTAATACCAAATACATGTGGTATATTTTAAAAGATGGGAGAATGGAAGAACAATACAAGTAGAACTGTCCAGAATTACTCAAAGACATAGATTACTTACGAACCTTATAGCAAAATGAATCAAACGATCCTGATTTCTATCAATACCCAGGAAAGAGGGTTAGAAAACGTTGAAAAGGAGAAAATACTTGTAATTTTCTCTTTTTACCACACTAAACTTACTATCCGGATAAGTAATGTCCGACAAATGTACATGTTCCGTTTTCGCTGTTTAGGAATGATTTACACCTTAATAAACTCATCTTTAAAAAAAGATGTATCTACCACTACTTTCTCCACCTCTTGCAGCAAAAATCAATAGTCCAATAATAGTACTACAATCAGGCAAAGTTACGCGCTAGAAAACAGAGAAGTGAAGAGACATGAACAAAAATATTGCGCACTGACAACCCGATCAAACGTCGTTAAAGAAATATTACTGAAAACTATTTTTCTTACTTTTGTCTCTCTTCTTTACTGATTATTTGCCTGTCTATTGTCTCTCTTAATTCATTGATATATCATTTTTAAGTCTGATGAGATTATAAAAACCTGAAAAGCTCCCTTTTTACGACGTTTCATAGGGTTGTCAGTGCGCAACATTTTTGCGCATGTCTCTTCGCTTCTCTGTTTTCTAGCGCGTAACTTTGTCTGATTGTAGTACTATTATTGAACTACTGATTTTTGCTGCAAGACGTGGAGAAAGTAGTGGTAGATACATTTTTTTTTAAAGATCAGTTTATGAAGGTGTAAATCATTCCTAAACAGCGAAAACGGAACATGTACACATGTCGGACATTACTTATCCGGATAGTAAGTTTAGTGTGGTAAAAAGAGAAAATTACAAGTATTTTCTCCTTTTCAACGTTTTCTTTCCTGGGTATTGATAGAAATCAGGATCGTTTGATTCATTTTGCTATAAGGTTCGTAAGTAATCTATGCCTTTGAGTAATTCTGGACAGTTCTACTTGTATCGTTCTTCCATTCTCCCATCTATTAGAATATACCACATATATTTGTTATTAACCCTTTCCTAAATGAATTAAATTGGAACTTCAAAATTGAAAGAAGCTGCAGACGACAAATTAAATAAGGTTTAAATGAGATTAAAAGAACCGTTTGTGCAGAAAAGGTCGTGGGGAAAGGAACAATTGCTTGTAATGAACAATTACCCCTTTCACCAAAATGTTTTCCAAACCCGTCCCATACCAATGTTAAATCGAGACTATATCAAGGAAAGGGTTGACAGAGTACAATCTTTATTGTGAAAAAAAAAAAACATGATTTAGTGCTAGAAATAATACATCTTACTAATTAATTTGAAATCTTGGGTGTTTTGTGTCACTTTCTTTGTTCCAAGGGAGGTAATTGAGTTCGAATATTGGAAAAAGTAGCCTGGCAACCTATCTTTTTTTTTTTCATTTTTTGATAAAGGATATAATCATGTATATTTCTGAGAAAATGAGAAAAATCGTTGCGCTAGATTTTTTCTAAAGGGTCAAATAATGTCCTGATTTTCTCTGATAAAATAAGCAATTTTGTGGGCTAAGGGTTTTACTGAAACATAGATAGCGTATCATTAATTTGAAATTTCTGTTAATTTCTCATCAAAGTCAGAGGATCCATTGTTTCACTATGAATTTACAACACAGAGAACATGATTTGACTGAAATTACAGATTTTAATCACAAAATTCTGACATATGCTGCAATAATTGGGTTTTGTGTAATTTGAAAAAAGGGTTATGTTCTTCGTGGGCTCAGAACTTTTTGGTTCATCAGGCAACGTCTGGTTATCTCTTCGCATATTGAAGGAACATACTTTGAAGTGTTTCTGTGTCAAATTTCACGAAATTCTCTGCGCTAGAAATAACTCGATGAAACGCCTTTAAGACCAAACAAAACAAAAAAAATGGAACCACAAAATAACCTAACACTCACAAAATCAGATCCCAAAGCATTCGTGCTCGGCCCGATAGCAGAGTCGGTAGCGCACTGGACTTGAGACCAGGAGTTCTCTGGTTCGAATCCTCAGCTCGCCGTCATTGCTACAGGATTCATTCCTCTTCCACCGATGACCATTGTTTCTACGATGAATATGTGAGAAAGCAGCTAGTCACAGAGGAAGAATATTGTGCAAAGTGGTGGTAAAAGAAACTCGAAATAAGCATGGACAGGTACACTGGTCGCTGCGATAAAGCTGAAATAACTTTGAAAACGACGTTAGACACTATACAAACAAGCAAACGAAAAGTTTCAACCACGCTATTCTCTTCTTTTTACATGCCAAACAAGAACTGTCGAAATTTTAATATTGTATCTGAACTGAAAAGGATAGTGGAAGTTTTTTCTTCCCACAAAAAGAAAACAAATAAAGCGTTAACTTTGTCAAAAAAAAAAAAGAACACACACAAAAACATCAAATCCGTACGTCGTGTCCGGTGTTTTTTTGCGGAATATGTCCGAATTTTATGTATTTATCAAATTGGACCGCTATGGAAAATGGAATATGAAAAACATTACATTTGTCAAATAAAAGGAGAAGAACACACAAAAAACGTCAAATCCGTACGCCGTTTCCGGCGCTTTATTGTGGAATATGTCCGAGTTCTACGAATTTTTCCAATCGTATAGCTTCTAGTCTCGTCAGATTTAGTTCATTTACAAAGTCTTCAACCGAAAGCGCACTGAGAATCTTACCGTCAACAAAGTTTTTTACAAAGGCTTCCACGTGGTGACCCAGATTTAGTTTCTTGAGTACATTGCCCACCTCAGTAATCGTCATATGTGCAACACCGGTGAATTTTTCTTTATTTTCTACATTTTCTTCCTTACTTCCAGTTGAAGTTGTTGTCCCTGTGTATAACTGTTCTTCGGTTGGATTTATCCGAGTTCTCGGCTGTTTTACTGTTGGTGTCGTAGCTTTTGGCTGTTTGGGCTCTTGATCGCGGGTAAGAGTTGGGGGGAAATGAACTTCTCTTACCTCAACGTAATCCGTGTCTTCCTGTAGATTTTCTGATTGACCGGATGTGTCGGTTTTTTCACTGCCAATAAAAAGCAACTGCGTTTAGGAGTTGTACATATCAGCTTAGTACTTGCCATTAGGGTAAATATTCATCGACTATCTTAAATGTTGTTTTTATTCTGAAGTTTCAGACTAGCAATCTAATTGGCTGAGACTGAACGTCTCAGCCAATTAGATTGCTAGTCTGGAAATTCGAAACTAGAATTGAATTCAAAAGCTTATATAAATTCTTAAGCTTTTCACCACAAACCCTGCAATCATTTGATGGTGACTGACGACTGGCACATCTGGAGTGTAATTTATCCAAAAGGCAAAAAAAAAAAAAAGCCTGAGACAAATAAGGAAAATGATGGAAACAGAATAAAAAATAAAGAGCCCGGCCGGGTAGCTCAGTGGTTAGCGTATCTGACACGGGATCTGGTGGTTGCGGGTTCAATACCCAGTTTAGGCAAACTTTCTTTCTGGCGAGTTTTTACCTCTCACCTCTGATGCATGTGAGAAAAGCAATCAGTGGCTTGGAAAGAATTTTGTGTCAGTACTAGTGTGAGAAAGCAAGGAAACCTATGCCTACATGTAGGTGCACTGACCGCCGTGATATGACCTAAGCTGTTAAAACAGCATTAAACTCCAAAACAAACAAACAAAGAAAAATAAAGATTAAAGGAAAATTAGCGTCAATAATCTCACTTTGCAAGTATTGCCGCCAGATTTTTATGATAAAAACAAAAGTTAACAAAGTAAATGGATGAATAAATAGAGAAGACAAATAGATACAGTTGGTGTTGAACATGACTGGATGTTCAGAAAAGCATTCACAAAAAATGCGATAGATGAAAAATTTCCCTTGAAAAGAAGTTTGGATAAATATTCAAAATAACTTGTCGAAAATTATTATCTATTACTATTATTAGAGTTGCCGTAAGATTTTCATGAAAAAGAAAAGAAAAAACACTTTAGCTTTCAAAATAAATAGATAGATAAATAAAATAAATAAATAAATGGGCATTTCTTTGTCAACGAGGGTTCAATGCATTTCCATGATGCATGATACCAAGCATGGACTGCATGTAATGCTTTTGTTTTGAATCCTAAGATGACAAAATAAGCAGCTTTTCCACGATCGTCAATTTTCACTGTTAATTTCAAACAGAAATAAGTAATGGGAATGATTACAGGACTTTGACCAATTACGACACACCCCAAACGTGTGTAAGATAAGAAAATTCGTAATGGCTGTATTACACGGAAATCAAGAGTACTTAAGCGATAGGAAATTTCACTCATAATAGAGTTTCAAGAACGTCTGCTGACATAGACACGGCCACATTTATATAAGGGCAAAAGATGATACTATACCTTACATCAGGTTCAGCTTCAGGAACAGAATATATACCGTCACTTAATTCATATTCATTCTCTTGCGTAACAATTTGTTGTGGCCTGACCACTGCTCTTTCAATTTTGGTGTTCTCATACCCATCTTTTCGACTACTTTCTTGTTGGTGTACTTTCAAGACATCAGGTGGTTTCATCGTAGGTCTTTCCGGCGGTTTAAGATCGGATTCACCGGGTTTATCTTTTGATTTCGCATCACGATTGACCTTCAACTTTAATTCAGCCATGAGTTTATTTGTGCTTTGTGAATCTTTGATCGAGCCAGAAAGCTGTTTCTTAGTCGATCCTCTTGGTGGTAGTTTTGGGCACTCTTGACGACAATCAACGGGTATTTCATAGTCAGTGCCCTCGTCTTCGTCTTCATCTTCGTGCGGCTTTTGTTCTGGAGGAGCAGAGCCTATAAAGAGATAATGCTACACACATAGTTTCTTTCTTAAGATTTTGTTTACAATGCTTTTAATAATTTTTTGCGTTTCTCAATAGTATTTCGTAAACTACAGCAACAAGTGAGCACAACAGTTTCTGCAAGTCATTGACTGCTTCCTCACATCAACAAAGTCAACACATGATGTCGAAGTGGTGAGTGGGAAATGAACCCTCATTCCAGTAACTACTATCAATTCTCTTAAAGAATTTGGCAGAGCTAACATTGCGATTACCAATGCCCGACTGACTTGCTCAAAGGATATACTGGATCTGACGTAAGTTTGCATTTGGAAAAAAATCAACGGGCAAGCACTAGTATACTGAAAATAGTATGAGAAATGACGTCACATAAAATATCACACAACATCACACGATGCTTTTCTCAAACATGCGTAAGATATAAAGGGTACCGTGTTTTTCGTTGAAAGATCGAAATTTGTTTCATCGAGCTTACATCATCGGTAACATTTTCAAGAGTGGCAGCCCCTTTATTTATCTCATGCTTCTAACCCCTCCTTTGGAGGGGGGTCTTACATCAAAATCCAGTAGAGTTGTTTTCGGTAATACCCCGCATTACAATATTACGTAAAGTGCGAGGAACGTAGGGTAAACTACGTCATATGCCCACCAGATTGAATGGCACGCGCTGTTTACCTAGGTAATTAATGCGCGGCAACTACTGTTTCCGCCTCCAATCGAAGAGTTAGAAAACAAAACTTTTTTTTTTTTCACTGGTCGAAACCATGAAATATCGAACAAGATTCAACCGTTATTTCTCGATAAACTACCGAAAAGCATGAAGTAAAAGAAAATTGGTAATGGCTGCATTATATTGAAAACAAGGGAAGCTATGAGATACACTCCTAAAAATTATGAAGGAGGGCTTGCGATGGGAGTATATTTTTTCTCTACACCAAAAAAATCTGTTTAAGAAACATGACTTCTAATGGACTACAGTTTTCTGTCCTTCCATCCACCTGCACGCCCTCTGTCTGTTAACTCGGTCAGCGCCAAATATATAAACACAGTGCATTGTATTTTGACAATGCACTGAAACTGAAAAAAAGATTATCTTATTGGCTTTGCTAAACAAGCGGACAGTATAGATCGAAGATCAGACTGCACGTTCTGTGCAGTCTGATCTTGATCTCTGCTGTCCGCAAAAGACACAGTTTTCGCCTGTAGCGCTGAAAGGGTTAAGTGGATCGAAAGATTACCTTTTGATGCAGAACTATGTAAAGGTGGAGGTCTCCTTGGTGGAAGCACAGGGTTTGTTGAGATTTCTTCTGTCGGCAATGGCGGCAATGGTGGCAGGGCCTCATTGTGGAAAGTTCGGATTACTCTAAGGGCATCTCCCGGTGCCATAGTTATAGGAATCGAGGCATCACCGCTGCTGTATGTTCGTTCGCACATGTTATGCTCAGCAAAATCTGAAACCATAAAACTTATCGTATGTACCATGTATTTTTGATGAAATTGCTTTTACTTGGACATGCAACTATCAGATTCGAACTACTGACAAAACATGACTTTGAAAAAAGTGTCGTGGAACATTAGATGTCTAATCTAAGTCATCGGAATTACTGCTTTATTGATGCCAAATAAGAATCTGGTTTACATCGTGTGACATGATATTTAAAGACTCAACGTCGATATAAATGGTTTCTGCTTCTTTTTCCTCTTTCGTCATTCACACGGTGTAATCAGGTCATTGATACTGTAGGGGTTGCAATTTTTGAAAAAAAAAAAAAAAAAATACACAACAATAACAGGTTTTGCAAACAACAAAATATTCACACACAAAAAAAGGGAATAGGAATATGGGAGAATGAAATCATAATTTTTACAACTTTTTAATCAACACTTAAAACAACAACATCACCAAATAGATCTGTTTCCTTTGCGGTCCACAACAAAAAAAAGACGGCCTTGGATTACATCATAGTAAAATTGACTTTGCTTGCAAGTACTACTCGTACCATTCTCCCTTCTCTCTCCCTCATTTTCTACTTACTTGGATCGCCGTCTTTCGTATTATACTGTTCAGGATGTTCCGATGCCTGTTTATCTAACTTCTTGAGATACCGATCAAATTTCTCCTTATTCTTGTGTTTAAAACCAGTTATAGGCGCAACAGAGATTTCGTCATTCATAGACAACATGCAGGCCGTAGAGTTCATCTTTAGATCTAGCAAGATAGGTCAAAGAAATACGATGTTTTAACAAAAAACAGTTACGCCTAAACTTGTTTTTTGTTTTTGTTTTTTATTTAAATATTTATTTGTTTACCTTATTATTATCATTATTATTATTTTCTCTTCCTTTTTTTTTCTTTCCTTTTCATTTCAAGGCGTTCAAGGCTTTTTATAAGTTTCAGGTTATATTTCATTGGCAAGTGGTCGAAATTTCTGATGAAAAAGATTCTTTTACTAACTCAAAAAAGGGGTTAGCAGCATGAAATAAATAGAATGTTCGTTTTTTTCGGTGAAAGATCTCATCACTCATGAAAATATTACCGATGATGTTCACTCGATGAAATAAATTTCGATATTTTACCGAAAAAAAAAAACCTTATGGATAGATTTCTTGCTCCTAACTCCTCTTTTGTTGGGACTTTCATTAAAATCTAGTTCAATTGTTTTCGGCAAATTCCCCGTTGCGTTTTCCGACTAAATTATTAGGTAAACTGGTTCTTTGACATGCACAAAATTCACCAAAAAAAAAAGTTTTGACACAGTCCTTACCCTCGCCATCAATACAGTTTTGTTTCAGGTATTTCTCTTCATATTGAGATATGAGGAGAAAACGTCCCAAATCTTGAACCGAATACGACGAATTTCCAACCTTGACCTTTCTCTGTCTCTCAGATGGCTCGATCGTTACTAGCAATGGTAGAGCAAATTTTTTCAAGATTTCTTCAATCGTCATAGGCTTGGATTCTGTAATGTAATAGAATAAGTCACACTCTGTGAAAAGGTGGTTCAACGCATCTGCTAATTGTATCTGCGCAAGTCAGCCCGCGCAGTTCGTCTTTGGTATCGATATAATCAAGCACAAGTTCTACGACGTTTGCATGCATTACACCTTGGTATTACTGATAACAAGGACATATTTTCATGCATTAAACCTTGGTATTATAGACAACAAGCATATGTTTTCATGCATTAAACCTTGAATTATTGATAACTAGCACATGTTTCATGCATAAATCCTTGGTATTATTGATAACTAGCACATGTTTTCATGCATTTGACCTTGGTATTATTGATAACTAGCACATGTTTCCATGCATTAAACCTTGGTATTATCGATAACAAGCACATATTTCATCGATTAAACCTTGGTATTATTGATAACAAGGACATGTTTTCATTGATTAAACCTAGGCAATAATGATAGCAAGGATATGTTTTCATGTATTAAACCTTGGCATTATTGATTAATAAAAAGCACATTTTTTTTTTTTTTTTTTTGATAACAAGCACATTTTATTGGTGCATTAAACCTTTGTATTATTAATAACAAGCACGTGTTTTCATGTAGTAAACCTTAGTATCATTCATGTAAAGCACATGTTTTCATAAATCAAACCTTGTTACTATTAACAACAATCGCGTGTTTTCGTGCATTAAAAGTTAATATAGTTGATAACATGAGCATGTTTTCGTGCATTTAACATTGGTCCAATCAACAAAAAGCACGTGATTTCATGCATTCAACCTTGGTATTATAAATAGCAAGCACATCTCTCTACGCATTTAACTTTAGTATAATTAATAACAAGCACATTTTTCCCCACATGTTTTTATTAATTTAACGTTGGTATTAGTTTATAACAAGGGTGACATGTTTCCATGGATTAAAACTTGATATAAAAAATAAGAATTGAAATTTATCACATATTTTTCTTCATTGAACCTTAGTATTAATAAATTAAAAGCACACGCTTCAACAATTTCTTTATTAAAACTCTCCTTCACAGTGTTACGTAAAGTTATCACTGGCTAATTATAGTGGTAATTTTTCGAATTTCGACAAATTAAAAATCATCAACCTACTCCTCCAAATACTTCATCTTGACCCAAGATCTTAATCTATGTTCACTAAAGATTATTTTACAACAAAACTATTTCGAGTATTGTTCTCTCTTGTTTGATTTAACCTTTTCGGCGCCAAATGTATAATCTCGACCTCGTTCGACGGCTGAAAATGAAATCCAAAGAAACACAGAAAGAATGAAATCATACAGATTTGACTAAACTAGCGAACAGAATAGATTTCAGATCAGGCTGCCGTTTACGAAAGTTCCTGTTTTCCGTATAGGGCTTAAAGAGTTAAACTATTTAAACCGTATTATGTAAGCAAATTCCGATCAAAAGCAGGCCTATTGTATTCTTAATTCCTCTTGTACATAATGTGGACATAATTTCCTCTTTTTCCATAACGGTTTTGTACCCTTTAGTTGAGCCCGATGGCGAGGACGGTAGCGTACAAAACTTAAAACCAGGGGGTTGCTGGTCTAAATTCCCAGCTAGGCCACTATCTTTCCGAGGCTGATGATAGCCATAATGTAATAAATGAAATAATCAGATAGGTATCAAGAAATTTCCCCAATTTTTTTTTAGATAGATGTTTTTGAGCCAAATGTTAGTTTTATACCAATCAAATGGACTATAACAGTCATTGAGACAGGACTCATTACTCTCTCACCGCTTATCATTGTTTTGATAATGGTTATGTGGAAAAGCTGCAATTGACGTTAAAACAATATTGGCAGAAGTACTGGTACAAGAAACTCCAATAAAGAACAGATACATGTATGTGCACTGGCCGCTGCGATATAACTGAAATAATGTTGAAAACGGCGTTAAACGCCGTATAAAGAAAGAAAGAATTCAAAGACAAACACCATCATTTGAAAATCAGTCAACCTTAAACCAGACGATGTTTTTTTTTTTTAAACTTACCCGAATTGAAAGCATTTTACCGGTGTCTTTTTGAATGTTGCTCAGATGATGGAATTTATCTTACGAAACGCTCAAAACATTTTTAGAAAAGGAAAATGCTGGTTACCTACATTTTTTTCCTTTTCCCACGATAGTTTAGAATATTTCTCTTTAGAAGCCGAATAATTACCGGAAGTTTTACTGAGGGATTAACTCTTTAACAAACAAGAAATTTATGGCTTGTCCACTTTGAAAGCATCTAATGACGACAAATCAAATGAGGCTTAAATGAAGAAAGTTATCTTCGAAAGATAAGAAACGCCCTTGACAATGAGGAAAAAAAACTTGTCACAAATTTTTTTACCCTTTTCTGCGATGCGTTAAAAAGCTTACCTCTACAAGAACGTGAAATACAAGATTGTGTTTTAATGTGTTGACACATTATCGTCTTCAGCTGAATTTTTATCACATGACTTCCCTTGTTTTCAGTGTAAGACAGCCATTACGAATTTTCCTACCTTACACACTTTTTTGATTTGCAATAAGTGACATAATATGTGGCGTCATTTTATACTTTTTTTTAAAACGAGCAACTCAGGAGTGACTAAGGTTTATCAATCAAAGTCCCTACATGTACATGTATGGATTTTGTATTTTCTGACCGGTCATTTGCAAGATATCGTCATGTGATAAGAAGAATCTGATTTTTGGTTGTTTTGGATAAAATGCTAATAAATCCGTCGATAAAAAGAGTTATTAAGCTCCCCAGGGCTCGCTTTTCGACGTACCAAATTAAGTTTTATTTCGAATGCAATCTCATTTCAGATTCTATATGAGCTATGCTCTGTGAAAAGGGGGCTTAATGCATCTGCAAAAAGTACCAGTGCATGTCTGCCTGCGATGACTGTGCGGGCTGACATGGGTCGATTTTTTTCCTTCTTTTAAATATTCTGCATATTCAAATACCATTCTGCCTTATGATTGAGTTGAATATTAGACAAATGGATTTCATAGTTCAATAATCATGTTAGAAATTGGTATTATGCATCACGGAGATGCATAAAAACCTATTTTGCCAGAGCACAGCTCAAACTTTATTTCAAGTGCAAAGTTAAATGAGATTCTATATGTCTTCCAATGCTGTCATAAATTGCATGTAAATAAATGTTAAGAGGTATTTACGATTTTTTCGACTCTGGATCACGCGGTAAAGTAAACCTGTTCTCACAGGAATGGTAACATATCGGTAGTCTCCTTTTGTGGCATCGTTTTCTGTCATACAAATTATTCGAGGCTGCGCCGTGTGACAATGAACTCGAAGAACCTGCAAACACACAAACAAATAAACTTATCAGTGAGTATTGAAAGATACGTCTTTACAAACAGAGAGAAAAAAAGCTGTTAAAACTTCATAGTGTGTAGAATGCTTCGGATATTGATCAACCGTGTAAACATAAATATGGTATACGGGATAAAGAAAATCAAAGGATATGTTTTCGATTTAAAACCGGAAATGACAACAGTGCTTCTTTTGACGACCTCCCAAAAAATGAGATGCATTTTCTTCCGCTCGTAATCTGTGCAACCTTGCCACCGGCTGGGGCAATATTTGGCATGAAGATAAAAGAATGATTAAGCTTTCATAAAAAAAAAAAGATAAAATGGGTTAAAAAAACTGGCTAAAAGCGAGTAAAGATGTGTCTTTAACTCTTTTCCACGCGACAAAGACGTTGACTTGTCTGAATTGAAAGCATATGCAGACTCCAATTTAAATTTTGGCTCAAATGATTTTTCTTCGATAGGGTAGAAAACATTATTGGCAAAGGGTAAAATGCTTGTTACCAGCATTTCCACAATGCTTTCAAATAGTTTCTTCGTAAACTGTCGTTAAAAGTCGGAATTGTGAAATAAACAGTTCAGGTTTCACACCAAAGCTCTTTTGCTACATGGAAAATAGGGTGAAAGTCACTATTTTTTGCTTCATGGAAAATACGGTGAAAGTCGTTATCTTTTGCTACATGGAAAATAGGGTGAAAATAACTGTCATTTGCAACATGGAAAATAAGGCGAAAATCGCCATCTTTTGCAGCATATGAAATAGAGTGAAAGTCACCATCTTTTGCTACATGAAAAATAGGGTAAAAGTCACCATCTTTCACCTGCAATTGTACTGTTATTGGCAAACAAAGAACTTTGTTGTTTGCTTCTATCAAATACATGTCATGTTACCTGCAGAAAAAGTTAAAAATAGCACCTAAACTTGTGTTGCTTTTCTTCTAGTTCATCTCAAACAGTGCTACTTTGAAAACATTTAAAAAGACCATTCTGGTTGGGCAAAGGTACAAATTAGTTCCACAAACAATTACAAACATGCCTGCAATTAAAAAGGGAAAAGAAAAATCTACACCCATTCAGTTTTTCGATTTTCTCTGATAAAACAGAGTCGCAGAGGGGCTTGGAGTCAAGTTATCCAATAGGACTACTTTTGACGACTACGGACTGGAATACATAAGTCACATAACAATCAAACAAACAAGCAAACAAACCTGATAGCAATCATAGCTGTCGAAGCGGGTGAGACCATAAATACCCTCTATGATAATAGCTAACATGGGCAATCTGTCCTTGTAGGTCTCGAAAAATTGGGACACTGGAAGGGCTTTCTCCTCGTCGTACAGAAAGTGCTCAGCAGTAGTCCTGGAATAAAGAATCTTCACAGGTAGATATGTCTTTTAATTATCCCCTATGAAACAGCTTTATGCAATAGATTTGCAATAATTCAGTCTATTTTACTTAGTAGAACTGTCCATTCTTTTCACTGGTGGTGAAGCGTTGAGTTTAACCAAAAGCATTGTAAAATGTTAAAATTTGATAAATACTCAATTCAGTATTAGTATAATAGAAAGCTGAATCGTCCCCGTCATTTAACAAGAGTTTGGCGTATGTGAAGGATAAAAGTAAGCAAAATCTGTGTACATGTAGCGAATTATTTTGTTTAATTTCTGCCAAGCAAGTGGGGGACATTAAACCCATTTTGGTTTCTTTAGGAAGTAGTACCGGCGGGAAGTTCACACTATTCCTAGACTAGTCTATTGGTCTATTGCCATCGAGATTGACCAATATTCAAATGTAAACAAAAAAAAAAAAAAACCATAGTCTCCAAATACTACCCCAGAGAAAATAGTTCTTTTCTAGAAATCTGATTCGCCTAAATGTTGATATGAACCAAAAATCTCTACCACTCAAGTTGTACGATGTCTACTTACGAATTCATAGACAGAACAAGATGTCATCGATAAGACACAAGTTTGCCAATATGTTGATGAGGTCTTTACTTATACCAACGCAACTTTTTTTTATTCTTATATTTTTCTCTGATGCCTTGTCAAGCTATGAGTTTGTCCAGCCGATAAGAATTGGGAAAACTAATCTTTATTTGCTTTAGATAACAACCATAATTTTTTCATGGCAATTACTTTTTTGACAAGTAAATGGCTGTGAGCGGTAGGCAAAGTCATTAGAGCGAAGCAGGTCGAACCTAAAATCCCGTTTGGACCGGGCCAAACCGGATCAGACTTAATAAACTGGATTGGACTGAATTGCACTTAATAAACGGATTTTACTATTTTTCTTCAATCTTGTACCGATCAACCCAGTTTTATCTGTACTACATGTATGACTGCATAATTCAACATTCGCCAGTCTGTCAGTACTTTTATACTTTGATCAGAATTAACGATGACCACATGCACCAGGCGAGTACAGTGTTACTTGCAAGCCTGTCTAAAAACAGAATAGAACAACATATTTTTTTGTTGATATATTACAGTCTCTGTCTCACCATACTCTGTTTCCGTTACGCTTTATCTTTGAACAGAGTGCTGTTTGGCTTGCAAAATCTCGTTCTGGTGAATAATGTGAATGATCAATAAAGCATTGGTTCTGCTAATGGCATCTTTGGACAAATGAAATCACAGTTTACAAGTCACTTGTACAAAAGGAATTTTCCGGTTCAAATTAGGTAACAAGATGCAAAAAGTATAGTAATGACCTAGACTACATGTTGGAAATGTTATCAAATGATTGTCTCGAACATTATTTCGACAATGTTTGTGCTGGAAGCAACCAGTGGCTTGGACAGAAACCATCATTTTTGCAGCTACCCAAAATGTATTTAAACTTTTCAAACCTTTACCGCACGATCCCGAGGTTTAACAATCCTGGCAGAGATGCCTTAGATTTAGAAAAAAATCCCAGATTTTTTTTTTTTTTTTTTACGTTTGGGAGAAGTAGCTAAATACACTAAAGGCACTCGTTATTTTCGTATACCTTTCCCTTTTTCGGCAAATATTTCCCCATATTAACCACAAGGTGATGAAATAAACTCTATTTAAAGGTCAAAATGGACTCGCCCTGGGATCCTCAGTCTCACATGGACTTTTTATAGAGAACTGTTTAGCCTGGAATTGTGATATTTGGTGTGCATGGTTTTGTATTTATTAGCCAGTGGAGCGATGCAGGGCCATCATGGCCCTCTTGTTTTATGGATATAGCTTTCTATACAAGCCAGATAGCTAAGTCTGTGAGGTACAAGAATTGAGACCAATTTCTTTTTAATGATTGATGACGGTCACGAGTCACGGTGTCGTAAAGAGCAATTTCACCTTTTGCCACGCAGTTTTCAATTTTTGGTCTGCTGCAAGAGTATAGATTCGTCTTCAGGATTAGATTTGTAAAGCACGTGCTTGATATCTATACACAAACACATACTTCCTGTTGGCAATTGTTTAACGAATTCTTATCTGAATGTGCGCCCCTTAAAGTCCTGACCCTTTACCAGACGACAAAACTTTGAACTGGTTCGAATTGAAAGCTTTAGCAGACGACAAGTTAAATATGACAAAGTGATGGACTCTTTTTCAGAATGGGTAGGAAACATTGTGGAGAAAGGAGACAATGCTGGTAACGAATCTCCTAAAAACCTTCAAGATTGTTCATGGTCGTTGAAACACAGGGTTGTTTAATGAAAGGTTTACCAAACGACAAAATTAACGACTTTTCCAAATCCAAAGCATTTACAGACGACAAGTTTTAAAAAATATGGCTTGAACGGTGAAAATTGTATTTGAAAAGATAGAAAACATTTTGGGAAAAGGAGAAAATGCTGGTTACCAGCATTTTCTCCTTTTCCCAAAATATTTTCAAAAGCCTTCTTCCTCAAGGTCGGTAACAGCCGGGATTGTGTGGTAAAGGGTTTATATAGCCTATTCGGATTTTCATACTCAAGAGAAAAACTTAAAAATGTTCTATCGAAGAATTAACCGTCGAGCTGCTAAGAGCGATTAACTGGCCTTTTACGGACTGTGTAGATTAAGATCAGACCGCACGGAACATGCGGTCTGATCTTGGATATCTACGCTGTACGCTTAGGAGGTATTTCCACCCCATTACTTTGATATAGCTAAATTTAGGATTTTACAATCGGCTTGAAAGTTTCATTTAAGTTCTGTTAGCAAATTTAAGTTTAATTCACATCATACATATGGTGTTTAACACCGTTTTCAACATTATTTCAGTTATATCGCGGCGTCCAGTACACCAATTCATGCTCTCCTACAGTTTCTTTTAATCAGTACTTCGCATTTTTTTTTTTTTTTTTCTTTTTTTAAGCCAGTGAGCCACTGGCTGCTTTCCTACACATCCATCGTCAAATGAACAGCGGTGAGAGAGGAATGGATCCTGTCGCAATGACTATCGTCAATCCTGGGAAAGAAATTGGCCAAGCCGGGCATCGAATCAGCGATTCCCTGTTCTCAAAGTCCTATTACTGAAATAATGTTGAAAACGGCGTTAAACACCATACAATCAATCAATCAATCAAATCATCCAATAGACTTCAGCATTGTACCCAAGCATGTTTAAAAATAAAAAGATTTTCCATTGGATGAACACACTGCAGAGCCAGTTCTTATTTTTGACGAAGCGAGTGCTTGGATTGATAACAAAGTAAAAGTAGTTGCGTTTTACTATTGAAACCAATGAGCACAGAGAGTTCTAGTCACAATATCTGAGCCACGCCCTGGCTAAAAGGTTTTATTGCATTCTCGTTGTGAATTTAACCAAGCAGGTCATTATATAATTCGGGATCCATTAAATGGACTTTGTCTTACATCCGACCGAATCACGAGGTAGAAGGATCCGTTGACATACAGAAAATTAAACGATTGCAAAAAAATTCTACCTATGTCAGCCTGCGCGAACTGCGCAGGCTGACATGGTTCGATACTTTTTGCAGATGCGTTAAACTCCCATTTCACGAAGCATGGCTCATTTCTATAGAACCCACTTTACCAGTCGCTTCAATGACAACCGTCGCAGCAAGAGCATGTATCTTAACACGTTACAACACAAACTCGAGTTTGAAATGGCGTTAATATAGAGAGCTTTTGAAAACGTTGTGGGAAAAGGAGAAAATGCATTCAACCGGCATTTTTTCCTTTTCCAACAAGGTTTTTCTATCTTTTCTAAAACAAATCCCTTCATTTTAGCCAATTATTTTGTCGTCTGCGAGTGCTTTTAACTTGGGGATGTAAAAATTATATATTATCTAGGAAATCTTTAAGCCAATACCTGCTAAGTAAGTTAAATGAAACTTTTAAGCCGATTGGAAAGACCCAAAACTTGCTATTTCAAAGTTATTTTTGGTGAAAAAAAACATATCCTTATCGGACAGTGTAGATCCAAGATCAGACTGCACGTTCTGTGCAGTCTGATCTTGATCTACACTGTCCGCAAAAGGTTCTTGAGTCGCACATAGAAACCTTAGGGTCAATGTATATTTTTCTTTGGTTTTGTAAATATCTTTTATGTTCCATTCTCAAAAGGAAGTTGCCGTAAGAGTATAAAAGTAGGCTAGACTGAAAAAGAGAGCTACTGAAATCATTGTAGAAAAAGAGCAAAATGCTGGTAACCAGCAATCATGTTTTCTTGCCTCTCAAAGACAAACCTTATCACTTGAGCCACATTTAAAGTCTACACTCGTTTTCAGGCAGTTTTCAGACAGTTTTCAGGAAGTTTTTAACCTATTTCATTTTTTTTTTTTTTTTTTATCAAACCTTATCAATCTTGTATCTTCACGCCAAATATTGCCCCTGCAAATGTTGACTGCACGATTGCACAGATTAAGACGCGTAAAAGGCATTTTATGTTTTGGAGGCATTCAACGCAATCACTTATGTCGCTTCCGGTTTTAAATCAGGACATATCCTTAGTGTTTTTCTGTCTCTTACACCATATACATATTTGTAATTTTTCAATATGTACGCAGATGAGCCATTCCTCACACTTTCAAGTTTTAACAGCGTTTTTCTTTCTCCCCCCCCCTCTCTCTCTAGCTATAAGGTTGTATCTTTCATTTGTCGTCTACAAATGCGTTCAATTTGGAGAAGTTTGTAATGACGTCACTTATATAATAATCGCTATCTATTCGTAGAAATGTTTGAATGCTACTGGAGCATATCCAAGTTTTCAGTTTCAGTTTCATTAGCATACTGGTGACTCTCGTCAAAATGCGGCCGATTCCATAACTGCATCTGTATAACGTGGGTTCTTATGAAATTCTTTCAGTCACATGATCTTGACTGTTTACCAAACGACAAATTTTCCAAATCCAAAGCCCATGCAGGCATTTAAATCAAAAGGTTTAAACAAATCAACCGAGGTTCTTTGACAGGATAGAAAGCGCAAAGGGGAAAATCCTGCTTATGGGTTACCATGTTTTCGAAAAATTGTCTCCTTCAGTGTCCTTAAAACCAGGGACTGTGTGGTGTAGCGTTAAACATGGTGGCGCCAATGAAAATTATTCATCCACGACAACAACACAATAATAAACTTTTTTCAGTCTACTAATTCGTCGGTGAAAACTTTCAACGAAATTAATAAATTGATGATTAGTTATTCACGTTATATAATTGAATTTACAATCTGTTTTTCAATGTACTTACAAAGATTCCGAAATCGACTAGCGATGACAACAATAACCTATCCGTGTTATCAGCGAAATTTCCTTGGTATATGGTCTCACGAATTGAGCACGCTGACAAAATAAAAATTTCCTTCTGGGCGCCCCAATTCAATGAAAACTGACGTCACTGAGAACTGACGTCACTGAAATCTTGGTAAAACGTACAGATTGGTGTATAAACTTGATGATGTCACTGCGGTTGAAATTCGACGTATATTTATTTAAACATTGATTTAAACAACTCCAAAGTAAGTAACTAAGCAATTTAATGATTCAATGGCAAAAGTAAACGACCATTAGTTGCCTCAAACGACCATTAGGTTTTTCTTTTAACGTTATGTAACAATGTTTGAGTTTCAATACTTCACAATTTGCTTACCTGACGATGGGATGGCTTGTTTCAACTACGTGTACCTTTAGAATGGCAACAAACGATAATATGGCATATATGTAACTACATTTATTTTAAAAAATAATCTATTCTTTCCGCTTTAATGACAACCATCAAGGGCAACTAGCAATAATATGGTGCAGGCAACTCAGTATGTTTGTCTTGTGGGCGGCTCGTATCGCCATTTTGGATGTTCTGTTGAAAGTATAGTTATGTATACGGGGCTCCCGAGAGGGAACGTGGATTTTGCCGGTGTACAGGAATATTTGTTCGGGGCATATTACCCAATCAGATCGCGATAAATTTCCTTGAAGAATAATGATAATTCTTTCTTGGTGTCAAGGACAGACCTCGGTTGCAGCGATAGCATAGCGCTGACTTCGAAAGCCGATACCATGGGAACGTTCCATGGCTCGTTTGTTAGTTTGGCGTTTGACGGCACGCCGTGTTCGAGATTCCGGCCATTGCTCCCTTTCGTTTCTTTTATCGGTGCTTCGTACAACATTCTTTCCAAGCCATTGGCTGCTTTAGCACGTATACGTCGTCGACAAATTTTCAGTGGTGCGAGAGTTAAGAAACCTTTAGCAAAAATCTTTCATGAATCCTTTGAGGGAAATAAAGCCGAGCTTGAAATCAACTTAACAACAGACGGATTTAAAACTTTGATTATTATCGACTGAGCAATGTGGGTAGGGAAGGTTCAAACCAGACTGATTGATTGGATGATGTCAAACGCTCTTTTCAACATTATTTCAGTTGTGTCGCCGCGGTCAGTGCACCTATCGATGGTTATTCTTTTTACCATTTCTTCGCACACTATTTTTCCCAAGCCACTGGCTGCTATCCCACATAACCATAATCGAGACAATGATCAGTGTCGACTGAGGAATGAATCCTTTTGCAATGACTATCATCAATCCTCGGAAAGAAATTTGCCGAGCTGTGGATTCGAACAGTAGACCCCCTGTTCTCAGGTTCTTAACGGAAACTCCATCTTTATTTTATCATTTTCGGTAGTTTATCGAGAAATAACGGTGGAATATTGTTCGATATATAAAGATTACGATCAGTGAAAAATACCGATTTCATTTTCTAACACCAGTTGAAGGCGGGAACAACAGTAGTTCCAACGCACTAGTTACGTAGGTAAACAGCGCCCGCCATTCAACCTGATGGAAATATGACTTGATTTACCCTACAATTCTCGCACTTTACTGTACTGGATTTTGATGTAAGTTCCCCCACCCCCACAAAAAAAAGGGATTAGAAGCATGAAAGAAACTGATTTTTTTTTTCAGTGCAAGATATAGAGCATATTTCTTTTTTTCGGTGAAAGATCGAAATATATTTCAGCAAGTGAAAATCATCGGTAATATTTTCACGAGTGGTGTGCAGCCACGGGTGAAAATATTATCGATGATATTTACTCACTGAAGTAAATTTCGATCTTTCACAGAAAAAAAAAAAATCTATTTATTTCATGCTTTTAACTCTTTTTTGGGCAACTTACATCAAAATCAAGTACAGTTCTTTTCGGTTATTCCCCGTGGCGTACCCCCCTCTGCATAGCAACGTATTACAATACTACGTCGAGCGCGAGAAATGTTGGGTAAATTATGTCATATTTCCATCTGGTTGAGAGGCAAACGCATTTTACCTAGGAAACTAGTGCGCGGGAACAACAGTTTACGCCTTCAATAGAAGAGTTAGCATATAAAAATCGGTATTTTCCACTGGTCGAAACCATGAAATATCGAAAAATATTTCACCGTTATTTCTCGACAACCTACCTGAAAGCATGAAATAATTTTTGATCTTTCACCGAAAAAAAAAAACAGATATCCTCTATATATTTACTTTGATCAGATGTGATGTCATGGTACTTTTTTTTTCAATACGGGCGAACAGTATTGACGCATGTGCATGGAAAGGGATGGGAGAAGGGTGCCCGTATAAAAGAAGTATTCTAAATTTGTAGACTTGCCACCTGATTGGCTGAGATGTTCTGTCTCGGCCAATGAAATTTCGTGTCTTGCAAAGTGAGATCAGATTGATATCAAGAAATACCCATGGCCCAATGCAGCCCTAAATCCTAATCTTAAATTGATTGATTAATTGATTGATTAGCACTTTATTGGGTAATACGAGGCCACCGGCCCATAATACAGTGCATACAATACAAACATTACAAATATGAATCTGTGTCAAAAAACTTTTTTTTTATGGCTTTTATGGCATACCTGATTTCGAATTTTCTTTTTTTTTTTTTCATCTTTCAATCGTTTTACATTAACATGTGTAGAACTACTTTTAAATTGTTCACCACAATCAGTGTATGAGAAGGAGAAATTGCTCACACCGAGCAATCACTCCTTCCCACACAGAGGAATCCTTATACCAAAAACATCTCTTCCATTTGGACAATCCAAAAATGGAATATATAAAACGGCAGAATCACCTATATCAAACAGTCTCTTATACACTGTAAACAAAAAATATCAGTACCCTTAACACAATGTATACAATACCAACATACACAAATAGGAAACTCCCTTTACCAAAATCTTAGACATTTCTTTTTATATAAGTATATTTCAAAACTACCAGGGTTTTATTTTATTTTTGTTTTCCTTCTTTGTTTTTATGTTCTTACATAAACGAGTGTCGATCTATATTTACCAAATGCATCATAATCATTGTATGAGAAGGAGAAATCGCTCACACCAAGCAATCACTCCCTCCCACACAAAGTAATCCTCATACCAAAAGCATTACATGATAACATCAAACACAAAAAATGATACACGGCAAAGACAGTCAGCCAGCCCAGCAGATAGACAGGTTGACGACACAAAGGTTAGACAGGAAGATTTTAGAGGGGACAGAGAGACTGGGAGGGAAAGACAGCGATTGAGGACGGAGAGAGGCAGACACAGGGAGGCAGACAGAGTGGCAGAAAAACAGATTGATTGATTGATTGTATGGTGTTTAACGCCGTTTTCAACATTATTTCAGTTACATCGCGGCGGCCAGTGCACCTATCCATGCTTTCCTGGAGTCTTTTTTACCAGTACTCCGCACAAATTTCTTCCCAAGCCACTGGCTGCTTTCCAACATAACTATCGTCGAGACAATGGTCAGCAGTGGGAGAGGAATGAATCCTGTCGCAATGACTATCGCCAATCCTCGAAAAGAAATTGGCCGAGCCAGGGATCGAACCCACGACCCCCTGTTCTCAAGTCCTGCACGCTACCGACTGAGCTATCGGGGCTCGAAGGCAGAAAGACAGGCAGAGAGACAGATAGACAGACTGAGACTGTGGACGAGAGAGAGAGAGAGAGAGAGAGAGAGAAAGTAAAAACAAGACCTTTTTTAATGCGCTACTGGAAAACAGTGAAATGAAAATGAGAAGTTGCTTGCTAAAAGTAACGATTCAATGTCTTTTGGTATGATAAGCTGTAGAGAGTTTCTAAACGAACGTAAATAAGAGGGTTGAACGGGAAGTTCGTAGACTGTTGCTGGGGTATAAAAACTTAAAGCTGTGATCGTGTATTTCATGCCAATTTCTTTCCGAGGATCGACGATAGTCATTGCCACAGGATTCATTCCTTACTAACCGCTGACCATTGTTTCGACAATAGTTATGTGGGTAAGCAGCCAGTGGCTTGGAAAGAATATTGTGCGGAGTACTGGTAAAAGAATAAATGAAAGCCCAGGAAAGCATGGATAGGTGCACTGGCTGCTGTGATATGACTGAAATAATGTTGAAAACGGCGTTAAACATCATATAATCAATCAATCAATCGTGTATTTCATGTAAATTTTTAAACGTTGATATGTTTTTTCCTACGATGTCTCTCTGTGTCTGTCTGTCTGTCCCTCTCTCTCTCTCTCTCTCTAACCCACACACACATACACATGTCATACTAACTATAATATAATTCAGTGAAATAATCTCTCCGTGCATACATTCAAATTACCTGTAAAAAAACGGAGAAAAGGTAATAATAAACAAAGAATAACAACATTGTTAGTAACAATATACACTTACCTCGGTTTTCCACCGTAAGCCATGTTTACATTCATATAACGCAATTTTTAACCACCATGTATCAACGCATGCGTTATCAACAACCATAAATGGTCTATGTATGATCTAACCAGTCCGTTTCGAATTTTGTATAAGTTTTACTCCTTTACAGAACAACCCATTTCCATCATTAGGAAGACGGTTTTGAAAACGTCGTGGAAAATGACAAATTACTGGTTACCAATTATTTTTTCGTTTATCAACAACGTTTTCTACCCACTCACAGAAAAATCATATTCTTCTTCAAGTAGCATTTATAATTATCGTCGGCGTATATTTTAAATTTGGACAAGTTTAAATTTTGTCGTCTGCTGAGTGTGTATCCTTAGTTTATTTTCCGTTCAATATTTTTGCTTCCTGGTATAAAATTTACCCCTTCGCCCCCATGACAAAATTTGAGAATGCTTCGATTAAAAACACTTGCAGACGACATGCTAAGTATAGTACAAATAAGAGGATTTGCCTATGAAAGGTTAGAAAAACATAGTGGAAAAAGGAGAAAATGCTGGTAACCAGCATTTTCTCCTTTTCCCTCAATGTTTTTCAAGGCTTTCTCCGTCAGGGTCGTTATGACCCAGGATTTGTGTGATAAAATGTGAATAATTTATCATTTTCAAGCAATACTAAACAATTTCCTGATAGACGCATCTCCATGACGCATTATACCAAGAGAATCATCATTTAGCCATGGATCCTTAAAATCAATTTTGTCTAAAAACCGACTGAATCATAAGATAGACTGGTCCTCAGATAGTAGAAAATTGACCGATAGATAGTAAAAAGTTTCGATCCAGGTCAACCAACATTTTCTTCTTTTCCACAACGTTTAAAAAAAGTCTTTTTCGGGGTCATCAAATTTAGGATTGTTTTGTTAAAAGATTAGATCTAAATACTTGATTTCTATGCCCCGCAGTTGCCCGCAATGTTTTCGAAAATTGTCTTTCTCAGGGTCATTAAAACGCAGAATTGTTTGGTTTAAAGGCGTTTCAGCGAGTTATTTCTAGCGCAGAGAATTTCGTGAAATTTGACACAGAAACACTTCAAAGTATGTTCTTTCAATATGCGAAGAGATAATCAGACGTTGCCTGATGAACCAAAAAGTTCTGAGCCCACGAAGAATATAACCCTTTTTTCAAATTACACAAAAACCCAATTATTGCAGCATACGTCAGAATTTTGTGATTAAAATCTGTAATTTCAGTCAAATCATGTTCTCTGTGTTTTAAATTCATAGTGAAACAATGGATCCTCTGACTTTGATGAGAAATTAACAGAAATTTCAAATTAATGATACGCTATCTATGTTCCAATAAAACCCTTAGCCCACAAAATTGCTTATTTTATCAGAGAAAATCAGGACATTATTTGACCCTCAAAAAAATCTAGCGCAAACATTTTTCTCATTTTTCTCAGAAATATACATGACACAAAACACCCAAGATTTCAAATTACTTAGTAAGATGTATTATTTCTAGCACTAAATCATGTTTTTTTCACAATACAGATTGTACTCTGTCAACCCTTTCCTTGATATAGTCTCGATTTAACATTGGTATGGGACGGCTTTGGAAAACATTTAGGTAAAAGGGGTAATTGTTCATTACAAGCAATTGTTCATTTCCCCACAACCTTTTCTGCACAAACGGTTCTTTTAATCTCATTTAAACCGTGTTTAATTTGTCGTCTGCAGCTTCTTTCAATTTTGAAGTTCCAATTTAATTCATTTAGGAAAGGGTTAATACCAAATACATATGGTATATTTTAAAATATGGGAGAATGGAAGAACAATACAAGTAGAACTGTCCAGAATTACTCAAAGGCATAGATTACTTACGGACCTTATAGCAAAATAAATCAAACGATCCCGATTTCTATCAATACCCAGGAAAGAGGGTTAGAATACGTTGAAAAGGAGAAAATACTTGTAATTTTCTCTTTTTACCACACTAAACTTACTATCCGGATAAGTAATGTCCGACAAATGTACATGTTCCGTTTTCGCTGTTTAGGAATGATTTACACCTTCATAAACTGATCTTTAAAAAAAATGTATCTACAACTACTTTCTCCACGTCTTGCAGCAAAAATCAGTAGTCCAATAATAGTACTACAATCCGACAAAGTTACTCGCTAGAAAACAGGGAAGCGAAGAGACATGCGCAAAAATGTTGCGCACTGACAACCCGATCAAACGTCGTTAAGATAAAATTCTTTAAGTCTGTGACCCGCATTTTCTTGCAACGGTTTTGGAAACCGTCTTTCTCAGTGTCATTAAAACTCAGGCTTGTTTGGTAAAAGGTAAAATACTTTAATTTTTGTGACCCGCAGTTTTCCGCAGCGTTTTTGAAAACCATCATTAACCGTCTTTTAATCCAGGAAGTGTTTTGTACAGGGTAAAATACCTAAATTCTATCGCCTCTATCGGGGTCATTAAAACACGAAATTGTTTAGTAAATGGCAAAATACTTAGATTCTGTGAGCGGCAGTTTTCAGCAGTGTTTTCAAAAAAAAAAAATTTCTCAGCGTCATTTAATCTAGGGATTGTTTGCAAAAGGGTAAAACACTTGAATAAGGGCCATTCTTCACTTATTTCCCTTCATTCCTCTCCAGTACTACATTGGTCCTGATAAGGGGATTACTTCGTTTTTATCCTTGATTTTCTTGCACTGCACAGCTATGTTCTTGAGATAATATTTCAACTAAATCTAGTTAGACTGTTTTACAAATCGATCTATACATAGTTCCTGATGATAAAAAACAAAATTTGATCTGGATTACATGGAGATCTTACACATATATGATAAATCGAATTCTATTTATTGCAACATCCCCTAGGGAACCAAGGATAAAAACAAAGGAATACAGATGAAGGAACCAACCTGTTATTGGTTATCTTTAGTCTTTATCTGGCAAGGGAGACAATTTAACTTACAGGAATAGCCCCCGTTATATGACGCAAGGTTTCCCGCAATGTTTTTAAAAGTAGTATTTCACAGGATCGTTAAAACACGGGATTGTTTGGTAAAGGGTAAAATACTGAAGTTCTATGACCCGCCGTCTCATAACAATTGTAACCCTTAGGCTGTTAAATAAATGAAACTTAACCCTTATCCTGCTAGATAAGTTAAATGAAACTTTCAAGCCGATAGTAAAAACCCGAATAATGTTAGCTCAAACTTATTTTGTGGAGAAAAAATATCTCCTTATCGGACAGTGTAGATCTAAGATCAGACTGCACGTTCTGTGCAGTCTGATCTTGATCTGCAC
Source organism: Hippopus hippopus (assembly GCA_946811185.2). Classification (NCBI taxonomy): domain Eukaryota; kingdom Metazoa; phylum Mollusca; class Bivalvia; order Cardiida; family Cardiidae; genus Hippopus; species Hippopus hippopus. The sequence goes on along the minus strand of OX328113.1, from coordinate 8,697,663 downwards.
TGGCCGCAAAAGGTTTGTGAGTCGCGCTTAGCAGCTTGAGGGTTAACATTTCCAGCTAGAAGTGAAATATCTTATTCACGTTTAAAACTGTTTTCTTTTCGGGGAGATATCACTATACAAATATCGGACAGTTTAGATCTAAGATCAGACTGCACGTTCTGTGCAGTCTGATCTTAAATCTACACTCTCCGCAAAAGGCAACAAAGTCGCGCTTATCAGACAAAGTCCTGAAGGTAAAAGGGCGTTGTCCGTTTGTTTTAGTTTCAGTGTATCATTTTGGGACTTTTCAATTATTTAGTTTCCTGTTTGAACTTGTTTAGCGGGTTACGCTTCTTTGTCTAGATGTAGTATTAGTACTCATGTACGTGATAAGTATTAGGTCATTGAATATGAGGGATATGTGTCTTTCAGGTGGCAGAAAGGGTTTTGATGTATCTTCGTGATGCATTATACCAAGTAGCTTATAACATGATTATGTATCCTTAAAATCCATTTTGTATAAGAACGAGTTAAATCATGAGGTCCTTTGATGTATCTCCGTGATGCATTATACCAAGTAGCTTATAACATGATTATGTATCCTTAAAATCCATGTTGTCTAACAACGAGTTAAATCATGAGGTCCTTTGACGTACAGAAAATTGACCCAAAGCTAAAAGTTTTGACCCAGGTCAGCCTGCGTGGACTGCATTAAACACCAGTTTTACAGAACATGGCTCAAGTGAATCTCTCTCTCTCTCTCTTTCTCTGTCCTCCTCCTCTCTCTCATTTCCACTCTCTCATCCTCCTCCTCTCTTTCATTTCCTCTCATTCTCTCTCTCTCATTCTCTCTCTCTTTCTCTCTCTCTCTCTCTCATTTTCTCTCTCATTGTCTCTTTCAATTTCTCTCTCTCTCTCTTCACTACCACCTACTTATTGAATCAATAATCAATTTTCAGTTCATCTAAAACCAAGTCCTTACAGCACTGTTCGTGTCTCTTTCTAATATTGTGAAATTTCGATTCGAAGGACAAAAAAATTTAAAAAGATCTACAAATAGACCTTAGTTCTTTTGACAAGGACTTTTTTTTACCGAAAACATATGAAAGAATTTATGAGTCAACGTTTGATGATATCTGGGACAAAAAAAAAAAGCTTCATTTCTGTTATTCAATGTTTACGCACTATGTCCTAAATGTATTCACTTTAGTTTCCTTATCTTTCTTGTCAACTCTTTGGGTTACCGAGTGAGTTTTAGCGGACAGTGTCGATAAAGATTAGACTGCACAGAACGTAAAGTCTAACCTTGATCTAAACTGTTCGATTGTGGTTCTATTTATTCCGGCAAAAAGAAAATGAACCGGTGATATTTTGGCTTTTTCGCTATTGACTGGAAATTTTCGTTTAATAGACTTACCAGATTAATCCCTTTCCCAAACGAGTCCGTGTTTTAACGACCCTGAGGAAGACGGCTGTTAAAAACATTGCGGTAAGAGGAGAAAATCGCTAGTAACCAGCATATTCTTCTTTTCCCACAACTTTTTTCTACCGTATTTGAAAAAAAAGATACTATAACTTAACTTTACTCTCATTCAATTTGCAGTCTGCACATGCTTTCAATTTGAAAATATCTAAAATTTCGTCGCTTGGTATAGTGTGTCAGGATTAACAAACACGAGCAAACAAAATCAAGGATGAAAAGAAGGAAACGCAAATGATTCATAGACAGAGACAGATTTTGAATTATGTAAATAAGGACATTTCAGTTTTTGTTTCACCCTATTAGCATTTCAGTTGGGCGAGAGCATTCACGTGGTTACCGAATTTTCTGCGCAGGATACGTGATCAGAATAATCCCTGTTCAGGTTGGTCTATCCTTTAGCAATTTATTAAATCACAGCCCAGTTGTTATGAAAGACAGTAGAGGCAGCTTGCGCTGTAATGACATTGAAGCACTGTATCTTAAAGACAAACCAATCTGCTAGATTTGTAGACACTGGCTGCAACTTCGCTGTTACACACACACAAATATATGTCATTGTTATCTGCTCTTAAATAGTATTAGTGCTATAAAACTATGAAATGAGCAATTATAGTCATAAAAATAAAATATGTATTAAAACTCTCGTGTAGCTAACCTGAGCACGAAGTGCTCAAGGTAAACTTTTTTGACCACGCTTTGTCCGTCGTGCGTCGTCCAACATGCGCCTTGCAGGCTTTAACAATTACCTTGTTTACGCTCTAGAGGCCACATTTTCGCTCCGAATACATCCTACCTACATGTCGCCCAAAACAACAACAACACCCTTTGTTGTGCGATCAGAGAGACGCTTGTATAGAACATGCAAAGTTTACAAATTCAAATTCGATACGATAAATCTTCTGTTTCAAAGCTTCAAATTCTTTGTTACTGACAACCTAGTGTCAAGTGAATCTTTAATATAGCTATCTTTGGCAACATCAGTTTTCCACACACCATGTCTCTTTAAACATCTTTCAGATACGGTGGCAGAGCTAGCCGCAGCGGTAACTCCGCTGGCTCTAAGAGAATGTGTCCCTAATTTCAAATCAGGCGCTACCATTTTCAGTTTTTTGACAGTGCATTCATTAGCTCTTGTATAGCTCAAACTCTTGTTTTTCTTTATTAGAGATGACTTTTGTTTGGATACAAAACCAGGTTTGAATAGATAATCTGGAGAATCCAATGAAATACCTGACACTGAAAAATATCTTTGTAACAAAGACAACGGACAAGCCACGGAAGTGCCTTTACAAATAACAACCTCAGATCCGTCTCTGTAAATGTCAGTCTTACTTCTTCTAATCTGAATAGACAAATAATCAGGATGAAAACGTAAATCATTACAACGTAGCTCTGTTATTTCATTCATAGGCATAAAACCAGAGTACGCAATCATTATCATGGATAAATCCCTTAATTCTATGACATCGTCACAGGTAACATACATGGAACATAATTTTGTTAACATTTCTGTCGACAGGACGTCTTTCTTCTGCACTGGTTTTACGCTTTGCACACTCCAGTAAACGCTTAGTAATGCTATGCTCTGTGGGATCGTCGAAACCACTGATATTATGGGCCCACTTGATGCCATAAAAAGATGCACTAATGACAGAAACAGATTTACCTTCGTCCAATAGAGTAGTGAGGTACATACCTACACTTATCGGTAAAGCAGGTTTAGAAGATAACTTTTTCTTTACACAGACTTCGTCGAAATGCTTAAAGGAACTGTTGTACTTTTTGACAGTGTTATCGGCCCTTGATTGTAATAAATAGCCTGACATACTGTTTAACATAGGTGCATGTTCATTTGTGTCCACTCCAGCTTCCGTTAACTTATCTGTTAATGAATCTTTCAGACCAATACCTGTCAAAATACAAAGAACCTGTCAAACGGATGTCTAACTACTAATAATAAGCAAGTGGCTGTACATCTGGCTCAAAACAACTCGTACTCTGCAAAAAAAAATATATATAGCTATAAATAGCATTCATTCAAGGTTCACAATTAAGTGCTATTATATCAAAATCTAAAGGATTTTTGCTAAAACATCCATTGTTTCCTTGACCAGCTTCGATGACGTCACACCGCCCCAGACAAATAATGTCTTTAATAAATGATTTGAAAGTACCGCTCATATCAGTAAGAAGTGGCCAAAATGCCGCACTTTTCCATTTGGGCACTATAAGAGTACTACTCGCTTTTTCTCTAACAATCTTTTCAAGGAACTTTGAAATCAAACGTGGAGGTGGTACTATCCAGTTTCGCTCACCATGCCAGTACTGCGAGAAACAACACTTTCAGTACCTGGAACCCACCATCTTGAATTAAATCTTACACATTTATTGTTTAAGTTCGACACAAATCTGTCTACAGAGTGGGGACCCCATCTGCTATCAATCTTTTGAAAAACAGAAGCACTGATTTGCCAGTCGTCACAGTCATAACACCTACTAAGGAAATCTGCTTTTTTGTTAGCATCTCTGGGTATCTATTCAGGCAAAACAACAATATGCTTAGTGTTGCATAGCTTATTCAGTCTGATAGCAATTTCATGCAGCTTTGGAACCCGGCTGCCATTAACTAGTACTGACTTGACATTTTTGTTATCACAGCATACCCTCAGAACTGAGTTTTGCAAAGTATCGGAAAAGGAATTAATAAGTCGGTATATAGACTCTGCTTCTTTCCAAGTAGAACTTTCTTTTTGCTCTGCAAATGACTATAAACCAAACATTTCCGACTCGCAACACGATACATTGTTCCAGTCGGAAATATACGCCATTCCATTTGCGTATGCTGACATGCATTGTCCACTTCCGGGGACCAAATGCGCATACTGAGATCCGCTTCCGGGGATCTGATCTCTGTCCGATCTTCGGATTCAAAAGTCACTTCCGGGACTACAGAATGCAATTTTATGTCCACTTCTGGGGACGAGCAGTTCAATAAAAGAGGTTTAATATCCTGCGACGGTATAACATTAGTCTGACTTGTCGCCATTGCTCCTCAAATATGCTCTAGATAACCTCCATAGCCAGTGTTGCTGGCGTCCGAAAATAGACTGAAATCGCAGATTTGCTCACATTTGATAGATTTTCCGGCTTCGTTAAGCGCCTTTATATTACTTAACCAGAACTTCAACTCACCGATACCTTCAGGAGTAACAATAACGGAATTTCAGCTTGCTCTAGTATTAATGCAACTGAACAAATACCTTGTCATCAAACGAGTCTTAGCTCTCATTACACTATGCATAGAGACTATTTGGCCGACAAGATTTGCTATTGTTCTAACTGGTAAAAGATGAATTTTTTTCTTCTCTATATCAGCAAGAACTGTTTGGATTTTTTTATATAACCTTTCAACTCTTTCTTCAGAGATATATAAACGATTGCTCGTCATGTCTAAAACGTGACCTAGCCATGTAACTCTTAGATTTGGGAACCATTGACATTTCTCGTCAGCTAATAGGAAAACGAAATTTAGCAATGACTGTCTAGTGAATTCGCTGGCTAGCAATGCGCTGTCTAAGGTGGAATCGCCGCCGATGCCATCATCTAAAAACATAATTACTTTGTGACCCCTTTCTCTTATGAATCCTACCACCACTCTCATAACTTTGGTAAATATGTGACCTGCTGTCTTGATCCCGAAGGGCAGGCAATTAAAGACAGAGAATCTCGTCTTACCTCTCATCTCGCATGAAAAACCAAGAAAAGTTCTATGCTCTTCAAAAATATCAATGTGATGTTAGGCTCCTTTAAGATCAAAAGTAAACAAATACGAGTTTTCATCAAATGTTTGCTCTGCTATCTTAATGTCTTCAAACTTTACCTTGAACTTATGAAGAAAGTCATTTATGTGTGTACAATCTAAAATTAACCTGGCTTTTCCTTTCTTATTGTAAGCTACAGTTAGAAGGTTAACTATGTATGGCCGAATAGCTTTCTCTGAAATTATTTCCTTCTACTCAAGCCTTTCTATTTCCTCCTGAACAAAACTAATGTTCATTCTAGCAGACTTATTGTTTCTCAGAAACATGCTATCCGGTACCTTTTTCAAAGGCAATTTATACCCATTTTCAATGATATTGCGAATATAAATGCTATTTGTGGCTTCTCTCCACTTATCCATATGAGTTTTAAGCCGTCCGGCCGGAGACATTTTGTAACATTCTGTAAAGCATTATTTATCTGAACCTGTTTGGGCATTTGCTGCCGTATCATTTGCATTTCCTTTTCCAGTAAAAACAAAAGTACTTATCTTATTTTAAGACTGGTAGGCCTGACACTCGGGATCCTTTTTCCAGTGCCCAGGTTTGCCGCAATCGAAACAAATACCTGGTTTACAGTGAGTCGGTTGTGCCATTTGAGGTGCCGATGTGCTAGCTGTACTCGGAAGTCCTTTACGGTAGGGCCACGCCCTGGCAGAATGACCTTTCTTAGCTCTCTCTGTCTTAAGCTTGCGATTGGCCCTTGCTTCTGCCCTGTAAATACGCTTTTCATCCTCGGAATCACTAGCCAGGGGGTTAGTCTCATATTCACTAACCACACGCCAACTAAGCTCTGACGAATCAGCAAGTCTTATCAGTTTCTGCCGGTGCGCTATCAGAGTTTTGGCTGAAAACAAAACTGCATTATAGAAGCTTATCACGAAACTAGCTGAAGATTAAATAAAGCATCAAAAATACTACAAAAAATACTACAAATAATCATTGAACCGCACGGGTCTCTCAGTACCTTTAGTTCTTTGATTTTCGTTATTGTTATTATTATTATTAAATAAATACCTTCGGCGATTTTTTGTCTGCTTTCTTCCATTTTCTGTGAACTAATTAAATGATATGCATCGTCCAGCAGCGAGCTTACGGTTGAATTATACTTTAACTGTTCCTCATTTGGCTTACGCTTAAAATTGTAGCCACAGTTCAACATGTGACTTATTTTACTACTAGAACTATCACTTATCTTTGTAATAAGGCTCTCCATGCTAGTCATCAGCTCTGTTTTGTGCTCCGACAAAGACTCTTTCAGTTTGTGTTCGATAAAATTGCTACTTTCTTCTCTCTCCATGACGGAAAAAAGATGCGACTGCTAATGAAGGCGGTCTCGCTAGAAGTGAGCCACGCAGTCACTTTCTCTAATAATAGCACTCTAGCACATTACCTTCGTGCATACACAAAACCGGTTTTGTGGTTTACCTGCCGCTAGGACAGTGGTACCCAGCTATACGGTGTACCGCTGGGTACCTCCAATTATCAAAGCCAGTCAGAATGTTTAACTCCATGCTATTTCAGACGAGTTCAAAATAGATTACGACGGGTGAAAAAGTAGGTCACCGGGAAAATCTCAGCTTGTGTGCACTCTAGAGGCCATATTGTAAGTCCGATACCTATGGACACTGGTCGGAATATTTGTCATGATGATAATTATGTCGGATAAATCAGGTGATATAACTTGACAAAAGTAGGCTACTGAGATAAATCTTAGATAAAGTCTATGCACTGCTGAAGTCTCATTTTCAGTCAAATTCTCAGAAAAGTTGGGCTGTATGTCAACTAATTAGCACAAACAAGTTTCTATTGAAAAAAAAAAAATACTTTTATACTTTTATAAGAATATATTTTGTATGTGTTTTAATTCATCACTACCAGGATCTCAAGATAAGGGGGAGGGAACACAAAATATTTCAAGGTCCTATTAGTCAAAATTAGTCCTATTTGAAAATTTACCACACAATACCTAGTGTCATCGACTCTGAGATAATTCTGAAAACATTCGACCATGTCAAAGACCTTCAAATTATGTGTTCCACTTCTACATTGTAGATTTGTCTGCTGCAGAAGCTTTGAGTTTGAAAGAGTCTACAGTTTGTGGTTTTGATAAAGGGCTACGCACCCCTGTTACAGCGTTTAATCAAGAGAAAAAATGCCATGACTGTCTTAGATGTGTTTCTGATGCTAATTAGGTGATTTCTGTTGAATCTGGACGAAATTGTGTTATTTCTTGGGTAACCATTTCGACCGCATAAAGAAACGGGGTTTATAGAGCATGGCTAAGATATTATTTCACAGACACTTTCATTGCAGCTGTAGATTTGACAACGAACGATCAACAGAGTGTGACACACTGCTACTTTCACTTTATTCTCATTGTTCAAAAAATGAATGGTTAGAAACCAGAATTAGATATGTTGTAATTCTGCTGTTACCTCTCTTTCAATAGAATTGGTGCCATTAAACTAATTTCGAACAAGAGAGAGAGAGAGAGGCTCTATTCTGGTGTCACACCACCGTGTTTTTGCCACATTGAAAATAGAATAAAATTTATCATAATTGCAGCTTCTCAGAATGCTTGATGGCAAACCTACGGCTTCTCCGTCTGTATCTCTCAAAAGTACACTAATAGGCCTTCAAACAATGAGAACAAAATACCAGGTCAACCGATTGCGTTTTTCATTAAATCTCAACCAACTCAAGCACCCTAGAGGAACTCCTGTTCACGGCCATAACTCAAAGTTTTTTTTTTTTTAATACAAAATAATACAGTCAATATAAAAAAAAGAAGATAATAATAAGGGGTGCTCTTATGCCGAAATGTGAAGCTTATCTATATTACATACCACCAATTCCTTTCAGCTCAGTGAAACAGTGCAATAGAAGTGCTCCTGCAAAATTTCGTGACTACTATGACTATTAAAACGCACCCGAAGCAGTCTCGAAGTGGTGCGGCACCTTCTGGCATTTATGGCGTAACAACATTGCGAACCCCGTGCGGATTGTGGTTGTCATGTGTAGTCTGACTTGAAAATTTAACAACAATCACTTCTGCTGCAATGTTTAATCAGAGAAAATGGAGGGAAGAACAGGCTTAGAATGTGTTTTAAGTGTTGATTTGACGATCTCCGTTGAAACTGCGTGCAAGTTTGTTATTTCTAGGTGTAACACTTTATGCCAGAGCCCACATAAATGAACATGGTCTGCCAACCGTAAGGGCTTTTTTCTTTTCACTGTGATTTTTCAAGGGTAGTTGTATTTGAGGTGGAATAGCGAAAAACCGGAATCCGTTGAGGTGCAATCCTTTTAGCTTCTTGTGTAGGCTACTGGAAATAAATTTGATAGAAACAAACACAATTTATGGGTGTAATAACCGCCCTTTTCATCAAGCTATCTTAAAGCCTACCTTTCTGCATTATTCCTGATTTCCACCATGACTAATACGATAGAAAAGCTTCAAAAACTGTGTTCACTAAACACAGCAAATCTGCTAAAATGTTTATTTTGCCACATTTTTCCCCACGGCTCTTTCGAAAAAGAAGCTAAGAGAACAGTGCTTTCTAGCATTACTTGTCACTTGTCATAACTCGGCCGATTCCCTAACTGCATCTAATCTCGTCTGTATCAGGGAGGGTGCCAATTTGGATACTGTTTGTCACATGATCTTGATCAAATCGATTACCAATGGCATCAACAACCACAATGAAGCTAATCATTCTGTCGATCCGTATGCGAAAAACGCCAACGGAATTAATAAACCACATTAATAGCAATGAATTGACACTTTTTGTCGACGAAAATGTATTTAAAAAGAAAATGATGGGATATTGTCGTTCGCATTTTTTTAACCTTTTTCTATGTTGAGGAATACAATTTTACCAAAGTTAAAGCGGTATATTACCTACTCTATTTTACCTGATCCTGGCCTTTATGCTGAATATCTAAGTAGGCATATAAGTAGAACTCTGACTGTTATTCGGAAAGTTATTATATACATGGGAAGGTACAGGTAAGCAATTTAATTCGCGCATACCGTACGAAATATTTTCATGACCATTAAGGACATATGCTAGCCTGGGTCCAGGCAGTAATAATTTAAAAATTACTCCATATTACGCGCTCCTAACTGGGGTCTGCTGTTGATCTTTGGCTCTATTATTGCTACCGTTATTATAACCGCCTGGGGACATTCAAAGATCTCCCTATGATTATCTTTTGCGCCAATAATCTTATTATAGACTTGTTTATCGCGTGACGTCACAATGTTGATATCGATGGATTCGCGCATTTTACGACTATTTCAAGTACAACCGGGGTGATTTCATGTACGAGTGACTTTTCCGACCGGTCGGTGCCATCAAAAATACATTAAGACCTTCTAACTATCCTCCAATGTCATTGTAAATAACCTGTTTGAGATTCTATTAATATATTTTCAAAGATGGCTCACAAGCAGGAAGTAATCAAACCGAGGCTATTGAAATTTTTATATCTTTTTTTTAGAAACCGATAGCAGCGACACCTACGTTACCCCACTGTGAGATGGGGTAGACTAGATGTCGCTGTGATCGGTTTTCGAATGTCCCAAGGCCGTCATTTTTGACAAAGCAACGTCTAAATGATAGAAAAAGAAATAATTAACCGACTGGAACCCAGCTAAACATATGCCGAAGGCAGCCTCGTGCGATGCCGAGGATAAAAATATAATTTTAATTTATGTAGATGATGTTGACCTGGGTCAGGTTAAATGAAGTAAGCAATACTTCCGGCGATAAAATGTACCGTGTAAGTACATATCAACTATCGTAATACAGTAAAGAGTTTTAATCACCTTATTGTATTTTTTTTTATTTCCCTTTTATAATAAAACTCACTAAATACCCCGATCTTCACACAATTACTACCCCATGAGGTCTCCCCTAAAAATAAACACATTGCAGAGCGGAAAGTAATTTGATGATTGACTTAATACGAGTATGTCCCTTTCGCTAAGGACTAAATTTATTCGACTCTTCTCGAGATCTAAAAGTATAGTTACGTTACTTTTAAAGCTGATTCTGTTCAAAGATTAACCCTACGTAGCGGACGGTGTAGATCTAAGATCAGACTGCACGTTTTGTGCAGTCTGATCTTGATTTATGCGGCCCGCAAAAGCTACCCTGGCCGACTCTGACAGTGAAAATGTTATTAAAACTCTTTCAGAGCCAACTATGTAACATCGACACCTATCGATTGCTGAAAATACTAATATCCACTGAAACTCAGAAAGTTTTTCATCTTTTATGATTGACTAAATAAGCGGACTGTATAGATCAAAATCAGACTGCACGTTCTGTGCAGTCTGATCTCGATCTATGCCGTCCGCCAAGACCTATGCTGTCACCTTGTACGCTGAAAGGGATTTACAAGGTGACAGCAACAGTCAAACGACTAGTCTACCTCATGATTCAGTCGGTTGTTAGATGAAATGAGCCATGCTCTGTGAAAACGGGGCTTAATGCATCTGCTTAAAGTATCGAGTAACCTAAGTAACCTAATGGTCGTTTGGGGCAACTAATGGTCGTTTACTTTTGCCAACACATTATTTAAATGCATAGTTACTTACCTTAAAGTTGATTAAATCCATTACAGAAAAAAGTCGAATGTCTATCGCAGTGACATTATCGTGTTCATTCACCAATCTGCTCGTTTTACCAAGGTTTTAGTGACGTCACTTCTCGGTGACGTCAGTTTTCATTGAACTGTGTTACTCAGAAAGGAAATTCTCTTTCGTCAGCGTACTGAATTCGGGAGACCATAAAACAGGGAAATTTCGCTGAAAACACGTTGGAATTGAAAAACTTTGCGGTATAATAAATTCGTTGTACGTTAAGGTGGCAGGGGACTTGGAAACTTGTTCACGGCTGTGGCGAATCATGTCGCCCCGAGCCGAAGGTAAGGTAGGTGGCGACATGATTCGCCACAGCCTTGAACATCAACACAAGGCGGGGGGGGGGGTGGGAATCATGCGTGTCTCAATGGGGTAGGACTTCTAACCTTGAGGCCCCGTGTTCAATTCTCACTCGAAGCATCGCCTTTTTTTGTGAGATTGTCTTTGGGCAAGACACTTCCGAGCCATTGAAACTAAGGTTATACATAAATAAGTGAGCTATCGCCGAGAGATGACTGAAATACTGTTGGAAAAGATGTTAATTAAGAAATAATCTTCTTTCCATCGTGGTTTATCGTTCACTAAACCACTGTTGTGAGTTATAAGGCACAATAAATAATCCACGAGGGCGATAGCCCGAGTGGTTTATTCATTGCGCCTCATAACTCACAACGTGGTTTATTGAACGATAAACCATGATAAAAAGATTATTTCGATTCTAACATGAACAACTCTTAATGATAGGAAAACAAGTACTTCGAGTAAAAACGTGGATGCAGATTATATTCCATTGAAACAACTTACTTACTTACTTTATACAGAATGACGTCACTCTATACAGAATGACGTCACTCTATATAGAATAACGTAGATTTTACCACGCTTTCGTTGCACTGACTTTATAGAGCCGAATTCACGTGTCATGATAGAATCTACAATTTAATTCTATCAAGATTTCATACTAAGCCACGCTCTGGCAAAAGGGGGTTTAAAACATTTCTGTGATGCAAGCAAGTCATCGTATAATGCTCGAACTATAAAATATATTTGAGCCATACTCTGGCAAAAGGGGGCTTAATGCGTCTCCGTTATACATGATACAAGTCCAAGTCATCACATAATTATGGATCCATGAGCCACTTTTTTAATTAGCCGACTTAATCATGAGGTAGACTGGTCCTTTAACAAACAGAAAACTGGCCAGTAGCGAAAAGTTTTTTACGACTAGTCTACCTCATTATTCAGTCGGTTGTTAGATGAAATGAGCCGTGCTCTGTGAAAACGGGGCTTAATGCATCTACTAAAAGTATCGACCCATGTCAGCTTGCGCAGTCTGCGCTGGCAGACCTGGGCCGAAACTTTTCGCTACTGGTCAGTTTTCTGTTTGTCAAAGGACCAGTCTACCGAGTGCTTCGAGTGAGAATTGGACACGGGGTCTCAAGGTTAGAAGTCCTACCCCATTGAGACACGCATGATTTCCCCCCCCCACCTTGTGTTGATGTTCAAGGCTGTGGCGAATCATGTCGCTGTGGCGAATCATGTCGCCACCTACCTTGCCTTCGGCTCGGGGCGACATGATTCGCCACAGCCATGAACAAGTTTCCAAGTCCCCTGCCACCTTAACGTACAACGAATTTATTATACAGCAAAGTTTTTCAATTCCAACGTGTTTTCAGCGAAATTTCCCTGTTTTATGGTCTCCTGAATTCAGTACGCTGACGAAAGAGAATTTCCTTTCTGAGTATCACAATTCAATGAAAACCGAGAAGTGACGTCATTAAAACCTTGGTTAAACGAGCAGATTGGTGAATGAACACGATAATGTCACTGCGATAGACATTCGACTTTTTTTCTTTTATGGATATGAACAACTTTAAGGTAAGTAATTATGCATTTAAATAATGTGTTGGCAAAAGTAATCGACCATTAGTTGCCCCAAACGACCATTAGGTTATCATTTCAGCGTTACAATGTATGAGTTTCGACACTTCACAATTTGCTTACCTGATGAAGGGATGGCTCGTTCTAACCCCGTGTATTTGTTTAAAGATGCCCATCTACAGCCGGTGAGCAAAAACGCTGTTAAATTTCAAACAATTTAGAATGGTACAGAAATCAGTCCTTTGTGTAAACATGGATAGATTACTGACATATATGGTGTAACTGACAAAAGAAACACGGAGATTTGTATTAGAAACCGAACATTGGTCAGAAGAAAACTGGCTGACGATCGAAGCTGTAAACAATGGCGGTGCGTCACGGAAATTTATCGTTGGTTTCCGCCTAGAATCGGATACGGTGTAATTTGCATATAGGCCGCGACCTCCGTCTGAAAATCGAGGCTGCAACAGAGAAGCCTTTGTTTACCTCATAATACGAAGGGCGAAAGTCAAATATAGTCACGTGACAGAATGCATGATCATCATACGAATCTACCCGAGTGTATAACGGATATATCGGAAATCTTCGATTCAAAAACCGGAAACGACGAGTCTGTTTACATGGAAGACTGCAACTCAGCGAAATGCATTTTCTATCGACAGTCATCTAAGCAACCTTGCAACCGTCAGGCGCAATATTTGGCTTGAAGATATAAGAATGACTATAGTTTGATAAAATAAAGACAAAATGGGTTAAAACTGGCTGAAAATGAGTATAAGGGCCTCTTTAAGAATGACAACAAACAATAGTATATGTAACTATTTCCATTTATTTAAAAAAATAATCCATTCTTTCTACTTTAATGACAACCATCAAGGGAAACTAGCTATAATATAGTGCAGGCTACTCAGTATATTTGTTTGTGGGCAGCTCCTATCGATCGATGCCGCCATTTTAGATGTTGTGTTGAAAGTATAGTCATGTATACGGGGCTCCCGGAAGGGAAACTGCTGTCACGTGGATTTTGCTAGCGTAGACTGCATGAATATATGCTCGGGGCATATGATCCAATCAGATTATGAGAAATTTCCTCTGCAGTACAATAAAGGAATAAGGAGAATAAAGAAGATTTCTCTTCGTTCGGACGAAGCTAAAGCGGATCGCTTAAATTGTGGAAACAGGCCCTTTCTTTGCATAGCTAAATATGATGGATTTTGACCTACTTCTTGGTACTGATAAACTCGAATGAATAAACAGTCATTTGCCATTGGTCAAACATGTGGACATGTTGAATCTGTAGGCTTCCCGCAGGCCTGTTTCCTAGTAAACTCATGGTGTCACATCTTTGCGAACTTCATTCGAGTAGTAATAGTCGAAAGTGGTTCCGTTTAAAAATGTCACAGCAAGCTCCCTTAAAGGGTAGAAAAAATAGTGGGAAAGGAAGAAAATGATACTTACTAGCATTTTCTCCCTTTCTCACAAGGTCTCCAAAAGCTTTCTTCACCAAGGTCGTTAAAACGCTGGAATTTGTGGTAAAGAGTTAAAACACAAGAGTGCTCACTAACTTCTCTACTCTTTAACAAACAACGAAAGTGTAGACCTGCCCATATTCAAGGCGTTTGCAGACGACAATTAAAATGTTCCTAAAGCGATAGGATTTGACTTTGAAAACTATAAAAGATTGTGATAAATGGAGAAAAAGTTGCTTATCAGCATTTTCTCCCTTTTCCATTTCGTTTCCCATAACGTTTTCAAAAGCATTTTCTTTTTTTCGGGTCGCTAAAAAAGGGAATGTTAGGTGAAGGGTGAACAACGGCAGGCTGTGGTAAGAATTAAATTACGGATGGTGAAAAATGGTTTGAACATGGGAAAAAAGAACTTTCAAAATAAAGCCAATTATGGTCTGTATTCACCAACCAGTCTCAAGAACGTTCTCAGTCTTATTCTCCATCATTTTTTAAATTTGAAAGTAACACAGCTTCTGATTGGCTTAACCAATTGGTTTGGCTATTCAGAAGTCACGTTAATTTCACTTTTTGAAACTGAAGAATAAGAGAAAGAATCTCAGGAATAATTGGTGAATATTGACCCAGAACTATAAATCGACACAAAAGTATGGAGAACTTTCAATGGTCACCGACCTTTCTTAAGAACTTTCTCAGTCTTATTCTCCAGCATTTTTTTAAATTTGAAAGTAACACAGCATCTGATTGGCTAAACCAATCGGTTTAGCCAATCAGAAGTTGCGTTACTTTCACTTTTTGAAACTGAAGAATAAGAGAAAGAATCTTAGGAATAATTGGTGAATATTGACCCAGAACTATAAATCGACACAAAAGTATGGAGAACTTTCAATAGTCACCGACCTTTCTTAAAAACTTTCTCAGTCTTATTCTTATTCTCCAGCATTTTTTAAATTTGAAAGTAACACAGCATCTTATTAAGTTTTATGCCGTAAATCTAATATCTTGTTAAACACCAATACAAAGACCTATATGCATATTTTTTGCGATCATATGAAAACTGTTAGGTTACAGCAAGTAAAAATGGGCATCTTTCTGGCATATAGATAACTGGACAGTCGGTTTACAATAGATAGTTCCGTTAATTTTCATTTTATCAGATATGACGTAACCGTACTGGTTTGAATACGAATCCACGTAATCGACGCCCGCAACTGACCATATGACATTCGCAGAGGTCGTTATCAAACTCAGGCGCGAAATCTAAAAATATCTCAATAGGCAATGTAGCCCATTAAGGAAATATTAATGAAAAATATTTTTCTTACTTTTTTCTCTTTTCTATACTAATGATTTGCCCGACTATTGTCTCACTTTATTCATTGATATATCATTTTTAAGTCTGATGAGATTATAAAAACCTGAAAAGCTCCCTTTAAAATAAACAAAACAAAAGAAAACAATACAAAAAAACCCCACAAAATAACCTAACACTCACACAATCGGATCGAAAAGCGTTCGTGCTTGGCCCGATGGTGGAGTCGGTAGCGCACAGGACTTGAGACCATGAGTCCTCTGGTTCGAATTCCCAGCTTGCCGAATTTCTTAGTGATCGTCATTGCTACAGGATTCATTCATCTTCCACCGATGAAATTTGTTTCTACGATGGTTATGTGGGAAAGCAGCTTGTCACTTAGGAAGAATATTGTGCGAAGTGATGATAAAAGAAACTCGAAATAAGCATGGACAGGTACACTGGTCGCTGCGATATAGCTGAAATAACTTTGAAAACGACGTCGGACACTATACAAACAAGCAAACGAAAAGTTTCACTGTTTTCACATGAAAACCACACTTTTCTCTTCTTTTTACATGCCAAACAAGAAATGTCGAAATTTTTATATTGTATCTGAACTGAAAAGAATTGTGGAAGGCTTTTCTTCCACAAAAAGAACAAAAAGTTACAATTGTCAAAAAACAAACAAACAAAAAAGTCAAATCAGTACGCCGTGTCCGGTGTTTTATTGCGGTGTATGTCCGAGTTTTATGTGTTTATCCAATTGGACCGCTATGGAGAATGCATTATGAAAGGCTTTTCATAGAAAAACATTACATTTGTCAAATAAAAGGAGACGAACACGCAAAAAACGTCAAATCCGTACGCCGTTTTCGGCGCTTTATTGTGGTATATGTCCTAGTTTTACGAATTTATCCAATCGGACAGCTTCTAGTCTCTTTAGATTGAGTTCTTTTACAAAGTCGTCAACTGAAAGCGCACTGAGAATCTCACCGTCCACACAGTTCTCTTGAAAGGCTTCCACGTGGTGTCCTAGATTCAGTTTCTTGAGTGCATTGCCCACCTCAGCAATCGTCATATGTGCAATACCGGTGAATTTTTCTTCATTTTCTCCATTTTCTTCTTTACTTTCTGTTGAAGTTGTTGTCCTTGTGCATAACTGTTCTTCGATTGGATTTATCCGAGTTCTCGGCTGTTTTACTGGTGCTGTCGTAGCTTTGGGCTGTTTAGGCTGTTTGGGCTGTCCATCTCGGGTTAGAGAAGGCAGAAAATGAACTTCTCTAACCTCAACGTAATCCATGTCTTCCTGTAGCTTTTCCGATAGGCTGGATGTGTCAGGTTTTTCACTGCTAATAAAAAGCAACTGCGGTTAGGGGTTGTACACATCAGCTTTGAACTTGCCATTAGGGTAAATATTCACTTATTGTTCTTATTCTAAATTTCTAGACTAGCGATCGGATTGGCTAAGACGGAAAGTCTCAGCCAATTAGATCCCTAGTCTGGAACTTCAAAACTAGAACTGAATTCAAAAGGGTTGGTAATAAATTCTCAGGACTTTCAGCACAAACACTGCAGTCACTTATTAGTAACTGGCAACTGGCACATCTGGATTTTTTTTTATTAAAAAAAAAAAAAAAAAAAAACCTGACCTTAGCTATAAAAACGGCGTTAAACTCTAAAACGAAAGAACAAAGAACAATAAAGATTCAAGGAAGGGTAGTGTCAAAAATCTCAGTTTGCAAGTATTGCCATCAGATTTTTATGATAAAAAACAAATGTTGACAAAATGATAATAATAATAATGATAATAATGATAATAAGACAAATACATGCGGCAGTCGTTGAAAAAAAAAAAGCAAACAAACAAACAAGAAAAAAAAAAAAAAAACAACAACAACATTATTGTAAAAAGATGGAAAATTTTACTCAAAAAGAAGTTTGAATAAAATTTCAAAATAATTTGTCGAAAATTATTATCTATCATTATATAAGTAAGATTTTCGTGAAAAAAGAAAACATTTAAGTTTACAGAAACTGAATGAGCCTTACTCTGGCAAAAAAATTTAATACATCTCCATGATGCATGATGCCAAGCATGGACGAAGTATATGTCCAAAAAAGTTGCATATAATGTTTTTGTTTTGTATCATAAGATGATAATATTAGCCGCACTGTCACGATCGTCAATCTTGACACTTAATTTCATACAGAAATCAGCAATGGGTGTGACTACGGAGCTTTGACCAAATACGGCACACCTTGTTTATACCAAACATGTGTAACATCAGAAAATTCGAAATGGCTGTCTTACATTGAAAACAAGAGTACTTATGTGATAAGAAAATCCAATCATGACAGAGTTTAAAGAAGTCCGTTGACTCAGACACGCACTCATGTATTTTAGCCGTGCTTTGCAAAAAATTATCAACCCATTTCAATCAGCAGAGTCTGCGCAGGCAGACATGAGTCGAAACATTTTACTATTGGTAACTTTTCTGCATGTACAAGGACGTTCAGCTTTCAGACTCAATCGTTTGCTAGACAGAATTAATTTTGTTAATCTTTAATCATATAATACTTTGACTGGTGTCATGCATCACCGAGATGCATTTAACTCCTTTTTTTACAAATGATTTTTATCAATTCTTTTTTTTTTTCGAGCAAGGATTTAAACTCAGAAGCCCCTTTTTTACCAGCCCTGCCGTTACCACTAAACTAGCCGGGCTTTTTATTAAAGCAAGAGTTGATATATACCTTACATCGGGTTCGGCTTCAGGAACAGAATATATACCGTCACCTAATTCATATTCATTCTCTTGGGTGACAATTTGTTGTGGCCTGACCACTGCTCTTTCAATTTTGGTATTCTCATACCCATCTTTACGACTACTCTCTTGCTGGTGTACTTTCAGAACATCAGGAGATTTCAGCGCAGGTCTTTCCGGCGGTTTAAGATCGGATTCACTGGGTTTATCTTTTGCTTTCGCATCACTTTTAACCTTCAACTTTAATTCAGCCATGAATTTATTTGTGCTTTGTGAATCGTTGATTGAACCAGAAAGCTGTTTCTTGGTCGATCCTCTTGGTGGTAGTTTTGGGCACTCTTGGCGACAAATTACGGGTACTTCATAGTCAGTGCCGTCGTCTTCGTCTTCGTCTTCGTCTTCGTGGGGCTTTTGTTTTGGAGGAGCAGAGCCTATAAAGAGATAATAGTACACGCAGTTTGTTTCCTACGATTTTTTTTTACAATGTTTTTATTTATTTTAAATAGTTGTTCGTAAACTACACCAACAAGTGAACCTACCGGATGATTATTCTTACCAGTTCTGCAGGTCATTGACTGCTTTCTCACATAAACAGTAGAAACAAGAAATCGAACAGGTGAGTGGGAAACGAATGCTGTTCCAATGATTATCATCAAAGAGTTGGCTTATCTAAGAATGATTGACAAATCTCACGCTAGATGACCGTGTCAGTGATCAGAATCGACTTTCTTCCTTAATATATAAGATATGTATATAGGATCTGACGTAAGGTGGCATTCAGGATAAAGTTTTATGAAACGAGTCCAGAAAAATGAAAATTAAGCGAACCTCTGGCGCTCCAGAGGCTCGCTAAATTACATTTTTCTAGACTTGTTTAGAAAATATTTATCCCAAAAGCCAACGACCATCAGATAATCTATAATAATATTATCTTACATGTTATGGGTCATAAAATGCAACAGCAAATAAAATCCGATTCACATCTCTGAAAATAGTTTTAAATGACGTAACATAATTTTATTACATCACACAAAGGAGGGCTTGCGATTTGGGTATATCTTTCACCAAAAGATTTAGAGTTTGTTTTCCTCTTTATTCCGCCCGTCTGTATTAGGCTACCTCTTTCAGCGCCAAATATATAAAGACGACCTCTTTTGACAGCTAATTTAGTACAATGCACTGAAACTGAAAAAGATTACCTTAAAGGCTTGACAAGCGGACAGTATAGATCTTCGATCTATACTGTGCAGTCTGATCTTGATCCCTGCTGTCCGCAAAAGACACAGTCTTCGCCTGTAGCACTGAAAGGGTTAAGTAGTTGTGGATCGAAAGATTACCTTTTGATGCTGAACCATGTAAAGGTGGAGGTCTTCTTGGTGGAAGCACAGGGTTTGTTGAGATTTCTTCTGTCGGCAGTGGCGGCAGTGGCGGCAATGGTGGTGAGGCCTCGTTGTGGAAAGTTCGGATTACTCTTAGGGCATCTCCCGGTGCCAAAGTAATCGGAATCGAGGCACCACCGCTGTTGTATGTTCGTTCGCTCATGTTATGCTCAGCAAAATCTGAAACCATAAAACTTATCGTATGTACCATGTATATTTGATGAAATCGCTCTTACTTGGGCATACAACTATCAGATTCGAACTACTGACTATTGACTTTGAAAAAAGTGTCGTGGAAGTTTAGATGTCTAATGTAAGTCATCGGAATTACTGCTTTATTGCCGCCAAAAAAGAATTCTAGTTCACATCATGTAACATTATATTTAAAGACTCAACGACGATAGAAATAGTTTCTACTGTTTTTTTCTTTCAAATAGTTTCTACTTCTTTTTCCTTCTTTCGTCATTAACACGGTGTGATCAGGTCCTTGAAACTATAGGGGTTTCAATTAAAAAAAAAATAAAATACACAACAATAACAGATTTTGCAAACAACAAAATATTCACACACACACACACACACACACACACACACACACACACACACACACACACACACAAATGAAACAAATATGAGAGAATGAAATCATAGTTTTTACAACAACTACAACAACAAGATCTCCAAATAGATCTGTTTCCTTTGCGGTCAACAACAAAAATGACGGTCCTGGATTACATCATAGTAGAATAAACTTTGCTTGCAAGTATCCGAACCATGTACTAACCTTACTATTCTCCATCCTCTCTCCCTCATTTTCTACTTACTCGGATCGCCGTCTTTCGTATTATACTGTTCAGGATGTTCCGATGCTTGTTTATCTAACTTCTTGAGATACCGATCAAATTCCTCCTTACTCCTGTGTTTAAAACCAGTTATAGGCGCAACAGAGTTTTCGTCATTCATAGACAACATGCAGGCCGTAGGGTTCATCTTTAGATCTAGGAAGATAGGTCAAAGGAATACGATGTTTTAACAAAAAACAGTTACGCCTAAACTTGTTTTTTGTTTTTGTTTTTTATTTAAATATTTATTTGTTTACCTTATTATTATCATTATTATTATTTTCTCTTCCCTTTTTTTTTTCTTTCCTTTTCATTTCAAGGCGTTCAAGGCTTTTTATAAGTTTCAGGTTATATTTCATTGGCAAGTGGTCGAAATTTCTGATGAAAAAGATTCTATTACTAACTCAAAAAAGGGGTTAGCAGCATGAAATAAATAGAATGTTCGTTTTTTTCGGTGAAAGATCTCATCACTCATGAAAATATTACCGATGATGTTCACTCGATGAAATAAATTTCGATATTTTACCGAAAAAAAAACCTTATAGATAGATTTCTTGCTCCTAACTCCTCTTTTGTTGGGACTTTCATTAAAATCTAGTTCAATTGTTTTCGGCAAATTCCCCGTTGCGTTTTCCGACTAAATCATTAGGTAAACTGGTTCTTTGACATGCACAAAATTCACCAAAAAAAAAAAAAAAGTTTTGATCCAGTCCTTACCCTCGCCATGAATACAGTTTTGTTTCAGGTATTTCTCTTCATATTGAGATATGAGGAGAAAACGTCCCAAATCTTGAACCGAATACGACGAATTTCCAACCTTGACCTTTCTCTGTCTCTCAGATGGCTCGATCGTTACTAGCAATGGTAGAGCAAATTTTTTCAAGATTTCTTCAATCGTCATAGGCTTGGATTCTGTAATGTAATAGAATAAGTCACACTCTGTGAAAAGGTGGTTCAACGCATCTGCTAATTGTATCTGCGCAAGTCAGCCCGCGCAGTTCGTCTTTGGTATCGATATAATCAAGCACAAGTTCTACGATGTTTGCATGCATTACACCTTGGTATTACTGATAACAAGGACATATTTTCATGCATTAAACCTTGGTATTATAGACAACTAGCATATGTATTCATGCATTAAACCTTGAATTATTGATAACTAGCACATGTTTCATGCATAAATCCTTGGTATTATTGATAACTAGCACATGTTTTCATGCATAAAACCTTGGTATTATTGATGACTAGCACATGTTTTCGTGCATTAAACCTTGGTATTATTGATAACAAGCACATATTTTCATGCATTAAACCTTGGTATTATTGATAACAAGCACATATTTTTATGTATAAAATCTTGGTATTATTGATAACAAGCACATGTTTCATCGATTAAACCTTGGTATTATTGATAACAAGGACATGTTTTCATTGATTAAACCTAGGCATTAATGATAGCAAGGATATGTTTTCATGTATTAAACCTTGGCATTATTGATTAATAAAAAGCACATTTTTTTTTTTTTTTTTTTGATAACAAGCACATTTTATTGGTGCATTAAACCTTTGTATTATTAATAACAAGCACGTGTTTTCATGCAGGAAACCTTAGTATCATTCATGTAAAGCACATGTTTTCATAAATCAAACCTTGTTACTATTAACAACAATCGCGTGTTTTCGTGCATTAAAAGTTAATATAGTTGATAACATGAGCATGTTTTCGTGCATTTAACATTGGTCCAATCAACAAAAAGCACGTGATTTCATGCATTCAACCTTGGTATTATAAATAGCAAGCACATCTCTCTACGCATTTAACTTTAGTATAATTAATAACAAGCACATTTTTCCCACATGTTTTTATTAATTTAACGTTGGTATTAGTTTATAACAAGGGTGACATGTTTCCATGGATTAAAACTTGATATAAAAAATAAGAATTGAAATTTATCACATATTTTTCTTCATTGAACCTTAGTATTAATAAATTAAAAGCACACGCTTCAACAATTTCTTTATTAAAACTCTCCTTCACAGTGTTACGTAAAGTTATCACTGGCTAATTATAGTGGAAATTTTTCGAATTTCGACAAATTAAAAATCATCAACCTACTCCTCCAAATACTTCATCTTGACCCAAGATCTTAATCTATGTTCACTAAAGATTATTTTACAACAAAACTATTTCGAGTATTGTTCTCTCTTGTTTGATTTAACCTTTTCGGCGCCAAATGTATAATCTCGACCTCGTTCGACGGCTGAAAATGAAATCCAAAGAAACACAGAAAGAATGAAATCATACAGATTTGACTAAACTAGCGAACAGCATAGATTTCAGATCAGGCTGCACCTTCTGTGCAGCCTCATCTTTATCTATGCCGTTCACGAAAGTTCCTGTTTTCCGTATAGGGCTTAAAGAGTTAAACTATTTAAACCGTATTATGTAAGCAAATTCCAAACAAAAGCAGGCCTATTGTATTCTTAATTCCTCTTGTAGATAATGTGGACATAATTTCCTCTTTTTCCATAACGGTTTTGTACCCTTTAGTTGAGCCCGATGGCGAGGACGGTAGCGTACAAAACTTAAAACCAGGGGGTTTCTGGTCTAAATTCCCAGCTAGGCCACTATCTTTCCGAGGCTGATGATAGCCATAATGTAATAAATAAAATAATCAGATAGGTATCGAGAAATTTCCCCCAATTTTTTTTTAGATAGATGTTTTTGAGCCAAATGTTAGTTTTATACCAATCAAATGGACTATAACAGTCATTGAGACAGGACTCATTACTCTCTCACCGCTTATCATTGTTTTGATAATGGTTATGTGGAAAAGCTGCAATTGACGTTAAAACAATATTGGCAGAAGTACTGGTACAAGAAACTCCAATAAAGAACAGATACATGTATGTGCACTGGCCGCTGCGATATAACTGAAATGATGTTGAAAACGGCGTTAAACACCATATAAAGAAAGAAAGAATTCAAAGACAAACACCATCATTTCAAAATCAGTCAACCTTAAACCAGACGATGTTTTTTTTTTTTAAACTTACCCGAATTGAAAGCATTTTACCGGTGTCTTTTTGAATGTTGCTCAGATGATGGAATTTATCTTACGAAACGCTCAAAACATTTTTAGAAAAGGAAAATGCTGGTTACCTACATTTTTTTCCTTTTCCCACGATAGTTTTGAATATTTCTCTTTAGAAGCCGAATAATTACCGGATGTTTTACTGAGGGATTAACTCTTTAACAAACAAGAAATTTATGGCTTGTCCACTTTGAAAGCATCTAATGACGACAAATCAAATGAGGCTTAAATGAAGAAAGTTATCTTCGAAAGATAAGAAACGCCCTTGACAATGAGGAAAAAAAACTTGTCTCAACTTTTTTTACCCTTTTCTGCGATGTGTTAAAAAGCTTACCTCTACAAGAACGTGAAATACAAGATTGTGTTTTAATGTGTTGACACATTATCGTCTTCAGCTGAATTTTTATCACATGACTTCCCTTGTTTTCAGTGTAAGACAGCCATTACGAATTTTCCTACCTTACACACTTTTTTGATTTGCAATAAGTGACATAATATGTGGCGTCATTTTATACTTTTTTTTTTAAAATGAGTGACTAAGGTTTATCAATCAAGGTCCCTACATGTTCATGTATGGATTTTGTATTTTCTGACCGGTCATTTGCAAGATATCGTCATGTGATAAGAAGAATCTGATTTTTGGTTGTTTTGGATAAAATGCTAATAAATCCGACGATAAAAAGAGTTATTAAGCTCCCCAGGGCTCGCTTTTCGACGTACCAAATTAAGTTTTATTTTGAATGCAATCTCATTTCAGATTCTATATGAGCTATGCTCTGTGAAAAGGGGGCTTAATGCATCTGCAAAAAGTACCAGTGCATGTCTGCCTGCGATGACTGTGCAGGCTGACATGGGTCGATTTTTTTCCTTCTTTTAAATATTCTGCATATTCAAATACCATTCTGCCTTATGACTGAGTTGAATATTAGACAAATGGATTTCATAGTTCAATAATCATGTTAGAAATTGGTATTATGCATCACGGAGATGCATTAAAACCTATTTTGCCAGAGCACAGCTCAAACTTTATTTCAAGTGCAAAGTTAAATGAGATTCTACATGTCTTCCAATGCTGTCATAAATTGCATGTAAATAAATGTTAAGAGGTATTTACGATTTTTTCGACTCTGGATCACGCGGTAAAGTAAACCTGTTCTCACAGGAATGGTAACATATCGGTAGTCTCCTCTTGTGGCATCGTTTTCTGTCATACAAATTATTCGAGGCTGCGCCGTGTGACAATGAACTCGAAGAACCTGCAAACACACAAACAAAAAAACTTACCAGTGAGTATTGAAAGATACGTCTTTACAAACAGAGAGAAAAAAAGCTGTTAAAACTTCATAGTGTGTAGAATGCTTCGGATATTGATCAACCGTGTAAACATAAATATGGTATACGGGATAAAGAAAATCAAAGGACTTGTTTTCGATTTAAAACCGGAAATGACAACAGTGCTTCTTTTGACGACCTCCCAAAAAATGAGATGCTTTTCTTCCGCTCGTAATCTGTGCAACCTTGCCACCGGCTGGGGCAATATTTGGCATGAAGATAAAAGAATGATTAAGCTTTCATAAAAAAAAAAGATAAAATGGGTTAAAAAAAAAATGGCTAAAAACGAGTAAAGATGTGTCTTTAACTCTTTTCCACGCGACAAAGACGTTGACTTGTCTGAATTGAAAGCATATGCAGACTACAATTTAAATTTTGGCTCAAATGATTTTTCTTCGATAGGGTAGAAAACATTATTGGCAAAGGGTAAAATGCTTGTTACCAGCATTTCCACAATGCTTTCAAATAGTTTCTTCGTAAACTGTCGTTAAAAGTCGGAATTGTGAAATAAACAGTTCAGGTTTCACACCAAAGCTCTTTTGCTACATGGAAAATAGGGTGAAAGTCACTATTTTTTGCTTCATGGAAAATACGGTGAAAGTCGTTATCTTTTGCTACATGGAAAATAGGGTGAAAATAACTGTCATTTGCAACATGGAAAATAAGGCGAAAATCGCCATCTTTTGCAGCATATGAAATAGAGTGAAAGTCACCATCTTTTGCTACATGAAAAATAGGGTAAAAGTCACCATCTTTCACCTGCAATTGTACTGTTATTGGCAAACAAAGAACTTTGTTGTTTGCTTCTATCAAATATATGTCATGTTACCTGCAGAAAAAGTTAAAAATAGCACCTAAACTTGTGTTGCTTTTCTTCTAGTTCATCTCAAACAGTGCTACTTTGAAAACATTTAAAAAGACCATTCTGGTTGGGCAAAGGTACAAATTAGTTCCACAAGCAATTACAAACATGCCTGCAATTAAAAAGGGAAAAGAAAAATCTACACCCATTCAGTTTTTCGATTTTCTCTGATAAAACAGAGTCGCAGAGGGGCTTGGAGTCAAGTTACCCAATAGGACTACTTTTGACGACTACGGACTGGAATACATGTCACATAACAATCAAACAAACAAGCAAACAAACCTGATAGCAATCATAGCTGTCGAAGCGGGTGAGACCATAAATACCATCTATGATAATAGCTAACATGGGCAATCTGTCCTTGTAGGTCTCGAAAAATTGGGACACTGGAAGGGCTTTCTCCTCGTCGTACAGAAAGTGCTCAGCAGTAGTCCTGGAATAAAGAATCTTCACAGGTAGATATGTCTTTTAATTATCCTCGATGAAACAGCTTTATGCAATAGATTTGCAATAATTCAGTCTATTTTACTTAGTAGAACTGTCCATTCTTTTCACTGGTGGTAAAGCGTTGAGTTTAACCATAAGCATTGTAAAATGTTAAAATTTGATAAATACTCAATTCAGTATTAGTATAATAGAAAGCTGAATCGTCCCCGTCATTTAACAAGAGTTTGGCGTATGTGAAGGATAAAAGTAAGCAAAATCTGTGTACATGTAGCGAATTATTTTGTTTAATTTCTGCCAAGCAAGTGGGGGACATTAAACCCATTTTGGTTTCTTTAGGAAGTAGTACCGGCGGGAAGTTCACACTATTCCTAGACTAGTCTATTGGTCTATTGCCATCGAGATTGACCAATATTCAAATGTAAACAAAAAAAAAACATAGTCTCCAAATACTACCCCAGAGAAAATAGTTCTTTTCTAGAAATCTGATTCGCCTAAATGTTGATATGAACCAAAAATCTCTACCACTCAAGTTGTACGATGTCTACTTACGAATTCATAGACAGAACAAGATGTCATCGATAAGACACAAGTTTGCCAATATGTTGATGAGGTCTTTACTTATACCAACGCAACTTTTTTTTATTCTTATATTTTTCTCTGATGCCTTGTCAAGCTATGAGTTTGTCCAGCCGATAAGAATTGGGAAAACATTGAAAGTTCATGTAACAGGGTAACCTATTTAGTAAGCATTCAAATGCCAAATAATCAAACTAATCTTTATTTGCTTTAGATAACAACCATAATTTTTTCATGGCAATTACTTTTTTGACAAGTAAATGGCTGTGAGCGGTAGGCAAAGTCATTAGAGCGTAGCAGGTCGAACCTAAAATCCCGTTTGGACCGGGCCAAACCGGATCAGACTTAATAAACTGGATTGGACTGAATTGCACTTAATAAACGGATTTTACTATTTTTCTTCAATCTTGTACCGATCAACCCAGTTTTATCTGTACTACATGTATGACTGCATAATTCAACATTCGCCAGTCTGTTAGTACTTTTATACTTTGATTAGAATGTATCAGAATTAACGATGACTACATCCACCAGGCGAGTACAGTGTTACTTGCAAGCCTGTCTAAAAACAGAATAGAACAACATATTTTTTTGTTCATATATTACAGTCTCAGTCTCACCATACTCTGTTTCCGTTACGCTTTATCTTTGAACAGAGTGCTGTTTGGCTTGCAAAATCTCGTTCTGGTGAATAATGTGAATGATCAATAAAGCATTGGTTCTGCTAATGGCATCTTTGGACAAATGAAATCACAGTTTACTAGTCACTTGTACAAAAGGAATTTTCCGGTTCAAATTAGGTAACAAGATGCAAAAAGTATAGTAATTGTTTTATGGATATAGCTTTCTATACAAGCCAGATAGCTAAGTCTGTGAGGTACAAGAATTGAGACCAATTTCTTTTTAATGATTGATGACGGTCACAAGTCACGGTGTCGTAAAGAGCAATTTCACCTTTTGCCACGCAGTTTTCAATTTTTGGTCTGCTGCAAGAATATAGATTCGTCTGCAGGATTAGATTTGTAAAGCACGTGCTTGATATCTATACACAAACACATACTTCCTGTTGGCAATTGTTTGACGAATTCGTATCTGAATGTGCGCCCCTTAAAGTCCTGACCCTTTACCAGACGACAAAATTTTGAAATGGTCCGAATTGAAAGCTTTAGCAGACGACAAGTTAAATATGACAAAGTGATGTACTCTTTTTCAGAATGGGTAGGAAACATTGTGGAGAAAGGAGACAATGCGGGTAACCAATCTCCTAAAAACCTTCAAGATTGTTCATGGTCGTTGAAACACAGGGTTGTTTAATGAAAGGTTTACCAAACGACAAAATTAACGACTTTTCCAAATCCAAAGCATTTACAGACGACAAGTTTTAAAAAATATGGCTTGAACGGTGAAAATTGTATTTGAAAAGGTAGAAAACATTTTGGGAAAAGGAGAAAATGCTGGTTACCAGCATTTTCTCCTTTTCCCAAAATATTTTCAAAAGCCTTCTTCCTCAAGGTCGGTAACAGCCGGGATTGTGTGGTAAAGGGTTTACGTAGCCTATTCGGATTTTCATACTCAAGAGAAAAACTTAAAAATGTTCTATCGAAGAATTAACCGTCGAGCTGCTAAGAGCGATTAACTGGCCTTTTACGGACTGTGTAGATTAAGATCAGACCGCACGGAACATGCGGTCTGATCTTGGATATCTACGCTATACGCTTAGGAGGTATTTCCACCCCATTACTTTGAGATAGCCAAATTTAGGATTTTTACAATCGGCTTGAAAGTTTCATTTAAGTTCTGTTAGCAAATTTAAGTTTAATTCACATCATACATATGGTGTTTAACACCGTTTTCAACATTATTTCAGTTATATCGCGGCGTCCAGTACACCAGTTCATGCTCTCCTACAGTTTCTTAAATCAGTACTCCGCAATTTTTTTTTTTTTTTTTTTAAGCCAGTGAGCCACTGGCTGCTTTCCTACACAAATGAACAGCGGTGAGAGAGGAATGGATCCTGTCGCAATGACTATCATCAATCCTGGGAAAGAAATTGGCCAAGCCGGGCATCGAATCAGCGATTCCCTGTTCTCAAAGTCCTATTACTGAAATAATGTTGAAAACGGCGTTAAACACCATACAATCGTATCGCCATTTTGGATGTTCTGTTGAAAGTATAGTTATGTATACGGGGCTCCCGAGAGGGAACGTGGATTTTGCTGGTGTACAGGAATATCTGTTCGGGGCATATTACCCAATCAGATCGCGATAAATTTCCTTGAAGAATAATGATAATTCTTTCTTGGTGTCAAGGACAGACCTCGTTGCAGCGATAGCATAGCGCTGACTTCGAAAGCCGATACCATGGGAACGTTCCATGGTTCGTTTGTTAGTTTGGCGTTTGACGGCACGCCGTGTTCGAGATTCCGGCCATTGCTCCCTTTCGTTTCTTTTATCGGTGCTTCGTACAACATTCTTTCCAAGACACTGGCTGCTTTAGCACGTATACGTCGTCGACAAATTTTCAGTGGTGCGAGAGTTAAGAAACCTTTAGCAAAAATCTTTCATGAATCCCTTGAGGGAAATATAGCCGAGCTTGAAATCAACTTTACAACAGACGGATTTAAAACTTTGATTATTATCGACTGAGCAATGTGGGTAGGGAAGGTTCAAACCAGACTGATTGATTGGATGATGTCAAACGCTGTTTCAACATTATTTCAGTTGTGTCGCCGCGGTCAGTGCACCTATCGATGGATATTCTTTTTACCATTTCTTCGCACACTATTCTTCCTAAGCCACTGGCTGCTATCCCACATAACCATAATCGAGACAATGATCAGTGTCGATTGAGGAATGAATCCTTTTGCAATGACTATCATCAATCCTCGTAAAGAAATTTGCCGAGCTGTGGATTCGAACAGTAGACCCCCTGTTCTCAGGTTCTTAACGGAAACTCCATCTTTATTTTATCATTTTCGGTAGTTTATCGAGAAATAACGGTGGAATATTGTTCGATATATAAAGATTACGATCAGTGAAAAATACCGATTTCATTTTCTAACACCAGTTGAAGGCGGGAACAACAGTAGTTCCAACGCACTAGTTACGTACGTAAACAGCGCCCGCCATTCAAACTGATGGAAATATGACTTGATTTACCCTACAATTCTCGCACTTTACTGTACTGGATTTTGATGTAAGTCCCCCCACCCCCACAAAAAAAAGGGATTAGAAGCATGAAAGAAACTGATTTTTTTTTTTTTCAGTGCAAGATATAGAGCATATTTCTTTTTTT
The DNA here is from genome assembly GCA_946811185.2 of Hippopus hippopus. NCBI lineage: Eukaryota > Metazoa > Mollusca > Bivalvia > Cardiida > Cardiidae > Hippopus > Hippopus hippopus. The sequence goes on along the minus strand of OX328113.1, from coordinate 8,667,496 downwards.
CGGTGAAAGATCGAAATATATTTCAGCAAGTGAAAATCATCGGTAATATTTTCACGAGTGGTGCGCAGCCACGGGTGAAAATATTATCGATGATATTTACTCATTGAAGTAAATTTCGATCTTTCACAGAAAAAAAAAATCTATTTATTTCATGCTTTTAACCCTTTTTTGGGCAACTTACATCAAAATCAAGTACAGTTCTTTTCGGTTATTCCCCGTGGCGTACCCCCCCCCCCTTGCATAGCAACGTATTACAATACTACCTCGAGCGCGAGAAATGTTGGGTAAATTATGTCATATTTCCATCTGGTTGAGAGGCAAACGCATTTTACCTAGGAAACTAGTGCGCGGGAACAACAGTTTACGCCTTCAATAGAAGAGTTAGCATATAAAAATCGGTATTTTCCACTGGTCGAAACCATGAAATATCGAAAAATATTTCACCGTTATTTCTCGACAACCTACCTGAAAGCATGAAATAATTTTTGATCTTTCACCGAAAAAATAAAACAGATATCCTCTATATATTTACTTTGATCAGATGTGATGTCATGGTACTTTTTTTTTAATACGGGCGAACAGTATTGACGCATATGCGTGGAAAGGGATGGGAGAAGGGTGCCCGTATAAAAGAAGTATTCTAAATTTGTAGACTTGCCACCTGATTGGCTGAGATGTTCTGTCTCGGCCAATGAAATTTCGTGTCTTGCAAAGTGAGATCAGATTGATATCAAGAAATACCCATGGCCGAATGCAGCCCTAAATCCTCATCTTAAATTGATTGATTAATTGATTGATTAGCACTTTATTGGGTAATACGAGGCCACCGGCCCATAATAAAGTGCATACAATACAAACATTACAAATATGAATCTGTGTCAAAAAACTTTTTTTATGGCTTTTATGGCATACCCGATTTCGAATTTTCTTTTTTTTTTTTATCTTTCAATGGTTTTACATTAACATGTGTAGAACTACTTTTAAATTGTTCACCACAATCAGTGTATGAGAAGGAGAAATTGCTCACACCGAGCAATCACTCCTTCCCACACAGAGGAATCCTTATACCAAAAACATCTCTTCCATTTGGACAATCCAAAAATGGAATATATAAAACGGCAGAATCACCTATATCAAACAGTCTCTTATACACTGTAAACAAAAAATATCAGTACCCTTAACACAATGTATACAATACCAACATACACAAATAGGAAACCCCCTTTACCAAAATCTTAGACATTTCTTTTTATATAAGTATATTTCAAAACTACCTGGTTTGTATTTTATTTTTGTTTTCCTTCTTTGTTTTTATGTTCTTACATAAACGAGTGTCGATCTATATTTACCAAATGCATCATAATCATTGTATGAGAAGGAGAATTCGCTCACACCTAGCAATCACTCCCTCCCACACAAAGTAATCCTCATACCAAAAGCATTACATGATAACATTAAACATTAAATGATACACGGCAAAGACAGCCAGCCAGCCCAGCAGATAGACAGGTTGACGACACAAAGGTTAGACAGGAAGATTTTAGAGGGGACAGAGAGACTGGGAGGGGAAGACAGCGATTGAGGACGGAGAGAGGCAGACACAGGGAGGCAGACAGAGTGGCAGAAAGACAGATTGATTGATTGATTGTATGGTGTTTAACGCCGTTTTCAACATTATTTCAGTTACATCGCGGCGGCCAGTGCACCTATCCATGCTTTCCTGGAGTCTTTTTTACCAGTACTCGGCACAAATTTCTCCCCAAGCCACTGGCTGCTTTCCAACATAACTATCGTCGAGACAATGGTCAGCAGTGGGAGAGGAATGAATCCTGTCGCAATGACTATCGCCAATCCTCGAAAAGAAATTGGCCGAGCCAGGGATCGAACCCACGACCCCCTGTTCTCAAGTCCTGCACGCTACCGACTGAGCTATCGGGGCTCGAAGGCAAAAAGACAGGCAGAGAGACAGATAGACAGACTGAGACTGTGGACGAGAGAGAGAGAGAGAGAGAGAGAGAGAGAAAGTAAAAACAAGACCTTTTTTAATGCGCTACTGGAAAACAGTGAAATGAAAATGAGAAGTTGCTTGCTAAAAGTAACGATTCAATGTCTTTTGGTATGATAAGCTGTAGAGAGTTTCTAAACGAACGTAAATAAGAGGGTTGAACGGGAAGTTCGTAGACTGTTGCTGGGGTATAAAAACTTAAAGCTGTGATCGTGTATTTCATGCCAATTTCTTTCCGAGGATCGACGATAGTCATTGCCACAGGATTCATTCCTCACTAACCGCTGACCATTGTTTCGACAATAGTTATGTGGGTAAGCAGCCAGTGACTTGGAAAGAATATTGTGCGGAGTACTGGTAAAAGAATAAATGAAAGCCCAGGAAAGCATGGATAGGTGCACTGGCTGCTGTGATATGACTGAAATAATGTTGAAAACGGCGTTAAACATCATATAATCAATCAATTAATCGTGTATTTCATGTAAATTTTTAAACGTTGATATGTTTTTTCCTACGATGTCTCTCTGTGTCTGTCTGTCTGTCCCCCTCTCTCTCTCTCTAACCCACACACACATATACACATGTCATACTAACTATAATATAATTCAGTGAAATAATCTCTCCGTGCATACATTCAAAACTGAGAAAAGGTAATAATAAACAAAGAATAAACAAAGAATAACAACATTGTTAGTAACAATATACACTTACCTCGGTTTTCCACCGTAAGCCATGTTTACATTCATATAACGCAATTTTTAACCACCATGTATCAACGCATGCGTTATCAATAACCATAAATGGTCTATGTATGATCTAACCAGTCCGTTTCGAATTTTTTATAAGTTTTACTCCTTTACATAACAACCCATTTCCATCATTAGGAAGACGGTTTTGAAAACGTCGTGGAAAATGACAAATTACTGGTTACCAATTATTTTTTCGTTTATCAACAACGTTTTCTACCCACTCACAGAAAAGTCATATTCTTCTTCAAGTAGCATTTATAATTATCGTCGGCGTATATTTTAAATTTGGACAAGTTTAAATTTTGTCGTCTGCTGGAGTGTGTATCCTTAGTGTATTTTCCGTTCAATATTTTTGCTTCCTGGTATAAAATTTACCCCTTCGCCCCCATGACAAAATTTGAGAATGCTTCGATTAAAAACACTTGCAGACGACATGCTAAGTATAGTACAAATAAGAGGATTTGCCTATGAAAGGTTAGAAAAACATAGTGGAAAAAGGAGAAAATGCTGGTAACCAGCATTTTCTCCTTTTCCCTCAATGTTTTTCAAGGCTTTCTCCGTCAGGGTCGTTATGACCCAGGATTTGTGTGATAAAATGTGAATAATTTATCATTTTCGAGCAATACTAAACAATTTCCTGATAGACGCATCTCCATGACGCATTATACCAAGAGAATCATCATTTAGCCATGGATCCTTAAAATCAATTTTGTCTAAAAACCGACTGAATCATAAGATAGACTGGTCCTCAGATAGTAGAAAATTGACCTATAGATAGCAAAAAGTTTCGATCCAGGTCAGCCAACATTTTCTTCTTTTCCACAACGTTTAAAAAAGTCTTTTTCGGGGTCATCAAATTTAGGATTGTTTTGTTAAAAGATTAGATCTAAATACTTGATTTCTATGCCCCGCAGTTGCCCGCAATGTTTTCGAAAATTGTCTTTCTCAGGGTCATTAAAACGCAGAATTGTTTGGTTTAAAGGCGTTTCAGCGAGTTATTTCTAGCGCAGAGAATTTCGTGAAATTTGACACAGAAACACTTCAAAGTATGTTCTTTCAATATGCGAAGAGATAATCAGACGTTGCCTGATGAACCAAAAAGTTCTGAGCCCACGAAGAACATAACCCTTTTTTCAAATTACACAAAAACCCAATTATTGCAGCATACGTCAGAATTTTGTGATTAAAATCTGTAATTTCAGTCAAATCATGTTCTCTGTCTTTTAAATTCATAGTGAAACAATGGATCCTCTGACTTTGATGAGAAATTAACAGAAATTTCAAATTAATGATACGCTATCTATGTTCCAATAAAACCCTTAGCCCACAAAATTGCTTATTTTATCATAGAAAATCAGGACATGATTTGACCCTTAAAAAAATCTAGCGCAAACATTTTTCTCAGAAATATACATGACACAAAACACCCAAGATTTCAAATTACTTAGTAAGATGTATTATTTCTAGCACTAAATCATGTTTTTTTCACAATACAGATTGTACTCTGTCAACCCTTTCCTTGATATAGTCTCGATTTAACATTGGTATGGGACGGCTTTCGAAAACATTTAGGTAAAAGGGGTAATTGTTCATTACAAGCAATTGTTCCTTTCCCCACAACCTTTTCTGCACAAACGGTTCTTTTAATCTCATTTAAACCGTGTTTAATTTGTCGTCTGCAGCTTCTTTCAATTTTGAAGTTCCAATTTAATTCATTTAGGAAAGGGTTAATACCAAATACATATGGTATATTTTAAAACATATGAAAGAATTTATGAGTCAACGTTTGATGATATCTGGAACCAAAAAAAAAGCTTCATTTCTATTATTCAGTGTTTACGCACTATGTCCTAAATGTATTCACTTCAGTTTCCTTATCTTTCTTGTCAACCCTTTTGATAACCGAATGAGTTTTAGCGGACAGTGTAGATAAAGATTAGACTGCACAGAACGTGAAGTCTAATCTTGATCTAAACTGTTCGATTGTGGTTCTATTTATTCCGGCAAAAAGAAAATGAACCGATGATATTTTGGCTTTTTCGCTATTGACTGGAAATTTTCGTTTAATAGACTTAGCAGATTAATCCCTTTCCCAAACGAGTCTGTGTTTTAACGACCTTGAGGAAGACGGCTGTTAAAAACATTGCGGTAAGAGGAGAAAATCGCTAGTAACCAGCATATTCTTCTTTTCCCACAACTTTTTTCTACCGTATTTGAAAAAAAGATACTATAACTTAACTTTACTCTCATTCAATTTGCAGTCTGCACATGCTTTCAATTTGAAAATATCTAAAATTTCGTCGATTGGTATAGTGTGTCAGGATTAACAAACACGAGCAAACAAAATCAAGGATGAAAAGAAAAAAACGCAAATGATTCATAGACAGAGACAGATTTTAAATTAGATAAATAAGGAAATTTCAGTTTCTGTTTTATCTTATTAGCATTTCAATTGGGGGAGAGCAATCATGTGGTTACCGAATTTTCTGCGTAGAATACGTGATCAAAATAATCTTTTGGCAATTTATTAAATCACAGCCCAGTTCTTATGAAAGACAGCTTGCGCTGTAATGACATTGAAGTACTGTATGTTAAAAACTATGTAAAACCTAACTGAAATATACAAACCAATCTGCTAGATTTGTAGACATTGGCTGCAACTTCGCTGTTGCACACACGCAAATATATGTCATTGTTATCTGCTCTTAAACTAGTATTAGTGCTATAAAACTATTCAATGAGCAATTATAGTCATAAAAATAAAATATGTATTAAAACTCTCGTGTAGCTAACCCGAGTACGAAGCGCTAAAGGTAAACTTTTTTGATCATGCTTTGTCCGTCGTCTGTCGTGCGTCGTCCGTCATGCGCCTTGCAGACGTTAACAATTACCTTGTTTACGCTCTAGAGGCCACATTTTCACTCCAAATACGTATGGGCTAGAAAACGAGTGCCGTGGTATATGGGAAATATATACGAGCGTTAGCGAGTGTATATTTCCATATACCACGGCACGAGATTTTCTATCTAACTTAGACCACGTGACTATTTATTCATGCTTTTTATGTCATATATATTCATGTGTTTAGAACTTACTATGTGTCTAACTATTAGATTTTGACAAAACTTCTATGTAATATTTTATTACAAAAAACACAGAATGTTATTGACAAATATTTTTTTTTTTTTTTTATTATTATTATTATTTTCAATACTCATGCTATTTCAGACGAGTTCAAAATGGATTACGACGGGTGAAAAAGTAGGTCACCGGGAAAATCTCAGCTTGTGTGCACTCTAGAGGCGACATAGTAAGTCCTATACCTATGGACACTGGTCGGAATATTTGTCATGATGATAATTATGTCGGATAAATCAGGTGATATAACTTTACAAAAGTAGGCCACTGAGACAAATCTTAGATAAAGTCTATGCACTGCTGATGTCTCATTTTCAGTCAAATTCTCATAAAAGTTGGGCTGTATGTCAACTAATGTAGCACAAACAAGTTTCTATTGAAAAAATACTTTTATACTTTTATAAGAATATATTTTGTATGTGTTTTTACTCATCACAACCAGGATCTCTTCAGCTTTATGCGTCCGAGATCATTTAACTCAGGTGAGCGCATTAAGACCATTAGCCCTCTCATTTTAATATATCGACCAACTGCTTTTATCAAGATAGGGGGGAGGGAACACAAAATATTTCAAGGTCCTATTAGTCAAAATTAGATCTATTTGGAAATTTACCACACAATACCTAGTGTTAACGACTCTGAGGTAGAGGCCTTCTGAAAAATTCAACCCTGTCAAAGACCTTCAAATTATGTGTTCCACTTCTACATTGTAGATTTGTCTTCGGAGAAGCTTTGAAAGTTTGAAAGAGTCTACAATTTGTGGTTTTGATAAAGGGCTACACACCCCTGTTACACCGTTTAATCAAGAGAAAAAATGTAATGACGTGTCTTAGATGTGTTCCTGATGTTAATTAGGTGATTTCTGTTGAATCTGGATGAAATTGTGTTATTTCTTGGGTAACCATTTTGACCGCTAAAGAAACGGGGTTTATAGAGCATGGCTAAGATATTATTTCACAGACACTTTCAGTGCAGCTATAGATTTGGCAACGAACGATCAACAGAGTGTGACACACTGCTACTTTCACCTTATTATCATTGTTAAAAAAATGAGTAGTTAGAAACCAGAATTAGATGTGATGTAATTCTGTTGTTACCTCTCTTTCAGCAGAATTGGTACCGTAAAGATAATTTCGAACAAGAGAGAGAGAGAGAGAGAGAGAGAGAGAGAGAGAGAGAGAGAGAGAGAGAGAGAGAGAGAGAGAGAGAGAGAGAGAGAGAGAGAGAGAGGCAGGCAGGCAGAGGCTCTGTTCTGGTGTCAAACTACTGTGTTTTTGCCACATTGAAAATAGAATAAAATTTATCATAATTGCAGCTTCTCAGAATGCTTGATGGCAAACCTATGGCTTCTCCGTCTGTATCTCTCAAAAGTACACTAATAGGCCTTCAAACAATGAGAACAAAATACCAGGTCAACCGATTGCGTTTTTCACTGAATCTCAACCAACTCAAGCACCCTAGAGGAACCCCTGTTCACGGCCATAACCCAAAGGGTTTTTTTTTTTAATACAAAAAAATCCAGTCAATATACAAAAAAAAAAAAAATAATAATAATAATAATAAGTGGTGCCCTTATGCCGAAATGTGAAGCAAATCGATATTACATACCACCAATTCCTTTAAGCTCAGCAGTGAAACAGTGCAATAGAAGTGCTCCTGCAAAATTTCGTGACTACTATGACTATTAAAACGCACCCGAAGCAGTCTCGCAGTGGTGCGGCACCTTCTGGAATTTATGGCGTAACAACATTGCGAGCCACTTGCGGATTGTGGTTGTCATATGTAGTCCGACTTGAAAATTTAACGACAATCACTTCTGCTGCAATGTTTAATCAGAGAAAATGGAGAGAAGAAAAGGCTTAGAATGTGTTTTGGATGTTGATTTGACGATCTCTGTTGAAACTTCGTGCAAGTCTGTTATTTCTAGGGGAAACACTTTATGCCAGAGCCCACATAAAGGAAATGGTCTGCCAACCGTAAGAGCTTTTTTCTTTTCACTGTGATTTTTCAAGGGTAGTTGTATTTGGGGTGGAATAGCGAAAAAACGGAATCCGTTGAGGTGCAATCCTTTTAGCTTCTTGTGTAGGCTACTGGGAATAAATTTGATAGAAACAAACACAATTTATGGGTGTAATAACCACCCTTTTCATCAAGCTATCTTAAAGCCTACCTTTCTGCATTATTTCTGATTTCCACCATGGCCAATACGATAGAAAGGCTACGAAAACTGTGTTCACTAAACACAGCAAATCTGCTAAAATGTTTATTTCGCCACTCGATTTTTCACCACGGCTCTTTCGAAACAGAAGCTAAGAGAACAGCGCTTAATAGCATTACTTGTCACTTGTCATAACTCGGCCGATTCCCTAACTGCTTCTAGTCTCGTCTGTATCAGGGAGGGTGCCAATTTGAATACTGTTTGTCACATGATCTTGATAAAATCGATTATCAATGGCATCAACAACCACAATGAAGCTAATCATTCTGTCGATCCGTATGCGAAAAACGCCAACGGAATTAATATACCACATTAATAGAAATGAATTGACACTTTTTGTCAACGAAAATGTATTTAAAAAGATTTTGATGGAATATTGTCGTTCGCATTTTTTTAACCTTTTTCTATGTTGAGGAATACAATTTTACCAAAATTAAAGCGGTATATTACCTACTTCATTTTACCTGATCCTGACCTTAATGCTGAATATCTAAGTAGGCATATAAATAGAACTCTGACTGTTATTCGGAACGTTATTATATACATGGGAAAGTACAGGAAAGCAATTTAATATGGGCATACCGTACGAAATATTTTCATGACCATTCGGGACATATGCTAGCATGGGCCCAGACGGTAATAATTTAAAAATTACTCCATATCACGCGCTCCTAAATGGGGTCTGCTGTTGATCTTTGGCTCTATCTATTATTGCTACCGTTATTATTACCGCCTGGGGACATTCAAAGGTCTCCCCATGATTATCTTTTGCGCCGATAATCTTATTATCAATTCAAGTTTTTAATTGCATCACTGTTTCATACTTACTAATTTATCATTGCTTATCACTTTTCGTTCTCTACCTTGTAGCTTTATGATTCTATAAGATTATGTTCCGATATATTTCTATATATACTGTATTGTTGCCGGCAATATCTGTATGTATGTTGCTACTCGGGTCTAAAGACCTTCTGGATATGGAAATGAATAAAACTTGAAACTTGAAAACTTATTATAGACTTGTTTATCGCGTGACGTCACAATATCGATAACGATGGATTCACGCAGTTTTCGACTAATTCAAGTACAACCGGGGTGATTTCATATGCGAGTGACTTTTCTGACCATTCGGTGCCATCAGAAATACATTAAGACCTTCTAACTACCCCCAAAAGTCAATGTAAATAACCTGTTTGGGATTTTGTTAATATATTTTCAAAGATGGCTCAAGAGCAGGAAGTAATGAAACCGAGGCTATTGGAATTTTGGTATCTTTTTTTAGAAACCGATAGCAGCGACATCTACTTTACCCCACTTTGAGATGGGGTAAAGTAGATGTCGCTGCGATCGGGTTTTGAATGTCCCCAGGCTGTCATTTTTGACAACTCAAACGTCCAAATGATAGAAATAGAGTTTATTTCATCAGCTTGTGGTTAATATGGAAAAATATTTGCCGAAAAACGAGTTATTTTCGCGGACCTTTCCCTTTTGAGCAGGGATCGTATATACACAGGGATAGGCAACGCAACTGGAGTTAAGACCAATTATCGATTTTTCACTGACTTACCTGTACCGTTGTCGTTCCTTGCGAGTCATTATCTTCCTTTCAGATGATATAATTTCTTGCCGATTCCGGCAATTTTTACATCCGCCAAAGAAGCGTTTAATATGGAATGTCTTTCAGTTGTTTATGTCAATGTTTTTCTATTATTGTTTGTTTTCAGTTAAAGTGTTATTTTTTTATATGGAAAATTTAAAGTATCGACTAATAGGTCATGTTGTCAGTCTTGATTTAACACGAATTATGAGTGGAGATCAAAACGGCCCGGTGCCAAAACGACCCATTACCGAAACAACCCTCTTTTTCGTAGTAACTTAAAATATTTTAACATGTCTGCAGTGGATCTATGGCCAACAATTCGGAAAAAGCAGACATCGCCTGTTGAAGGATTAAGTCCGTCCAACGTTTTGGAAGTGGGCTGCTTTTGGCCATTCCCTATATTTTACATGATCACAAGTGGGATGTATCAAGTTGTGTATCTGTCAAGACACATTTAGTGTCCTCTTCTTTTTCATAGACAATAGGCATCATTGAAATTGAACATTAATTTTCTGATTTTCTTCTCCAGATGTTTCAATTTGGTCAAGTCAAAAGCTTGTCATGTTACCAGGAATGAAAAGCATTTCACTTGTATGTAGTACAATGTATTAGATCTATTAATAGCTATTTACCCATTTTTCAATAGCAACTACAAAAAGGGCATATAAAACCAGAAAAGTGCCTTCACTGCCCATTAAATAGACCTTCCAGTACATTTTCAGTTCAGCTTGCAGCTACTCTTAAATCAATGTAATTGACAGAAAAAAAAAGGAGAATTTTCTGAAATGCAAAATGGAAAGCAATAGGTGAACTTTCTGGAAAATTATGCTGGTGAAGTGTGAGCACCTGTCTGCAACAAAATGCTAGCCTCACACATGTACCTGTTTTCAGCATTTTTACCAGCAATATTTAATACCATGCGAAAAAAAAACCAAATTGTTTGAATCTACTTTCATTTGTCGTCTGCTAATACTTTCAATTTGGGATTCCAAAGGCACCAAAAAAATTGTTCTTTGGTAAAAAAGTAGTCAATAGCAGAATTACTAGAAAAAAAAAGACATATCTGCAATTATCCCTTTGCCACACAACCCTGAGTTTTATTGACCAAGAGAAAGAAGCCTTTTGGAAACATTGCGAGAAAAGGAGAAAATGCTTGTTACCAACATTTTCTCCTTTTTCCCCAATGCTTTCTATTATATCAACAACAAATTCCATAATTTGAGCCACATTTTAATTGTTGTCGGTAATGGGTTGTGACAAGCAATTTTTCCTTCTTCAACAATGGTTTTTTTATTCTGTGTTAGAGAACTTAAGCTTGTCTACTAACTTTGAATGCTTTGATTTTGGACCAATTTGAAAACAGTATAAGTTGTTTAAGACTCTGTACAAATTTGACTTTTCACTCCTCATACAATGGACAGCGTTGGAAAACATTCGTTAAAGATCAGTTGCAGCCAGAGATCAATTCTTTTCAAAATGATTTCTGTGCTATTTAAAAAATTGTGTTTTTGTCTTTGTAATATATGGAATATGGATAGTTGCATTGTTTGCTGTGATACAATTGCAAAATGTTGAAAGCAACCAACCTGAACACTTTGCCAGATAACACAAGTTTAGACTTGTCTGATTTGGAATTATTTGCAGACAAGAAATAAAATGTGTCACTTGTGTCTTTGCTGAGAAAATGAGAACATGCTTGCCAACATTTTCTTCTTTTCCCACAATATTTTCAGATGTGTAAATATTTCCCATGGTAGTAGTGATAACTTAGCATTCAGGAATGGCATTTGTCACAGATTATGAGATAACTCCTTACTTCAAGTGGCTTTTTAGGCTGTAGATACTGAATGCACTGTGTTGTTTGAAGAAACCAAAAGTATTTCAAATTCAATACATGTACATGTACTTCTAGTGTTTTATTACAATAGTGTGAGTAGTGGGAAACCAACATCATGATTCTCAGAGAATTTTGCACTACACAGATATATACTTCTCTCCTCAAAAAATATGTTTATCAGGAAACGCAACATGCAGCTTTTGAAGACTGTTGTGCAAATTCAAAAAACAAATGGATAAGTATAATGGTTGCTATGATACAACTGAAAATGTTGTGAAACACTGCGAATTAAGCAATTAAAAGGTTCCATCCTTAACTTTTTGCCAGATTACAAAATTTTGGACATGTCTAATTTGAAAGCATTTGCAGACTACAAATGAAATGCGAGTGAAATGAGGAGACTTGTTTTTCCTGAGGAAATGAGAAAATGTGACATGTACTTACCGGTGGTTTCTTCTTTTTTCGCAATGTTTTCGGAAGTATGGATATTCCCCAGGTTAGTGAAAACTTAGGATTCAGGAATACTAGCACTTGTCACAGATAATTAAATATTTAACTCCATACTTCTAATGGCTTATTGAGCTATACATACTAAATATACTTTGGTGGTAGAAGAAGCTCACAGCTTTCATATTCAAATACATGTAAATTCACTGTAGCATTTTTCTTGCAGGTTTGTACAGTTCACAGCTGATTTGGCCTGTATTAGTCCAAGTTTTCAAGCCCAGCTTCAGTTTTATACTGGCACACTTTATGCAAAATTACAAAACCATCTTCAATGTCATTTTTCTGTTCACAGGATGCATCACAACAGCATGTTGACAGCTCTTGAAACCATGTTTTGAAGTGTTTGTACTGTCACAATATATATTTGGAAAAAAATAGAGAACCAATTGAATTTCAGTTTTTTCTTTTTTACAAAAAGTAACATTTTAATTCTTCAGTTACGTTGTTAAATATGGTTTTATTTTCACATGGTTAGGTTATAATGAGAATTTGTTCAGGATATCGCCAACTATTACAGATCCAATCATTTTTGACAAATGTGTGGTACTACGCTTCCACCTTTACTGAAATAACCCCTTTTTAGGCTGCACTTTTCTTTACCTAGGATTCAATTAACAGCTTAGATTTGATTTTAATGCAAAACGATATACTTACTGCCTATAAATATGGTAATATCTGAACATAATTACATCTAAAAATGAAATCAGAATGCGAAAACTATCACTAGGGTCTCGACATATTAGGCCGCCATCTTGCAAAAAAGACCGAAAATAGCCTAGTTCTGAGCCAAAAATTATCTAACCTAGGATTACAAAGTCAGTAGGATTTGACTTTAAATCAAAATGAAATACTTACTGTTTATAAATATGCCAATATCTGAACGCATTTATTTCTAAAAATGAATTTAGAAAGTTACAACTTTCAGTAGGGTACCGCCAAATTCACCGCGTTGGTCCGCCATTTTGTGATGTAATTCCGAAAATAGCCCAGTTTTGAGCCCACAATCCAAAATCAGTACGAAATTGGCTTTAATAGAAGGAGATGTACTCTATCTCGTGATTTTTACCAACATGTTGCTATTTGGACGCTACTTTATGTACTTAAAATTGATTTCTATTGCACATCACCAACTCCTCTTTTAGTCGAACATCCGCTTCGAGGCAAACATGATTAGGCCATGAATTTTAAACGCCAAGATGCGCATAAAAACAAAATCTACGATATAATAATTGATGTTACAGATATTCTAAACATGTAAAGATTCGGAAACTTACCTGTTTAGAAGGACATATGCCAGAACCACGCAAAACGTTGATTAGAAAGTGACCGTCGTATGCCGAAATGTGTGATGGCCGCCGTTTTTTCCTTTGCGGTCTTTTCGAAGGAAGTCAGTGAATAACCGGAAGTTATACCGCGTTGCCTATCCCTGTATATATAGGATCCCTGCTTTTGAGGCAAATATTTCCCCATATTAACCACAAGCTGATGAAATAAGTTATATATTATATTTCCTCTGATTATTTTATCAACGAATGCCACTTTTAAAACTTAAAAACTTAAAAAACTTAAAAATGTAGTTCCAGATTTTCGGTAGGAGGAAAATATTCACTGTGACGGGGAAATAATTCCCCCCAGCTTAAATTACGACATTTCTTTACCCATAACATTTCTAAAAATAGACACATGAAATATAAAGAAATAATGAACCGTCTGGAACCCAGCTAAACATATGCCGAAGGCAGCCCCGAGCGATGCCGAGGATAAAAATAGAATTTTAATTTATGTAGATGATGTTGACCTGGGTCAGGTTAAATGAAGTAAGCAATACTTCCGGCGATAAAATGTACCGTGTAGGTACATATCACCTATCGTAATACAGTCAAGGGTTTTAATCACCATATTGCGGTTTTTTTTATTGGAAGCCGCTCGAAAGCGGCTTCCAGTAGGAATGTACCTAAACTATTTACCATGTAGATGATCGGTAATTATTCGACTGGTTTTAATTTTTGGAAATTTCCCAATAATGTCGTGTTAGTGTTACAGAATTATTCCACATGACTTTTTCTCAAATATTCAATCAGACCTACATGAACATCAAGTCTGGTTTTCTTGCAATATAAGTTCATTCTCAAATAACAATGAAAATACAGAAAAATAAACTTCCTTTTATTGGCTAGTCCCTCGAACTTTTCCAACTTAAAGGATTCCTTCCTTGTTCCCAAACGAAATTATAATGCTTTCCGTTTATCATAGGCTCTCCCACCTCTAAACGGTTTTCAGGTTTGTCTACTTTTCTGCAAAACAAACTAATGATAATTATGAGATGGAGAGCATCTTAGAATATGATAATCAGAAGCAGTTTTATGTACAAGTGTTTCGTCCAGTTTTAATCTGTAAAGGTAATAGGGCGGTTAACCTTTGATCAAGGTATAGATTGGTTACCTCCCTACACAGTAAGAGCTGACATCAGCTATTTATAGAATAGGCCTACTTGTGAAGAGATAACCCTTTTTCTTCCCTTCGTCGACACTTTAGCCTAATGGAATTTTGTAACATGGACGATCTACCTTATGAGCCCTGTAAAATTTAGCATTTAATGTATTGTGTGTCGAAGCTGTTATGGTCAAACTGTAAGTTCTGTACAGTAAGGTCCTGATCTACAATACCCGTGAAAAATGTATGGATCGTGATGTACGTTGTCCACAAAAAATACCAAAGTGGTGCATAGTGCTCTAAGGGTTGAAACTGTTCGAAAATGACAGAAATAGATCAAGATCAGACAGTACATAAGCCTGTGTAATATTTTTTAAATATTTTATAAGATATTGTAAACGTAAATATTTCTTGTTTCATTTTCCTTACTCGGTATATTAATTTCATTCGGTGTAGTTGAAAGGATAAAGTTATTACCAAACCTATCACTGTGCATATATACAACTTTTTACGTCGCTGCTGGTCAAGGGTTTGAATGGCTCTTGAAGTTTACATCAGAAGTTTTATAGATTTTTACAAGGCATTTGCAGAAAATGGTCCAAACTAATTTTTATTAAACGATATATATAGTAATAGTTACTATGTTGTTTTTGAATATATCCAGATCCTTAAAGACTTAAAAAAATAATTTTGTTTCTTTTTAGTGGTTTGCGCCAACTGTGAAGGCTATGATCAGAAGAATTTTGGAAATACTATGCAAAAGTCTCTAATTCTGGAGTAGAAATGTAAAGATTCACTTTGTTACAAGCAGGCTAACATTCTTTTTGACAAGCAAAATGATAATGTTTTAGAAGAAAGTTGTTGAATATTTTTCTCTTTTTATTTTTGTAAAAAAAATGAAACACAAAGAAAATATCACTAAAAAATTGTAAATACATGTAGATTTACGTGAATAACGATCTAAATATCACTTTGAATAATTCATTACTAACTTACATAATTATGCAGTGTCGCCTTTGATGCCCCTACAGAAGTTTGCTTTTTAAAATCATTTAATAATGAAAAATTCTGTACTTGAATTCATGCGCAATTTCTCCATTTTCAAACTTTGAGTAGAAATTTGAAAATTCCAATGCTTTTACATGTTTTCTCACATACGCATCACCACTTAAAATGATAATGATGATTATGATGATAATAATGGTACAAGATAATTTAAGATTCCTCTCTTAACTTCTGCCTTTTTTATCCTTCATCTTAGTATAATTTGTCATGATCTTCCGTTGGGGGGGGGGAACAGATACAAAAATGTCATCGAAGTTTTTCTAGATAGTCAATATTTCTGAAATTGTCCACAAAGGATTGCGGCTTCTATGATGCCATGCATCATAAATTTGTCTTGTCTCCCTTTTATCAGGGATCTTATATACAGGGATAGGAAACGCGGTATAACTTCCGGTTATTCACTGTCTTCTTTCGAATTGACCGCAAAGGAAAAAACGGCGGCCGTCTTAAATTTTGGCATACGACGGTCACTGTTTTAATCAACGTTTTGCTTGGTTATCCCATACGTCCTTCTCAACAGGTAAGTTTCCGAATATTTACATGCTTAGAATATATGTAACATCAATTTTTTCGGAGATTTTGTTTTATATGCTTATTTTGGCGTTAAAAAATCATGACCTAATCATGTTTGCCCCGTAGGGGATGTTCGGCAGGAGGATTTAGTGATGTGCAAAAGTACTTTTTAAGTACATAAAGTAGCGTCCAAATAGCAACATGTTGGTAAAAATCACGAGATAGAGTACATCTCCTTGTATTAAAGCTAATTTTGTCCTGATTTTCGATTCCTAAGTTAGATAATTAGGGGCTCAAAACTGGGCTATTTTCGGTATTTCATCACAAAATGGCAGACCAATGTGGTGAATTTGGCGGGACCCTAGTGATAGTTATAGCATTCTCAATTTATTTTTAGAAATAAATTTGTTCAGATTTTGACATATTTATAAGCAGTAAGTATTTCCTTTTGTTTTTAAATCAAATCTAGTGATTTTCGATGCCAAGGTTGGATAACTGGGGGCTCAAAAACTTGGCTATTTTCGGTCTTAATTGCAAGATGGCAGCCTAAAAAGGGGTTATTTCAGTAAAAGTGGAAGCGCAGTACCGCACACTAGTCAAAAATGATTGGATCTCTGATAGTTGGCCATATCCTGAACAAATTCCATTATAGTCTAAACATGTGAAAATAAAACCATATTTTGCAACGTAACTGAAGAATTAAAATGTTACGTTTTGTAAAAAGGAGAAATTTGAAATTCAGTTGGTTCTATGCTTTTTTTCCAGATATGTATTGTGAGAGCACAAACACTTCAAAACATGGTTTCAAGAGCTGTCAACATACTGTTGTGATGCATCCTGTGAACAGAAGAATGACATTGAAGATGGTTTTGTAATTCTGCATAAAGTGTGCTAGTATAAAACTGAAGCTGGGCTTGAAAACTTGGAATATTAAAGACCAAATCAGCTGTGAACTGTACAAACCTGCAAGAAAAATGCTACAGTGAAATTAATGTATTTGAATATGAAAGCTGTGAGCTTCATCTACCACCAAAGTATATTTAGTATGTATAGCTCAATAAGCTACTAGAAGTATGGAGTTATTTAATTATCTGTGACAAGTGCTAGTATTCCTGAATCCTAAGTTTTCACTAACCTGGGGAATATCCATACTTCCGAAAACATTGTGAACAAAGAAGAAACTACCGGTAAGTACATGTCACATTTTCTCATTTCCCCAGGAAAAACAAGTCTCCTCATTTCAGTTGCATTTCATTTGTCGTCTGCAAATGCTTTCAAATTAGACATGTCCAAAATTTTGTAATCTGGCAAAAAGTTAAGGATGGAATCTTGCTCAATTTGCAATGTTTCACAACATTTTAGTTGTATCATAGCAGCCATCATACTTATCCATTTGTTTTTTGAATTTGCACCACTGTCTGCACAAGCTGCGTGTTGCTTTTCCTCATCAACATATTTTTTGAGGGAGAGAAGTATGTATCTGTGTTGTGCAAAATTCTCTGAGAATCATGATGTTGGTTTCCCACTACTCACACTATTGTCATAAAACACTAAAAGTACATGTATTAAATTTGACATACTTTTGGTTTCTTCAAACAACACAGTACATTCAGTATCTACAGTCTTATAAGCCACTTGTGGTAAGGAGTTATCTAATAATCTGTGACAGATGCCAGTATTCCTGAATCCTAAGTTTTCACTGCCATGGGAAATATTTACACATCTGAAAACATTGTGGGAAAAGAAGAAAATGTTGGCAAGCATGTTCTCATTTTCTCAGCAAAGACACAAGTGACACATTTCATTTCTTGTCTGCAAATAATTCATAATCAGACAAGTCTCAAATTTTGTTGTCTGGCAGTGTTCCTGAAGGTTGGTTGCTTTCAACATTTTGCAATTGTATCACAGCAAACAATGCAGCTATCCATATTCCATGTATTACTAGAGTTGGGAATGTTTCTACCTGAAAATCTCTGTTGAGGGAGAGAAGTATATTTTGGGCGTTTGTATGACATACACCAGGATTATAATGATAGTTTAATATACCAATAATATCTCATATACACAATACTTTTACCATCATCATTAACTGCAACTTGCCACAGTGAAAAAGTTTTAGGAGATAAAAGTCTACATTCAATGAAAAAAGCATTTGCGGAAGCAACCAACCATTTGCATGTTACATTTTATCGCAAAAAGATTGGTCCTTTTGTCATACTGTTTTCCAAAGATTTCTACAGTGGATTTATGTAAAATCAAATTTATTAGGCATTAAGTTAAAACTTGCTAAAGGAACACATTTTTCAGCACCATTTAATTTTGTAACACACATGAAGCTCAATATTCATGGCTGCCTTGATGTTTTTAGTGAGAAATTTTAAAATATCAATTTCAACATAAACTTTCTGTGTACAGTGTGAATTTTTTTGAAAATTTAAAAAATGAAAAACATTTGAAGGAAAGGCAAAAACATAATATTTTTAATAGCACAGAAATCATTTTGAAAAGAACTGATCACTGGCTGCAACTGGTCTTTTACAAATGTTTTCCAATGCTGTCCACTGTATGAGGAGCGAAAAGTCAAATTTGTACAAAGTCCTACACAACTTATACTGTTTTCAAATTGGTCCAAAATCAAAGCTTTCAAAGTTATTAGATACCTTAAGTTCTCTGACACAGAACAAAAAACCATTATTAAAGAAGGAAAAATTGCTTGTCAAAAGCAACTTTTACTTTGCCACACTGTTAACTCTTTTTGAAACAACACAGAAGAAGACTTGTACAAAGTGAGAGCATTTACAGACAACAATTGAAATGCAACTCAAATTATGGAATTTGTCAATGATATAATTGAAAGCATTTGGGGAAAAGGAGAGAATGTTGGTAACCAGCATTTTCTCCTTTTCCTGCAATGTTTCCAAAAGGCTTCTTTCTCTTGGTCATCAGAACTCGGGGTTGTGTGGCAAAGGGATAATTGCAGATTTGTCTTTTTTTTTCTAATAATTATGCTACTGACTATTTTTTACCAAAGAACAATTTTTTGGGGGCCTTTGGAAACCCCAATTGAAAGTATTAGCAAACGACAACTGAAAGTAGATTCAAACGATTGGTTTTTTTTTTGCATGGTATTGAACATTGCCGATAAAAATGCTGAAAACAGGTACATGTGCTAGGCTAGCATTTTGTTCTTTTCCCACAATATTTTCAAAAAGCTTTAAATATTCCGAAGTCATCAAACACACAAGGTTGTAAGGTACACAGGTTAATTCGAAATGATGCAATTGTGAAGGCCACTGGCGTATGTAATTGATTCCAATGTATAAAAGTAGGAACAGAGTTGCAGACAGGTCCTCACACTTCACCAGCCTACTTTTTCAGAAAGTTCACTAATTCTTTCCATTTTGCAGGAAATTCTCCTTTTTTTCTGTCAAAGACAGTGATTTAAGAGTAGCTGCAAGCTGAACTGAAAATGTACTGGAAGGTCCATTTAATGGGCAGTGAAGGCAATTTTCTGGTTCTATATGCCCTTTGTGTAGTTTGCTATTGAAAAATGGGTACATGTATATAACTATTAACAGATCTCTGTGTTTACCGGCGTAATACATTGTACTACATGCAAGTGAAATGTTTGTCACTCCTGATAACATGAGAAGCTTTTGACCTGACCAAATTGAAACATTTGGAGAAGAAAATCAGAAAATAAATATTTAATTTCAATTATGCGTATTGTCTATAAACAGAAGAGGACACTACTGACAGTAGATGTGTCATGACAGATACACAACTTGATATATCCCACTTGTGATCATGTCAAATACAGGGAGTGGACAAAAGCAGCCCACTTCCGAAACGTTAGACGGACTTAATCCTTCAACAGGCGATGTGTGCTTTTCCCGAATTGTTTGCAATAGATATCCACTGCAGAAATATTAAAATATTTTAAGTTACTACGAAAAAGAGGGTTGTTTCGGTAATGGGGCGTTTTGGCACCGGGCCGTTTTGATCTCCATTCACAATTTACACTTCGTGTGAAATAAAGACTGACAATATGACCTGTATATCTGAAACGCCCAATTAGTCGACACTTTAAATTTTCCAGATAAAAAAATAACACTTTAACTGAAAAAAACAATAATAGAAAAACATTGACATAAACATTTGTCACAGGATGTATTAAATGTGTCGTCATGTTTTTGTTTTTGTATTTGTTAGAATTCACCTTCATATATGTCATTTTTTGTTTCATTCCATTTTGCCTTCCAGGGCCTCATTCCAATCATTCTAAATTATGTAAATAAGGGCCTCATTTTTTCTTTCATGCACGAGTTCCCCGTGCCTGTTTTGTATACGTCCCGGCTCTGCTTACCCACTTCTGCGCAGTCGTTTTTGAACCTTTCAGTTGTCAGGTCATTCTGCTCCTGCGCCTAAGCTATAGTATAGAATTACTTTATTTAGAGAGCCGTTTCGTCTGCATTTCAGCCCAGAACGAGAACCCCGAGTAATACTAGACTCGTGACATTGGTGGCCAGTGTAACGTTTTCGGGCCGGTGAAGGCTTGGCGGCTGTGGCCATTTCTCCACAAGCAGACATCCCTCCCGCTGGTGGTGACCTTTCTCGACCCTACTATCGCCAACATTCGGAACCACTTCTTAGCCATCCGGAAGTTCACGAACTAACGTCAAGACAGTATCCGACAATCGCCGAACATCCGGAAATAGTGCAGCCGATCTGAGCTGAATTAAACTTTGAGCGTATTTATCCCTATTCTCATCTATTCTTATTCAAGTCTGCCCTTGAACTTTAATTGATATCTGGGCATTTCTTTTTAGTCACTTAAAATGAAAAAGTGAATTACTCCTGGGACTTTGACAACTCTGTTTACGCTGGAACAAGCAAGCGTTTAGTGCACACAGACTGAGAATACTTACAGTACCCGTTAGCCTTTGTTTATTTGTGTACACTTTGCAAACACAATTTCCCGTGCTGTTTGTGCTCATGTTTAATTGAAGATCTAGTCGTCTGCGGTGTATTTACAAACTTTAGAAGTTATAATAATTGAAAAAATTTGTTTGAAATTGTCAATTGTATTGTTTGATGTGAATTATTTGGAAACATTGCGACAAAAGCAATATTCACATTAGGGTTCGAGCTCAATTTGAATTCGTTTTGAGACATTGATTAACAAGAGTAACAACTTACTTGTTTGCTACTTGTGTTTGTGGTTTACACTTTTCACTGATCTGTTTTATATTTGAAATCATTGTGAAAAAAGAAGCCTTTTGCAAACTTCTTTTTTTTTTCATATTTTTTTTTCATTTTTTTTTTTTTTTTTTGATAGATGTACATGTTGTGGATAGTTTTTTTTCCCTTAGTACTTGTTTGAAAAAAAAATTTTTTTTTGAGATAGTTTTAACTTTTTCTCACATTTTTCCCTTTATGAATTAATTCAAATAGGAATTGGTGTTGAGAGAAAGATAGGTTAGTTGCCATTCATGTTACTTGTCTTTGTCATGGGTATTGTCTCCACTGATTGGTAACATTTAAGCACAAGATGTTTATGACATAGACTTGGAAGTAGAACTGTTATAGTGCATTTTCAAGTCAGTGTTAAGCTGATGTGATCAAGGTCTTCATATCAACTTTGACAAATGTGTAGTTTTCTTCTATAACTGTAATTTGAATAATGCTTTGAAGAACACTAAATTTTTTTTTTAGCAACAGGTAATGTGTGCTTGCGCTTGAATTGAAACATTGTAGAAAAGGGAGTTGTTTGTGCATCATTGTTTTGGGATTATTTTACTGCAGCACTTTGTGTTAAAATAGTCTGCTTACATGGATGCACTGGCTATACAGGATTAATTTGTGGCATTTTGATTTTGTATGCATGTTTTGTGCTCTTTTCTTACATTTCATTTATTTTTTGCAGATCAATTGTACTTGTCTTTGTTCCATGTTGGTGATGGATCTACTTTACTAACTGAGCACTCACCTTATTGATCATCTTTGCACTGCCTAGTTTGCATAAATCTGCTGGTGAGCTAACACTTTCTCTTACTTAACCCTTCACACTTGTCGTACTTCCTTGCGTTGCCAAGACGTGTTTGTTTAGTGATTTGATGTGATTATACTCAAAACAAATTAGCATCATAGGACAGAGTATAGCAACTTAAAATCATAGTCATTGTCTCACATTCTTGGAAAAAAAAAGTTTAATCAACGCTTTCAGTTCCGGTAGAGGCTCTACGGTAAGACAGTGTGATACATACATTTCTTCTAAAAATTTAGTGATATCACAAGAATGAAATTCTTTTGATATTTTGGAATTCCCTTTATTGGAGCAGTCCGTAACTGAGTTCTTTAACAACTGAAAGTTGATGTCGGCACTGGTGTTTTTGTTGTTGCTGTTGTGTTTGTCACAATTTCATTGCATCATTATCTTAGCTAAGAGCTATACATCTTCCAGTATTTGTTACACACGTTTATTAAGAATGGCTGAAAGGGACATATCCCATAGTTCGGATGAGAATGAACTAGAATATTGCCTTAGAAGGGTAGTCCAGTCAGGGTACAGTATTGAATATACGCCTAGATCCTCAAGACAAGAGTCAAAACATGACCATGTTCAGTTTGGCACTCCAACACCTGTACGTTCAGCCTTGCGTGATTCTGTGCCCCCTCCTATTCTAACACCTGCTGGTCGGGTAGGTGACATGCCTGCGCAAAGAGCAGATATGCAGACGACCCGTTTTGATTTGGCGGCAAGAGAGAGGACTACAGATCAGTCTGCTGCAGACACACGTCCTCAGGGCCAGACCGATTTAGACTCCTATCTACCAAGTAGACCCCCTCCTCCTCTAAATTATGTTACAAGTCAGAAATTCTTTGACCATCCAGTTGGAACTTGTCCTCCGGACCAGACCGATGTAGACTCCCATCTGCCATGTAGACCTCCTCCTCCTCCTAATTATGTTCCAAGTCAGAAATTCTTTGACTATCCATAC
Organism: Hippopus hippopus; assembly: GCA_946811185.2. Taxonomy (NCBI): domain Eukaryota; kingdom Metazoa; phylum Mollusca; class Bivalvia; order Cardiida; family Cardiidae; genus Hippopus; species Hippopus hippopus. The sequence goes on along the minus strand of OX328113.1, from coordinate 8,644,430 downwards.
CGTCGATCTTCAGCTTCTGGTCACAATTACCCTTTATACTCTCAAGACCAGTCCCCTATTTTAGATCAGCCGTCTTATACAACACGGCAGTCTCACCCGCTTAGTCCTTATCAGCAAACCTCTGCTTACGCTTTTCCCCTTGGAACCCAAAGGATTCCAAGGATTTCGCAATTTTCAAGCGAGCAAAGGAAAGAGGACGTTGACTTCGAAGTTTGGAACTACGAAGTTAACTGTTTACTGAGATCCGGGTTGTACTCAGAGTTTGTTTTACTTGAGTCAATAAGATCAAGTTTGCGCGGAAAGGCTCGTTCAGTTCTTTTGTTTCTTGGAGAAAAGGCAACGGTGAGTTCTGTAATGAGTGAAATGCAGGCTATCTATGGTAATGCTGCCAGCTCTGAGAAGTTAAAGGAGCAATTTTATTCTGCATCGCAGAGCGATGGGGAATCTGTTGTTGACTACAGTTTGAGACTTGAGCGCCTACTTAGCTCTCAAATTAATATCTCTCAAGAAGAGAAAAACAAGATGCTTTGCAACAAACTTTGGTCTGGGCTATGCAACAAAGAGTTAAAAAATGCAACCCGGTACAAGTTTGAAGGCACCAAGGAATATTCAGCCTTACGCAGAGAGCTAAGGCAAGTGGAGCTTGATATGGGTAGTACTAAATCAAAGAAACAGATGTCCGTTTCTGTAGAAAACGATTCACTAAAGGGCAAAGTTGATAAACTAATTGAACTTGTCGCCTCATTAACTAGTAGAATTTCCTCCCTGGAAAATAACGTTGAAGCCTTAAAAAAATCTAGGTCTCAGTGGAAGGGTGTCAAAGACAAATGCATCAGGTTCTGTAGGGTCCTCTGCTCCCCAGAAGTCTGTTCAGTCAAACAAACCACTTCCTGCTACCCAGACCCCATCTTCAACCCCTTTAAACCCCTAGGCTCCTCCAGTTCAGGGTCGGATGGAGGTCAGCCGAAAGAAAACGACCCTTCTTCAATCAATCTTGTTGGTTGCTCAAATGAGACTTTTGTTAGCATCAATGGGAATAAGGTGAATGCGTTAATTGATTCTGGTTCCATCGTAACCACTTTATCGGAATTATTTTTCACAAAGCTAAGCCCAACTCCAGAACTTTGCAGTTTGACTGACTTCAGTGTGAAAGGTGCCAATGATGCTTCTGTTCCGTATTCTGGATATGCTGTTCTTTCACTTTCTGTTCCAAACTTTTCATCAGAGACTGCGTCTGTTCCAGTTTTGATTGTGAAGGATACTGATTATTCAGCTTCGGTTCCTCTCATTATTGGTACAAATGTCATTTCATACTTTAAGCAAAATGGTGGCTGGGAAGTCCCTCAGGCTTCTCCCTGGTATCAAGCATTTTCTTCTCTACTGGATGATCGACCTTTTCCAGTTAAGTTGAATGGAAAGAGATCCGTCATACTGAAACCTTCGGAAAGCCGAACCATTTCCGGGTTTGTTAGAGTAACTGGGGATATTTCAGATGGTGTTGTTGAGGACAGCGGTAGGTCGTTCATAACCTGCCCCCGTCTTGTATCAGTAGACACACGAAAAGCTTTTTGCAGGGTACCTGTTCGAGTCTGTAATCTGTCAGTGTCACCGATCACAATAAGTCCCCGTACGGTCATAGGCAATTTACACCAAGTGAACGTTATCAGAGGTGTTGATCCTTTTGAAGAGACGAGTTCAGATTCAGGTTGCAACTCTGAAAAGAGTTTAGAAGAGTTAGGTATTTCTGTTCCCCATGATTCAGATATCCTGGCGGATAGACGTACAGAGGCTGTTGATCTCTTAGAGAAGTGGAAAGGAATTTTTTCATCAGGTTTCACAGACTTAGGCTGTACTTCGTTAGTTGAACATGAGATCAGACTTACTGATCCAAATCCTTTCAAGGATCCTTCCAGGCGCATTCCTCCGGGGATGTTTGAAGAAGTTCGCGAGCATCTTAGAGATATGCTTGCAGCAGGTGCAATTCCGTAATCAAAAAGCCCTTTTTCCAGTAATGTCGTCCTGGTCAGAAAAAAACACAATTCTTTGCGTTTTTGTATAGACTACAGAAAATTGAATAGTCGTACTATTCCAGACGCATACTCCTTACCCAGAATTGACGAAACCATTGATTTTTTATCTGGCTCTTGTATATTTTCTAAACTAGACCTTCGTTCAGGTTATTGGCAAGTGAGCATGAAGGAAGAGGATAAACCTAAGACTGCTTTCTCTGTTGGCCCCCTAGGTTTCTATGAATGTAACCGGATGGCTTTTGGGCTCACTAACGCCCCAGCCACTTTCCAAAGACTAATGGAACGTTGCATGGGCGAATTGCATCTTCGAGATTGCTTAATTTACCTGGACAACATCATTATCTTTTCAAAGGATCTTGATGAGCATTTCCGTAGGCTTGAAGCCGTTTTTAAACGCCTGAATGAAGCTGGATTGAAATTAAAGGGTTCAAAATGTGAGTTCTTTCTTCCTCGAGTCAAATACCTGGGCCATGTGGTAAGTGGTCAGGGAGTAGAAACTGATCCAGAGAAGGTTTCTGCCTTGAAAGAGATTTCTGTCCCGAAGTCTTTGAAAGAACTTCGTAGCTTCCTTGGCTTTGTTGGATATTACCGGCGTTTTGTGCCAAGGTTTGCAAACATTGCAAAACCGTTGACTGATCTCCTTGTTGGTCACTCCACGGGCAAAAAGGTACCAAAGAAAAGTGCTAGTCCATGGATATGGGGTCCAGAGCAACAAAATGCTTTTGATACCCTCATTGAAAAGTTGACCTCACCCCCTGTTCTCGCTTATGCAGATTTCAGGAAACCCTTTATATTGAATGTTGATGTCAGTTCCACTGGTCTCGGAGCGGTGCTATATCAAGAGCAGGATGATGGCCAAGAGAGAGTCATTGCTTACGCCAGTCGTGGTCTTCGTTCTAGTGAACGCAATTATCCCGCCCATAAACTAGAATTTCTAGCTCTGAAGTGGGCAGTAGTTGACAAATTCAGTGATTACCTTTATGGCAACTCTTTCATAGTTCGCACTGATAACAATCCACTCACATATGTTCTTTCATCAGCAAAGCTTGATGCTACATCTCATCGTTGGCTTGCTGCTCTTTCAACTTTCAATTTTGGTCTTAAGTATCGTTCAGGTAAGACCAATATTGATGCCGATTTCCTGTCAAGGAATCCGCCAGAGGAGCATGTGGTGTTTAATGATTGTGTTCAGGCTCTTTTTCACTCTGTCCTTTCTTCTCCAGAAGAAACGCCAGCTTTTGAATGTGTCTCCTTGTCTCAGATTGCAATTCCCCAGGAATCGTCTCCATTTTCAGACGTGAACTGGAAGGTCGAGCAACGTAAAGACAGTACTATTTCCAGAGTTATTGAGCTTGTTACAAGAGGTCATAAGCCTACTAAAAGGCTTACCTGCTTAGAAAGAGAAGAAGTCCGAAAATATCTTCGGGAGTGGCAGAATCTTTACCTTCAAGGTGACATATTGTATAGAAAAACGAAGGTTGGTGGATGTCTGGTTGATCAATTAGCTTTGCCAGAGTCATTTTTTGGTCTTGTTTTAGCAGGTCCTCATGATAGCGTTGGACATCAGGGTATCGAGAGAACTTTGTCCCTGGTAAAGAGTCGTTTCTTTTGGCCTGGAATAGATTCAACTGTTGGGGCCTATGTCAGGAAATGTCCTCGTTGCATTCGACGAAAGACTCCATCTTCTATGAGTGCTGGTTTAGTCCCTATCCATTCAACATACCCCCTTGAGTTAGTGTGTATGGATTTCTTGAGTTTGGAGATGTCGAAAGGTGGTTATGAGAATATATTGGTTATAACCGACCATTACACTCATTTTGCTCAAGCTTTTGCAACAAAAAACCAGACAGCTAGGACCACAGCTAAGGTTCTTTTTGACAATTTCATCTGTCACTATGGGTTTCCCAGTCGTATTCACAGCGACCAGGGTCGCAACTTTGAAAGTTCTGAAATCCAAGAGCTTTGTAAGCTTGGCGGAATTTCAAAGAGTAGAACAACCCCTTATCATCCGCAGGGAAATGGAATGGCTGAGCGTTTTAATTCTACTCTATTAAATATGCTTGGAACGCTCGAGGACAAGTCTAAAGAAAACTGGAAAGCCTTTATCCCTGCCCTGGTTCATGCATATAACTCAACCAAACATGAAACCACTGGTTTTACACCTCATTTTTTGATGTTCGGTAGACATCCTCGGCTGGCCCTTGATTCATTTCTTGGTCTCGACCCTGAGGGATTCAGTGGCACAAAAACGGAATACGCCCGTGACCTTAGGTCCAGACTGAACTTTGCTTACAAGGTCGCAAGTCGGGAGGCCAGAAAACAAGCCAAACGCCACAAAAAGCGTTATAATCTCCGGGTGAGACATTCAAAACTTGAACCTGGTGACCGTGTTTTAGTGCGAAATGTTGGTCTGAAGGGTAAATGTAAATTGGCTGACCGGTGGAGTCAGGAAGTCTACACCGTGGTAGCGCAGCCAAATCCAGAAATTCCTGTGTTTGAGGTTAAAACAGAAGCCACAAATGCACCCTCAAAGCTCTTGCACCGGAACCTTCTTTTACCTTTTATGGGTCTTCCTGTAGAAGAACCCAATCTATCAGGTGATAAGTCCAATTCTCAGCAAATTTCGTTGCCAGTGTCGGATAAGTATGTTATCCCAGCAAGAAGAAAAGGGTCGAATTTAAGGCCAGAGGCCCCACCTTTTGTTCCAAGGCGCACAACTCGGCCTTCTAAACCACCGGCTTGGATGGATGACCGTTGGAAATTTCTATGATTCACATTTTTAAGGCCATTGAAATACTTTCTGTGTTGTAGTTTTTCTTTTTCACTGAAGGTTCAGTGTTATTTTGACTGCCGTACTTTTCTACGTTATGTGGTGAGTACATATATCTTTTGAATCCATTTCTGTCATCTTGAACGTTCACGGCATTTAAGAAAAGGGTTCCTGGAAAAAACATAACCATTTTCAGGAACATTTAAATTCACAATTTTAGGGTTAGTTAAGTTAACGCTAACTACCTGATTGACTTTGTTTTTAATTAAGCAATGTTTCTATGTTTCAACCAATTTTTAAGGATACCTGTTAAATTGCTTATCCATTGTTCCTTACTGTAGAACTGGAGGCGTTGGTCGTAATTGGTGTCAGCCTAAAGCTCCCAATTCCAAGTATTTTCACTTGCCTCGTATGAGGTTTGAAATGTCGGGACGCCATTTTCCCGAGAGGGGAAGCATGTCACAGGATGTATTAAATGTAATGTGTCGTCATGTTTTTGTTTTTGTATTTGTTAGAATTCACCTTCATATACGAGGGGTGATCAAAAAGATCGCTGACCACCTCGTTATTTTGAAAACTACTACACGTAGGATTACAAAAATTTGTATAGATGAGCATTAATTATCTGGTAACTGACTAAAGCTTTCAAATGTCGTCTTATTCAAGTAGGTAAAGTGTGACGTCATTCTCATGACGTCATATACTGCATTAGTGGTCCAAAATGTCGGACGACGTTTTATTTGAGCCGAGAGTAATCATAAAGTTTTACGTCAAACTCGGAAAATATTTATCGGAAATCAAAACCGATTGAGAAACAGTTTAAGGGGACTCTGCACTAAAGAATTCTGATATTCGTACATGGATCGGACCAATTTAGACAAGGGTGCGATACTGTTAAAGATGGCCCTAAATCTGGCTGTCCATCAACATCAATCACAGACAAAATCATAACGTGTGTAGAGTAGCATGCAAAACAAAATCATCGAGATACTGTCAGGAAAATAGCTGACACATACAACATTTCATATAAAAGTGCTCAGAAGATTTTGATTGGGAATCTTGGAATGCCGTGTGTTTGCTTAAGGTGGGTACCTCGGCAACTGACGCCCGAGAAAATGGGGGTTAGGGTCGAAATCTGTTAAGAAATTTCAGAACGCATTAGGATAGAGGGGTCAAACTTTACCCATTGTATTGGAACAAGCGATGAAACATAGGCACACTTTAACGAGACTGAATCTAAACAATAAAGCACTGTATGGAAACATCCAACATCGCCTTCCGCTGGTAAAGCCAACCTCTCTAAGTCACTTGGTAAAGCTATACATCATGTATTTCTGTTCTCCTTTTTTTCCTCTACATCATGTTGTATCTATACATACTGCAGTCAATACTGAGTTTTATGCCAACATTATTCAAATAAATTTCACAAACACCATACGGAAAAAACAGCCTGAAGTCCTGCGGGGTGACGTCACTTTACACTAAGATAACGCCCTAGCTCACAAAGCCGCGCTTGGACAAGAAAGGTTGCAAAAACTAAACATAGAAACACCAACCAATGCCCCTTAGAATTTAGTCCTGACTCCATGTGACATCTGACTAGTTCCTGTTTTGAAAGATTCTCTATGTGGCACGCACTACAAGAGTTGAGAGGAGCTAACCCTCGCTATGACCGGGTCCTTGAGAGTAATGTCACGTGACGCGCTCGCACACGTGTTTCGCACGTGGAAATCAAGAATTAGTAAGTGCATAGAACTCAAAGGAGGTTACTTTCAAAAATAGTAAACACTCCAAGTTGTTTTTTATAATGATATTCCGATACCGGCACTGGTCCACGTTCTTTCTGATCACCCCACGTATGTCATTTTTTGTTTCATTCCATTTTGCCTTCCAGGGCCTCATTCCAATCATTCTAAATTATGTAAATAAGGGCCTCATTTTTTCTTTCATGCACGAGTTCCCCGTGCCTGTTTTATATACGTCCCGGCTCTGCTTACCCACTTCTGCGCAGTCGTTTTTGAACCTTTCAGTTGTCAGGTCATTCTGCTCCTGCGCCTAAGCTATAGCATAGAATTACTTTATTTAGAGAGCCGTTTCGTCTGCATTTCAGCCCAGAACGAGAACCCCGAGTAATACTAGACTCGTGACACATTGAAACGCATTTCATACTAAACGCTTCTTTGGCGGATATAAAAATTGTCGGAATCGGCAAGGAATTATATTATGTGAAAGGAAGATAATAACTCGCAAGGAACGACAACGGATTATTGGACGCCGTACAGGTAAGTCAGTGAAAAATCGATAATTGGTCTTAACTCCAGTTGCGTTGCCTATCCCTGTGTATATACGATCCCTGCTTTTATAATAAAAATCACCAAATACCCTGATCTTCACACAATTACTACCGCATGAAGTCTCCCCTAAAAATAGAATAAACACTTTGCAGAGCGGAAAGTAATTCGATGATTGACTTTATATGTGTACGACCCTTTCGCCACCAACAAAATTGACTTTACTTTTTTCGAAGTCTAAAAGTATATTTATGTTGTGTTTGGAGCTGACTTTGGTCAAAGATTTATCAAATGTAGTAGACGATGTAGATCTAAGATCAGACTGCACCTATGCTGTCACCTTGCGAACTGAAGGGATTTACAAGGTGACAGTGAATAGTTTACACGCAATTTGGTGTCGTGTTCTCATTATTTTGTTTTTGTTTGCACATGAATGTGCTTTTGATTATTTACGTTATTTCTCGGACTTATTTAGGACACTTTGCTTCTGAGATACGGTAACTAAGATTTTTTAAATAACTTTTTCATTCAAGACACTGTGAATTCTTCGACCGCATTCTTTTAGACCTGTCAAAATTGACAGCTTCTGCACACCACAAATTTAATGTGGTTCACTTGATCGAAATTGTCTTTGAAAAGGTAGGAATTATTGTGGGAAAAACAGAAAATGCTGGTTACAAGCATTTAACGTTAGTCCTTTTCTCACAATATTTTCAATAGCCTTCCTCCCCAGGGTCGTTAAAACTCGAGGTTGTTTGGTAAAGGCTTAACGCTTTACTACACAATCCAGTGTGTTAACAAGCCTGGGGCAAAGCCTTACAAAAATGTGGTGTAAAGAAAATCCTCGTAAACAGCTTTTCCTCCCTCCCCCTCCCCCCCCCCCCCGCCCCCCGCCCCCCACAAGCTTTTTTTCCCTATGCTTTCCGGGGCGAATTTCAGTATTTGAGTCACTTTTAATTTTTTGTCTGCGAATGTTTTCACCTTAGGAAAGAATGAATTCTGGTCGTCAAGTAGATTGGTGAATTAAGAAAATTGTTGAAAATTATAATTAAGCTAAGTTCTGTGAAAAAGGGGTGTAATGCATCTGCGAAATGTATCAATCCAGGTCAGTCAGCACGGTCCTCGCAGGCTGACCAGGTTCGAAACCCATCGCTATTGGCCAATTGTCTGCATGTAAAACGACTAGGCTACCTCATGATTCAGTCGGTTGTTAGATGAAATATATTTTATAGTTCTTTTATTATACGATGACTTGCTTGCATCACAGAGATGTTTTAAACCCCCCTTTTGCCAGAGCGTGGCTTAGTATGAAATCTTGATAGAATTATATTGTAGATTAACATCTTTTCCAACAGTATTTCAGTCATCTCTCGGCGATAGCTCACTTATTTATGTATGAGTAAAACCTTGGTTTCAATGGCTCGGAAGTGTCTTGCCCAAAGACACTCTCACAAAAAAAGGCGATGCTTCGAGTGAGGATTGGACACGGGGCCTCAAGGTTACAAGTCCTACCCCCATTGAGACTCGCATGATTCCAACCCTTTCCCCTCCCCCCCCCCCCCCTTGCAATTATGAACGGTTAGTAAATGCGATTCCTAGGTGTACATAAGAGCTGAGTGAAAAAGCTCGGTTATGCACAGGACTCGCGGGCTCAAATCCGATGATAGACCAATTTCTTTACAAGACTGGGTGATATTCATGCAACAGAATTCTTTCTTGTCTCACTTCTGATCGTTGTATCGACGATGGTCATGACTACTTTTCTCACATGCATTAGAGGTGAGAGACGAAAAATCGCTGGAAAGAAAGTTCGCTTCACCCGGGTATCAAACTCACAACCACCAGATCAAGAGTCGGATACGCTGACCACTGAGCTACCCGGCCGGACGTCTTCGGTAATGACACAGATTTTATAAATGTCAAAGTTTGAACACGTCGACGACGCCTCTGGAGACGACAACGCAGACGTCAATGCAGACGACGCAAGGGCTATAACAACACCTCGACGTTTTTCAAGTCAGAAAACAGCCGAGCTAAAAATTACTTAAAGTCTTTCAGGTGAGACTTTAAACATATGTTGTGATATATTACGTTGGGTGGACTCACGACCAGATGCCCGGCTAGCTCAGTTGGTAGAGCTGCGGTACCAGTGTTCCAGGGGTTTTGGGTTCGAGTCCCACGTCGGGCACACTTTTCTCCCTTGATTTACTTCATTGGCGACGGAGTCAATTGGTGAATGCGGGATAGCGGCACCGTTGGTCCGTTGGGACCGCAGGGGGGGAGTTGGTGACTCCCCAAAAATCAGGAGGGGGAGGAGTGTTGTAATATATGACGATGGGTGGACTCACGACCAGATGCCAGGCTAGCTCAGTTGGTAGAGCTGCGGTAATAGTGTTCCGGAGGTCGTGGGTTCGAGTCCCACGTCGGGCACATTTTCTGCCTTGATTTACTTCACATAGGTCCTATGGTACGGTGCTCTACACTTAGCACACTACTGAACCAGCCAACCTCATGATTGGTTTCGTCCTGTATCTTGCACTGTCCTCTGTCATATAACCAACGGCTTTCTGTGGGTGTCGTCCATATGGGTAGTCGGTAAAAGTCAGTTAAAACTCAACTATGTAAAATTCCAATATACAAGTGTTTTAAACGAAAAAAAATCACAATATTTTTCGATCATAAAGTCTGATTTGGTCTAGGCCATTATTTGCATGGCACGCTGTGCTGCGTTTTGATTGGCCGATAGGTAACTGCCAATCAATAGGTCGAAAAAGGTCATTTGATACTATCTTTGGCAACGTTACCTCTTCCAAACGTTATTAAAACCTTACCTGACGAAAAACTTTAAGACTTGTCAAAATTGAAAGGATTTGCAGACGATGAATCAAGATATGATTCAAATGATTCGATTTGACTTCGAAAGTGTAGAAAACGTTGTAGCTAAAGCAGAAAATGCTGGTCACCAGTATTTTCTTCTTTCCCAAAACTTTTTCAAAAGCCGTCTTTCTCAGGGTCGCTAAATCGGGGTATAGCATTGTAAAGGGTTATAAATACGAACCGTGCCCTGTGTAAAGGGGGAATAATGCATCTGCAATAAAGTATCGAACCAGGTCAGCCTGCGCGGACTGCGCAGGCTGACCTTGGTCCAAACGTTTAAGCCATTCGTCAATTTCCTGCGTGTCAAAGGATCGGTCTACCTAATAATTCAGTCAGTTGTTGAACAAAACGGATTTTATGTATACAATATTGTACAATGACTTGCTAGGTATTATGCCTCACGAAGATGCATTCAGCCCCTCCTTTTTACCCGTTCATGGCTCATATATATACGTGCTCGTATATATAGTATTAATTGAATTCAACAGGCAAAAGAACAGTCATGAATTACAAGACTGAAGGACCGGATTTGAGCGTTCGAGAGTTCTACAACTTGTACAAAAAACAACTGCCTAAAATTGTTCTTATAAATCAAGGTTTCTACGACGACATGGGTGACGATACCTTTTCCCGAGAACAGGTTTGTTTGTTTATTTTATTTGCTTGTTTGTTTGTTTATTTGTTTAAGTGCTCAGTTTAAAAGTCTTTGTTAGTGCGACAGGACGCTAACAGCTAGTGTTAGGGAGTGCTACCGCCTATTCAGAAAACAACTGCCTAAAGTAAGTCTTATAAATCAAGGTTTCTACGGCGATATGGTTTGCATCACGCGAAAAGGGGCATTCGGACATTTGCGTAAAGTATCGCCTCGGATTAGCCTGCGCAGTCCGCGCAGGCTTATCCTAGACGGCACTTTACGACTGCATTTGATTTTGTTCTTCAGTAGACTTGCACAAAACATAAAATTACATAAAACGGAAAGCGTCGTTTCGGAATAGCCTGCGCGGACTCCGAGACGACAGTTTACGCAAATGACCGAGTGCCCCTTTTCGCGTGCTGCAGGCCATATAGGAAACGATGCCTTCCTCAGAGATCAACCTTGTTTTGCACGTTTAAATGCTTAGTTCAAAAGCTTTCTTTTAGTGCGAGCGCACCTATGAGTTAGTGAGTACTACCACTTATTCGGAAAAAAAAAATATTTCGCAGTTGCCATCTGTTTCAAGAAATCTTAGGTGAAATTTGACATTGTATACCAAAATACACACAGGCTATAATGCAATTGTATTACCAAGGAATCGTCTACTACTGAACTAAGGAAGAGGTTGAACAGTCAATTAACTTTTTCAGAAGCAACTCTTTCGATCAGCCATATTACTCAACTCAACTCAACTCAACTCAACTCAAATGACTTTATTTTGGTATTCGGCAAATAAGATTTTGCCATTGACCATTTACAAAAATGATAACATGAAATATAGCATAAGCTTGTACAAATACAATCTAGAAAAATCAGAAAAAAAAATGATTAATCGAAACTATAGTAGGATTAACCCTTAAGATACTTATCACGTCTCACTGACCTTTTCGTGGACATTGTAGATCAAGATTAGACGGCACAGACCGTGCAGTCTGATCATGGATCTACATTGTCTGATTAGAAGGTATTTTTCTTCAAAAGATAAAACTATAAGGGTGACAATTTTGGTTTTAACACCTAACCCTTTACACAGCCTGGGTTACAATTCGATCATTTTTTCCCCTTTTTAATATTCGGACATTTTTTTTTTTTTGCCCATTTTTGAACAAAGTAATGGGACACCCTAAAACGCTGAATTTTCTGTTGAATTCAGCAACCTGCTGATCAGCTGAAATACACTAAAACGCTGAACTGCTGAATTGCTGATAAAATAAATATATGATATTATAAACTTTGTTTTGCATAAATATGTTCTTTTTTTTTTAGAATTTATATAATCATATTATTGATTTTAGGAGATAATTGTTTTATTTGTTTAATTTGATTTCTCGAGAAATGAAAGTTGAATTGGGTATTACGTTGCTGAATTGCAGACAAGAATAAATATATGGTTTTAAATGCTTCCTTAAAAAAAACAAACAAAAAACGTAGTATTATTTTCCGATTGATATTTTTGGAAATAAAACTATTTTATCTGTGACATTTGGGCAATGTTGAGGGAAGAGTAAGTGTGAGCAAGGTTTTGTTGCTGATTTGTTGATAAAATGAATCTTTGATTTTTAATTGCATTAACATATCATCATCATCATCATCATTAGTAATAGGAGTAGTTTTATACATGAGATTTGTTACAAGATAACACTATGTAAAATGTATTTTGCTTCGAGTGCTTTCGATAATTGTAAGCAATCAAAGAAAGAAAAGTAGAGCCACGAGGTTCTTGTATCTGTAATCTTATCAAGGTAAATATGTGACTTTTGAATATATGTTTTGGTGGATTTTGATGCATTTATAAAAATCACATTAGCAAAAAAGAATGTTACTAATTTGTCGTGACAAAACTAACGAAGTGTTATGGCTCCAGTTGAAGACTAGGACCAGCATCTGTATCCGACAATTCTGATCAGGCATCATCGTAAATTTGAGGAAAGCTAGGTACATAGCTACGAATCAAGTGCACAGCGAAGACCCATATCAGTCTGGGTGGTATATGTCCATTCTAATCTGGGTCCTTGCTAAGTGATCATTCCACTTTGTTGGTACATGTATAGTCATGATGTGCGTATGCATGTACTCATGTCCATTCTTTAGAACATTTACAAGGCTGACCATCAGTTATTCAGTAAGAAATTCTATTACAGTAATGATAATCTTTTTTTGAGACAATACACTCAGAGGTGCAAACAATTACTCCACAATGTGATTTTCCTGATGTTATTTGGTTTTGAAGGACTAACGACAGTAACTGCTAAAATCTTTAACTGAAGCCGAATCAGCTTACTTAATAAACCAATTTTCACAGTAGCACTGTAACAGTATTATCAAGTGCATCGGAATTATTCATTGGTATTTAGTAGCGACATAAGTCATATTTTGCCTCTCAGACTTTCAACGATAAGGGACAGTCCACACTGACAAAATCTAATAAGTAAATTTAACTATCGTGTCATCATTGTTAGAATTCTGTAAATTGTGCATACTGTTTGAAAATGGAAAGTGTGCTTAACTGGAAACTAAGTTGTGCTACTTGAAAAATCTATTACTGTAGTATACTAAGTCCCTCCACTTCTGTTTATCACACTGATTGGATTATCTTTCCCATACTGGGGTCCTGCGTGTCTCAGTGGTAAAGTGTAGGGCTCGTGACTTGAAGTCCTGTAGTTCGAGTCTCACTGGATCCGCCGGGTTTTACGTGGGAGTGTCTTTAGGCAAAACACTTCAGTGCCCAGGCCTAGTTCTGGAGAAACCCTGGAGATATATGAATATGTGAGTTGTCGCTCTGATATGGCTGAAAATCATTCAATCAATCAATCAATCAATCAATCTTTCCAGTACTCTTTTAATTCTATTAAGTCGACATACTGCTGAAGGTTGGAAGTGTATTTAACCATTTTGCACACAATCCTGATGTTTAATAACCCTGTTGGAGAGAGCTTTTGAAAACATTGTGGGTAAAGGAGAAAATGCTGATTGCAAGCATATTCTCCTTTTACCATAATGTGTCGTACGCTTGCAAAAAACTTCAGTTTATTTGGATCACGTTGGATATTATCGCATGCAGGAGCCTTCAATATTGGAAGAGTCTAGAAATTGTACTTTGGCAAAGGGTTAACCCTTATCCTGCTAAATAACTAAAATGAAACTTTCAAGCTTATAGTAAAAATCCAAATTTTGCTATTTTAAAAGTATTTTCAGGGGAAAGATATCTCCTTATTGGACAGTGTACATCAAGACCAGACTGCACGGTCTGTGCAATTTCATCTTGATCTACATTGTCCACATAAGGGCCTTCATACGCGCTTAGCATTCCAAGGGTTAACTGGAAACCTGTTGGTTGTGATACTGGAGAATCTTTTATCTCTGTAACTTATGATATGCCAGGCCTGTTAATTGGTATATCACTGATTGGATTATAGTGTCAGTTGTTTGAAACAATTTAAGTCAGTATACTGTTTGAAGGAAGTGTGCTTAAAGGGCAAATCAACAAGTTTCAGATATGGTTAATTTTCAAATCTACACTTATCAAATGGTAACCTGGTAATGTTGTAATTAGAAAAAAAAATTAGTAAAAGTACTTTTTTTCAATTCATATATCTGCTTATTAATTTTTATTGGATCGCTTATCTCCCTTACTTATGTTGCGTACCTTGATTTGTGACGTCATAGGAGAGCTTGTTTCAATATGGACGTTGTTTACGATAGTGAACTGAGCGATATTGAAGACGAAGAAATAGACGATTCTGGGCCTGTAAGGCCGTATATGTAAGAGCCAATTTTTAAAGAAACTTATTAAGTTTCTGATGATGAGGATAAAAGTAACTTTTCGCCCACTGATGACGAAAATGACGATGTTGTGCCGGACTTTTCAACGTGTTGAGTATTGCGCGTTATTGAAATACGTCTATTACGGGGCGAACATCGCTTACAGAAATATTATTCTATACATGATAAAATTAAGTGTATGGCATAAACTTTGTTTCACGTGAAGCATTTTCAGTAGATTAACGGGCGGAATTATACAAAAAAAAAAAAACGGTTTCAAGACAATTCCACAACAAGACAGTTCCCCGACACTTTTGAAGACATTTCCCCGACACTTTAGTTTCATGTCAAATAACCCTTTTCTTGACTTTTACGGTTGATAATCGTGAGATGTTAGTTCTAACTATTTGTTGATGAGTCCTTGTTGATATTTGTACCTTGTAAAGAATTCTGTAAACATTGACGGGTACAAGTTTATTCTCTCGTGGGTGAAGGGTTACACAATAAATCACGATTTTCATGAGAATAAGAATATTTTGAAATGCTGTTAACCAGCATGAAATTTGATAAAAGAATATGTTCCGAGATTATTAAGAGTTAATTCTCAAAATTATTTTGAAAATTATTTTAGTTGTATTTCTTACCATACAGAAATACATGAACATCAGAGAGAGGGAGAGGGGATCTACCTGTGTGAAATAGTTTTTTGCTGTTTACCTTGTCCACATGATCCATTCAATGCAAAAATTTATCATACATGTATAGCTATTGTATGTTCCATATAGAGCTTCTCTGTGGAAGTCTTAAACTCTGAATTGTAATTTTTTTCAGTTCTTGTTTGTCTTATGCAAACTGTTTCAATTTGTGTAAGTCTGAAATTGGTCTACCGTCTACTAGGGACTGAGCGGTTAATACTGACATTCCGGTCAAATTGCAGTATAGACGACTTCAGATTCATTGTAAAAACAGAAAGAGCTGGTTACTATCAATTGGTCCTTTATCCACAATATTTTCTATTTTTAACTGTTTACCAAACGACAAAATATTAAACAGGTCCAAATTGAAATCAATTGCAGACGACAAAATAAAGTTAAATATTTTAAAAATTGAAACTTGTTTCCAGCAGAGTAGAAAACATTATGGTTAAAGGAGAAAATGCTGGCTACCAGCATTATCTCCTTTTCCTACAATGTTTTTAAAAGGCTTCTGTCTCAGGGTCGTAAAAACTAGGGATTGATTGGTAAAGGGTTAAATATGAATCTCACACATTGGGCACGCGTTTTGTTTTGGTTCCCAGGAAGCAGTATCCGAAGAGATTAGTACGAGTTGTATGAACTTGTTTCTCAAGAGATGTAAAATACATGTTTAAATTGTTACCAAACGTCAAATTTATTGACTCAACCGAATTGAAAGCATTTGGAGTCAACAAATTAAATTTTACTCACATGTTTGGACTTGTCTTTGATGAGGTAGAAAACATTGTAGAAAAAGGAGAAAATACTGGTTACCAGCATTTTCTCCTTTACCTACAATGTTTTCTTTCTTCACAAGGGTCGTTAAAACAAAGGATTGTTTGGTAAAGGGTTAAAGTAGGTTAAAATAAATTCCAATAAACAATCACATTTTATCGGTCATATTTAAATGCTATGGATTTGAAATATTCTAATTTTTTATCATTTGGGTTAGGGTTAGGCTAAACCCTTACACAGATGGCAAAACTTTAGACTTGTCCACTCCACACCGAAAGTATTTGCAGACCGCAGATCAAATGTGGCCTTGACAATAGGTTTGAGGGTAGAAAATATTGTAGGAAAAGGTGATAACTCTGGGTATCATGACTTATTCCTTTTTTCACCCTGTCCTCAAAAGCCTTCTCCATTAGGGTGGTTGAAGGTCAGAATTTTGAGGTAAAAGAATTGGTGTGTGAGACTGGTCAAAACGTTCTGTTTCCTAATTTAAAAAAAAATGTGTTATTTTTAATTTTTTCACTTTTGTCTGATTATCAGAGAAAATGACTTGTGTCAAATGTGCATTTTCAAAATTTTCATACTGACATGTTCAAAACATTTTTCTCAGTAGCCTGTCTAGAAGACATAATATGGATAGGAAAAGGAAATATCCACAAATCAAAATTGTATAGATACAATTCAAAATTTGTTCAAAATGCATGTAAGTTGTCAAATCATTTTTAAGAGTGAGTGTCAAAGAGAAGTAGTGTATGGGATAAAAGCTGTAACATGGGTTTACTGTCACAAACAAACATTACAGTGTAAAAGGGTGAGATATGCAAATGTTATGTAATCATTTCCTGTATTGTTTCAACTGGTCGGTGATGGATTAACATTTATGACCATGACTAGGGGTAGCCAGATACTGCCTTCACCCTTTACCATACAAACCCTAGATCTAGTTTCCAATAACCAAAGAAAGAGTGTTTGAAAAACAGTTTGGGAAGAAAATGATGTTTGCTGTTCAAAGAATGATTATTATCCCTTGAAAGTTTACATCATTTGAACAATGTCGACTTTGTTATTTGCAAAATTTATGTTAAATGTTGAAATCATTTGGAAAAGGGAGAAAACGGCAGCATTTTCTCCTTTGTTCAGAATGAAGCGATAATGTAGAAAAGGGTAAAATAGTACGAATAACAATTCATGTATTCCAATTTCAAGAAAAAAAGAAATTACCTACTTCATGTTGGATTTTCTTTTTGGAAATTGCCGTTGCGGAATGTCTGTCTTTCGGAGTTTCGGTTTAAGGCCTATCTCCTTTCGACTCGGAGTTTCGAATAATGTCGGCACAGCTTCAGGTTTTAATCGCAGCCTATAATTCCTATAACCAACTTCTTTTGCGAGTTTTGGACTTATTAAGAACTGACTGTCATCGAAGTATTTCAGACACAATTTCGAATGAACCGATGGCAAAAAATCGTCGCTACTGCCCGGCCCCGGTTTAAACATAGTTTCCTCCTTTTTAATTCGTTCGGAAATTTGAAAATACTAATTCTGTGAGTTCCCGAAACGACGTTGCAGCCATAGCCTGCACAATTTACCATTTTTTCGGCTCAATTCTCAGTTAATACTCAGATATCTGCATACAATCATCCGCGTTCCTACTTTATGTCTACTGACAGTATACACAGACTGACTCGACAATGACGTCACACATGCACGGGAGATAAGCGAATCAGGGGAAGTAAGCCACGTACCATTTTTAGGGCCGTATATCGGCGTGACAATTCGGCCGTGGTTTATGGCATGTTACAGGGAGGTATTTATGAAAAATGACGGACACATGTTTAACTGACATCATTTGCAGCTGATTAAAGGAAAAAAACAGTCTGGTCAAAATATTTTAGGATTTGCCCTTTAACTAAACATCAAGTTGTGCTACTTCATAAATCTATCACCGTAGTATATTAAGTCATTCAACTACATGTATACTGTTTATTGATATCACTCTTTAATCCTGTTAAGTCGGTATACTGTTTAAGGTAGGCAGTGTATTCAACCCTTTACCACACAGTCCTTACTTTTAACAAGTCCTTTACTTGTCATCACACAACCTGTAATTAAATTATCCTGCAAATGATGTTAGGATTTGAATCTTGTAAATTCTACGTATCGCTAGACTACATATCCCTAAAAAGTGGGAAGTGTTATTCACTCGAAATGAATTAGCGACGCTTGAAAAGTCCTTCTTTTTCTATATTATGAGATGACAATCCTCTTCTTTGATAGCAGTTGTTAGCACCCTTAACTTTATGTTTGACTCGATCATTCTGTGATTTATGTTAATATCGATATAGAGCCATGAAATACATGTCCTGGGTTCTTTGATACTCTAAACTCAATTTCTGTCAATTATAAATAATAAGGTGATATGTACAAATGTTCATGTTATGTGACGAAAACTGAAATTTCCGTATACCCGTTTTAAGCTTGGTGCTTGAAAATAAGAAGTTGACTGATCAGCTAACAAAGGTTCTGTCTTATACATGATCTCAAAGTTATTTTTGGAGACCTATTAGTAAAACTCTGAACATGCTGAAAAATGATAGAAAAAAAAAAATGTTGGCCTTTCTCTTCGGACAGCCGAAACACGTCATTCTGAAGTCCGATTCTATTACTTGTTCCTTTTTAACATAAAAAAAAAAGTCTCACGTGATTTCATGGAAAAAAAAACTTAAGATGTGTGCATTATGGTCGCCCATCCAAGCCGTCCTTAAACGGAAAAGGGAGCTAGGGATATTTCGGTGCGTTGAGTTTGATGTCAATTAACAGGCATATTTTTTTATTATTCATCATTTTTTTTAAAAATTGATATTAATAGTTCTCACAAGTTTTCAAAACGAACTCACAGAATGACCGAGTCAAATATTAAGTCAAGGGGGTAAAATTTGTTTCAAGTGCGCTGTCTCAATTAACATTCTTATCATCTCAATAACAACAGAGTTGGGAGATTTATCAAGTAGCACAACTTGGTTTTTTGTTAAGCACACTTCCTTCTTTCAAACAGTATACGGACTTAAATTGTTTCAAACAATTGACACTATAATCCAATCGGTGATATACCAATTAACAGACCTGTCATAAGTTACAGAGATAAGAGATCAAATATCACAACCAGCAGGTTTCCCGTTAACCCTTTACCATACTACAATTTCTAGACTCTTTCAGATTCAACGCTCCTGCAGACAAAAATGTCCAAAATGATAAAAATGAACTGAAGCTCTTTGCCAGGGCACGACACATTATGGGAAAAGGAGAATATGCTTGCAATCAGCATTTTTTTCTTTACCCATAATGTTTTCAAAAACCGTCTCCTACAGGGTTGTTAAAAATCAGGATTGTGTGCAAAATGGTTAAATACACTTCCAACCTTCAACAGTATGTCGACTTAATAGAACTAAAACAGTACTGGAAAGATTGATTGATTGATTGAATGAATGATGTTTTACACCACTTTCAACATTATTTTAGTCATATCAGAACAACAGCTCACATATTCATGTATTTTCTGGGTTTCTCCAGAACTAGGCTGGGGTTCTGAAGTATTTTGTCTAAAGACACATCCACGTAAAACCCGGCGGATCCAGTGAGACTCAAACTACAGGACTTCAAGTCACGAGTCCTACACTTTACCACTGAGCCACGCAGGACTCCTGTATGGGACAGATAATCCAATCAGTGTGATAAACAGAAGTGGAGGGACTTAGTATACTACGATAATAGATTTTTCAAGTAGCACAACTTAGTTTCCAGTTAAGCACACTTTCCATTTTCAAACAGTATGCATAATTTACGGAATTCTAACAATATTGACACGATAGTTAAATTTACTTATTAGAATTTGTCAGTGTGGACTGTCCCTTATCGTTGAAAGTCTGAGAGGCAAAATATGACTTATGTCGCTACTAAATACCAATGAATAATTCCGATGCACTTGGTAACACTGTTACAGTGCTACTGTGAAAATTGGTTTATTAGGTAAGCTGTTTCGGCTTCAGTTAAAGATTTTAGCAGTTACTGTCGTTAGTCCTTCAAAACCAAATAACAACAGGAAAATCACATTGTGGAGTAATTGTTTGCACCTCTGAGTGTATTGTCTCAAATAAGATTATTATTACTGCAATAGAATTTCTTACTGAATAACTGTTGGTCGGCCATGTAAATGTTCTAAAGAATGGACATGAGCAAATGCATACGCGCATCATGGCTATACATGTACCAACAAAGTGGAATGATCACTTAGCAAGGACCCAGATTAGAATGAACATATGCCGCCCAGACTGATATGGGTCTTCGCTGTCCACTTGATTCGTAGTTTATGTACCTAGCTTTCCTCAAATTTACGATGATGCCTGATCAGAATTGTCGGATACAAATGCTGGTCCTAGTCTTCAACTGGAGCCATAACACTTCGTTAGTTTTGTCACGACAAATTACTAACATCTTTTTTTTTTTTTTGTTGTTGTTGTTGTTGTTGTGACTTGTATAAATGCATCAAAATCCCCCAAAACAGATTCAGAAGTCATGTAGGCCTATTAATCTTCAAGATTACAGATAGAAGAAACTTTACTTTTCTTTCTTTTATTGCATATTAATTATCGAAAGCACACGAAACAAAATACTTTTTTTTTAAAATGTGTTATCTTGTAACAAGTATCATGTACTAAAAGCTACTACCACCATGAATGATGATGATGATGATATGTTAATGCCTTAGAAAACATTTAAAAACAAAAATTCATTTTATCAACAAATCAGCAACAAAACCTTGCTCAAACTTACTTTTCTCGCAACATTGCCCAAATGTCACAGATAAAATAGTTTTATTTTCAAAAATATCAATCAGAAAATAATACTACGTTTTTTTGCATAAGGAAGCATTTAAAACCATATATTCATTCTTATCTGCAATTCAGCAACGTAATACCCAATTCAACTTTCATTTCTCGAGAAATCAAATTAAACAAACAAAACAATTATCTCCTAAAATCAATAATATGATTATATATAGGTAAAAATGTCATAGGTAAAAATGTCAGAGTCAAAGTGGTAAATATGCCATAGGTAATAATGTCATAGGTAAAAATGTCAGAGGTACTAAGTATATGATATGAAAAAAACATGTGGCTCTGGCCTCTCACCAGATCCATTTGGAATTGGTTTTGTGAAAGGTAGAAAACATTGTGGGAAAAGGAGAAAATGGTGGTTACCAACATTTTCTCCTTTTCCCACAATGTTTTCAGAGGCTTCTTTCTTAGGGTCATCAAAGGTAGGGATTGTGTGGTAATGGGTTAATCAGATCCATTGAAGTAAAGCCACTCTTTGTAGATTTGATAATTATACCAGTCCTATACATTTATTTATTATTTATCTACATTTACTTTTAAGACTAGTTGACAATTTGTTTGCTAAAAATGTGAGAAAGTGAGGGTGGCATTATTAATTGTATACTTTGTTAAAATAATTATTGACTAAACAATTTGTATAAATATGTGGGGTTAGCTCAGTTGGTCAAGGCTTAGCAAGTTCGAAATCTTGTCAGGGTTCACTTATTTCTGGCCTCTGAATCATCTAAGATAGCAGTCAGTCAAAATCAAGATTGGTATATGGACTAACAGGGTCTGTAATCACCAACCATTCTTGAGATTATTCTTAGTATTATTCTCTAAGATTTTTTAAATTTGTAAGTGACATAACTCCTGATTGGCTATACCGAATGACAAATGTAGAACAAGAAATTTCTTGAGAAAAAGACAAAGAACATTCTTAAGAATGGTTGGTGAATACAGGCCCAGAAATTCTAAGATCACATACTATTGTCCAAGATACTTTTTCACAGATGTTTTTACCAAGGTTTGCAATGTTTTCAAAAGGACAGTATGTTAGGGAAAACTTCCTTAAACAACCCATTCATCACAATTCATAAACAATATTGCAGCAATATCTTATTGGTTGTATTCAAGTTTAATTCGAAAACATATAATGAAACATCAATAGAAAGTAAGGACATAAATATTATAAGTTATATCTAGCATCTTCAAGTATCTAGCATTTAACTTTTTACCAAACTGCACAATATTAGACTGGTCCAAATTAAAAACACTTGAAGATGACAAATAAATGTAATTCAAAAAATAAAATTTGTTTCCAGCAGGACAGAAAACATTGTGGGAAAAGGAGACAATGCTGGTTACCAGCATTGTCTCATTTTCCCACCATGTTTTCTATAGGCTCCTATAGATCTAAGGGTCATAAAAACCAGGGGTTGTTTGATAAAGGATTAAGTCTTTACCACATGACAAAATTTAGACTTGCATGAACTGAAAGCATTTGCAGAAAACAAATTGCTGGTTAACACACAATGTTTTCAACAGGCTTCCTCGTCTAGGTCTTCAAAACTCAGGAATGTGTGGTCAAGGGTTTAAAATTCATTGAATATTGTGACATTAGAAAAAAGTGCTCGTCTGCTTGGTTAGGTTCTCCTGTATAAAATGACACAATAGTCATTTTCTGTCACACTGCAGATGAAATTTGAAGAACATCGATACTTAAGAACAAATTACCCATATTAAGCTCAAAATGAGTTATTTCTCCCTTTGTTCCAATGTTTCCTTATTTATTTTACAACACCCTAAGCAAGTTAAATCTGACCAACTGATGATGACTTCTTGTATCACACAACGGAGAAAATTTGAAAAACATTGCAACAAAAGAAGAAATTGCCCATACTAAACTGATCTTTAGTAACTTTTCCTTTAGTTGCACAGATTTTCATACATTATATACACAACAGTTTTCAAAGCAATTTAAAATTTATCCTTCATCAATAACAGATGGCTTTTTTTGTCACACAGTGGTAAAAATTTGCAAAACATTGTAACAGAAGAAGAAATTATTGATTATGAGGGCATAATGAACAGTTTCTCTTTTTGTCAGAATATAAAAAAGGAAAAAATGATCAGACTGAACCCAGGCTGCCCTTTTAAACGATCCCGTGTTTTAACGACACCGAAGAAAAGGTTTTTTGAGACCATTGTATAAAAATAGGAAAAGCCGGTAACAAACGGTCTCGCCTTCCTGTAGTGCTTTCGTATACCATTAGAGCAAAGCCGTAGTAAATTTTTTTGTTTGCAGCTGCTTTGTATTTATGTCCGATTAACCCATATAGGTATATGTACATGGTCAACTAATGCTCCTTTAAATGGGCACAGGGATCTTATATATACGATCCCTGATGGGCAGTCTCTCAATCACTGCTGGTAAAGGGGCTGTTGCTTGTGACAAGTAATTGCTGCCTTCTCCTGTATGTTTTCCAAATAGTTTCTTTCATAATCAACAAGTCCTTGTATATTCTATTAAACTAATATCTGAACAAACGATAGTTTACGATTCACGTTTGTACGACCGAATTACGATTTTTTTTCTCTGTGTGAGTATGTGTTTGGGTGGGGTATCTCTTTACCAGGATACAAACTGTAAGACTAGTCCATTTTGGAAGCATTTGTGGACGAAAAATCAAATTACGGTAAATTGATGGCTTTTTGTCTCAGACACTGCAAGAAAACGGAAAAAAAAAAGATTCTTGTTACCGAAACTTTTACCAGTATCCACGATACTTTCATGGGTAGGTGCACCGGCTGCCGCGACATAATTGAAATAATGATGAACTTGGGGTTAAACACAATACTATTTCAATTAGATTACAAAGGCGGATAGTGTGGGTTGAGATCGGCATGCTGTGGTGTGGAGTCGAAGTTCAGTGAACACTTTTGGCAAGACATTTCGTATGGTTTATCGCATATGCTATAGGTTATCGACATGTTGGTGAGAAATATTTCTGATAGTCGTGACAATTAATGTCACAGATTTATGACAGAGAAACAGAGGGAGTGTGTGTGTTCCCTTAGCTTTGTATCATCTCCTTTTTCCCCGGATTGTGTTCTATCCTTTCTAAGTCGGATCCTATTTTCTGAACCACATATTGAATTTATCATCTGCATGTTTTTTTACCCTTTACCGACCGTACTTTTAGAAAAGGAGATATCACGGTTACCGACGTGTTCTCCTTAATTGACCAAACGCCAGAGCTGTCAATCAAAAACCAATAAGTCAAACAGCGGTCAGCATTTTTCCCATTCAGAGCGGAAGCCGTCTCGCCGTTATCAAACCTAGACATTCTGCATCATTAGTAGTTGGAAGTATATATGAATATATAGTACATATGATTTAAAAATCTGATTAATTACATTAAAATTGATATCCATCATTAGTCCTTAGATTCGCTATTGACTATTGACGCAGATGACAACTTAAATTGAAAAAAAAAGAATTAAAGAATAATGTTTGTAAACATGCTTTTATATTGTAATAAATTTTCCAAAATGACAATCTTAGCTATAAATACCCGTTTGTTTCTTTATTAAAAAAAATAGATCTATACTCATAGATCATATTTTAGACTGCTGATTGGATTTTATCCAGTTCATTTATTTTTTTCCTTTATCTTATTTTCTATTTGAGTTTGAGTAGACTCTGTATACTTTTTAATTCAATTTCTTCCCAAATCAAGTTAATTTGCTATGTAGAATGCCCTTTATATCTGTTTTGTGGATTTTTCACTCAGATAATCCTTCAAAGAAATGTTAATTGAAAAAAAAAAAAACAACACTTCAATATAATTGATTTTCTCGAAAATATTGTTCCTATTGCTATAGTCGTCTTCGAAAGTAAAAACTAAACAGCCCACCCTTTCCGCTTTTGAAATAAAATGCTATGTAGGAACATTTTAGACGTTTGTTTAAATAAAAAACAAATGTCATCTTCAGGCATTAGTAAAACATTGAAAACATTGTTCTCATTGGTCTCTGTATCTTAACCTTTCTAGCGATGTAAACTTAAAGTCCGTGTAAGGCGATATGCCACCCTGTGTAATACATGGATCCGTGGTGATAAGATAAACTGACTTCCTTGGTTACTGTTGCCAAGGGATCCCAAACAACCACAGTAAATATATATACAGTATAGCAGATAGGCTACTTAAATCGTGCTGTCATGACTGTTTCTCTCAATAAAATAACGAAAAAAATTTTTTTCTACCATAATTATGTTTTTGCCGTTGATGAATACTCAGTAAGAAATTTAAAGATATACTTGAACTAATTTACACAAAGATATGTACAAAAGGGGTCATTTACGGGGGCTACGGTCAATGTAATAGATCTACTTGTTTTAGCAAATTTTGAACTTCAATATGAAAAAAGAATAAATCACCTCAACAAAACTCTGTTTTGCCACGGAGTAATAGAATTAAAGATACTTATTGTTTTCGTAAGGCTAGTAAAGTCGTCTCAACATCATACCCAAATAAACAACACTGAATTACAAGCATTTCGAAAACATTATAGACTGTCTGATTCTACAGAGATGTGTAAGTTTATGAAAAATTGACTTTGACTTGACTATGAAAAAATTCAATTTCAGGTTAAGGAAAAAAGGGTTGTCTTATGATTTCAAAATGTGTTAAGTGTGCTGTCAATTAACAAACTTGTTAATATCAGTGACGGTAGTTTGTTTTATCTTATGATATACTGAAGACAACGGGTAGTCAAGTTGATTAGAGCGGCAAATTGCAATCAAACACACTTCTTATCAGTTAACAGTTTACCCACACATCCTTTGAAATGGCAGATGTGCTAATCCACTTTAATACGACTAAGTAAAAAGTTTATTTAATTAATACAAGTTGCCTTTTTAGCTGAACTTCTACCGGTACAGAATAGAGTTAGACTTAATTTCAAAACTGAATTCTACTTTTACTGAGGAATATGTAGTGAGGAATACACGTCAATATGCTTACTGTAAATAGCAGATAGTTTTAATCCAAGATTAAACTGCATGTAATTTGCAATCTAATCTATATCTACACATTTAGAATATTCTTCATGCACCAAGGGTTAAGATTAACGTCAAACTGAAACACTGATGAAAAGTGCCACTTTTTGGATATGCATAGGTTACTGAAAAAGGTTACCTATTCAAGTAAACATATTGTATTTTGATTAGTATTTCATATAGATCCATTTTTACCTTTGTTTTCCCCTGTAAAACATTTTTGTCTCTTTCCAAATCTTTCAGACGGGAAAAAAACTAAAGCAATAATTAATCCATTGTGTAATGTAGCACCGATAAGAACTCTTTGCATATGTTTCATTTTCATTCATTATCATAATTCAAACTTGTCTACAGCCTCTGCGTGATCTCACGTCAGCCGTACACGTTCGCAAAGCACATATTTTAAACTTTTTCTTAAATTCAAACGTTTAAAACACAAAATAAATGAAAACTATCGCATCCCTCCAACGTTAACAGTCGTTTGTTTGGGAGCCGAAATAGCAGACAACAAGGCTGCACATCGGGTAAAATAAATGCGATGACCTGATTGGTCAAATATCGATTTCCACGGATCCATGTATACCATCTCTCCCCCTCTGTTTACAATCTTTTATTTAATCTGCTTTAAACTATTATTTATTTATCGAAAATGAAAGGGAAACCAATCAAGCTGTCTTCCTTTAAGGACAAGATCTGTTGCACATGTTGCCAACTTTTACGCAAAAAGTGGAGCAAGGGTTTATGCGGTATTTCTTTGATATCGGTATGCCACGCCACAGGCGTTCGGTACTGTCCTACTTGTAAAGTTACAAGAACGTGTCATATAATTAGTGTGACTCTCGTGACCGTCTTTGATTATTAGTGATCGGAATTTTGATTATACATGTTCAATGTGTAAGTCAACTTAATATCTTTTTCTGTTACTCTTAGAGAATATTATACTGAGACGAATGCATAGAAGTATGCTCATGTTCTTATTCTTTTTATTCTTCTCCTTGGATTTTTTCTCTCGAACTAAAAAAATCGGTTACCTATTATATGTTTTTGTCTAGATCTTCCAATGTCAAATCAAACATCGGGAAATCATTTTACACTGCTAAATACATTACATGTATATATCGCTTGGTAAGTTTAAAGCTTGCGATTCTGGTTAAACAAGATGTCTGTTTGTAAAACAGTCATGCCCCCCTACTGCCACATTGATACAGGAAGTGGCACAGTTCATAAACTGATATCAAAAGAATTGATTGGGAAATATCGATGTCATCTTTTTTATTTATAGCCCACTTCAATTGTTACACGTGATAATCTGTCAACAGTTCGCATAATTATACACAACGCCGTGTATACATACAAGATTGTAAACAGTCGCCGATACACAGACTGGGTTATCGATTTTCTTCTCGGCACGCGCGTTCGACTTTCGCTTTTTCCCAGTCGACTTCGATGCTTACTACGTCCCCGATAATACGCGAATAAAATGTTGGATCCACAAGTTGAGCCACATATGATGATTTTTGAGACACTTTAATTTTTTTTTAGCAAATGGCTCAAGTGGCGAACGGCAGCGCGGGCCCTGAATCATCTGGTGGTCACTGTGACCTTGACCTTTCACGGATTAACCTTAAAATCGATAGGAATCATTTACACTCCAAGATGAATAGCTGTACAGAATTTGAAGGACCTAGGTCAATTCTGTGTGTAGTTATCATCTGGACAAGGTTTGGTCTATATATGATTAAGTTGAAGGCAACTGTGACCTTGACCTTTGGCCGATTGATCTCAAAATCAATAGGAATCATCTACACTCCGAGACGCATGTCTGTGCCAAATTTGACGAACCTAGGTCAATTCTGTGTCTAGTAATCATCCGGACAATGTTTGGTCTATATACCAACATGTAGACGGTCACTGTGACCTTGACCTTTGACCGATTGACCTCAAAATCAATAGAAATCATCTACACTCCAAGACGCATGTCTTTGCCAAATTTGACGAACCTAGGTCAATTCTGTGTCTAGTAATCATCCGGACAATGTTTGGTCTATATATCAACATATAGACGGTCACTGTGACCTTGACCTTTGACCGATTGACCTCAAAATCAATAGGGATCATTTACACTCCGAGACGCATGTCTGTGTCAAATTTGACGAACCTAGATTAATTTTGTGTCTAGTAATCATCCGGACAATATTTGGTCTATATATCAACATATAGACGGTCACTGTGACCTTGACCTTTGACCGATTGACCTCAAAATCGATAGGGATCATTTACACTCCGAGACGCATGTCTGTGCCAAATTTGACGAACCTAGATCAATTTTGTGTCTAGTAATCATCCGGACAAGGTTTGGTCTATATATCAACATGTTGACGGTGACTGTGACCTTGACCTTTGACCTCAAAATCAATAGGGATCATCTACACTCCAAGACGCATGTCTTTGCCAAATTTGACGAACCTAGGTCAATTCCGTGTCGAGTTATCATCCGGACAAGCTTTGGTCTATATATCAACATGTTGACGGTCACTGTGACCTTGACCTTTGACCGATTGACCTCAAAATCAATAGGGATCATCTACACTCCGAGACGCATGTCTGTGCCAAATTTGACGAACCTAAGTCAATTCTGTGTCTAGTTATCATCCGGACAATGTTTGGTCTATACATGTATATCAACATGTTGACAGTCACTGTGACTTTGACCTTTAACCGATTGACCTCAAAATCAATAGGGATCATCTTCACTCCAAGACGCATGTTTTTGCCAAATTTGACGAACCTACATGTAGGTCAATTCTGTGTCTAGTTATCATCCGGACAATGTTTGGTCTATATATCAACATGTTGACGGTCACTGTGACCTTGACTTTTGACCGATTGTCCTCAAAATTAATAGGAATCATCTACACCCCGAGACGCATGTCTGTGCCAAATATGACGAATCTAGGTCAATTCTGTGTCTAGTAATCATCCGGACAAGGTTTGGTCTATACATCAACATGTTGACGATGACTGTGACCTTGACCTTTGACCGATTGATCTCAAAATCAATAGGGATCATTTACACTCCAAGACGCATATTTGTGCCAAATTTGACGAACCTAGGTCAATTCTGTGTCTAGTTATCATCCGGACAATCTTTGGTCTATATATCAACATGTTGACGGTCACTGTGACCTTGACCTTTGACCGATTGACCTCCAAATCAATAGGGATCATCTACACTCCTAGACGCATGTCTGTGCCAAATTTGACAAACCTAAATCAAACCTGTGTCTAGTTATCATCCGGACAAGGTAGGGTCTACCGACAGACCGACGGACGGACCGACCGACCGACCGACGGACCGACCGACATTAGCAAAGCAATATACCCCCCACTTCGTTGAAGGGGGGCATAAATAATGAGGAACATGTTGCGGACTAAATAATGAAAAATCTGTGTAAGGGAGGTTTGAACTTTGAAAAAAAACAAAACTTATTTTTGTCCGGATAACAGATGAATTGTATTAGCAGATCAATGATTTTAGGACAAATTTAGGGAGTACGAGTTTAATGTATTACAGTATGAAATGTAAGAGTTGGAAGACTGCGTTTTTCAACTGACTTCTAAATAAACTAAGCTCTATTTCAATTTTCACACTCTATAACTTCGATAAACCTAATGCAAAAGACGTAAGTGCCTTTTCTTGAATTGGTCTAATGCTTATGTTATCTAGAATAATTATTTATGGTAGAAAAATCTCCCGGTAAGTTTCATATATCTCCTAGCTAAGCCCTAGTATCTAGGTTGTTTGTCCCGAAATCTTGATTCGCGTACCACGTGACATCAGTGAGGAGCGATCTATCGTCTGGCGTTTGACACAATATTTTTACACTACTAGTCTCAATTTAACTAAATCTGAGATGGTGGTTTAAAACATAGGGGTCCGTAGTTTGACTCCTGTCACCCATAGACTAAAACAAGGGATTTAACTGTATGCAGCCCGTTACTCGCCCCCGGTTACAAAAAAACAACGTATCTTTTCTACCCCATCAGTTATTCTCCTAATTTTTTCTACAGCTGAGAGCTAAAACATTTTTCTACCAGAAAAACACAACTGTTTGTCAGTGGCTAATGCAGTCTGGCTGATACATTCGCTCGAACTTGTAAACTCGCTCAAAAATCTTCGCCATTGACACTAACGGTACTAACGGAATGCGAAGTTTTGCAGTGAACATACAAAAAAAAAAAACAAGTAATTTTTTGTCTTTCCATTTTAGCCATGCTCTGTGAAAAGGGCTCAGTGCATCTGGAAAAGAAAAGTACCGGGCAGGCTGATCTGAGCCGAAACGTTTAGTTTTTGGTAAATCTTTTTGCATGACAGACAAGGAACCAGTGTACCTCAAGATTCAGTCGGTTCCCAAAGAAAATGGATTTTATTGAACCACAATTATGTGATGACTTGCTTGGTATCATTAATCAAGGAGATGCTTTAAGCCCATCTTTTGCCAGAGCACGGCTCTTATATATAAGTTTTAATTTTGAAGCTATCTTTGCACATGAATTAAAACTGGCGGTCTTTGTCACGATTTTCTTTAAAAAAGAAAAGAACCTTGAGAGACGAAATAAGGTTTAAAATTTCTTTACAGGAGATACTGAGATTAAAATTGAATAAAACGAATAACTGTTGTTCATTTCTTTCCTTTCTTTTCGTGTTTTTTTTTTTATGTATGATTATATATTAACATTTTGCCAATATATTTCTAGGCTGGTAGCCTTTATGTACACCAAAATGGATCTAATCCTGGTAAATTTGGTTATCAAATAGGGATTGTTTGGCAAAGTGTTTAACAAGACCGAAAATTTAGTTATCTAATGGTACTACCATGAAAAATTGGACGAGTCTAGAATTTTCTATTTTCATATTGCATACCCATATCAATAATGTTTTTATTTTTGAAATTAATGGCAACTCAAATTGTTAACATTTGCAATTATGTATTTTGAATGTTAGGCCAGTGGCCTCTATGTACATTGTATTATTAAATAGACATTAGAAATTGAAATTATAAATTAAGTTTACAAGACAAAACTGCTCTCAACTAGCTACTGTTAATAAAATTTACATGCATTCATAGTTGTGAGGGAGTGTTTGGAACACCTTAAGGTGATACGCAGCCATTTAAAGTTTTCTTATCAAAATCAATACATAAAAATGTGTGTATCTCTATCTTGACTTGAAGCACTTAATAGCCGATTTAAATGCGGCTTTATCAGATCAATCACTGACAAAAACCTTGGAAAATTGGACTGTCTTTATGTCGAAAAAACAAGAAACAAAAACAAACAAAAAAAAAGAGTATATTATATCCCTTTAATTCGAATTCACTCCTTGTTCGGCATAGCTGAATGTGCTGGCTTTTGACCTCCTTTTTGGTACTGATAACAAATGAATAAATAGAAATTTTTGAATGGTAAAAAAAGGAAACATGTTTATTTTAGGGCCCATGTGGTTAAAAACTGTAGACATGTTTATTCTAGGGGCCCCTGCTGGCTAATTTACGCTTCTTTTTTTTAAAAGATATTTCTTGTTGATACTGCAGACAAAAACTTGTATCTTCACGAAAACTTACCTTGGTTTATGGAAATAGCCTTATTTTTTTCTTCCTTTCATAACAATGTTCAAAAGGCATGATGATAAAATGAAACTGTATAATGTTATGACATAAACCCCTTTATCAAGACCCTGTGCTTATAACCTCCTGATGAATAACACTTACGAAAACATTGTGGGAAAAGGAGAAAATGCTGGTATCCAACATGTTCTCCTTTTCTCATAATGTTTTCTACCTCTTTCGATGGATAATTTTAAATTTTTGAGCCACACTTTATTCAGTCAGGTTGCAGCTCTAAAATAATCAATATAATAAAATGTATTTACACAAAAGTTCAGTCATGGGTCAAGTTAAGTCATGGTTCGGATTTGTCCGAGTTTTTTGACGTCACGATCGGTCTGAAACAAGGCGGGCCTTTATCCCCTATTCTTTTCCTACTCTTTAGTAATGATATAAGGGAGAATTCGGATTTTAATACATTAGCCGACAGTGATTTTGAACTGTCAAAATTTCTGATCCTTTTTGCTGATGACATTGTGCTATTTACAACAGATCCCAAAAGTCTTCAGAGCCAAACTGACAGTATTTATCATTTTTCAGTAAAATGGGGTTTGGAAATTAATGTAGACAAAACAAAAATATGTGTATTCGAATCACGTAAGTCCAATAATACCCACAAATTCTTCATAGATGGGAGAGAGGTTGAAATATTTGACAGTTTTACCTATCTTGGAATTAAGTTCTATTGTACGGGTTCTTTTAATCTGGCTATTCGAACTTTACAAAAACAAGCATTGCGAGCATTTGGAACTTTATTACAGTTGTTTGATAGGCTATCCTTAGACATAAAAACTAAGTTATCACTTTTTGATTTTATGGTTCTTCCTATTTTGCTATACGGGGCAGAAGTGTGGGGAATTTATAAATTCAAAGATCTCGATAAGCTACATATCAAATTCTTAAAGTCTTTGTTAGGAGTTAAAATGCAAACCCCAAATTATGCTGTCCTGGGTGAATTCGGAAGATACCCACTTTCTATTATTTGTAAACAGCGTGCGTTAAATTTGTGGTGTAAGATAATGTCAAATAGTAATCAGTCCTTATATGAAGCATATGTTACGGAGCGCAATACTAATAACGCCAATAATTGGTCAAATAAGATTTGTTCATTAATAGATCACCTGGGTCTAACCTACATAAGATTATATTATGATAACAATGCAAATTACCTCAATATGTTTAAAACAAGACTTCAAGACCAATTTATCCAAGAGTGGAAAACATCGATTAGTAATTCACCCAAACTCTCACTTTATTGCAAGTTTAAAAAGGATTTCTGTTACGAGCCATATTTGGATAAAATAGCAAATGTAAAATGGTTGAAATCCTTTGCATGTTTTAGATTATGTTCTCATAAGTTAGAAGTTGAATCTGGTCGCTTTTCTTATATTCCCAGAGAGGAAAGAATTTGCAAATTATGTAATTCAGGCTTTATTGAAAATGTATACCACTTTTTATTACGTTGTCCAAGATATTACGATTTAAAAAGAAAGTTTTTGGGAAGTACATCTTGGCTAAATATTCACATGTTCATTCGCCTAATGTCTAGTTCTAAAAAAAAAAAGTTGTCGTCTGTTTGCAATTGTATTATTAAAGGTTTTGACTTGAGAGAAACCATCTTGAGCACTACTTAATTCTAGCAGTTCACTGATTCTGTATCTACTTAGATGTCATTTATTACATTTAACACACTTTTCAACGAATGTTGTTCATCTTTTCGATAGCATGTGTAAACGTGTATCCTTCATATTTTTGCTATGTATATTGTATGCGATAGTATTTTGTCTCAGCCATATTTTGTTAAGTTTGTAAATGGCCAAAGACATTGTATGTCGAACGTTGCCAATAAAATGATGTAGGTATTCAATTTAAACTATTCTAAAAACTGCAGCTTTGCAAGGAGTTTAAGTAACTAGGAAGTTTGAAACGTGTTTCGCTTAATTGAATAATTATTTATCACATAACCTCCCTTGTTTTCAGTGTAATATACCATTACGAATTTTCTTATCTTATACACGTTTGATATCATATTTGTGTGACGTCATTTTTTACGTCATTTTGTACGTATTTCATAGAAGTGAATAGGTTTTATGGATATTACCACGGGTGCATCTAAAATGGTTTTGCATCATCTGATCTATATTTCGTCAAATATCGTTATGTGATAAAAAGAATCTGACATTCGTTGGCGTTTGAGATAAAATTTTATTAAACTCGTCAAGGAAAATGTTATTAAGCTCGCCAAAGGCTCGCTTAATAACATTTCCCTAGACTCGTTTAATAAAAATTTATCTCAAAAGCCAACTCATGTCAGATCTTATATGTCCCATTCAAATTGCGTTACAAAATCAACCTGCTCCAGTTACTTCTTACCATGATTCAGGATTTTTTTTTTTTTTTGTAAGTACGAGGGCAATTCAAAAATAACGTAGACAAGCCATATTACCAAGCTGTTTAATGTGATAATTTCATGACTATCTAATACAGTGTAGCCAAACATTTTTACAGCTTAAGTCTAAAATATCACGGACATCGGTTCCCTGGTTGTCTAGATACACCATGTTATGCTACATTACCATAGTGACCACGGCGCAGTATAAATTACGTCGCCTGACGTTATTAAAATCATTTCGAAAAACTCACTCTACAGCTTTTCTGAATGCTCACCCGTGCACTCTATACAATGTCTGTATCTGTGGATCCATTCCTGGAAAATGTTTTTGTACTGATTCTTTTCGATCCCAGCTAAAATGATTCTGGTTTCATACTTCAGTTCCTCTATTGCGTTCATCACATTGCTGATGCTACTGATAAGTTTATTGTCAATTTCCTGGCCTGTATCGTCTCAGATGTTCTTCCCTCTATGCCGCTTGTAGACTAAGGCCCGACACACCTTTGGCTTAAGCTCTATTTTTTCCAGCATCGTATCAGATGGTGGTTTTCGGGGTGCAACACAGAACTTTATCATCAAACGTTGCTCCGTGGCTTCGGACAACGTCGTGTTTTTTCTCCGAAACAAATCTGGTTAAATATTTTTCAATTAATCCTTGCGAATTTGACACTGAAATCTAACACAAAGATGTCAGATCATGCTAAATGTATGTGCAGTTTTGCAACGTTTCGCCACTGTGTATTAGTAGATATGAGCTCAGTCATGCGATGTCTTACGAAACAAAGTAACAAATGAACAAATGCATAGCAGAAATACAGGGACCGGGCAGGATTCGAACCTAGAACGCCCGGACGAAAGGCCAACACCATAACAACTGAGCTAAAGAGAATTCTCCCTAACGCAGTTGTTAAGTGTTGTATTTAAATCAGGATGAAGCCATGCATGAAGGAGTGGTCTCCCGTAACACACCCCCTCTTAAAGTCATCATTTAATGATAACTCAAAGCCTTATTAGGCAGAAAGTCCGTTTTTGGACAACAAATGGGATTAATGGCTCAATGGCGAATCCCGGACGAGCCCCCATCTTACGAACAAAGTCCGGAACAAAGAAACAAATGAACAAATGCATAGCAGAAATAAAGGGACCGGGCAGGATTCGAACCTAGAACTCCCGGACGAAAGGCCAATACCGTAACCACTGAGCTAAAAATAATTCTTCCTAACGCATTTGTTAGGTGTTGTATTTAAATCGGGATGAAGCCATGCATAAAGGAGTGGTCTCCCGTAACAGATGTAAAAAATTGGATGTCGAAATTCTGCGGGTTGTGCCGTGTGTCTAGACGTCCGTTGCTATAACAGCCATGGTTTTGAGCAAAATATAAGAACATCATAACCATGTTAATTAATTAAGTTGGACCTAATCTATATCAATTTTTATAAATTTCCATTCGAGCTAAAGTGTAAATATCAGAAGTGTCTACGTATTTTTTAATGGCCCTCGTAAAAAAAAAAAAAAAAATAGACAGACAGACAGACTGATAGATAGATGTAAATGTACATGTGGCTTGCACAGTCTATACATCTTAACTGCTCGACATCTTCTATACTGAAAATACAAAAAAAAAAATTGAATTTGCAGTTCTTTCATATTTTACACCAATTAATGTATTTATTTACTCATACTTTAATTTAGAGAAGTATAAAACTCAACTTAACCCTGTACCCAACAAACCTGTTTTTAACAAATTTTACTCGAGTGGGAAGATTTTTTAAAGCATTACAGAGCTAGTCAGCAAGGGGGGCAGCCGAACAACCAACCAGTTACCCAGCCAGTTAATTAGGCTGAGAGCCCGGTAGCCAGCAAGCCAGTCGTGCGGTTGGTTAGTCGGTCGGTTGGTCGATCTTTTTGAAGGTTGTGCGGTCAAAAATGTAGGACGTAATCACCAGCAAGCCGGTCTCTCAATTGGTCATGTAGCAAGTCAGCATACCAGCAAGCTTTGGCATCGCGTTAATCTGTCAATATCAAACCATTTTATTTTTCGGAGTATCTGAATGCGCGGGCTTTTGATCCACTTTTTGGTATTACATTCGAATAAATAAATAGAACTTTGCGATTGGTCAAAAACAAGGATATGTTTGTTCTGCGAGCCCCTGCAGACCTATTGGCAAGCAAATTTACGCCGTGTATCTTTTTTTAACCATTTATCACACAGTCACGAGATATGACGACCCTAAGAAAGAAGCCTTTTGAAAACATTGTGGGAAAAGGAGAAAATGCTGGTAATCAACATTTTCTCCTTTTCCCACAATGTTTTCTACCCTATCACAGACAAATTCCATCATTGGAGCCAATTTAAATTGTCGTCTGCAAATGCTTTCAATTTGGACAAGTCTAGATTTTGTCTTTTTGGAAAGAGTTAAAGATACTTCTTGATACAGGTGCTGCGGCTACATACAACAACACAACGTAAGCGAGTTCTGGTTCGAAGTTCCAATGGTATAGCCACGAAGACGTATAGCATGTCAATTAATTATCCGGTAAAGTTCTGTGTGAAAGATGCAAACGGCAAATGTGAGTGCACCATAACTTCTTATAGCATTTAAAAGCAAAGAAATATTGGAGAAGGATTCTAGTTGAGGTATCTGTCATGTGGACGTGTCCTTTGACAAGGCACTGCAAAGAACTGGACCAATATTCACCAAGTAATCTTGGTACAATTCTTTGTGTAGTTTTCAAGAATGTTCCACATTCGAAAGTAACACAGTTTTAGACTAGCTAGACCATTTGGTTAAGCTAATCAGATATTGTGTTACACAACCATCTTGGGCCGATATTCATCATCTAATCCAAATATTGCTCTCCAGTGTAATTCCCAAACATTTTCTAGACTGGAAAGTAACACAGTTTTTGATTGGCTTAACCATGTGGTTCAGCCAATAAGAATTTGATTTACTTTATTCATCTAAAATAAAGACCACGGGCACAGGTTTTGTACCCGTTCTCAGGATGTACACGATTATGTCAGCTGTCATAGTGATATAACTGAAATACTATTGAAAGATGTACAGACCAATTAACAAACCAAATAATCAGTATTTTGAATTGTTTCACACCTACAATTTAACGTCCAATGAAATCGCTTTAATACTACAACGTGAGTACAGAATATCTTATTCCATATTGGCCCTGTAGAGTCCAATATGGATTTTTCAGAACGAGGCTAGAGTCACGAATATCGATATTTGACCGGAAGAGTAGTCTACCGAAGTCTGTTGCCAAAAATGCAATGTCAAAACCCTTTTTTTTTTTTTTTATTATTTAAATCGAAATGGCCCTATACTTGTCTTTTACTTTAAATTCAATACGGAAGTGTCGCCTCGCCCAAAATATAAACTGGTTTTGCAGTGTACACATCCAATAGAATTCAGTAGTGTACCCAAGCATGTTAAATAACCTCATATGATTCAACGATGGATTAATCAACCGATGAAGCCTTTAACTCTTTACCAAATGGCTTTTCAGATTCAAAGCATTTGCAGTCGACATACAATGAAATTTGTCCCTGAAAGAGTAGAAAACATTGTGGGAAAAGGAGAAAATGCTGGTACCAGCATTTTCTCTTTTTCCCACAATGCTTTCAAAAGGCTTCTTTCCCAGGATCGTTAAAACCAGGGATTGATTGGTAAAGGGTTAAGGGAAGAGGAAGTCGAGGGGTGAATGCGAAACTATTGAAAAAAAAAAAAATTACAGGGTCGGTATTCACCAACCATTCTTAAGAACATTCTTAGTCTTATTCTCCACGATTTTCCAAATTTGAAAGGGACACAACTTCTTATTGGCTAAAGCAACTGGTTTAGCCAATCAGAAGTTGTGCTCTTTCAAAGTTAGAAAACCCTGGAGAAGAAGGCTGAGAATGTTCTCAAGAATAATTGGTGAATATAGGCCCCGGGGAGGAAAAAAATCTTCTCATTTGAATAAAAAGCATTCTTAGATCATCTTGTTCAAACATGTTGTGTTGAAATCACTCACAAAAATGAG
Source organism: Hippopus hippopus (assembly GCA_946811185.2). Lineage (NCBI taxonomy): Eukaryota > Metazoa > Mollusca > Bivalvia > Cardiida > Cardiidae > Hippopus > Hippopus hippopus. Next base: position 8,606,508 of record OX328113.1, on the reverse strand, counting down.
AAGGTTAAAATTCATTCACAAAAATGAGAAAGTTAAATCCTTCCTCTGTATTTTTTTTTTTTTTTTTCAAAACGCAGGTGGAATTGTTTCACATTCACCCATCTTGGTGATCCAATTCCTCCGTCATATGCAGTTCTTCACGTATTCACCAAAGATATTTTTGTTTAATCTAAAAGGTGTTATATGATAGTGCAGACTTGCTTATATGAACAATATTTTTTTTTTGTCACAATGGCTTTTGAAATGTTTTGAAAACAAGATAGAAAGTTATCTACAAAAAGTTTTTCTATTTCTTTAAACTGCGTACAACTCGACCGGCCTTGATAATCTGAATAACAGATCGAATTTAGAATAATTGTTATGGGTATATATGTGAAACTACAGGATGTTTCGTTTTACACGATACATCGATTTATTTTTAGGTAAAGTTAGCTACTAGTAGCCAGCTACTAGTAGCCAGCTACTTGTTTAGGTAAAGTTAGCTACTAGTAGCCAGCTACTAGTAGCCAGCTACTTGAGCTGGTAAAGTTAACTTCTAGTAACCGGCTACTTGAGCTGGTAAAATTGGTTATTTGTAGCCAGCTACTGGTAGCCACCTTCTAGTAAGCAGTCACTTTTAAAAGGAAAATCTGGCAATTCGTACCCAGCGACCAATGTATAAGTAATTAAAATGGAGGTTTTTTAGTAGTTTCCTATAGGTACAAGTAGCTGGCGAACTAATTGTTGACGCCTTAAACGAAATGTTTTTCTTCCATCCAGAATACCATATAAATGCATCAGAAAAATCAAAATCAAATAATTTCCTGTATTAAAGGGTCAAGCTACGAGATCTGTCAATAGAATTTTTTTTACATTTGTTTTTAATTAGGGATTTAAAATATACAAGTAGTTGACGAGATTAAGCCAGACATTTCAAAATATTTCAAAGAATCACATTCACTGTACTACGAAGAAATGGAAAATACCATTTTCAATTCATTTTTAACTATTAAAGGGGCCAGCTACTCGTCATGAAAATTGGGACATTTATCAATTTCACTTAGAGAGGAATTCAAAAGTACAAGTAGCTGGGAGTCTAAGAGCTATTTTTGTAATTAAGTGCTTGTTTTGAATAAAGTAGACAATAAATGCATCAGAAAACTCAAAATTGAGCTACTTAATATAAATCGGACAATTTTGCACTTTTGCGAAATGGTGATTTTAAATGTACAAGCAGCTGGCTAGATTTAGAGAGATTTTTCAGAATATCTCAACGAATCATATTGAAGATATTTAGGGGAAATTAAAGATATCAAATTTAGTCTATTCTTATCATTTAAAGGGCCCTGCTACTCGTCATGAAAATGCGGATATTTTTCAACTTAACTTAGTTTAAAATCAAAAGTTACAAGTAGCTGGCGAGCCTAAGAGCGAATTTTGAAATTAAATGCTTGTTTTGAATAACAGATACTATGAATGTATAAGAAAACTCAAAATTGAATCATTTTCGGTTATTAAAGGGGCCAGTTACTTGACTTGAAAACTGGACGACTGCTGTTTTTGGAAGTAATGATTTCAAATGTACAAGTAGCTGGCGAGATTAAAAGAGATTTTTCAAAATATTTCAACAAATCATATTCAGGATACCTAAGGTAAATTAAAAATATCAAAATCAATCAATTCTGATCCATTTAAGGGGCCTGCTACTCGTCATGAAAATGCGGATATTTTTCAATTTTACTTAGAGTGAAATCAAAAGGTTCAAGTAGCTGGCGAGCCTAAGAGCGAATTTTGAAATTAAATGCTTATTTTAAATAACAGATACTACGAATGTATAAGAAAACTCAAATTTGAATCATTTCCGGTTATTAAAGGGGCCAGCTACTTGATCTGAAAATGGGACGATTTTGCACTTTTGCAAAATCATGATTTAAAATGTACAAGTAGCTGGCGAGATTAAAAGAGATTTTTCAAAATATTTCAACAAATCATATCCAGGATACTTAGGGGAAATTAAAAATAGCATAAGCAATAAATTCTTATTAATTTTTAGGGGCCAGCTACTCGCCATGAAAATGCGGATATTTTTCAATTTTACTTAGAGAAAAATCAAAAGGTACAAGTAGCTGGTGAGCCTAAGAGCGAATTTTGAAATTAAATGCTTGTTTTGAATAACAGATGCTATTAATGTATAAGAAAACTCAAAATTAAATCATTTCCGGTTATTAAAGGGGCCAGCTTCTTGATTTGAAAACTGGACAACTTTGCTGTTTTTCAAAGTAATGATTTCAAATGTACAAGTAGCTAGCGAGATTTAAAAGAGATTTTTCAAAACATTTTTAACAAATCTTTTTGGGGACACTTAGGAGAAATTAAAAATATCAAAATCAATCCATTCCCATCCATTTAAAGGGCTATCTACTCGTCATGAAAATGCGGATATTTTTCAATTTTACTTAGAGTGAAATCAAAAGGTATACGTAGCTGGCGAACCTAAGAGCGAATTTTGAAATTAAATGCTTCTTTTGAATAACAGATACTGTGAATATCTAAGAAAAGTCAAAATTGAATCATTTCCGGTTATTAAAGGGGCCAGCTACTTGACTTGAAAACTGGACGACTTTGCTGTTTTTCGAAGTAATAATTTCAAATGTACAAGTAGCTGGCGAGATTAAAAGAGATTTTCAAAATATTTCAACAAATCTTTTTGGGGACACTTAGGAGATATTAAAAATATCAAAATCAATCAATTCTGATCCATTTAAGGGGCCAGCTACCCGTCATGAAAATGCGGATATTTTTCAATTTTACTTAGAATGAAATCAAAAGGTACTAATAGCTGGCGAGCCCAGGAGCGAATTTAAAGGGGCCCGCTACTTGATCAGAAAATGGGACAATTTTGCACTTTTGCAAAATCATGATTTAAAATGTACAAGTAGCTGGCGAGATTAAAAGAGATTTTTCAAAATATTTCAACAAATCTTTTTGGGGACACTTAGGGGAAATTAAAAATAGCATAAGCAATAAATTTTTATTAATTTTTAGGGGCCAACTACTCGCCATGAAAATGCGGATATTTTTCAATTTTACTTAGAGTGAAATCAAAAGGTACAAGTAGCTGGCGAGCCTAAGAGCGAATTTTGAAATTAAATGCTTGTTTTGAATAACAGATGCTATTAATGTATAAGAAAACTCAAAATTAAATCATTTCCGGTTATTAAAGGGGCCAGCTTCTTGATTTGAAATCTGGACAACTTTGCTGTTTTTCAAAGTAATGATTTCAAATGTACAAGTAGCTAGCGAGATTTAAAAGAGATTTTTCAAAACATTTTTAACAAATCTTTTTGGGGACACTTAGGAGAAATTAAAAATATCAAAATCAATCCATTCCCATCCATTTAAAGGGCTATCTACTCGTCATGAAAATGCGGATATTTTTCAATTTTACTTAGAGTGAAATCAAAAGGTATACGTAGCTGGCGAACCTAAGAGCGAATTTTGAAATTAAATGCTTCTTTTGAATAACAGATACTGTGAATATCTAAGAAAAGTCAAAATTGAATCATTTCCGGTTATTAAAGGGGCCAGCTACTTGACTTGAAAACTGGACGACTTTGCTGTTTTTCGAAGTAATAATTTCAAATGTACAAGTAGCTGGCGAGATTAAAAGAGATTTTCAAAATATTTCAACAAATCTTTTTGGGGACACTTAGGAGATATTAAAAATATCAAAATCAATCAATTCTGATCCATTTAAGGGGCCAGCTACCCGTCATGAAAATGCGGATATTTTTCAATTTTACTTAGAATGAAATCAAAAGGTACTAATAGCTGGCGAGCCCAGGAGCGAATTTAAAGGGGCCCGCTACTTGATCAGAAAATGGGACAATTTTGCACTTTTGCAAAATCATGATTTAAAATGTACAAGTAGCTGGCGAGATTAAAAGAGATTTTTCAAAATATTTCAACAAATCTTTTTGGGGACACTTAGGGGAAATTAAAAATAGCATAAGCAATAAATTTTTATTAATTTTTAGGGGCCAACTACTCGCCATGAAAATGCGGATATTTTTCAATTTTACTTAGAGTGAAATCAAAAGGTACAAGTAGCTGGCGAGCCTAAGAGCGAATTTTGAAATTAAATGCTTGTTTTGAATAACAGATACCATGAATGCATAAAAAAACTCAAAATTTAATCATTTCCGTTATTAAAGGGGCCAGCTACTTGATTTGAAAACGGGACGACTTTGCTGTTTTTCGAAGTAATGATTTCAAATGTACAAGTAGCTGGCTAGATTAAAAGAGATTTTTCAAAATATTTTAACAAATCTTTTTGGGGACACTTAGGGGAAATTAAAAATAGCATAAGCAATAAATTCTTATTAATTTTTAGGGGCCAGCTACTCGCCATGAAAATGCGGATATTTTTCAATTTTACTTAGAGTGAAATCAAAAGGTACAAGTAGCTGGCGAGCCTAAGAGCGAATTTTGAAATAAATACTTGTTTTGAATCTCTTTTAATCTCGCCAGCTAATTACAAAATTTGCTCTTAGGCTCGCCGGCTACTTATACCTTTTGATTTCGCTCTAAGTAATATTGAAAACTATCCGCATTTTCATGACGAGTAGCTGGCCCCTAAAATGAATACGAATGGATTGATTTTGATATTTTTAATTTCTCCTTCGTGTCCTCAATATGATTTGTTAAAATATTTTGAAAAATCTCTCTACATATCTCTCTGTACATTCTAAATCATGGTTTCGCAAAAGTGTAATATTGTCCCATTATCTGATCAAGTAGCGGGCCCCTTTAATAACCGGAAATGATTCAATTTCGAGTTTTTTTTATGCATTTATTATATCTTTTATTAAAAACAAGCAGCTACTTGTACCTTTTGATTTCACTCTAAGTAAAATTAAAAACTAACCGCATTTTCATGACGAGTAGCTGGCCCCTAAAATGATAAAAATGGATTGATTTTGATATTTTTAATTTCTCTTACGTATAAAATATCATTTCTTGAAAAATTTTGAAAAATCTCTCCAAATCTCGCCAGATATTTATACATTTTAAATCATGATTTCGCAAAAGTGTGAAATTATCCCATTTTCTGATCAAGTAGCTGGCCCCTTTAATAACCGGAAATGATTCAATTTCGAGTTTTTTCGTGCATTTATACTCTCTTTTATTCAATACGAGCATTTAATTTCAAAAATCGTTCTTAGGCTCGCCAGCTACCAGTGCCTTTTGATTTCACTCTAAGTAAAATTGAAAAATATCCACATTTTTATGACGAGTAGCTGGCCCTTTAAATGGATGAGAATGGATTGATTTTGATATTTTTAATTTCTCCTAAGTGTCCCCAAAAGGATTTGTTGAAATGTTTTGAAAAATCTCTTTTAATTTCGCCAGCTACTTGTACATTTGAAATAATTTCTTCGAAAAACACAAAGTTGTCCAGTTTTCAAATCAAGTAGCTGGTCCCTTTAATAACCGAAAATGATTCAATTTTGAGCTTTCTTAGATATTCACAGTATCTATTATTCAAAACAAGCAATTAATTTCGAAATTAATCTTAGGCTCGCCAGCTACCTTTACCTTTTGATTTCACTCTAAGTAAAATTGAAAACTATCCGCATTTTCATGACGAGTAGCTCGCTTCTAAAATGAATAAGAATTGATTTTTTCTTTTTATTTCTAATTTTCCCTACGTGTCTTCAGTATGATTTATTGAAATATTTTGAAAAATCTCTCTAAATCTCGCCAGCTACTTGTACATTTTAAATCATGATTTCGCAAAAGTGCGAAATTGTCCCATTGTCTGATAAAGTAGCTGGCCCCTTTAATAACCGGAAATGCTTCAATTTCGAGTTTCGTCGTGCATTTATACTCTCTTTTATTGAGAACGACCACTCAATTTCAAAAATCGATCTTAGGCTCGCCAGCTACCTGTGCCTTTTGATTTCACTCTAAGTAAAATAGAAAATATTCGTATTTTCATGACGAGTAGCTGGCCCTTTAAATGGATGAGAATGGATTGATTTTGATATTTTTAATTTCTCCTAGGTGTCCCCAAAAGGATTTGTTGAAATATTTTAAAAAATCTCTTTTAATCTCGCTAGCTACTTGTACATTTGAAATCATTACTTCCAAAAACAGCAAAGTTGTCTTATTTTCAAATCAGTAGCTGTCCCCCTTAATAGCTGGAAATGCTTAAATTTTGACTATTTTAGTGCATTTATCATCCCCTTTATGTAAAACAAGCATTTAAGTTTAAAAACAGATCTCAGACTCGCCAGCTACTTGTATCTTTGAATTCCTCTTTAAGTGAAATTGAAATATGTCCCCCTTTTCACGACGAGTACCTGGCCCCTTTAACAACAGGAAATGCTTCCATTTTCAGTTTGCTCGTGCATATATAGTCTCTTTTATTCAAAACGATCATTGAATGACAAAAATTGCTCTTACGAGTAGGCTCGGCAGCTACTTCTACCTTTTGATTTCACTCTGAGTAAAATTGAAAAATATCTGCATTTTCATGACGAATAGCTGGACTCTAAAATGAATAAGAATGGATTGATTTTGATATTTTTGATTTCTCCTACTTATGCTAAGCATGATTTGTTGAAACATTTTGAAAAATCTCTCTAAATCTAGCCAGCTACTTGTACATTTTAAATCATGATTTCGCAAAAGTGCAAAGTTGTCCCATTTTCAGATCAAGTAGCTGGCCCCTTTGATAACCGGAAATGCTTCAATTTCGAGTTTCGTCGTGCATTTATACTCTCTTTTAATGAGAACGACCACTTAATTTCAAAAGTCGATCTTAGGCTCGCTAGCTACCTGTGCCTTTTGATTTCACTCTAAGTAAAATTGAAAAACATCCGCATTTTCATGACGAATAGCTGGCCCCTTAAATGGATGAGAATTGATTGATTTTGATATTTTTAATTTCTCCTAAGTGTCCCAAAAATGATTTGTTGAAATATTTTGAAAAATCTCTTTTAATTTCGCTAGCTACTTGTACATTTGAAATCGTTATTCGAAAAACAGCAAAGTCGCCCAGTTTTCAAATCAAGTAGCTGGCCTCTTTAATAACCGAAAATGATTGAATTTTGAGTTTTCTGATAAATTCATAGTCTCTGTTATTCAAAATAAGCATTTAATTTCAAAATTCGCTCTTAGGCTCGCCAGCTACTTGTACCTTCTGATTTAACTCTAAGTAAAATTGAAAAATATCCGAATTTCCTGGCGAGTAGCTGGACCCTTTAAATGATAAGAATGGATTGATTTTGATACCTTTAATTTCCCCTAAATATCCTCAATATGATTCGTTGAAATATTTTGAAAAATCTCTCTAAATCTAGCCAGCTACTTGTACATTTGAAATCATGATTTTGAAAAACAGCAAAGTTGTCCCGTTTTTAAATCAAGTAGCTGGCCCTTTTAATAATAGGAAATGATTCAATTTTGAACTTTCTCATACATTCATAGTCTCTGTTATTCAAAACAAGCATTTTATTTCAAAATTCACTCTTAGGCTCGCCAGCTACTTGTACCTTTTGATTTCACCCTAAGTATAATTGAAAAATATCCGCATTTTCCTGACAAGTAGCTGCCCCCTTTAATGAATAAAAATAGATTGATTTTGATATCTTTAATTTCTCCTAAGTATCCTCAATATGATTCGTTGAAATATTTTGATAAATCTCTCTAAATCTAGCCAGCTACTTGTACGTTTTAAATTATGATTTCGAAAAACAGCAAAGTAGTTCCGCTTTTTAATCAAGTAGCTAGCCCCTTTAATAATCGGAAATGATTCAATTTTGAGTTTTTGGCATACATTCATAGTCTCTGTTATTCAAAAGAAGCATTTAATTTCAAAATTCGCTCTTAGGCTCGCCAGCTACTTGTACCTTTTGATTTCACATTAAGTATTATTAAAAAATATCCGCATTTTCCTGACAAGTAGCTGCCCCCTTTAATGATTAAAAATGGATTGATTTTGATATCTTTAATTTCTCCTAAGTATCCTCAGTATGATTCGTTCAAATATTTTGAAAAATCTCTCTAAATCTAGCCAGCTACTTGTATATTTTCAAATCATGATTTCGCTAAATTGCAAAGTTATCCCGTTTTTATATCAAGCAGCTTGCTCCTTTAATAATCGGAAATGCTTCAATTTTGAGTTTTCTGGCGCATTTATAGTCTTCTTTATTATAAACAAGCACTTAATTACAAAAACAGCTCTTAGACTCGCCAGCTACTTGTACCTTTGAAATCCTTTCTGAGTAAAATTGAAAAATGTCCCAATTTTCATGACGAGTAGCTTGCCCCTTTAATAATTAAAAATGAATTGAAAATGATATTTTCAATTTCTCCGTAGTACAGTGAATGTGATTCTTTGAAATATTTTGAAATGCCTGTCTTAATGTGGTCAGCTACCTGTACATTTTGGATCCCTAATTAAAAACAAATGTGAAAAAAAAAAATCCTAGTGACAGATCTCGCAGCTTGACCATTTAATACAGGAAATATTTTGATTTTGATTTTTCCGATGCATTTATATAGTATCCTGGATGGAAGAAAAACATTTCGTTTAAAGCGTCGACATTTGTTTCGCCAGCTACTTGTACCTTTAGGGAACTACATGTAATAAAAACCTCCATTTTAATAACCTATGTATTGGTCGCTTGGTACGAATTGCCAGATTTTCCTTTACAAGTGACTGCTTTCTAGAAGATGGCTACCAGTAGCTGGCTACAAATAACCAATTTTACCAGCTCAAGTAGCTGGCTACTAGTAGCTGGCTACTAGAAGCTAACTTTACCTGAACAAGTAGCTGGCTACTAGTAGCTGGCTACTAGTAGCTAACTTTACCTATCTGTTTAGGGGTCTATTTGGAGCCTAAACAAGAATGACTTAAAATGACATTATTAGCGGCCATTTTCTATTCATAGTAACTTTTAACATGTACGGCTTTCATTATGTAAAACGGTTATTTTGTATTGTATTTTGGGTCATTTAGAGTTGATTCTTGTGATCATTTTTGATGTCCTTTCTCTTCTTTTTTTTAAAGTATGTTTTCGAGGCTGACTTGTAAGTTTGTAGGGCCTTATTAGGGTCAAGTCTTTGAAAAGTTACTTGAAAATGGAGCAATGTTGCTAGAATATAAGTACTGCAGGAAAGATAGGCTGCAAATAATATACATTTAAAAACTGCAAAAAAAGAATAGTTTTCTTTTAACACAGAAAACCTTTTTATATATCAAAGTTCATACCATTCACGCCTTTCACTCAAACGGCAAAAGCCATAAATGCATTTCCATTCACGTCAATGTACACATATTAAATGTGTATTTTGGAAACGCATCGTACATACTCGTTGCAACGGATGCTTAGCTAAGGATTAGATGGTGATAATTATCCTTTTGTGAAATAGCCAGGATATGTACATGTGTAAATTGTGTACAAGAGGTACAGAAAAAGGCTTCTTGAATTGTCAAAATCATTCCAAACTAAAGCTGTTAAATACATAGAAACATTGCGATATACATATCAAATATAATGCAAAAAGTTATGTAAATGTTAATTTTCTACTCTTAATAGCTCAATTGTTCCTTACACGAACATGTAGCATTACTTCTGCTTTTTTATTTAAGTAGTTGTAATTGTTTAAGTATGAATGGACAGAGAAAAAAATCTTCCCAGTGTATGCAGTGCGATCAACCCTTTAAACATAATGACAAGTCTTTTAAATAATAATAATAATAATAATGATAATAATGAAACATGTGATTTCTCGTTGAATGACAAGACTGACAATCAAATCTAAAATTAGGCCCATCTCTTTCTCGAGTTATCGAGATGTTCTTGTAAATGTGTTGCAGTCAGTGCAGAGCAGAGTTTACTTTCAATTGTGAGGGAACACAAATTCCCAGTCAACATCCGACTGCCACGTGACCGAACCACTGCCGTCAGCAACCAACAAGTGAGAAACAATGATCTACCAGAAATGGAAATGATAAAGACTTTCGACGAAATCAGCTTCCTTGCGAATGATATTGATAATGGTAATATTATATATAAAAAAAAAACTTCTTTTCAGATTCAGATTTGGTGTAATGTTAAAGTTAAAAGAAACAAGTGACAAGATTAGATAAACCTCAGAAGCTAACATAATGCATTGCTGTAATTGATTCGTGTTAGATTTTCACGCAAAAAAAGAACTAAATAATGAAAAAAATAAACACTAGTGGTGGTGTGTCCTGAACAAGTATTATGTAACTAACGCATATAGATATACATATTCGTCACATAACTACTCTTAAAGTTTTATCTATAAGACGCTTCAGAATAGCATTGAAGTACGTCATGGGTCACGAGATGGATTTCTACGCCTCATCCACACGAGATGCCTGGCCAATATTTCAAGATCAATGCAACTGTCCAACTCAATGATCATGGAAAGCTTATCATTTTTTTTTTTTGTGTGTGTGTTAATAATAAGGTATTTATGTGTAACTGTTTTTTACTATTTTTGTATCCCGGATGTATATTACTGTCAAGAAGGGAGGCAAAAAATCAATGACAAAATTTCTTCACTTACATGTATATTCGATTATAACATGTTCTAAAATTCTTGAGGCATGATATTAGTTGGTTTACCAATTCAAATGCTTCTATTGTCAACATTCCGATTTGAGGATTGCATATAAAGAGTCGAGACCTTTCCTGTAGATATTTATATCAAAATACCGTTTACAAACTTTTGAAAGGGAAAGAATGCATGTGCAATATTTTACCATGGATACACATTGATAGATTAGCTGTCGGTGATATATAACTAAAACGTTCAAAGCGCAGTGTAAAACACCTATAATCAACCAATCAGTCCAGTCATAATTATGTGAGTCATGCACTGTGAAAAGGGTGCTTAGTGTACCGACAAAAAGTATCTATCCATGTCAGCCTGCGCAGTCCGTGCGGGTTCCATGGATGAAAAAAATCCCTTGAAACATCGTCATATCTAATTTCAGGATTGATGACAACAAATGTTTTAAAGATACCAATGTGTCTAGAATCTGTTCGATTTAAGTTGGTTACAGGGCTTACCGACAAGCCAAAGCAAGATTGGCAAGAATTTAACAATAGGCTTAAATTACAAAGCAGAGACATTTCCTACAGTGAGGAACCAGGCGTTGAAGGTGAGTATTAATGGATATGTTAAAGTGATTATTCATATTATTTTAATTATTCTTATCGTTGTTGTTGTTGTTGTTGTTGTTTTCACCTGCTGTGTGCAAACGTGTCTTTAAATTTGAAACATACGGTAAATACAGCAACAGTATTACTTGATAGATAAGTGAAAATTTAGGAAGATACCAAACTAATTACTTTCTCAATTACTTCAGAAGAACTTTTGTTAATGCCGGTGGAGTATGAAAAGGTTATCTGCCGATATCATATAACAAAGAAAAATCTTAAATACATTAAACTAAATCCAGCCCACTGCAATCTTTCTCTTTGTAGACATTGCACAGTACAGGGAATCTCAAGTGACAGAGGATGCTGATCTTTCAAGACTAGAGCCAGCATTTTATGTTAATTTACAAATGATTGCTTCCATTAATTCGGTATCGAATCAAAAGCTGCAGTCTTCAAACGATGACAATACATACGAATCATATGAGACCGTAAAGAAAGGGGATAACAAATCAGAACTGAAAAATAATTTAATGAAAGAGATTGCCGCAGCAGTAGTCAAGACTGGGAAGGGTTTTAAGAAAACCATAGCAGCAACTAAAGCACCAACTGCAAAACCAGACATTTGTCCGAAACCAATGCAATATAAAGAAGTCAGTGCAAAACCGAAGACGCCTCCAAAACCGGCAAAGAAACCTCAAAGAAAAGTGGAGGAAAGAAAGATTGACGATTCTAATACTAACCAAGCACTGCCGATAAGTGAGCGATCAAAATCATCGTTCGGTGGATCTAGATATCCTCAAGTGAAGGACCAGTCTGAACGGAAAATAAATAGTACAGAATTGGACCACAAAAAATCTGTTGGTGAAAAGACATACTATAACACCACCAGTCAGGTCGAGGTATATTCAAGAACAGAAGACAACAATGACCTGGATCTTTCTTCTCATACATATGTCAACCTTGAACACATGGCAATTATACCACCATTGTCAAGTCAAGAAATCCCGTACGCCAATTTGGCGGCGCAAAAACGAGACAGACGGAAATCTGGAATACTTAAGAGCAGCAAAGTGGAAGTGCCTTTGACACAACAAAGCTTGAGTTACAATCTGACTCCTGAAGAAATTGCTGGTCTCTCGATCGATCAAGTAGCTGGATATCTTAAACTTTTAAAACTAGACAGTGCAATAGACTTATTCCGAGAAAACCAAGTGGACGGCAAGCTTCTGTCGATGCTCACTGATGATATTTTAAAGAAGGAGTTCGATCTTAAAGCGTTCCAAGTACTAAAGTTACAGAATTTTGTCAGAGATGGACATATTCCGCAGTAAAATATGAGCCTTGCTCTGGCAAACGGGGGCTAAATGTATCTCCTTAATGCATTATACCAATCATGCCTTCAAGTAATTATTGATCCATAATAGCCAACTTTTAACGACCAACTTAATCAAAGGGTACACTGGTCCTTAGAAATACAGAAAAGTGACCAATAGCGAAAAGTTTCGGCCCAGGTCAGCCTGCGCAGACTGCGCAGGCTGAACTGGATCGATACTTTTCGCAGATGCATTATGCCCTATACAATAAGCAGGCAATACTTTTAGCTCTAAGGGCTGAAACTATAACGAACCTACTGTCGACAACCAATAGTTACGCCAAAACTTGAGTATTTGAGTCATATCCATTGAGGATTCCTATAGGTTGTTTTTGTAACACATCTACGTTAGTAGACGCTCGTAAACAGAGCGTTAGCGAACCTGCTTTCCTTATTTTTGTGTATTTATTCTTGCTTTGTTTATTTTTTTGATGGGACTGCCGCCCCTACACCCCCACCCCCCGCAACACTGTAAGAAATTGAGGAACTGCTCTTTATGAGCAGTACCTATGGTTTGATATAAAAGAACTGACAAAAGTTTACTTCTGGTCTACGGCCCCTAACTCTCATATAGAAATACGGAAGCTGTCGAGACTGGCCGAATAGCCTTTACGAAAACGTCGATGTTACACGATATCTACCGATGAGTTAGTGAGTCTACGGCCCCAAACTCTCATATTAAAAGACGGAAGCTGCCGAGATTGGCCGAATAGCCTTTACGAAAAGGTCGATGTTACACGATATTTACCAATGATTTAGGGGTCGTAATCCTTAGGAGCTAAACTTTTATCAAACGAGTCCAGAAAAATGTTATAAAGCGAGCCTGTAGCGGGCTCAATGACATTCTTTTGTTTTGAAGGTAATAAGGACATACCTCACGAAATTTTTTTACAAACGTTTGAGATAACCGTAGTGTGATATCATATTTATGGTATGCTGACTCATAATTCGTGAAATATCGTTATGTGATTAAAAAAAAAAAAAAAAAAAAATCTGACGTTCGTCGGCTTTTGAGATAAAATATCACCAATATGACGTCATATATGACGTCTTGCAATGCTTGTCTCAAACGTGTGTAAGAAAAGGAAATCTGCAATCGGTGTATTACAATGGAAACAAGGAAACATGCGATAAAAAGTGATATAATATAACTACCCTTGTTCTCAGTGAAATATAGACTTTACTGATTTTCTTTTTTTTACACACGTAATAAATGACGTCTCATAAGACGTTAGGCTATGCAGATCTCAAATGTGTGTAAGATAAGAACATTTGTAATGGGTGTATTACCCTGAAAACAAAGGAGCTTATGTGATAAAAAATCTGTTTAGGCTCGTCTACAAAAACTGTAATTGAACCCACTATAGGCTCGCTTACCCTTAAGCTTCCAAGCGCGACTTACTGACCTTTTGCGGACAGTGTAGATCAAGATCAGACTGCACAGAACGTGCAGTCTGATCTTGAATCTACACTGTCCGAAGAGAAGATAATTTTCTAAAAAAAGTTTTGAAATAATATTATTCGCTTTTTTCCCATCCTTTTGAGAGTTTTATCTAATTCATTTAGCAGGGTAAGGGTTTAATAACATTCAGTTATCGGGGTAAGGGTTTAATAACATTTTTTCTAGACTCGTTTAATAAGATTTTCCCTCAATCCTTATATCTCAAATGCAAACTTATGCAAGGTCTTATATCATAACTACCCTTGTTTTCAATGTAATATAGCCATTTCGAATTTTCTGTTGTTATATACCTGTAAGTTTTCCGGATTAAATACATGTGTCGCACGCGGATAAAATCACACGCGACGGAAAAAATCCATATCTACACTCAGTGGAATACGGTTCCAAATATGGTATGATGACGTCACAATGACGTAACTCACTGGCGGTATACGTATGTATTCATTTGCAAGTTCATTGGTCAAAATTTTACGCTGTAATATTTATCCGCTATTCATAAAAACGAAGTTACTGGCTACCACACCATTATTTGTTTTATTTTGCTTACCGGTTTCGAATAAAATGTCAATAGTTTGCAATATTTTGTCGTTGAAAAGGTGTAGGTATATAATAAAAGGAATATTATGTTGTATGACTTTCCTGGTGCTTATATTTACTTCTCGCTGCGTAAGAAAATTTTGGCATCTCGCTCGACCTTCGGTCTCGCGTGATACCAAATTTTCTCACGCTGCTCGAAGTGAATAAAAGCACCAGGGGTCCATTTCAACAAACAGCGTAGATTTACGCCAATTTTTGAGGGATTGAATAAACACACGTAGGATCCCTACTATACTCAAACATATGAAGTGGCGTAATGTTATCCAAATTCTTAATAAAATGGTAAAGTTACGTAGTTCAGTGAAACTTGCTTTCAGACTTAATGCTTACTTACAAAAATTGCGTACGCCAATTTCGTGCGTACGCAGTTTAGTGAAATGTGCCCCTGGACATTATCACCCGCTAGATGGCATTCTACAAATACACATCTATCTAATATGGGCATTATGGGTACAGAACCGGACTACTTTTCAAAACAACAACCGTTACTTTGAATTTCAAAATGAAATAAACGTTTACTCAATAAAACGCTACCTGGTGCGATTCATTCAGCTGTGATCGGCTAGCATGTAACCTATGCATCGGCCATTTATTAAAACAGCCCCTACATGCTTGGGTAATAGGCTAATAGCTTCGCTGTAAGCCCTACTTTTCCCGAATATTCGGGGGATGGGTGATGCTTCATAGCAGACAGGTCGAATCTTCGAAGAATATGACATGCGCAGACAACGAGCACCAGGAAAATCACTACAGCATAATATTCCGTATATCTTACACTCATATTTTGTTATCATATAACTTTTTCTTATAACTTTGCGTACCTGGTCCGTATTTACACCCATTCTAAGAACATTCCTAGTCTTATTCTCCAAGATTTTTAGAGTAACACAATTTCTGATTTGCTAAAGCATTTGGTTTATCCAATCAGAAATTGTGTTACTTTCAAATTTGGAAAAAAATCTGGAGAATAAGACTAAGAACGTTCTTAAGAATGAATACGGGCCCAGATTTCCCTTTTAATTCAATTAATAGTATTGATATTCCACTAAGAGGTTCAAATTTCCTTATCTTGAGATGCAAATCAAATATTTTCTATGTAATCTTGTTTGCAACTATTTTTCTTCGTACACGTCTATCAAAGGTCGATTGAATGATTTAATGGAGTTTTACGCCTCTTTCAATATCTTTTAGTAATATCAAGGCCACGTGTCACATATTCATGTATATCCTGGTTCCACTAGTACAAGGATAAAGCTCTGGTGTGTCTTATCAAAGGACACTCCCACAAAAAATCTATCGAAGAAGCAAGTGAATCTCATTTGTGTAAATTTACATAGTGCGTTAGTACCTTTGAGCCTAGACTTCACAATGACCTATTATTCATGAATCACACTTACGTGATAAAAAATAGCCTCACTTCATTGGCTCATGAGATAATTTTTTTTATTGAACTCAAGTAAAAAAAGTATATATGACCTCCAAGAAGGCTCGTTTGAAATGGTAATTTTTCTAGACGTGTGTAATAAATTTTTATTTCATTTGCCAACATTAATCAGATCCTATATGTATTTGTTTGTTGGTATTGGGGTTTTACGCTGTGTTAACGGCCTAAGTCATATCACGGCGGTCAGTGCACCTACGTATGTTTTTCTGGGCTTTCTCACACCAATACTGACAAAGCTTTCTTTTCAAGCCACTGACTGCTTTTATCCATCAGAGGTGAGAGGCGGAAAACCGCCGGGAAGAAGGTTTGCCTCAACCGATTTCGAGCTAGCAACCGCCTGGTCACGAGTCAGATACGCTAAGCACTGAGCTACCCAGCTGGGCAGATCCTGTTATTAAAAAAAAGTAGGAATTTGTCAGTACGAGCGATATCTACGTTATGTTAAAGGGTAATAAAAAAAAATTATAAAGAATTTGTTCCCGTCAAAACACTCATTTGTTAACAAGCATTTACTCTATGAAAATGGGTTTTAATGCATCTGCAAAAGGTAATGACAATTGTCAGCCTGCGCAGTCCGCGCAGGCTGACTTTGGTCGTTACTTTTTGCTAATGGTCATTCTTCTGCATGTCAAAAGATCAGTCTACCTCAAAATTAAGTTATTTGTGAGACAAAACGGAGATACCTAAAACCTTCTTTTCCCAGAGCGCAGACGAAGTAGACGGGGATCAAGTGTATCAGATATGCATTTACATATACGGCCGGTATAATGCATAATATTATATTTCATAACTTCCTGAGTATAATTGCTGCAGACGGAAATGAAGACAACTCATGTGAAATCAAGATTAGCTTTGCTCAGTGAAACGGGTGTGTAATGGATCTCCAAAAATATCGACCTCATACCGAGGTTGAAACTGTTTGGTTTTGGTAAATTTTCTTCATGCCAAAGGACCAATTTACCTCAAGATTCAGTTGGTTGTTAGACAAAATGGATTTTATGGATCCATATTTGTGTTACGACTTGGTGGGTATTATACATCACTGTTACGGGAGACCACTCCTTCATGCATAGCTTTATCCTGATTTTAATACAATACCTAACAAAGGGAGAATTCTCTTTAGCTCAGTAGTTATGGTATTGGCCTTTCGTCCGGGCGTTCTAGGTTCGAATCCTGCCCGGTCCCTGTATTTCTGCTATGCATTTGTTCATTTGTTTCTTTGTTCCGGACTTTGTTCGTAAGATGGGGGCTCGTCCATTGAGCCATTAATTCCATTTGTTGTCCAAAAACGGACTTTCTGCCTAATAAGGCTTTGAGTCATCAGTAAATGATGACTTTAAGAGGGGGCGTGTAACGGGAGACCACTCCTTCATGCATAGCTTCATCCCGATTTCAATACAATACCTAACAACTGCGTTAGGGACAATTCTCTTTAGCTCTGTGGTTATGGTGTTGGCCTTTCGTCCGGACGTTCTAGGTTCGAATCCTGCCCGGTCCCTGTATTTCTGCTATGTATTTGTTCATTTGTTTCTTTGTTACGGACTTTGTTCGTAAGATCACGGAGATTCATTAAACCCCCTTTTCCAAAAGCATGGCTGATCTGGAAATGAGTTAACCCTTTACCAAACAATTTCAAATTTTCACGACCCTACAAGATATTTTTGATATGAAGAAACGGCTGGTAACCAGAATTTTCTTTTTATTTCCACAGTATTTTGTACTCTTCCAAAACAAATATCAGTTTCTAAGTCAGAGATGTTTTGTGGTCTGCAAATTATTTCAATTTGGACGAGTCTAAAATTTTGTTGGTAAGAAGTTAGTTAACTGTTTGTCAAACGACAGAATCTTTGACTGGTCCAACTTGAAAGCATTTGCTGACGATGACAGGAATGTGACTCAAAGGTTGTTGCTGTCGGTAATGTGACATTCTCACCGGTCATTGCAAAAGCTGGACCGAAATCTATGAAAATCTGAACCCTTAACTTGATAAATAAGCGAAATGGAACTTTCACGCCGATAGTAAAAACACAAATTTTGTCATTATAAAGGTCTTTTTTTGGGGGGGGGGGGGATATCTCCTTATCGGACAGGGAAGATCCAAGATCAGACTTAACGTTCTGTATAGTCTGATCTTGATCTACACTGTCCGCAAAAGGTCCTTGAGACGCGCTTAGCAGCCTAAGAATTAAGAAGCCACAAATTCCATTATGGAAATACCATTTAAAAGTATTTTGTCCTCACGCTTCTTTTTCTTATTTACTTATTGTTTACCAGGTATTCCCTAATAAATTCAGTTTTACATAATTTTCAGATTCGGTATAAAAAAAAAAACTGAATAGCCCCTTTAAACCGCTTGATTTAAATCTATCTCTAACCCTTAAACTGCTAAATGAATGAAACAAAAATTTCCACTCGGTATTAAAAACCCAAATATTGCGGTTTCAAAGTTCATTTTACGGGAAAGAAAATATCACATCGGACAGTGTAGATCAAAGATCAGTCTGATCTTGATCTACACTGTCCGCAAAAGGCGCCCCGAGTCGCGCTTATCAGCCTAATGGTTAACGCATGCAGAATTACATGCAACCAAACCATACTATCGCATACAATGTAATACATTAACTGGTGTATTTTTGGACGTTATCAGATAACGACAGTTTTACTAAAGTTTTTAATACCAAATATTTCGGGTGTTTTAACGACCCTGACCGTGGTTATGTAGGAAAGCAGCCAGTGGCTTTTAAAAGAATATCGTGCGTAGTACTGGTCAAAGAAAATCCAGGAAAGCATGGATAGGTTTTCAACATTTTTCAGTCATAAAGCGGCGGCCGGTGCACCTTTCCATATTGTTTAGTGAAGGGTTAAGAGTGTCTCAAAGTAAGATTTGTATCAATTCAGTAATGTCACGTTTGTAAATATCGTAAGACGGTGGTTATCTAAAACTTTACACAAAGGAAATGTAACCAGGAAGTGTGCAGGTGCATTTGAAACGCTTTTCCAGTTAAATTTAGAATAGGCCAAACTCAAGGCATTTGCAGACGACATATCAAGCGTTTCTCATTTAGATTTTAAAAGGTGGAAAGCATATTGGGCCATGTAGAATGTGCTTTATTATTTCATGCTTTCCGGTAATTTATCAAGAAATAAGGGTGGAATATTTTTCGATATTTCATGTTTACGACCAGTGAAAAATACCGATTTTATTTTCTAACTCTTCAAATTGAAGGCAGAAACAGTAGTTCCTGTACACTAGTTACCTAGCGCGTGCAATTAAACAAGAGGGAAATATTACGTAATTTACAACACATTTCTCGCGCTTTACGTAATATTTAATGCATTCCCATATGGAGGGGATATGCCACAGGAAATTACAGAAAAAAAAAACTGTACTGGATTTTGATGAAAATCCCAACAAAAAGGGGGTAGAAGCATGAAATAAGTAAAACAGTTTGTTTATTTCGGTGAAAGAACGAAATTTATTTCATCGAGTGAACATAATTGGTAATATTTTTACCAGTGAAAATAAACAATATCTACTATTTCCTCAGGATCCCGTAAAACACGTTATCTTTTGGTAGTTGGTTAACTCTGCAGAAGACGACAAGAATTTTAGACTAGGCCAAAATGAAAGCATTTACGGACAACAAATTGAATATGGCTCAATCTTTATTGATTGTCTTTAAAGTGGTTGAAAATATTGAGGGAAAAAGAGAAAACGTCGTCACTCGTCGCTAAAACATGGGATGCGTTTATTGTCAAAGCCTTTCTAAATTTCCAGAAAACACAATTCTCGATTGGCTAAACCAAATGGGTAAACCAATCTAAAACTGTGTTTTTTTTTTATTTAGAAATTGGTTGTCTGCAAGCTTATATATAAAACAAGGTGGATAACTGTGCTACCTGCCGAAAACGACCTCAGCCATTTATCGGTATTTTCTCATATTTCTAAACCTGAATGGAAAAAAAAGTCGTAATTTATGTAGTTTTTGTCGTTATGTTGATTTATTCTCGATCTGGTTTATCGAACGGAAGAAAAAGAGATTTATTGAGATATATTGAGAGATTTATAAGGGTCGAAAGTTTGAAAACTAGATTTTTTTTATCTATTTGCACCATGAAATGAAAATTTTGATACCGCAGTAAATATGTTGAACGTATCTGATTGGTCAATACTATCTTAGCCGCTCGCCAATAATTTAAAATCCGATTGCCAAGTTCCAGTGACCTGTCAGATACGATGAATTTTTTTCATCGTGGTGTTGAAAGTTCAATTTCAAAGTGGGATGACAAGAATACGTACCCCTCAAACTCGGACAAATCCGTAATGAAACCTAACCTCGTCCTCAACAAGGAACTTTCCATTTTGAAATACTAATGCTTTGTCACATGATCTTCAAACTCGTCAGAAGAAATAACGTTGAATAAACTGAATAAACCATTTACCAACGGAAATATATTTGATTTTGAATGAAAACTGTCAATATACCATTTTTTTCCAGTACAATCTTTTATTCTAAGAGCAGTAAATAGGTCTGTTACCGGCGAAAAAATGTACGGTGTTGGAATATATCACACTACAAAGTACAGCCGAGGGATTTGACCAACAGATCACCTGAAGTATGCCGAATGGAAAAAACGTTCTTCTCCAAAGTTTTGCATGTGTAACTCTCCTATTAGTTATCCATTTGTTTCATCCTATATATGTTACAGTCAGTCTGTAATGAAATCGCTGTATTTGAGTTCAACTGTTGTCCGATCCATTTTGTATGACTTCAGAAGTCAAAATGTAATAAACATACAGAAGCAAGTGACTTTATTCCAAAAATGAGTAAGTATGTTGCTTAAAACAACCAGATTTGAAAGTGTGATTATAGCAGTATTTAAAGATGAGTAAAAAAAGATTAAAAGAGT
Organism: Hippopus hippopus; assembly: GCA_946811185.2. Classification (NCBI taxonomy): domain Eukaryota; kingdom Metazoa; phylum Mollusca; class Bivalvia; order Cardiida; family Cardiidae; genus Hippopus; species Hippopus hippopus. The sequence continues at coordinate 8,585,536 of OX328113.1, read as the reverse complement.
AAATATTCATGACCAAACAATTGAATAACACAATGAAAATCTGCTTTATTTCACTATGATCCAACCAATCATTAAATGGAGAAGTAGGTTTTTACATTTTCTGCTCTTTGAAGTGAACCCAATTATATTAATCCATTAATAATAGTGATTATTGGTCTACTTTACGATAATCTTTTAGTTTTGCATAGTGTGAAAGTTTGGCTTATTTTTAAAAAGCTTTTGTTATGTAAATAGGATATACATGTAACCTGTTTTCATTATCACTTTCAATCTACATGTATATACAGAGTATTCTAGAAACATAAAGGACATTCATTGGTTTTTCCATTGTGGTTATTTTTAGAAACAGGTTGTTAGTCATCTTTCTAGAAAAGACTAATGTAGAACTTTCCAAGCTGATATAAATAGGAGTGACTTACTTGCTGGATTTGGATTTTGAACTTAGACTTATGACTCTGAGGATACAGAATTAGTGAAAAGTGTTGGATTTAAATTGGAATATAGATCTGTAAGTTGGAATTATTTATTTCTTAAACGGGTTGCTCATATCTATTTGCAAATTAAAACAATTGTTAATTTAGGTTTTAGGAACCAGAAATTTCATACTTTTTGTAGTCTAAACATAGTTCTTAATTTTGAGGGACTTATTCTATTTCTTGTTCTAAGATTAAAAATTGTCAAAATGTCATTCAAACTTAACTCTGGTTGTACTCTTCTGTCTTTATTCATTAATAAATATTGTTAATTGTTAAAGGCTTGTTGCCGGTTTTCTTTCTCGTTACGCTTGTCTCGTAAGAGAAATTGGGGGCTCGTCCGGGATTGATCATCTAGTCATATTGGATACACTTTGAAATTATTTTGAACTTGTTACGGTATTAAAGTTTATTAGATAATAAAAAACAATAAAAAAATAAAATTTGATTTTTATCCTACTGAACCAGCAAAAAGCAATCATGTCATGTCTTTTGATCTTGAAAATTTTATTGCTGAGCCTTCTCAAGAGTTGTTAAATTTGGCAAAAAAGTCTGATTTATTAGATCTTGCTTCTCATTATAAACTGACTGCCATTAAAGGTACTGTGTTAAAGCATGTGATTAAGAATTCTATTGTTCAGTTTTTAGTTGATGAAGAAGTACTTGACTCGTCTGCTCTGTCTCTTATTCTTGTGTCTCAGACAGACCTTTAAACTAATATTGAGTCAGAAAAATTAAAACTACAGATGGAAAAAGAAGAAAAAGAATCAAAATTAAAATTAGAACAAGAAGAAAGGATAAAAGAAAAAGAATTAGAGCAAGAAGAAAGAATGAATGAAAAAGAATTAGAGTACCGGTTTGCTGAATTAGAAGAAAGAGAAAAGGATAGGCAATTTCAGATCAGAATGAAATAATTAGAAATAGAAAATAAAGAAAAAACATTTTTGCATATGATTAATGATTTTGACCTAACAAAACACCTCAGACTTGTTCCATCATTTCAAGACCAGGAAGTTGATAAATACTTTTCACATTTTGAAAGATTTGCCGAAAAATTGAAATGGCCAAAAGAGCACTGGACCTTACTTTTGCAAAGCTTTGTAACTGGAAAGGCTCGTGATATTTTTTCTCATCTAAGTAATGAACAATTTTCTAATTATGATAATGATAAGGAATTGATTCTAAAGGCTTATGAATTGGTACCTGAAGCATATAGACAAAAATTTAGGAATTGCAGAAAAGAAAATGGTCAAACCCATGTTGAATTTGCTAGAACTAAAGAACAATTATTTGATAGGTGGTGCCATTCAAAGAAAATAGATTCAGATCATGGAAAACTTAGACAATTATTGTTAGTTGAAGAATTTAAAAGGTGCATTAATTCAGATATAAAAACTTTCTTAGACGAGAAAGAAGTTGAAACTTTAGAAGAAGCTGTTTGCTTAGCAGACAACTTTGCTTTTACGCATAAGGTCTCTTTCTTGAATAAATCAAACCCTCGAAAACCTTTTTATTCATCTACTGGTCCTAAACCAAATTTTAATCAACATAATGACAATTCCAATCAGAATAGTCTCAAACCCAAGTCTCCTTACGAAGCCAAATGTCAAAATCCCTTATCTCGACCCACTTGTAATTATTGCAAAGAATCAGGTCATATTATTTCTGAATGTCCTGTTTTAAAAAGAAAACGGGAAAAACAAGAAAGCTTTAAGCCTACAGGCTTTACTTCATTAAAGTCCACACCTCAGTCATGTATTAAGGACCAAACCCTTGTCCAGGCCAAAGTACCTTTGACTGATACCGTTATCGAAATTTATGAACCATTCTTGTCAGATGGTTTTGTGTCACTAAAAAGTGATTTTGCCCAGTCTACCCCTATTAAAATTTTACGTGATACTGGAGCTTCTCAATCTCTTATTTAACAGATGTCCTGCCTTTTTCTGAGAAAACTTCTTCTGGGACAAGTGTCCTTATTCAGGGTGTAGAATGTGGATTTGTTAATGTTCCGCTTCATAAAATGTATTTGTCTTCAGACTTAATTAATGGTCCAGTGACTGTTGGTATTAGAAAAAAATTAACTTTTAAAGGTGTTCATTTGTTATTAGGCAATGATCTAGCCGGAGATAAGGTAATTGTTAATCCACCTGTAACTGACACACCTTGCATGGATCAATCACCCGATCCGATTGAGGAAGAAATTCCTGACCTTTACCCGTCATGTGCAGTTACTAGAGCTATGGCAAAGAAAGCCATTTTGACAGAAAATCAGTCTGAAATTGACTTATCTGATTTTTTGTTGGGTCATTTATTTAAAAATGAAATTAACAGGTCTATTTCACAAAACCCGTCTGAAAGTCAGACAAATTCTAAACATAATTCATCAGAATTTGATAATATATCTTCACCTTTAGTTAATAAAGGTCATGATACAAGGTCAAGGTCAAAACTAAGTGAAGACCAACATAATGATCCAGAACTTGCACCTTTATTTCAAAAAGCTGTCAGTGAAACTGATCTTTCACAGGAACCTGTCTATTTTTATATAAAAAAAAAGGAATATTAATGAGAAAGTGGCGCCCTCATGAAGTCTCTGTTGATGATGAGTGGGCTGTCAATCATCAAGTCGTCGTTCCTAAATTTTATAGATCAGAAATATTAAGCTTAGCTCATGAAACGCCTATGTCAGGTCATTTAGGTATCAGTAAAACCTATCACAAAATTCTAAATCATTTCTATTGGCCTGGTCTAAAAGCTGATGTATCAGATTATTGTAGGTCTTGTCACACTTGTCAAATGGTAGGCAAACCCAACCAGGTCATACATAAGGCTAAACTACAGCCGATCCCTGCATTCGATGAACCTTTTAGCAGGATTATAATTGATTGTGTAGGTCCATTGCCAAAAAACTAAGGCTGGTAATGAGTACCTTTTGACTGTTATGTGTGCTTCCACCCGTTTTTCTGAAGCAATACCTTTAAAAAATATAAAATCTAAAACAATTGTCAAAGCTTTAGTGAATTTTTTCACTTTTGTAGGACTTCCTAAATCTGTTCAATCTGATCAAGGGTCAAATTTTATGTGTGGCATTTTCCAACAAGTGATGCACGAGTTGGGAATTAAACAATATAGGTCATCTGCATATCACCCTGAAAGCCAATGTGCCCTTGAACGGTTACATCAGGCATTAAGAAATATGATAAGGTCATATTGCTTTGACACACAAAAGGATTGGGATGAAGGTATACATCTTTTACTCTTTGCAGTAAGGGAGTCTGTACAGTAATCTCTTGGTTTTAGTCCTTTTGAGCTTGTTTTTGGCCACACACCTTTAAAACTTTTAAAAGAAACATTTCTTTCACAAGAAGACTCTCCTTTAAATTTACTTCAGTATATATCTGACTTTAGAAACAGATTATTTAAAGCTTGTGAGGTTACAAAATTAAATTTAAAGAAAATCCAATGTAAAATGAAAGAAAGATATGACAAAAATACCAAAGAAGAAATTTTAAACCTGGAGATAAAGTTTTAGCTCTTCTACCAGTTCCTGGTAGGTCTCTACAAGCAAGATATTTTGGTCCTTATTCTGTAGAGAAAAAGGTCAGTGACTTAAATTATGTGATAACAACTCCTCACAGTCGAAAGCAAAAGCAATTATGTCATATTAATATGTTAAAAGAATATGTTGACAGGGATAATTCAAAAATTTCACCAATAAATGTAGTTTCCTCAGTCCCTCAAAATCAAAATCACATTAACCATGTAGACATAAACTGTGAAGGAATGAACTTGATAAGTCTAATCCTATTTGGTCAAAACTTCAGAAATCTTATCAAAAACTTTCACATTTAGATAATAATCAAAAAGATAAATTAAAAAAGTTAATTTCTGAATATGATAACCTGTTCCTTGATATTCCAACACAGACAGATACAATTTCCCATGTGAACACTGAAAATTCAAAACCAGTGAAACAACATCTATATCGAATGAATCCCAAGAAACTGGAGCATCTTAGAGAGGAAATCAAGTATCTTTTGGACAATGACTTTATTGAACCTAGTCAAAGTGAATGGAGTTCTCCCTGTATTCTTGTACCAAAGCCAGAAGGAACTTTTCGTATGTGCACTGACTATAGAAAAGTTAATACTGTGACCAAGACTGATTCTTTTCCAGTGCCAAGAGTAGATAGCATTGACAATATTGGTCATGCAAAATATGTAACCAAATTTGATCTTCTAAAAGGATTTTGCCAAATTCCTCTCAATGAAAGAGCTAAAGAGATCTCTGCATGTGTAACTCCTGATGGACTTTATCAGTACAAAGTTATACATTTTAGGATGAAAAATTAGCCGGCAACATTTCAACGTCTTATCAACATGATAATATCTGGATTGGACGACTGTAGGGCCTACATCGATGACGTCATCATTCACAGCGATGATTGGGATGAACATCTAAAGACTATCGGGGAATTTTTTGACAGACTGACTAAAGCCAAATTAACAATTAATCTTGTTAAAAGTGAATTTTTTCATGCTACTTTAACATTTTTGGGTCATGTTGTTGGACAAGGACAGGTAAAACCCGTAGAAGCTAAAGTAAAAGCTATTTCTAATTTTCCTGTACCTACATGCAAAAGACAACTTATGAGATTTCTTGGTATGGCTGGTTACTACAGGAAATTCTATGGTAATTTTTCTGTCATTGCTGAGCCACTGACAAGTCTTCTCAGCAAACGCAAAAAAATTATATGGAATGATGATTGTCAAAAAGCTTTCGATAAAGTAAAAGCCATACTAAAAAGTGAACCAGTTCTTTTAGCTCCTAATTTTGAAAAAGAATTTCAGGCTTGCAATAGATGCTAGTGATACTAGTGCAGGTGATGTTTTACTTCAAGAAGATTGTAATGGTGTAGATCATCCAGTTAGTTATTTTTCTAAAAAGTTTAAAAAAAACCTCGGAAAAACTACTCAACAATAGAAAAAGAGTGTTTATCTCTCATTCTTGCTCTTCAGCATTTCAAAATATATTTGTTGTCTTCTCCTGCACCCATCATTGTATATAGTGATCATAATCCTCTGTTTTTTATCCATAAATTGAAAAACAAGAATCAGTGTTTACTCAGATGGAGTCTCTTTTTACAAGAGTATAACATGGATATCAGACACATAAAAGGTAGGGATAACATTATCCATGATGCTTTGTCTAGAGTTCAACTTGTAAATAGTTAACATTTGTCTTTATGTATAATGTATTTTTATGTACATTTATGTGTAATGATATTTTCTATCTTCAGACAAAAGAAAGTTTTACTTCTTAAAACTTTCTTTTCCTTTAGGAGGGGAAGTGTTATGTAAATAGGATATACATGTAACCTGTTTTCATTATGACTTTCACTCTATATACAGAGTATTCTAGAAACATAAAGAACATTCATTGGTTTTACCATTGTGGTTATTTTTAGAAACAGGTTGTTAATAAATAAGTTGTTTACCAATCCATGTTGTCATCTTTCTAGAAAAGACTAATCTAGAATTTTCCAAGCTGATATAAATAGGAGTGACTTACTTGCTGGATTTGGATTTTGAACTTAGACTTGTCGCTTGGAGGATACAGAATTAGTGAAAAGTGTTGGATTTAAATTGGAAGATAGATCTGTAAGTTGGAATTATTTATTTCTTAAACAGGTTGCTCATATCTATTTGCAAATTAAAACCGTTGTTAATTTAGGTTTTAGGAACCAGAAATTTCATACTTTTTGTAGTGTAGACATAATTCTTAATTTTGAGGGACTTATTCTATTTCTTGTTCTAAGATTAAAAATTGTCAAAATGTCATTCAAACTTAACTCTGATTGTACTCTTTTGTCTTTATTCATTAATAAATATTGTTAATTGTTAAAGGCTTGTTGCCGGTTTTCTTTCTCGTTACGCTCGTCTCGTAACACTGTGATAAAAGCAATCTTTGAAGACAATTTAGGTGAGCTCCTATTCTACAATCAAGTGACCTGCATTAATTAAACATTCGTGAAATAAATTGATTTGCAGAGGTTTTAGATTACAATAAATGCGTGTTACTAAGTGTGTGTGTGTGTGTGTGTGTGTGTGTGTGTGTGTGTGTGTGTGTGTGTTATATATATATATATATATATAGAGAGAGAGAGAGAGAGAGAGAGAGAGAGAGAGAGAGAGAATTAAGATGAATTCAAACCTAACTTTCATTCAAAGTTGTAACATGCTTTTCTATTTATTTCATCAAACAGCCTATACTTTTTATGATATCACACTCATTTATATACCAAAGAGATTATAACACAGGTAGGCTTAATTGCACCAGCTAATCTGTGTAAAATTGACATAGAAATTTTAGCTATTTCATGAAAAGCCTGAAAAATTTAGCCATTTCATGAAATGACTGAGTGAATTGGTCATTTCATGAAAAGGCTAAATATTTAGCCATTTCATAAAATGACTGATTTCACAGATTGAATGTAACATAAACAAAATTATACATAGCTTACCCTAACAACACGATAAATATAACAACATCTATTTAAATTCCAGTTTAGAAATATATTGAAAAGAAAACAAATGACCTATTACTGCGGGTCTTGTGCGGCAGGTTACACAGTTGAAAGTCCAGCCGGGTACCTTAGTGCTTAGCGTATCTGACTTTTGACCTGGTGGTTGCGGGTTGGATACCCAGTTGAAGCAAACTTTCTTCCCGGCGATTTTTGATCTCTCACCGCTAATACATGTGAGAAAAGTAGTCAGTGACTTTGAAAGAAGGTTGTGTCAGTGCTGGTGTGAGAAAGCCAGGAAACACATGCGTAGATGCACCGACTGCCGTGATTTGACCTATGCCTTAACCTTATGGCTGCTAAGCGCGACTCACCGATTCTTTGCAGACGTTGTAGATCAATATCAGACCGCACAGAACATGCAGTCCGATCTTGGATCTACACTGTCTTATAAGGAGATATTTTTCTCTAAAAAAATAACAGTGAAATAGCATAATTTAGGTTTTTACTATAGGCTTGAAAGTTTAATTTAACTTATTAAGGTTAAAGTTTAAAATTTATGACTAGGTATAACGATTATTCCCTTCTTCATACTCCTTTCCTTGTTTTTGCTCTCTGAAATTTTCACTATCAGTTAAACGTTTGGCGCATACATATTTATTTTATTTGACTTACTGTAATTGTTATATCACATTACTGTTTTTTTTTAAGGGAAAGAAACTGTAAAAAGCTTTCATGCTTCCGTTCTACTGATTGATTGTATGGTGTTTAATGCCGTTTTCAACATTGTTTTAGTTATATCGAGGCGGCCAGTGCACCTATCCATGCTTTCCTGGAGTCTCTTTTACCAGTAGCCTACTCCGCACAATTTTCTTTCCAAGCCACTGGCTGCTTTCCCACATAATCATCGTCGAAACAATGGTCAGCGGTGGGAGAGGAATGAATCCTGTCGCAGTGACTATCATCAATCCTCGGAAAGAAATTGACCGAACCAGGGGTCGTAGCCAGGGATCGAACCCTGGACCCCATATTCTCAAGCCCTGCACGCTACCGACTGAGCTACCGGGGCTCGACGCTTCCGTTCTAATCCCTTTTGTAATACTTTGTTGTACTTCATGCAATACATGGATATACATGTATTTCGAATAAAATAAAGTATATTTAAACTAAACCAAGGGTTGAAATAGCGTTAAACGCCCGTAAAAACAAACAAATACAAAGCTGAACACCTTAATTACAATGTATTAAGTTATGAAGAGAGAAATTTGATGAAAGGAAAACAAAAACCTGTGCTCAGTCTTTGATAGACTGATATTTTATCTATAGATACACACAACCGACACTTCACCAGGAAGTGTGTATGTTACATAACACTTTATGCTGCGACCAGATTTTTGACCTGTTCATATTGAGAGTACTTTAAAACGACAACATGAATATAGCCGAAATGTTAGGAATCGTTGTTCCAACGATAGAAAAAGCTGGTTAGCATTTTCTCCTTTTTTCCACGATGTTTTCGGTTCAATCTTTTTTTTTTCAGGATAGTTCGAAGTATGGTATCGCCGGACAAAGGGTTGAAAAAGTCGATTGCAACCTAACCTCGTTCTTGTTTGTAAAATGATTAAAATGGCGACGTAGGGATATTATTCGTTGCATATCACGTCAGATTGACTTTCTGGTTAAACGTGAGTTATTTGAAAAGCTTCTTTTCTCGTTTTATTTTTTTCTTCTTGTGTGTGTGTCAGTATATGTAGGGTATGAAAATTGAGAGATTTTCCCTTAAAAAACTGAAATTTTCATATCTTTCAGTCATTTCAAACATTTCAGTTTGCTTCAAATGGGCGATACCTTTCTATCTGAAGACAAACTTTTGGTCTCGTCCATATTGAACACGTTTGTAGAGGAAACATTAAATGGAACTAAAATTATGAGACTTATTCCCTGGAATAGAGAAAACATTGTTGGAAAAGTAGAAAATGCTGGCAACCAGCATTTTCTTCTTTTCCAACAATTTGTTTCAAAAGCCTTGTCCCATGGGCTTGTGAAACCATGGGTTGAATTGGTAGAGTAAAAGCACAGTACACACAATAAGATTTGTCTCATGAAATTAATCTCAGAGATTTTTGTATCATAATACACTTCTGTACACACTAATACAAATCTTATTATACTCTTCTTACCTGTCGGGTTTCCCCGCCAGAATTACCGGTATGCTAATGTGTAGATTTCGTGTCAAACTGGTACCTACAGAGCAAGATGAAGTAATCATTGCACTATGCATGATGATTATTGCTATTGCGTTGGAAAACTTTCTCTCCATGTCATAGTTCTATGTCTTTCAATGTCCTTGTTGGAAAGTACATTGTTTGCCATTTTCGTGTATCAGGTGGCTTACTCAATGTGTATATGTGTATATGTTACAGTAAATCTGTGAAACTACGAATTTCATGAAATTCCTAAAAAAATCAGGAAATTCGTGAAATTACTGTTTCACTTAGGGATTTCACGGAATGCCTGATTTTTTTTTAGGAATTTCGTGAAATGACTGAAAATCGTGAGACATTTTTACACAGATTTACTACAGGCCTTTTCATGATTCAGGAAATGTGTGAAATGATGTGCCCTTTAAACAGTTGTGTGATACTTAATAACTAACTCTTTATAACTTGCTATTTTTTCATTAATTAAACGCATACTTGTTGACTTGCTTAAAAATAAACTAGTATATTGGACTCTTTTTCAATTATCATTTTACGAGTATATTAGAGGAGGCTGCTCAGATTTTTAAGATTACCGGAATTAAACTTTAAATTGTTTTTTTACCGAATTTTGTGAGGCAATAGTTTACAAATCATTCATAAAAAAAAAAAAAAAAAAAATATCTTTGTATTGTATTCCTTAGGTGTGATCCGTATTCTCTTAAAGATACATTTTTACAGCCAGTGAGAAAAAACGCTGTTAAAACTTTTTAGTGTGTAGAGTGGTTCAGATATTGGTCATTTGTGTTATATAGATGATAATAATCGATAAATATGTACGGGAAAAAAATCAAGGGATTTGTCCTCGATTTAAAACTGGATACAACAGTAGTGCTTCCTCAGATAGCCCCCAAGAGAATGAAATGCATTTTCTATCGGTCGTAATCTGTGTAACCTTGCAACCATCAGGCATGAAGATAGAAGAATGATTATAGTTTCATAAATCAGAGATGACATGGGTCAAAAAATTGGCTGCAAAAGATGTATCTTTTAAATTTCATTTAAATTTCGCGCCAGAATACGCAACGATTTATGGGAAGGTCATATGATCAGTAACACGCTTCAGTTAAACTGTTTGTGAGATTGCACTGAAATTGGAACGATGACGTCATGGCTTGTTTCATGAAAATAGAAGAAAAACCGAGTGCAAAATTACAACCACGTTATTTAATTTTTTTTTACTGTATGCAACTATCCAGTTTCTTTACAGGCCTTTGAAGCTCCATTGGTCTATTACGAAATTTTCATTAGTCGATCATCGAACACTGCTACCAAAAATAGCACATACAATGTAGGTGCTGCCTGTATATCGCACACGATAAGTCAAGGTGTGCAACGAAATCGGGAAAACTTTAATCCGTATCCGTTTTGAATGTCAACATGAAAACTGAAAACGGAAAACAGAGCTCCAGATAAGAGGGAGTGATGGTATTCTTAATCCATTATTTCTCGTCAAAACTCTATGTTATGGGTACTCATTAGAATCGTCTCGATGAGACAACATAGGGTTAAGTGGAGAATAATTAATACTTTCAATTTTGAAATCAAAATTACTCCCTCTGTCTGGGGCTCTGGGAAAAGACAACCTCGCTATCGGTGTAGATGGGTTCAGAAATGATTTTTCTTTTATTCCCTGACCTTCGAACCTTTCAAATAAATCTTATTACCAAGAATTGGCGCTAGTATCATGGATATTGTAAGTACTTCTACATTTTCCGGATCGCCATGCGCTTACGTCAAACATTTCATCATAATCCCGCTGCAATTATTATTCACGTGAATTTACTTGCAGATGACGCGACAAAGATTTCTTCTTTTGACAAAATGAACGAACGAAAAGAAAGATGAAAATCATTATAGTAGATCAGACGAATATATATATATATATGTGTGTGTGTGTGTTTCCGTGTGTGTGTGTGTGTGTGTGTGTGTGTGTGTGTGTGTGTGTGTGTGTATATATATATAGAGAGAGAGAAGGAAATATTATTTTTGTAACTTCATTAATACATCAACAAAAAAGAAAAAAATAATGATGATGTAAATAATCCTTGTTTGAAATAAATAAAAAAGAAAAGAAAAAGAATTATAATTTGGTGCGGGATAAAGAATTGTGTGTCGTCAGCGCATGGCATGGAAGCTTTTCAAAACTTATGAGATCAGCATCAATGCTTGGTTATAATCTGGGTCGTTTGAACGTCCGAGGGTCAGGGTACAAAAGAAATGTCATTTCTGAACCTTCTTAACTGATCACTAGTGTTCTACTTTTTTTCGGTAAAATATTCTCTTTAGAAATTCTCAAAGGGGACAGAAGTAAAATTTTTGAGATTTCGTTGCACATCTTTTGTTATTATAATTAATGATATAGAGGCGATCCGCCAATGTGCTATTTTCAGTAACAGTGTCCGATGATCAAGCAATGAAAATTTTTGTATTCCATGATAGACCTATAGAGTTTCAATGGCCTATGGTTTCTTTCAGCTTTCAAAGAAAAAAATTTCCAGTAGTGTCAATTGGTGCTTTACAAGAACTTATTAATCACGGGAAAAACCTAAATATGCTTCTTTAAGTGACTGATGGGGAAACGGAAACTGCAGGCGTAGAGGAAGGAGATAGTACTACAGCACGACCCGGCCACTATGCCCCTTATCTAAATCTGTACAGAATTTTAGATTCGTCTATTTGAAGAAAGCATTTGAAATATCATCAAAATGATAGTTGGGAGGACATGGTAAGGAAAAAAGATAGATGTCTTTTTGCCAGTATTTCTCCATCTCTCACAACGTTTTCTAAAGCATTCTTCTTCAGGGTCGTAGGGCCATGGGACTTTTTAGTTAAGAGTTAAAAAGGATGGTACAGTATAATTTCCCGTTTTATGATCTTATTCATGATTTACAGTGATTTATCAGTTAAGGACAAGTGCTCTCCATACTTTTTAAAAATCAACCATTCAAATACTCTTATGTTTGTAATTTAATGATCCGTATATTAAATAAAATCCATTAACCATGTCTTCAAAATACACACTGTAAATATTCTGCGCAGAAAAACTCGAATTAAAACTACCACGTGCGTTAGTTTTTTTTTTTTTTTAGTTTAAACATATTTTATTCGACAGTAATGTATACAAGTTTACAAGAGACAATATAATACAATCATAAGACAAATAAACTGAAGAAAAGGATAAAAACGAAAGCTTAGGCTTATAAAGTTCTTCTCCAAATTTCGGGTAACGGTTAATTAATGATCATATCATTACTAACTACAGAAAACATAAGTCAATTTAGTAAAAAAAAAGTAGGGGGAAAATAACAAAAGAACAGAGAGGTGTGGAGTGTTATTGGTTATAATTTAAATTGAAGAAACGCCTATTCAATGGCTGAAGAACCTTCCAACTGGACCATCACAAATGATTAAACAAGTGGTTGCTTACATTTTAAAAAAAACAACTTAATAGTAATGAGGTGTAAGTCACCTTTAAAAGAAATGGCTTAAATAGATTGAACAGATTCAGCTATTACCAAGAAGACATAGGAATAAGATATTACATGGTAAATCTTCTACTCTCACGGATATATGTATGCATGGCAGCAAATATTCTTTGGTTATCAATGATGTTTAGATTTTCATCTCCAAATAGAATGATTTGTAGTGTAAATCTTGTTATACCACTAATACGAGCGTAAATAGGCTTAGACTAGTTCTTTGGTTATTATAAAAAGGACATTCTAAAAAGTAGTGTTAGGTCAATTCTACTGTACCGCATCTACAAAGTGGCGACTGGACCAATTTTTTTAAGTACAGGTGCTCATTGAGAGAGCTGCATCTGGTGCGTAATCTTGCATGTATAATTTGAATTTTCCTGTCGCCAAAAAAGTAAAGCCTACGCGGACAAGGTTTATCTAGGTTTAAACGGTATTTAAAGACTGACAATGATTCTTCATTCTTAATTTCATCTGGCAGAGAATTCCACTCATTTATCACAGCTGGCAAAAATGAAGTGCTGTACAATCTAGTTCTACAAGCAATGTTTCTCAAATTGTTTGGTCTGCGTAAGTTATAAGAGGAAGAACTACCAACGGTAGGTGGAACAAGAGTATTAAGATAGTTTGGGGAAAGTCATTTTATAGAAAAGAATAAGCTTGTGCTTGCGCCGTCGTTGGCTTAAAGTTTCCCACCCGGATTCTTGATATAGATCAGCGATGGCAACTAGTTTAGTACAACCGGTAACAATTCGGGCACCCTCATTTTGCACTTTATCCAGTTGATCTTTCAGCTCTTGAGAAAAATTGTCCCATATAACATCCCCATACTCAAGAATAGGTTTGATAAAAGAGAAATAAATTATTTGAAGTGAAAGGCGATCAAGACGGGTTTTCAGAAGTCGCAAAACTGCGATTCTTTTCCATGCCTTTTCGATAGATTTACCAATGTGAAAGTCCCAAGACCCGTCATTAGAAAGAATTATACCTAAATGTTTATGACTGGTAACAGAAGGAATTTCAATATTTGACATAAACAGAACCGGATGGTTAGTCATAATACGTTTACGAGATATAACTAAGGATTCAGATTTTGTTGGATTGAACTTGACCAACCACTTCTGCGCCCAACGAGTAATTTTATCGATATCTGTTTGTAATACAGTTTCAGCGGCAGCTGGATTAGATACAACCATTGATAGACTGGTATCATCTGCAAAGAGATTAATGCTTGCCTGAATGTCATCAACAATATCATTAATATATATTAAAAACAAAAGAGGTCCTAATATAGATCCTTAGGGCACACCTGCCTGTACGCGACATAAGTTTGAGATACCACCTGGTATAATAACTCGTTGAAAACGATCAGAAAGATAATCAGAAAACCAGGACAATAATTTACCTCTAGTACCTGCTCTACGCAACTTGAACAACAAACCTTTATGCCAGACTTTGTCAAATGCTTTACTTACCTGATTAACAGTGGAATCACCTGGCATAAAACCTGACTGGCAAGGAGTAAAGAAGTTGGTGTCCTTTAGATAGTTGTAGACACACTTGAATATGATTCGTTCTAAGACTTTTTCAATATTATTTAATAATGAAACAGGTCTGTAGTTAGATGGAAGAGAAGGATCACCAGACTTAAATATAGGACATACGAGGGGTGATCATAAAGATCGTGGACCACCTCATTATTTTGAAAACTACTTCATGTAGGATTACGAAAAATTGCACGGATGAGCATTAATTATCTGGTAACCGACTAAAGCTTTCAAATATCGTCTTATTCACGTAGGTAAAGTGTGACGTCATTTTAATGACGTCATATACTGCATTAGTGGTCCAAAATGTCGGACGACGTTTTATTTGAGCCGAGAATAATCATTAAGTTTTACTTCAAACTTGGAAAGTATTTATCAGAAATCAAAACAAAATTTAGAAAGAGATTTAGGGGACTTGGCGCTCAAGAAATCTGAAATTCGTAAATGGATCGGACCGATTTAGACATGAGTACGATACTGATAAAGATGACCGTAAATCTGGCCGTCCATCAACATCAGTCATAGACAAAATCATCATGGATGTAGAGCAGCATGTAAAACAAGATTGCCGAAATACTGTGAGGAAAATAGCTGACACATTTAGCTTTTCATATAAAAGTGCCAAGTATATTTTGAGTGACAATCTTGGAATGTCGCGTGTTTGCACAAGGTGGGTACCCCGACTATTGAAGTCCGAGGCAATGGGGGTTAGGGTCGAAGTCTGTATAGAAATTTCAGAACGCATTAGGGTAGAGGGGTCAAACTTTACTGATCGTATTGTAACATGCAATGAAACATAGGTACACTTTAACGAGACTGAAACTAAACAGTAAAGCTGTGTACAGAAGCATTTAACATCGCCTTCCGCCGTAAAAGCCAAACTTTCTAATTCAGTCGGTAAAAGTTATGTGCATCGTATTTTTCTATTCTCCTTTTTTCTTCTTAATCATGTTGTATCTATTAAACTACAGTCAATGCTGACTTTTATGCCCATATTATTCAAAGAAATTTCACAAACACCATACGAAAAAGACAGCCAGAAGTCCTGCGGAGTGACATCAATTTACATCAAGATAACGCCCTAGGTCATAAAGCCACACTTGTACAGAAAACTCTGCAAAAACTAAACACAGAAACACTGGCCAACCTTCCCTATAATTCAGTCCTGACCCCTTGTGACCTTTGGCTAGTTCCTGTTTTGAAAGATTCTCTACGTGGCACGCACTACGGGAGCAGAGAGGAACTAACCCTCACTATGACCGGGTCCTTGAGAGTAATGTCACGTGACGCGCTCGCGCACGTGTTTCGCGCATGGGAATCAAGAATAAATAAGTGCATAGAATTCGGAGGAGGTTATTTTCAAAAAAAGTAGACATTCCAAGTTGTTTTTTATATTACAGTATTCCAATACAGGCACTGGTCCACGTTCTTTTTGATCACCCCTCGTACATTGAATATTTCCATGATGATGGAACAGAACTGGTAATTAGAGAGTAATTAAGTAGATCGCATAAATGCGGTGCCAGCTGACCAGCTGCTTCGATAAGAATCCTGTTATTTATGCCGTCAGGCCGTCAGGGCCAGAGGCTTCGCCCGTTTTAAGTATTTTAAGAACATCCTGCACTTCAGACGACATGACATGAATTGAATCTAAAGTTTCGTGTATGACTCGAAAACGTTCATCGGGGAGGGTACTGAATGAATCATCTATACATGACTGATTAGCAAAGTAATTATTCAATGTATTTGCTTTCTCGTGTTCGTCGGTAATAAGCGAATCTTTAGAGATATCAAAAAGAGGAGGAATAGATGTTGAAGATTGTGAAGACATCATTGACTTGAGGGTTCTCCACCAGTCACACGGAGACAGGGAACCAGATTTTGGTTTCAAAGACAATTGTTCATAATAGTTTGATTTGCTCTGTCGAATTAAAGAGATCACATTGTTTCTAACAGATTTGAATTTTGACCAGTAATCGATATTGTTTAACAATTTTGCTTTTCTATATAATCTTTTACGACGACGAATTTCCTTATTAATGGTACAGTTCATCCAGGGTGGTTCTTGTAGATTAATAATAACCGTCTTCCAGGGAATGAACCTACTTGCGCTGTCAGTGATGACACCCGCAATTTGTTCAGCATAAGTATTTATGTCACTATCATGTATAGAGCCCCAATCAAAATGTGTAAGACTAGTTCTGAGCTCATTATAATTTCCTTGGTCATATTTTCAGATTGTTCGTTTGATATTTTTAAACTTAGGTTTTAGAAAATTAAAAACGCCAAAAACAGGGTAATGATAACGCATTGTAAGGCCGAGACAGAGTTCCCCAACGCCAGTTGTTAGGATTGATTCTTTATTGGTAACGAAGAGAAGATCAACAGTAGATATGGAATTTTCTGTGGAATGAGTGGGTTCGTCAATACATTGAATCATGTTAAATTCATTACACAGAGATTCAACCTTACGGAAATGGTTTTCCTTCATTATATTCAGATTGAAATCACCTGTAATGATGACATCAGAAATACCCGAATCCATAGCAAGGCCAATGGAATCCTCAATACGTGAATTATATGCCGAGTCAGAGTTCGGTGGTCTATAGAATATACTGTATAAAATATTCCTGTTATTGCAAGACTTGATTTGTATCCAAATACACTCAAGTCTGTTAGGTTCAAGATCATGTCTACGGATATATGACAGGGTATTTTTAACATATAAAATGACACCTCCATATCTGTCATCAGTTCTATCTTTCCGTTCAGGTGGGTGAAATGAAGGGAAAATCAGCTCGTTTGATGAGAGTTCATTATGCAACCAAGTCTCATAGAATGAAAGTATATTAAAGAACGAAAACTCTGCAATCAAAGTATCAAGCTTATTCGCTATACTTTGTACGTGGTAATGGACGGTGGACAAGTGATTGGGGAGATTTAGAAAATTGTAACTATCAGATGTAGTCGAAACACTACAAGAAGACTCGTTAGATTTCGGACCCGGGTTCGGGTGAACATCGCCTGCCCGTAAAACTAATAAAAGAATCACTGATGACAAAAGAAATGAGTTGTAAAAAATGAAGTGAAATATCAATCTGCAAAATTTAACGTTGTCCTCAAAGCGTTCTGTTATCAATAACCTTCTTTTATTGTGATGTTCGATATCTTTTGACCGTAATCCTGACTGTCTTATATCAATTAGAAGTGAATATGATTGGAAGACAGCATTAAGAATTGGGAGCATAAAAAGTAGAGTGACAGTCAAGTGGAAATGAAGTTTTTGACAATGTGTTGGCTGGCTACATATATACCTGTGGAATCTACAAATCATGTTACCGAACATAATAAGTATAGGAACAACATGTAGCAGCACAACACGTGACCAAGTCTATAAAATTCATCGTACCCAACAGCTTTACTATAAGTCAAACCAATCAAAATCGGGTTACACTCCACACTAGTTAGATAAAGGAATAAAGATGTGAAAAAAAACAACAACAACAACAAAAAACAAGAAAAAAAAAATAGAAAGAAAGACTGAAAAGTACACAATACATGGATCTAAAAAATCAAACTGGGTGGTCAAAGGTAAAATACATGTACATGTGAATCAGTTATTCGCAATATCTACAGTAAATATACAATTAAAAGAACCAGACATCGAACATAATCAGTGTCATCACTGTAAGCCAAAAATTACAAGCAAACATCGTGACAGATAAGTATAAGTAGTTTCCAGCATTTAAACTTCATAGTAAGACTGTACTTCTAAATATTTAACTTCAATGCAAAGCACAAAACCATACAATTGTTAAAACTCAGCATTTCAACAGATGACTGTATGTACCAGTACAGGATAACTACTTTACGTAATAATAAGAAAATTCGATTTCGACTCATTACCAAATGTAAAAGCATCTTGACCCGAATTATGACCTTGACTATAGAATAATGATGGTCGAAGAAAATCAAACAGAAAATAAAAATAAACATATGTATAGTTTACAGCAGGGATAATACAAACTGTCGTCAAAACTGTAAAGCCAGACGATTTGGCGAACAGACGGTGACAGACAGATATAGGGTTGCAGGAAGAGAGCTACAACACTATGTTGGACAATGAAATGAAATATTTACTATCCAACATTTTTAGATTAGAAAACAACACAAAAAAGAAGCAGGTAGACGGGTTCAAAATTCAGCCGACCAATCGAATGACGAAGAGAGAGAGAGAGAGAGAGAGAGAGAGAGAGAGAGAGAGACGCAGACAGACGGACTGACTAATGAACGAATACAAAGAGCAACAGTACATATACATGTACAAATAATAAACACTAAAGAATTATTACTTACTACTCAAAGGTCAAACTGCAATTCATTGCCGTCCGAACTCTACTAACGATGTGCAGAATCACAACGAAAGCAGTGCACGAGCTGAAAAGGGTTAATCGTCAAACCACAGAGCAGATCAAAGATCAGACCGCACTTGTGTGCAGTCCGATCGAGATCCACGCCGCTGTAAAGTAACGAAAACTAAGACAAAGCGCCTTAACCCCTTACCACACTATTCCGACTTTTTAATGATCCGGAAAGAAAATGCTTTTGAAAACATTGAGGGAAAAGGAGACCATGCTGGTATCCAGAATTCTCTCCCTCACCAACAATGTCTCCTGCCACCTCAAAGGCAAATTTCGTCAAATCGTCAAATGAGCCAGATATACAGTGTAATTTGTCGTCTGCAACATGTTTGAATTTGGACAAATCTAAAACGTTGTGTTTTAGTACAGAATTTAGGGTGGATTATCTAATTACTTGCATTCCTTCCTTTCAAACACCGCATTCATGCATTTCCTTTCTTCCTTCAACGAGGAATAAACCTGTTATGTATACTGTACAAAAAAAAGTAAGCGTGCTACATGGACCACAGTTCAACCGAATGTTATATGAACATGTTCAGTAAACAAAAGGACCATCAGCTCAAAAATGGGCTTATGTTCCCCGACCCGCAGTATTCATGAACTGCATCTCTCCACATGCTTTCCATAAACAACAGCAAAAAACATCATCAGTAAAGAGATGGACAGTGTAGATCGAACATCAGACTGCATGTTATATGCAACCTGATCACAATCCACACTTTCCGCTATGAAGTAGTTATCATTAGATTTATGACAATGACATCTCTGGACCAAAAATACCCAGGGGATACATGTAATGAAATAATAATCTATATGTGACTGAATCCTGGCAGAGTCAAGTTAAACACTAATAATAAATTCTGCTACAGATAAATTCTGCTACAGAAAGTTAAGAACTGCTGACAGAAGACTTAAGCCGCTCCAGGTCCTGATTTGATTCCAAACGATGAAGTTTCAAATGTTTGTCTTTAACAATAATGGTACCATCACTGGTCCAGGTACTGGTAATAATTCTATCCCTTGCAAGTTTTCTGGTTTCATAGAAAATGTTGACTCTGAGGGCGGTTAAGTTCTCGTTCACATACACATTGTTGAAACCTTTAGATCTCAACTTTGACTTGTTTTTCAGTAGTTTTTGTCTTGCTCTGTAACTTGTAAACTTAATGATAATGTCTCTCGGTTTTGCACTCTGTCCGCTTGTTCGTCTAGGCTTGCCCAACCGATGACTGCGATCAATATCAATATCATTTATTGAAATATCAGCCTCCACTGCTGTTGCCATCTCTAACACCTCATCGACGGACATCGACGGACTCTCCGTCAGTTTCAGGAATGCCAGCAACCCGGAGACAATTACGCCTACTGTACTGTTCTGTCCGATCAACTTTCATTTCAAGCTCTACAACACGGCGCTTAAGTTGGGCATTTTCATTGGAAAGTAACCTTATCTTTTCGCTTAAACTGCTGACAACACCTTCAACAATGCTAGAGACGAGAGATGGTAGCTCGTTCTCGAATGAGCTCCTCATATAGACGCTTATCTGCGCCCAAGTTGTCCTCACTGAGGGTGATCTGCGTTGCCGAAATATTAGCTTCAGCTTCCTCTGGGATCGTAAAACCCGTGCCCTCCTTCTCACTCACAGGCTTGGTCTTATTCAGTTCTGTCTGATCCGCTGGAGAAGACAGGGGCCGCTTCTTCTTCGGATTGGTTTGGGGAGTTGACTTATTGGCGCTCATGGTTCCTTATTAAGTTTGAACAGTATACTCAAAAAAAAATTGAGCGTGCCCCTTGGCCAATCACAGTTTGGACAGAAAAAGTAAAGGGGTAACTGAAGCGTGAAGTACCACGTGCGTTGATGAGTAATTTCTACCGCTTCTACTTTTTTATCATCACTAAATATTATATTTCTCTTACAGTGACGATATCAATTTCGATGAGATTGCAAGTTTTTTTATAAATGAATTGAAAAAATTATGAAAGAAATAAATACTGATCTTCTCAGGTCCTTTATTTTAGTTGATAAATAAGCCATGCTCTGGAAAGGAGGGTTAGGCTAATGCATCTTTGTCATGCATAATACCAAGCAAGTCATCCATAAAATTCATTTTTTCTTGCTACCAACTAAATTATAAGGTTGGTCAGGCCTTGGACATGCAGAAAATTGAAAAAAATCAAAACGTTTTGACACAGGTCACTTTGCTCGAACTGCACAGGCTGACCTGGCTTGACGCTTTTTTCGCACAAGCAATAAACTCCCTTTTAACAGATCATGGTTCAAATCAAATGAATCATTGACATTTAACTTGTCGTCTGCAAATGCTTTCAATTTGGAAATTGTGTCGTCTAATAAAGAGTTAATGTAAGTTCGACACTATTTCTCACAGATATCATGGCGAACCCGCCTCTACCTCCGAGGAAAAGACTGGAATACGAGCTTGGAGACAAAGAGTACAGTATTCAGGAAATAGTGGAGCAATTCGAAGATTCAATTCCCTTTAGTGTTGTTGTATCGAAAGGATATACAAACAAGTTCTTACCGAATTCTGGATTGGAGGAAAACAAGGTGAAATTTCAGTTCCCATAACCGTTATGTTTGCTTTAACTCTTTAAGTTGCTAAGCATGACTTATTGACCTTTTGCGGACAGAGTAGATTAAGATCAGACTGCACAGAAAGTGCAGTCTGATCTTAGATCTGCACTGTCCAAGAAGGAAATATTATTCCCTAAAACATATTTTTGAATAGAAATATTGGGACTTTTACTACTGAACAGAAAATTTCTTTTTAGTTATTTAGCATGATAAGGATTTAAAGTATTTGTCGCAGTTACCAGAAACCTTGTTAAGGGTAATCATTATATGAGACGATACATTTAAGTACCCCTGAAATTGTTTTTACCTACAGAGCTTTTGTCTTGTTTCTATGCCAAGCTCTGTTTAAAGGTAGCTTAATGCATCTGCAGAAAGTTTCGACACAGGTCAGCCTGCACGGACTGCGCAGGCTGACCTGTGTCAAAAGATTTTGCTATTGGTCAATTTTCCGTTCCTTAAAGAACCAATTTACATCATGAATCAGTCGGTTGATAGACTAAATGGATTTTTATGGATCCATAATACTATGACTTGCTTTGTATCGTCCACAAGGAGATCCTCTTGAATGAGCGTGGCTCATACGCATTTTGTTGTATACACTTATAGTAAAAACTTCACTGACCGTAGGAAAATCCCTGATAAGCGTACCTAGAGTTTGCATATAAGAAGTGTCGGTCGATACCGGCGCCCATATTCACTTACTATTTTCATTTACATTTTCAGTCAAATTTACAAAAAGAGTAAAACAATTTCCACTTTGTTTAGCCAGTTAGAAACTCTATTACTTTGAAATTAAAGAAAGAAGAATACATAAATAAAAAAAGTCTTGAGGAGGAAAGCGTTAAGAAGGCTGTTCGGAGAAATCTAGAATCCTATCCGGAGATGTCTTAAACCTTCTTATGTCAGAGCATATGTAAAAGCACTGTGATAAAAGAAGAACTTACCCGATGAGAACAGTTCACCTCAAAAATTTTCAAAAGTGGTTTGCCACAAGGCGAATAAATTTGTTTGCAGGTACTAAATGAATTTATTCCTGTTGTCTGTTGAGACTTTTATAGGACTTGTAATTTTTAGAACATGATATGCTACTCCTCCTCCTCTGTTATCCGTCATGTATTCCCGGGACGATATTGATCGTGGGACAGTAAGGGCAGTTAATGTTGATCCTGAAATAGTGATAAGAAGTCAGAATATTGTTGTCTGTAGAGATAATCTTAGCACATTATGCTGCTACTCCGATTGGTAATTAGATTCTTGTATAGTTTTTTAGCAGTCACGCCTTAAACATCCCATTGCTGTCTACTCTTTGAAATTCTGTTTTCAAAACATTTCCAGTGCAACATATCTTTTGCCATAATGGTTTAATAAGCGGTCTGCGAGACGAAAACAGAAGCCAACAGGTGTACATCTGTTCAAATGCATGATATTCTGTATTCAGATAGGTTCACTACATTATAATGGCACCCTTGTTGTCAATTATACAAGACATTTATCTTGAGCTAATTATGTCTCCCCCCCCCGTCAGGGTCGGGAGACATATTCTTTTTCCCCGTACGTCCGTCTGTCTGTCCGTCTGTCTGGCTGTCTGGCTGTCTGTCTGGCTGTCCGTCACAAATCGTGTCCGCTCTATAACTCGAAAACCTTTTAAGATATTTTGATAAAACTTCACACATGTGTAAAGCACCATGAGACAAAGTGTCATGCCCAAGAACCATAACTCTGGCTTGTATATTTTTCGAGTTATTTCCCTTTCATTATTTTCCTTCACAAATCGTGTCCTCTCTATAACTCGAAAACCTTTTAAGATATTTTGATAAAACTTCACACATGTGTAAAGCACTATGAGACAAAGTGTCATGCACAAGAACCATAACTCTGGCTTGTATTTTTTTCGAGTTATTTCCCTTTCATTATTTTCCTTCACAAATTGTGTCCACTCTATGACTAGAAAACCTTTTAAAGATATTTTGATAAAACTTCACACATTTGTAAAGTACCATGAGACGAAATGTCATGCACAAGAACCATAACCCTGGCTTGTATTCTTTTCGATTTATTTCCCTTTCATTATTTTCCTTCACAAATCGTGTCCGCTCTATAACTCGAAAACCTTTTAAGATATTTTGATAAAACTTCACACATTTGTAAAGCACCATGAGATGAAGTATCATGCACAAGAACCATAACTCTGGCTTGTATATTTTTCGAGTTAATTCCCTTTGATTATTTTCCTTAAGTACAATTTTGTGTCCGCTCTATAACTCGAAAACCGTTAGAGAAAAATGACCATTATTTCAGCTAGAAATTGCCTTGGTGACATATCAATCCTTCTGACACCAAAAAGGGGGGAGACATCTGGGTTTTTTTTTGTAGAAAAACAAGTTCTAGTTGTACCAGCTTTAATAGCCAGTGGAGCTAAACATTACAGTCATTTCATTCTTTTTCTTTTAGAGAACTTTCTTTTGAAAACTATCTTTGAAATTGCAATATCTGCAACTTTAGCAATGACCACACTAGTGTGGTCAGCATCTGTTTTAGCTGTATTTACATAAACAGTTACAATGCCTTATGACTGTTAGTCCTTTGATTTTAACAGCGTGGCGATAAAAACTGGCTTTTTACCTACTTTTTAGGTTTAGTCTAGAATGAATAAATACTAAATTGCGATAGGTCAACTATATGGCCATGTTTATTCTGCGGGCTTTTCTGGCCTATTTGTGCTTGGCTTGTTAGCTCAGTGGTAAGCATATCTGACTCGTGACCTTGAGGTTGCGGGTTCATTACCCGGTTGAGGTAAATTTTTGTACGTCAATTTTTGTCTCTCATCTCATGCATGTAAGAAAAGTAGTCAGTGTGGCTTTGAAAGAGAACTGTGTCGGTACTGGTGTGAGAAAGCCAGGAAACAAATGCGTAGGTGCACTGACTTCCGAGACACGAGCTGAGCTTTGAAAGGCTAGACTTTTAAAAAGTGTAAGTCCAATAGAAACAAACAAATCCGGCTAATTTGTTGGCCAATTTATGACAGTAGCATACAAGGATTGCTCCAGTTAATCGATACCGGCGGTGCTTACTCATACCGTGGTAAACTGATATGATGGTAGATGATCATACAATAGTAGATAATCCTTCTCATGCACAAACTGATAATTTTATATTTTTATCAATTACGCTATAACCCATATCTGTAAAGTATACATGTATTTTAAGGCACACCTTTTTAACCCTCTATCAAACAATCCCTTGTTTTAACGACCCTGAAGAAGCTTTTCGAAAAAATTGTTGAAAAAGGAGAAAATACTGGTAACCAGCATTTTCGTCTTTTCCCACTATTTTTCAAATTAGATTTTTATTCCGACTACTTGTTGGAAAAGGAGCAGTTGCTGCTTTACCCTTTTTTAACACAACAAAATTTAGACTGTCCCAAATTCAAAACGTCTGCGGGACGACAAATTCAAAATAATAATAATTTAACTAGGCTCAAAAATACTTCATATCCTAGCTACAGATTTAAAAAAAAAGGATAAGCAAAGTTTGGAACTTAACATCATGCAAATTAAGATGTTATGGTTAAAACAACATCATAAAACGAATTGATTTCTCACACATATGACAATATTAATTTTTAAGACCTAATGACACTGATAAAATCAAAGTATGGTAACTACCGGCTATAGCATTGTTACTGTTACAACAAGGAGAGATCGAACATGAATTTTTTTTTTTTTACTTTCTTATTTGAAATTCCCATCCTACCTAGAACTTCTTTACCAAACTGTACTATGTTTATATGAATACCTAACCCCATGTTTAATGTTATAACATTACTGGGTGAATAAAGATTATGTTATGTTATGTTATGATATGACTGGCTACAGTTTAAAAGTTCAGTTTATCAGGAATTAATTCCCATGAGTTTTAATAAAAAAAAGTATGTTTTCAGCGCTTTTTTCATTATCTCTCTTCATATTGAAACAGAAAGTGTTTTTATGTACATATTTCAGTACCCTTTAGACTTTCTGTCTTGTTTAAAAAGATGGTTCTTGTTTTTTTTTTTTTTTTTCAAGGCGTATCGAGTACAATGTGTCTCCAGAAAAGATCGCATTCTGGCTTGCATTGACAAGGGAGATGGTCTACCTGTTTACTATAGCATACCAGAAACTTATTACATAAATATGGTACGAGTTGATCAACAGGGAAAGGACATAGGTAAGATGTACATGTAAATCGGGTCTCATGAATGGAACACGATTAAATCTCTGAATGAAGTTTAGAAAAAAAAAAAATGCGTCACATATGACGTCACACAATGCTTATTTCAAACATGTGTAAGATACAGAGGATATTTGTTTTTTTCGGTGAAACATCGAAATTTGTTTCATCGAGTGAACATCGTCGGTAAGTTTTCACGAGTAGAGCAGCCACAAGTGAAAATAATACCTATGATGTTCACGAGATGAAATGAATTGCACTCTTTCACCGAAAAGAAAATGTTCTATTTATTTCATGCTTCTAACCTTTCCCCCCCCCCCCACCTTTTTTTTTTGGGGGGGGGGGGGTCTTACATCAAAATACAAGTAGAGTTGTTTTCGGTAATTCCCCGTGGCGTACCTCCGCATAAACAACGCATTAAAAGATTAAGTAAAGCGCGAAAAGTGTAGGGTAAATTACGTCATATTTCAATCAGATTGAATGGCAGGCTCTGTTTATCTAGGTACCTAGTGAACGGGAACTACTGCTTCCGCCTTCAACTGAAGAGTTAGAAAATAAAACCGGTACTTTTCACTGGTTTTAACCATGAAATATCAAACAATATTCCAGTGTTATTTTTCGATTAAGTAGTGAAAAGCATGAAATAAAAGAAAATGTGTTTTTGGGTATATTACACTGAAAACAAGGGATGGTGTGCGATAAAAACTCAATACGCTTGAGTTAATATTATCGGGAGATTTCCCTATTTACGCGTGGTTGCATGTACAAAAGGTTTATTATCAGTTATCATGTATTATTTCTTCCACAATATCTGCGTTACGCTCTGGTGACTCTTTATATGGTCTAGAAATATATATCACCTGTTTGCAATGATATCATGAACGGGATAATCATAAAAATAGTGAGCTTGAGTAATATTTGAGCGATGCCATGGCAAAAGGGGGTTTAATGTATCTCCTTGATACATAATACCAAGCAAGTCATTACGTATATAGGTAAAGATGCATAAAATCCACGACCTGCTGAATCATTAGGTAAAATGGTCTTTTGGCAAGCAAAAGATTTACCAAACACAAAACCGTTTTGACACAGGTTAGCCTGTGTGCAGTCTGATCTCTGATCTACGCTGTCCACTGCTTTATTCTAGGTTATGAACGAACCGTTACTTTATCTGGCAGCGGAACTGTATTTGTAGCCATTGAGAAAATGCAATTCATTAAATGAGCCATGCTCTGGCAAAAGGGGGCTCAATGCATATCCTTGATGCATGATAACAATAAAGCCATCACATGATTATTGATCCATAAAAGCCACTTTTTTTTTAATAAACAACTGAATCATTAGGTAGACTGGTCCTTGGACATACAGAAAAATGACAAATAGCGGACGATATAGCGGACTGCGCCGGCTGACCTTGGTCGATACTTTTCGCAGATGCATCAAGCCCCCTTTTCACAGAGCATGGCTCATTTAACCAGTATCGAAAGAGTTAACTTTTCGATAGGTACCCGACAGTCTCCAGATCAGCTGCTATCGAAAACTGCACTACCCTTCAAAGCCAGACTTGTGACAGATGCTTTCTCACGTATTGACGGCCGAGCCATATTCACGAGTCACATTCCGCCCTTCAATCTGGTCAAATTATTCCAGGAGATTCATCTTCTACTAAACAACATACCGAAAATTGGTTTGTACCAGCGTTTTCTTGAAAAGTTATTACATGTGTACATTTTTTAGGCTAAAATTTAATACATACATCGCATGCGGACCAAGTCAGTCAATTTCACATAATGTGCCAAATATGGTATTTTTGGTATGCTTACGTAATCCGTGAGTGCTACTTTCAGTTTGGTTCCGAATTTCGTTGGTTGAAATATAACCTATTAATGTCCATGTGCTTTTCATTTTAAAATAGAAAGTTATCACCCAATAGGGGAGACCGGGGCTAAATGATACACGGGGCAATCTGTTACAGGAGAGATAGTTCAATGATGACGCGTTTGATGACGCCAAAACTGCTATGACGTAAAAGCGCCATCTTTTTTACTTACTTGGTGGAACATACCGAAGAAGAATTATAAAACCGTAACAAACTAGAGTAAAAAAAACCCAAAATCCCGCACGTAAGTAAATTTTGACTTATATATGAAAAATTCGCCTAGTATAGTAACCCGTTAAGATATTTTGGATATCTTTACATGTCCTTGTATAGAAATGATTTGTAGTTCATTCGATGTAAAGGTTATATTCACTACCTCCACGTTTAGGCTTTGGGGTTTACACAAAGTCCAAAAAGGCGTTTGGGGCAAAATGTTACAAAGAGATGGGGCATATTGTTACACTGTAACAGTTTACCCCGTCAATTATTCATATCGTGCATTGTTTTAGCTCGGCCGTGTATAGAGAAACACCAAGATATTGTCGTAGCCCTGCCTCCGTCGTCGTCGTCAACGTCGTTGTCGTCCTGCAAAACCCTGATACTGTGTAATATCTCTGATATTCATGAAGATATTTACTCGAAATCTGAAAATATGTTCACTACCAAAGTCAAACTCATTATGTTCAAAGTGTAGGACAGGAAGTTCATTTGTACGGTCATTTGCAATTGTACAGTGACGTTTGGTCACTTTATAGCTCTCAAGTGATCAAAATCAGGTGACTTGAGAGCTCTCAGGTGACCAAACGTCGCTATACAATCGCAAATGACCGTACAAAACGAACTTCCGGTCCTACACTGTGATGTTATAGGTAACACTAGGAGAATTTTTGTATGATTTATACCCCTTTTCGACTTACAATTTAAAGCACTGGCATCCGAGCATTGCAACTGCATGTGAATCTCTTGTTTAGATTTAGACCCATTACAGATTTAAAGCAGTCATTGCTTGTGCAATAGATTTTCATTGCAATTACTGTTTGAAAAAAAAAAACGTTAGGAGTAATTCTCCTTTTCCTACAAACTTTTAATAGGTATTTAGCCTAGGTCAATTATTATGCTCAGATCACTGACTTTGTTACTAACACTACTTAATTTAAATTTACTATTATTATTTTCATTTCAGGATGGTTCGTAATTACAAAAGAAAATGTCCAAGATCAGAAACCACACATGAATTGATTAGAAAGGGCATCGAGGATGTGATAAATTGCAGTCGACCAATTCGAGCTGTAGCGTCCGAGTTAAATATGAAACCCATGACGCTTTGCCGCTACGTCAAACAAGCGAAAACAGAAGGGTCAGTTGAAGGGGTCTCATTTGGTCACAAGGGTCATCTAGCTGTCTTTGACAAGGTCCAAGAGGCCATTCTTGTTCAGTACCTGACAAAAGCAGCAAATATTTATTTCGGTTTGTCTCCGAGTGATGTACGCCTACTAGCTTATGAGTGTGCAAGTGCCTTTAAGATCAAGATGCCAAGCTCGTGGGAGAAAAATAGGCGCGCAGGGCCTGACTGGTTTTCGTCTTTCATGAAACGACACGGGGATCTATCAATAAGAACGCCAGAAGCGACTAGTTTGTCCAGAGCGTCGAGCTTTAATCGGAACAATGTAAACGACTTCTTTAGTAAACTGGATACCGTTTTACAACGGGACAACATTCCCGGTCATGATATATGGAACGTTGATGAAACGGGGCTTTCAACCGTACAAAAACCTAGAAGAATCGTCGCCCCTAAAGGATTGAAGCAAGTTGGTTCCTTAACGTCAGGTGAAAGGGGTGCACATGTGACGATGTGCTGTGCTGTCAGTGCCACCGGAAACACAGTGCCACCGATGTTCATATTTCCGAGGGTGAAATATTACGACCATTTTGTAAGGGACGGTCCACCTGGTGCTATTGGTGCCGCACATCCATCAGGTTGGATGACTAGTGAGAATTTCATCTTGTTTCTGGAACATTTTGTAAAGCATGTGAAACCGTCTGCAGAGGGAAAGGTCCTTCTATTGCTCGACAACCACGATTCTCATATTAGTGTCCAAGCAGTCGACTATGCTAAAAAGAATGGTGTTGTAATGCTTTCCTTTCCACCGCATTGCTCGCACAAGCTCCAGCCTCTGGATAGGACCGTTTTTGGGCCTTTGAAAAAGTATGTAGCAAGCGCATAGGACTCATGGATGAGAAATAATCCCGGGAAAACTATGGCAATCTATGATCTACCAGGAATTGCAAGACTCTGTTGGCCTAGGGCTGCATGCCCTGAAAACATAATGAGAGGGTTTCAGGTTTCTGGAGTGCATCCAATGGATAAAGATATCTTTAAGGATCATGAGTTCGCTGCATGCTATGTGACGGACAGGCCAATAAGCGTAGATGTTATGGAACCAGAAAGTTTTACTGCTCGTCCATTACAAGATGATAACCAGGATCAAACAACACCTGAAATCAGAGAAACAGGCAACAATCAATTTGATGGAGAATGGAAAACTTTGAGTGAATATCTTAACGGGTTAGGTCGTGAAATTGTAGAGGTTAGAGGTGATGGACACTGTCTTTTGTACGCCGTTCGGGAAAGTCTTAAATCCGAAATGATAGTGGATATCACCCATGATGCTCTCTGTGAAATAATGATCAATGAAGCTAATGAACACAGAAAATTCTATGAAGATTTCACACAAGGTAACATAGATCTGCTGCAGGACGTGCAAAGGTATATTACAGAGAAAGAGTATGATACAGATGCAGGTGATATCTTATTATCAACATTGTGCAATGCCCTCGGCGTCACCGCAATCATATACACATGTTCTAAAGGCAGAGTAAATACGATTGCACAAGGACCAGCACGACAAGGTGTCGACTTGAAAGGAGATATTCACCTGGCCTTATGTGGTAATGGAGTCGATTCGCACTACAACTTTGCGCGAAAGATACAAGAGTCTTCTGATGACACACTATTAGAGCCTGAAAATCAAGATGAAATCACAATTGTAGCAGCGACAGCATCGTTCTCACCTGAACATATTAGACCCCACCCAAAAGCGCCCCCAAGAAAACAGACCAAGAGATCAAAGAAACGCAAGACAGCAATACTTACCGATACCCCTGAAAAGCTTGAACTGGAGAAGGTTATGAAAGCAAGAGAAAATAGAAGTAAAAAAGGCTCAGGACCCGCTAAGAAAATTACGAGAGAAAGCTGTAGACCAAAGAAAAAAATCACCAAAAGAAGAAAGCAGGTGCATTCTTCTGACGAAGAATGGTATTGTCTGGTGTGTGCCGATACGTATAGTAATAGCAGACCCAGAGAAAAGTGGGTTAAGTGCCATGTATGTAAGGGTTGGGCCCATGAAGAGTGTGCCGACGTTCCGCGAAATGGCGTTTACACCTGTATAAATTGCGATTCCGACAGTGAATTTATCTGAAGAGATTTTTGCCTTTTGTCGAACACCAAGAATGGATACAAACACACGTCGGTGATTTTGTACAAGAACGCTTATTTTTTTTTTACGAGTTTTTTGTTATCACGAGTTTTGAATTAATGGTTTAGTAAGTTTCTTCAAAGCAGTTCATGTAACATTTTGCCCGGCTCCTTGTAACACATTGCCCCAAGCGTGGGGCAAACTGTTACAGAAAATTCTGATGGAAAAAAGCAATTTTCTGAGAAACCTTTTCAAGATTTGTTCGCGTATGAATGTTCATATTTTGCGTCTGTTGATAAGGTTTGTTTCAAAATAAAAATTGTTTGGATATACAAATATTTGAATTTTTTATCCACGAAACACGAAAAAGTGTAACAGATAGCCCCGGTCTCCCCTAAACCACTACTTAGTATAATTCCTTAGCGTTTTCTAATAAAATTTTCCACAATTACAATATTTTGTTGTTAGAATGTGCAGAAATAAAACAAAAGAAATGTTATGTCGAAATTTCGAATAAAATTTCCTTCTCGCAGAGTTGGGAAAATACCTGACATCTCGCTCGACCTTCGTTCTCGGGAGATATTAAAGTTTTCTATGCTGCTCGAAGCAAATGCAAGCATCAGAAATACCACTACAACATAATATTTCGAATTAATCTCATGCCTGTAAATTTTCCTGCTCAAATGCATACGTCTCACGCGAACATCACACAACAGGAAAGCATCTGTATCTACACAGCGTTAAATATGGTTCCAAATAGGGTGTGATGACGTATCTCGCGCGCGGAATACGTACATTTTGATATGCGGTTTGATTGGTCAAAAAGTTACGCCGTAATATTCACCTGCCATTCCTAAAACATAGTTACTACCCACTAAATTATTATTGGTTTTATATTGTTTACCGTTTTCGAATGAAATGTCAGGAATTGTAATATTTCCGTGTAGAAAGTTGTAGGTGTATGATAGAAGGAATATTATGTCTTACTAACTCTTATGGTGCTTGTATTTTGCTTCTCGCTGGAAAAAAAAATTCACCGCGCTCAACCTTCTGTCTCGGGAGATATCAAATTTTTGTATGCAGCTCGAAGAAAATACAAGCCCCAGGAAAGCACTAAATGGAGGATAATCAAATGGTTGTGTGTGATATTAAAAATCTGTCACTAGAATGGGGCATGATGCGGTTAAAAAAACGAGTCCAAAGGACGAGGTTTAACCGCATCAAAACCCCATTCTAGTGACAGGGTTTTAATGTCACACACAACCAGTTTACTATCCTATTTATTACGTTCCTAATTCCCCTTTTTTATTCTTATAATCATCAAGAATGGTACAATATAAGCAATATAGGAAAAAAGTAGTTCAAGCAAACATTCTGACACTATATCGTCACTAGTGATGAAACCATAAATATCATCACTAGTGTTGTTATTCACTGTGAAATCCCACTGATAAGAATATAATATAATAAAACATAATATTTTGTATGGGTAAATGTTGTACCATCGGCACAAACAATGACAGTAAACAACTTAGTGTTTATCCAGATTTCAACAGTGTATCAGTCATATCACGGCCAAAGCTTACGTATTCATGTGTTCCTGGGTTCTACATGTGCCAGACAGTGCTTTGTACATGAGCACTTCAACAAAAACTCATGCTACCCTGATGAAGTATTCTTTGAAAACATTCATGTATTTATGTAGGTCCTGGGTTTCATCAGTACTAGGCTATGGCTCTGAAGTGTCTTGTCTAAGGACTCTCCCGCGGGAAAAGTCTGAGAAAGAGTTAATCAAGTACCGCATTTTTGGTTTTCTACTTTTCAGCCAAACACAGCGAAATCGAGGAAGATATTGTTTACGTGCCACACTATTACGACAGAATTCGCTTTAGAAGGATCAAAGGGATAAAAGGAGTATCACAAGCAGCTTTTATAGCCATGGAGCGTGAAATTGACCATAACGCCAGTGGTCTAGAGTTCGATATGCAGTATGGACATGTTGGTAATATAGTAAATTGGTTAATTGGTTGTGTAATAATGCATAT
This sequence comes from Hippopus hippopus, assembly GCA_946811185.2. Lineage (NCBI taxonomy): Eukaryota > Metazoa > Mollusca > Bivalvia > Cardiida > Cardiidae > Hippopus > Hippopus hippopus. Next base: position 8,552,635 of record OX328113.1, on the reverse strand, counting down.
GACCTGCGCTCTGGTTAGGTGGGTTGCTCGGTGTTTGACGCCGTTTAGAACATTATTTCAGTTATATCGCGGCGGCCAGTGCTTTCCTGCTTTCCTGGAGTTTCTGCTACTAGCACTTACAATATTCTTTCCAAGCCACTAGCTGCTTTCCCATATAACCATCGTCGAATAATGACTAGCGGTGAGAGGGGAATGAATCCTGTTGCAATGACAATCAGCAATCCTTGGAAAGAGATTCGGTGAGCTAGGGATTCGAACCAGCGACCCCTGTTCTCAAATCTTGTACGTTACCGTCTGTTCTACCGTCACCCGGCACGACACTCCGGGAAAAAGGGGGTTAGATGCATCTCCGTTATGGATTATACCAACCAAGTCATCACATAATGGAAAAATCTTAATCATGAAATTCTTTTTGTTTAAAAACCGACTGAATCATGCGATAGACTGGTCCTTTGACATGCAGAGCATTTACTAAAAGCAGGCTGACATAGCTTAAGACTTTTGTAAAAGTAGTAAGCCCCTTTTTCACAAAGAATGGCTCATATGTATGTATGTATATATGTATGTATGTACCTGCATGCATCTTATCGGCGATTTTTCGCCTCTCACCTTCTGAAGCATATGAGAAAGGCAGTCAGTGACTGGGAAAGAAGTCAGGAAACGCATGCGTAGGTGCACTGGCCGCCGTAATATGACCTAAACTGTTAAAACGGCATTAAAATCAAAAAGAAACAAACGCTATGTATGTATGTGTGTATTTACGTGTGTTTTGTATGTTTATATGTTTGTTTTGTTTGCTTATTTCTTGCTTTCTTGTTTGTTTGCTTGATTGTTTGTATTATTTTTGTTGGTTCCACGTCTGTCAGTCGGTCGGTCGATTGGCCGCTCGTGTGGTCGGTCGGTTCATTGCTTGTTTGATTGGTGTATATCGCTGATTGCAACCTAATTTCAAACATCATGGCGACTGGTTCACCTAGCCATGCGTTTCAAGAGCTTCTTTTCTGATACTCCATACGAGACTCTCTTCTAACCACTGGCACCCCCAGCCGGACGGGGGGTAGAATTCGCCGGCTGCCGTTCTGCAGAGTGGTAAAACCCCACCAATGGACCCGCCTGTTTGCCGTGGGTGGAGACTCGTAAGCCGGAAAAGAGGGTCCTGGCAGTTGAGGGGAGCCCAGGGATCTCCAGCTCTTCAACACAGCGCTTCGGCCTCGGCTTCGGTGTAAACGAGAGCCTAGATGGGCCCGGTCTAGTGCAATCGGCTGGTCGTTTTTAGATTTTGGGCATTTCGAACAGTTTTAAAAGTCTCTAACACCTCCAATGCTATACAGAAATAAAACCATTTTTGTCTGTATCACATTTGTTTTCCTGATACTGCATGTATCTCTTACCTATTTAGTGTTGTTTTAGCATATATACCTACTTCATCAGTATGTCCATTTTAATTGCCTTCCTTTATGTATTTTAGTCCCAAGTCTATTTTAGGCTCATGGGCTAATTGGGTTGTGCGGGTTGTTTGGTTTGGCTTTGACTTACGTGGCTGCATCCTGGTCTGGGGATGTTGCCACGCATCTTCTTCGCCGAATTTTGTGATTTGCATGGCCTGAGTATATCATTTGGGTAACCCTGACATGCAGAGCTGGATACTCCGCTCTATTAGTCATGTCCCCTTTGTTGGACTCCATGGTGGGTGGGGGCCGCAAGTGACGAATTTTAACTACTTAATCATGGATCCCCAAACAAAAAAACGAACACGCAAAGAATTTGATAACGAACAGGCTGAAGTTGAATCGACCGAACCTTTTGCACGCTTCTTGATCATTGAATCTTTAGAACCTGAAAAACCATTGGCTAAGCTGTCACCATTCGTAATTGAAAAGGTACTTGTTTCTTTGGCAGGCTCCCCGAAGTCTGTCAAAAAACTGAAAAACGGCACTTTGCTTGTAGAGGTGGAAAGAGCGCAACATTCAAAAAACCTGCTAGGCTTGAAACGATTTTTCGAAATTCCCGCGAAATGCACTACTCACAACACTTTAAACTCTTCCAGAGGAATAATCAGATGTCCGGATTTGGCTGGGGTAGATGAAGATGAAATCGTTACAGAATTATCGACTCAGAATGTCATAGAGGCCAAACGTATTCGTGTCTTTCGTGATGGTGTCCGCAAGGACACGAATACCATAATTCTGAAGTTCAAAATGGCAATTTTACCAAGAACACTGAAAGTTGGATACATGAAAGTTCCTGTGGACCTCTATATCCCGAATCCTTTGCAATGCTATAGATGTTTTAAATTTGGCCATCATGAGAGGCAGTGCAATGCTGATGATAATTGTAAACGATGCGGTACGAACGAAGTTGAAACATACCATACCTACCCTTGTGACAAACCCCATAAATGTCTTAATTGTGGCGAAGAGCACTATTCGACATCCCGCTCATGTAAAGTATGGAGGAGGGAAAAAGAAATCATAACAATAAAGTATCGTGAAAGCCTATCATTTGCAGAAGCAAGGAAGATCGTGGATGCACGACAAGCATTGGGTGCATCTTATTCAAGCGTTACAAGGTCAAATACAGTCAAAACAGTTAATTTAAAAGATGCCCAAACGCAAACGATGTGTCAGTGCAAACAGATTCAACAGAGAAACAGACTTCACTATCTGTCAAACCACAAAAACCAGTAACAAATAAGACACCAGAAAAGCCTGTTCGAAAACCAAGTCCGAACAAATCTTCAGAAAAGGTCATCTCAGACGGCCTTCCATAGGGGTCTGATGACCCAGTACAACAACACAACCGCTTCCAATGTCTTGAGGAAGACATGGACGCGGAAAATGACCATGCAGAAACAAACTCAAACAAGCAAGGTCGTATTATCAAATTAAACAACAAGAAATGAATTTGCACATACTTCTAGTTCTCAGTGGTATCTTATTTACTATAAATTTAGTAATGGATAATACCATTCTGCAATGGAATTGTCGTAGCATTAAAGCTAACTTCGAGGAATTAAGCCTTTTAATAAATGAAAAGAAACCAGTTGCAGTTTGTTTACAGGAGACCTTTCTTAAGGACTCCGACAAATTCTCCTTAAAGTACCACTCAAGTTATTTAAAAAACTTTTGTGGTAACGATAAAGCTTCCGGAGGTGTAGCCTTAATTGTGAACAACAATGTTCCGCACCATTCTCTTAACCTTGAAACTACTTTACAAAGTGTAGCGGTAAGCATTTCCCTCAATAAGACGATAACACTGTGTTCTATTCATCTACCATCTAGTTCGCCAATTGACCCCAAGAAACTAGATGATCTGATAAGTCAATTGCCGAAACCGTTCATTTTAATGGGAGATTTTAACTCCCATCATACATTATGGGGATGCACAGATACGAATGACAAGGGTCGCACGATTGAGGAATTTGTTACTAACCACGACCTTGTTCTGCTTAATGATAAATCTTCAAATTACCTTCATCCTGCTACTGGTTCTTATTCATCCTTAGACTTAAGTATATGCAGTCCGGAAATTTTCACTCATTTAAATTGGAAGGTTGATGACGATCTTCATGGAAGCGATCATTTCCCGATCCTTGTATCGGAAGTTGGACCATCTGTACAAGAACGTCCAGAAGCCTGGAAGCTTCATAAAGCAAATTGGGAAAAGTTCAAAATTCTTTGCGAACAATCAATTGATCCCAATGCCTTTGATGAATGTGAAAATCCAGCAGAACTGTTTACTTCTTTGCTTTACTCGGCTGCAGAGAAATCAATTCCTCGGACGTCGACAAAACCAAAGCATCCAAGCAAACTATGGTTTAGCGATGATTGTAAGAAAGCTATAGCTGAGCGAAAATCTGTTCTGAGAAATTTCAATCTAAGGCCTACTCAGGAAAATCTTGCAAGGTTCAGAATTGCACGTGCGAGAGCACGGCGAACTATAAAACAAAGTAAACGTGCGTCTTGGCGACAGTATGTATCCAGATCAAATTCTAGATCATCTGTCAAAAAGACATGGGAGATGATACGGAAAATTAACGGTAAATATACTGCCAATAGTGTTGGTCATCTTGATACAGATAATGGGAATTTTACTTCTAAACATGAACAGTGCCAATGTGCTGGCCGATACGTTCGCAAAGAAATCTTCTTCTGAAAATTACTCATCCACGTTTCGAAAGCATCAGTCCGTACAAGAGAAATCCAAATTGAATTTTAAATCCAGTAACAAGGGACACTACAATAAAGATTTTACCATTAAAGAGCTTAAAAAAGCTCTTAAAAATGTCATGACACTGCAGTTCTTTCTGACGATATCCATTATCAATTCTTTAAACACTTACCGTATCGTTCCTTCCATTGTTTACTTCAAATTTTTAATCAAATCTGGGGGACAGGTGTTCTTCCAGACTCTTGGAGAGAAGCTATAGTAATACCTATTCCTAAGCCGAACAAAGATACTACAAATCCTAGCAACTACCGCCCTATAGCCTTAACAAGTTGTATTTGTAAAACCATGGAAAGAATGGTAAATGACCGCCTAGTTTGGTTCTTGGAAAAAAATAAACTTATTTCTACAAACCAGTGCGGATTTCGTAAACAGAGAAGCAAACTAGATCACTTAGTTCGCTTCGAGACTTTTATACGTGAAGCCTTTATAAAGAAGGAACATGTTGTTTCTGTCTTTTTTGATTTAGAAAGTGCTTACGATACCACCTGGAAGTATGGTATTATGAAAGACCTCTATGATTTCGGTATTCGAGGTCGCCTTGCTTTTTTCATTTCTGCTTTTTTAGATGAACGTCAGTTCAGAGTTCGGGTTCGAAATACATTTTCCAGTCCACGTGAGCAAGAAATGTGCGTCCCCCAGGGAAGCATCCTCTCAGTTACACTGTTTAGTGTTAAAATTAACAATATTGTTAAATCTGTTTCCCCTGGAGAAGAATGCTTTCTCTATGTTGACGACTTCTGCATTTGCTATCGGTCGAAACATATGCACACGATCGAAAGACAACTTCAACAGGTCTTAAATAACTTAAGCAAATGGTCAAACGAAAACGGTTTCAAATTTTCAAAAACCAAGACCAAATGTATGCATTTTTGTCAGTCGAGGAAACTTCATCTCGACCCGGAGCTGACACTAGATGGTGTTCACATTGAAGTCGTTCCAGAATTCAAATTTTTGGGTATTTTATTCGACTCTAAACTTACGTTCATACCACATATTAATTATCTAAGTAACAAATGCCAAAAAGCTCTGAATCTTTTACGTGTTGTTTCCAGTATGGACTGGGGAGCAGATAAAAAAGTACTATTAAGATTGTATAGGTCACTTATAAGATCTAAATTAGACTACGGTTGCGCCGTATACGGGTCAGCACGTCAATCATATTTACGCAAACTTGATACTATTCATAATCAAGGCTTGCGTATTGCATTAGGTGCATTTAAAACTTCTCCAATTAATAGTCTGTATGTTGAAGCAAATGAACCTCCGTTAAATCTTAGGCGAAAGAAACTTTCCATGCAGTACTATCTAAAATTGAAGTCAAATCCAAAAAAACCAACTCATAAAGCTGCTTTTGAACCACTGTACAGAGACGAATTTTTAAAGAAGGAAAAGATCATCTCGCCTTTTAGTCTTCGTTGCGATGCCGACATACAAAGTCTTGATTTTGATATCCATGATATCGAGGAAAATAAAGTAACAGACGTGCCTGTATGGACTTCTAACAGTCCCACATTCGTATATGATTTAGCATCATATCAAAAAGCCAATACAGATCCTATGATTTTTAAAAGCAAATATCTTGAAATAAAAAGGCAATACCATAATTATGAGCCCATTTATACAGATGGTTCAAAAGATGGTGACAGGGTTGCTGCAGATGCCGTGCTAGACGGTGAATTATATCAGTTCCGTCTTACAGATAAATCTTCCATTTTTTCTGCAGAGCTAAAGGCAATAGACCTTGCTCTTGATCACATAAAAGATGACGGTTACTGGCGTTATATTATTTTTACTGATTCGCTCTCTGCAATGCAAGCACTTGAACACGAGAAAATAGACAACCGGCTAATTACTAATCTTTTAGATAAGTTATCAAACATCTGTGAAACGGATGATGTTGTGTTCTGCTGGCTTCCCAGTCACATTGGCATTCGTGGTAATGAGGAGGCAGACAAAGCTGCCAAGGATGCATTATCACTCGATGTTTTACCTTTCAAAGTACCTTGTAACGATTTTTAACCTCTTATTCATACTTTTATTCAAAATGTCTGGCAAAGATCTTGGAGTGATCCGATAAATCAGCACAATAAATTATTTTCTATAAAGCCGAATACAGGTGATTGGCTACCAGGCACGCAGTCAAACCGCCGAGAAGAAGTTGTTTTGGCCCGTCTACGAATAGGTCATACACACTTGACGCATTCATACCTTCTCAAAGGAGAGGAAGCTCCTCAATGTATCCTATGCAACGCCATTATCACTGTCAAGCATTTACTGATAGAGTGCACAGACTTTGCACCTATAAGGGACAGGTACTTTAAGGTTGACAGTTTAAAAACACTTTTTGATACTGTGAAGTTGGAATCACTATTCGAATTTTTTAAGGAAGTTAACCTTTTTAAGAAGATTCAGTCTTACGTTTCTTGGCTTTTCTTTTAACGGCACTCTTTACATACATTGTTTTGCCTCTTAAATGGGGAGATTTTTACTCCATTGGAGGTTGTTTTGTGTTAAAATGGCTAAGATATTAGGGCCTTTTGGCCTTTACAAAATTTTCTTTTTTAATTATTCAACCAAGGTTGCTACCTCATTGTAACTGTTTTAAACATCAGGTTCCAACGTTTCACAGTATCATCTGAAGTAAAGGCATGCTTAAATTTGTAATTGCGCCCAATATGACCCGAGCTGTCGACGGGCCTTAAAACACTACTCATTCATTCATTCATTCTAACCACTGGCTGCTTTCTGTTATTGATACTTTGGAAACCATGTCTAGAGGTGAGACGGGATTGTCACAGTGACTACCATTAATACTCGAAAAGAGCTTTGGTGAGCTAGGTTTCGTCTTACAACTCCTCGATCACTAGCTCTGTACGAAGATTCATGCAATTCGTGGTGCACTTTATTTATAAATTTTCATTTCAGAAATTGCAGAGTTACGGTCTCACACCCAACAGAGTGATTTAGATTATGGCAGTATGGAGCCAGTGCGTTATGGTATGATACCTGACCTTTTTCCAAAATATACTCCCAGTCTACCGACTGACGTGTATGAAGATTTATCCAAGGTCAAGGAAGAAGATGTTTATTTCTCAATCGGCCAGGACAGACTTGGAAACAAATGGACTATGACAGAGGCGACGAGTAAACCATGTGACTACACCAACAATATACCGCGTGGTGCAGTTAAACCGAGACTTGTTCAAAGGAATCCCGTTAATGCGCATGCCCAAGGAAAAAGTAGTTCTGTTTCAACACTTAAAAGATCGCAATCCGAATCCATTGGTGTTAAATCTTTACCACATGTTGAAAGTACAGAAGACATTGCAAAACTAAATATAGATCAAGTGGGAGGATATTTGGAGAAACTCAAGTTGGACAGTTACGTCCCTTTGTTCAAAGAGCAGTTGGTAGACGGAGTTGTCCTTCGTGATTTAGACAAGGACATTCTGATGTCAGATTTCGGGTTTAAAGCTGTGGACGCAATTAAACTGACGCATTTCATCAAAGACGGACATTTACCAAAGTAAAGAATGTTACCCTTAACCCTGTAGCAAACGTAAAAATCCTAGACTCGTCCAAGTTCAAAGCATTTGCTGATGAAAAAATTGAATGTATCTCAAAGGATGCGATTTGGCTGTGAACGTAAAGAAAACATTGTGGGACAAGAAGAAAATGCTGGTTACCAGCATTTTCTCCTTTTCCCACAAGGTTTTCAAAATTATATTCTTCAAAGTCGTTAAATTCGGGATTATTTGTAAAACGGTTGATCAGGACGATATTCCGTTGCAACTATTCCAGTGAAACAAATCACTTTTAGCCTATTTGAACGATCCTGTATTTATCACGATCGCGAGACAAAGGTGTGTTGAAACTATTGTAGCATTTTTTTCATTTACCCACAATATGTTATGTCTTTTCAAAAACAAAATTCAATATTTTAGTCGTACACAAATTGTCATCTCAATAGCTTTTAATAAGGACAAGTCTAACAATTTTTCGTGTGATACCGAGTTTAACCCTTTACCAAACGATCCCCAGTTTTTACGACCCAGAGGAAGTAGCCTTCTGAAAACATTGTGGAAAAAGGAGAAAATGCTGGTAACTTGTCCATATTTTAAGAACTACCAGGAGACAACTGAAAGGTGGGTGTCTCAACTGATGAATTTGTCTTTGACAAAATTGAAGACATTGTGAGAAAAGGAGAAAATGCTCGTAACCAGCATTTCCTCCCTTTCCCACAATGCTTTCTACTCTTCTAAAGTCAAGTTTCAATTTTTGACTCACGTTTATTTTGTTGTCTGCAAATGCTTTCAATTTGGACAAGTCTAAAATTTTGTCGTTTGGTAAAGAGTTAAGTATTAACCCTTTATCAAGCAATCCAATATCCTAACGACCCTGAGAAAAGAAGCTTTGGAATTGGAAAACAGTGTTGGAACAGGAGAAAACGTCTTTTTTTCCAACTGTTTTTTAGATTTTCAGGACAAATCTAAGCTAATACTTTCATTTTCGACAAGTAATTATTTTTTTTTTTTTGTTTGGTAAAATGTTTGACAAGAAATAATTTGATAGACGGAGAAATTGTTTGTATTGTGTTTAACGCCGTTTTCAACATCATTTCCATGCTGGAAAATGGTAACCAGCATTTTCTTCATTTCCCACAATATTTTCTACCCTTCCAAGACCAAATCGCATCTTTTGAGACCCATGAAATTTGTCGTCTACGAATAGTTTCAATTTGGACAGGGCTAAAGTTCTGTCGTCTGGTAGAGAGATATGGTAAACAGCGATAGACTGTTTAACGCTTAACCTGCTAAATAAGTAAAATGAAACTTTGAAGTCAATAGTAAAACTCAAAATATTTCTATTTCAAATTCATATTTGGGGTTGGGGTGGGGATGGAATATCTCCTTATCGGACAGTGTAGATCTAAGATCAGACTGCACGTTCTGTGCAGTCTGATCTTGATCTACACTGTCCACAAAAAGCCATTAGGTCATGCTAAGTAGTCTAATTAAAACTCATTAAAGGAGGCATTTCCGATTTATAAAATCTAACCAAACTTTAAAGAGAAAAGTGATAGCTTGCAAACCAACGATTGAGAAGAAAAACAAATGTGCGAAAAAAAGACACTAGTATTTCCTCTAGAGACTACGTACCCTTTTAAGGTATATTTTCACTTCGCGCCAGAGTTTCGCAAAGGTCTATGGGAATGTCACGAGTTCCATAACACACGTTTAAGTCTGATCGAATTAAAATACAGGAAGTACCATGACGTCATACGTGATCTCATAAAAATAGACAGATTTACCGATAGTAAATCCACCAACCAGTTATTTGATCGCCAAATTTGCACCTATTTGACGGGAAGCAATAATAATTATGTCGTATTAATTATCGAAGTATAAAGAGAAATGCAGCAAACAGTTTAAAATGGCCCCTTTAAATGCACGAATCTATTAAAAAGCTTCTTCACGAGTTGAGACTCGTCTCCATAATGCAACATCAGGGTCCGAATTTACCAAACATTCCAGACTGCATTCTCAGTCAACATCTCATTTTAGAAAGTAACGCAGTTGATTGGTCAACAATTTCTTTAGGCAATTAGAAATCCCAGATTTGAATTCTGCAATTCGTCATTATCGTCACCATCGTTATTATAAAAATTGTTCTTGTTGGTGTTATTGTTTTTTTGTTGCTGGTGTTTTGCTTTTTGATTGTCAAAGATCATGAATATAATTTTTCCAACTTTCAAGATCAGCGTGTTTCACACACAACCTGTGCATTTATTAATCTTTACCTGTCATTCCTTCATATGATTGCTTTGTCTGTCCCATTTGGCATCCCGCACAAATCCAGCAGAACCCGGTCGCTCAATCGGTAACGCCCAGGGCTTGAAATTACGTGGTCCCTGGTTCGATTCTCTCAGATAAGCCAAGTTCTTTTTCAGGACTGATGATACTAGTAGTCAGTGCTACGGGATTCATTCTTCTCTCACCGCTAAACATTGTTCCGAAGTTGGTTTTGTGGGAAAGCAGCCGGTATCTCGGGAAGAACATTGTGCAAAGCACTGATAATAGAATCTCCATGAAAGCATAAATAGATGTAACTGTAATAATGTTGAAAGTTGTGATAACACTATACAAAGAGACAGTACAAATCCGCCTTTCAAGACTGTGAGTCTTTTGATTCCCATTTCCAGACAAATGACTTACTTTATACCATACACGTGGGTCGTGCATGGTTCAGTAGTAAAGTGTAGAACTCGTAACCAGGACGCCCTGGGTTCGAGCCTCACCGGAAGCACGCTGGAAGCACAAGGTTTTCCGTAGGAGTGTCCTTCGAGACGCTTCCGAGCCATAGCCTTGTACTGGTAAAACCTAGGACATACTTGATTATGTGAGCTGTCGCCGTGATATGACTGACACAATAATTAAAATCGGCGTTAAACATATTTCAATTAATGAATTGTAGACAAAATATTGACGTTTGCAACAATGTAAATGAATGAATGCATGGTGTTTTATGGCGCATCGACATCTAGGGTCATAAAGCGCGCAAAAAAAAAAAGTAATGAAAGGAAAGAAAAGCATGTAAGAATGTGAGTCATGAGTATATGATGAAAGATGTGTTATGAAATGATATTGTAATAGAAACAAAATAGAATATGTATAAGTGATAAGAATAAAAATAGTCTGAATAAGAATAAAAGGCTAAAAAACAACATCACAATTATGTATAAGGTCCAATCTCCTTGAGAAAAGCAAATTGAACGTCTCTAAATAGATCGACAAACTTTCTGGTATGCCTTGATCCGTCATTGTCGACAGTTTTGCTGGAATTTACCTGTATTTTATAAAACTAATCCATTTGAATGTTTGCTACTGTATACAGTATCCAGTTGAAATTTTCAAACAGACGCATCTTTTATTCTCAAATACCAACAACTAAACTAAAGGGATCTTTTGTAGAATTATTAGTTCATTTAAATCCAAGATCATTAATCATTCAAGGTAAAATATAAAAGTAAAGAAATGATATGAGCCATGCGCTGTGAAAAGGGGGCTTAATGCATCTGCGAAAAGTATCGATCCAGGTCAGCCTGCGCAGTCCGCGCAGGCTGACCTGGGCCGAAACTTTTTGCTATTGGTCAATTTTCTGTATGTCAAAGGACCAATCTACCACATGATTAAGTCGATTTTTTAAAAAAGTGATCTTATGGATCCATAATTGTGTGATGACTTGGGCTGGTATCATGCATCACGGAGATGCATTAAGCCCCCTTTTTTACAGAGCATGGCTCATATAAATACAATGTGAAAATATGAGTAATGAGTACATGATGAAAGACGAATTCTTCATACATGTACTTTCCTTAGCAGAAAAAAGTATTCAGTGTTAAAATAGAATCAAATAATTTGAATTGCCATTTACACATTAGCCATTCACTGTGACAAGGTGGTTTTGTGCACAAGCAAAAAGTACCGATCCATGTCAGCCTGCGCAATCCGCGCAAGCTGACAGAGGTCATTACTTTTAGCTATGAGTAAATGTTTTGCATGTCAAAGGATAATTCTATTTAAGGATTTGGCCTGTTTTCATAACTAAATATTTGAAACTCAAACATATCTGCCAAAGAGGTCATGACTTCCGCCCAGAAAGCGTTGCTTTGATGTTCTGAAAACAATAGTAGCGATGGGCATAGAAAAAGGAGTCGGAGAAAGAGAGAGGACACGCAAAAACTCGTAAATTGTTACACAGCCTTTATTTATTGTAAAGAAGCAAAATCCCTCTCAAGCATTAGGTACTATTTTTTCGTTTTTTCGTTATTTCTTGTCTGTTTCGTCATGGCATTTTGCTTTACAATCATGTACAATTGCTTCTGACTGACAATTCTCCATACAGTGATCGTAATCGGAGTGCTAATGCCAGATCATTCCTCTCACTTGACTTGAAAAAGCAAGCACGACTAGCATCAACACAAGAAAGTGTCTTGAGTCCATGTTTTCCTACAATGAAAGTCGGATATAAAAATTAGTTGGACAATCCATTGATTATGTCGCCAGTGTTAAAAGTGACAGTGACAAAATTTCAAACAACATGTAAAATATGGTAAAGGTTTTGTTTAAACAACACGTAACCCATTAATTCGTGATGTAAAACTTATACAAAAGGTAAAACATGAATGAAAAAAATTTGATAATTTCAATCCGACGGAAATTTTTAACAGATATTACATCTGTAAAGTAACTGAACTTTCTATGGTAGTTTCTGAACAAGAGACAAGGCCTCTTGACAACTGATAAAATTATATGGTAATCGAACAAGCAATTACAATATGTAATGTTCGTTTGATATGATAAGACGGTTCTTAGATTTAATAATCATGCAGGATGAACAAAAAGGCAGAAAGCGCTTTCTGTTAACAAGATCATAAGATTCACAGAAATGTAAACATGGATCTTTAACAAACTAGCATTACGGAACAGGATACATAGATCTACGAGACAATATACCGTAAGACAAGAAGACATGATAAGTAAAGAAGTCAACACATTACTACAACAAGACAACATCACCGTTAGACAGGATAACGTGATTCAAAAGAAGCTAACACATTAAGTCTAGAAGCCAACATTACGACTAGGCAGGAAAACATGATAAAAAGAAGTAAAACACGATGCATCTACAACACAACATTACCGTTAGACAGGATAAAATGATTTTGAAAAAGAATTTTAACACATTACTTTTACGAGACAACTTTACCGTTACAGAATAACAAGATAAAACAAGGACTTTATCATATTATTACTTCGAGACAACATTACCGTTAGACAGGATATTATGATTAAACAAAGCACGTTAACACATTACTTTTACGAGACAACATTACAAGATAGCATGATAAAAACGGACGTTAATATATTATTACTACAAGACAACAATACCCGTTAGACAGAATAACATGATTAAACACAAACGTTAGCAAGTTACCATTACTACAAGACAACGTAACTGCTAGCTAGGAAAATATGATATAAAAGAAATTACAATGTAAAACGATACAGCAAAAAGACAACATTACCGTTAGACAGGGTAACATCATTAACAAAGGACATTACCACATTATTTCTTCTAGAAGAAAGTGGTACCGTTAGACAGGATAACATGATAAAATAATAATTCAACAAACTAATGCTTCAAGACAAAAATTACAATTAGACTGCATATATATTTTTTACTCGCCAAAAAGTAATTACATCAATGATCACACTTGGTAAGATGAACAAAAACTAACAACTGAGAAGCTGGTTCGTAAGATTGTTTGTAAACATTAAACAAAATATAGACCATCAATCCAGTTGTTTGCCTAGAAACTATCCGTGTATTGAATTATTTTCATCAACAGACAGAGAAAGCCAAAAAGGTATGCAGGTAGGGAGACATACTGACAGGCAAATAGTCAGAGTCAAAAATACTACAGGAAAGAATGACGGTAATGCAAACATACTGTATGACAAGCAGAAGTTACCTTTGCCTGAAGTTTTCTGTTAGTGTAAATTTCTCGAAAATCCTTGTAGTTGTCACACGAATGACCTGCAGCCTACTCCGCTTCTTTTCAGGAGTTCCTTTATATACTGTATGTATCAGTATTACGCAACTATTGTATAACACACTCCATCGTTTCTGCCAAAAGCTTTTAAAAGTGTTTTAACCATTATATAGCTGAAAAGATAAATGAAAAGAGTGCTGTTTGTTATAAATAATCTCTCGTTTTCTTTTCCCGTTATGGATTAATTAACTATTTGGCATTGGGTAGGTTACGATAATAGCGCGCTGTCTCGCTAGACTTGTTCATTTTCTGACAATATACGGATAAGGGTGTTCAAATAGGTACAGTCCTGTCGGACTGGAGATAATAAGTATTGAGAGAATATCTCTCTCTCTCTCTCTCTCTCTCTCTCTCCTCTCTCTCTCTATCTATCAAAACTAAATGAATTTTCATCAAAATAATGTACTGTATATGTGGATATATATACGCGAGTCGAAATATTTGCGAATTACAGATTACGGACATTTTGTGTACGAAAATGTAAGTGAGTTCAAGACACTCGTTATTTGTTGGTAAACTTGTGGTAAAAAAGGCGAACAGAAAAGTTTGTGAATTTTTCAAAATCGTGAAATCGCAAAAATTTTCACATCACAAAAATTTCCACTTACACAATATTCTTGTGTATTTTCACGGTAATTTTATTGTTTAACTGATTATTAAAGAAAAACGTATTAATTCCAATATAAGCTGAATTTTGAATCTGTTTATACTTTTTTCAAAGGCAAATTTCTTAGAAACGAGCACGGTGACCCATATCTTTTTTCACTTAATCTTCTAGAGACATGATGAGCCTTGTATCTGCAAAGTTTAAAAAAAAAAAATGTCCATTAGAAAAATTTGTGATATACGTCCTTTAGAGCTACATTTTGTGAGGCTGACAGAAATGTTAGCTAAAGCTTACCCTTGCAGGCCATTGTAAGATCCACATTCAATGAATTGAATGTTATTTAATTATGCTTTCAACATTATTTCAGTCATATAACTGCTACAGCTTGCTTATTTATGTATGTCCGGGTTTCTGCACCCTAGAAGGCTAGGGTTCTGAATTGTCTTGCCTAAGGACACCTGGAAACATGGTGATTCGGGTGAGGCTAGAACCTAGGTCATCACGTTAGGAGTCCTACACTTTATTGGTGAGCCATGCAGGACTCCAGATCCATATTTAGAGAGGAATTAATTTTTGTAAGATTGTTCAGATTAGTCAGTGTCCACCATCTATGCATAAATTACTTTTTGTTGTTTTGTCAAAAATGGTAATCAAAATGGATGCCATTTCATTGTTAACCCTTCCCCCACATGACAAAATTTAGGCACTTTAAATGCATCTGCAGACAACAATTCAGAAATTCATACGAATGAGCCGAAGTTCATTCAAATGATTGAAAACACTATGGGAACAGGAGAAAATACTGGTTACCAGAATTTTGTCCTTGTCCCATAATGCTTTCAATTGCCTATTTCCTTCAGGGTTATTAATACCGAGTGTTTAGTAAAGTGTTAAACCGCAATCAAAATTTTCTCCAAATCCATTTGTCAGATACTTAGGAAACCTGATATGGACACGTTGTATGCTAGTCTATCCCACAGGTTGATATTAATGTATAGCTTGTAATTGTATAAGGGGACATTTATACTGCCTTGCTATAGAGCTAGCTTTTGTAGCACTGTGGTTGAGCATTCGTCTTGAGACCTCAGGGTTATGGGTTCAATACCCGCCTTGGGAGGATATTTAACAGAACTGTTACAGATACATGTAATCAGGATTCGGAATACCTTATGGTTTGTCCAAACATGGCCTAAATTTGACCCTTGAATTTTTTGTTATACAGTGTTAAATTGGGAGATTTTTTTATGATTTTTCTTTTTTTAGCCCTCTGCCACAAAATAAAGCCTATGTTTCATGAGTCTTTCGTAAAAGGGCTTATGAAAACATTGTTGGAATACAAGACATCAGTTTTTTGTTCTACTCCAGAAAATCTGAAGCCATATTTATTGAATTGTCAGTTAATGCTTTAATAAGGGAGCTATTTAGTTTTTATGCCACAAATCAATTTTTCTTGTAAAAGGCCAATAAATACTAGATATATCAGATATACATTTCTTTGCAATCATATTAAGTGTACCGTTAAATTCAATTATATCATGCAATTTTGGATATTTGATAATGGAATTGTAATTTAGCAATATAGGTCACTCTATTTTTATTACACCAGATATGACGTCTTGATACTGGTTTGAATACGAATTCTTGTCGACCACGCATATTATTAATGATGTACGATTCTCACAATTCTTTCCAAAACTGTAGCATGAAATCCAATAATACACAAAAAGGCTATGTACCCATTAAGGAAATACCAACTAAAGCGTTTTTCTTTAAATTTTATCTTTCTCCTTTACTAATGATTTTCCATCTATAATTTACTGTGATAAGTCATTTTTGAGTTTGGCGAGAGTATGAAAATCTGAAGAGTTGGCTTTAATTTGGGCAAGTCAAATTTTGTCCTCTGGTAAAGAGTTCAACAAGGAGGCACAATAATTTCATAGTGCATACATGTGTAAGTAGCAATATCTTGTACTCTTTGATCAAATTTGTTCATACTTGCTGAAACTGATTGACAAGTGTAGACCATAACACTTTATAAATCCATCTTGGTTTATTTTAAAATGTTTTGTAGTTTCTGTCATATTTAGCAACAATATACCATTCTGCTACAAAAAGTTAAATGTTTTTATGATTTTGAAAACATTAGAAAGGTCTTAGAATTCTGACTAAATAAGCAAGTGTGAATAAAACCTGTCTTTATATAGAGCCATAATTATCTCTAAAACCTCTTCACTTTATGCAGATTGAATAAAAATATATTCTTTTTTTCAAGACCGGTCAATGTTATCGGTTTGACCTGAACCAAATACTGTTGTGTATACATGTTTGCGCATTAACCATCCTACTTTAAGTTTTAGCTAGTACACCCCTCGTCACTTTTTTTAAATCACTGTATATACAGTCCTACGCATGTTTACAGTCCTAACTCAAATACTAGCTGAAAAAATATGTCAAATTGTTGGATCAAATTATTACTCCTTAATAAGTAGTAAAATAACAGTTGCTGGGAATTTGCTGCGCAGCACACTTGGTAGAACAACTTCGACTCCCGTTGTCCTTGTTCTCTAATAATTACTTATATATTTTATATGTATTACATGTGATAAAAAAATCTGATTTTCATTACATCAAATTATAGCTTAAAACTGTTCCACAAATCTGCTTTTCAGGGCTTTCAGTACTTTGAATGGTACTGATCACAA
This sequence comes from Hippopus hippopus, assembly GCA_946811185.2. NCBI lineage: Eukaryota > Metazoa > Mollusca > Bivalvia > Cardiida > Cardiidae > Hippopus > Hippopus hippopus. The sequence goes on along the minus strand of OX328113.1, from coordinate 8,535,480 downwards.
ATTAACAAACAGAAATTGTGATTGGTCAAAAATGTAAACATCTTTTTTTTTCTAAGAGCCCATACCTATTTGCTGATGAATTTACGCCGTCTTTTTATGCCCTCAAAAGTTTTTTTCGGGGGCATATCGTTTTTGTTTAGTGTTTAGTTCGTCTGTCTGTCTATCTGTCTGTCCGTCTGTCCGTCCGTTTTCGTGTCCTGGTCTTTAATCTTTTCCTTATGACTAAATTTCAAAATAACTTGGCACAAATGTTAACTACATCAAGACGATGTATCTTGCGCAAGAGTCATGTCCATAGGTTAAAGATCAAGATCACAGCAAGGTCAGATGTGTGGGAGGTTGGTTGGTTGTATTGGGGTTTAACTCCACTTTAACAGCTAAGGTCATATCATGGCGGTCGGTGACGCACATGTGTTTCCTGGCTTTCTCACAACTTTCTTTCCAAAGCCACCGACTACTTTTCTCACATGCTTCAGCAGAGGTGAGAGGCGAAAATACGCCTGAAAGAAAGTTCGCCTCAACCGGGTATCGAACTCACAACCACCAGGTCATGAGTCCGATACGCTCACCACTGAGCCACCCGGGCGGGCTGTGTGGGAGGTAGTATTCATGTCCGGCCTATAATTTTTTTGATTATGAATGAATTTCAGTGTAACTTCACAGAATTGTTTAGCACGTTAAGACGATGTAACTTGCTAGTGAAACTTGTCAGTTGGCCAAAGGTCAAGATCACAGCAAGGACAAATACATTGAAAAAGAGAAATTTTGGATGGTTTTATTTGTGTCCGGACTGTATTTTTTTTAAAATTGTGAATAAATTTCAAAACACCTATGTAGAATTGTCAATTACATAAAGACAATGTGCCGTGCACAAATATCGTGTCCATAGGTCAAAGGTCAAGGTGAAATGTCCATTTTGTGTCCGGGCCTAACTTTTTTTCCCTATTTCTTAATTTTAGAATGATTTTGCTCAAATGTTAACAGCATAAAGTCAATGGGTCATGCGCAAGAATCATGTCTGTATATTAAAGGTCAAGGTCACAGCAATTCAAATGTGTTTTTTGGGGGATAGTGTTCGTATCCGGCCTATAACTCTTTCAATCATGAATAAATTTCAGTGTAACTGTGTACATTTGTCAACCACATATAAAATATGTGTCTTGCATAAGAATTATATCAGTAGGTCAAAGGTCAAGGTCACAAACAAGAACAAATATCATTTAACAGAGAATTTTTTCAGGGTTTTGTTTGTGTCCGGCCTGTTCCTTTCCTAATCATGAATGACTTTAAACAAATTTGCAGAATGGTGAACCCACATAAAGATAAGGTGTTTGTACGTAAAAAAACATGTCTGTAGGTCAAAGGTCAAATCCATGGCAAAGTCAAAGTTCTATTTTCGTGTTGGGCCATAACTTTTTACATATAATGATTTTATATCAAAATGAATTTGCATAAATGTGTCATGCACAAATCATATCCAAGGTCAAGGTCACAGCAGGGTCAAATATGTTTTTCGGTGGTAGTGGTTGTGCTCGGCCTGTAGCTTTTTTTTTTTTAAATTATGATTACTTTGCAGAATTGCCAACCACATGTAAATGATGTGTAATGCACAAGTTATCTGTAGGTAAAAAGTCAAGGTCAAGGCAAGGTCAGAAGTGTTTGTAGGTGTTATGTCCATAGGCAATGTTTATGTGAAAAGCTCACAGAAAAAGTGTACTACTAGTATTCTCGGGGGCGTCAGTCACTTCTCAGTGACACGTTTTGTTTAAAGATATTTCTTGTTTTTGCTACATGTGCAAACTAGGTATTTGATCGATACCCACTTTATCGATTAAACTTTACCTTGACAATGGTTGCTTTCGCTCATTATTTAGAATTCAGTCTGATAGAGTTAGAATGAAAAAAAAAAAGAATTATTTTCTTGGAAGTGGATTTTTCGTATTTCTCTATTTTTAACTCGGAGGAGAAAAAAAAGTTAATTCGATCCATTTATAGCTTTTTACCAACGCATTCTTACGCAACCCAGACACTGTACGTGTATTTAGATTTACCTTGTGCTTAAAAGTCCGGTTTTATAAATCTTAGGACATAAACCTAGATGATCAACGCAAAAAAATCTTTTAACGAATGCAATTTGAACTCGTTTCGGGTGTGCGAGGGTTGTCCCAAAATTCCGTGACAATTTCTTTCACAAAAGAAAATTAAGCGCTACAAATGCAATTTTCAGATATGTTTTCAATAATATGATCCAAACGTGTACATAAAAATCACACAAAAATCTTTACAAATAAGAAAATTATAGCATATATACCACAACAAGTAGGCCTACCGACACTGCGGAGCACGTCAAACGTCAATAACGACGTCAATGTTAAGTTTAAAGCGCCTTTCTCAAAGCATTCTCCATGAAATTCAAAACATTTACCATGTCATTTAATCCACGACTGGTCAAAAACTGTCTTAAAGCATATTTCTGTGAGACCTCTGTTAAAAGCCAGTGTAGTAGATATTAGATCATCGCTGGAATCGAACTTGCGACCTAGTAAATCCTCCTTAAGCAGTGGAAAGCAGGTAAAGTCCAGAGCAGCCAAATCTGAGAATTTGAAAATCCGAGTACCGTAGAAATCTTCGTCTTCTTGGACAGAGGGGTCCCAGGTGTCTTCCATATACTGGCCTGTCGCTTTCCTTCAGGTTCGAAGTAGCGTAACTACCTCTCATCCGCTATATGAAGAGGATCCAACAGGGCGTCATCTGCTTCAACTCGAGCAAGAAACTCTAGCGATGTGTGAACCTTCTTCTGTTTGTTTTTATCAAATAGCATACGTTAAACACATCTCGAGCAGACTCGTGACATGTTCAGTTTGTCCTTAAGTATTCTGTGGACAGAAGACCTTGAAATGCCGTTTGACGACGATGTGTCTCTGACTGTTAGCCTCTGAGCTGCGAAATTGCATCTCTTCACCAAATCACACGACTCTTCATCTAAAGAAACCGGCCCACAATTTCGCGCTTTCTCCTCTTCCTATCTTTCACTTGCTCTTAAGTCTGTGTTTCTGCCATGCCACTTGTAGGCTAGTGCTCGAGAAATGTTTTAAAACTTTTCATTACACCTAATTTATTCTATAGTCTGGACGAGTGTCATTCCAAGATCGGCACAAATTTTGTAAATGTTTGCTGCACCGCGCGATCTTCTGATGTCGTCCTTTCAAATTTCCTATTTTCCGCCGAACTTTGTTTTGTTTGTTTGTCTGAACACTGTCCGTTGTTTACTCGATCACATTCAAAGTCAGTTTCAGAAGAAGACGTCCAAGTAATATGAAGCAGAAATGATTTGAAATAATAAAAATATTTGTGCATGATTTAAGTTCATACAAAAAACGTATACTGAGAAAATGACGTGCTCCGGAAAATCACACCTCCTCATCATTTTGTGATTTAAAAGTAAAAATAAAGCTAATATTTTATTGGAGACTTAATATAAAGTGAAATAACATCTTCATATATGAAATATGTGAAAACGATGGTCCTTGCGCTAAAAATGGCCCGTTTATAAAATTTGTTACAGAGTTTTGGGACAACCCTCGCATAGAGTGTATTCGACTTCACGCCCATTGATATTAGAAAGGATGACTCAATTTAGAAAACCCAAAATTTCTGATGTAATCGAAGAGTCTCGTCATATATACATTCCGGGAATCCAGTTGCGCTTTCGTTTCCTATTTTCGTAGTTTTTAGCGCCGAAACAGATCTCTTCAGACCGCGGAGGAGTATAGACATCCCAATTTTAACGTTATATATAGGTACTTATATTTTTATATTTCTGAATGAAACAATTTGGAATAAAAGCTTAAGTTCTGGAATTTATCTGTGAGTGTTCAATACACATTAATCTAGAGAATAGAGCACATAATTAGTAAGTAGATAACATTATGGCATAGAACTGCCACCACATACCAGAGAAATATTTGCGGAGAATTTTGCGAAAATTATAAAGGATTTCAGGTCATTATAAAACTTTCATGATAATTTCTATTTCATCACGATACCTCATAGATAACTTCAAACTACTTTTTCGCTGTTAGTGTTTTGGAATTGTCGCCGATAATTATGGCGGACATTTCCATGAAAGTAATGGCGGATTTTGCGTTATTCTTAAACAAAAGTGGTAATTTCACATGTTAAGAATCAGTAACTAGAAAACAGAGAAAAAAATCACGATACCGAAAAAATGTATCTAAAAGCTGTGAATACGAACCAGGCTTTCCAAATAAGCAACTGAAGTTATGAATCGCATCCTCAAGGATGAACTCATTGACTCCTCTCTTCGTGTCTTTTTAGAACCATTGCTTGGTACACACAGTAGACCTGCTTACATAGAAAAAATATGGCTGAAGGAAAACGGAATTCAGGTAATAAACTTATTATAATTATTATTATTATTATTATCATTATTATTATTATTCAAAATAGATCTATTAAACTAATGGAACACTCTTCTATTTTTTATCGTCGGCGACGTCATTCCGAGCCCTCGGTGGTTGCCCCGATATTTGATACATGAAGTTAGGAACCTGAACAAGGCTCCCAACCAACCCACCTGTAATCAATAGATCTAGTATGTACCACTTTAGTTTGTCACCGACAGACACTGTACAAAACTAGACACTGTTTTGCAGATCAGATATCAGATATGGCTGCAATGATGGGATTTATCGTTAAAAGTACATGCAGAAAAGATTCTGGGCAAAAGAAGAAAATGACTTTTATCAGCATAACTATAGTTGATCTTGTCTCCATAGATCTTGGTCATCCTTCTTTTTCTATATTTATAAATGATGCAATCCAGTGGTCGCTGCAGGGAATTTTCAAAACCACTAGTGGGCGGCTAAAAATAGAATTGTCAGCGGACGAATTTGTATGATCGATTAGGCAGGTATTGAACTTTATCATACAACTACACAAATAATTGACCTGATAAAGGCCTGCAGATAACATACAATGATATCAGGTCATTTATTTTTAGAACAATGTTATCATGTCCTTTATTTTTAGACAAGGAATTCCCCTGTTTTACCGGAACTACTTTCGACCCAAAATATGAAAGGTCAACAATTGTAAATGTAAACAATCCTGACAAAGAGAAAACTGACTTTTTTATACTTTATTTTAGAAAACAAAATATATGCTTTAAAAAATGAGTCTTTAACAAATGAAGATTAACGTAATAAATGTAATTTTTGAAGCAGTATTTTACATCCCAAGGCCTTATTTGTATATGTGTGCACAATGACCCTATAACTCTTTACCAAACGACGAAATTTCAGATTCTTCCAAATTGAAAGCATTTGCAGACAACAAAATAAACGTGACTCAAAAATTGAAACTTGACATTGGAAGAGTAGAAAACATTGTGGGAAAAGGAGAAAATGCTGGTTACCAGCATTTTCTCCTTTTCCCACGGTGTTTTCAGAATGCACCTTCCTCTGGGTCGTTAAAACCAGGGATTGTTTGGTAAAGGGATAAGCAGACGATTTTTCTTGGAAAAAGTAAACACAATGAATGGCTGAATTTGACACCGGCGATTTCACCATTTTTGTGGATGATTTATTCAGTCTTGATGAAAGTGCAGCTGGGTATGTTGACTTCGACCTAGACCCTTCAATTTTTTATAAAAAAGTGGAAATAACATAAAAATGTTGAAAAAAAAAAGACACAGAGGCATAAATTCTCGTGACGTCCACTCATTCAGATCCATCCAGTTCCCTTACTGAAGCAGTTGCACATACTACAACTCTGCCAAACCGCCAGGATGTTGAAACCGCCAGGACGATGATGTGGGAAAGGTAGTCATCCTAAAGAAGCTGATGCCATTTCTGACAGAGGAGGATATCTCAACCCTATATTGAAAGAATTTGCTTGGTTCAGCGACTCAAGAGGCTGTGATAAACATTTTGTGGCTGAACAATTGTCTACACTTTGGAATGAGGGGAGTTTCTGAACATTATGTGTTACGGTATTAAAGCTGCCATTCAGTCCTTTATCCACAAAGTTATAAGCCTATATTACCATGCAGTTACGGAAAGTGGTAGTTCTTCATTTTTTTTCCAACAGACTTTCCACATGACTGTATGTAAATGCATCTGAATCCATTTCTGTGAAATGTCAGTCTGGTATAAATCTGATGTAACCAATGCTGAAAAGAAAACAATGAAAAAAACTTAGATAAGCAGAAATATTCAGCTTTGGGTACATCATAGAAAAAGGAATCTATACTTCCACATTAATGCTACCTTTTTCCTTCTGAATAAAAATTCTTGACAATTACATAGATTTCAATAGATTAAATGGCATTGGATGGGGTTTTTATGGCAGAAAGTAATAATAGAGCAGCAGAGAGTGCAGAGCAAGATCAGACTGCATGTATGTGCATGCTGATCTTGCTCTACATTCTCCACAAAAAAAATCCATGGTCGCAAAAGGCAGGATATGGGTTAACTACTGGTAATATTAAGAATTTATAGAATAATAAATGTATGATGGACTACTATTTGGTAGGGTAATAAAGAAGCTTTCATAACTTTGTTTAACTCAAAAGTCATCAACAGATCTGTTGTTACTCAATACGCCATACTTGAATGGACAGAAAAGTACATCCTTTAGTAACTCTTTACCACACAATCCCGACTTTTAACGACTCTGAGAAAGAAGCCTTTAGAAAACACTGTGGGAAAAAGAAAAAAATGCTGATAACCAGCATTTTCTCCTTTTTCCACAATGTTTTCTACCCTTCCCACAGCAAATTTCAGTTTTTCTGTCACATTCATTCAGTCATAGATCTAAAGGACAGACAAAAACCAGAACTGGGGAACAAGTGTCAAATATTAGAAAGATCAAACCAAAAACTTTTGAAAGCACAGAGAGAAACTCAATAGGTATTTTTAAACTTTATGTCTCCAAAAGACGGGCAATTTTTTCTGGACCAGATTCTCCCTTTTATCCAGCCCCATGAACTATCCCTGTACAAAATGCATCTCACCAGTGGTTTATGAGGCAGAGGATTGGTTTCAGGAAACTGACAACTTTGATATATGAAAACAATGTGCGAAAAGGCTGGCATAACTGGAAAAAATCTGACCAATCACTCTGCTCGTAAACACCTGTTGCAGAAACTGATAGATTGTAACGTGCCTCCTACAGGAATAATACAAATTACGGGACACAAAAATGTCCAGTCTATGGTAAATTATTTCTCAATTTCAACAGAAAATCAAAAGAAATGCTCCAACATTCTTTCAAGTAGCTCAACAAACAAGAAAAAATCAAAAACTTCTCTTGTTCACTGGATAATTTAACAAAAACTGATACATATATTTCCGGCATAAATCTGACCAACATTGGAATATAGAAGGAGAAGAACCGACATTATTGAAGTCTATAAGATTCACCAGGGGATTAATAAAATTGACAAAAATAAACTGTTTCCAAAGAACGAGAATCAGCAATATAATACCAGGGGAACAACCAAAGAATTTTCAAAAAGTATAGCCATACAAATGTGAGAAAGAATTCATTTTCTCAAAGAATTGTTGACGATTGGAACAGGCTGCCTGAGGACTTAATTTTATGTAAAACTGTAAATAGTTTTAAACGTATTTTAAATGAAGTTTGGAAACACCTACCAGTTAAGTTTGAAGCCGAGTGCTACGGACCGGAACCACAATCGGTAAAGAAAAAAACGTATGAGAATGGATCCCAGAGGCCAACGCCTATATAGATCCAACAACAGTGTAAACAGTTTAATGAATTAGTCCAGAATCATCCAGAACATGAGCAGCCTACTGCAAACTTCGTGGCCTCAGTCCCAGCTCCAGCCCTTACCCCTCCCACTCTTCCTTACAATATTCCTCACAACTAACAACAGCCACATTACTCCCATGTTCTATGGTGCCGTGTTGAATATTGGTACTTTGAATGTATTTCCAGCACAAATCTAGTTGACAGACAATAATCGGTACCCCACAAAAATATAAACTCTGCGACTTATCCAATGTTCCGTGTCGGACATAATTCATATCGACTCAACACGACAACACATTGAAGCGACGGCAAAACTGAACAGCAAGATCTCGTATAAACGTCTTTTTAATTAAATTAGTATTTCAAAGTGTAAATCTGTTGGTTTCTCTATAGACATGGGGTAGATTAAAATAGGAATAAATATACTTGAATGTCGAACTTCTTTGTGTTCTCAGATGTTTGTGTACTTTATTGTACTACTACGTATACACACCGGGATTCCCCCTAGTAAAATATTGTGTTGGCTGTGTATGCACCGGGCCATTCTAAACATGCTTTTTATTTATCATAATTATTTGCAAATTGAATTTGACCGTGTTGCATGATAAATAGAATAATATGCTAGTGTCTTACGATATCAAGTTTATCTGGCACGGCTTGGAGAATTTATCATGACTCGGCAAAGCCTCGTCATGATAAATTCTCCCAACCTTGCCAGATAAACTTGATATAGTAAGACACTAGCATATTATTCTCTATATGGTGGCATATTTCTGCCACGAGATACGAGATAGTCATCATGAAAATTTTAGAAAACTATCGCGATAAATCAAAGTTTCCTGGAAATCTTATCAGGAAAGTGAAAAGTTTCCTGAAAAAAATTATCAAGATAAACTTTGTTATCTAGAAAATTTAATATTGATCAGTGAATATTTTAACGCAAAATTTCTCAAACGTGCGCGAAGCTGACATTCGAGATTAAATTATCGTGATAGTTCTCTCCGTTTCTCGATATCTATAAATAGAAAATTCACCATTTGGATGAACTCGGTAGTTTTTGACTCCACAACATTGCAGTAAGGAAAAAATTTGAATTATTAACAACTGTAGCTTAATTGGTAAATTTTGACAAGACTCGAAATGAACAGAAGTCTGTAAAATCACAAAGACGACTCGAGATGCCTCCTACGAACAGCTTAAAACCACTCAGGGAAAAGGAGAATTCATAAGGTTAAAGCCGAAGATGTTCCGAAACTGTATCTAATTATAGATACCGTGAATGTCAGTTGTGGGCACGAAAGCGGAAAAAAATTCATGAAAACAGTTAGAATTATCGCGATATTTTCATCGTGAAAATTTTTATTATCTAAATAATATTTCCAGGAAACTTTATCACGATAGTTCTCTTAAATTATCGCAATAGCTATCTCGTATCTCGCGGCAGAAACATGCCACCATATTGAACATACCTCACTCAGCTGTGATCCATGACGTGGAGAGGGGACTGAGATCGGTCCGTTTAAGTAATGTTTAGAGCTCAAAAAAAAAGAAAGAAAATAAAGGCGAAGGCGCCTTGTGCCGTAGCTTTTACTTCCTCGAGGACTTGCGCCGTAGCTTTTATTTTCTCGATGAATTTTATTTTTTGAGCTCTAACCAACTTAGTGATAGACTTACAATTTATAAAAACCGATTTGATATAAACTTTGTCCTCTATAAATTTTGTCCAAGACATGCCAATTTTACCATGTGACTATATTAACACGCTCACAGCTCATGCTACCCCCCCCCCTTTTCTTTTTTAAATTTTGTTATGTTCCTTTACACTCAAGTTGTAGTCATTCCATGTCGATAAAGCTGCATTTGTCTATTGTCATCAACTAAGCAATTATGTTTTCTACAACAAGAATGTCAGGCCACATTTTTCGTCCTTGTCAACATAGTTTTGGCTTTAAAAAAACGAGAATCGACAGTGCTATTCGCAAACGTTGAATTTACGATATATTTAATTGCATTTACAATTGACGGGATGGCGATAAGTTTGCTACATGTGTTTTAAGAAGCGCAGAAAAAATTTACGTTACCTACGCTCCTTGATTTCAGATATTTTACAAGAGCTTTATCTGATGGAAATAGTTACTAAACTGTTGAATTTGGCTAAACACAATACAGCACAATATCTTTATGACAACTTAGGAGGAGCTGATACAATTCATACATGAGAGACAGCTCTAATTATTTTTACAAACGAAGTGTTTTGGGGTTTTAGATGTAGAAAATCTCGCCAAATACTAGTCTCTGCTTGGACAAAGCTCTAGGTCGATCACTAACGTCAGAGGAAGGTCTCTTCAATACTTGCTTAATCGATCAAAGCACGTTGTCTGCTACCATAACTTTTTTTAGCCGCCCCATCTTGCACAAAATCCCCCACGCCCGAGTGGTTCTGAAAATTCCCTGCGTCGATCTGGATTGCGTCATTTATAAAGACAATGAAAAATGACATAGATCTGTGGAGACAACTACTAGCATTTTCTATTTTCCTGCCGATACTTTCAAAAGCCTTTTACCAAGGTCGTTAAAACACAGAAACTCTACATTTTGTTTCAGGTCATACCCGTGTTTATCATCATACTGACAAAAAATCTGCCGAGAAAATCTTGGAATCTGGCAAAATACTGCAGTCACTGGCACAGTCAAAATATGATGATGCCGCTTTTGGTGATGGTACATATCTGACAAAGATGGGGCCAGATGCATCAAGATACGATGTAGCCCGAAATAATTACGACGGTATGACTAAGTACTGGAAGAGGAAGAAAAACAAAACCGACGCAGTTTTCGAGTTCCGTGTACCCAAGTCACAGGTTGAGGATCATTCAACCCCCGGAAGAAGCATATTAAGGTACGAAGGGGACGTTGATCTAGAACATGTAAAAAATTTGAAGGTCCATGTGCGACAAGGCGATGACAGCTACGATACATATACATTTAATTAAGAAGGGCAGATTTCATACTTAATAGCCCCCAGACATATACTTTAATATAGAAGGATTGGTTTAGATTCGTGTCATGCAAAAGTTGAAGCTATGGAAAAACAATTTATTTATTTCAAATCGCCATACATGTTTACTCTCTCTTATCAACGTTCTGTCTGTCTGTCTGTGGTAACAAATAACCTATTCTCTGAAAAAAAAAATCTAATGTTGTCTGTATCGACTGCATGATTTTCTAAATTGATTGTAAAATACAGATCTTTCTGGTATTTTTTCTTTTATTCCATCTCCGCTAGTGGTGCTTGTAAACTTGACGTGCCCCTGGGCAAGGCACAGTACAGAGACCCAGCCTAGTACTGGTGCATCCAAGAAGAGAATTAATAATTGAGTTTTAGCCGTATTATGACCAGAATAATGTTGAAGGAGGCGTATTACCAGCTCGAACAATATTTTTTGTCATTGGTATTCAAAGATACCAGTACAGATCAGGCTATTATTGCTAGAGTGAATCTCATTCGCTGGGAAAAAAATGTACCAAAGGCCACAGGAGGGTTTGCATTAATGGGAGGGCCGCTTTATTACCCATTTACCCATTTTTTTTTAAATACATAACACCTTTTTCTTTCATTTGTCAAATCAATGAGTAAATGAATAAAATAGGACTTTGATACCATCAAGAATCCATAGAAAAGAACAGTATAAGCTTGCGCTTCCGTTCCAATCCATTTTGTAGCATATTATATGTATATTTATTATATACTTTGATATTGTCCCCATGTATTTGCACTGGATGAAAGTATGCAATGTTTTTCCATATTGCATACTTTGATCATATTACATAGTTTAGAGCTTTTTGCACGTGCTCTGCTAAGTACGGAACTATTTTAAAACCCGCCATTTCTCTAAAAATCAAAATGTGAACGGCCGCCATTATCAAAAATTTCAGCGTTGGACATTATGTTTTACGAACTTTTCAATGTTCTTATTAAAAACATGAAAAATAAACAGAGTATTTGTTTTCTGAATGTCAGTGACTACAAAGGTATGAAAAAATTGTCTATCGAACATGTTTATCGACGATGAAATTATTAAGCGATTAAAAAAGATCCTCAGTCGCCATCTTGTTTGTTTACATACCTTTAGCAACGGTGACGTCATCGAAAGCCAATGTTGAAAAGTCCGCCAAACCACGATAGGTCGACAAAACGGATTTCTTATCGTTTTGAAATTTTGAAATAAACAAAATAAATTAAGGAATTTGATGAAAACACTGTTAAAGCAGGTGAAATTACGTAAACAATATCAAAGTATATAATAAAAAGGTTATTGCACTTGTATGGGAATATATTGTGTCGAACTTGTTCTTTTGGCGTAGTTGCCCGAGCAAGCTCGGGCAACTCTGCCAAAAGAACTCGTTCAACACAATATATTCCCATACAAGTGCAATAACCTATAGTATTTTGTAATTGTCTTATTATATTCTTGTATTTAACAATGTTACAAATAAATATCTTTAAACTAAGTTTTAAATGGCACAGCCATTATGATGACTTAACTTGGAGATGAGACACGAAATCACATGACATAATAAAATACATGCACATTTCATCTTTGCCCCCTTTTCAATCAAAGAAAAAAAGTGAAACTTACAAATTAGCATTCCTCTATCAACCCGATGGCCTTACGTCATGGCAATTCGCCTCCTTAATTTCATGCGGTCAAGGCCAATTCCATTCATAAATTAAGTACTACATGCTTATAGTTAGGCAATATAGAAAAAAGATAAACATGTGTGACTATTTTTAGAATACGGACAGTCGTTCCATAGCATTTGAACTGTATACTAATGGCATTCCACATGCCGTTAAAGATGGACCTATTTTTCCTTTTTTTTTCCTTTTTCTAATCAAAGATTTTATTTTAATAAAAGAAAAACCTACCCAACTGCGGCTGAAAAAAAAAATTCAACGAAACCTTATCTTTTATTCCACATCCATAGAAATTATTAATTCTTAAGCAATATTTTAAAGTTAGGCAATATAACCTTACTACATGCAGTCAAGGTTGACTCTACAAGAAATACTACGTGTTCATGGTTTGGCAATATAGTAAAAGTGATAAACATACAACTGTTGTTATTTTTAGAATAAGGCTTAGAATCACGAGTACACTTATGGCACTTCAAACATATTTGTCGGTGAAATTAAAACAATTTTCTTTATTTTCAAAGACACTAGCATTAAGAAATTACCCTATTACTGTGTAGATATTTAAGTATATAACGCATACCCACACTATAAAATCATTTTACTTGCTCTGTCCTGTTTTTCAGGGAAATGGTAATCATGAATGGTTTGGATGAGGGTCATCACAACCCGACATGTTTTCTCAGGACTGGCGTGGCCCTCAACCTTATCATTCGTGTTTATAACAACGCGCCTTCCCCAGTTCCCTACTTGTCTGTCTGTCTGTCTGAAAATATCCCATGATTATCACGTGACACAGTTATTAATTTAATTAAATTGTTTATTTTTCTCTTGTATCTATGTATTGTAGATTTGAGGATAAAAGTATTTGTCTGTCTGTCCACAAAATATTTGTATCAGTAGATTAATTCTATAAGAAAAAAAAAAAGCCTTTCGAAAACTGGCAAAATACGTTAAACATTCAATTTCTCCTTTTTTACTTTCTTCTTTTTTTCCCACTGATTTCCTCTTTGTCGTCTGCACATGCTTCAAATTTAAAAAAAAAAAAAAACTATTCATATTAGTCAAAATTGAAAGCGTTTGCAGACGCCAAATCAAAAGTGGCTCATTTGGGTAGATTTGTCTATAAAAGGGTACAAAACATTTGGAAAAGTATTTCGTCCTTGTCCCACGTTTTTTTTTTTTTTAACTTCTTTTCTTCGGTCGTTAAAACACTGGACCTTATGGTAAAAGCTGAAAACTTTTAAAGAATTATTTACATGTTCGGAAAAAGACCTTTTAGTGTAGAAAGGAAAGAAAAAAAGAAAGATGGTTCTAAATTTGTAAAAAGTCGAAATAATTTTTGGCGGTCCCTTGAATTTGATTACTTGGATGGAGGGATTGGTCCCTGCTTCCCAAACCCCATTTAAAACCTGTGTCAAGTACATCCACGCTCGAAGTGGGAAAATGAGCCATGCTCTGTGAAAAGGGGGCTTCATGCATCTTCAAAAAGTATTGACCCAGGTCAGCCTGCGCAGGCTGACCTGGGTCGAAACTTTTTTGCTATAAGTCAATATTCTGAAGTTCAAAAGACCAGTTTACCTCCACTTCAGTCGGTTGTTTAAAAAAAAAAAAAAAGTTTTACATTTTTTTTTACCCAAATGTGTGAGTACTTTCTTGGTATCATGCATCACGAGATGCATTAACCTACTTTTTGTCAGAGCATGGCCCAAATTATGACTTTCAATTCATAGCCAAAGTTCTAATCGAAATGAGCCATGCTCTGTGAAAAAGGGGCTTAATGCATCTCCGTCATCCATGGTACCTGGCAAGCCATCACATACTTATGGATCCATAATAGCAACCTTTTTTAACAACCGACTTAATTCTGAGGTAGAACTGTCCTTGGACATACAGAAAATTGACAAATAGCGAAAAGTTTCGATCCAGGCAGGCTGACCTGGATCGATACTTTTCGCAGATGCATTAAGCCCCCTTTTCACAGAGCATGGCTCAAATATATTATAAATTTAAATCAGACGACAAAAATTCATTAAAGTCAAAATCGAAAGCATTTGTAGATGACATAATGAATTTATGGCACATGATGGAATTTGTCTATGAAAGGTCTAAAAACGTTGTGACTACAGGAGAACATGCTGATTACCAACATTTTAGAAATAGGTTTCTGACAAAGATTTCAAAGGCTTTCTTCTTTATGCTATTTATCAAGATATAGAGGAAGGAGTTTATTATTGATTGTATGATGTTTAATGCCGTTTTCAACATTATTTCAGTTATATCGCGGCGGCCAGTGCACCTATCCATGCTTTTCTGGAGTTTCTTTTACCATTACTCCGCATAATTTTTGTCCAAGCCACTGGCTGCTTTCCCGAATAAACATCGTCGAATCAATGGTCAGCGGTCAGAGAGAAATGAATCCTATCGTAATGACCATCATCAATCCTCGGAAAGAAAATGGCCAAGCCGGGAATCGAACCAGCGACCCCCTGTTCTCAAGTCCTGTACGCTACCGACTGAGCTGCCGGGGCTCAGCCGGAATTAAATTAAGAAAATGTCCGCGGTATACGGACTCTATACCAATCACACGAGGCTTGATCATGATCATTGCTCCAGATTTCTCTCTAAACGACTAACACTTTATTAGCTCGGCTGTTTTCGAAGAATCTGTCGAGGTATTATCGTAGCCCCGGTGTCTGCGGCGTGAAAACTTCGACATTTTGTAATATCTCTTTTATTACTGAAGAAATTTGCTTCAAACTTAGACAAGCTGTTACCTATCAAAAAGGAAACCTATACAACAAGGGAATCTGACGGTCTAATTAGTTTTGACACAGTTATGCCCCTTTTTCGGCTTGGAATTTTCACTAAAAAATCAAGCAACCGCAGCCAAGCGTCGGCACCGACATGCGGTGATCTTGCTTTGTTTTGTGACAACGGTTTTTCATTTTATTGGAATTAGTCTTGGAAATATTAAAGTCTTTTAACCCTCTGCCACACAATCTCCGAGTTTTAACGACCCCGAAAAATAAGCTATCGGATGGCATCGTTGAAAAAGAAGAAAATGCTGGATACCTATGTTCTACCCATTTCTCTGATTTATTCAACCCTTTCTTAAAAAATCGCTCTACTTGAATCACAGTTTATTTTGTCGTCTACAAATGATTTCAGTTTGGACGAATATAGAATTTTATTGTTTGGTAAAGCGTTAAAACTTGGTGAAAAACTCAACACCAAAAACAGAAATTGAAAACTGTTGTGAAAAAAAAAAAATCCCAAATGCTGAATGCTTATTAACGTTTTCGAAATCTGGAATCCCGGATATAGAGAATAGATGGTTGGTGTCTTGGATGGGTTAAGTTTATCGGGCAAGGCGGAGGAATTTATCTGGTGAGCCGAAGGCGAACCGGATAAATTTCGGAGCTGAGCCCGATAAACTTAACCCATGCAAGACACCAACTATCTATTCTATTTATCCCGTCACTCACTGTAAACAAACAAAAAACACTGATAAAGACCGTACCTTTAATAAATTTCCGGAGCCGAGTCTGATAGACTTTCCCAATCCAAGACACCAACTGTCTATTTCATTTATCCTTTTTCTCAATTATAATCTAAAATCCGACTAAATTGAACTTTAAGCTCGAAATAAGGCACATAGACTCTATTGACATCTTTCTCACTAGATCTAGTCTATAAGAAATTTTAAAAAAAAAATGAAGAACCGTGTAAAGCCCTCTGAATATGCAGCTGCAATAATGACGTCATGAATGATAGTGGCTACATCATAATTATTAAACGTGACGTATATCCGCAGAAAATATTGTGGCGAGGAAGACAATGTGTTTTAAACAAAACAGACCATTAAACGAGCAAAAGTATTCGCTAGCGATTAATTCATTTATTTTGGCAGTTAGACGCTTGGTTGAAAATAGTCCCAGTAAGCAGGTGCGCACTTGGCAGTCACGTGACCAACTGACGGATAACAAAAAAAATATACGGCACCCTGTTATCGGGTCGAAATTAAAGAAGGTGACAGGATAAAGGTATTTATCCTGTCACCTTCTGCAATATCGACCCGATAACAGGATGCCGTATATTTTTTTTGTTATCCGTCACGTCAGTTGGTCATGTGACCACCAAGTGCGCACATGCAAACTGGGACTATTTTTTACCAAGCGTCTTACCGACGTAACGAATGAATCAATCGCTACTGTAGCGAATACTTTTGCTTCTTTAATGGTCTGTTATAAATCTTATAACATATTTTCTTCTTCGCTACATCATTTTTCTGCGGATATACGTCACGTTTATGAGGTAGCAAATATCATTCATGACGTCATTATTGCAGCTGCATATTCAAAGGGCTTTACACGGTTCTTCATTTTCTAAATTTTCTCATAGTGAGAAGATGTCAATATGTGCCTTATTTCGAGTGAAATGTTCAATTTAGTAGCATTTTGGATTATAAGTGAGAAAAAAGATAAATATTAGATGGTTGGTGTCTTGGATTGGGAAGGTCTATCAGGCTTGGCTACGGAAATTTATAAAAGGTACTGTACGGTCTTTATCAATGTTTCTGTTTTTTTCCCGTTTGTTTGTTTTGTTTTGTTCCGTTACAGTGAGTAACAGGATAAACAGAATAGATGGTTGATGTCTTGGATGTGTTAAGTTTATCGGGCTTAGCTCCGAAATTTATCCAGTTCGCCTTCGGCTCATCAGATAAATTCCTCCGCCTTGCCCGATAAACTTAACCTTATTCCCAAATTTGTTTCAAAAGTCTTTTTTACCAGGGTCGTTAAAACTCGTTATATTTTTCTTTCGTTCCACTCATACAAATATAAAACATTTATGTTCTACTGCATGGACTTATTATGGAATAATAAACAACAGAAGTCGGTAATAGGAGAAGCGGCATAGACTACGCATTGTATTCGAGAAGTTCACATATTTCAATCTCTTATCATTCAATCTACTTATCATTAGGTTAGCATGAACGTGAAATTTGACATGCATAAATAACAATACAGAACTTTATACAATAGTAATGTAATTCCCTCAGAATGGGTGGGTGGGCAGGTTATAAAGCTATCGTGAATAGTGTGTAGTCTAGCCGTAGAATGACCAGAGTAGAGCCGCTCTCTCTATTTATACTTTAGACCACGCATGTAGCGAATTGACCAATCAGCGATCAGTATTTCAAAAGTATATATCGAAGATACAACTCCCACAGTTGTATATCTAGATATACAATGCTAGTATATCCTGCACGTGAATTCCGACAAGTTTTGTTTGCAATACCGAGTCAGAGCAAAATGTACCTGTTGCGGTAAAACACAATTTGGAAAATATGCTTCAGGGGATCGGATACTGCATTTCGATGGGTGAGTGCAATACTATTCTAAGTGCGTATACAATATACAAGCACTTAGAATAGTGTTGCACTTACTTATCAATTTACTAAAGTGACCTTTTCAGTGGAGTGTGTTTTTGACAGAAGAAAAAATAAGACTCCAGTAAGGAAAAAACTAATTTTGGTATTAGATGATATCATGGCGGTCAGTGAACCTATGCATATCTTTCCTGCCTTTTGTCATACCATAACAAAACAACTAGGCAATTTTTCTCTATAATTCAAAAAAAAGTAAAAATTCATTTTAACTAAAAAATAAGAAATTCCACTGAGCTCTGGAATTTGTTTTTACAAGAGTTTAACGATGTTTTAATAGCTATAAGGTCATATCACGGCGGTCAGTGGACCTATGCTTATACTCTCTGGCTTTCTCACACCACTACTGACAAAAACTTCTTTCCAAATGTCTACTTTTCTCAAATGCATCCGAGGTGAAACGCGAAAAATCGAGGGAAAGACAGCTTGCCGCAACCGGGTATCGAACGTGCAACTACCAGCTCACAAGTCAGATACGCTAGCCACTGAGCTACCAGGCCGGGCAGAAATTCACGTACTCAACATACTTGATAAAAAAGAACATTATTTCTCAAAAACATTCTATGTTTTTCGTAATAAAATAGAAAGTTCAGTCAAAATAATGTTTTCAAAATATTGAAGACAAATACTAGTTCGATCTTGAACACTCTACAATGAGGTTTACCTTGATTAAATATCCTAATGAATAATTTAGCATTTTGATAGAAATTATACCTTTTATTTGTTTTTTTGGAATCTGGTGCAAGACCTTTCATTGCAACGAACAGAATGACTCCAGTTTGTAACAAGCTTTTTATCTCATACGCACATGTACATTTGACATGAAAAGCACGAATAAATAGTCACGTGGTCTAAGTTAGATAGAATATCTCGTGCCGTGATATATGGGAAATATACACTCGCTAACGCTCGTGTATATTTCCCATATACCACGGCACTCGTTTTCTATCCCATACATGTACAACGAGAAGCGCCCGTGCGCATCATACACTCGACAGAGTATAATAAGTAACCAAGTACCCAACATAAATATATTTATTGTTTGGTAACAAGTTTATTGTAAACCACAAACATGCACCCAAGGTTGGATTCTCTTTTACAAAACTGGGAAAAGATTTTTTTCGCGTTTACGCAGTAATTGAAAGTGCAAAAAATGCAAACGAGAAATACTCGTAGTCCTATCTGGAGAGGAAAACGTCGTTTATAAGAGGTTCTCAAAACAAACGTTGTTGTAAAGGACCAGTTGCTTGTAAAATGTATTTTCGTGTAGGATTAATTAAAGGACGTCAAAATTTCAAACCTGTCCCTATTGAAAGCATTTGCAGACAAAATAATTGTGGCCAAAATTATGGGATTTGTTTGATAGAATAGAAAACTTGGGTTGGGGGATGGGAAAGAGAGAAAAAGCTGGTTTTCTTCTCCCACTTGTTTTTAAAAGCCTTCTTTTTAGGGGTCGTTAAAACACAGAATCGTATGGTAAAGGATGTAAAGTTTGACCGTGTGACCGAATCAGGTATTCTTAAATATTCAGTTAGAGACTTTAAATGGGTGAAGTAACGCCGCAAACAAGACTGGAGGCAGATGTTTAGTCTTATATACGTGTACATTCTAACTAGACATCAGAGATCGCAAGGCTTAAGAAAGTGCCTACAGCTTCCAAAGCAAACCAAGCAACTGAAGAAAGAAATGAAAACAACGAAAGACTGACGGGAGGAAAGGTTAGAAGGTAGAAAGATATACAAAGAGTTAGAAAGATTTTAGAATTGATGACAAAATAACAGGTGGACAGGCCAAACTCAGTCAACCAGACAGAAAGACGGACAATCAAAATATAAAAGTTATAGAAAAATGAAATATATACTCCTTACAAAAAGTTAAGCAACAATAAATTACCGCTGCACCAGAATTTTATTATTACACATATAGACAATTTCATTGTATAATTGTAATGAATATTGAGTTACAAACCAGTCCAAGCAATTCCGTACTTCTATCAGATAATATTTCCCATTCACAGGCTTTTGAAGTAAGGCACTGTCTAAATCCACATGCAAAAAAATGTATACTACCCAGATGTTTTAAAATCTCTAAAATTCGTTCAGTCTGCAACAGTAAGTACACGGTATGGCCACCATTAGAACGAATACAAGCTTGAACTCTTGTGGGCAATTTGAGTAGTCAGCAAGATCTCCAGATCTCAATCCGATTGAGCATGTATTGACATTATACAATGTCCCTCTAATCATTATATCATTATATAATGTCCCTCTAACTTGACGAGTGAACGCGAGCACGACAAGAACAAATACAAGCAACTGTTTTTAACCCATACTTTCCTGGAAAAGAAAATTAAATGCAAGATCGTAGAAATTAAGAATTGATTTCGTGACTATTAGTAATGATCGAACACTTTTTAGAGCTGTTATCGGATAAAATTTCGAGTTAATAAATAGTATTTTAACTTCAAATTGATTTCAATACGGTAGGTCAGTAATAGGTTATTGGACAAATCACAGACAGATAAGTAAGTGTTAACCCATGGGCTGCTTTGTGCGACTTAATGGCCCTTTACGGGCAGTGTAGAACATGCAGTCTGATCTTGGATCTACACTGTCCGATAAGGAGATATCGTTCCTCCAAAAATACCTTTGAAATAGGAAAATTTGGGTTTTTACTATCGGCTAGAAGGTTTCATTTTTTTTTTTTTTTTTTTATTTAGCAGGAAAAGAAGCTAGTAAATTGTGATGTTTTGTGACTTGTAAAATCTCATCGATATCCAAAGTTTTGTTTAATTGTTTTTGTTGTTGTGGCTGTTTTCTTCATTTTCGTTAATTAATATCAAAGAGTCGCAAGCATTTCACATAACGATCTCTTTGAAAACAATATTTAAGACAGGTAAATAGAATGGAATATTCTAGGTTGTGAACATTTATTACAATGTATCGTGTATCAACCTCCATGAAAAGGGAGTTTAATATATCTGCAAAATATCGACTAAAATCAGCTTTGGCAGTTGGCATCGGCTGAAATGGGTCGAACCGTTTTGCTATTTATAAATTTTCTGTGTATCAAAGGATTATTCTTTTTTGTTAGACAAACTGGATTTTTATGGATCCATGATTATGTAATAACTTGTGTGGTATCATGCGTCACTGAGATGCATCAAACCAATTTTTGCAGAGCTTGGATCATAAATTATATTCACACACATGCTCAGTATTTATGCATGATAAATTGATATACAGATATAATAGATCTGACCTACGTTTGTCATTCGAGATTATCAAAAAGAGAAACTTTATTAAGCGAGCCTTGTTGAGCTTGAACAGATTTTTTCTACAAGAATAAACGAAGAAAGAGTGTGCTGGTAACATTATAACACATTAATTAGAGGATACAGAATTGCATTCGAACAAAAAAGATTGCGATATTAAGAAGATTAATATGAAATGTAAAACCACGAGACGTTTATGGCGTTCCGCTGTAAAAGATTTTGATTCCTTCAGACAATAAATCAATGAGCAAGTATACATGTACCAATATGTTATGCATTGAGGATTGTAGATAACTGGTATCCGTTTTTCAAGCAGATATATAGATGGGTATAAATCCACTGATAAAATATGTTGTAAAATCCTGAATTGTGGCAAATTCATGTCCTTCACTATCAGAAAAGTATTTTTGTTATAGTCTTGCCCATTTTATTGGGGTTATTAAATGGTTGCATAGAAACTGAAACGGTAGATAGAAATTATATTACATGCTACTCAAATATGCTATGTTTCTACACTCTCCGAATAAAATTATCTTTGATTACCGGTGGAATCTAAACAGACAATGACAAAACTTCTGATGTATGGTAAGTGTATATAGACTTTTTGACAAGATATATACATGTACCAAATGAAGTGCCATAGAATACATCTGTATATATAGCTCTTTTTGAAAGAAATAGAGATAGGCAGACAGACAGACAGACAGACAGACAAGAAAAGGTTAGACTGATAGACAATTACTAAGAGACATACCAATCGTAATATAGACAATATGTCATACGAACAGAATTTACCTATTCCCCAGGTTTCTTTACACGGTAAAAAGAACTTTTAGAAATTCCCTGATAATGTCACACGAACGACTGTAAGCCTTTAACTTTCCTCTCCTCTAGAGCTTCGTTTTATATTGCATATATAAATATTATTTTATTAGTACTGTGCTTTATATAACTGATCTTATCATCAATATGGTTTTTAATGCTGCAACTTGATATAAATGAGACATGGTCTGGTAAACGGGGGTTAAATGTATCTCTTTGATGCATTGTAATGTATTATAATTGGCTTGCAACATGCGAAAAGGGGCATTCGGACATTTGCGTAATGTGTCGTCTCGGATCAGCCTGCGCAGTCCGCACAGGCTAATCCGAAACGACACTTTCCGCTTTTAATCTAATTTTCTGTTTTGCACGAGTCTACTATAGCACAAAATCTAATTTAGTCGTAAAGTGCCGTCTCGGATTAGCCTGCGCGGAGTGCGCAGGCTGATCCGAGACGACACTTTACGCAAATGTCCGAATGCCCCTTTTCGCTCGTAAGCATGGATCCATAAAATCCACTTTGTCTAAAGCCCGAACAATTTCTGAGGTAGTATGGATCTTGGGCATACAGAAATGTCAAAGAATAATTCTTTTTCAGGAATTGGACGGCTTTCAGGCAAAATAGATCCATTTCATGCCATGATTTGCCGGAAAAATGCATTACGAAGGTACAGTATACCCCCTTTTTCCGGAGCATCGTTCGTATCTTTTTTAGAAGCCTCAGTTTACGTTAATGTCTACAAAATTCGCTTCATCTGTCTCGTGATCCATTTTGACTGGTTGACACTTGCATGGTTCTCCCTTTTCTCTTTTAGTATAATTTTTCCCTTATCCTGCTTAATAACTGAAATGAAACATTCAAGCTGATAGTAAGATCCAAAATGTTGCTTTCTCAAAGGTATTTTTGGGGGAAAGTATTTCCGTATCAGACAGTGTAGATCCAAAATCAGACTGCACGTTCTGTGCAGTCTGATCTTGATCTACACTGTCCACAAAAGGTCAGTAATTCGCGCTTAGCAGCCTAAGGGTAAAGTAGTTCGGCCTCTCTCTCTCTCTCTCTCTCTCTCTCATTTCTCTTTCTTTAATTACACATTTGAAGTTCGAATATTTCCGCCAAAAAGAGGTCATGACTCCCACCAAGAAAACATTGCTTTGATGATCTGAAAACAGAAGTAGTGATGGACATTGAAAAAGGAGTCGGAGAAACAAGAAAGAGGGAAGGCACACACACACAAAATCATTAATTGTTATACAGCCTTTATTCATTGTAACGTAGCAAAATTCCTCTCAAGCTTCAGGTACTATGTTTTCGTTTTTCGTTATTTTTTGTCTGTTTCGTCGTGGCATTTTGCTTCACAATCATAAACAATTGCTTCTGACACACAACTCTCCATACAGTTATCGTAATCGGTATTCAAATACCAGAACATTCCTCTCACTTGACTTGAAAAAGCAAGCACGACCAGCATCAACACAAGAAAGTGTCTTGAGTTCATGTTTTCCTACAAAGAAAGTCGGATATAAAAATAAGTGAAACAATCCATTGATTTTGTCGCTTGTGTTAATAATGACATTTTTTGTGGTTAAATTAAGCAATTGCCGATTATTACAGTGACAAAATTTCAAAAAGCCTGCAAAATAAGGTAAAGGTTTTGTTTGAACAACGCGTTACCCAGTAAACCCATTTAAAAAAAGGGTTATATATCGATGGAAACTTACAATAGCTACATGTACTATATCTGTAAAGTAATTGAACTTTATATGGTAAATTCTGAACAAAAGACAGGACCTCTTGACGGTTGATAAAACATGGACGAGAAATCAACAAACTATGATGATCGTTTGACATGATAAAACGGTTCTTTGAATTGATTATCATGCAGGAAAAACAAGAAGGCAGAAATCCCTTTCTGTTGACAAGATACTCAGTTGCACTGACAAATAAATATGTATCTTTAACAAGCATGCATTACGGTTTGAAATAGAATCAACAAGCAAAAAAAAAAAACTTGACACGGTAATTACACTGCAGAACATAATAAAGAAACAAGTTAACACGATACCGTAACAGGAAATATTGTCGTTAGACAGTGAAATATTATAAGTAAAACAGTAAACACATTACTACTACAAGACAAAAAACCCTTAGGCAGGACAAAATGATAAAGAAGAAATTAACACGTTACTACTACAGGACAACATTGTACTTTGACAGGATAAAAAAAGAAGTTAACACGTGTCTTCTTCTAGACAATATTACCGTTATTTAGGATAGCAGGATCAAAATAATAGTTAACACGATAAATCTACGAGATAACATTTCTAGTGGACCGCATAACATTATAAAAAGGAATAAACACGATGCATCGATAAGACAACATTGCCGTAAGACAGGATAACATGATAACACCTACGCATGTGTTTCCTGGCTTTCTCACACCAGTACTGACACAACTTACCTTTCAAGTCACTGTCAACTTTTCTCACATGCATCAGAGGTGAGAGGCGAAAAATCGCTGGCAAGAAAGTTTGCTTTAAGTGGGTATCGAACTCACAACCACAGGTCACAAGTCCGATACACTAACTACTGAGATACCCGGGCGGGCACAACCAAAATTAAGGGATTCCATTTTCTGTACTCGTCGCTGAATTCGTAGTGGCGATCTGGGTCATAAGTTTGAAGAGAGCAAAAATCCAGAGATAAATTAATGATTTAAAGTGTCAGTGGATGTGTTAAATATTTTGTGAAAGTCAATGATTAATAGTTGATGATATATTGTGCAAAATAAAGCCAGTTACACGGAGAAATTTGCAAACTAATTATTTATACCCCTCCCTCTTGCTTATTTTCGTCATGATAAGTTCTTCCAACCTCGCTAGATAACATTGATATTTCGAGCCAGTACCATATTATTCTGTAATATATATTCCTGGATAGATAATAAATTAAGTACTGTTTGTAATAATATTACATGACTATAAAAGAAAGTATTATAAATACAAAAAAGTCTTCATGTCGCTGAATAATCCAAAAGAATACTTAAAAAACTGGCGGCCAATTACTTTGTTCAATACAGTGTATAAATTATGATCTGGATGCATTACAAACAGAATAAAGTCATTCCTACCTAGACTTATCCACACGGACCAATCCGGATTTATGAAAGACAGATACATCGGAGAAAATTTATAACTGGTGTATGATCTATTACATTACACTGTTCAAACAAAATGATACTCCTGGAATGTTATTTTTAATTGACTTTGAAAAAGCCTTTGATTCTCTTTCTTGGTCTTTTGTCAACAAAACTCTTGAAACGTATTATGCTCTACCCAATCTTTCTAAAAAACTACTCTTGAAACTAAACAAGGTTTTCTACACATTTATTTGGGAGGGCTGTCATAGAAAGAAACCAGTCATCACAAAAGACTACGTAGTAGTTGGACTAAAAATATTGATTACTAAAGTTTATATTAAAACACTTAAAACCACTTGGATAAGGCGCTTATTTATAGATAATGGTGGATGGGTACATATCATTAAAGAATTGGTCGATACTGAAAAGTTGTGTTTATGTGGAAAAGATCATGTAAAAACCTAATTGAAATCAATTACCCTTTTAGGATAGACACGCTGAAAGCACTTAGCCATCTATTCGATGATATCAGAATTGAGGGTACTAATATTGCAGGCTGTCCTATTTTTTTACAATAATAATAGTCACATTTCTGCAAAAAGTTTTTTTTTTTTTTCAAAAAACTACCATGCCGGTATTCACTGCATTGGAGATATACTTGATTTTAATAGTTCTTTCCTAACTCTTGCCCAGTTAAAGACAAAATACAACATATCAGCAAATTACTTAAATTACATACATTTAAAATGTGCTATTAACGAATAGTTAAAAAAATTGTCGATAAAACCTCAAGATATAATTTTACATCAAAAACCACTTCTGCCACCATACCTTCAGATTATTCTTAAGAATTCGCGGGGTTCAAAACGTATCTACCAGTGTCTAAATAAGAAGAAAGATGAGCCTGCCTGCATAAACTTGGACAAAAAAAATAAACATCGATATTGACAAAAATGAATGGAACCAATTTTTTTCCTTTACCATTTTAGCGACAAGGGACACATACATACAGTGGTTTCAATTCCGTATAAATAACCGTATTCTTGGAACAAAATATTTCTTGTGCAAGAAAAAATATATCGATTCCGCGAATTGCACACTCTGTTCCATTGATCAAGAAACAGTTAAGCAGTTATTTTGGAATTGTCCCATAGTTCAACGATTAAATAACAAATTACTTGAAACATGATAATGCCATTTATATGGACCTTGACATCATCAAATTGTTATTTGGTTACACAAAGAACAACATCACATAAAAGAAGTTAACACGATACATATACAACATTACCGTTACACAGGATAAAATTAGTACAGAAGGACGTTAGTACATTATTATTTTAGAAGACAATAGGATAACATGATAAAACAAGAGCGGCAAATTGTCGCAAGATACGCCCGTCCCACCGCCAGTTGTCGAGGGGGGAAAATAATCGTAAAGGGCAAGTAGAGGAAAATAGTAGTGCAGCAGAAATCATGTAAGTGATTGAAATAGGCATGAATGTCTCCTCTAATGTTAAGGAAACATGCATATAAAGTTTCAGGTCATTCCAACATGAAAAGACAAAGTTATATTGTAGAGAAGCATGAAACGCTGTAAAAAAAAAAATAATAATAATAATGAATAGGGAATAATTCCAAAAGGGCATTAGGTAAGGTTACGGCTCCAGTGCATTGCACTTTTCGTAACTGCAACAAACAATTTTACCAAGTCTCAAGTCAAATTGACTTGAGGTGACAAAGTTCCGTTCCGGACAAGCAAGAAATACTGTAAAAATGAAGATCAAAGTGGAATTACTCAAAATCCGCGCTAGGTAGAGTTATTGTTCTTGCGCACTGTACTCCGTAATATTGCAACAAACATGCATACCAAGTTTGAAGTCGTTCTGACTTGAGATGACAAAGTTATATTCCGGACAAGCACTAAATGCTGTAAAAATGACAATCAAAGGGAAATAACTCAAAGACAGCATGAGGTAGAGTTACGATTCTTGCGCACTGCACTTCCAAATATTGCAACAAATAAGCATACCATATTTCAAGTCATTCCTACTTAAGATGACAAAGTTATGCTCCGGACAAGCAAGAAATGCTATAAAAATGAAGATCAAAGGGGGAATAACTCAAAATTCGTGCTAGGAAGAGTTATGGTTCTTGTGCACTGTACTCCGTAATTTTTCAACAATCATGCATACCAAATTTGAAGATGTTCAGACTAGAGATGACAAAGTTATATTCCGGACAAGCAGAAAATGCTGTAAAAATGACGATCAAAGGGAAATAACTCGAAGACAGCACGAGGTAGAGTTATGGTTCTTTCGCACTGCACTCCGTATTATTGCAACAAACACAAATGCCAAGTTTCAGTTCAATCGGACTGGAGATGACAAAGTTATGCTCCGAACAATGAACTGGACGCCGGACGCCCGTACGCCATGGGTGATCCTATAATACGTCCCGTCTTCGACGGGCTTATAAAAGGAATTAAACAAAATACTACCTTGAGAAAAAAATTACTATTAGAATGCATTTTTTTTTACTCGCCAAAATGTAATTACATCAATGATCACGCCTTGCAAGATGAACATAAACAAACAACTGAGAAGCTGGTTCGTAAGATTGGTTCTAAGCATAAGACAAAATATAAATCATCAATCCATTTGTTTGCCTAGAAACTATCCGTGTATTGAATGATTTTATTAAAAGACAGAGAAAGCCAAAAAAACGGTATGCAGGTATGTACTGACAGGCACATAGTCAAAGTTAAAAAAAATAAAGGAAAGAACGACCATAATGCAAACACATTGTGAGACAAGCAAAACTTACCATTGCCTGAAGTTTCCTTACAGTGAAAATTTCTCGAAAACCCTTGTGGATGTCACACGAATGACCAACAGTCTTAACTCCACTTTTTTTCAGGAGTCCCTTTTTAAACTGTATGTATCAATATTGCGCAAACTATAAAATTCATCGTTTCTGCTAAAAGCTTTTTATAGTGCTTTAACCCTTATATTGGCTGGACAGATAATGACAGACAGTAAATACTGTTTGTTATAATATTACACGACCATAAAAGAAATTATTATATCTACTAGAAAGTCTTCATGTCGCTGTAAATCATAAATTATCAAATAAGTGAATTTGTAATTTTCAGTGAGAAAACAAAAACTAAACATTGAAGATTGGAGGTTGTTTTAATCAGAAGATGTTACAAAATATCTAAGTAGATCCGATTTAAGAATGGAAGATAATGTTTAGTCTGATATTAACTACACCATCTCTTACGGAAACTAAAGTTGAACCAACCCCGATATTAAACATGGACGAAGGGTCACTTATCGTTCTACTTCACAATAGCTTTAAAATGACGCAAATTGAAAAGAAAACCGCGTGAATAAAATGTATGAGACTATGAATTTTTCCCAGTTGTTCAAACCCTAAACTGAGTCAACACGCTAATTATCGTTTGGACTGCCTTACTTTCGTACCTCAAAATTGAATACGTATCCTGGTATGTATCACACTTGTTTCTTTGGGGTTAACATTTATCCTGCAGAAATGAAATTTTGGAAAGAAGAACAATGACTTTCAATCTATTACCTAATTTTGAAGTCGGCATAATCTAAATTTAAATATTAGGCCAGACATCACAGAATGAAGCTATAGACATTATTAGTTGTACGGTCAGGTGGCAGGGGACTTAGAAACTTCTTCACGGCTGTGGCGAATCATGTCGCAACCTCGCCGAGGTGGCAGGGGTCTTGGGAACTTGTTCATGGCTGTGGTGAATCATGTCGCCCCGAGCCGAAGGCGAGGTGGCGACATGATTTGCCACAGCCGTGAACAAGTTTCCAAGTCCCCTGCCACCTGACCGTACAACGAAATTATTATACTGCAAAGTTTACAACGTGTGTTAAGCGAAATTTCCCTGTTTTATGGTCTCAAAAATTGAGTACGCTGACCAAATAAATGTTCCCTTTGAGTGCCCCAATTCAAAACTGACGTCACTTGGAACTGACGTCACCGAAACCTTAGTAAAACGTGCAGTTTGGTGCATAATCTTGATGATGTCACTGCGATAGACATTTGTCGTATTTCTATTTAAACATGGATTTAAACAACTTCAAGGTAAGTAGCCATGAATTTAAATGGATTTTTTGGCAAAAGTACACGACCATTAGGTGCCCCAAACGACCATTAGGTTATTCTTTTAAAGTTATGCACAATGTATGAGTTTCGAAACTTCACAATTTGCTTACCTGATGAAGGGATGGCTCGTTTTAAGCCCCTGTGTATTTGTTTTAGAATGACATCAAACGATAATTACATGTAAGTTCTATATTCATTTATTTTAAAACATAATCCATTCTTTACGTTTTAATGACAACCATCATGGGACTCTAGTAATAATATGGTGCAGGCTACTCAGTATGTTTGTTTTGTGGGCGGCTCGTATCGATGGATCGACGCCGCCATTCTGGATTTTGTGTTGAAAGTGTAGTCATCTATACGGGTCTCCCGAAAGGGAAACTGCTTTTACGTGGGTTTTGCCAGTATACATAATATATATGTTCGGGGCATATTATCCTATCAGATCACTAGAAATTTCTTTGCAGTATAATAAAAAGGTACCAAACATTGTTTAAAGCCCAAGATATTACGCTATCCATTTTAAAGCCAAAGACATTGAGGTGACAAAAAATAATCCCAAGATATTAAGGCACCAAAGTAAAGTAATAGATATCAAGGTATCCAAGACTAAAGCCTTAGACATTAAAGTCTGGATGACTGAAGCCCAAATGATGAAGGTGTTGAAGTTTTAAACCTAAGATATACAGGTAAGTCTAACATATTCAGACAAGAAAACATGGAATCTAAAATGTCAAAATATGAAAGGCTGACGACCAAGATGCGAAGACATGAAAGACTTAAGTCCAAGATGTTAAGACCTGTATATAAGACTGAAGTCTAAAACATATGCTATGAAAGATTGAAATCTAAGATATTAAGACAAGGAATACTCAAGATATTAAGTTATAGAAGGCCGAATTCCTGAATATTATGGTATAGATGACTGCAATATAAAATATAAAGGTAAGGAAGACTGTAGTACATGATATTGAGATATGGGAGTATGAGATATTAAGGTATGGATTGATTGTTTTTATTGTATTGGAGTTTAACGCCGTTTTAAAATCTTTGGTCATATTACGGCGGTCAGTGCACCTACGCTTTCTCAAACCAGTACTGACACAACTTTCTTTCCAATTCACTGACTACTTTTCACACTTGCATCAGAGGTGAGAGGTTAAAAATCGCCGAAAAGAAAGTATGCCTCAACCGGGTATCGAACTCACAACCACCTGGTCACGAGCCTGATACGTTAACCACTGAGCTACCCGGTCCCGCATAAAGGTATGGAAGACTGGAGCCTAAATCATTACGGTATGGAAAATTGAAGCCTAAGACATTGAGGCACGGAAAACTAAACTCTACGATATTGAGCTATAGAAGTCTATTTAAAGCCAAGATATTAAGGTAAAGAAGACTGAAGTCAAATATATTAAGGCATGGAAGACTGAATCCCAAGTTATTGAAGTATGGATGTCTGAGGTCCAATATATTAAGATGGCAAGTTACGGAAGACTGAAGATATAACGTTTACAGCATTAATACCGGAACCAATATTCACCAACCATTCTAAACAGCATTCTTCGTAAAATTCTAATTTCAATACGGAACACAAAGTTCCTGTTAAGCTTGTATGTTAAACCAGTCAAAACTGCATTCCTTTGAAATTTTGAATTTAAAATATAATTAAAATGCCATATAAAAATGTTTGGTGCATACAGACCCAAAAGTCCAGATAAAACTGATCAATATACAAGCAGATCAACTCGTGTATCTTTGATAGTTATTAAAACATTTATGCATCTGTTTATATCGAAATCCTTTTAAGATGAAAAGATAAGGTCAGGTGACAAATGGTGGTTTCGACTGTGTTGATAAAAGGTTTTCTCTTTATCAGCTGCTATCCCTGACCCAATAAAGACTTAACGCATTTTCAAAATGCTTACATGTGCCGCACAGGAAAGGGTCACCGATCTAAGCACAATTTACAGTGGTTGCTCTATATACTCTTATAGGGAGGAAGAGGAACAATATCCTTGTTTAAAGAAGACCTGCTTCAATCACCAAACGTCTTTCCGTGGAGCTACTCTTTCCCTTCAGAACTACAGACCTTGTAACTTAGTGTACCTAAGTGGGATTTAGGAGAGGGGGTATACAAGACTATGGCTCATTCCATTTGGCTTCATCCAACCTCTCCTGCCGACAGATATCGCCTAAAAAGCTAAATCGCCAAAAGTCTGTTTTCGAGCACTTGGAAATGAAAGCACGACACCAACAAAATTTATCTGTGTACAATCTGGGGTTCAATTAGATGGGAGAAGACCGACCTCAATCATGGTCGTCTCTAATCGTTAAAGGTGTACACATCACATTCCGTCCTGACGGCTAGATAAGTTAAATAACCGGCTTTCTTTTATGCTTTCAAGTAGTTTATAGAAATCTAACAGTGAATTATATCCTTATAATTCACCGTTGAATGTTATAACTTTTTTTTACATAGGCCTATCACGGATCCCTACATATAGGACATAAGAGAATTTTAGTGGGTTAACGCCGCGTTTCATGACATATTCAACATCAATCATGACGTCATTATTACAGCTAGTCCATATCCGACGAGATTGGATAGGACTATTTCGCTTGAAAAACGCATACATTTTTCACGACGAGCAAAAATCAGACGTGAAAAGAAGAATAAAGTGAAGAGCATAAAAGAAATAGGACAATTGTTTGTTTCAGTGTATGGTCGAAATTTCTTTCATCTCGTGAAAAGCAAAGGCCATATTTTCACTCGTGGAAATACAGCCTTCGCTTTTCACTCGATGAAAGAAATTTCGATCATAGATATACACCGAAACAGACAATTCCTCTACATCGTTGCCAATTTGATTAGAAGGCATCTTTTATACCAGCGCCGTTGGTAAGCCTGAGAGGATTCATTTAAATTGATTGCACTGTCAATTAATTTTTTAATATATCTATACATGTCTGTCCTGCAGGATACCCATTACTGTATATAAAACAACTCCATGAATATTGACACCATTACATAGCAGTTATATCCAAATAAATACACTTATATTTCCTTAGACAGTTAATAAGAGACACTTTCCACACACTTTAAATCCAAACACGTGCCCCTACACATTGTTTGTGTACATCATGCAATATAATGGCAAACGGGCGTGTGTTTTAGATTTGATTGGTTAAATTTCTCTAAGGTATTCTGCGGCGTCTTATTGCTAACTTAAATTCATCCCCGTGTAAATGACTTGAAAATTCATTTTTATTATACTTATATAGAAATTAGTACGTGTTGATTCCTGTTGCTGTATATAATACCTATGTATAAATGTTCTTTGTAATGACGATGTACCTTGTACAAGTCGAACGATAAATGTTCTGTTCTGTAAGACTTTTGATAAAGATTCGGAATATGGATTTGTAATTTTCGACATAAATAAATAAGGAGCTGTTGGATTTGTTAGTCTGTTTTACTCTTTCAAGTAAAAAAGAATAAGTTGTAAAACCGCTGTCGTTATATTCGAACAGTCTTTCCAATTGTTACCTAACGCAAAACTATGACTAAAACCGTATTGAATTGTACTTGAAATTTACTTTATACTTTAGTTGACATAGAAAGCCTCGACCCACCTAGCAGCTAACTTAAAAGAAGCATATACATTGTACATACACGAAGGAGAAACATATACATGCTATAAAATGCTTAAAACTTGCTTTTCAGTGTATTTAGTTTGTTCAGCGAATTGTGTTTTGTGCTATGCCTGCCCGTGAAAGTTAAACAACGTCCTTTTTGGTCAGGGACAGGATGGAAAACCAGAGTGTTGCAACTAATAAAACTCCTTTCTAAGCAGAGGAGGTACAATAACAACTGTTGGACCATTGTCGGCCCCACGCTAAGTCGAACCGTTTATTCAGCAATTTGGTTTGGTGCTTTAAAATATCTCTCAGTACTTAGGTAATATACAACGTCCATTGCGATAACTACCTAGAAGGATGATCCAGATGTTACTAATGCTATGTTTTCAGATAGAGGTGGTACTGTGGCGTCTGCCGGACCTGTCTCGTCCTCCACGTTAGTCTGTCCATGTACACTCTTTTCCTGGCCATTTAAGAACCGACGATAGTACCGGATTGGAAACATCCGACCCTTCGGTCTTTTCCGAATTTAGCTTGATTATGTGTCAGGATCGAGATCTCTCAAAGGGGAAAGACCAGCTTTTCATTTGAAATTTTTTCCTGAACGTGTGGTTTGGAGCAATTTTTAGTCTCTCAATGATTGTCATGCGACATCCTTCATAATTTGGACTTTCAAAAATAACCTCGGCACGGTTTCACGAAAAAGCTTAAGTCTCTTATTTTACTCAAATCCATTAACAGTCTCAGGTTCTCACTTAAGCTTAATTCGTGACACATTTCACTAATTTTAAGAGACTTAAGTAATGTTTTCAAATCCTCAGCTAACGCAACGTTTCAAACTTTACGCAGCAAAATAAACGGACGTAACAGACATTCAAAAAGTCCATTATTTTTGCTGAGATGAGTATAAAACCCTGTTTCAAATTGGGATTTGAGAATGTTACTAAAGACTGTTATTGTTGGTGAACCTGTCTTAAATGACGAACTCAACTTAAGTGAGAAAAAAGACCGTTTACGGATTCGATTGAAGTAAGAGACTTAAGTTTTTTCGTGAAACCGGGCCCTAGCACTAAACGTGACAGTTGTGCTTTTCAAAAAAGAAGCTTTCAGATTTTAGATTTTGTTCTTGATAAATAGAACCTATTTTTGAAAACAATCAAAATGAGCAATGTATATCGACTGTAAAACTGACCTTACTATTCTATCTAGATGGTATTTGACCCTTTACCAGACGACAAAATTTCAGCCTTGTCCAAATTGAAAGCATTTGCAGACAACAATTTCGGTGTGACTTAAATGGTGCAATTTTTCTTTGATAGGGTAGAAAACATTGTGGGAAAAAAGAGCATTTTCTCCTTTTTCCACAATGTTTTCAAAAGGCTCCTTCCCAAGAGTTGTTAAAAGTCAGCATTGTGCGGTAAAGGGTTAAATGTACAAACGAAAGAATAATGTACATTTTTTATATGAGCCATGCTCTGTGAAATGGAGCTAAATGCATCGGCAAAACGTATCGACTCAGATAAGCCTGCGCGGTCCGCGTAGGCTGATCTAGCCCGAAACTTTTAGCATGATTCGGTCTGTTGTTATACAAAATGGATTCTTTGGATTCATAATTATGTGATGACTTGCTTGGTATCATGAATCACGGAAATGCATTAAGACCCCTTTTGCCAGAACATGGCTTACATACATGTGTATCTTACATGTATGCTTCATAATCCTAGATAATCCAAATACCCAGACCATGTGTATTTCGATTCTATATAGATTTGGGTAGTAACGCAAGTTCTCATTTGGTTTAGCAAATCAGAAATTGTGTGATTTTAAAATTTTCGAAATTCATGAGAATAAGACATAGGAAAATATTTAGAATAGATGGTAGAGGTGCTCTGATGCCTTAGAGGGTTTGGGCCTCAATTTTCAATTTGTCGTCACTTTTTATCTTGCTTTATTACATGTACTTTTTTCTATCCTGTCACTTGCAATAATTATGACCGTATAGCATGCTACCGGAATCCGATATTTATGTTGTTATTCGTTTATCGGTCATATGACCGTAATAGTACCCACCCTCAACTTACACTACTTTTGAACTAGTTTCTCAATGATTGAATCGCCAGGGAAATTGTCACCGAGTTTCAAATACATGTAAATGTCACTAGTTTCAACATATAAACCCACCTTCTACTCAACGAATAAACTTTCTCTATCCCAGACACCAACCATCTAGCCTCTGTTTGTTCAGTCCCGTTCGTCCAATTGAAAAAAATGCTCGGAAAGTAATCTGGGCTTTACAAGTTCAAAACCTAGCTTGGTAGAGAGTATATTTTAGGACCAATGACTATCACTGCGACGGGAATCATTGCAATATTAAAATGCACTTATTTCTCCTCGCATATAATCATAATTCATTGGACAACTGTTTGAAATCACCTCCGCATTACTTGAAACATTTGCTCTCTCTCTCAATCTCTCTCACTCTCTCTCTCTCTCTCTCTGTCAAAAGGTGATGGTACTGCTGATAAGACAACAGTAGAGTTTGTTTGTTTGCTTGTTGTTTCTTTGTTTCTTTATCAAAGCCGTTTCAAGATTTTTTAGTTATATCGCGGCGCCCAGTGAGCTAACCTAAGCTTTCCTGAAGTAACTTTTACCAGCATTTCGCACAATACTCTTCCCAGCCACTGGCTGCTTTCCCACGTAATCGTCGAAGCAATAATCAGAGGTGAGAGATGAATGATTCCAGTCACAATGACTATCACCAACCCTCAGAAAGAAATTGGCTAAGCTAGAGATTCGAATCGGCGACCCCCCTAGTCCTGTGCCCTAGTGACTGTCTATCGGGGCTCGACGACAAAGTTGAACTAACTTCTTAACCGATTACGGAAATTAAGCCTTGTCCATATCGAAGGAATGTGGAAACTTGTAATTGTTCAAAGGACGGGGTTTTTTCCAGAAGGGTATCGACTCTACATCATGTTATCCCATGGCTTTTCTCTCAGGATTGTTATAACACGGGACTGTTGTAAACGGTTTACTGGTAAAAAGTAACACAAAATACAGGAGTTGTTTTTATTCCTTTTCTCGATTTAGAAGCCCTTATATGAATAAGACATCAATAAATCTACGTGAGAATGCAAGATCTCCAGCTGTTTGTCGCACGGTCATCGTCGGTTATGTCCATAACCCCATTTTTCCGTACACTTATGGCGGCAAAATCTCTTGAAAGCACTTGCGTGTCCATGACGCTCTTCATTGCATGATTCAAGGTCGACAGAGTAGTAATGCTCGTAGCTGTCAATTCCTCTAACGTGACATGAAAAGGCATGCACAGCCAGCATTAATACAAAAAACTGTCTTAAACCCATGTTTTCTGGGGGGGAAAAGAGACAATTTCAGAGAAATCGTCAGAGAAATTATTCCTCTGTTTCGTCACTATTGTCATAAATGACCGGACAATTCCTTACAGCGGCTATGGATTACCATTTCTAGTTAAATTTGTGATGGCATTTCAAACGGCCAGCATTATTTTAGATATGCGCAAAAAAATAAATTATGTTAAATCTATATTATCAACATAGCACATCACTAAAGGAACACAGATTGAGCGCCACGGAGCATTTCGAAATATGACGTTTTTTTGAAATAATTTGTTTGCGCGAATCCTTTTATAAGAAACAAAATTGGCGCCAAACACTGCTAATAAATTATGTGATATCAAACGAATGTTTATTTTATCTACGTGGAAAATATTGAAGTCATTGCACGATAAAGGCTACACAAACTCAAAAAAAAAATAAAAATAAAAACACCGACGTTAACGTCGAAAAAGGAACTCCGAACCATGATAAAACATTGTTCAAGCATAGGAATGACTCCTACGGAGACATATAGATTCATGTCACTCGATAAAACTTAGCGATTGTGTTCAAGAGCACTTGTGTTTTGATTGCACCGAAGACTTAAGGACGAGGATGACAGTATAATGGACACACATCCGGTTGGAAGGTGGAACTCAAAGAATGCGAAACATATAGTCGCTGTGAATGCTTTAAGAAGGACAGAAGACGGAAAATTCTGTACAACAACTTCCAAAAGGTGTAAGATCAGAAATCAGAGCCTACCCTACCGTAAGAAATGTGTGGATGTTGGTACCAAGTATTTTGAGAAACGTTGTACTAAATTACGTCGACGCCATCAAACTGCTCCGTGTACAGATACCATTATATGTGCATATGTTTGTAGGGATTAATTGGCTCGTCTGCAATTAATGAAATTTTCCACACATATCCTTTAAGTGTGCTTTTTATCATATAAAAACTCCTGGTAAAATCGGACCGGTAAATTTCATTTTAGTAAAGCAATCTCAAAACTTTTGAAACAACCCTCGTAATTGCTCAAAGGACGGGATTTTTCTGCAGATGGGTGTCGACTCTACGTCATGTTATCCCATGCTTTTTCTCTTAGGACTGTTATAACACGGGATTCTTTTATGAAAGGTTTACCGGTAGAAAATAATACAAAATACAGGAGTTGTTTTCATTCTTTTCTTCGATTTAGAAGCCTTTATAAGGCTTAGACATCAATAAATCCACGCGGGGATGTAGCATCTCGGATTGTTTGTGTGTGTATGTTCATCGCTGGTAATGTTCATAATCAAATTCTTCAGAGCACTCCGAGCGGCAAAATTTCTCCAAAGCAACTGTGTTTTCATTACACTCTTTATTGCATGATTCAAGGTTATCAGAGTCATAATGCCCGTATGTATCAATTCCTCGATCTTGACTTGAAAAGGCAAGCACAGCCAGCATGAATACAAGAAACTGTCTTGAACCCATTTTTCTGGGGGAAAAAATAAGAGAAAATTTCAAAGAAATTTTCAGAGAAATTTATCATTCGTTTTGTCACTATTGCAATCAATGACCGGACTACTTTTTCGGTGGTTATGGAATACCATTTCTAATTAATTTTGTGATTGCTTTACAAACGATCAGTATTATTTTAGATATGCACCTAGTTAGTATTCAGATCTCAGAGTGGTCAGAGGTTGACTGGCTTTTCAAAGGACTCAAAGTCCTGAAAAACGGATTTATGGAAAAGTATATATTAATCTATGATCTGGTAAAACGAAACATAACATTTCAATTACATGTACATGTAATACATATATATGACTATGTAATTAGGTAATTTGTTAGTGGGCTTAGCAAGGCCAGGGAAAGTCGAAATTGTTCTGCCAAGAGGAACACGCAGTAGCTGTTAGTTATCACTTTTAAGGGGTAGCAATTGATCCACCTATCTGCTGCGGTTTTCTGCTGGTATGCAAGTAACATGGTACAGACCAGCGTCAAAAGTGAGAGTGAGCGCGTATGCGTCGTTACGCATGATGTATTTGGTTCCGGCCAGTTCGATCAAAGTAAGCGGATTTGCTATACAAATCTGCTAAGAAGTAGTAACCATTATGCGCCTATACCTCAGTCTAGATATGACGATAAAATTTTAGACAATCGCACATTGAAAGCAATTGGAGAAGAAATACTTTGTGGTGTTTTGTGACTTGTATACTCACTTCAGTGTTATCTATATACCGGTACAGGAAAGGATGCGTGAATAAACAAATGCCTAGATCGAATGTATTGGTTGATTAAGCGAGCTTATCAATCGATTATAAGACCAAAAAAAGCCTATCAGCTAATCAATAGATGGCAAAAAAAGTGCTTGCGAGATTAAAACAGAAAAGTACGAGGGTTGTTCCAAAAGTTTTGAGACTTCTTTACTAAAATGAAATCTACAGATCCGATTTTATCAAAGGTTTTGGTATGATAAAAAGCACACTTAAAGGATATATGTGAAAAATTTCATTGAATTCGGACAAGCCAATTAATCCCTACAAGCATATGCTCATAAAATGGTAACTGTACACGGAGCAGATGGACGGCGTCGATGTAATTTAGTACAACGTTTCTCAAAATACTTGGCACCAACACCCACATATTTCTTTCGCCTTGTAACCCACTATAAGAAAATGTCACTAAAGTATGACTTAGGATAGGCTCCGATTGCTGATCTTACATCTATTGGAAGTTCTTGTACAGAATTGTCCGTCTTCGATCCTTCTTAAAGCATTCACAGCAACTGTATGTTTCGTATTCTATGAGTTTCACCGTCCAACCGGGTGTGTGTCCATTATACTGTAATCCCCGTCCTTAAATCTTCGGTGCCACCAAAACACAAGTACTCTTAAACACATAGGTTAAGTTTTATCCAGTGGCATGAATCTATGTGTCTTCGTAGGGATGATTCCTATGCATGAACAATGTTTTATCACGGTTCGGTGTTCGGTTTTCGACGTTAACGTCGGTGTTTTTATCGCCATTTTAAGCCACTCGTTTCTTTCTTTTTGAGTTTGTGTGGCCGTTATTCGTGCTATTACTTCAATATTTTCCATGTATATTGAATAAACATTCGTCTGATGTCAAATAATTTATTTGCAGTATTTGGTGGCTTTTTTTTTTTTTTAACAGAAGGATTCGCGCAAACGAAATATTTCAAAAAACGTCATATTTTAAAGTGCTTCGTGGCGCTCAATCTGAGTCCCTTTAGTGATGTGCTATGTTGATAATATAGATTTAACAGAATTTATTTTTTGCAAAACACTCGTGAGACGTGCTGCTTCTTGCTGGTATGAATATCATTTCCGTGCTACTTAGAGTTCAGGAGATGTAAACACAGTCTCAAAAATTTCAGAACAGTCCTTGTATGAACCGTCTGTAAATATTAAGATACAGCATGTTACCTAAGATATGCCGATAAGTTGATACAATGCAACACGCAATGCCTATCAAATGAGACAATATTAGACGTGAATCATGGAAAGAAGTATGGACGATACTTCAACAAGATTACATATCCTGTTGGCAGAATAATATATGAGTTTAACATTGAATTTAAGCAAACATTAATAAAGGTTTTACACAATATAATAATGAAATGAGAAGCTAGTAATATTATAACACGATACTTTGAGGGAAAAAATTACATTCGAAAAAGATAAGTTGTATTAAAAGATACTATAAAAAGGAACACCATAGCACAGTTGCGTCCCGCCATTTTAAATATTTTGACTCGTTTTAACGATGAATCACATGGCATACGTACCCATGTATACGTTAAAAAGATTGTAGAACATCGCTATTCGCTTTTTTTCCCAAGGGTATAAAATAAATTGGTATAAATACGATATTAAGACATATTTTATAACTTTGAATATTGGAATTTGTTAACTATTAATTATTTTCTTATGTTTTTTTGCACATTTAATGATGATTGTATATTACTGAACAATTAGTAAAGAAACAGAAAGGGCAGATAAGCATTTGATACACGCTTGTGAAAGGTGATACGTTTCTAATCTTTTCAAAAGATAAATACATCTATGATTAAAGGATAAACATGAACTAGATATTGGGAAAACAGCTGATGAAATACTAGGTTTACGTTTAGGCAAGATACAGGGTGTTTCATGATATCTGTCCCTACGATAAACATTCACATTTTCTACACATGAGCTTACAAAGAAGAAAAATCTATCAACCGTAGCAGACATAATAAAATTATGATATTCAATTCATGACAATTACTTTAACATTAGCTGATTTGCTACACCTTTTTGACATTACCATTTCACAGCAAGTGCCCCACATGACGTCAATTCTGGGCATTGAAAATAACTCCGAGTCTATGTTTAAAAGTTATCTATGAAACGTAAAAGTTTACAAGTAGAAAAATAGTCTTTTCGGGAACACAGAAACCAGACTTTCGTATTGCAACAAAATGACATGCATACTGCATAAACTGCTATCAATGCAGACTATATTGCGGGTCCGTCCTATGATTCTCGCAGATAATGTTGGTAATGCTGATACTGTAAATAAGGATGACTATTTAAACATTCTATGGAAGAATTAGAAGTTCGTTCAAATACAAAGAAGAAAAAATCATAACATTTAAAATACATGTAGTTAGTACTTCGTTTCAGTAAGATGGGGCCATACCCAAAATACCCGAAGTATAATTGAACGAATTTCAAAAGCTTTAGGGCTAAAGATCATTTCATTCAGATTATCAAGATAGGCCACCACACACCGATCCTTCAGACTTTCTTGTGAGGTACACCAAAAATAGTGTACAGCCCTAGGTCAAGTGATATACAGGACTTTAAAAAGCTGTAATCAGAGAAAATTTCGTGCATGCAGCTAGGGGACATACAGAAGTGTTATGCAAAACTCTCAACATAAAATTGTCATCAAACATGTAACTGCTTAGACAAGACTTCATGTTGGGCAACTGTAATAAAATGGAGTTGTCAGAAAAGGTGTAGTGTGCTGACTTTAATCAAGGTAACGCCTATGTACAACATATCAAACGAAATTTTATTCGCTGCAAGAAATGGGTTGCATTGAATTCAATTATAAGCGATTTTACTTGAAAATTTCGACACAAAGAACAAAGAGACAGACATGAAACAATTGGTATTACCAACCGTGTAGTTGTTTGTACAGAAGTTCAGTAATATACATCTGTAAATATAGCTATTCTCATCAGAGATAATTAGACAGAAATATAAAGAGACAGACACACAGACACACGGGAATGGGACAGAAGACTGTTAGATAAACGGACAGCTGCAGGCCAAGACAGTAAGAGACAGAATAAACGTTACACGGACAATTGGTCGGACAAACAGATCCTACCTACATGTATTTCTAAATTTCTATACGCAGTAAAGAAAACTCTTCGAAATTCCCTGATAACGTCACACGAACGATCCAAAGCCTACAGTTTGCTTCTTTCCGAGAGTGCCGATATATATTTCATGCATCAATATTACATAACTATTACTATACTACATAATATATGGTATTGTTCGTAAGCAAGAGGGTTTTATGGTTTTAAATACTGCAACTGAATATAAATGTACCATGCTCTGGCAAAAAGGGACTGAATGCATCTCCGAGATGCGTTCTTCCAAGCAAGTCATCACATAATCATGCATCCATAAAATCCATTTTGTCTTACAATCGACTGGATCTGGAGTTATAATGGTCTTTTGCCATACAGAAAATTGACAAATTGCAAAAAGCTTCGACCCATGTCAACCTGCGCGGTGTGCGCAGGCTTACATGGGTCGATACTTTTTGCAGATGCATTAAGCTCCCTTTTCACAGACCATGGCTCAAATGAAAATGACATTTTCAGTGAGAAAAAAGTCTAAATATTGCATGGTAAAGGCTGCTTTTGAGAAAACACACTTTCAAAATATCCCAACAATCCGAGATAAGCGGGCAGCTTTGTTCAACATACTTCGAGCAGCGTGAGAAAATTTAGTATCGCGCGAGACCGAAGGTCGAGCGAGATGCCAAAATTTTCTTACGCAGTGAGAAGTAAATACAAGTACCAGGAAAGTCACTACAGCATAATATTCCTGTTATTATATACCTACACCTTTTCAACGACAAATTTTGCAAATTATTGACATTTTATTCGTAAACGGTAAGCAAAGTAAAACAAGTAATGGTGCAGGATCCAGTAACTACGTTTTTATGAATGGCGGATGGATATTACAACGTAAAATTTTGACCAATGAACTTGCTAATGAATACATACGTATACCGCGTGTGAGTTACGTCATTATGACGTCATCATACCATATTTGGAACCGTATTTCACGGTGTGTAGATACGGATTTTTTTTTTTTTGTCCTGTGTGATATTTTATTTTCACTGGAAAACTTTCAGGTATGTAATTTAATACATATACTGTCCTGCAAAAATCATATGATCTACGTATACTGTCTTGCAATAGCAATTGTAGTTGAGCGAAGCACAGTTAAACATGGAGAAAGGGTTATTTACTGTTTGACTTTGTGTTGCATTTAGAATTATACAAATGTAAAAGCTAAACTTTTAGAAAAAACACTTGGTGTGAGCCTTTAATTATAACTCAATGACTTGACCTGACCACCAGAAATTTAGAATGGTTGGTGAATACAGACCCAAAAGTCCTGATAGAGTTCTTGTGCCCTCTCGATAGTTATAAGACATGCTTCCATTTATATCGCAATGCTTTTAAGATCAAAAGATAGGGTCAGGTGACAGATGGAAATTTCAACTGTTTGATTAAAGTTTTTGGGGTTTTTTTTCGGCGTAGCTGAATGCGCTGGCTTTTGACCTACTTTTTGGTACTAATACAGAATAAATAGATGGTAAT
Source organism: Hippopus hippopus (assembly GCA_946811185.2). Lineage (NCBI taxonomy): Eukaryota > Metazoa > Mollusca > Bivalvia > Cardiida > Cardiidae > Hippopus > Hippopus hippopus. Next base: position 8,492,248 of record OX328113.1, on the reverse strand, counting down.
TTGCGATTGGAAAAAAATGTGCACATGTTTATTCGACGGGTCCCTGATGCCATCTTTGCTCTCGCATTTATTCATGAAACCAATATTTACAAGCGTTGCTACTGCTAGAATTATGCTTTCTTTTTTGTTCTATTTGGAAATTTAATATTTTCATAAGCGTCACCCAATAACCAAATACAAGTACTACTTTTCAACAAAATGAAAAACTGTGAGGAAAAACAGGCAATTGCTTGTGAGGTTACTTTTCATTACTTTACTTCATATCGAGCCACAAAAGAGTTTAAATATTCATATATCTCTTACGCCGTCTATCTTTTTTAAAGATATTTCTTGTTAAATTTAGCAGCTGCTTCGATTCACGATCCACTAAAAGCTCGGATGGATTTCAAAATGCTCACCGTGCAGAAAAAGTGTCACCCATTCGAGCGCTTTTAACAGAGAATGTTTCTTATACTCCAGAGTAGAAGAAAAGTACCAAAAAACTTGTTCTTTAGAAACGCCTGGTTAAACAGTTTCATACAAAACGTCTTTCCGTGACATTACTTTTTTTTTCTTCCAGAAGTATCGACCATAAAAACTCATTTATCTAAATCGTAAGGGGAACACAAAACTTTGACGTATTTCATTTGGCATTATCTTGTCTCTCCTAGGGTCAGACATCGCCCAGAAAGCTAGTTCTCCAGATTGACTGTTTTTGTGTACTTAAAATTGACTACAAGGCACCAAGAGAGTTTGTCAGTGTACATTATCTGGGGTTTAATCAGATGGGCAGTCCGATATCAGTAAACTTCTTCATTTAAATGTTAAAGGTTATATTAAGTGTTCGACCGTACTAACAGCGAGCAAGGTCATGTCACGGGCAGTCGTTGCAGATTTGATTTTAAAGTTCCAGCTCCGTTTGTTCAGACTACATTATTTTCATCCAAATTAATTGTTGGGCGTCACTTTTGTCTAATCTTTTATATTGCTTCATTACATGTAATTTTTTTTAATCCTGTCAATTGCAATAGTTTTGACTCGATAGTATGGTGTCGGATATCTCCGTTGTTAATCGTCAGCTGGTCATATGACTGTAAACGTACGTACCTATAAACTGGGACTACTTTAAGACAAGCGTCTCTTTTATTGAATTAAAGGCCTCAGAAAACGGTCACTGAATTTCAAAAATATGAGCCACACTCTGTGAAAAGGGGGCTTAATGCATCTGCAAAAAGTATCGACCCATGTCAGCCTGCTATTCGTCAATTTTCTTAGGTTCAAAGAACCAGTGTATCTCATAATTTAGTCAATTATTGAACAAACTGGATTTTATGGTTCCATAATACTATAATGACTTGCTCGGTATCATGCACCACAGAGATGCATAAAGCCCTCCTTTTGCCAGAGCTTGGCTGATATGTTGATTTTGAAAATATTTTAGACATTTGAGCATCTTGATTTGACTATACGTAGCCCTGGGTCTGTATTCACCAACCATTCTTAAAAACATTTCTAGTCTTATTCTCCAGAATTTTCTAAATTTGAAAGAAACACAACTTCTGATTGGCTAAACCAAATGGTTTAGCCAATCAAAAGTTGTGTAACTTTCAAATTTGGAAAATCGTGGAGAATAAGAATAACAATGTTCTGAAGAATGGTTGGTGAATACGACTCCGATTTCAGATACCAAGCTCCAAGGTAACAGCAGGGTGTCAAAGGTTACATGCTATATATAGCTTCCTTTGGGCTCTATGGCCACGCTCTGCCGACCTGGTTTTCATGCATGTAATTGAATGTACACTGTTGATTTTTTGACTTTTGAATTTTTTCAAAGATTTGAAAATTCACCTGGTTCGTGCATTGAATGAATGAATGTAGTTTTATGGCGCAACGACAGCTTTGGTCATTTAGCGCGCATGTCTATATTAAATGATGATAAAAGCAGATTTTTTGAGGTAGAAACAACTTGAACAAGATGATAGCAATAAGAAGAGTTTAATTAAGAAGGGTTATGTGTGATCTTGTATAAAAGACATTATTTAATGACAGGTCAATCCCTATCTGCTCAAAAAGGTGAAGTTAAGATTGTGATAAAAAGATTCGGACAAAATGTTGATAGTAAAAAGTCTTATAATGAAAAAGGATTATGTGTTATTTTTAATATACATAAAATGTATTATTGAGTGGCTGGGCAATTCCTGCCAACTGATATGTTTTAAATGAAGTAAAACACTTAAACAAAGTTTCAGGGATATTCTAGATTCCTTTAATTTTCACCATAATCATCATCCGTTATCGGGCAGCACATACCGCGACAATAATCGCAGAGACCGTCTTCGTGTTGATCACATGTTTCTTCACACGTTTGATCCTCAGTTCCTCCAACTTGAGTTGAGAATGCGATCACGACCAACATAAATACAAGAAACTGTCTTGAAATCATAATTTCCTAGAAAAGAGATATAACAATTGATATCGTTGCTATAGCAATTGATTTCATTGTTATCATTCACCCTTGTGGCACAAGTTGTATATAGAAGCCATGCTCTGGCAAAAGGGGGTTTAATGCATCTCTGTGTTGCATAATACCTAGCAAGTCATCACATATCTATGGATCCATAAAATCCATTTTGTCTAACAATCAACTGATTCATGAGGTACACTTGTTCTTTGACAGGCAGATAAATGACCAAAGGCAAAAAGTTTCGACCAGGTCAGCCTGCACGGACTGCGCAGGCTGACATGGATTAATACATTTTTGCAGATCCCCTTTTCAATATGCATGGTTTTTATGGATGATGTAGCTCAAGATCAGACAGTCTTAATGAAAAGATCACTGCAAAGCTTAAAATTCGCCGGCTAAACCTGGAAATACACTGTCAGCTATTTTGTGAAACAGTCTGGAAAAATGTCGTGGTTTTTGTCATCTTTCCGGTACTGAAAGAAGTCCATCACTGGAAAGAAGATGGAAACAATGGAATTATTCGATCATTTTTAACCCTGAGAAATAACTCCAATTCAATACCATATCCAGAGGTGCAGGGCTGAATATCGACGGCTGGATAACTTTTGTTTTATTTCACTAGTGGTATAACATCTTATGAATATTCAAACAAATACACTGCTCAAAATAATTACTTGGTTATTATGAAGAAAATTGATACAGAAGTTTTACAGGTAAACTTTTAATGACATTGAATAATAGCTTATGAAAGCCTTAATCAGTTAAGCATTATTTGAAGAATCGCACTTACCAGTTGTTCAAAAAATGATGGAAAATCAGAAGAATGGCAATTTTTCGCACTTATACATAAGGTAGAAGAATCAATTATAGTTTATGCTTGATTTAGTTATGTGTATGATAGTTATGGCATCAAGGCAGTCTCTGCAGCAATTCAGTATGCTTTGAGCCAAGGTCTGAATCTGTTGTTGAGGTATATTAGTCCAGACTTGCGCAACTGTGATTTTCAGTTCCTGAACACTTCGCGGAGAGCTAGCACTACTCGAAACCACCCGATAAACAATGTTCCACATGATTGTGTTCTATACAATTAAGGTCGGTGACCTGCATGGCCAGTCAATAGTTTTTGATAGATTCCTGTTGAAGGTAGTCCTGTTCCACATAAGCATAGGGTCTGGAATTATCCTGCACTAGAAGAGCACTGTCATCCATGGCACCAAAAATATGACCCTACAACAGGATCCAGAATCTTATATCTTTACCTTAAAATTGTTAGGATTCCTTCATCGACCCTGGATAACTCCCGTACATGTACATGACTGAGCCAGCACCGAATCTGTCATGTCCAACGATGTCACAGTCCATGTATCGCTCTCTAATGCGTCTCCATGGACAAGTGCACACATGAAATCAGCTTTCGTCCGTAAACAGTAACGTTGTATACTGCGCGCCATTGATCAAATTGCTATCCAATGTAGTCCTGGGCATCAATTCGACTGTCTCTGTGGTGAGCTACGCTTAAAATGGGGCCTGTGGCATGGTGTCTGGCCTGTAATGCATCTCTGTGTAGCCTGTTTCTAACTGTCTGATTGGACACACTGACTCAAGTTGCCAGATGAAAGTCATTACGTTGTCCTCTACCCGTTTAGTAAAGGTTAGATACAGCTAAAACTCGCAAATAACGATCCTGAACATTAGTTGTTCTCCTGGGCTAACCCTGCCCTGGTCTTCCATTGTAATTTCTAGTCCCAAAATATTGAGCCGAGAGTCTGATCACAACACTGGGAGATACACGAAGACGCTGGGAATATCCATCTTCAATCGTTTGCACAGCTCTGGCAGTCTCAATAATGTTCATATTATGTCTTACAGTGACCGACAGTCAATAGACAGAGGCAAGAACCAAAGTCTTTGCATAGACACTAAATTCTCGAAACAAATTTGAGGGCACAAAAAGCAAGTACATCCACTGAAGCACTGGTAAAACATGGGTGGTTTGCTTCAACGGCTTGCACGAGAACAGGTGAACTTACGTCGATCTACCTGTATACACTGAATGTAATGTAGTTTGATATAAATTTGAAATTGTGAAAAATGGTTTTTAGTAAAACACCGCAATTTGAGCGAAATCTGTAATTTAGTCGAATACGGTTTAAACAAATAAATATCTTGAGAATAAATGTCTTGAATAAAATTTCATGTTCATGTTCATTGTTTTTATCTGACTCGTCATTCGAAAACGATAACAACAGCCTTGTTTTTGTCGCTTATAAAATGACTAGTTTGATAATAGTCATGATAATAATAATAATAATAATAATAATAATAAATGAATATAATGACATGTATTATCGTTTGTTGTCATTCTAAAACAAATACACAGGGTTAAAACGAGTCATCCCTTTGCCTGGTCAGCGAACTGTGAAGTGTCGAAACTTATACATTGTAACGTTAAAAGGATGACCTAATGGTCGTTTACCTTTGCAAAAAAATCATAAAAATGCATAGTTACTTACCTAGAAGTTGTTTTAATCCATGTTTAAATAAATACACGTCGAATGTCTATCGCAGTGACATCATCAAGTTCATGCACCAAACTGCAGGTTTTACCAAGGTTTAGTGTCTTCAGTTCTCAGTGACGCCAGTTTTCATGGAATTGGGGCACTCAGAAGGGAAATTCGAATTCGTCAGCGAACTCAAATTGTGAGACAATAAAACAGGAAATTTGGCTGAATACTCGTTGGAATGGTAAAACTTAGCAGTATAATAATTCGGTGTTAGGTCAGGTGGCCGGGGACTTGGAAACTTGTTCACGGCTGTGGCGAACCATGTCGCCAACGCTTGGGGTGACACGATTCGCCACAGCTTTGAACAAGATTTCAAATCCCCTGCAATCTGACAGCACAACTAATAAAGTGGCATGTGAGATTTCAGCCAGGTACTGTTATAATCCGATTTATTTTACGGAGTAGAGAGTGTGTTAGCAATTCTGAATATCGGTTTTGAAAAGTTGTTTCCAGCTGCGTACTTACATAACTTCAGAGTGCTTGCAAAATGTGTTAAATGTGTTTTTAGACAGAATGAAGTAGAAGGGCTTAGGTCTCTGCGTACTTTAGGCATTTCATTTCATAAGTGCCATGGTCATAGCATTCATAAATCTAGGTTAGTTTCATATCAGCTTACCTCTGATGATGATTACGATTATGATCATGATGATGATGATATGTAAGATTTTGGTCTTTCCGCGCTATAGGCTTATTTAGTATGGTCAGTTTGTAAGACAGAAAGAATCTAGAGTGAAAGAACCGGATACAAGGTTTGAAGACCCTATAACTCTTCTTCATGTAGATCCCCTTGGTTCTTAATAATGCTCAGTGTAAGTCAGTGATACACGCGAGGAAATCCCTAGGGTTCTAACCAGTTCATCACTAGTTGTGAATGTTAGACGAGTGTGAGAAACCACCTTCGTATTACCTGAAAGATTTGCTCTTTCTTCTCACTCCCACTCTTTCTCTATCTCTTTCTTTTTATCTCTTCATATCTCTCTCTGTTACTTTTAGTCTGTTCTCTCTCTCTCTCTCTCTCTCTCTCTCTCTCCCTCTCTTTCTGTCTCTCTCTGTCTCTCGCCCTCTCTTTCTGTCTCTCTCTCTCTCTGTTCCTATATACTTTCTAAGTATAGAATTTAGAAGGGGAATTAACTCTGAAAAGAGGTGATATGACTCCCCGTCTAAAAAGGAGATGTCTTGAAGAATAAGAAATAATTGTAGAACAAGGCATAACCTACAAAATAATTTGGAAAAAAAAAACGACAATTATTTCACTCTCTTTCTCTTGAAAGAAGCCTTGTTATAGCATTACTGCAAAAGATCTAAGCAGGGTCTTAGAGATTGTCTAGTTCCATAAAATATTCCTTATAATCATCCGGGACTGGGCAGCACTTTCTGCAACAACAATCGCAGAAACGGTCTTCGTGTTGATTAGATATTTCTTCACATGTTACATTGTCAGTTCCTCTAACTTGAGTTGAGAATGCAAACATGATCAGCATGGATACATGCAGCTGTCTTGAAAACATGCTTTCCTAGAAAAGAAATTTATAATTAGAGCCATGCTTTGTGCAAAATGTGCTTGATTCATCTTCAAAAAGTATCGACTCAGGTCAGCCTGCGCAGTCTGCGCAGGCTGACCTGAGTTGCTACTTTTTGCTATTGATCAGTTTTCTGCACGTCGGTGGGCTATAGGGTACTTAATGATTTAGTCAGTTGGTTTACAAAAGTGATTTTATGGATCAATAATTATATGACGACTTACATGGTATCATGTATCACAGAGAAGCATAAAAGCCGCCCCTGTCAGAATATGGCTCATTTATATCGTCACTGTAATTTATCCTTGAGGTGCAAGTTTTAGATGCAAATAATTTGTATACATAAAAAGCAAACTGTCTTTCATGAACAGATCATTGCATAGAATGTGCTGGCTAAATCTGAAAATACACTCTCAGCTATTTTGTGAAACAGTTTGGAAAAGTATCGTTGTTTTTGTCATCTTTCCGGTACTGAAAGAAGTCTATACCTGGAAAGAAGAGGGAAACAATGGAATTATGCGATCGTTGTTAACTCTGCGAAATAAATTCGATACCATATCCAGTCGCAAGAGTGAATATCGACGGTTGGATAGCTTTTTTTTTTTTTCAAATAGATCCCCGTGGTTCTTTTAAAAGCACAGTGTAAGTCAGTGATACGCACGAGGATACCCCTGACTTTGTTACCAATTCACCATCAGTTGGATTGGGAAGCAGAGAGTGTCCCTGAAAATTCTAGTTTTAGCTTGCAATCAAACCTGCAACCTTTGGATTGATATGGCCCTGACTTTAATCACTACACTACAGCTCTATCCTAGAAATCAGCTGGGTTCCGTATTTACCAATCATTCTTAAGAACTTTCCTAGTCTACTTCTCAACAGTTTTCTACATTTAAAAGTAATACAACTTCTGATTGGCTAAAGCAAAAGGTTTAAACAATCGAAAGTTGTGTTCCTTTTTGAATTCAGAATATAGTTTAGAATGAAATTAAGAATGCTTGGTGAATATGGACCCTCTCGCTTATTGGGATATACATAGTATCTCTGAAAATTCCACGTCGAGGTTGGGAATCAAACCTGGGATCTTTAAATGGGTTGCCTTATCGGGGCACTACCGCGCAAACCGTTTTAAGAATGTTGCTCTAAATGACCTTGAGCACAGGATTAAAAAGACGGATTCAGTGTGTATTTAACTCTTTCTTGGCGGATAGCCACTCAAATAGCTTTTGAAGAACTTAAGACACAAAAACAGACTCTCATCCAAAAGTCAAGAGAGAAAACAAAAAACAGAAATAGAGACAGTCTTTCAAGGACCATACACCAAGAGAAAAAAGACAAAAATGGAGATGAATTTTCATAACACATAAAAAGGAAATCAACACACAAATAGCAAAATACTTTCATTCATACATCAATAGAAATGAACTCAAAAATTAAAAATACACTTTCACCCACACATCGAGAACAAAACAGAAATAGACAAATATTTACACCCACTTATCAACATAAAAAAAAAAAAAGAAATACAGAAATAATGTACCCGTACACAGAAATAGAGAAAATATTTTCACTCATACATTAAGAAGAAAAGTACACAGAAATTTAGAAAATATTGTCAGTTATACATCAAGAAAATAAATACACAGAAATACAGAAAAATATTTTCACTTATACACCAAGAAAAGAAAATACACAGAGAAAGAGAAAATAGTTTAACCCACACATAAATATAAAACAGAAACAGAGATTTCACCCATGCATCAAGAGAAAAACAAAAACAGACTTACTGCTACCTATACCTCGTACAAAAAAGACGTCCTTTCATCCATACCTCAAACGAAAAGAAAGAAATACAGGCACAATTTCTCACATACGACATCAAGAGAAAACAAAGAACAGAAAAGAAATATATAATTAGAGCCATGCTTTGTGAAAAGGGGGCTTGATTCATCTTCAAAAAGTATCGACTAAGGTCGCTGCTACATTGAGTTGCTACATTTTGCTATTGGTCAGTTTTGGTCTGCACGTTAGTGGGCTGTAGTGTACCTCATGATTCAGTCAGTTGGTATACAAAAGTGGATCAATAATTATATAACGACTTACATGGTATCATGTATCACAGAGAAGCATAAAAGCCGCCTCTGTCAGAATATGGCTTATGTATATCGTAACTGTTATTTATCCTTGAGGTGCAAGTTTAAGATGCAAATAAAAGGCAGACTGCCTTTAACGAGCAGACCATTGCATAGAAAGCGCTGGCCGGCCAAATCTGGAAATACGCTGTCAGCCATTTTTTTTTTTTTGTCATCTTTCCGGGACTGGAAGAAGTCCATCGCTGGAAAGAAGTTGGAAACAATAGAATTATTCGATGGTTGCTAATTCTGCAAAATAAATCTAATTCAATACCATATCCAGAGGTGCAGGACTCAATATCTACGGTTCGATAACTCGTTTTATTCCACTAGTGGTATAACATCTCATGAATATTCAAACAAGTAATCCTGTTTTGTTTTATTCCACTTGTGATATAACATCTCATAAATATTCAAACAATTAGTTCCGTTTGCAGACAAGTTTGTTTAAAAAGTCTGTTCTGTGGAGAAATACATGTAAGCTTTTATTGTCAGTTTTATGTCTGTAAATGAGTAAATACGCTTTGTCTTTTCCAATCCACGCAGTTTCAAATTCTTCAAATAGATCCCCTTGATTCTTTTAACTGCCCAGTGTAAGTCAGTAAAACGCACGAAATTCACTATCATTTGGATTTGGAAACAGAGGGTGTCCCTGAAAATTCTTGTTTTAGTTTGGAATCAAACCTGCTCCTTTTTGGTTGATATGGCCTTTAGGTTAATCACTACACCAATGTTCCATCCTAGAAATCAGCTGGAGTACGTATTCACCGACCATTCTTAAGAACTTTCTTAGCCTACTTCTCAAGAATTTTCTATTTTTGAGAGTAATACAACTCTTGATTGGCTAAAGCAAATGGTTCAGCTAATTGGAGGTTGTGTTACTCTCTGAATCTAGAATATGGCTTAGCATGAAATTAAAATTGATTGGTAAATACGGACCCTCTCGCCGGTTGGGTGGGATATACTAAGTATCTCTGAAAAGTCGAGGTTGGGAATCAAACCTAGGACGTTAAAAAAAGTTGCCTTATCGCTGCACAACCGCTCCAACCATTTGGAGAATGTTGCTCTGAATGACCTTAGCCTTGAGCACATTATATAAATACAGATTCAATGTACCCGATACTATTTAATCTATTTAATTCTTTCATGGCGGATAGCGACTCACATAGCTTTTGTTTTGCAGGCGCAAGTCATCCCACCCGATATTCTAGAGAAACACAAGACACAAAAGCAGACTCTTACCCAAAAGTCAAAAAAAAAAAAAAATAGGGACAAATTTTCAACAATATATCTGGACCCATACACCAAAATAAAAACAGACAAAAATGGAGACGAACTTTTATGATATATCAAGCGAAAATCAACACAAAAATAACTTTCGTTCATACATCAAGGGAAATAAACACAATAAAAGAGGACTACAATTGCACTGACACATCAAGGAAAACACAGAAATGGACAAATGTTTTCACCCACTCATCAAAAAAAAAACAACAACAAATACATAAATAATTTACCCATACATCAAGAAATTAATTACACAGCAATAAAGAAAAATTGATCATCGATACACCAAGAAGAAAATACACAGAAAAAGAGAAAATACTGTCATCCATACATCCAGAAAAAAAATTACACAGAAATAGAGAGAATATTCTCACCTTTACACCAAGAAAAGAAAATACACAGAAATAGAGGAAATATTTAAACCCATACATAAAGAAGAAACACATACAAATAGAGAAAATATTTTCACCCATACATAAATAGAAAAATAAAATCAAAACATTATGGCATCATCCACACGAGCTCGTTCTTCAAACGAAAAGGAAACAGAGGAAACAGAGGTACAGTTTCTCAAATAAAATAAAATATCAAGAGAAAAAAAAAGAAAACAAGTTTCACCCTATACTAGTATCAAGAGCGTGAAATAAAAACACACTTTTAACCCAATATTACTCACCTGTAATTGCCACAAATATCTTTACAAAGTAAGGAAGAACTCTCTGGAAAAATTAACTGAGCAAATACACCACAGCCTGAGCGGACATTCTATCCGAGATTCCCTTAGACGTTGTAAAATTCTTTCTTTCATCATCAAATATATAAACCAAACCTCTTTCGACGGTTGACAACGAAATCCACTCAAAATTTGTCTTAAAGGCTTGTGTGAAAAAGCGGAGGCTATAGATCCAGGATTAGATAGCAAACCTGATCTTGATCTAGACCTTCCGCCAAAAGGCCCTGTTTTTGTCCAAGGTGCTGATATTGCATATAATTAAACAAGATATTATCGTTTTTCGTTAATAAAGTTTTGCTACAAATTAACTGTCAGATTGCTACATAAATGAAAACGCCATTTTCGATAAGATTGCTTGAATTTCATTTTGCGTGTCCTGTTCTACAGTTGCTTTAGCCTAAAGTGAAATATATCCAGGAGATCAGTAAATAATAGACTTGACACTATGCTCAACGTCACGCAAAATGTCGTGGCTGAACGGCAAAGACGTTAATTTGTACACGTATGTATTCGCCAAATGTTTTAAATTGCATTCTAATTCTAATTCTCAAGCTCCGACCTAGGTCACCCTCAGCGTACTGCACAGGCTGACACAGGATGGATACATTTTGCAGATGTATTAGACCCCGCCCCCCTTTTTCACAGAGCATGGCTCAGTTATATTTCCTAGGTAGAAGTGGAACAATCACAACTACTGGACAGACATCATCCACCACGTTAGTCTTTCCGTTTTCTTCCAAGTCGTCTACAAACGCTTTCAGTATGGGACAGTCCAAATTTTGTTTAAGAATTAGTGGAGTTGGATTGATTGATTGATTGATTGATTGATTGTATGGTGTTTAACGCCGTTTTCAACATTATTTCAGTTATATCGCGGCGGCCAGTGCACCTATCCATGCTTTCCTAGAGTCTCTTTTACCAGTACTCCGCACAATTTTCTTTCCAAGCTACTGGCTGCTTTCCCACATAATCATCGTCGAAACAATGGTCAGCGGTGGAAGAGGAATGAATCCTGTCGCAGTGACTATCATCAATCCTCGGAAAGAAATTGGCCTAGCCAGGGGTCGTAGCCAGGGATCGAACCCTAGACCCCGTGTTCTCAAGTCCTGCACTCTACCGACTGAGCTACCGGGGCTCGGCAGTGGAGTTGGAGCTGAGTAATAGAAACTAATGTAAAAAGGGGGTTTAATGCATTTGCAAAAAGTATCGACCCAGGTCAGCCTGTGCAGTCCGCACAGGCTGACCTGTGTTGAAACCTTTTGCTTTTGGTAAATTTTCTTTATGTCTTAAGACCATTCTGCCTCAGGATTCTGTACTTTGTTGGACAAAATGGATTTTATGCGTCCATAATTATGTGATGTTTTGCTCGGTATAATGCAGCAAGGTGATGCATTTAACCTGTTTTTTGTCAGAGTATGGCTTTTATTGATACGCCAGGGAGAAACGTGCGCCTACTATGTTTACAAGCAGCATTTAAGGAGATCTAGTCAATCCAGCAATTTGGCTTGGTTCTTTGTTTGTTATGTTGAAACTTTATACAACCTTTTCCATGTAAGTGTAACGGGACATCACTCCTTCCATACTGCATAGCTTTGTCCCGTATAAATCAATACCTAACAACTGTGTTAGGGAGAATCCTCTTTAGCCTAGTGGTTCGTCTTTTAAACCTCGAAAAACGAGGATCTTTTGCGCAAGGGTTCGAATTCTACCAAGTGCGGTTTGTATTTCAGCTATGCATTTGTTACGAACCTTCATGTTCGTAAGATGGGGGCTCGTCCTGGATTGGCCATTGAGCCAATTTTCTGTCTAAAAATAAAACACTGCCAAGTAAGGCTTTCTTACATCAAAATGATGATATCTAAGAGGGGGTGTGTACCGGAACATCACTCCTTCCTTACTGCATAGCTTCATCCCGTATAAATCGATACCTAACAACTGCGTTAGGAAGAATTCTCTTTGGCTCAGTGGTTCAGGCGTTGGTCTTTTAAACCTCAATAAACGAGGATCTTTTCTGCACGGGTTCGAATCCCGCAAGGTGTGGTTTGAATTTCAGCTATGCACTTGTTGCAAACTTTCATGCTCGTAAGATAAGTAATTTGAAGGATGACCACTATGCAGAGATATCTACAATAATTTATTGAAAAATTGCTGGGCCAGTTATCTGGGATTCATGAGTTCGAAACCAAGCTGAGTTAAAATGCTGTTCGAGGACCGATGACTGTCATTGCACCATGAATCATGGCTTTCCTGTCGCTAAATTTTGTTTGGATTTTGATAGTGCATAAAAGCAGCCAGTGGCTAGGAGAGATTGTTGGGATTTATTTGTATAGAAATGTAAAAGCTGAGAAATATGAGTCGTTCTCTGTAAAAAGGGGGTTTGGTTCATCTGCAAAAGTATCGACCCGGGTCAGCCTGCGCGATTCGACCCGAGTCGAAACTTTTTGATAGTGGTCAACTTTCTGCATGTCAAAGGACCAGTCTACCTCACGAGTTAGTCGTTTGTAAGACGTAATGGATTTTAAGGATCAATCATTATGCGATGTCTTGCTTTTTACGAAAATGCATTAAACCTTTTTTGCCAAAGCATGGCTCATGTCAAATGTACACGAAAAATTTGTCCTAATAATGATAATAATAATAATAATAATAATTATTATTATTATTTGGTATTGTCGTTATTATTATTATTATTATTATTATTATAATCAGCATCATTTCTATTATTTTTATTATTATTTGAATGCATTTGCAGGCGACTAATGAGATACCGCTCAAATGACCGGATTTGTCTTTGAACGGGTAGAAACAAATGCACGATGTTTTCTTAATCATTTTGTCTAAAACAAGTTGAAACACGTTTATTCTTCAATAAAGTGTTGACCAGTAAAGAAAAAAAAAAGGGAGGGGGTCTTTTTTGTTCTTTTTTCGAATCAGAAGCCTTTATATGACAAATGAGTCAAATAAATCCACACAAAGATCTAGTGTCTCGAACTTTTTGTTGCACTTTCACCGTTCCTCATATCCACCCCTCCCGCCTTCCATGGGGCACCCCTGGCGGCACCAGTAGGAGAAAGCTTGTGCGTGGTCGTCACATTTTTCAGCGCATGTTCCAAGGTTGTAAGTGTCTTCACTCCAAAATCCGTCATTTCCTCCAACTTGACTTGAGAATGCAAGGGCAACTAGCATTACTACAAGAAACTGTCTTGAACCCATGTTTTTTTCTGGGAAAAAAATACGTATGATTTGATATCAGAGAATTTGGCTGGGAAAGTAATCATCTTTTCGTCACCATTGTTATTAATGATCGAGTCATTCTTTCATCTAGATATATAGTGGATATTTGTTTTTTTCGGTGAAAGATCAAAAATTATTTCATCGAGTGAACATCATAAGTAATATTTTTACAAGTGGCGCAGCCACTCTCGAAAATATTACCGATGATGTTCACTGGATGAAATAAATTTCGATTTTTCAAAAAAAAAAAAAAAATTCTATTTACTTCATGTTTTTAACAACCCCCCCCCCTTTTTTTTTTTGAGGGGGGGCGACTTACATCAAAATCAAGTAGAGTTGTATTCGGTAATTCCCAGTCGCGTGCCCACTCCGTATAACAACGCATTACAATGTTACGTAAAGCGCCAGAAATGTAGGGTAAATTACGTCATATTTCCATCTTGTTGAATGGCACGCGCTGTTTATCTATGTAATTGGTGTGCGAGAACTACTGTTTCGCCCTCAGTTGAAGAGTTAGAAAGTACAATCGATATTTTTCACTGGTCGTAACCATGAAATATCGAACAATATTCTAAAGTTATTTCTCGAAAAACTATCGAAAAGCATGAAATAAAAAGAAAAAAAGATGTTTGCAGCTAACATTTCAAACGGCCTGCACGAGACGTCTTAATTCCGCTGGTCAAACTCATACAAGTTAAAGGTGCGTTTAGACTTACCACCGGGACCACGCATAAACAAAAACTCAATGGCAACATGAAATAAATACAATCAAATGCAACTCTCATTACTAGCGGGAGCACGTTTCATTGCAATGCACCGTCAAATAAGTACATCTAGGCTTTTATTTATCATTTGCTATACTTGTCGTGTGTTGACGTTTTATCTATACGTTACGGGCACCGTATCTGACCTAATCACACCGTTCTAGATTTTTGAAAATAATCTTCCGACTTCGTTCTGCATTTTAGTCTAAATCTAGAAGAGGATGGCTAAAAATTGTGTGTCTTCCGGTTGGTCGCACAGCATCACACGTATCACAATCTGTCGCACATTTACCTGATTGGTCAAAAATTATCTACCGATCGGATTATTACTTAAAAAATCAATGAGTGCAGATTCTCTTATTTCCTACTTACTTTCAACGCATGAAACGGTTTATATACACACACACACACACACACACACACACACGGAGTGATTGATGCTAGAAAATGATAACGTCATTAATTATGCTATTTTTACGTCATGCATGTGCCGTTTTTTCGCGGACAATATTGTGTCGAAGAACACATGATAAAAATAGTATTTTGACTGTTTCAAAATGCCATAAAGGAAGCCGGATTTATAAATGAGCCATGACCTGTGAAAATGGGGCTTAATGCATCTGCGAAAACTGTCGATCCAGGACAGCCTGTGCAGTCTGCGCAAGCTGACCTGGGTCCTGAAAACTTTTCGCTATTGATAAATTTGCTGCAAGTCAAAGGACCAGTATGCATGACTCGTGACTCAGCCGGTTACCATACAAAATGGATTATACGGATCTTTAATCATGTGATGACTAGCTTGGTATAATGCATCACGGAGATGCATTAAAAACCCTTTTGCCAGAACATGGCTCAAATATATGAGCCACGCTCTGGCAAAACGGGGCTTAATGCATCTGGGAAAAGTATCAACCCAGGTCAGCCTGTGCAGTCCGCGCAGGCTGACCTGGGCTGATACTTTTCGCTATTGTTCAATTTTCTGTATGTAAAAGGACCAGTCTACCTCATGATTAAGTCGGTTGTTGAAAAAAAGCGGTTATTATGGACCCATCACTATGTGATGACTTGTTTGGCATCATGGATCACGGAGGTGATTTAAGTCCTCTTTTGCTAGAGCATGGCTCATATAAATGAGCCATGCTCTGGCAAAAGGGGGCTTAATGCACCTCCGTGATACATAATGCCTGGCAAGTCATCACACAATTATGGATCCATAATAACTCAATCATGAGGTAGACTGGTCTTTTGACAGGCAGAAAATTGACCAATAGCGAAAAGTTTCGACTCAGGTCAGCCTGCGCGGATTGCGCAGGCTGACCTGGGTCGATACTTTTCGCAGATGTATTAAGCCCCCTTTTCACAGAGCACGGCTCATTTAATTTATTCAAATGTTATGGAAGCTTGTTGATAAATCTAAAAGTTGATAAATCTAAAAGTTTTTTTTTTTTTAATCCATAAGCTAAGTATCTATCCGATAACCCGATACTAATTTTTTTTTTTCCTGGGATTGATGATAGATCTAGCTATTGCAAAAGAATCCATTCCTCTTTCTACACTGATCGCTGTTTCACTGATGGATGTATAGGAAAGCAGATGGGAAGGGAAAAAAAGTTACAAATAATCTGGTTTTGGCGATCTACGCTTTCTGATTAAAGAAACTCCAGGAGAGGTGCACTGGCCGCCATGATAAATCTGCAAGTGAAATAATGTCGAAGAACAGCGTTTAACACCCTATAATTAAATCAGAGTGCGTAGATCGCCTTAATAAGATTATTTATAGTTTTTTTTTTTCTGTTTGCAATTGTCTCTTATTAACGCAAAAATTGTTATAATTCATGTAAAAGACAAACAGACACATACAGAAACAGAAAGGCAGTCAGGCAGGTATGCTGGAAGGTCGACATACATACATACATACATACATACATACATACATACACACATACGTACAAACATACATACGTGCGCACACAGACACACACACACACACCCCCCCACCCCCCCCCCCCCACACACACACACAGACAGACCAAAGAAGAGAGGGGAAAAGTCAAACATAAACGTATACACTTTCAAAGAAACAAATTAGACTGACCTGTTGAAGCCTCGAGTATATTCGCACGTTAAGTCGAGTCGTTAGAATTCTTTCCGCAGCCAATGCAGTACTCGTATCCGGGGACGTCCTTATAAACTGTGGAGTTCCTTTTGAGCGAAACATATTTACCCCTATGCTGCTAAGCGCGACATAATGACTTTTTGTTGACAGTGTAGATTCAAGAACGCGCAGCTTGATCTTAGATCTACCAGTCTGATCTTAGATCTACACTGTCCGATAAGGAGATACCCCTGCCCCCCCACAAAAAAATACTTTTAAATATCAGTGCTTGGGATTTTTTACTATCGGCTTGAAAGTTTCATCTCAATTGTTTAAGGGTTAATCCTTTACCAAAAGATCCCGACTATGAACGACCCTGATATAGCAGCCTATTTGTAAACATTGTGGGAAAAGTTGAAAATGCTGTTAACCAGCATTTTCAATTTTTTCCACAATGTTTTCTATCCTGTCCAAGAACTTTGGTTGATTTGTACCACTTTCAGATTTTGTCGTCTATAGATGAATTCAATTTGGAAGAGTCTAAGATTTGACGTTGGGAAAAGGGTAAACTCAGCCTCTTTTGCAGGCTGACCTGACAATATAATCCACTAAAGCTCAGAAAAGTGTTTACCTTATATGCATGGTTGAAACTAGCGGACGGTATAGATCCAAGATCAGACTGCACGTTATGTGCAGTCTGATCTTGATCTATGCCGCCTGCAACAAACCCGTGTCTTTGCTCGCCCATGGTGCTGGAAAGGGGTTTCCAACATTGCATAATCAAACAGATCGTATCGTTTCTATCGTTTCTAGTTAATCAAGTTTTTACTTTTGAACTGTTAGATGCTAAACAAATAAAAATTGACATCTTCAGTCAGTTAAAACTATATTAATATTGCCAGCTGAAGACCTAGGGTCCCCTTCACTAAACTGCGTACGTACGAAATTTGCGTAAGCAGTTTAGGTAAGCAAGCATCAAGTCTGAAAACTAGTTTCAATGAGCTGCATAACTTTACAATTTGAGTAAATATTTGTATAACTTTTCGCCAGCTCATACCTCTGGGTAAAGCAGGGATTGCATGTGTGTATATTTATTTCCCCCCAAAAATGCGTAGATCTACGCAGTTTAGTGAAAGGTAACCCAGGTTCCGTATTCACCAACCATTCCTAAGAAAGTTCTCGGTCTTATTAAGATTTTCAAAATTTTAAAGTAACACAACTTCTGATTGGCTTAACAAATGAACAAATTGACGTTTTCAGTCAGTTAAAACTATCTTGAAACTGCCAGCTGAAAGGTTAATAGAGAAGGGTTTCATGTTTATTCCGAAGATTATATAATACAAATGGATCCCTTTATGTTGAAACTTTAATTAGAAGATCAAACGAAAGCAGCAGGTGACAGAAGATAGCTTAGATTGAGTCGTTTAAGTCTTTGATCACCAAAATATACGAGCAATACTCTGCCTAAAGGGGGTTTAATGCATCTCTGTGGTACATTATACAAAACAAGTCATCACATTATTATAGATCCATAAGATCCATCCATGTCTAACCACAGGCCTTTGAAGCTCTATTGGTCTATCACGGAACATTAAAATTTTCTTTGGTCGAACATCGAACACTTATAGCACATTGGTGCATCGCCTGTATATCACCATCTTCGCTAGCCAAGGTGACGATCACTACGTGGATCTACGTAGTGATCGTCACCTTGGCTAGCGAAGATGGTATACGGAATATACTCAAATTTTCATTAACACCGTTTCTATAAATAGCACATTTGCGAGATAATATTTAACAGAAAATGGAAAAATAAACCTAATTATAAGCAGATGGCTTCACAAATATTTTTTCTTCTGTACCCTTACCCTTGAAAGTTTCAAACGGCTCTTGCCATTAAGTAATAGCTCGCATCTCAAAAAATTCAAAAAGCTTCCATATTTTCCCGATCGCCATGCCCTGACGTCACACAATACATTATGTTGCAGCGAATTATAACGCACGTGAATTTAATTTGCTATCAAAAGACGCGCCAAATTTTTCGACCAATGAACGGTAAAAACGCGTTTGAAATATGCGGACAGGGAGATGAAAATCGTGATACTGGATTAGATGAAAAGATAAGTTATATCGGACGAAATATTAATTTAATAATTTCATCAATACACCAACTAAAAATTTTTTCGATCTATGTTTGAAAAAAAAAATTAATTATTATTCGCTGCAGGATTATGAATCGTATGATGTCAGTGCATAGCGATCCGGAAAATGTGGAAGCTTTTTAAATCTTTTTAGTTTTTAGATGAGAGCTATTGCTTGATGGCAAGAGCCGTTTGGAACTTTCGAAGGCCAGTGTACAGAAGAAAAACCATTTATGAACCCATCTGCACCGGTAACTAGTTTCATTTATGCGTTTTCGTTTAAATATTATCTCTGAAAACGGGACGGGGGTAAAATTTTCTTCGATTTCGTTGCACACCTTGTCTTACTATATACGATAAAAAGGGAATCGCCAATGCGCTATTTATAGTAACAGTGTCCGATAATGAAAATTTCGTTATCCCTTGATAGACCAGTGGAGTTTCAGAGGCCTATGGTCTAACAACCGACTGGGTCATGAGT
Organism: Hippopus hippopus; assembly: GCA_946811185.2. NCBI lineage: Eukaryota > Metazoa > Mollusca > Bivalvia > Cardiida > Cardiidae > Hippopus > Hippopus hippopus. The sequence continues at coordinate 8,472,857 of OX328113.1, read as the reverse complement.
CATAATGAGTTAGAATGTCTAAATACAGAAAATTTAAAAAATTGCAAAAAGAAGTTAGACTCCGAAAAATAAGAATACTTCGGCAGTAGCTAGACTCATAATATTCAGAATACCCCGGTCGTTGTAAGATACTAAATACTGAGAATACCTCTTTTGAAGTAAGGCCCTGAATATGAGCCATGCTCTGACAAAAGGGGGCTTAATGCATCTTCGTGATCCATGATACCAAATAAATTTGAATCTTTCACCGTAAAAATTAATATCCTCTATTTATTTCATCTAGTGAACATCATCGGTAATATTTTCACGAGCCGTCACTCATGAAAATATTACCGATGATGTTCACGAGATGAAATAAATTTCTATCTTTCACCGAAAAAAAAACAAATATTCTATTTATATTTATCTTTTAACCCTGGGGGGGGGGGGGGACTTAATCAAAATCCAGTACAGTTCTTTTCGGTTATCACGGAGAATCATCGAAACCCCTTTTGCCAGAGCGGCTCTCATATCTTAATGTGGCACTCGAAGGACAAATTACAGGTTACATATGGCTTGCAACACGCGAAAGGGGCATTAGGACACTTTACGACTACATTAGATTTTGCCCTATAGTAAACTTGCGTAAAACAGAAAATTACATAAAAACGGAAAGTGTCGTTTCGGATTAGTCTGCGCGGAGTGCGCAGGCCGATCTGGGACGACACTTTACGTAAATGTCGGAATGCCCCCTTTGGCGTGTTGTAGGCCATATCATAATGAAGGATGAGGGGATCGAGTTATAACAAGATATTATTTTTGCCTTTTTGCCAGATCATTACTCATATTGGTATCTATTTTGGCGCTTGAAGGACAAACTGTATGTTAAATTTCATCATAATGGAGAGGGGGGGGGTGGAGGGTAGTCGAGTTAACGCTTTTGCAGACAAGAGGAAATAACATTTGTCGGTAAAGTGAATATTTACTGAATAAAAATCACATATTGCTTATACAACGAAATTTGTCTTTGAAATGGTAGAAAATATTGTTTGAAGGTGAAATTTCTTGTTACCAGTACTTTGTCCTTTACCTTTACCCTTTTCAAAAGCCTTCTTCCTCAGGGTTGTAAAAACTCAACTGAATTGTTTTATGAAGTGTTACAGACTTTTAGGGGCCATAGATTGTGATTGCCTGGTACTTGTTTCAGTCTAGAATTGTGGCATAGTGTCTATATACCAGAATGTTTTTATGTTTTTTTCCACGAGAATTCTTTTGGTAAAAGTTTTTACCTTTTACCTCATGTCAAGACTTTTCCAAAGAAAAGTCAATTGCAGACGGCCAAAGAAATGTGACTCAAAAATTTAGATTTGTTTTTGAAAGCGCAGAAAATATGGTTGGAAAAGGAGAAAATGCTGGTATCCTGCATTTTCTCCTTTTCCTCAGGGTCGTAAAGCATTGTGTGTTAAGGGTTTAAAGAATTTTTTGAGTCATGAAACTTGATTGTCTCAAACTATTATCAGTTTACAATTGTTAACTAAAAATAACCGGTGTTTACAAAAGATATGCATAGAAAAATTGGCGACTGGCATGCTTGTTTTGAAATTCAAGCAGCTTGTTTTTTGAAATATTTATCTTTGTATGCTGAAATTATACTTTACGCAAAAATGAGTCACGCTCTGTAAAAAGGGGGCTTAATGCATGTGCAAAAAGTATCGACCCAGATCAGCCTGCGCAATCCGCGCAGGCTGACCTGGGCCGAAACTTGTTAGTTTCGGTCAATTTTCTGCATGTCCAAGAACCATTCTACCACAGGATTCAGTCGGTTGTTGAATAAACTGGATTTTGTAGATCCTTTTTTACAAAATATCTTACTTGGTATAATGCATCTGGGAGAATGCATTAAGCCCCCTTTTGCCAAAGCATGGCTCAGATAGAATTTCTGATGAGTTAAGAAAAAACGCTCTAATTGTTCGAGCTTCTAACTTTACCCATCACCAAACTATTCTGTATATCATTGTGATACATGTATATGAACTATACTTTTGCAGAGAGGGGGCTTAATACATCTCCAAGATACATTCGCATACCTCCCAAGTCATTAGATAATTATGGATCCATAAAATCCAGTTTGTATAACAACCGACTGAATCATGAAGTACGCTGGTCCTTTGACATGCAGAAAATTTACCGATAGCGAAAAGTTTCGGCCCAGGTCAGCCTGCGCGGACTGCGCAGGCTGACCTGGTCGATACTTTTCGCAGATGCATTAAGCCCCCTTTTCACAGACCATGGATCATGTAAAACAACTCAATTTGTGAGGTTAATGTTTGGAAAAGTATTAAAATAAGCTATTCTCTAAAAGAAATTGGGAGTAATGTATCTCTGTAATATTATACCAAGGTAGTCGTCCCATAATTTGGATACTTTAAAAAAAAAAACAAACCCGGCTCAACCATGAGATAAAATGGTCCGTTGATATGCAGAAAATTTACAAATAGCAAAAAAGTATCCACCAATGTCAGCCTGTGCGGATTGTGCAGGCTGACCTGGGTCGATACTTTTTGCAGATGCATTAAATCCCCTTTTTACAGAGCATGACTAAAATAACTTTTTTGATGATACAACTTGCGACATTCTATCACGTTACATAATTGGTATCAAATTTTCTGTCACCGACATCTGCTTTCTGGCAAAAGTGGTAAGGTGCAGGACTCGTGACCTGGAGGTCTGGGTTCTAGCCTCGCTGGATTAACTGGGTTTTTTCGTGGGAGTGACCTTAGGCAAGACACTTCAGGGCCCTGGCCTAGTACTGGTGAAACCCAGGAAATACATGAATATGAGAGCTGTCGCCGTGATATGTCTGAATATTGAAATCGGCGTAAAACACAATTTAATCAATCAACTTTCCGGCATATCTCTAAGTAGACGTTAGTTGCATGGTAGATCCTGAAATATATAACAAGAATAGGAGAGGGAACGGTCTATTTGATAGCTTGGTTTTCAACATTATTTCGGATATATCGCGGTGGCCAGTGCACCTAACCATGCATTTCTCGAGTTTCCCGTACCAGTATTTCGCCAAACAATATCTCCAAACAACTGGCTGCTTTTCCTTGGTATATATCGTCGTAACCATGCACATTAAGCGGGGAGTAGGGGATTTGTCCCTGTATAAATGTCAAGTGCCTTTGTTCATTAATTTGAAGTGGGTGTATGAATAAAGGTCTTAAATAGCAAAAGGAGATTTGAAAGACTTGATAGCGTGTTGAAATAAAAATGAGAGGTTAAACTGTATAACAAAAGACAAAATTTTAGACAAGTCCAATCAAAATAATTTGAGCCGCTCTGTGAAAAGGGGGCTTAATGCATCTGCGAAAAGTATCGACCCAGGTCAGCCTGCGCAGTCCGCGCAGGCTGACCTGGGCCGAAACTTTTCGCTATGGGTCAATTTTCTGTATGTCCAAGGACCAGTCTACCTCATGAATAAGTCAGTTGTTAAAAAAAAGTGGCTATTATGGATCCGTAGGTATGTGATGGCTTGCTTGGTATGATGGATTACGGAGATGCATTAAGCCCCCTTTTGCCAGAGCATGGTTCATTTGCATATTACTCTTTAAGTACGTTTCGTGAAAAGCATACGCAGTTGACACTTTAAATATGTCTCAAACATTGGGATCTGTCTTTAAAAGACTAGAAAACGTAGTATGAAAAGAAGAAAATGTTGGTTATTTCTCAAGATTTTTCTCCTTTTTCCACAATGTTTTTCAAAAGCACGCATCCTTAAGGATGTGTAAACACGGGATTTTTTTTTTTGTTAACGGTTTTGATTTTTTTGACGATGGTTATATGGTAAAGCAACTAGATGCTTGGCAAGCGTAACGAGTGACGTTTTGGTAAAATAAACTCCAGGAAAACATGGATAAGTGCACTTGCCGCCGAGATATCACTGAGATGTTGTTGAAAATTGCGTTAAATACCAAACAAACAACCTTTTCAAAATGCCAAGCCTGGTGGCTCACTCAATAACGTAAATTGTTGATAAACAAGGGGTCGCTCGTTCGATCCAGAGTCCGGCAAAATTCTTGACGAAAATTGATATAAGCCATTGCGGTATGATTCATTACCCAATCCTTTTCATCATTGTCTCGATGATTTTAGTGTAAAAGCAGCCAGTGGCTTTAACAGAATATATTTACGAAGTACTTGTGGAAGGAAACGCCAGGAAAGCATGAGTATGTGCACTGGCCGCCGTGACATAAATGAGACATTGTTGAAAGATGCATGAAAGTAAACAGCCAGCTGCAGCATTATTTATTATCATATTTTAAATATTAATGACATTGGATGCGCGGACAATATTGGGGTGTAATATTTATCTCGAGATTTCATCGAAAATCAATGTTGAAATACAATCAGTGCTGGCTTGAACTTTTGTATAGGAATATTTAGATTGGCATATAATAGATTCATATTTTAGATAACACACTATTGTATGAGAATCAATTTTTAACCCCTTACAACACAAACCCGAGTATTAACGACCTTGGTGAAGAAGGCTTTGGAAAACATTGTGGGAAAAGGAGAAAATGCTGATGACCAGCATTTCCTCCTTTTTCCACAATGTTTTCTACTCTTCTACAGGCAAAGTGCAGTCTTTTTAGCCATGTTTAATTTGTCGTCTGCAAGTGCTTTCAATTTGGACCGATCTAAATTTGTGTCTTCTAGTAAAGCGTTAACCCTTCCAGTTCTGAATTCGGCTTGAATTGCTTTTTGCGGATAGTATAGACCCAAGATCAGACTGCACAGAACGTGTAGTCTGATCTTGAATCTATACTTTCCGCTACTTTGACAGATATCTTGACAAAAACAAGTAGAACAGCACTTCCTCGAAAGTTAAATATTTGCATCTATTGTGGTGACTGAGGTTGTTTGTTTCTTTTATATGTTAAAATTTCAAGCCAAAATTTAATGTAATATTCCTACGTCTCCAGTTTGAACAGAAAAATACTGATATGAGCATTTTCTCCTATTCCCACGTTTTTTCCACATAACAACACATAGTTCTATAGGCTCACTATGTCTTAAATCCCGTTTATTAAAAGGACTCAATGCGGGCCCTAAATATCTGATTGGGTAAAGGGATTACAAATGCATAGAGGGTTTTTTTTTAGTTACGTGACTAAACACGCTGTACGAGAAGATTTAAAATCGATGTTGCGTTATGTACAAACATTTATTTTTAATCATTAAAACATTTTGTACTCGAAATGATGTGAGCGAAATTTGATAAAAAAAAAAAACCCGGACATTTGTAAACAAGTTTTAATTTTTTTTGCAAGGAGTGGAGTATTTATGTGAAATTTGTTATCGACGTGTATTGACATCGAGTGATTAGTGAGGGGAAAACTTTCTATGTGAGTGTAGTAGACCGAAGTTTGTGAAATGTGGAGGACTAAAGATCGCCGGATAAAGTTAAATTGGTTTTAAAATCGGTTAGATATAGACTTGGTGATACAATAAAACGGGCGAAACTCGACACGTGGTAAAAACTCTTTGTTTGTTTGTATTAGAGTTATACGCCGTTTGAACAGCTTAGGTCATTTCACGGCGGTCAGTACACCTACGCATGTGTTTCCTGGCTTTCTCACACCAATACTGACACAGCTTTCCTTCCAAGCCACTGACTGCTTTTCTCACATGCAACAGGGGTGACAGGCGAATAATCGCCGGAAAGAAAGTTTGCCCCAACCAGGTATCGAACCTGAAACCTCCAGGTCACGAGTCAGATACGCTAACCACTGAGCTACCCGGTCGGGGCGAAAATTCTTTACTGCACGACAAAATTTTAAACTTGTCCGATTCAAAAGTATTTGGAGATGACATATTAAATGTGGCAAATGATAGGGCTTGGTGGCAAAAGGACAGAAAACAATGTGGGAAAAGGTGAAAATGCTGGTTAGCAGCATTTTCTCTTTCTTCCACACAAATTTTTCAAAAGTTTTCTTTCTCAAGGTTGCTAAAACTTGGGGCCGTTTTTAACTTAAATTTTAGACTTGTTCGATTCGAAAGCATTTGGAGATGGCATATTAGATATGATTTATTAAAGAATTGAATTTTTTGGCAAAAGGGCAGAAAACATTGGGGGGGGGGGGGGGGGGGGGGAAAGGGGGGAAATGCTGGTTAACGGAATTATCTCTTTTTTCTTTACAATGTTTTCAAAAGCTTTCTTTGTCAGGGTCGTTAAAAGTGGGGATCGTTTTTGCGAATGGCAAAATTTGATCCTCCTATTTATTAAAATCACGTAAAGCCGTGAAATTATTTGTGGTTCAAATGATGGAGTTTGCCTTTATAAGGGTATTAAATATTGTGAAAAAGGAAAAAATGCTAGTAACCAGTATTTTCTCCTTTTTGCTACTAGGACTTCAAAAAGTTTTCGTTGGAAAGGGTCGTTAAAACTCAGAAATGTTTGCTACAGGGTCAAAGCAGCTGTTTTTCAAAGCGTCTTTGTTTGAAGTCCGTTGTTGCAAAACGAGTGTAACTAAATGATACTCGATAGTTTCACGCTAGACAACTTTTTTATTCAGTTGTAATGTGGAAAATTTAAAACTGGAAAATGGGGACTTTATTGCCTCGCTATGTTGTGAAGAGATAATTCAGTATGAACCATTCTCTTTGAAAAGGGGGTTTGGTTTAATGAATCTGCAAAAAAGTTTCGACTCATGTCAGCCTGCGCAGACCGCGCAGGCTGACATGGGTCAAAACTTTTTGCTATTTGTGGTATTTGTAGATTTTCTGCATGTCAGTGGACTACTCTACCTCGTGATTTAGTTGGTTGTTAGATAAAATTTATTTTTGGGATCCCTAATTATATGAGCCGCGCTCTGTGAAAAGGGGGCTTAATGCATCTGCGAAAAGTTTCGATCCAGGTCAGCCTGCGCAGTCCGCGCAGGCTGACCTGGGCCGAAACTTTTCGCTATTGGTCGATTTTCTGCATGTCAAAGGATCAGTCTACCTCATGATTGAGTCGGTTGTTTAAAAAAAGTGGCTATTATGGATCCATAAGTATGTGATGGCTTTCTTGGTATGATGGATTACGGAGATACATTAAGCCCCCTTTTGCCAGAGCACGGCTCATATATATGAGGCATTGCTTGGTATAATGGATCACGGAGATGCATTTTACTCCTTTTTCTCCCCCAGGAGCAATTTTATAGATAAATGGAAAAGAGTAATCCAATCTCGAGTATAAAAGGTCTTTAAAAGAGAACTGAACGTCTATGTGTAACCGTTAAAATGGATTTCAAACGAGGCACGAAGTAGGCAGGACTAACCACGAGTATTAACATACGACGAGATTTTAAACTTGTCCAAGTTCAAAGCATTTACAGACGACAAATTAAATGTGGCTAGAAAGATAAAATTTCTTTTTGATAGTGTAGAAAACATTGAGAGAAAAGGAGAAACTGCAGGTAACAGGCAACATTTTAGACATGTCATTATTGAAAGCATTTGCAGACGACAAATTAAAATGTTGCTCATAAGATCAATTTGTCTTTGATATTGTAGATCTAGCTACTATTGTGAGAAAAGAAAGCAAATCTGGCATCCAGCATTTTCTTCTGTTTTAGAATGTTTTCAAAAGCCAATTTACTCTCGTTCATTAAAACACAAGGTTGTTTGGTATGGAGTTAAAGGGGAAAGATTCAAATATTTTGTGTTTAAATTGAATTTCCCATTTATAAGCATCTGCGGCTATATTCAACGACCATTCCAAGCTGCATTCATGGTTTAATTCTTGATAAAAACAGTAACCCAATTTCAGCCAATAAGAAATTCCGTTACATTTAACTTCAGAAAATTCTTGAAAATTACACAAAGAATGTTCTTAACAATGTGTCCTGATCTGTGTAAAGCACTATTAAAACAATGTTAAGTCTATCACCAAAAAATCTCGACCTTTAACTTCACTGAGACGAAAAGGCTTTGGAAAAAAACAACATCGAGGGAAAAGGAAAAATGCTGGCGACCAGTATTTTCTCCTTTTCCCACATTGTATTTTTATACTGTTTAAAAGACAAATTCTGACATTTTGAACACCATTAAATTAGTCATCTGGATCCGTATTCACCAACCATTCTTAAGAACGTTTTAAGTCTAATTATCCAGAATTTTCTGAATTTGAAAGTAACAAAACGTCTGATTGGCAAATTCGTTTGGTTTAGCCAATCAGAATTTGTGTTATTTTCGAATTTAGAAAATGTTGGAGAATAAGACAAAGAACGGTCTTAATAAAGGTTGGTTAGTTAACACGGATCCAGAATAAGGTTTCAAATTTGACAAAGCATATAACACTAGTTTCTTTTTCTTTTTTCAGAAAACTGGACAGCGGTTTTTGTCATGTGGACCTAATACAAACTTTGATTTTGCTATTTAAATTTTGGACAAAGAGATTTAAACGTCTGCCTTTAATTTACCTGAAACGGTCTCTCTAAATATGTATTGGCATCAGAGGTGAGAAAAGATAGAGAATGTAACCTTAGTAACGAACTTGGAAATAATAAAATATCAGGAATTAAACAAAACAATGCCATTGTTGCTACAATAAGGAAACAGGATAGTAAATGAACTTTAAGTGACGGAATATAGAAAAGAGAAATATACAAAGAAACACGTTTTGGGCTACATTTAAAGAGACAAAATGAAGAAAGACAGCAGATTTTCACAAGCCGATGACGTCACAACTAGCATCACATTCATTGTGGAAAAGTAAATGAACTTTAAGTGACGGAATATAGAAAAGAGAAATATACAAAGAAACACGTTTTTGGCTACATTTAAAGAGACAAAATGAAGAAAGACAGCAGATTTTCACAAGCCGATGACGTCACAACTAGCATCACATTCATTGTGGAAAATCGAGAACTTCACGCCTCCAAAGAAGTCTTGGCCTTGTGTTCGCCGGTGTTTAGAAAAATGTTCGAGCTGGACTTTCGAGAGAGATCGGCGACCTCTATCCCGCTGCCTGATAAGTGTTACAAGGACTTCGTGGAATTTTTACTCTGTATGTATCCTGATACACTGAAGCCATTAACAGGTGAGTAACTTAGCATCCAGTAGCCCCTGCTAAGCGCGACTCATAGACCCTTTTGTGGACAGCGTAGATCAAGATCAGACTGCACAGATCGTGCAGTCTGATCTGTGATATTCACTGTCCGATAAGGACATATTTCTACCCTCCCCCCCCCCCCCAAAAAAAGAAAAAAACTATGAAATTGCAAAATCTTTGTTTTTTTCTATTGGATAGAAAGTTTCAGTTCATTTGTTAAGCACCTTCAAGGTTAATTATTTACCGAACGACAATAGTTCAGACTTAGGCAGCTAAGCGCGACTCAAAGACCTTTTGCGGGCAGTGCAGATCAATATCAGACTGCATAGAACAAACAGTCTGATCCTAGATCTACATTGACCGATAGGCACTTCCCCCCCCCCAAAAAAAAAAATAAATAAGAAATAAAAAAATAAAATAATAATTGAAAAAAAAAAAAAAAACTGTGAAATTGCAGAAACTGGGTTTTTACTATCGGCTTGAAAGTTTCGTTTATTAAGTAGGTTAAGGGTTAATTATTTACCAACCGACAATAGTTCAGACTTATACAATTTAAAAGCATTTGCAGACGACAGATTGAATGGGCTGAAATGATTGGATTTTTCTTAACAGGTTTAGAAAGCATTGTGAAAAGGCTTTACAAGGTTGAAAAAACATTGTTTTGAAAAAGGAGAAACTCTCTCTCTCTCTCTCTCTCTTCTCTCCTCCTCCTCTCTCTCTCTCGGGGGGGGGGCTTTCCATTTGGAGAGCTCACTGCTTTTATTTATCTGCTACACGTCGTTAAAATCATGCATTATATATTAGCATTCTATATTTCCTGTGTATGGGCTTTCGATTTATAAATATGGGTAGCAGCGATCGTTTGGGTTCATTAATAACTGCAAAAATGATAATTACAACTTTGCAGTCTGGTCTATCATAATTTCATAGTGCAAATTGAATTTTAAAAATTGACCAATTGAGAAAAACTCATTTTCACAGCCGTGATTTTTAAATGAAACTATTCTTAAAAGCTGTGTAAATATGAGTAGAAAGAAGATGTCTCTATCACTTTAGATAGAATTGAAACATTTCCTACCGCGTATCTGTGTTCATATTGAATAGCCCGTGGGGCCTTGATTGTAATACGCTTCCTACAGCATACATGTTCTTAACGGTTTTTTATTTTTAATTCTCAAAAGGAAAAGAACATTCATTCATTCATTCATTAGTTCTTTCGTTTGTTTGTTCCTTAGTTAGTTCGTTCGTTGGTTCGTCCATCCGTCCGGTCCTTACAGCTTCCTTCCTTCCTTCCTTCCTTCCTTCCTTTGGTTGGTCCGTCAGTCAGACAGTCAGTCAGTCAGTCAGTCCGCCACATGAACATCCAATCAAAAGCATCTTTAGTAAGGTCTGAATTTGATCATAATAACACTTACAGCGCCGAAGAAACCCAACAGACATTTAAAATCAAGGCACTGGACCGAAATAAATGCAAGGCGAAGGTTGATTTTGTCTAGAAAATCTCGTCAAAGCGGGCATTGTAGATAAAACATCAGACTGCACTTTTTGTGCAGTCTGAACTTGATCTACACTGGCCGCAAAACCAACTTTAACTGAGATAATTGAGGCTTCTTTGTTGGTGAATGAGAAACTGAATCTGTCGCAAAAAAACTGATAGTAACAAGGAGTAATGTGAAGACGAAACTTCGACAAAAATATTTGAAAATGTCCGGTAGAAGGGGGAAAAGACCTAGAGATAGAGGCAGAGAAAGACAGAAAGAGAGAGAGAGAGAGAGGGGGGGGAAGACAGAGACAGATAGAGAGGGAAGGAGACAGACTGACAGACAGACAGACAGAGACAAACGAACGAACAGACGGAGAGGGGCAGAGGGGGCAATCACAGAAAAACAGACATAAAAGAAAAGAAGTGAAAGAGATAGAAAGGGGAGAAAGAGAGAAGAGAGAAGGGAGAGGGGAGGAGGATAGAGTGAGAGGGGACAGAGATTGGAAGATGGATGATAGAGTGATAGAGTGAAAAAAAGATACAGATATAAAGAGAGACAGGATAAAGGAGAAAGGAAGAAGAGAGTTGAGAGTGAGTTTGTTACTTTGGTTGATGTTTAACGCCATTTTAACATTATTCCAGCAACATGTATATTGCGGCAGCTAGTGTACCTATCCATGCTTTCCTGGAGTTTGTTTTACGAGTATTTGCTTTCCCAGCTTCGAAGCAATGATCAGCGGTGAGACAGGGATGAATCCTGTCGCAATGACTATCCAGTCCTCAGAAAGAAATTGGCCGAGCTGGGTAAGAACTAGCGAGCCCCTGGATTCAAGTCTTGTATGCTACCAACCTCGCCACCGTGCTAGGCTTGAGAACGAGAGAGAAGAAGAAGACGAAGAAGAAAAGAGAGAGAGAGAGAGAGAGAGAGAGAGAGGAGCGAGAGCAAAAGCGAGATAGAGAAAGACAAATATATTTACATACAGACAGACAGACAGACAGACAGACAGACAGACAGTCAGTCAGACAGACAGACAGACAGACAGACAGACAGACAGACGATTAAAACAACAATCAATGAAAAACAAACAAACACCTGGGTTTGATAACAGAAACCTGACGTAAATTAACTCCAATTTGTCATGTCGAGAAGTAATTCAAACCGTCATTTCACAGTCCCGAGTTATAACGATCCTGAAGAGAAAGGCTTTTGAAAACATTGCAGGAAAAGGAGAAAATGCTGGTAACCAGCATTTTCTCCTTTTCCTACAATGTTTTCTACCCTTTTTAAAGAAAAATATAAACGTTTAAGCCACCTTTAGTTAGTCGACGGCAAATTGCTTTTAATTTGGACAAGTCAAAAATTTTGACGTCTGATAAAGAGTAAAACCGAACTAAATATTTATCATTCTTGAAGACATACCCTTTGCCCGAATAAGAATCAGGTGATTACCAGCATTTTCTCCTTTTCCCACGATGTTTTCTACCCTTTCATAGGCGAATTCCATCGTTTAAGCCCCGTTGATAGTGTCGGTCTGCATCTGCTTTTAGTTACAAGGGTCTACCATATTGTCATGTGGTAAACTTTCAACCCCCGTCACTTTCTAGGGGAGCACTCAGAACGAAATCACCAGAAAATCCCTCTCTCCTCTCCCCCTTTCTTCTTTCCCTCTCTCTCTTCTCCCCTCCCCTCCCCTCCCCTCTCTCTCGCTCACTCTCTCCCCCTCTCTCTCTCTCTCTCCCTCCCTTCCCCTCTCTCTTTGTCCCATCCCTCTCTTTTCTCTCCCCCTCTCTCTCCCTCTCTCGGCCGATTGACGCTGGTTCCCAACATCGATTACGGATTACCCGAGTCTTAGCCCAGTCCGTACGATTTTGGCGATGAAAGGCGATGTTACACGAAACGCATTAGGTTGCCCTGTCCTTAATAGATGGGACACTTTATTGTTTTATTGTGTACATGTACATTACAGTTGTATAAATGATAAATGAGCCCTGCTCTGGCCATAGGGATCTTAATGCATATCCGCGATGCATGATACCAAAGCAAGCAATCACATACGTATGCATCCATAATAGCCACATTTTTAAACAATCAACTAAATCATGAGGTAGACTTTGCCTTCGCCATACAGAAAATTGACCAGTAGCGGAAAGTTTCGGCCCAGGTCAGCCTGCGCGGACTGCGCAGGCTGAACTGGGCCGATACTTTTCGCAGATGCATTAAGCCCCCTATTCACAGAGTATGCCTCAAATATATTTATGCATTTTGGTCTATCTTTATTCTGTATTGCAAACAGAATTTTAATATTCAATGAATTTAGAAAATCTTTTCCTCGCTGTCAGGATATTTTAGTGAAGTAATTCTTAAAGATGGTTTAAATTTGAAACGAAAGAACTTTGTTTCTTAAAAAACTATAAATAGAATTCAAACAGTTCGCACCCGTATCTGCGTTAATGTTGATCATAGCCCTGGGGTTTCCATAACGTTTTTATAGTAATTTTTATTTACGCTACATTAAACAAATGTATTCTTAACATATTTTTATTTTCAGTTCTCATTCCTTAGAAAAGAAAATCGAACGAAAGACTCATTCACTCGATCGTTTCTTGTTCGTTGGTTCGTTTTTTCGTCCATCTATCCGTCTGTCCATCGATCCATAAATCTATCCATCGATTCATTCATTCATTCATTGATTCATTCAAAATTGCATTGATCGTAATAGTTGAGGCACACATTAAGAGCAACACAAGCAAACCAGATCGCAAATCATTGTCTTTCTTTCTTTCTTTCTTTCTTTCTTTCTTTCTTTCTTTCTTTCTTTCTTCGTTTTTCCTCCTTCCTTCCTTCCTTCCTTCTGTCCTTCCTTCCTTCCTTACATCCCTCCCTCCCTGCCTCCTTCCCTATTTTCTTTCTTTCTTTCTTTCTTTTAGTCATTCCGTCTTTCCTTCCATTTTTCCTCTTTCTCTCTCTTCTGTGATTGCTTCTCTCACTTTCCTTAGGTCTTTCCTTTTCTATATTTCTTTCTCTGCCTCTGTGTATGTTGGTGTGTGTGTGTCTGTGTGACTGTCGTTATTAGTGTCCGTCCGTCCGTCCGTCTGTATGTATGTATATAATTATATCTCTCTTTCTCTCTCTCTCTCTCTCTATTCTTTGTCTCTCTTTCTCTGTCTCTATGTCTTTCATTCTGTCTCTCTCTCTGTTTCTCTCTCTCTGTCTCTCTCTGTTTCTCCTTCTCTGTCTATCTGTCTCTTTTTCTTTCTCTCTGTCTCTCTCTGTCCCTCTGTGTCTCTCTGTCGGTCTCTCTAGGTCTTTTCCTCCTTCTACCGGACATTATGAATATATATTTGTCAAAGTCTCGTCTTCACATTACTCGTTGTTACTATCAGTTTTTTTTTTTGCGACATGTTGCGTTATTGAAAAACGACTTTTCTCGTCTTACTTGGGATTTCTTTACAGAGTCAGATTATCAAAAACAAATTTAACGCATTCAGTTTCTCATTCACCTACAAGGAGTGCCTGAATTATTTCTTTAAGCGCCTTTAATAACTTTAAAGTTGGTTTTGCGGCCAATGTAGATCAAGTTCAGACTGCACAAAAAGTGTAATCTGATCTTTGATCTATATTGCCCGCTTTGATGAGATTTTCTAGACAAAATCAACCTACAACTTGCATTCATTTCGGTCCAGTGCCTAGATTTCAAATGTCTGTTGGGTTTATTCCGTGCTCTAAGTGTTATTATGATCAAATTCAGACCTGACTGAAGACGCTTTTGATTGGACGTTCATTATGTGACTGACTGACTGACTGACGGACGGACGGACCAAAGGAAGGGAGGGAGGGAGGAGGGGGGGGGGGAGTGAGGGAGTTATGATGGGAGCGTGGGAAGGAAGGAAGGAACGAATGAATGAGTCTTTCATGCGGTTCTTTCTTACGTGAATTAAAAAAGAAAACTGTTAAGAATATATTTGTTAAATGTAACGGATTACAATGAGGGCGTTATTAGCACCCCTGGGCTATTCAATATGAGCACGGATACGGGATGCGAAAGTTTGAATTCTATCTTTAGTAATAGAGACACGTTCTTTCTTACTCATATTTACACAGTTTTTTAAGAATTATTTCATTTAAAAATCACGGCTGTGAAATAAGTTTTTCTCAATTGATCAATTTTTAAAATTCACTTTGCACCATGAAGTTATGATAGAACATACTGCAAAGTTATCGTATTTATCATTTATACAATCGTAATATACCCAAACGATCGCTGCTACCCATATTTATAAATGGAAAGCCCATACACAGGAATATAGAAAGCTAATATATAATATAATGCATGATTTTAACGACGTGTAGTAAAAAATAAAAGCAGTGAGCTTTCCAAAAAGGAAGTACTTCTGTCTCAAAATTTGCCGAGTTCTCCCCCCCCCCCCCCCCCCCCCCAACGGAGAGAGAAGAGGAGAGGAGAAAGAGAGAGAGGCCCTTCCCCACGAAAAAAAACAGAGGGAGGGGAGTTGAAAGTTTACCACATGACAATATGGTAGACTCCTCGTAACTATACCAGTAGCAGACCGACACTATCAACGGAGCTCAAAAGATGGGATTTGCCTGTGAACGTATAGAAAACATTGTGGGAAAAGGAGAAAAATACTGGTCATCAGCATTTTCTCTATTTCACACAATGTTTTTCAATGCCTCTTTCCTCCGGTGTCCTGGATTTCACCAGCTCTAGGCTTGGGCTCTGATGTGTCTTGTTCAAGGACATTCCCACGAAAAACCCATTCTGGGTCGTTGGAGAAAGGGGTTTGGTGGGTAAAGGATTATACAGTTGGTGCAGCTAGCAAGTGAGAATTGGTTGGATTGTGTTTTACGCCACTGTAAATAACACTTAACCACACAATCCGGAGTTTTAACGACCCCGAAGAAAAAGCTTTGGAAACATCGTGGGAAAAGGAGAAAATGCTGGTAATAAGCATTTTCTCCTTTGCCCACAAAGGTTTCTACCCGTTCCTATACAAATGAAAACATTGCTGGAAAAGTAAATGTTGGTAATCAGCATTTTCTCATTTTCCCACCGTATTTTCTCCATCTTTACCAGACAGATTTCATCGTTTGGGTCATAATTGATTTATCGTCTTCCTTCAATTTTGACAAGTCTAAAATATTGTTGTCTAAACAATAATTTGCTCAAATCACGGCGACGGCCTCGGGCTCATCTATTTCTGTGCATCCCGGGTTTTTGCCAGTTTGTATCGAACCCAGAACCTCTTGAATATTTGTAATCTAATACCTACGTAGCTCAGTAGTAAAGCGTGTGACTGGAAATCTACAGGCACTGGGTCGAGCTTCGCTGGAAGCACTGGGGTTTTCATTTGATTGTCTATGGGCAAGACATCTCAGAGCCCTAGCCTAGTACTGATGAAACCAAGAGAATACATGAATAAGCGAGCTGACGCCATGATAAGACTGAAATAAGGTTGAAACTGGAGAAAAAGTGCATACATTGATTGATGATTGATTGATCGGTTGGTTGGTTGGTTGATCGACTGATTGATTGATTGATCAACCCCGTTTTCGACATTATGTCAGTTATATCGCGGCGGCAAGTGCATCTATCCATGCTTTTCATTGAGTTTCTTTTTACCAATTCGCACTATATTCTTCCTAAGGCACTGGCTGCTTTCCATCATAAACATCATCGAAACAATGATCAGCGTTGAGAGAAGAATAAATTTTGTCGTATTAACTGTCATCAATCCTCGGAAAGAATTTGGCCGAGCTAGGGATTCGAACCAACGCGCTCTTGTTCTCAAGTCATGTACGCTACAGAATGCATTACAGGGGCTCGACTCCAATCACTCACTCACTCACTCACTCGATCAATCTACCAATCGATCGATCAATTAATCAATCAATAGATCGATCAACCAACTTACATACACGATCACCTGATTCTTATTGGGACAAAGGGTATATCTTAAAGAATGATAAATAGTCTTTATCAGACGTCAACATTTTTAACTTGTCCAAATTGGAAGCATTTGCAGACGACAAATTAAGTGTAGCCTAAATGATGAGATTTTTCTTTATAAGGGTAGAAAACATTGTGGGAAAAGGAGAAAATGCTGGTTACCAGCATTTTCTCCCTTTCCAATATTGTTTTCAAAAGCCTTCATCTAAATCGTTAAAACTCGGGACTGTGAAGCAAAGGGTTCAATTACTTATCGACATGACAAATTGAAGTTACTTTACTCTCAAGTTGCCGTTAGCGAGCACAGGTGTTTGTTTTTTATTGATTGATTGTTTGTTTGTATAATTTGTTTGTTTATTTAAAGCCTTTTTTTCTTGACAGTCTGTTTGACGCCATTTTCAACATTCAGTTATATCGTGGCAGCCAATGCACCTATCCATTCTTTCCAAAAGTTTCTCTAGCCAGGAATGTGCACAATATTGTTCCCAAGCCACTGGTGTAAACGTATTTATTTCACATCGATTGTGAAACAAGTTCTCACAACTTATACTAAACTCTCTCGATTCTGTTTCCTGGGAACTACACCAGTACTCGCGCCGAATGTGTGGACCAATGAACAATCCCAAAGTTGATACCCGCTCCCGGGTATCGAACTCAGGACCTTATGGTTACCAGGCCGACGCTCTACCTCACAATCACGGGCACCACTGCTGCTTTCCAACATAACCATAGTTGAAACAATGATCAGTGGTGAGAGAGGAATGAATCCTGTCGCAATGACTATCATCAATCCTCGGACAGAAATTGGCCGAGCTGGGGACTCGAACCAGCACCAGCTGTTTTTAGTAACGGCGAAGATTAAGATCATACAGCACAGAACGTGGATTGAATTTGGATCTATATTGTCCGAAACCGACAGATCTTTTTCCAAAATCAAAAAAAAAAAAAACTTTGAAATTGTACGGTCTCTTTATTTGTCTTCACTGTTGGCTAGAAACGTGTATTTACTTTTTAATCTCTTTCCAACACAACAAAATTTTAGACTCATCCAAAGGGAAAGCAATTTCAGACGACAAAATTAACGTACCTCAAAAGTTTATTTCTGTCTCTGAAGTGGTAGAAAACATTGCAGGAAAAGGAAAAAATGCTGGTTACCAGCATGTTCTCCTTTTCCCGCAATGTTTTCGAAAGTCTCTTTTCCCAGGGTTATTAAAACTCGGGATTATGTGGTAAAAGGTTAAAATACCTAACCTGGTGGACCAGTCGCGTACGTACAGGACTCGAAACGAGGGAGTCACTGGTTCGAATCCTTAGCGCGGCCAATTTCTGTCTGAAAACGTAATAGTTGTTGTGTCAGGTTTCAGCCTTCTCTAACCGCAGTAGATAAAAACGGAGAGACCTAGCCCAAGCCCTCATCCTCCTCTTAACCCCGTCCTATTTCTTAACCCCGTCCTATTTCTTAACCCCTAAAAATCACAAAACCTTAAAATCACTTTTTCCCTGACGTCTCATATTTTTTTAGTCTATATACCTATATGTGCAAAATCCAATCTAGGTCTTTATCTTAGTATGCCCCCATGCTAACGTATCGATATTATTTTCAAGGATATGACGTTTATCATCATCTCCGCTTAATGCGATTTTATTAACCTCTTCAGTATACAACTCATGCTTATGACTCCTAATAACTACCATTTTCCTTAATTGCGTCTTCTTTTCAAACAAACACTCTTTATAGTGATCATGTTTAATAAATGCTTCTACTACACCTTTTTTAATTCCCTTACATTTCTTACTCTCCTCTTCATCATCACACATTTTATAAGAGTATAGTTTAGACCTGAGACCCACAAACTCCTCAATAATCTTACCACATGTCTCATCTTTAAACATGCCTACAACTTTCTTGTTTAATCCTGTGGGAATACCAGAAGGATGATCAGACGGATAATCACTCGTATCAAACCAATCTTTAACATCATGGTTAATATCTTTATAAAAATCTTCCGTTTCTATTTCATACATTAAGCTATCTGTATCAGTGAAAAGGAGTTTAACTTTTTCGTTATATTTATCTTTAATATAATTATAATGGAAGTTATACATCAATGTCTTACTTAAATCTAAAATACACATCCCTACGTAAATAGGTTTATTAAAATATAAACGTTGTTTTTTCATTTGAATTATACATAAATTTTCATCGAGGATAGATATATCGTAATAATTTGGTTTAGCGGCTAATTTTTCCGCCTTTTCCCTGGTACTAACTAATTTTATATCTACTCTATTTCTAATATTTTCCATAGTCTTACCAAATACGGAATTATTCATAAGTTTAAAGAAATCCTTTTCAAACTTGGTTTCAGCTTTTGCTCTTAGCGTAGTATTTTTATCAATATAAGGTTTTAACCATTCACTCTCATCAAAAGTTAACCCTCTATGAATCTTTTTAAGCTTTAGACCTAAACTTAAATATAACTTTAAATTTTCTCGATGTAGTATATATTTATTTTTATCGTATAAATTGGGTATAAGTTTCTCGACCTTACCAACCTTTAATCTTTCAGGGGCTAATGGGAAATCGTTATGCCAGTCGTGTAATTCCTTAGGATATTCTAAATCAACCTCTAATATACATGGTTGATCCCTCCAATTTTCTAAATCATCCATCCATTTAAAATTACCAGTAGGAAGATTTTGAGACATTGCCCAACCATAGAGATTATTTGCATCCAAATAAGTAATAAATTTAGATGGTTCACTCAGGTTATATTTCTCACCCATATATTTATTATTCGCTTTCGCATATCGTTTAAAAATGGTTGAGATACCTCCTCTTATTCCGTTTTCGATAAATAAAATCATATCAGGGTCTGATAATAATTCTAATTTTACCTTAGTAGTTTTTAACATCGCCTCCCAAGCTAATCCTGGCGCTGTATAAAACCAAGATGGATCCAATCCGTAATTATCGAAGCAAACATTCCTGAAATTTTCGAAGACATCCGCCAACAATAAAACGTCAGTCTTATTATATAAATCATGATAATCTTTAAAAGTTTTCATGTCGAATGTTTTCCAAACATTTTTAGCGTGTTGATAATCCTCCTTACTAATTCCACTGCATTTAAGCTTCGAGTAAAATTCTCTTTGCCTGGGTAACTTCCTTTCCTCTAATTTACTAAGGTTATCAAACCATTCGTATGGGAATATACCCTTTTGTGAGACCAAATCGAATTTTTCCTCCTCGAAATATTTCGCGAGATTAGTCTTTTCTTCCTTAGTTAGGTTGCTAGCTAATTTGTCTAAACTATCACTTAGAAATTTTAAACTATCGAAGAATCTAATTTCATGCGTTTTAATTTTCTTCGTCCCTTTAAAGGTGTATTCTATCGGCACATTTTTAGACACGCTTATATACGTTTCCTTGTTTGTTGGTATACAATTCATCTCACCAGGGGTATTCATTAAATCTTTTATAAATAAATGAGAATCATACTTACTAAAATTATGAAGGAATTCGGGTGTAAAAGTAGGTCTTCTATATTTTAAATTACATGTATTGTGCGCGGCTCCCCTAAGCTTTCCAGTAAAATGACAATGGTCTCTTACTTTTTTATCTTCTTCCGTAAATGTCTCTCCACATATCCAACAATTTACCGCTTTATTAAACTCTCTTTTATCACAAACTTTAAAAATCATTTCCCTCTTTGGTATCCTATCTATTTCTCTTATAACATTTTCTAAATCCTCTACGAATTTCTTAGCCGCATTTTCGCCAGAATATTGGAAAACCCTCGAAGGGTAAACATTTTCGTAAAGCGATTTAACGTAAAAACAATATCCTGAAATGTTATGCGCATTAATTACCTTCGTAGTGCTACCTTTATTTTCATATTTCTTTTCTAACGTAGACTCCATATCCGCATAAATTGTAAAAGGATGTCTCTGCTGTTTATAAAAATTCTGAAAAGATATTGTGGCACCCTTTTTAGGCAACTCTATTCTACAAGCATCTTTTTTGTCGCAATACTCTAAATGTTTCTTTAAACTTTCTTCTTTTTGGTAATGACATAAACATCTTCCACAAATATAAGTTTTACCGTTATGATTAGATATTTGTTTAGATAACAATTTACTCATGTCTTTAATTAAACAATAATGCTTTTTACCATCCTCCTCGAGAAGCAAAAGATTAATTTGGTGTTCTCTTTTATAAACTTCCTTACTTACACTAAGCGGGTAAACACCGGTGAAATTATTATATCCGTAAATTGATACCGATATTGATGGATTTTGGGTTTCAAATTTAATTCTATCCTGAAGGGAAACGGGGTAATCGATCCCCTCCATATTAATAGCGCTTAATAATGGCTTTAGTCTTTCAGTTCTTTCAGGATGTTTAAATGTTGGGTTTAAAGCTATAACAATACAATACGCAAAACACATATCATCATCCATGTTCTTCGGGTTAATAACGCTTTTTGTATTCGCTATCTTAGGGGGAGTTGGAAACCAAGAATTACCTCTTATTGGATTATATGCTACTGTGTGTAATCTTAAATCGATTACGTAAACGACTCTCCAATAATCTGTTTTCATTTCCTTCTCCGCTATAGCAATTAATATTTCATCCCCCATTTCATCGTATATTTCATCCACATCATCCCCATCTAAATTAGCGATTGGATAACCAGAATGAAAATTCATGTCTTTAAATTCTTCGGTAATAGAGTGTTTCATCATACAATTCATAATGAGTTTAACTTTTGTTTGGCGGTTATTTCTCATAACGTTGGTTACTTTATCTTTCGCTAAATCAAGGAAATCCTTGGGTGTATATTCACTTATAAGTTTTATAAGATATTCTTTCGTAAATCCTCTTAGTGCTGATGATCTTTCTATAATCTCTATTTCATCTTTATCTTTATATATCCTATCTATTTTTTCTTTTAAAGCTTCTATCCTAGGTGATATATTTCTCGGAATTTCTTTAACACTATCTAAATAATTTATCAACTCCTCAATTGAGGTTGTAGGTGGAGTTGGTGTTGGAGGTGGTGGGGTGTAAGGTGCTGGTTGTAATATCGGCGCTCCGCCATTATCGATACTATAGTCTAATATCGGTGCTTCCTGATTAATGGAGCGGTTAAGTATGCGGTTAATTAATTCGCTTCTTCTAAGCGTAGAGTATCCCCTGATTCCTATAGACTTAGCTTCTCGTTTTAAGTCTTTTACTGTGAATCCCTGGAATTGATTAGCAAGACCGGGAGGTGGAGAACTACTTAGACGATCAATTAATTCGGCTCTTCTAAGCCTAGAAAATCCTCGGATTCCTCTAAACCTTGCCAAATTTTTTAAACCGCTTACAGAATATATATTATAATTAACATCATCCATTTTTATAAAAAAAAATAAAAATCTTAAATTAAATTTAATTTTATTATGAATTCGTCATTGTCATAATAAAATTAATGAATGTTAATATTATATTTATTATTCCAAGTTCTCCCATTCCAATGCTCAATCGTTTGTGGACTTCGATCTATAAATTTACCCGCCTTATAAATTGATGGAAAGGTTTTTATTTCACCGGTTTCAACATCCCCTAAACTAACTTTCTTAGGATTTTGCTTAATAGTCTTTAATCTATCAAACTTAGGGTCTTTGCTTTTTTCTTTTTTAGGTGGCTCCTCTGGTAACAACTCATGTTCTTTCGCCAACTCAACTAACCGCTTTTTATCCCAGTATCCATAAAAATTTATGTTATTTTCTTTAAGAATTTTTTTTAAATCACTAATCTTTATCATTTTTATATATAGAAAATATTTACTTAACTTAAAACACTACGCTCATTTTATTTCCATCAGACTGGAAGTTAATTAACCTATCACTAATAATGACAGCATATGCCTCAGTGTTTGCGGGTACATTTACACCGAAACTCACTTTAATTTGAATATCGGTGACTGAGTATTTTAATCTCTCACTCTGTTTGGAAACGTCAAACAAAAACAAGGGATAAAGGGTTTTATAATCTGAGGGAGTAATGTTAGGGTTTGACACCAATTCATCCATGTAATAAAACTTAGATCTGAATAAAGCAGCGTCACCATACACTCTACTAAATTGGTTCACAGTAAAATCAAGATTATAGTCAACAGTGGGATATCTAGTAGAATTTAGCGTAACATAAATATTTTTAACGCTTTCATGATCAAATATGGCTGCATTTTGTTCTTGATTATTACTTTTATCAGTCTGAAAGCCAACAATAATAAAACGTGGCACCTCGGGAGATGATTTAACTCCGAGTCTCCAGCTAAATGATAATGCTTGAGGAACCGCGATAGAGTCGCACTGCCTCATTCTATATGCAACCGGTATTTTTTCTTTTTTCTCGATAATCTTATAAAGTTCCATCTTCTCTCCATCTGCGGGTAGCACGTGTGGCATAAACCAAGATATTTTAGTTAAATTAATTCTACCAACACCAACAGCAGCATCTCTAAAGATTGCATCATCATTATTATTTCTCGTTAATGTGAGAGTTTGCTTCATTCCGTACAATATCTTATCATAATCATCACAAAAACCGAATATATGTTTTAATGGAACTCTGAAGCTAAATCTACCAGTTGGAACGGTACCACTAACAATATAATTTCTTCTTACAGTAAAACCTAAGTTATAGGTAGCAGCAGCAGGATTAGAATCAGCAGCGACGCTGGTGTCCTTATACCAACATTGATTTAACCCTTGTGATTTAGAAAAATCATCCGGATATTTTAACAAACCGAGCATTGTAGTAGCATGACCAGGATTCAATAGGGATTCAATCTCCATACCCGAAAGTTGATACTTAATATTCTTAGAAGATACATGAGACCATTGTTTGTTAGAGAAATATCTGCATTAGCAGCATAATTACCACCAGCTGCTAAATCTAATTCGCCTATAATAAGTAAATAACTTTCGCTAGGATGAGTAAAAATATCTTGAGTCTCAATGTTAATTCTAATATCTCCTCCTGAGTTGTTGAGGTGTGTACCTGTGATTGGTTCATATTCTTGGTATTCATACTCAGCAATACTATCATCTTTTGGAATTGGTTCGGTGATTTTTAAAATTGATTCGGGGGTATTTAAAATGTTCATTTTATAATAACAATTATAATTTTAAATAAAATAAAAATTATAATTGCTCTAACCAAAGCTGGGGGAAAGACTTATTTTCATTATTAAGAAACACACCTTCAAGTTTAATTATTTTTGTGGTTTCCAGTTTAGTTTTAGGATAAACTCTATTACCATATACAATCGTTATTTCAGGTATACCACTCTTTCGTAAAAGTTCGTTCACCTTTTCCTCAATCTCTTTCATCTTGATTACTTTTTCGGGAGATAACTTCACAACAGCTTTTTTATAACCGTATTTCGTTTTATTAATTTCGAGGATTTCACAGTCGTTTAGGGATAAAGATGCACCTTCTATAGTAATACAACTAGTATTGTATTTTTTATAATCTACACGATTAAATTTTAACATTCTCTTTTTATATAATAAATATAATTTCTTAAATTAATTTTATACCGTTTTAATGCCCGCTCCGTTGTTTAATTTTTTAACTAAGTCTTGAATAGCAATGGCACTCCCATCTATTAATGTACTAATGTTTTGCGTTTTGACTCTCTCGTCAGGGATAGGAGGTGCACCATATTTTTGTAAAATTTGCTTCGATTTTGGTGTCAACGCTTTCGTAACTAATTTTTTTCCCGCTTCTACAGCCGCGCTTTTTCCAACCTCTAACGCTTTCTTTGCACCTTCCTTAGCTACACTCTTTCCTACATCAACGGCAGAAGACGCAATTTGTTTAGCCGCACTACTAGTAAAAAGCCTCGCTAAAAAGTTAGCAACGCTATCAAAGATTCCAGTACCACCGTATGAATACCTTCTTTTAAATCCATGTTTTTTAAAGATGAGCATTTTTTATATTATAGACATCAAATTTTTATAAGAGTTCGAGTTTAAAACACCTTGTCTTTTTAATTCGTCACAAATGCCTACTAATTCGTTTATTAAACCTGTGTTACCTGCTTCTTTACTTGCCATCAACAGGTCTAGTCTTTCTATTAATGCGTTAGGGTCAGATGGGATAACAATGATACCCTCTCCTTCATACTTTTTTCTATTATACCAAATAGGTTTGTGTATTCTATTCCATTTATCACTTTTATTAGCACTAGGTCGTTTTTTGGTTGAATCGTAATCCTGATGAAGAGCATTCGTTTTTACCATGATCCTCGCGTAATTATCATAATCCGTAGCATTAAAAATATTGTCATCCGGGTTTTTAGACATGATTAACTCCCATAGACCAGGGGTGCCTTCATATGCATCTTTACCAATTATAATATCATTTTCATCAAACATTATCATTTTGTCACCGATTTTTAATTTATCACTACTTTCATCATACCTTACTCCATATTTTGTATCTGTTATTTTCGGGTCACCAAGTCTCATTAAATAACTCTTCGCTATTTCTCCGAGATCTTTTCCTTGTTTTTCTAATGTTCCTTCAATAGCCTTTATAGATGAGTCCGGAAAAGTAATAGCCTGTGGTAAGCTTTCGATACCTTCTTTAATTGGCCTAAGTTCCTCAGTAATCTCCTTTGCCGCAGCTTTTTGCGTTTCCGTTATAGGTTTAAAAAACTTTGACAGATCAGTTTGAAGTTGTTGTTCACCCGTTTTCTCCGCTATTAGGTTATCCCGAATATTCTTTCTCGTTTCGAGATACTCTTTTACAATTAAGTCCCTTTTTGCAGGATCAGCGATTTTTAGAAAAGACATTTTTTTAATTATTAAAATAGTTTTTTAACATAGTTTTTAACGTAGTTTTTAACATAGTTTTTAACGTAGTTTTTATATTGTTCTTATAATGGTAGTGGGTGCCCTACATACTGGGCATTTATCAAAATGAGGATGTAAACAATCTTTACATATACATAAATGACCACAATCGCAAAATAAAGTATTAGCTTCGTGTTTTAAACATATAACACATAAAGATTCTTTAAAAGTCTTAGTATCGTTTGTCGGTTTATTATCGAGTTCTTTAATAATTCCAAAGTCTTCTATTTCTACTCTAGACCATTTATCTTCTCTTTCTCGACGTATCTCTATATATGGTATAAACCAAACATAGTCGTCGCTATCATAATTAATATTCATTACATCGCTGTTCGTTATGACAATGTTTTTAATTAACGCTTCTAGTTCTAAAGCAACGTGTAAGTCGAAGTTATGTAATACGGAAAAAGGTTCTTCAGAAATAAGGTTAAAAACAGGTATACAGTATTGCCCGTTTATAACAACACCTATAACTAAAGAAAAATCTTCGTTATATAGCGATAAACATTCCGAAAACGCTCGATACGTAAAAGATTTTATCTCTTTAAGAGCGTAAACATGGTTAGTATCTACTAGATCAGGGAAATATATCGTATTATTCTCTATTTTTATATAAGGAATTTTAATCATGTCTCTTTTTAATTGGGCAGTAAAACTTTTAATATATAAGAGCATTATATATTCTCTTATATATTACATGTCTGAGGTATCACCAATTTCGCAAATACACTTACACCTAATTTCGGGCAAACCGAGTCTTGGTCTATTCTTTATAATTCTTCTAATAGGCAAGGGGACCTCCATGATTCTTTTCAACGAGCTTCCGAAAGGACTCACGAGCTTCTTGTCTTCCTTTTTCTATCAAAGATTCTTCGTTTTCTGAGGAAATCTTCTTTTTGATCTTGGTACGTATCTCTTCCTTCATGCTTTTATATTTATCTAATTCTTCCATGATTAGTTTGAATTCATCATCGGAGATATAATTGTCAGTCAAAGCTTTGGATATATGCGTTGAAACAGTATCTAACTTAGCATCAGCTAACATTCTAATCTTTTGATGCTTTTCTCCTTTGCTTCTACTATTTCTAACAACATACTTACCTACCAATGAAAGAAGACCGGTTCCCAAAGCTGTTGCTTCTAATGCTACTACAGCCGGAATAGCTACAACGGTAGAAAGCAAACCTATACCACCAGCACCGGCAGCCATTGTTACAGTTACCAGGACGGTATCAACGTTGTCTACTATTCTAGAGGCACGAAAATACTTTTTGGCTAGAGCTTCTCTTTCTCGAATTTCATTTTCGAGAAACTTTTGTACTTCTGATATTTTTTGTAAACGATAGGAATGACCTTGGTCATCTCCCATTGCATGCATTTCTATAGGTGGAGCGCTTGCAGTAGGTAACGAAGGATATATTTTATTAGGGTGTTTTTGATCTGAATCTGTCATTTTATTAATATAATAATTTTTTTATGCCAAATATTTTAGATAACAGAATAACTCTCCCTCAGGTATTTCGATAGGTTTTTGCGAAAAATTATAAATGTAGACTAAGATATCATCAACCTCACTATCAAGATGTGTTCCATTAAGAATGGTTAAACTATCTTTCCATTTATTACTAACAGATATCACTACAACTCCTCGTGTAGTTATATAACCAAATCCTAATGAAAGTCTCATGCCATCACGAGGAGGAATCTTGATAGTTACTTGCGAGTATATTTTCCATTTTAGAGGATCATGCTTTAATGGTGGAAATCTTACTCCTTGTAAATGGGGTTTCCAAAATATAGTTTTATGTTGAGTAGTAATATTAGGTTTTATACCGAGTTTATGTATGTCCATTTTTATTTTGGTGAAAATAATATTTATAATATAGCTCCTAAGATAGGGATATTAGCGAATGGACTATTAGGTCCGAGTAAAAGTCCTCTTCCATCATACAATTTTCCTCCTTGCTTTAGATACAACCCATCACCAACGTGAGATAATCCTTTACCTTTGTATGGTTTTAAGTATAATCCAGCCCCATCAGTTTCCACCTGGCACATACATCCTCCTTTTTTAAGGTAAAGACCCGATCCCATCGCTTTTTGCACACCTGTTTGAGCTAATCCAGAAAGAGCACCAACACCTAAAGCTGGTAAAACGGTTTTTGCTAGCATCGGCAAAGCTCTAGCAGCTAACCCAGCTAACATTCCGAGAAAACCTCCTTCTATTTTCGTGTTATGTTTAAGTTGTTTCGAAGACATTCTAATAGTTATACCCCTACCCTCCTCATAGGCTTTAGCTATTTTCTTAGCTTGCGAATCGGTAATCGCTAAAACATCATTACCACGTAAATCTTCATGACCTAAACGAATACTTGTTGCTGAGCAACCAGCTTTAACAGCATGTTGAAGCTTTTCCTTTTGCCCTTCCGATATATTTACTTTAACATTAGTGTAACTCGTCATTTTATATATAACTATTTTTTTATTTATCTCATCTCGCTTCTCTAATATGAAACCTAATCGTTAAATTTTCACCTCTAAGATTTAGTAAATTACCATCCTGATCCGTAATATTTACCTCTAGGTTATGTATTTCATCTAATGTTATTGGTAAGTATACTAAATTAACTGGTGACTCAATTATCTTATATCCAGGCGCAACATCTGGGAAAAAAGAGTAAATAGTGTTTTTTGTTGAACCATTAACATAACTTCCTGAAATAATATCTATGTTAACGAGCAAACTATTTATGCTAAGAATGTTCACTACATTCTCTGACTCGTGAAATCCTTGCGTGTATTTAGCTCGAGTAAATCCTTATACTTTAGCGATGGATCCTGGTTGATTAAAATCTACTTGATAACCATCGTCAATAGTAAGAACAGACTTTAGGGTATTAGTGTTTGCAGAAAAGTTAATATAATACTCTTCATTAACTCTATCATAATGACCATTTTTTCTCATTTCCTGACGAATTGTATCATTAATGTCAACGAGGTCATAACTTCCTACGGGTATTTTTATTTTAATCCATGAGGTACCATTGTCCGGAGAATAAACGAGTGTGTTGTTCGTTTCATCAATGTTTGGAAAAGAGTAGTAAGTTTCAAGGTTTACTAAAGCTATTTCGTATACTTTGTCCTTTTCCAGTTGAATTGGAGGATTAAACCTCGTTCTAAAACGCGTCTTGGTATCGCTTACTATAATTTGAAACGATGTTTTGTGTTCCGTATTTTTTACAATCTTTTTTAAAAGATCTATATCCATTTTTTAAAAAAGCGAAAATATTTTTTTAAACTGACTTTGGTATGTAAAAATTATCCAAACCGTTTCTATACTTCCCATCATGCTTTTTACTCGTTAGATCGATAATAGCGAAACCATGAGGTTTTTCCCATGCCTTTTGACAAAATTTTCTAAACTCATCCTTAGGCATATCTTCACCTACATGATCGCTATAAATATGATTAATGTTTTTTAAGTCTTGCGGGAAAAGGCAAATAAAATTAGCGTTTTCTCTAATAGTTTGTCTCGGTAGTCTAAAATAATTTTGTGAGAGGTAAAAGCAGTCAACAATACTATGCCTTCCTCGAATGTAATAACACTCGCATTTATTTTGCCTTTCTAAAAGTAAATCGTCAAATATCATTAAATTTTTATTTTCCATGTTTAACTCTCTCGGATCGGGTACTTCACTAGCATTTTCGAAGAAGTTGCAATCTATATCCGATTTGTTTTTAATCGTTTTAATCCATTCTTCGACTAAAGCCGTTGGTACAATGTTTAGTTCTTGTATCTCATCACGCATGTTAAACAATTTTAAGATACATTCTTTTGGTAGTTTTTCTTCAAAAGCCTTTCTTAGTATTCGGTATTCTGGTTGAAAAAGGCTTTTTCCGAAAACACTCAAATCGTTGTAGTCAAGCCAACCTGGTCTAAGTAAAAGGTTTAACAATAATGTAGTTTTACCGCATCCTGATTTGCCTATAATTAAACCTCTGATACTTCTCGGTAAAAGAGAGTGATTAAATCTCTTTGATACTACATCATTCCATGATAAGTTTATAATATCCATTTTTATTTAAATATTTTATTTTTTAAATATAAAATGTATTGCGTTAAATGTAAAAAACGTACAGATACGAATAATTTAAAATATTCCGTTTCTAAAAATGGAAGAAATATGATGCAGGGAAAATGTGTGGTTTGTGGAATAACTAAAACTCAGTTTATAAAAAAAAACCACCGGGAGTAGCATCTTAAACAAATTTATAAATAATTTACCCGTTGAAATGCATCTACCAGGACACAACTTTACGGGGCCAGGTACCAAACTAGATAAAAGACTCAATCCAGATTTAACACCGAAGGAATGGAGTAAACCAATAAACCGTGTTGATAAAGCCGCTTATAATCATGATGTTTGCTATCTTCAACACAATGACACTGCTACAAGAAATGCGGTGTGTGATAAGAATATGTTAACGGAGTTAGAAGGGATTTACAATCCTAGTATTAGAGAAAAAATGGAAAGGGGTTTAGTAAGTAAACTCATTGGAACGAAGGTGAAATTCGGAATGGGAGTAAAAAAAAAAATTCTGAGATGATGAAATTAGCGGAAGAATTACATAAACCCGTAAAAAGAAAATTTAAGAAAAGGAGAGTTATAGTAAACGGTATAGATAGGATATGGGCTGCGGATTTAGTAGACATGCAAGCGTTTTCTAAGTTTAATCGTGGTGTTAAATACCTTCTCGCTGTCATTGACATCTTTTCTAAATACGGATGGTTGGTGCCATTAAAAGATAAAACGGGGAAATCTGTTGCTGTAGCATTAAAAAGTATTTTTAAGGAGAGATCCCCCGAAAAAATGTGGGTGGATAAGGGTAAAGAGTTTTATAACAAAGATGTAAAAGACTTAGTTGAATTATATTCTACCGAAAATGAGGAAAAATCTAGCGTTGTTGAGAGATGGATTAGAACGATGAAAAAAAAATGTGGAAGTATTTTTCCGCTAACTCCACAAACGTTTACATCAATGTGCTACCGGATTTAGTTAAAGAATATAATAACACGAGACATTCATCTATTAAGATGACTCCGGT
This sequence comes from Hippopus hippopus, assembly GCA_946811185.2. Classification (NCBI taxonomy): domain Eukaryota; kingdom Metazoa; phylum Mollusca; class Bivalvia; order Cardiida; family Cardiidae; genus Hippopus; species Hippopus hippopus. Next base: position 8,442,301 of record OX328113.1, on the reverse strand, counting down.
AGACGCTAGTAAAAAAGAAAATGAAACGAGAGTTTGGAGAAATCTTTACCCCCATGATCTTGAGATAAAAGAAGATCCTAAGTTTTCCGTTGGAGACAAAGTAAGGATAAGTAAAAAGAAAAAGACTTTTGAGAAAGGTTATACAACAAGATGGACTGAGGAGGTTTTTACAGTTTCTGAAGTAAAACTTACATCACCCGTAACATATAAAATTAAGGATCTTAATGGAGAAGAAATACAAGGTATCTTTTATGAACCTGAACTACAGAAAACCAGTCAAGAGCTGTATAGAATAGAAAAGGTTATTAAAAAAGGAAAAAAGAAATCTCTCGTAAAGTGGAAAGGTTATCCTGATGAATTTAATTCATGGGTTGACAATAAAGACATTACAAATATTTAAACTATAAAAAATGGAAAATATTTCTATTGAAAACGTAATTTTACCGAATAAACCGTTGAACAATTTCGAATTGGAAGATGCGGCTAAAAGATTAAAGATTCCTTATTTTAGAGGAGTTTTTTTACTAGATACATTACCGAGAAAACCAAGTAAAAAAGAATGTGGCATAGTAAACTTTGATAAAAGTGGTGGACCTGGTACACATTGGGTCGCTTGGTATAAAAACGGTAAAACTAAAATTTATTTTGATAGTTATGGCATACAACCACCTATTGAAATTCGAGAGTATTTAAAAAGTCCGATACAGTACAATACTGATCAATTACAAGAAGCGGGGCAAGTATTTTGTGGCCATTTATGTTTGTACATTCTAAAAGAGTTATCTACAGGAGAAAAGTTTCAAAACGTTTTAAATAAACTTTTTTAGTAATATAAAAAATGCCTGTTAACAAATTTGGAAGAATGGAAGATGATGGCACAATCAGTGATGGTGTGTCACTCGCTTACGTGAATAATAATTTTTTACGTAAAGACGGAACAACTGTTGTTACTGGTTCTATAAACATGAATGGTAATACATTAACGAGGGTTAGTAATCCGGTAAATCCTCAAGATGTGGCAACTAAGGATTATGTTGACACCAACTCGGGGTTGTTAGATGAAAACGGAGGATACCACGTTAAAAATGGTTATTTAAACATGGGTTTTAATCCGATAAAAAACGTTAAGGAACCAACAGAACCAGGTGAAGCTGCTACTAAAAATTATGTGGATAATGTTGATCGAGCCTTCGTTTATAAAGATGGAAGGTGGTATGAGGCAGAAGATGCAATCTCAATGGGAGGACGAGTAATTAACAATCTCGGAATCCCTACGAGACACGATCAAGCCTCTAATAAGTTTTACGTAGATACCACCGTTGAGGCGGCTACTGCGGGTGAAAAAGCTTTGACAAAAAAACAAGATGGATCCTATTCAATGGCTGGTGGAATAGATATGAATGATAATCCGATTACTGGTTTACCTAATCCTGTATCCCGTTACTCCGCTGCCAATAAAAATTATGTTGATAATGGTGGAGCTATCGTAAAAAATCCAAATGGAAGTTTCACGGTGGTGGCTGACATAGATCTTCAAGGTTTTTCTATAAAAAACGCTGCGTCCCCGGTAGAAGAGAGAGATTTAGCGACAAAATCCTACGTGGATAAAAAAGTATCCCTTCCTTCTCTCATAGGTCCTAAACCTATTATAACCGTGTGGGCTGAAGAAAACGGACCATTAGGATCCGGTAATTACGAGTTTTCATTCGGTAATGGTAATTCAGGTAGAAAGCATGGTTTAGGGGGTTATTGTATGAGTGCTCCGGGTAGAATCATAAGAGGAAGTTTAACGGTCGTTAAAGATAATCCTAATGCACAGGGAGAAGAGATAGATGTTGGTATAGCGATAAACGGAGAGGAGCCGCTTGATTACTCTATTATTAAAAAAAAAGCGGACGAAACTTGTAGCTGTACAGTTTTTCCTACGGCGTTGGAGGTACAACAATGCGACATCGTAAACTTTATCTCGAGAACAGACACTCGTAATGTAACACACGCTTACATATCTATTTTGATAGAATTAGACTTGTAAACTGTTAATATTGGAAAAAAGGACTATCTGATGAAGAATGAGATAAAGAGTTTATGGGTGATTCTGTCATAAGTAATTTTAATGATTACTTATAAAAAATATGTTTAAAAGAATATTTGGAGGAAAAAACAAAAATGATGATAAAACTAAAGAATTTTTAGATAAACTTAAAAAACAAGATTTACTTATTCAATCAATGGAAAAAATCATTGAGAGTTTGATGGAAATAGCGGGTGATATAAAAACAGATATAGAAGAAAATAAACAGAAAAATATTGATAATATAATGAAGATATTAGATATAATAACTGATTTAAAAATAAAAAAAGAAATGTAGAAAATATTATATATTCTCTCATATAGTAATATATAGTATTTGGGGGCATACTAAGATAAAGACCTAGATTGGATTTTGCACATATAGGTATATAGACTAAAAAAATATGAGACGTCAGGGAAAAGGTGATTTTAAGGTTTTGTGATTTTTAGGGGTTAAGAAATAGGACGGGGTTAAGAAATAGGACGGGGTTAAGAAATAGGACGGGGTTAAGAAACTAGGACGGGGTTAAGAGGAGGATGAGGGCTTGGGCTAGGTCTCTCCGTTTTTATCTACTAACCGCTGAACATTGTTGGACGATATTTATAGTTGGAGAGCTGCCAGTGGCTTTAGAAGAATATTGTGCAAAGTATTGATAAGTGAAAATCCAGGATAGGTGCACTAGCTGCCGTGACATAACTGAAATAATGTCGAAAAAAACGGTATTAAACACCACAGAAACAAACAAAATTATACTTCAAGCTTAAACCTTTATCAAAACATTGCTGACTTTTGACAACCCCAATAAACATTTTGAAAACATTTCGGGAAAAGGAGAAAATGCTGGTAGCTATTATTTTTTTCCTTTTCCCTCAATGTTTTATAGCATATCAAAGACAGAAATCATTATATAGCAACATTTCATTTGTTGGCTACACATGCTTTCAATTTGTGCAGTCTAATCTTAATCTACATAGACTGCAAAACAGCTAAAGCTGTGAAAACCTTACCAAGGATTGGGTTTAAATTACCTAGTTTCAAATCATACAATATATATAAACATACAATACAGGTATAGTATGTAACTCTTGGCATATAATACGGTGGCTTTAGATTCTTTTGCAGACAATGTAGATCAAGATCAGACTGTGCAGAATCAGCTGTCTGACCTTGGATATAAATTGTATGATTCCTTCTGAAACAATGTCGCAAAATCAGCCTCGAGTATACAATATTGACAGGTTTTCCTGCGAACTGAATGAGTCCATTTCTTTTCTATATATAGCAATCAAAGGGTATGGCAGTGAATCATTCAAATAGAAATGATTGAGCTCTATGAAAAGGGGGTTTTCATGCATCTGCAAGAAGTTTCGATTCAGATCAGCCTGCGCAGTCCGCGCAGGCTGATCTGTATCGACACTTTTTGCTATCGATCAATTTTCTCCTTGTCCAAGGACCAGTCTGCCTTATAATTCACTCGGTTGTGAGACAAATGGAATTTTATAGACTCAAAATTATGAGATGGCTTGCTACAGAGATGTACTAACTCCCCCCTTTTCCACATGGTTTATATTTGTATATATCTTGGTCTAAATTCTATAGATAAGTACAGTCATTAGGTTATTTTTTGCTACCATTTTTTTCTTTTGTTAGTAAGTTTACCACACCAAAAAAATTTTAGGGTTTGTCTACATTAAAAACATTTTAACCCCATTACCACGCAATCCCGAGTTTTCACAATCTTAACCGTTGAGAAAGCCTTTGAAAACATTGTGGGAAATGGAGATAATGCTGGTAACCAGCATTTTCTCTTTTTTCAACAATTGTTTCTACCCTTTAACAAATCCCATCATTTGAACCACATTTCCCAAATTTTTTTAATATGGACAAGTCTACAAATTTGGTGTTTGGTAAAGAGTTAATTGTTATTGTCGCCATTTTCTGTAGTTATTATTTAACCCTTTACCACACAATCCCGAGTATTGACGACCCTGAAGAAAAGTCCTTTTGAAAACATTTAGGGAAGAGGAGAAAATGCTGGTAACCAGCATTTTCTCCATTTCCCAAAATGTTTTCTACCCTTTAAAAGACAAATCCTATAATTTGAGAAACATTATACATGTATTTGTCGTCTGCAAATGCTTTCAAATTGGACCAATCTAAAAATTTGGTGTTTTGTAAACAGTTAATTTTTATTGTGGCATTTAATACAGTGATTATTTAACCCTCGTCCTGCTAAATAAATGAAACTTTCAAGCTGATAGTGAAAACCCGAATAATGCTATTTCAAAGTTATTTTTTGGAGAAAATTATCTCCTCATCGGACAGTGTAGATCAAAGATCAGACTGCACGTTCTGTGCAGTCTGATCTTGATCTACACTGTCCGCAATAGGTCTGTTAGTCGCACTTAGCAGCTTAATGGTTAACAGACGTGAAAATTTGGATTCATCCAAATTGAAAGCTTTTTCAGACAACACTGTAAATGTGGCTCAAATGATGAGACTTTCGAAAGGTTTGGAAACAGTGTAGGAAAAGAACAAAATGCTGGTTACCAGCACAATGTTTAAAGAAAAAAATAGTTGTACTTCGGGGTCGTTAAAACAAGGACTCGAGTGTTAACTAAACGACAAGTTTTAAGACTTGTACAATTTGAAAGCAATCGCAGACGACCAATTCAATGTGACTCAAATATTGACATTTGTTTTGGGAAGGGCAGAAAACACCGAAGAAAAAGGAGAAAATGCTGGTTGTTAGCATTAGAATTCGTTAGAATTTGGGATTGTGCGGAAAGGGGTTGAATTGATTGTTTCATCCAAAGCTAGCTAAAACAATCAACGACATTTTTATTCATTAGTCCATGTTCTGGCTTTTTGCAGAAGACAATATTTTCACAGTCATTGCCCTTGCCGATGAATACCAAGTCGAAATCCTGTTGCGGAAGTGTGAGAACTACATGATGTCAAAGTGTAAGGACACAGACACGACACTGAGTGAGATGGTCAACGTCCTGTTATGTGCCGAGCGTTACGGACTAAAGGACTTGTTTAACGCCAGTTTTGATCGTGTTAATAAAGCAAGGCCGGAAGAGTCAAAGGAAGTGCCGGAATTTTCTCGATTAAGCGAGGAAACTAAAGACAAATTTACCAGATTGCGATCTCAGGCGCTGGATGTTAAGTTAACAGGTAAGCCTTCGCTTCTCTTAAAATCTTTCACCAAGCAATCCCGAAAACTTTGTTGAACAGGAGAAAATGCTGGTAACCATGTTTTCTATCCTTTCCAAAATCAAATTTCAATTTATTTTGTCGTCTGCAAATGCCTTGAAAATGGACAAGTCTAATATTCTGTTGTTTGATAAAGTGCTGAAACAGGCATGCGTTAGTGAATTCTCCAAAAAGCGAATATTTCGAATTATATCTGTATAAGACAAGCATCTATCTTAAATGAGCTTTAATTGGAAGTGTTTGCATAACTGTTTACCAAGCAGACTTTTGAAAGCACAGTGGGAAAAGGAGGAAAGGCGAGTAACCACTTCGCAACGAGCATTTCCCGCCATGTTTCCTACCCTAACAAAGACAAATCACATTATTTGAGCTGCACTTAATATAAAATCAGCAAACGCAGCCTGGACAAGTTTAAAATGTCTTTTGCTAAAGATTTCAATAGAAATTGGACTGCACTGGGAAAGTATGAAAACACTTGCAAGTCCGAACGTGTCAAAGAGGTTGTTTCACAAGTTAACAAACCCGAGCCAACATTTTTGTTGAACAGTCTTTCCGCAACAGTTCTTAAATTTCAATGGTAAATACAATATTCACAGATCTCACAGCCTGACGTGGCATGTATCGTCTCGTAGGCCTAATATAACAGTGGTTTGTTCTTATTTCAGATGGTAATGTACATGATGTTCTTAAAATAGCAGCGGACTATAACGAACCTGATCTAATGGACAGATGTGAAACTCATCTTGTTGCTCGTTGTAAGAAAAATGAGAAACCATTGATACATGGCTTAGTAAGTATGATGATTGCTGCAGATAATCACAAACTGACGAAACTCAAAGAGGAAGTGATCTCATTGGCCATTAAACGGCGCGTGCAAGATTTGGAATCCTCGCCAATTTTCAAAACACTGTCACCGGATACACGGTGCAAAGTACTGTCCAAAAGGTTACGAATTTTTGAAGGATTATTTACAAAGTTGTGTAAATTACGGTGTCATTGTTGTCGGAAACATTCTGATTATAATTGTAAAATATGTTTTATTTCAACGACTAAGGAAGGATTTGAAAGTGCTGGGTTGACGTTTTGAAATAAGAAAGTGATGTTATTGTTGCTTATCATATTTGGAATCCATTCTGGAACACAAGAAACAGTGGAAAATATGATTCCAAAGACCAGTCTACAGCAACGGGTCGGTGCACTGTCAAGAACTTGGAATACATCTTAACAGTACTGATATACAGTGTTTGGAATCAGAAAGCCATGATTGTAATTAGACAAGGGTCCGTGTTCATCGACCATTTATAAGAACATTCTGAGTTTTATTCTCAAGAATTTTCTTAATTCTAAACGATTTAGCCCATTAGAAGTTGTGGTACTTTCTGAATCTAGAATTAGACTGGAAATGAAATCAAGAATGGATGGTGAATGAGGACACTGTTCACGGCTTGGCCATTCTATAGAGCTGTTCTACACCATGCAATTTCCAACACATCTCTGCACAGGCCTATTGAAGGGATATATATTTGACTATTCATTTTATCCCTACATACATGTATACGTTATGTTTTACCATCTTTGACATAACAAATATGTACTGGCGTTTTTAAAAAACCGGTACAGGTCTGCTGTTTTAGAACGGTCATCGTCTTTTACATTCAGGCACTGATCAATGGTATCAACGGATACTACGAGATATATACGTATACATAGAGAAAATATTCTTGTTATTGTTCTAGCCTTTCTAGCTGGGACAATAATTTCAACAGCTCTCCAAACAGATCTACGTTGTGATCTGTTTAATACGCGGGAGGCCGACGTTATCGGATATGTTTTTGTGTATTCTCCGGTTGAAAATTGAAAATCTGCTTTTGTATTATGGTCTTTTAGGTCATAGGATACTACTTGTATACGAAGTACCACGGCAACTATACATAAAAATCAGCTAGCACAGAGCATACATGTTGATCTTGGATCTACATTAACTGACGTTTTGCGAAGCGATTTGGTCACAGTAGATGTAAATTATTATCTAAGCCTCAGAGTCCAAAATAACCCCAAAAGATATTTTCAGCCTAGAATTAAGACCCAAACTAGTGCAATTTAAAAGGTAGCTCTTGACCAGTTTGTCTCATCTTCGAAAGCCAAGGTGACAATCACTACGTAGATCTACGTAGTGATCGCCACCTTGGCTGACGAAGATGAGTTTGTCTCAGCTAAGTGGACAGTGTACATAGAAGAACAAACTGCACGTTTCGTGCAGTCTGTCCTTGATCTACATTGTCTGCAAATGCAACAAAGGCTATGAAAATCCAATTAAGAGTTATGAGCTGTTGGGTTACTGAAAACTGACGTTCTGTTAAATATCCCCTACAAAACAAGATTTCCGGCGTTAAGTTGAATCAGCTTACCCGTATGTCCGTCCTTCTGTCATGAGATATTCAGATAAGTAAGTGGTATTATGTTTTGCCGTCATTGTACTAAAACATATTAACCAACAATTGTATCTGTGCAAGACGCAAAATTTTATCCGATGCCTTTCCTTAAGCATTGAAGAATTAATTCCATTTAGCCTTGGACATTTTTTCTTGCATAGTTGACATTGATAATTTTGTGTCCAAACCTCTACTCCAGAATAATGCATTGAAATTCCTTTTCTCAGTGCGTTGTTCAAATGTATGTTAGGTTAAGGCACCTGCCTTCTCTATAAAAGCACTTGGCGGTGATTTCAGTTCGTCTTTTGTGCCAGTTCTAGCTTATTCGACGTCGCTGGTATTCAATACGCAGTATTATCTAATATCACTACGCATTCAAATGGGTTCGTTGTTGCAAACCACATAAAATGTGACTGTTGTTGTTGTTTTGTTGTTGTTGTTGTTCCTCATCGTCTCCTTCCTTCTTTCTTTCTTTCTTTATTTATTTATTTATTTATTTATTTACTTCTTCTTTTTCTACTTGTTCTTCTTCTTTTTCTTCTTCTCCTTCTTGTTCTTGTTCATGTTCTTCTTCTTCTTGTTGTTATTATTATTATTATATCCTTTTGGTAGGGGTTGCCTTACTCCTAAGATGAATCGAAGGGATTCATAGAAAAACGCATGTAGACGAACTCATATTACTTTAAGAAGTTAAGCATGTATAGTTGGTGTGAATGTTCAGTACACCGACGGCTTCAGTTACTGAACGAAACGACCCTGCAACAAAGCATACCGTACTAACGAGGTTTATCTGTATTTACATGTACATGTATAAACTCTGTAAAATGGTGTTTGTCAATCTTCAAATTTATGTATCATTTATATTTTGTATCATAATCCGATGGCTTAAATATTACAATAAACCATATCTATGTCTAAGTCTTTGCCTATTTTTTATCCTGCAGAAACTAAAAAGGACAATCAACAGGTCCATCATCATTTTAGTTGAAGTTCAAATTGGGGACGATATCTACAGGGAACGCTTTCTCCAAGGACTTATTTTCCCCAGCAGCCTCCTAGGTTACCTACGATACTTTGATTACGTAACACTTAATGTCGCACTCCATTGGTTCCATAAGGGCACTTTTCGGAACTTTTAACCAATGAATTGACATTTTAAAAATCAGTTGTACAAAATTATTCTTTTCTGGTCTTGATTATATAACAAAATCTCAACTTCGTCGTCATTGCTAGATGCCAGTTTGAAAAACTGTTTTAATTGAAGCCCAATATTTGATTGTTCGAACAGTTGGCAGTCAAATCTCTCAGTAATGCGTCAAAAGAACTCTCCGATTATATTTCTCTCGCTTTTCCTATGACTATGCAATAATTCTACCATCTCAAGTTTATATTTTAAAATTACGATATACAAGAACAACCATTGATCTGACTGTCCGATAGGGAGATGAACTTTTTAATCACCTGCTTTTGGAAATTATTTTTCTATAATTTAACTTCTGTAAATGATGCAGTGTTGTTTAAAAATATAAATATGTTTCCAACAAGCCTCAAACGGCCTGTGTCAAAAACTTTCAACATTTAAAAGACACGCAATATCTGTTTGAATAAATGTTAAACCATTCAAGCGTTGTTTTCCTTAGAAATTTAGAAAATTCTTGTGCTTTTCGAATTTTGCCTAGAAGTTATTTACCAAGAAAATTTGAATTTAGAGCCCCTTAATGTTACCGTTACGGTGAAATCATCGGTCTGAAAGTTGACAAATGTTAGTTTCAGTGATCAAGACAAGTATTGTACCATTTCTAAAATTCTACTTTTTGGTTCCTTATTACTAGTTTAGAATACTTCCGGTGAGATAAAAGATTCGATGGCCGGAAACGGATTCCATAGATGATCGAAAAGTGGTTAGGAATTAAGTCGGCCGCATTAGCTCGAGAGAAAGGGAACGGAATTTGTAATCTACGGATACTTGAAGGCATAGGTTCGATTCCAGCGGCTGACAAGCAAAAACAATATAGGCTAGTCAATCGGATGAAATTTAACTCTTTACCAAACAGCAAAAGTTTAGACTCGACCAATTTCAGAGTCGATGAAAGTCGATGAAAATTCAAATGGGACTCAAGTGGTGATAGTGTCTCTCAAAGGTAAGAAAACATTGTGGGGAAAGGAGAAAATGCTGGTTAACAGCATTTTCTCCTTTTCCCACAATGTTTTTGAAACCTCTTCCCTTAGGCTCGTTAAATGTCAAAATCTTTTGGTACAGGGTAAAATCCTAGAAGCTCCGTTTAAAGTTGCTATACACCGACCACGTAAAAGAAGCAAGGGTATCATGCGTTCGGTTTCGCATTGTATCTTGCACTTTCCTCGAAAACATAAATGACCAACAGCCTTCTTGGATCGTCGCCCTGATAGGCAACCGGTGGCGATGAGGTTATAAACTGAAAACAAATGAAATCAGGTTTAGTAAAGTATCTTTACTTACATTTGCGTAGTACTGAAATAGCACAAACTGTGCAGTCTTATGTAAGATCTACACTTACCAAGAGTTCGTGAGAAGCGCTGGCCAGACTAGATTGAAATAATTTCTGCACCATTCTTTATCCTTCTTAACGGCAATGTAGTTAAACTGTTTACTAGACGACAACATTTTTAGATTTGTCAAAATTGAAAACACTTGCACCCAGGAATTGAAATGTGACCAATCGTCCTGGTATGAATTCTTAGTACTTCAATTAATTGAACTCTTCAAATTAAAGGCGTGTGTATTCTTGTAGATACCGGAACAGTCTATAAGCTGGTCCCCGTTTTACATTCAGACATACACTTCGCTGTCAGAGGAGATAACTAATCTACTTTTAAATATGAATTTCTGTCCAATGGAACCAATTATTCCAAGGTAGGTGTAGTTACATTGTGACGCAATGTCTAACTAGCGTATTTCGACTTTCATTTCTCACTTAAAATTCTATTCTTGTATTTGTAACTACCTTTGCCAGCATGTTACCATTAGTATCCAGATAACCTAGTACTTTCTTCCGAGGCTTGTTCAGCTTCTGACCAAAGGTATAGGTCCTATAAGGTGGCTTAAATAACAGCAACTCTATAGAACTGGTGACAATAAGGTTTGCCCTGGTTGATTGATTGTATGGTGTTTAACACCATTTTCAGCATTATTTCAGTTATATCAGGGCAGACAATGCACCCATCCATGCTTTCCTGGAGTTTCTGTTGACAGTACTTTGCACAGTATTCTTCCTTAGCCACTTGCAGTTTTTCCACATAACCACAATCGAGACAGTGGTCAGAGGTGAGAGAGGAATGAAGCTTGTTGCAACTAGTACCATCAATGCTCGGAAAGAAATAGGCCAAGCTGGGGATTTGAACGATCGACCCCCCTGTTTTCAAATCCTGTACACTACTGACTGCCTTACAGGGGTTAAGCTACCATGGCATAATTTATACTTTCATAAACGAAACAAAGAATATTGATTGATGTAAATTTGCTTTATTTTAATATATGATATCATTTTTCAAAAAAAAAAAAAAAAACATTTCATACCTTAATGCATTCATAAACCTTACAGACAATTTTCTTTCACCAGAGGCAAAAAATCTAGACCTATACATAACTGAAAGTATGACAAATATAATGCAGCTCAAAGAAAAGCTCTGTCTTTACACAAACACAAAACATAGTGGAAGGAGAGAATGCTGGTCAACAGCATTTTCTCTTTCTCCCACAATGTTCTTGAATGCTTTAGTTCTAAGGGTTGTAACAACAAGGGACTGTATGGGAAAGGGTTAAAGTAAGACACTATAATTTAACCTTTCACGCTGTAACATCAAATATATATCATACACATCAACATCAAATTTACTGTACATCAACATCGAAGGGTTGTCATATTTTGTACCTGTTACATCTACAACAACTTACCGGATTACAAAATCTTAGACTTATTCAAATTTACTGCATTTTTAGAAGACAAATTAGTTTGGTAAATGGTTAAAATAAGACTAAAATTTGATGTTTCATTCTATAAAATCAAATATATATGGGCCATGTTCTAACTAAAGGAGGCTAATGCATCTCTGTGATGCATAATACCTATAAAGTCATCACATTATTATGGATCCATCAAATCCATTTTGTCTTACAATTGACTGGGTCTTTACGTAGAATGGTCTTTTGCCTTGCAGAAAAGTTACAAATAGCAAAAAGTTTTGACTCACGTCAGCCTGCGCGGACTGCGCAAGCTGACATGGGTCAATACTTTTTGCACATGCATTAAGCTCCATTTTCACACTGCATGGTTCATATGTATATACATGTAGCAACAACCCCCACCTCGACTGGCTTTCCTGAAAGTACTTGCATGATCTAAAAAGAAAACAAAGAAATCAGTTTAATGATATAGTTAAGTCTACACCTTTTTCAACATTATAAATTGTGGATAATATTTCTACAAGTACTGTAGTTGCTTCTTTGAAAGTTTTGACTACACATTTTAGCATCATTTCCATCCCATCACAGCCACATATAATCTAGCATTTTGCCTTAGTTCTACTTGTGTTGGGTTTGGGCTATGCAGTGCTTTACCCAAGGACAATATAACATGTCCACAAAAAATGAATGTGGGAAAGATTTATTCAAACAAAATAGTAAACGTGTCACCAGTATTGGATTGTTCAAATCTAAAGCATTTGCAGATCACAAATTAAATGAGACTCAAATATTGAGATGTGGCTATTAAATGGTAAAAAACATTGCGGGGGAAAAGAAGACAATACTGGTTATCAGCATTTTCTGCTTATATTGAAATGTTTTCAAAAGCCTTATTCCTCAGGGTCACGAAAACATGGGGTTGTTTTGTGATGAGCATACTCCAAATATTGCATGGTTTACAAATATAGGATCTGACATGAATTGGTGTTGAGATAAAATTTTATTGAACGAGTCTAGGGAAAATGTTATTAAGCGAGCCTTTGGTGAGCTTAATAACATTTTTTCTTGACGAGTTTAATAAAATTTTTATCTCATACGCCAACGAATGTCAGATTCTTTTTATCACATAATGATATTTCACAAATCATAGATAAGAAGATGCAAAACCATCTATAGATGCACACGCAGTAATATCCATAAAACCCATTGTTTTTCTTTGAAATACATACAAAATGACGTCAAAAATAACGTCACACAATAGTGATATTAAACGTGTATAAGATAAGAAAATCCGTAATGGGTATATTACACTGAAAACAAGGGAGGTTATGTGTTAAATATAGGTATCACATGCTACCAAAAACCATGGAGCAATAACCTTACAACAGAGACGAGTTAAAAACGCAAAAATTATCTGTAACATAGATCTATAAATAACCAAATCTGCTTGAAATTATATCGATATGGGCCATGCTCTGTGAAAAAGGGGTTTAATGCATCTGTTAAAAGTACAGATCCATGTCAGCCCATACAGTCTCCACAGGTTGACTTGAGTTGAAACTTTTTGCTATTTGTAAATTTTCTGCATGTCAGAGGACCACTCTACCTCATGATTCAGTCTGCTGTTAGACATTATGGATTTTATCCAGAGTGCAGCGCATTTGTATTTACCCTGAATCCTCCATAGAACACCAAAATAATCTAATGCATTTTTTTCGAGATTAAAAAACATCTGAAATACTGACATCTTAGAGGTTTTCTTCCCTGTGGATGTATGTTTCAAAGCAGCAGACAGTGTAGGTCCAAGTCAGCAGAAGCCATTACAGTTGTGCCTAGTGCTTTAAAGGTTAGGTTGTTACATTTTCAGGTCAAGAATTGAAATTGAGAAAACCAGCATGGCAGTAAAATCTCCTTGTACAATTACTGTATTTCTCCCTGCATAAAATTTTTAACAGCGCATGTACATGATTGAGCCTTTCTCTATCAAAAGGGGGTGTAATGCATCTCTGTGATCCATGATACTGAGCAAGTCATCATATAATTGTGGATTCATAAAATCCATTTTGTGTACCAGCTAAAAGCATCATGAGGTACACTGGCCCTTTAACATGCTCAAAATTGACCATCAGCAAAGTTTTGACTCACGTTGATATTTTTTGCGAATGTGTTGAGCCCCCTTTTCACTGAGTATGGCTCAATTATAAATAGAGGATACTTGTTTTTTACGGTGAAAGATCGAAATTTATTTCATGGAGTGGACATCGTCGGTAATATTTTCACGAGTGGCGCAGCCACGAGTGAAAATATTACCGATGATGTTCACGAGATGAAATAAATTTCGATCTTTCACCGTAAAAAACAAATATCTTCTATTTATTTCATGCTTTTAACCCTTTCTTGGGGAACTTAATCAAAATCCAGTACAGTTCTTTTCGGTTATTCTCCGTGGCGTACCCCCTCCGCATAGCAACGCATTACAATATTACGTCAAGCGCGAGAAATGTAAGGTAAATTACGTCATATTTCCATGTGGTTGTGAGGCACGCGCATTTTACCTAGGTAACTAGTGCATGGGAATAAGTATTTCCGCCTTTAATTGAAGAGTTAGAATATAAAAATCGGTATTTTCACTGGTCGTAACCATGAAATATCAAAAAATATTTCACCGATACTTCTCGATAACCTACCGGAAAGCATGAAATAAATTAGTATATTTTATAGCCGAGCCCCAGTAGCTCAGTCGAAAGCGTACAGGACTTGAGCATGGGAGGTAACTGGTTCAATCCCCAGCTCGGCCAATTTCTTTCAGAGGACTGATGATAATCATGGTGACAGGATTCATTCCTCTATCACTACTGACTATTGTTTTGACGATGGTTATGTGGAAAAGCAACCAGTGGCTTGGAAAGAATATTGTGTGGAGTACTGGTAAAAGAAACTCTAGGAAAGGATGGATAGGTGCACTGACTAAAATAATATTGAAAACACCATAAAATCAATCAATCAAATTGATACAGTTTATCTTATATCCAGCAGTGCATGACTGAATAACAACAGTTGGATAGCTTTAATTATATTTCACTAGTGGTACAATATCTCAAAAATATTCAAAGCGAAAAGTCCCATTTGCAGACAACTTTGGTATTGACATGAAACCCTCTCTTCTATGAAAAGAAAGAACTTTTTCTTGCCAACTTTACTTTAGATTTTTGGAGGTATTAAGGTGTTTTAAATGATCATTATGAGTCGTCATCTGAACTGTAAAAAAATGGGGTTTTTACTGAGTTTTCAATGCGAACCCAGACAACCGCAATTTTTTATCTACATTTCATTGTAAGAAGCCGCTTCCCAAACATTTTTTTCCATTTTCTTTTATTTCTTTCCTTACTGTTGACGACACCAGAAGCCTTTGTGGACAGTGTAGATCAAGATCAGACTGCACATTCTATGCAGTCTGATCTCCGATCTGCACTGTCCACTGCTATATTCTAGATGATGACCAAAATGTCTCTTGATCTTGCAGAGGAAATGTATTTTTAGCCTTTGAGAAAATGCAATTTATTTATACAGTAGAGAAAGGGTTCAAGACAGTCAATACCTACATTATTTTTGACAAAATCAAAAATGATAAAAACTCGGTGAAGCTCCATTTTTTTGGTTTAGATGACGTCTCATGTAATATCCTTCATATCTATCAGATTTCTGTTAAAAATTAATACAACAAAGCTGAAAAATTCTTCGTAAAAATCAGTCATTTCCTAAAAACAATGTGTGAATATTGATACATCTCATCAAAACGAAAACCAGGAACGTGACTTTATAATCTAGATTTGTAGTGTCTGTGGTTGTGAGGTAGAGCATCGGCCTTGTAACCGTAAGATCCAGAGTTTGATACCAGGTACCTGGTGTTAACTTTTGAAACTTTCAGTGGCCCACACATTGGGCACTAGTGTAGTTCCCAGGAAGCAGAATCAAGACAGATTAATCATTAGTGTAAGTTGTACATTTAACCCTTTACCACACAATCCCTACGTCTAACGACCCTGAGAAAGAAAATTTTTGAAAACATTGTGGGAAAAGGAGAAAATGCTGGTAACCAACATTTTCTCCTTTTCCCACAATGTTTTCTACCCTTCCCAAATAAAATTTCAATTTTTGATTCACATTTTTTGTGTCTTCTGCAAATGCTCTCATTTTGGACCAGTCTAATATTTTGTCGTTTGGTAAAGAGTTAAACTAATCTAGACTAACTATGTGAAAAAACACAGAACTGGGATTACCCGAATCTGACCAAAATTCATCGGACAGTTTAGATTCAAACGCTTAAATATCAACAGAATCCTTTCACTCTTAATCTAGAAGAGATAGGCCTATATTCTAAACATATTTACATGTATACTGCTACATTATATAGCCACAAATAAGCAATCCTTCATAATATTCAAACTCACTGGCAATTAAAATATACCAAATTTACCATTCCACAACAGAAAATGCATTTCAAACAGATATACAGAGAAAATTAACCTCTTTTTTAATAGTATACACAGTATTTAAACCAATATTACCAGCCACCTGTATTAGCTATTTACCACACGGCAAAATTTTAGATATGTTGAAATTGGTCGCATTTGCAGACGAAAAAATAAATACTCAGAAAATCTTGTATTGGAAAAGATAGAAAACATTGTGGTTACCAGCATTTTCTCCTTTTCCCACTATGTTTTCTGCCTTATCAAAGACAAATCTCAATATTCAATCCACCTGTATTTTGTAGTCTGCAAATGCTTTCAATTTTGACAAATCTAAAATTTTACCGTTTGGTAAAGAGTTAAATAGTAGGTTTAATTTTTTAAAATCACTGTTGGAAAAGGAGCATATGTTGATTGTCAGCATTTTACTTTTTCCCAAAAATATTTTCAAGGATTTCTGTCTGATGGTCATAAGAACACTGCATTATTTGGTAAAGAGTTAAAACTTTAATTCAAAACCTCAAAATGAATTACCACAAACAACCTAAAAAGCTTTTGTACGGCAGAGATTATCCATGAAATAAGAGATACATACATAATTATGGCTTCCAAAACTCTTTCTATGATCTTTTGTATAGAACAGACAGAAAAAATGATATTCCTGAGCTAATGCTACACGTATGCCTAGTTTATACTTTCAAGTTTGGTTCACAGAAAATGTTGGAGAACACATGGAGTTCAAATGACATATCACAATGTTTCAGCACACCGGTTTTGAAAAACAAAAAGTTACCGGTAAAATATAAGTTTAAATAAAAAAAAAAACACTTCAGGTTTACCTCAAACCTGGTTAATTTTCACATATTCAAACCCCATTTGTATCGTTTTAACCCTGTACTGAACGAAAAATTTTTAGACTCAGCCAAATTAAAAGTTTTTGCAGACGACAAAAAAATTATGACTAGAAATTTGTCTTTGGAAGGGTAGAAAACATTCTGGGAAAAGGAGAAAATGCTAGTCACCAGCATTTTCTCCTCTTTCCACAATGTGTTCAAAAGGCTTCCTCCTTGGGATCTTTAAAACTCAGGATTGTATAGTAAAGTGGTAAAATATAGATAATGGACGTAAAGCTCTTTACAATTTCAAACGGTAAGTATTGTTTTTATAGCTGTATAACACCTTTCTCTAGGGCAAAATTGGTTCCACACACTTGTACACGGATATTCTAGCAGGTATAATAGTGGGTTGAATGAAAGTCAAGTCTATGGTCAAAATTTGAAAAATGATATAAAAGAAAAAAAAACATCAGTAAACATTCCAAAATCACATTTGTTTCTAGCACACAAAATTAAAGGCTATGTATTAATAATAATAACAACAAATCTCAATCATAACAGTATTTACAAAACCATAAGTCACTAAAACTCCATTGGTCTATTATACATATAATACACAGGCAGTCGCCAATGTGCTATCCTTAGTAACAGTGTCCGATGATTGACCAATCAAAATTTCCGAATTCTGTGATAGACTAATAGAGTATCAGCGGCCTATGTACAAAACACAAACACACAGAGACACAGGAAAATTTTCAGATAAAGGTAGATGCATATAAAAGGACAAAAAAAAGGTTGACAAAATTTGCAAGCATAAAGATTTACCAAATGGCATAGACCTATCCTCTCACTTAAAACAAAGCTTTCTTCACAAAGAAAAAATAACAAAGAAAGGGAAAGCATGCATATTCATATAAAAATAATCCTTTAAAAAATACAAGATTACTTCATGCTCATGACACTTGGCATCTAACATAAAATGACAGCTGGGATAAAATTTTATTAACACTTTACCAAAGAACAAAATTTGAGACTTGCCAAAATTGAATGCAAATGCAGACAACAAGACAACGTGGCTCAAAAAATGGGTAAAAAATAATGTGGGAAATGCTGTTTTCAAAAGCCATATTTCTGAGGGTCACTATAACTTATTTGGCATTGATTGTTTTGTGCATAAAAATGTTATTAACTTTTAACCATACAGTCCTGAGATTTAAGGACCCTGCTGTAAAAGATGTTTAAAACAATGTGGGAAAAGGAGAATATGTTGGTAACCAGCATTTTCTCCTGTTGTCACAATAATTTCTACCCTTTCTGATAAAAATGCCATCATATGAGTATCCCTTTATTTGTAGTCTGCAAATGCTTTGAATTTGGACCAGTCTAAAATTTTGTCACTTAGAAAAGGAAAAGATTTATTACATTTTTTTTCTTGTTTGATAAAATCTTATTTGTACTGCCCACTCATGTCAGATTTCATTAAAAAAACATGAATAGGTGATTTAGTTAAAGGAAAATGAGACTTATACAGCTAAAATCAACAAGACTAAAAATTAACATATAATATATTATATGGATATATCTTTGTTTTAACACTTTGTACACACAATAAACAAAGAAATAAAATCAAATCTAAATACTGAGAGAGAACAACAAATTTTACGCATTTATCAAATTATGGAAGCAAACAATGACAGACTGTATAACATGCAGTCTGACCTGTATCTAACCCTTAAGCACATAATTCCACATTTTGATGACCTTGAGGAAAAAGGCTTTTGAAAATATTGTAGTAAAAAGAGAAAATGGTGATAACCAGCATTTTCTCCTTTTCCTAAAACGTTTTCTTTCCTTGAAAAAGCTAATTTCAGTTTTGGAGTCATATTTACTATTGTCTTCCACATTTTGCTCTTTACCTATAATGTTTTTAAAAGTCCTTTTCCTTGAAGGGTCCTTAAAACTCACAAAGGAGTTGAACATTGAACAGTATACTCATAGCTCCATTCTACACTGGTTCTTTCTTTTTCTTGTACAGAATTACTACAGTGCATTGTCTACTTTCATACAATTCTGAAACTTTATATTTTTCCTTCTTAAATCTTTGACAATAATCCCATGTTTAAGCCACACTTTAGAAAATATTCAGGAACAAGTAAAAAATGCTGGTAACCAGCATTTTATCCTTTTCTGACACTCCTGAAGCTCCAACGCTCCTGAAGACAGATCTTATCATGAGAGTCACATTTGTCATCTACAGTGCTTTTAAATCAGGCAAGTCAAAAGTTTTGCTGTTTGGTAAAGTCTTAAAGGCCCAAAAGTGGCCAAAAAAAACATTGCAGGTGTTAAAATACATTTAATTTAAATCATACCATTATTTTAAAAGTGTGGAAAAATTGTGAAGATGACGATATGTTATTGTGTGTTGGTCCACTTGTTTGTCGCTGTCAGATAAATATATTTTAAAATCAAGCAAAAAGTCAACAAAGGATAGAGAGACTTGGCAACTTTTAACTTAGATTTGAAATTATTTTCTCTGCCAGCAACGAACACTTAGACCCAGTAACTTTTTGTCATTTTCACAGTAACTTTTAAATGATATGATTTAACTCTTACCATACAATCCCTATTTTTAATGACCCTGAGGAAGAAGGCTTTTGAAAACATTGCTGGTAACCAGCATTTTCTCCTTTTCCCACTATGTTTTCTATCCTATCAAGGACAAATTTTGTCTTTTGGGCTGCCTTTAATTTGTCATCTGCAAATGAATTAAGTATGGACCAGTCTAAAATCTGTGGTTTGAGTTAAATGCATTTCAACACCCGCTTTGTTTACTTTTGGCAGCTATTGTCACTTTAACTCTATACCAGATGACAAAATTTTAATCTTATCCAAAAGTGATTGCATTTCCAGGCAACAAACAAATATGGATCAAAGGAAAGATTTATCTCTATGAGAGAAGAAAACATTGTGAGGGAAAAAAATTCTAGAAAGCAGCATTTTCTCCTTTTCTGACAATGATTTCAAAAGCCTTCCTCCTACGAGTCAAAAAAACATTTGACTGTCTGGAAAAAGGTCAATTACATCCAAAGCTAAGGCTTATAAAACTTAAATTTCATATTCTTGTCAATATTGTCTATTCAGAGCACAGAATTTTCCAAACCTCTCTAAATCAATAAATCTGGTAGATCTTTATGATTTTTTCCAACTTTGTAGTCTCATCAATGTTGTCTATTCACAGCACAGAATTTTCCAAACCTCTCTCAATCAAGAAATCTGGGTCTGTATTCACCGACCATTCTTAAGAACATTCTATGTCCTATTCTTCAAGATTTTCAAAATTTGAAAGTAACACAACTTCTGATTGGCTAAACCAAACTGTTTAGCCAATCAGAAGTTGTGTTACTTTCAAATTTTGAAAATTCTAGAGAATAAGACTGAGAATGTTTTTAAGAATGGTTGGTGAACACAGACCAGGGTATTTACTTTTTTCCCAACTTTGTAATCTCATCAATGTTGTGTATTCACAGCGCAGAATTTCACTAACCTCTCTCAATCAAGAAACCTTGTACACGCCTTTTTCCACTTACATTGAGTACACCACATTTCACGATTCTCCATGCCATACACTTTTCGGCACTTTCGGACTTCACTGCGAGGTTTTTTATGAATGCTCATCAGCTTTGGTGCGTTTACTGAGTGGATTTTTGGAGACTGGGCCTGGTGTTGTTGTAATCGTTCCTGAGACGTGAGTTTTCCGGAGGTTCGTATTGGCGGTGACGGCTGTAATTATATACAATGTATTATGTACAAAATTATGTCAATTCTAAAAATGTTATCTTTATCACAAACTTTAAAATTCTTTCATAAAACTAATCATGCAGCCTGGCATTGCCTGTTACCTTTACTAATTGATTAACTCTTTACCAAACAACAAAATTTTAGACTATTCCAATGTGAAAGCATTTACAGAGGAAAAAAACAGATGTGAAAGAAATATTTAATTTTGTTTTAGGAAGGTAGAAAACATTGTTGGAAAAGGAGAAAATATTGGTTACCAGCATTTTCTCCTTTTCCTACAATGTTTTCAAAAATCTTCTTTCTCAGGGTCCTTAAAAGTCGGGATTGTTTGGTGAAAATTTAATTGGATCCAGCCCCATGGGTGAGGCCTTCTGATTTCAGATCCAAAACCTTAGCCTCTGAGCTATGCTGGACCGTAAATGTTACATGTAACTTGCACACACAAAAAAATAAGATCAAAGTCCAACAGATACCTAGGTTCACATTCAGCCACCATTATTCCTTCCATTCCTTGTCTAATTCTAAATTCAGAAAGCAACACAATATCTAATTGGCTAAACAAAATACCAATTGGTTTAGCCAATCAGAAATTGTGCTGCTCTTTGAACTTAATAAAAAGCTTTAAGATATAGAGGATATCTGTTTTTTTTTTCAGTGAAAGATTGAAATTTATTTTATCGAGTGAATATCATTGGTAATATTTTCGCGAGTGGCACAGCCATTATTCACTGAAAAAAGTATACTCTATTTATTTCATGCTTCTAACCCCCTTTTTTAGAGGACTTGTAAACATCAAAATCCAGTACAGT
This sequence comes from Hippopus hippopus, assembly GCA_946811185.2. Lineage (NCBI taxonomy): Eukaryota > Metazoa > Mollusca > Bivalvia > Cardiida > Cardiidae > Hippopus > Hippopus hippopus. Next base: position 8,420,720 of record OX328113.1, on the reverse strand, counting down.
TGTTTTTGGTAATTTCCCATGTCGTACCCCCTCTGCATAAGAACACAACAAAATTACGTAAAGCGTGAAAAATGTTGGGTAAATTACATCATATTTCCATCTGCTTGTGTAGTACATGCTGTTTACCTAGGATAACTAGTGCGTGGGAACTACTGTTTTTGCCTTCAATTGAAGAGTTACAAAACAAAATCATACTTTTCACTGGTTGTGTCCATGAAATATCAAACAATTTTCCACCATTATTTATCAATAAACTACTGAAAAGCATGAAATAAAAGATTGTAATTCAGAATGGATGATGAATATAACCTCAGGGTTTGTTCATATCAACCATCTAAATTACATTCAAAATCTTATAACAAATTTATGATATTAACACAATTTTTAATTGGCTAAACCATTTGGCTACTGTAAATTTAGAACAAGAGTTTCAAATAAGGGTGCCAACGCTTGGCTGCAGTTGCTCGATTTTTAGTGAAAATTTAAAGTCAAAAAAGTGACATAACTGTGTCAAAAATATAAGTTTTTTTTTTTTCTTTTTACAGTAAACAACTTGTCCAAATCTAAAGTAAATATATTCAGTAATAACAGAGACATTATAAAATGTCAAAAATTTTGCAAGATGACGTAGACTCTGACGATACCAGGGCTTTGACAACACCTCCAGATTTCCTTAAAAACAGCCAAGCTAAAAATCTTGAGAATAAGAAATAGAATGTAACTTGGTGAATACTGACCTATGTCATAAGATCATTAGCCTTTGGCCAGTACAGGCTAAGAAATAAAGAGCAAAAACACAAGACAATGAAAGAAATTCAAGAAGATCTTACGCTAGATGAAAATGTGTATGTGTTTTGCCATGAGAGAGATCTTTGTACTTCAGTTACTTTGATGGGGATTGGCACAGCCTGGGCCTGGTTAAAAAAAGCACTGTTAGAGGGTACACTGGATGCAAACACTTTTCTGAAATCCTGAAAAAAGGGAGTTCATTATGAAATATTTGCTACAGCTGGACAGAAAAAACTCTGTTAAAAATTGAAAGTGTGTTGGATGGCTAAACTGTGTAAACATACACAGCCTGTACCTGCCTGGTCACCCATCCAAGCACTAGCTATAACCAGGTTGCTTAACTTGCACAGTGAGAATTGCACCAAACCACTTTGCTGTAAAAGCTAGCTCAACAGCAAGGCAGGTTAGAAGTCATTATATATCTAACCTCTCTCTGTGACATTACCCTCCCCTTTGAGAAATCTCAACCCTGAGACTTATTTACAAGCATGTATATATAAATAAACCAAGGGAATATACAGGGGTAAGGCAATTCCAGTCCAGCAGTTGTCATAATCCCACCTCTGCCACCAAATGTAGTGTGTACTGGCCTGGTCACCCATCCAGGCACTAACTATAACCACGTTGCTTGACTTGCACTGAGAGAACTCCGTGACACATAGATGAATTACCAATATAGTGTAACAGACAGAAAAACACAAGGGATTTGTCATCATTTAAAACCAGAAGCAACTACAGCAATTGCTTTGAAGGCCTCCATAACGTGAAATGAATTTTCTATCTGTTGTAATCTGTACAACATTGTAGCCATATGGGGCCGTAATTTGGCATGAAATAAAGATGAAATTGGTTTAAAAACTGAACGAAAGCGAGTAAAGATGTATCTAGTCTCAACCCCTAATTCTTCACTACATGATAAAAATGTAGACTTGTCCAAACTGAAAGCATTTGTAGACTAGTAACTATCATTTTCTTCTTTTTTCACAATGTTTTCTACCATATCAAGGACAAGTTCCATACTTTGATCCACATTCAAACTGCCATCAGCAAATGCTCTCAATTTAGATGAGTCTACATTTTTGTTATGTGGTAATGGTTTAAAACTCGGGATTGTTTCAACTACAAGAAATGCCCAGCATACCTTTTTTTGATAGTCATGATCAGGAATGACAAAATGTTGAGTTTGTTCAGTTGGGTTGATATCTGTGGGTGGAGAAGATGCTTCTGTACTCATATCTGATAAGCCCTGGGTCACATGATCAACAGTAACATCGATCTCTGTGTAGTAAAACTCTTCTTCTCCATCAACCTCCGAGCCACCTCCCTCTTGTGTTCTGAAACATGACTCAAAATTGTCAACAATTGTCCACAATTGTCATTCATTGTCTACAATTATCAAAAATTGTTCAAATTATCAAAAATTGCCCCAAAATTGTCCACAATTATCAAAGAATGTCCAGAATGGTCCATTACTGCCAACAATAGTCCAATATATTGTCCATAGTTGTCAAAAGTCCATGCAGATAAGACTTTGAAAATATAGACAACTTGTGGGAAATGGAGAAAATACTGGTTACCAGCAATGCCTCCCTTTCCCATTAAGAATTTAGCCATGCTCTGTGAAAAGGGAGCTTAATGCATCAAAAAAAACAAAAAAAAAAAAAAAAAGTTTTGACCCAGGTCAGCCTGCGCAGTCCACAGGCTGACCTGGGTCAAAACTTTTTTCTATTGATCATTTTTCTGCACATCCCAGGACCAGTCAAAATTCAATCAGTTGTTATACGATATGGTCTGCAATACGCGAAAAAGGGTATTCGGACACTTTCCGTTTTTGTGTAATTTTCTGTTTTGCACAAGTCTATTGTAGCACAAAATCTAGCGTAGTCGTGAAGTGCCGTCTCGGATTAGCCTGCGCAGACTGCGCAGGCTGATCCGAGACGACACTTTACACAAATGTCCGAATGCCTCTTTTCCCGCGTTGCAAGCCATATGGATTTTATGGTTCCATAATTATGTGATGAATTGCTTGGTATAATGCATCATGGAGATGTATTAAGCCCCCCCTCCTTTGCCAGAGCATAGCTTATTTTAAAAAGGCTCCTTTATCAGGGTTATAAAAACAGCTCAGGCTGCATACATTGAGATATCTGATCTTGGATAACTTGTGAATGACTGTTGTTGATACTATTATGAAGAAATTTGATACATACCTGAGGTGAGATTGCCGAACATGTTTTTCAATCGCAGAACATGACACACAGATCTTCTTGCATCCAGGCCATGTACATTTGTACATTGTCTTTATAAGGACCTGCACATACATAGGTTCTGACATTCAGACATATAGCATCTGACATTCAGACATATAGCATCTAACATGAAATTTTATTTAGGATGAAAAAAAACAACAAAAAACAAGTCTAAAAAAATGTTATCAAGCAAGCCTCTTCTTAGGTTAGAACATACAAAACCAAAGTTATGTGTTGTACTTTAAATAGATAAAACTTAAATCACTTCTCTGAAAGAAAAATATGAAATGATGTCACATATGACATCTCACAATGCTAACAAGTATATGTAACTAAAATGTGTGTAAGATAAGACAATTTGTAATGGGTATATTGCACTGGAAACAAGGGAGGTTATGTGATAAAATTAAATCATACATGAATATAAAAAACAAAGTACTAGCAATTACGATTCATCTAGAAACTTGGTTTGCAATTGAAACAGAATGTGATATGCTGGAAACATATTTATTATTAGAGCATGCAATCTAAACACTAAAACACATTTTCAGTATTATAGCTTAGATCACTGTGGACAACTAGATGACGCAAGTTGATTTATAGTCTGCAAATGTTTTGAATATGGACAAGTTCAAAGATTTGTTGTTTGGTACAGGGTTAATCATTTTCTGTGATAAAACCCCAGCTTCGAAAAGTGTTGTTATATTGTATTTCTAAATAAAGATGCTTGTTATGATTGATTAATATGGTGCTAAACAACATTTTCAACATTATTTCAATTACATCTCAGCGTTACTTTTTTTTAACAATATTTCGAACAATATTCTTTCTTAAGGCACTGGCTGCTTTTCCACAGCATTAAAATGATAAGCAGCAGTGAGAGAGGAATGAATCCTGTTGCAATGATTATCATCAGCCCATGGAAAGAAATTCGCCTAGCATGGGATTCGAACCAGGGACCCCCTGTTATCAAGTCCTGTATGCTACCAACTGCACTACTGAGGCTGGTCAGGGTACCAGTGGAGCAGAAACAACAAAACTATACAACAACAAACCTTTGGTTGCTCTCCCTCCTCATTTTCCTTCATATCAACATCAAACTGCACCCCGTCATCCTGTGTGAAAGGGCCAAACATCATGCCTGACCCAGCAGGGGCACTTTCACTAAGGTGACTGATTGATGGTGGTGAGGGATCACTGCGCTCAGAAGTGTTGCTATAGAAACCACTGCTTGAGGCACTGCTGGATAATGGTATTGGTCTGGTACTTGTTGGTATTTCTATGTAAGTAAGAAACATGATAACTTTCTTATGTGGAGCATCATAGAAAATCAAATGTTTTGGTGAACAAGCACAGAAATACAGAAATGAACTAATTCTGGAAAATGTTTGTCTCTTCTTTTTTTTTTTAAACTACCAGTATACCATGACAAAAAATATACCAAATTCTGTTTTTTTTTTTTTTTAAAGCAGAATAATTATTATGGGTTGTGTGAACAAAAGTAAATTTTAAAAGAATCTGATATGCTTTTAATGTAATTTGATTCAATATTTAAGATAAAGTTATGGCAAATAGATTTGCAAAATGTACAAGAAGAAATGAAAAAATTCTCAAACAATAACCTATCACACAATCACTGGTTATCTAAACTGTACAAGGTTAGAAAAAAAAATCTTATTTTCTTAAGGTCAATTAAAGTATAAACAATGGATTGTTTGGTTGGTACAGGGTTGATACACCAGTCTCTAAAAATATCTTTATTTCTATAAATAGATACTGGGTACCAGCATACTTACCCCTGAGATCACTGTATTGAGGTGACTGTGGACTGCAGCTCAAACTTGTCAGCACCAAAGCAGCTATGTTTTCATCCATCATTTCCACATCGCCCCTGGCGACAGGGTCATTGCCCCTGGTTACAAGGTTACCATGGAAGTCATTGGTAAGGATGACATTATCTGAGTCCCAGTGTCGACTGCAAGAGAGAACAAGCATAAACATATAAACTGCTCTTTAACCCTTTACAATACAATTCCAAGTTTTAACCCTTATCCCGCTGAGTAAGTTATATAAAACTTTCCAGCTGATAGTAAAAACGCGACCAATGTTATTTCAAACTTAAGTTTTTGAAGAAAAATACCTCCTTATCGGACAGTGTAGATCCAAGATCAGACAGCACCTTCTGTGCAGTCTGATCTTGATCTACACTGTCCGCTAAAGGAGTAAGTCGCGCTTAACAGCCTAAGTGTTAAAGACCTTGAGGGAAACTGCTTTTTGAAAACAGTTTGGGAAAAGGAGAAAATGCTAGTAACCAGCATTTTCTCCTTTCCCAAACTGTTTCCTACCATTTCAAAGTCAAACCATGGCATTTCAGCCACATTTCTCCAAATGCTTCTGAATTGTACAGATCTTAAATTTTGTCATCTGGTAAAAGGTTAAAAATACCAGAACACTAGTTTTATGGACTGCATGTCATACAACATCGATATTATGGCTGATTGATTGTATGGTGTTTAACGCCGTTTTCAACATTATTTCAGGTATATCTTGGCAGCCAGTGCAGCTATCCATGCTTTCCTGGAGTCTCTTTTACCAGTACTCAGCACAATTTTTCTTTCCAAGCCACTGGCTGCTTTCCCACATAATCATCATCGAGATAATGGTCAGCGGTGGGAGAAAATGAATCCTGTCGCAGTGACTATCATCAATCCTCGGAAAGAAATTGGCCGAGCCAGGGTTGTAGCCAGGGATCGAACCCTGGACCCCATGTTCTCAAGTCCTGCACCCTACCGACTGAGCTACCAGGGCTCGGCTCGATATTATGGAAAGCATTTTGTGTAAAAAAACAATAGAATTCTTTTCCTTACAAAAAAACTATGGACATGTCAAAAGTGTATGTATTTCCAGAAAACATATTATATGTTTATCAAATGGTGGAATATATCTTTGAATGGCTAGAAAATAATGTGGAAAAAGGAGAAAATCATAGTTACTAGTATTGTCTCCTTTACCTAATGTTTTCACCAGCCAAACATTGTGTGGTAAAAATTGAACAAACGATAAGATTTGCTCTTTATACAAAAGAAACATTGTGGTATTTTCCCCTTTTCCTGCAATGTTTTCAAAGTTATCTTCTTCAAGATCACAAAAATCCAGAATTGTTTGCCAAAGGGCTAAATTCTCACAAAGTAACAAAATTGTAGACTTGTCAAAACTAAACATTTCTTCTCTTGTTTACCTTAAAAAAACCTAGAATCAAGTTAAACAATTCAAGTGTCAGTAAAAGAATTTTAATCAAAGGGAGATAAATGATTAAAACAAGGCATCATTTAAAAAGGTAAGTTACTCCCCTTCGCTAATCATATAGTTGGCTCTCACAATAACACATTTTCTGACGGATCGACGTTGCTAAAATTGTGGGATTTTTCCTTGAAAGGTTGAAAACATTGTGGGAAAAGGAGAAAATGCTGGTTATCAGCATTTTCCCCCTTTTACCCACAAATATTTTCTAAAGCCTTCTTTCTCTAGATTGTTACATGTAAACTCTGGATCTTCTTACGGTAAACAGCCTAAATGCAGCGATTACAATATGCAATTTAGGAGAGAAAATAATGAAAAATGTTCAATCTGCTTGGATTTATTGTCACAGCAACCACAATTCTGTATGAAATCAACTTCTTTGTCGTGGTTCTGAAAAGGACCATTTCAATTCTGTTACTGCAAAGCACTGATTCTATCTTGACTATGTAGAAGAGAAGAGGTTAGTTTTATCTTTAACAATACATGTATTTCAAAAAACATGTTGGGTCAAGGAGAAAATGCTGGTTTTTATTCTTTTCCCACCAGGTTTTCAAGTGCAATAGCCTTCTTCCTTAGGTTCATTAAAATTCAGATTATTTGGAAATGGTCTGAGAGACACATAATCCCAAGTTTTACAGCCCTGAGAAAGACAGCATTAATTGAAAACATTGTTGGAAATGGAGAAAATGCTGATTATCAGCATTTTCCTCTTTTCAGAATACTGTTTTCTATCCTACCAAAGATACATTATGTTACTTGAACCACATCTTAGATGCTGCCTGCAAATACTTTCCATTTGGATTAATCAAAATATGAAATGGTCTAGTAAAGAGTTGTGGGCAAAAATTTCAGTGTGGCTCAATTAAGAGAGAGAACTTGTCTTTGAAAGAGTTGAAAATGTTTAAAAGGAGAAAGTGCTGGTTACAGGTATTTTCTACTTTTGCCGTGATGATTTTAAAAGCCTTGAGATTAATTGGCAAAAGGTTAAGGCTAGGGTACCTCCCTAAACTGAAGACCATAAAATATCCCCTATATATAATCTGATCTGAACCTTCATACCGCTAAATAAATGAAATGAAACTTTCAAGCCCATAGTAAAAACCCAAATTTTGCTACTTCAGAAGTATTTTAAGGGAAAGATATCTCCTTATCGCACAGTGTGGATTCAAGATCAGACTGCATGTTCTGTGCAGTCTGATCTTGATCTACACTGTCTGCAAAGAGTCAGAGAGTTGTGCTTAGCAGCTTAAGGTTTAATCTGTACATCTATGCAAGAGTGTAGCATGCTTTGGAGATACACACCGAGGCCCGGTAACTCAGTCAGTAGCGTACAGGACTTGAGAACAGGAAGTGGCTGGATCAATCCCCAGCTCAGCCAATTTCTTTCCAAGGAATGATGAGAGTCAATGCGACAGGATTCATGCCTCTCTCACCGCTGACCATCATTTCGACGATGATTACGTGGGAAAGCAGCCAGTGGCTTGGAAAGAATATTGTGCTGAGTACTGGTAAAAGAAACTCCAGGAAAGGATAGATAGGTGCACTGTCTGCTGTGATATAACTGTATGATGCTAAAAATGGCCTAAAACACCGTACAATCAATCAGTTTGAGATACACTGCCTTTTCAATTCAATACACAAACTGACCTCTGATGTGAGTATAATAATATGGGTCATTCACCCTACAGGTAAATGTCCAGTTATATAACAGTTCACACTGCAGTGACCAGTCCAGTAGGGGGATATACACTACCAACCCACTGGTCAGTATTGAGGTCATGACCTCCTTCTGTTTTATCAAACACTTCACCTTTTCCCTGATTTCTTAACTATACAGTCCCATGTTTAAAAGACCATTACAAAGCCTAGTTTTGAAAACATTGTGGGAAAAGGAGTATATGCTGGTTGCCAGCATTTTCTCCTTTTTTCACAATGTTTTCTACTACATCAAACAGAAATGTCATGGTTTGAGCTTCATTTAATTTCTTTTAGCAAAATGTTTTTTATTTTGGCAAGTCAAAGATTTCGCCATTCTGGTAAAGGGTCAACTTTTCTACTTACTCTTTACCAAACGACAAAATTTTAGACTGGTCCAAATTGAAAGCATTTGCAAACAACAAAATAAAAGTGACTGAAAATTTGAAATTTGTATTGGGAAGGGTAGAAAACATTGTGGGAAAAGGAGAAAATGCTGGTTACCAGCATTTTCTTCTTTTCCCACAATGTTTTCAAAAGGCCTCTTTCTCAGGGTTGTTAAAAGTCGGAATTGTGTGGTAAAGAGTTAAACATCCTTATTTCATAATTTACTCTTTACCAAACATGATTTTAGACTGGTCAAAATCCAAAGCATAATATGATATATTAAATAAGGTTCAGGTTGTAAGATTTATCATCAAAAGGGTAGAAAACACTGTGGAAAAAGGAACAAATGCTGATAACAAGCATTCCCTTCTTTTCCCACAACATTTTAAAATGCCTCTATATTTAGGGTCATTAGAACTCAGGATTATGTGCTAATGGGTTGAGCTTCAGTCATGAAAACTTACCAAAACTTTTTTTATCCTATCACTGTACAAAATAGACTTTTTATTTCTCTGCAGAAGTCAGTTTTGCAAAACAATGTGGAAAATGAGCAATTCCTTGTCCTTGTCAGAAGTACTATTGTTAACTTTTAATTAAATATCAACAATAGTATGAGCCATACTCTGGCAAAAGGGGGTTTACTGCATCTCCATGGTGCATTATACCAAGCAATTCATCACATAATTACGTATCCATAAAATCCATTTTATCTCACAACCAAATGATTTCTGATGTAGAATATGCTTTTGGACATGCAGAAACTTTAACAAAAAAGTCTTGACCAAGTCAGACTGTGCAGTCTGACTTGGGTCAATACTTTTTGCACATGTATTAAACCCTCTTATCACAGAGCATTGCTCATATATTTTAGTCTCTCGAAAGTGACAAATACACTCAGTCATTTTAGTACAAGGCATTTCATTTATCAATAGTTACCACATTCTATTGACCCATAGATAAGTTCCATCTGTAACAAGGATTGAATCAGTAATACTGAAACTGGTAAAACCCAGAATCTTTGAAGCTGTATAATTATGGTAACCAATGTCCTGACAGCTGATTGGTTGATTTCATACAGTTGTGATCCATGATTGGTTAATTACAGCCAGGTGTATGATGTACCAAAGCTACATACAACCCTTGACCCACAAATCTCAAAGCACAACCTATGTTGCTTTTGGTGACAGTGTGGACCAAGATCAGACTACACATAACATGCAAACTGATCTTAGATTTACACTGTCAGCTACTTCAAAACATATTCTAGCTAAAACAACTTGAAATAATTTGGCTGAAAAAGAACATTTCTTGTACTACAGGTTAAACTGCTATTTAATCCTTTACCACACAGTCCCAACTTTTAATGATGCTATAAAAGCAAGCTTTTGAAAACATTGTGGGAAAAGGAGAAAATGCTGGTAACCTTTTCTCCTTTTCCCAAAATGTTTTCTAGCTCCCCCTCCAAAATTATTTTTAGTCATGTTTATTCTGTCCTCTGCAATATTTTTAATCTGGACTAGTCTAAAATTCTGTTGTAAGGTTAAGAGTGAAGGAAAAGGAAAATTTCCATAAAATATTAATTAACTAACTAAAACTGGTGCCATTTTTAAGTTATATTTGCTGGAAAAAAATTACTATATGGATTCAGAATCAAACTGCATGCTCAGTGCAGTCTGATCTTGACTAACACTGTCTGCTATAGTGAATCTGGCTGTGATTGGCAGCTTTACCCTTCATCCAACTATCAACGACCCTTAAGAAGAGGGCTTTTAAAACAGTACATGAAAAGTATAAAATGCTAGTATCAAGCATTTGCTTCTTTTCCCACAATGTTTTCTAAACTATCAAAGACAAATCCCATTATTTCAGATCCATCTAATTTGTCATCAACAAATCCTTTGACTTTGGACAAGTCAAAATTTTGTTGTCTATTGTAAACAGAGTTGAGGGTTGAGACATGTTGTTGGATATTCTTAAATAAAAACAAGTTTTTAGGGATAAAGACTAACACTTGCTTGGTCACCCATGGCAACTGTGTTGGGGAGAATTCTCAGTGGTTAAGGTGTTGGTCTTTTGAACCTTAATAAACCAGGATCTTTTCCGCAACATTTGATTCCAGCCAGGTGCGGTTTGTATTTTAGCTATGCATTTGTTGCAAACTTTCATGTTTGTAAGATAGTGAATTAATCTGATCGGCAGTAGCTCTTGTATTGAATTACAGTCACACCTGTCTTTAATGACAATCTGCATTAAACAACCAACCGCTTTGTTTAAGAGACTTAGTCTGATTTTGATCAACATTACAACCACATTCTCTTTAAGCCACTGGCTTCTATCCTATGCTGATGAAGTTCAAACAATGTCCAACCATGAGAACAGAATAAATCCTTTGCAATGACTATAATAACCCAACGAAAGAGATTTGCCCAGTTGGGATTCAAACTCAACCCCTAGATAACCAGCCTTGTGGTTCAACTCTTTCAATGCCAAATAATTAAACTCTATCACTTTCTATGGCTCTAAATAAAATCTATTGAAACTTACAAAGACTTTGATTGTATAGGCTTGACTGAATAAGCAGACGGCATAGATCAAGGATCAGACTGCACGTTCTGTGCAGTCTGGTCTTGATTTATGCCATCCGCAAAAGTCACTGTTTTCGCCTATGACGCTGACAGGGTTAGAGCCAAAAAAGCTCCACATTTGTTGAAATAAAAGCTCAAACAGAAATTTCAGAAAGTATCTAAGCTAAACTGATATACTCACAGCTGTTTATTTGGCATATCTATTCCTAAAGAGACGGCTCTTTTCTTAGATTCAGATAATTGGAGATCTGCCATCTTTGAGTAGTCGGTGTCCTGATCTTGTAATCTTGCCGACTTTCGGCTTCTCATGAGCCTTATGTCTTCCAGTCTCTTTGTCAGTTCAACCTCTTCCCCTGCGCTCGTGATGACACTGGTCAGAATCTCGTCACTATCAACATTGTGCTCTATTACAGTGCCGTTGACCTCTCGACCATTCAATGTCAGAAAAACTTTTTGACCATTTTTCAAAAATGCTGAATGTATCTGCTGAAATCCCTGACCGATAATTGACTTACATGGTATGTTCTTTTCGTAGCCATCGTCAAATAAAACAGTGTAGACTGCATCCGTGAACGGTGTTTCTTCAGCGTATTGCGATTGAATTATGCCGGGGTAGAATCGGCCATCTTGCCATTTTGCGGCCACTCGAGTCCCAACTATTGAACGCTTTGCGAGCCTTCTGCTTCCGAACATTGTGCTCAAAACTAGTATTGACTATCATTAAGTTATCATCTAAAACCATATGAGATTTTCCGTCATAAAAATACCATAAACTATATCCAAAATAATTGAACTTTTTCAGTGAAAACATATGCCGGTTCCTTCTCGCCGGTTTGTTTTGATGACAATAAGAAGGCGGTGCTTCTTGACGATATCAACAAAACCATGTGATCAAAATGAAATTTGTGATTGGTAGAATTTGGCATACCTTCAGTATTTCATTGGCGAAATTCTTTGCATTAAAGGTGAAGGTCGTTTGTAACAGCTGTTTCTGGGAGAATCTTGCAAAAATAACCAATTTGATGAATTGGTTTCAAGTGGAATTGAGTTTGATACTCCATAATATATCGAACAGCAGTATAATTCTACAAGTAAACGGCGAAATGAAGTGAATTTTCACAAATGACCTATATATTTTGACCTGTCAATCACGTTTGCAGAGATGTGTTTATTTAGGTCAATGTTATTGAACCACAAATCATGAAATAGTTTCGTGTTGTTTAGGAACGTGCAAGTAACAACGTGCGCTTTAAACTTTTTCTGGTTTCTTTCTATTAGATCTGAATTTTTTGCGTATTATGCATATCAAACAATCGGTCAAGAGATAGTTTAAGTGCCCGTTTTCTCGACTTAAAATAATTATCGGGTGGGTACCTTCAAATAAAGTAACAGCGGTTACCAGATTCTAGGGCAAACAACCATTGGTCAGCATTTAGGTGGCTCACGTGACAACTGTCAAAATTTTTGTAAGCAAATCCCAAAATGCTTTGTTCAATATGTCAGCCTCTAGTAGATTCAGGAATTGGTGTTGTGTCCTAAAGTTTGGAACCACTTTTGGGCTTTTATATCTAGTGACAGCGATTTTTAGTGCAACTGCAGATGACTTTCACAGTAACTGAGTTATTTTTCATTTTGATTCCAACCCTTTTTAATGAATACACGTATATTCTCGCTCAAAAAAGTGCTTTGAGAGAAAGAAAAGTATGATTTGTCCTCTTTATTACCGGTAGTCTCGTTCCGTTTTACGCCGTTACCACCCCCCGCCCCGAGTTTCTACGACCCTAGTAACCAGTATTTCCTCCTTTTCCCATTGTGTTTTCGGCATGATACCGGCAAAGACCCATTCCTATACAGTACTGTTCATAAATGTGGATTGTTATGATTGCAAAATACAGTTCTATGCAATTAAATTAATAAGGTAGCTGTCTACTGAGTACAAAGATATGAAATTAATTAAATTTCAGCTTCATTCCATTAACCAATGTTCTACTTGATGTATACAAAATGAATTCGTACAAATTTTTTCGATATATTTATGATTGTCATGGTTTTTCAAGATAAAGTAGTAGGTAATTGCTGGTATTATGCGGTGTTTTCTACCATATGAAAGCCAGAAATCATCACTTGAGCTACATTTATTTTGCAGAATGAATTGATTTTGAGTTAAACCAGAATCCAAAAGCATTTGCAGACGACAATCAGTGTTTCTCACTTGTAAGCTTGGTTTATGAAATTACAGAAAACATCACAGCATTTTTTCCTTTTCACACAATGTTTTCAGAAGACATCTTCACTATTGTCATGAAAATGCAAAATTGTTGGGGATTTGACCAAGCTGTACATTCCTCTGTCACTATTAGTTGACAAATATTATTATGCTTTTTATATTACAGACTTTTTCCTGTGCAGAAAATGTGGGATGGATATTTTGGATGCCGGAAACCTTATCAATATTCCAACAGGTTTGGCTTTGAGACAGAGAAATGACACGTTTGGTCCCAAAAATGGTGTTTTGATTCAGCTGTTCAAAAATCCACATGGTAAGTATGACATTGTATCAGTAGGAGCCGAGCCCCAGTAGCTCATTCGGTAGTGTACTGGACTTGAGAACAGGGAGTCGATGGTTTGATTCCCAGCTATACCAATTTCTTTCCAAGGATTGGTGATAGTCATTGTGACAGGATTCATTCCTCTCTCACCACTGGCCATTGTCTTGATGATGGTTATGTGGGAAAGCAGCCAGTGGCTTGGAAAGAATAATGTGTGGAATACTGCTGAAAGAAACTCCAGTAAAGCATGGATAGGTGCACTGGCCGCCGCGATATAACTGACATTATGTTGAAAGGGGTGTTAAACATTATACATAAATCAAGTATCCGTAGGTTTCCGTAAAATCCCTTACCACATTATCCCAAGTTTCAATGACCCTGAGAAAGACAGCTTTTGAAAACATTATGGGAAAGGAGAAAATGCTGGTAACCAACATTTTCTTCATTTCCCACAATATTTTCCAACCTTCCCCCCAAAAAAATTCAATTATTAAGCTGTGTTTGATTTGTTTTCTGCAAATGCTTTTAATTTAGACTAGTCTAAAGTTGGTAAAGAGTTCACCAGCAAAGCAGCCATTGGCTTGGAATTGTTTGCAAAGCACTGATAAAAGAAGCTCCAAAGTGGTTTTAATAGTTGTACTGATTGCTGCAATATATCTGAAATAATGTTGGAAATGGCGTTAAACACCAAACAAACGATCAAATTATGATGACTGGACATTTTTCTTGAGCAACAGCACAATGTCTCTGAATGTCTTCCATAGCAAAACATAACTTCCTATAATTTCATGTTTTTCTCTTTTTGAAGGAGCCGTGTTTGAAGTGGTGACAGCATCTAAGATTGAAGATGCACTCAGGGCTAGTGAAGTAAGTGATACAAAATTTTGTGCTTTTTCAAGGTAAACTCATTGTATTCTCAAGAGCTTGTTTTCAAGCACCCGCCATGGAGAGTTAAACCAAAACCACTGTGAGTTAAATACCAACCTCTGCCTCAACAATACACACTACCATATGAGCCATGCTCTGTGAAAAGGGGGCTTAATGCATGTCTGTGAAACATAATCCCTAGCAAGCTACCACGTGATTGTGGATCCATCATAGCCACTTTTTTCAACAACCCACTTAATCATGAGGTTCACTGATCCGTGGACATAGGGAAAATTGACCAATAGCAAAAAAAAGTTTCAGCCCAGGTCGGCCTGCGCAGACTGCGCAGGCTGACCTGGGTCAGTACTTTTTGCAAATGCATTAAGCTCCCTTTTGCCAAAGCATGACCCACATATGCATGTATTTTAACTCTTTACATTGTGACAAAATTTTAGATATGTCCAAATTAAAAGCATTTGCAGATAACAAAATGAATGTGACTCAAAAACTCAAAAAAATTTACCAGTATATGTAACAGGGTAGAAAACATTGTGGAAAAGGAGAAAATACTGGTTACTAGCATTTTTTTCCTTATCGCACAATATTGTCAAAAGCCTTCTTCCACAGGTTGTTAAAACTGGAAACTGTATGGTAAAGACTTAGTAAAATGATAAATTACCTATTAACCCTTTGCCACACAATCCTGAGTCATAAAGACCCTTAGAAATAAAGCTGTAGAAAACGTTGTGGAAAAAGGAGAAAATGCTGGAAAAGAGTATTTTTTCCTTTTCCCACAATGTTTTGTACACTTTCAGATACCAGCATTTTCTCCTTTTCCCACAATGTTTTGAAAAGGATCCTTTTTATGGGTTATTCATTAAGATACAAGATTGTTTGATAAAGGATTAATGATCACAAGGGCAAAGGTTTTTGAACTGGCTACTAGCATTTTCTCCTTTTCCAACAATAGGTTTTTTTTAAAAGCTTTCTTCCTTAGGGTTGGTGAAACAGGGTGATTGTTTGGTAAAGGGTTCGGATATCACTCTCTGAAACTTTCGCCTGAAAAAATTGCCTGTTAGAATTATGTTGTTTTAGATGACATTCGTCTCGGAAAATACCATGTTAGAAAAAATTATTTTTGTCGTTTAAGATGATCTCAAGTGATACCTGGTGGTCAGGTTATTTTTGGCGAATACTCGTTTGTCCCAGATGTCGGACACACATCGGATGGTAAGAGCTTTTAATCCTATATCACACAATCCCGAGTTTTAAGGACCGTTAGGAAAAGATTTTGGAAAAAATAGTGGAAAAGGGGGAAAATGCTTGTAACCAGCCTTTTATCCTTTTCCCAAAATGTTTTAATACCATCAAAAGCCAAATCCCACTTGAGCAACATTAAATTTGTCGTCTGCAAATGCAGTCAATTCGGACATGGGTCAAAACTTTCTGTTTTGAATTAATTTTTTGCATGTCCAAGGACCATTCTATCTCAGGACTCAATCAGTTATTAGACAAAATGGATTTTACAGATCTATAATTATGTCATGACTTGCTTGGTTCAATACATCAGAGATGCACTAAGCCTCATTTTCCCAGAGTGCTGTCTTTGTGTTTTTGGTTTTAGGTCCACCATGTTGCACAAACTCTTTGTCATTTTCTATAAATATCTTCTTGAGGTGAACATTAAAGTTTTTCTGCTTTGTCAATAATTTACAGAACAAGAAATACCAGGGAACATGAGATAAAATCCCACTTCAGCCAAATTCTTTTCAAGGATTGCTATAGGATTATTCCCTGTGAACTGCTGTAAATCATTACTATGGATTTTGTACAGCCAATGGCTTTGAAAGATTACTTATAAAAGAAAACTCAAGAATGCATGAACTGGATCTATATTCACCTTTCTTAGTCTTTCTCTCAAGAATTATCCAAATTTGAAAGTAACACAACTTCTGATTGGCTAAACCATTCGGTTTGGCCTATCAGAAGTTGTGTTTCTTTCTAAATCTAGAAGCCTAGTCCTGTTAGCTTAGTCTGTAGCGTACAGGACTTAAGAACAGGGGGTCGATGGTTTGATCCCTGGCTCTGCCAATTTCTTTCAAAGTACTGATGATAGTCATTGCTAGAGGATTCATTCCTGTCTCACAGCTGACTATTGTTTCAACGATGGTCATGTGGGAAAGCAGCCAGTGGCTTGGAAAGAATATTGTGCAAAGTAATGTTAAAGAAGCTCCAGGAAAGCATGGATAGGTGCACTGGCTGCTGCAATATAACTGAAATAATGTTGAAAACAGCATTAAACACCATACAATCAATCAATCATTCATTCAGTCTAGAACAAGCCAAAGAATATTCTAAGGAATGGTTGGTAAATACAGGTCCAGGTATTGTCCAAAGGGTCACTGTGATAAAACTGAAATAATGTTGTGGCATTGAGGTTCACAGCGCCTAATTCTCATATTAAAGGCGGAAGCTGTCGAGATTTGCCAAATAGCCTTTACAAAAACGCCGATGTTACACGATACATGTATTTACTGATGAGTAAGTGAGTCTATGGCCCCTTACTTTCATATTAAAAGACGGAAGCTGCTAAGATTGGCCAAATAGTCTTTACGAAAACGTCAATGTTACTCGATATTTACCGATGAGTTAGTGGTTGTAATCCTTGAAATCTAAACTTACAAGGGACATATTGGTCTTTTGTATCATTTACTTTTTCCAACACATGTTTTTTTGTCCAACACATTTTTTTTGTCCAACATTTTTCTTTTTTTGTAGGGAATACATACCAATGGACAAAACAAATAAGGAACAGAAATCTTTTTTTGGATTGGTGCTGGATAAGTTATTATATGAAAATGGTGAGTCAATGTGGCTGCTTATATTTCTATGACATTAACCCTTTCACTGTAAATGTTGCCTTGGAATGCTTTTGCGGATGGCTTAGATCAAGATCAGACTGTGCAATATATGCAGTCTGATCTTGGATCTACAACTTTCACCACCTGATACGAATCTTTGACCAAAATCTGCTTCGAATGCAAAGAAAATTTACTAAATCTGTAAGGCCTAGGGAAAAGTTTAATCTACTAGTTGGCAGTGAAAGGGTTCACCTTTTAAAACGCAATCCCAAGTTTTACCGACCCCCCCTAGAAAAAGGAATTTTGAAAACCTTGTGGGAAAAGGAGAAAATGCTGGTAACTAGCATTTTCTCCTTTTCCCACAATGTTTTCTACCCTTTCAGAGTACTAAGTTGTGCAACAATTGGTTTGTCGTCTTCAAATGCCTTCAGTTTGGACCAGTGAAAAATTTTGTCTTTTTGTAAAGAGCTAAAGCTGTATAAAACTTTGATTATCACCAAAAAGATTTTTAGGATTAAGGTCTCATGCTCTTCCACTTTTGGCCTGTCAAAAAAGCATGAACAAATTTTTCCCACCGTAATTTAGATTGATTTACTATTATGTTGGTAAAGGTCTATAGATCAGCCTGACAATCGAACAGGTACACACGTAGGTGTATCCAACATTAAGACATTTATACACACAGTGAGGCACATGGGGGGGGGGCGCAGGAGCGCTAGGGTGGTATTTATTGTAAAGCATATAGGAATTCCTTAGTCATCATTGCATCAATTCAACCCATCTGTTTGGTTTGAAAAGACGCCCAGATCTAGAGGAAATTCAATACATGTGTATGATTTTGTGATTTATGACTTTGACTGCCAAAATTTTTATAAGCATGTGTGTATTGTGCGTAATGGGCGCAACGCCCTTGGGTACACACAGCTTTGAAGTTGTGTTACTTTCAAATTTAGAAAATTCTTCAGAATAAAACTAAGAATGTTCTTAAGAATGGTGTTAGAATATGGTCCCAGGACGTACTTGATTATTTGAGCTGTTGCCGTCTTAGGACTGAAATAATTTTGAAAGTGCTGTAAAGCACCATTCAGTCAGTTTACTCCATAAGTTTATGTACAGTTATCTGATTTGTACAGTTGGATGTTAGTTTGTTTTTCTTCACAGATGCAGATAGTTTACTGGTAACGCCGAAAACCTTTTCAAGCTGATAGTGAAAAAAACAAGCAGCCAACCTTTGTGATATTTATCGTGAGTGGGAAGATTGGGAACACTGTTAAAGTTTTTGAAAATTTCTTTTTGTTTGTGTGTTCATTTGGTGTTTTATATCATTTTCAAGATCATTTCAGTTACATTGAAGCAGCCAGTGAATCTATCTATTCTTTTATGGGTAACTTCACACAACATTCCTTCCAAGGCACTGGCTGCTTTCTCTCATGAACATTATCGAAACTTATAGCAGTGAGAGAGGAATGAATCTTGTCACAATGACTATCATCAGTCCTGATAGAACTGGGAATCAAACCCCTTGCCTAGCCTCAGTAGCATAAGGGACTTGAGAACATGGGATCACTGGTTAGAGTCCCCAGCTCAGCCTATTCCTTTCTGAGGATTGATGACAGTCAGTACTACAGGATTCATTTCTCTCTCAATGCTGATCACTGCTCTCTGGTATTTTTCTGTTACCAGTACATCGCACAATATTCTTCCCAAACCAATGGCTGCTTTCCTCCATAACTATCATCAAAACAATGATCAGCGGTGAGAGAGGAATGAATCATGTCGCAATGACTATTGATCTGATCTGATTGATACTGTTTACAGTCTCATCAAACTTTGTTGTTTTTACACAAGGGTGAAGAATAGAAATTGAAAAGACACATGTACTCAAGTGCCTTCTTTTCAGAAGAAAAAAAAAGGAAAAAAAGGGTTTTTTTTTTTAAACCTAAAAAAATTATCATCTAAAAAGTAATATTCCCTGTAAGTTGTGTATTAACTTTATTTTCAAATAAAAACAGTTTCTGAATAAGCAATACAATAATAACTATACAAGTATGGCATTTTATTTTAAAAAATAGGCATTTAACCCTAAAAAAGCCTTTCACAACTATAGCTGCCTTTGTTTCTAGTGTAGATCAAGATCAGGCTGCACAGAATGTGTAGCCTGATCTTCACTGTCCACTTTACTGAAACACTTTGACTAGAGCAGTGTTTCATTTACCTGTGCGTCCTGCGTCAGGGACGCAAAGAAATTGCCGAGGACGCAAAACTTTGAGATATATGTATTTTCGAGACGCACTGATTTTGATATCAATGCCTTTTGCAAAATTTCGTTTGATCCCGATCAATTAAAGTGTTTACATTTTCTATCGAAACACCGGTAATTTTTCTACTTTAGACTGGTACCTTCATTTTCCGGTCTATTGTTAGCCTAAGTAATCTAGTCTATGGAATGGTTTCCGTTTTTCTTTTTATTCGGGTACACGGAATATCGACATCCAGCACGTACGTTATAGATCCTCTCCAAGGCATATTCTTACTTAATTGCAGAAAATTGTAGTCAATATGAATGAACAACTATCATTTCATGTCCTCATTGGCAAATAATTACTTTTTGAATCTTTTTTATACCCGGGCGATTTAGATATCCTCAGACGATTTCCATTTCGTCGAAAAAATTCCAGTGCGTAGATCTATATCTAAACGATGTAATGCGTAAGCAATGCCACCAAAAAAGAAGGCAAAATCCGATCACAAACAACAAACTTTAACTAGTTTGTTTACGAAATCACAAGAGTCTGACCTGCCGATTCATAGTGACTTACATACCGATAAAAATGTCGAGAATAATGAGAAATCATCGGCAGTTCAATCGGCGTGGATTCGGCCCCGGCCAGTTCGAAACCGAGAGAATTCAAGTCACACTGGCTTAAACTTTTTAGTTGGCTAACTTACGAAAGTGAAGAGAATTCATGACAGACAATTCATAAATCAGACCATACAGATTTTTTAACAATTTGAACAATATTTTTTTTTAAAATGGGGTTTAACTCATTACCACACGATCCCTAATTTTGACGCCTCTGAGAAAGAAGCCTTTAGAAAACATTGTGGGAAAAGGAGAAAATGCTGGTAACCAGCATTTTCTCTTTTTCCGACAATGTTTTCTACCCTTCTAAAAACGAATTCTAAATCTTCAATAACTTCAATAACTTTTATTTTGTCATCTGTTAATGCTTTCGATTTGGACAAACCTAAAATTTTGCCGTTTGGTAATGAGTTAAAAGGTGGGACTCGTAAAGTTGGTTTCAGACTCATAGTTTTTCATCCCAGCGAGTCCCAGGACTCACTTATAGCAAATTGTAAAAAAATCACTGCTAGAGCAACCTTGAAATTGTATTTATTTGGGTCTTATTTATAATCTATACTGCAAATATATTTTATATATAGATAACAATTGGAAAAGGTGAAAATGCTGGTTTCTAGCATCTTCACCTTTTCTCCAATATTTTTCACAATGTTTTCAACAGACATTTTCCTTAATGGTCTTTAAAACTCAGCATTGTATGTGAAAGGGTCAAACTCTCAACCATTGTTGGACCCTTCTTAGTCCTTTTTTTTTGACATTCATTTTGACCCTCATTTCCAAGATGAAGTGAGAGGCTCATTTCCGTTAAACGTTTTATAGTAAGATAGTAAATGTTCAAATGAAAAAGACTTTCGTTTCATTTTAAACCACTTCAATTTGGAGGATATTGACTGATTGATTGTATTGGAGTTTAATGCTTTTGTAACAGCTTAGGTCATATCACAGGGATTAGTGCACCTACGTTTGTGTTTCCTGGCTTTCTCACACCAGTACTGACCAAACTTTCTTTCCAGGTCACTGACTACTTTCTCACATGCGAAGTTAGAGGAGAAAAAGTTTTCCTCACTCAGGTATCGAACTCACAACCATCAGGTCACGAGTCCAATAAGCTAACCACTGAGCTACCCGGGTGGGCTTCACTATGGAGGATAGGTATGTGACTAATTTAGAATTCTGCTACTAAGAATGGGGATTTTGTTATTAAAATGGGTGATTTTGTTACAAAATATTAGGATTTTATTGTCAAAATCTGAGATTTTGTTACTAAATATGGAGATTTTGTCACTGAAATTCAGGATTTGTCCATTATCTTCCGCTAGATGGCATTCTACAAATACACATCTATCTAATTTGGGCATTCTGGGTACAGAAGCGGACTAATTTTTCAAAACGACAACCGTTACTTTGAATTTCAAAATAAAATAAAACTTTTACTTAATAAAATGCTACCTGGTGCGATTCATTCAGTTATGATCAGCTAGCAGGTAACCTATGCACCGGCCATTTATTAAAACAGTCCCTACAGGCTTGGGTATAGCTTTGGTATAAGCCCTACTTTTCCCAAGTATCCGAGGATGGGTGATGCGTCATAGCAGACAGGTCGAATCTTCGAAGAATATGACATGCGCAGATAACGAGGATTTGTCAATAAAATTTTGAATTTCTTTATTAAAATTTGAGATTTGGCTACTTGATTTTGGGATTTTGTCACTGAAATAAAGGATTTTGTAAATAAAATTGGAAATCTTTTTATTCAAATTTGAGATTTGGCTACTTAATTTTGGGATTTTGTCACTGAAATAAAGGATTTTGTCAATAAAATTGGGAATTTTGTTATTAAAATTTAGATTTGGCTATTTAATTTTGGGATTTTGTCACTGAAATAAAGGATTTTGTCAGTAAAATTGGGAATTTTGTTACTAACATTGGAGATTTTGTAACTAAAATTTGTGATTATCTGAAACACAATTTTATCTAGACAACATCTTGATAAAAGCCATGTGCATATCAAGGATATAAAAGGGGGCTAAATGCATCTGCAAAAAAGAACAACTTACGTTAGCCTGCGCAGTCTGGGCAGGCTGAGATTGGTTGAAACTTTTTGCTATTACTCAATTTTCTGCATGTCCAAAGACTATACTACCTCATCATCCAGTCGGTTGTTACACAAAATGGATTAAGTGGATCTGTAGTTATGTGATGACACTTCATGTGGGAGTCTGTGGTATAGAATGGGAAATTGGCCTTATTCATTGTCTATTTCAATAATGACAATCTTATCCATAACTCTTTTCTGAACAATCCCAAGTTTTAACAATCCGAAAGGGGAAGGATTTAGAAAACAATATGGGTGCAGGAGAAAATACTGGTAACTAGCATTTTCTCAAAGAATGTTTTCTATCCTGTTAAGGACAAGTCCCATCATTCTGAGCCACATTTTATTTGTTTTGTGCAAAAAATTCCAATTTGGAAAATCCAAGAATTTTGTTGCCTGGCATTGGCTTAACTCATTCCCAAACAATCCTGTGTTTTAACATCCCTGAAGAAAAAAAGCTTTTAAAAGCATTGTGGGAAAAGCAGAAAATGCTGCTAATGAGCATATTTTTTCTTTCCCAACATAGTTTCCTGTGCTATTTAATACAAATATTACCTTTTGAATCACATTCAAAAGGTAATATTTGTCTTTGAAAGCATAGAAAACCATGTTGGGCATTTGTCATTTGCAAATGCTTTCAAATTGCATGAGTCTTAATTTTGTCTTTTGGTAAAGAGTGATGGCATTTGAGTGATACAGGGCCATGATGGTTCTCTTGGTTAGAAGTACATGTTTATGGGTTTAAGTCATTACCACACAGTCCCGAATTTTAACGACCCTAAAGAATAACTTTTGAAAACATTAAGAAAATGAGCATTTTTTTTTTTTTTTTTCTTTTCCAACATTGTTTTTTATGCTTTTAAATACAAATATTACCTTTTGAATAAAATTCAGAAGGTAATATTAATTTTGTCTTCGAAAGAATATACAAAAATGTTTGACTATTGCCATTTGCAAATGCTTTCAAATTGCAAAATTCTTAAATTTTGTCCTTTGGTAATGAGTTATGACAGTTGAGTGATACAGGGCCATCATGGTTCTCTTGGTTAGAAATACATGTTTACAGGTTTAAGTCTTTACAACTCAATCCCAAGTTTTAACAACCCTGAAGAATAACTTTTGAAAACATTGTGGGAAAAGGAGAAAATTCTGGTCACCAGCATTTTCTACTTTTCCCACAAAGTTTTCTACCCTGTCGGGCAGAATTCCATTGTTTGAGCCACATTTAGTTTGTCGTCTTTATGTGCTTTCAATTTGCACCAGTCTAAAATTTTGTCATTTGGTACAGAGTTGTGGCAGTTGAGTGATACAGGGCCATGAAGGTTCTCTTGGTTAGAAGTATACATGTATACAGGTTTAAGTTGCCCAGAGATAACTTGTATCATTTAACATGACAGCCAGTTGTCTATTGTAAGGTTCAAAAACATTGTTTAAAAGCTGTATTGTCTCCGGCCACATTGCACCTGCATACTTCTTGGCTTTAGTGTAGTAAAAATGTGGCATGGTGGAAATTCTGTACAACTCATTGGATGGTATTGGATCTGCAAAAAAAACAATAATAAGGATTATTATGAGCTTGCCTGTTTTTGAAGAAAACAACAAGTTATTGTCGTAGCCCTCGCGTTGTCGTTGTCTGCATTGTCCTTGTCGTTGTCATGCAGAAACTTTATCATTTTGTAATATCTCTGTTTTTAATGAAAACATTACCATCAAAATATTTTTACACAGTTATGCCCCTTTTTTGGACATAGAATTTTTACTGAAAATCATGCACTTGCAGCTGAGTGTTGGCACCCATAAGCGGTACTTATATTATTTTTATATTTATCATTATTATTATTATGATTAGATCTACTACTACTATTATTATTAAAATAAAAGTGAAACGAAAAATGAGAAAGAGTGAGTGTACTTAATGGATAAATATTAATGAGTAGAACTGTTTTGTTCGAAATTCTATGCAAATTATTGGGTGGTTAAGGGTCTGTAAATTGGAATTTTAAACAATAAAAAAGAGTTATGTAATTATGAATGAACATTTTTATCTTTCATTTTTATGACTCTATCATATGACAAATTTAAACATATCCATATTGAAAGCATCTGCCATATGTCAAATCAAATGTGGCTCATATGACGATGTGTGTCTTTTCTTAACGACGTTTTATCGAGTTGTCAGTGCGCAACATTTTTGCGCATGTCTCTTAGCTTCTCTGTTTTCTAGCATAACTTTGTCTGATTGTAGTATTATTATTGGACTACTGATTTTTGCTGCAAGACGTGGAAAAAGTAGTGGTAGATACATTTTTTTTTTAAAAGATCAGTTTATGAAGGTGTAAATCATTCCTAAACAGCGAAAACGGAACATGTACATTTGTCGGACATTACTTATCCGGATAGTAAGTTTAGTGTGGTAAAAAGAGAAAATTACAAGTATTTTCTCCTTTTCAACGTTTTCTAACCCTCTTTCCTGGGTATTGATAGAAATCAGGATCGTTTGATTCATTTTGCTATGCCTTTGAGTAATTCTGGACAGTTCTACTTGCATTGTTCTTCCATTCTCCCATCTATTAAAATATACCACATGTATTTGGTATTAACCCTTTCCTAAATGAATTAAATTGGAACTTCAAAATTGAAAGAAACTGCAGATGACAAATTAAACAAGGTTTAAATGAGATTAAAAGAACCGTTTGTGCAGAAAAGGTTGTGGGGAAAGGAACATTTGCTTGTAATGAACAATTACCCCTTTTACCAAAATGTTTTCCAAAGCCGTCCCATATCAGTGTTAAATCGAGACTATATCAAGGAAAGGGTTGACAGAGTACAATCTTTATTGTGAAAAAAACATGATTTAGTGCTAGAAATAATACATCTTACTAAGTAATTTGAAATCTTGGGTGTTTTGTGTCACTTTCTTTGTTCCAAGGGAGGTAATTGAGTTCGAATATTGGGAAAAGTAGCTTGGCAACCTATGTTTTTTTTTACATTTTTTGATAAAGGTTATAATCAAGTATATTTCTGAGAAAAATGAGAAAAATCTTTGTGCTAGATTTTTTTGAGGGTCAAATAATGTCCTGATTTTCTGTGATAAAATAAGCAATTTTGTGGGCTAAGGTTTTACTGAAACATAGATAGTGTATCATTAATTTGAAATATCTGTTAATTTCTCATCAGAGGATCCATTGTTTCACTATGAATTTAAAACACAGAGAACATGATTTGACCGAAATTACAGATTTTAATCACAAAATTCTGACGTATGCTGCAATAATTGGGTTTTGTGTAATTTGAAAAAAGGGTTGTGTTCTTGGTGGGCTCAGAACTTTTTGGTTTATCAGGCAACGTCTGATTATCTCTTCGCATATTGAAAGAACATACTTTGAAGTGTTTCTGTGTCAAATTTCACGCGCTAAAAATAACTCGCTGAAACGCCTTTAACTGTTTACCACATGACAAAACTATAGACTTGTCTAATTTTAAAGCATTTGCAGATGACAAAATTAATATAGCTCAGTTGATAAGGTTTGTCTGAGAAATAGTTGAAAACATTGTGGGAAAAGGAGAAAATACTGGCTACCAATGTACAATGTTCTCAAAGGCCTTCTTTTTTAAGTTCGTTAAAACTCGAAATCAATGGAAAAGGGTTAAAGGTGAAAATGGAGAAAATGTATTTTACAGGTTATCAGATTTTCTTTTTTTTTTTTGTCAGTATTTCCCAAAGCCTTATTACTTAAGGTCGTGAAACACGAGATCATTAAAATTTTGGTAAAATGTTGAAAAAAAAAAAAAGGTAATGAAAATATCTTACCCAATTTGAGAAAGTGAAATATTTTCAGTAATGATGTGGCAACATCTTTGGAGAAGTCCTCTGTCCGTAAGATCAGGATCTGTTTTCTCGGAAACACCCGAAGCCATTCGGAAAGATGAACTGAATAAAAACTTGCCGATATTGGTACCTGCATCATGTATAAGAGATCAGATAAAATTAATTATGTTGTTGATATGCTTTAGTAACGAGTTTGTGAAAATACATGGATCTGTGGCGGTAAGATAATCCGACTTCCTTGGTTACTGTTGCTATGGGCTACCTCACAGCCAGGATTTGAAACTTTTTACCAAACGACAAATTCTAGACTCTTTCCAAATCGAAAGCATCCGACAAATTTGAAATACCGAAAAATTGGTGTTCTTTGACTGGTTAGAAAACATAGTGGGAAACCAGGGTTTTCTCCTTTCCCGTCATGTTTTCAAAAGGCCTCTCCTTCAGGATCGTCAAAACTCGGGATTGTGTGGTAAAGGATTAATTGGAGAGGTCATCAGACCTCTCCAATAGTGGTGAGTTAAAAAGGCAGACTGCTACAGAATTCGCTGTCTAAATCAATTTTTCTTGCGAAATTGTTCTGATACACAGTCTGTTTCGTCATGGTTTTGTAAATAAAGCGAAATCAAAAAACCGAAACAGGAAATAGACGTGGTTTATTTTTATATGACGAAGTTCAGAAAAGATTTGTTATATTAATTTGCCTTGGATGCAAATGACCTCTCAAATAATTGTAATTTTCCATTAAGCAAATAAATCTAAGCAGAAGAAAGAAGAATTTCGTTAAAAAAAAAGAAAGAAGTCCGCTGGACAAGATCATGCGGGAAGAAGGTCAAATGACCGTCATGTAAAGCATAAGAGGTTTCTACGCAGCGGCTTTTTTTACTTGTTTGTTTCCATGTACCGAAATATATTGAAATTAAAAGCCAATAAACTATTTGAAAACACTGATGCTGATCTCTCCTAGCTTCTTTTGTAAAGAAGCCAACTTGTCAAATGCATTGGTGGAACAACTTAGTCAACCGAGAGTTTTGCAACTAATACCAGGATCTATCACGGAAACACCCGAACCTCTACCGAAGATAAGGGGGAATAAAAACAAGCCGATATAGGAATCTGTACTAATAAGATATCAGATAAATTTTAGTCATACTTTAAGTAGCAAGTTTGCTTTATAAAGGATCAGACATAAACTAGCATTTGAAATAAAATTTTATAGGAGTCTTGAAAAAAGTTATTAAGCTAGCCTCTGGGTAAGCTCAAAAACATGCGAAACGAAATGATGTCTGACTCGATGCCACTGTAAGCATGAATAGTACATCGCAGTCCGGAAGCTTGAATCGGTGCAAATGGCTAAGTTGATGATGGCATTATCTCTTCTTCTTACAATTTGTTCGAAAGCCTTAAACTTTCTTTGGGGTCTTTAAAACACAAGATTGTTAGGTTTAGGGGTTTTATATGAATTAATACCTTTAATTTCTTTTCTATGTCTCTAGAGAATAGGCAAGCCTTTAATGTAAGGGTACGGTTACAGGACAGCAGTTCATCTATTGTCGACACCACGTCCTCGTGGAACTGAGCGGCGGAAGTTCCGTATCTACCATGCAGGTAATGACTGAATAACCTGTAAAAACACAAAATTTAAGGGACATGGTTTGATTATTGGTGTGAATTTAGATATTTTTGTAAAACACTCATTGCAGGCGTGATTGATTAAATTTGCGTTTATTTATCGTCGCCACCGGTTGCCCATATGGGCCACGCCCCCTGAAGACTGTTTGTATTGTTACGGGGGATGGTGCAAGATCCAGGACGAAACCCATCCTAAGTTACGCCTCGTTCCTTTATGTGCTCGGTGTAAAGCAACGTTACACGGGACCACGGTTTAACGTGTCATCCGAAAGACTATTAGTAATTTTAGATGGCTAGCCGAAGGGCTCGAACCCACACCATCAAGTGGCCAAAGACTTGATGTCCTACGCTCTACCACCTAAGCTATGCGGGCTGGGCATTGCAGGCGTAAAGAAGCTGGGCGGTTATATTCTGTAATCAAGGGACTGAAAGTCCTGAAAGTGGATTCTTGCAGGAGTAAAAAAAAGTACGGCATTACTCTATCATCGCCCGATATATTAACTCGACCTCTCTTACATTCCTCTGAATCTTAAAACGTCTTTTATTTTTAACCTATAGGCTTAGAAAAAAATTTTTTTTTTTCACCTATAGGCTTGAATACATAAGCGGACGGCGTAGATTTAAGACCAGATTGTACGTTTTGTGCAGTTTGGTCTTGATCTGTGCCGTCCGCAAAAGCCCCTGTTCTTGCTTATTGCGCTGAAAGGGTTTTCTTCTTCTTCTTTTTTTTTTTATTGTTAGCTAGCAACTGCTTTGCTAAGATCAATGATAAAACTTTTTTCTGCCTCAATTTTTTTAAGTTTTGTGCCATTGAATAGCCCCCTTTAAGACATTGAATATTCAGCGACTCGAACATGAAGTTCTTGGAAAAAGGCGTTGCTTCATTTGATATACAAAAACTATCAAAACACTTGGGTCATATCACATTTCGCGCTTTCTTTCCTAAATCAAGATGTTTAGTAGAAAATTTATGTAATTTGAAATTAGATAAAATAGATGAAATTGAGTGTATTTACAAAGCCAGTATGTCAGAAAAGCAGAAAGCTAAAATCATCGTCCTACAACAAACCTTTCAACTGGGTTCCGTAACATTAGTATCAGTTTGATATCCGGGTTTACGTGTTTGATCAAAAACGGCGTCGTTACTTCCGGTAAAAGATGATTAGGATTATTCTGTTGAATCTTTGTCCACGATGTTTGATCCCAAAAGTCCATAGGGTCACCGTGTCCTGTGGAGATGAAACATTTTGGCCATGATTTGTGAAAAGGGGTTTTGATGCATTTGCAAAAAATATCGACCCATGTCAGCCTGCGCACTCCGCGCTGGCTGACATGGGCCGAAAGTTTTTGCTATTTGTACATTTTCTGCCTGTCGAAGGGCGATCTACCCCGTGATTCAGTCGGCTATTAGACACAATAAATTTTCTGGATCCATATAACTATGTCGTGAATCGCTCGGTATCATGCATCACGGAGATGTATTTGACCCCTTCTGCCAGGGCATAGCTCATTTATATGGCGTGCAACACGCGAAAAGGGGCATTCGGACATTTGCGTAAAGTGTCGTCTCGGATCAGCCTGCGCAGTCCGCGTAGGCTAATCCGAAACGACACTTTCCGTTTTTATGTAATTTTCTGTTTTGCTAAAGTCTACTGTACGACAAAATCTAATGTAGTCGTAAAGTGCTGTCTCCGATTAGCCTGCCCGGACTGCGCTGGCTGATCCGAGACGACACTTTACGCAAATGTCCGAAGGCCCCTTTTTGCGTGTTGCAGGCCATATTTTTTTTTTTGAGAACCCCATGTCTACAAGGTAGAAACGTACAAACCAGTTTTCTACTCACCAAGATTCGGTTCCTCGGACAACTTGAATCTCTTGAGTTTCTTTATCCAGCTTACACCAAATATATCTTCAATTTATCTATGTTTACACAACTGACTAAATTCTGAACCATAATTCTTAGGTCTGTAAAATTTTAACAGCGTTCTCTCTCTCTCCCTCTCTCTCTCTCTCTCTCTCCGAGGATTGATGATCGTCATTGCGATAGGATTCATTACTCTCTCACAGGCGAACATCATTTCTACGCTGGTTATGTGGGAAAGCAGCCAGTGGTTTGGAAAGAATACTGTGCGGAGCACTGGTAATAGAAACTCCAGCTGCACTGGCCGCCGCGATATAACTGGAAAAATGTTGAATTCGCCTTTACACAATCAATAAATCAAGATCTCTCTCTCTCTCTCTCTCTCTCTCTCTCTCTCTCTCTCTCTCTCTCACACACACACACAAACACACACACCCACACCCACAGGATAGCTCATTAGTATGTTTTTCAATTGTTAGAACTCATGTCAAGTCTCTCTCCCTCTCTCTCTCAAACACACACACACCCACACACAAAGTATAGCTCATTAGTATGTTTTTCAATTGTTAGAACTCATGTCAAGTCTCTCTCTCTCTCTCTCTCTCTCTCTCTCTCTCTCTCTCTCTCTCTCTCTCTCTCTCTCTCTCTCTCTCTCTCTCTCTCTCTCTCTCTCTCTCTCTCTCTCTCTCTCTCTCTCTCTCTGTAAGGATGTATTTTTAAACCTTTTGTTCTAACCTGTGATCGCAGGAAAATAATAACCCCCTGTATAGTTACTGTCTTTCTCCCGTATCCGTGCTATTCCTTGGGCATTGAAGGAATCAATAAATTGGTCCAGTGTTCTCTTGGGTGCCGGTTTTCGTTGAAATAGTGCTGTAGAAGGGGACGTCATAATGAAGAGAGATTATATTGAAAAATAATGGCCAACTTTTCATTCCTGGGTTTTCCGAGGTACAAGAGGCCGATAAATTTTTTAACGTTCCTCGTACACTGACAGATTTTCATGCTTGCATCAACAAAACTGTTCCACTTATTCTAAAAGATCACAACCTTTGATCCAGATGCCTGTTGAATAAATTCAGTTTTTCCTTTCTTTTTCCTTTCTTTTCTTTAACCCTCCCCCCCACCGATCACTCCGTATCGTGTTCTATATGGGTATAGATCTTTGACAATAATCTGTTCATCGGTTCCGTAATAATGACAAAGAAATGATAGAAAATATTAATGGAGAAAAAATACATGATCGGACAGTTCAGACCCAAGGCTTAACCCACGCCGCATAATTCCGTTTATTACGACCTTTAGCAGTAAAGGTTTTGAAAACATTGCAGGAAAAGGTGAAAATGCTGGTAACCAACAATTACGACCTTTAGGAGTAAAGGTTTTGAAAACATTGCGGGAAAAGGAGAAAATGCTGGTAACCAGCAATTTCTCCTTTCCCCACAATGTTTTACCCCATCAAAGACAAATCTTATCTTTAGAGCCACATCCCATTTGTCAGCTGCAAGTTCTTAATCTGAAATTTTTGTTGTCTGATGTAGAGTGAAAGATCCCCGATGAAGTGTAGGTATGGTCGCAGCTCAGATCCAAAAACGTGATGAGATATCAAAGCGCTGCAAACACTGAGAGGTGTTCGCGGTTTGAAAGTTGAAGAAAGTTATAAGATATAGACTCTTGTTTGGTGTCTATCGCAGTCTTACTAGACCTTCATTTATTAACCCTTTTCACTGACAATGACAGATTCTAAAAGAAGATTCTGCAGGCGGCATAGATCAAAATCAGACTGCACATTTTGTAAAGTCTGATCTTGAGTCTACACAGTCCGTTACCTTGTGCTAATCTATGATTAAAGACAAATTCAGTTACAGTGGAAATCTGCTTTCTGACAATGGAGAAAGTATTTCTTTTTCTTTTTTATCTTGCCTTTTTTCAACAGAGCTTACCTCCATCAAGATTAATTTAAACTGATAAAGGATTTTTAACCACATACTAATTGTAACTGATTAAAAACAAATTAGCAAATGTTACTGTGGTTTACACAGATATAGGCCCTAACAAACACATTAAAATACAGGGAATTTATATTCCAACATATATGAGCCATGCTCTGGGAAAAGAGGCTTGATGCATCTCCGTGATGCATCATACCAAGCAAAACGTTACATAATTAGGGATCCATAAAACTCAGTATGTCTAACAACCGACTGTATCATAAGGTAGACAGGTCCTTCGACATACAGAAAAATCGAACAATAGCGAAAAGTTTCGGCCCAGGTCAGCCTGCGCTGATTGCACAGGTTGACATGGGTCGATACTTTTCGTAGATGCATTAAGCTCCCTTTTCACTGAGATGGTTCATATATGAATATCATAAACGTACTTTAAAGGGACTTACTTTCACCATAACGGAACCATGTCCAATACCACAACTCTTTATGTAGAATCCCTCTGTTAGATAAGACTTGTGGATGATACGTGAGGCGGCGAAACAGATCGCTGGTACCCGATTTACACACTCCAATAATTTGAAAATAAGGTAGACACCTTAATCTACCGTCCTGTAACCAACATGGATTCCGAAACTGGGGTAAAAAGTCCGGCTTTTCCTGTGTGCAATTAGAAAATGGGTGTATTTCAATGTAACATTATTCTTTAACTCTTAACCGTACCAATTTAATGTCTTTGACGACCCTGAGAATATACTTTTAAAATAAATATGAGGGAAAAGGAGAAAACGCCGGTAACTTCCATAGGGGTCCGTAGTTTGATTCCTGGCACCCATAGACTATATATTATAAACAAGGGATTTAACTGTATGCAGCCCGTTACTCGCCCCCGGTTACAAAAAACAACGTATCTTTTCTACCCCATCAGTTATTCTCCTATTTTTTTCTACAGCTGAGAGCTAAAACATTTTTCTACCAGAAAAACACAGCTGCTTGTCAGTGGCTAATGCAGTTTGGCTAATACATTCGCTCGAACTTGTAAACTCGCTCAAAAATCTTCGCCATTGACACGGGTTCGTACATCCGTTTTCAAGATATAAAATGCACTTTAGATCCAATGAAATGCAGCATTAGCGGCACCCACCCTTTAAACATGTTTAAAAATACTACTGACCTATAGTCTTTATCTTCAATAACGACGAAACGCCTCAGAATTCGTTGAATTTGTGATCCACGTTCTTATTTCGAACAGCTGCAGCCATCTTCTGTCATGTGACATTGTTTGGAACGAGAAATTTCATTGTTTGATATGTACTAACAGTCGTGCATTCAACCAATGAAATTTCGTACAACTCACACCTTTTTGTCACGTGACAGTACGGTGACACTGTTTGGAACGACAAATTTCATTGGTTTATATGCGCGAACGTCAGTATCGAATGTACGAACCCGTGTCAATGGCGAAGATTTTTGAGCGAGTTTACAAGTTCGAGCGAATGTATCAGCCAGACTGCATTAGCCACTGACAAACAGTTGTGTTTTTCTGGTAGAAAAATGTTTTGGCTCTCAGCTGTAGAAAAAAATAGGAGAATAACTGATGGGGTAGAAAAGATACGTTGTTTTTTTTGTAACCGGGGGCGAGTAACGGGCTGCATACAGTTAAATCCCTTGTTTTAGTCTATGGGTGATAGAAGTCAAACTACCGACCCCTATTGTAACTTCTTGTCCCTCAATTTTCGTCCCATTTGATTTTCCCCTAGTAAATACTTGATTGATCAAATGATGTTTTCAGCCGCTTTCGACATCATTTCAGTCATATCACCTTCACATATTCAGATATGTCCTTGGTTTCACCAGCACTAAGCGGTGGCTCTGAAGCGTCTTGCCCGAGGGAGGACCCAGTGCGTCCAGTGAGGCTCGAACCTTGGGCCTCCAGGTTACGAGTCCCACACTTTACCACTGAGCCACGCAGAAGCCAAACTACTTAAGGTCTAAGGCCCCTAACTCTCATATTAAAAGACGGAAGCTGCCGAGATTGGCCGAATAGCCTTTACGAAAACGTCGATGTTACACGATATTTACCGATGAGTTGGGGGTCGTAATCCTTCATGCGATCTGGTCTAAAGTTTTGTAGACTAGCAAAGCCTTTAAGACATATTTCTTTGCAAAATGTGAAAGTTTTCATGTAGCGAAGGAAAAAAGTTCAAATATGACAACAAAATAATGCCCCCTCACCCTCCGAAACAAATCATTGGAGTGTCCCCTCCCAAACATTTACATATATAACAACATTTATAACATATAACATTTACATCTCAGCCATGCTCTACGAAAAGGGGGTTTAATTCATATCCAAAAAGTCTCGACCATTATTATGTAATGGCTTGCTCGGTATAATGAATCACGGGGATGCGTTAAATTTCATTTTGCCAGAGCATGGCTCATTTACACATAGTTACTCCTTTGAGAGTTACAACCTACCATACATAGAATATCCTCAATGCCAGTGTTCCGGACGGTGCAGTTCGGAATAAGGCGAAATCTGTCCCGCACAGATTCCCAGGTTGAGTTTTGATGTTTAAATTGTTTTGTCCTCTCTCTCAAACTGTTTCCTAGCCTTCCACCAACAGTCTTTGACCCACTCTTATTTCTAATCAACGTGATATAATGATATGGCGAAAGGCTATGAACTTCCTCTGGGACGAATGTCAGTACAGGAACCGGAAACCGGGATACAATTACTATAAAAACTCCCGCGGCGCACAATAAGCAGATAAAGAGACACCGCTTTCGATTACGCTGCACCTGAAATCAATCAATATTTTAACTTGTGGTATGAATATACAATCCGATAAACAACAACAACAACAATAATAACAGTAATCATAATAATAATAATAATAATAATCATCATCATCATCATGATAATAATAATCTCAAATACGGAAAGCCACTTTATAACTAAACATGCACTAGACAACCCCATAATTCGAGACGCTTATTAGGATGGGTTTTTAAAACAATGGTATAAAAAGGAGGGAAATGCTGGTTACCAGCATTTTCTCTGTTTTTCCAATTCATTTTGTAGCAATTTATATCTGAACTCCATAACTTAAAAGACATTTGATATAAAATGCCGTTCCTAAATGTTTTCTATACGGACTAGTGAGAAGAAAATCATGTCAGGAGAGATTTACGGAAATTGTTCATTCTTTCATATCATCACGGATCGTTAATCGTTACATATGGAGTCTGACATAGGTTGGCATTTGAGATTAAAATGTATTAAACGAGTCTAGAAAAAAAAGTTATCACGCGAGCCTTTGGAGAGCTTTATTACATTGTTGTTGTTGTTGTTGTTGTTGACGAGTTGAATAAAGTTCTATCTCAAACGCCAACGAATGTCAGATTCTTTTTTATCACATAACTGTAAATCAAGAATTATAAATGATGGTATGTTATAACATGGGCCAACATTTGCCAGTGCATTGAAATTTGCATGTAGCCTATTCGCTTCTTTGACAAGTACATTAAACCTATGGATGAAAAATACATGTAGTTCCAAAGAAACTTGCATATATTGATTTTCTTTTTTAATGTGAAGATGAACAAATCGCAGCTTTTGTCACAATCACCAATTGTAACATTTGATTTCGCAAAGAAATCTGGGTCAGCACTGGTATAGAAATGAAGCGTATGAGTGCTGACCAAAGACGGTACTATTTGCTTTTCTCAAACGTGTGTAAGATAAGAAAACTCGTAATGGCTGTATTACAGTGAAAACAAAGGTACTTATGTGATAAATATACGGTTCCTGATATAATTTAGTGCAGTCTGGTTAGTCCAGCTGTCATTTTAATTCTTTACCAAGCGACAACATTTTGGTCTAGACCAAGTTGAAAGCATTTGCAGACGACCAAATAAATGTTGCTCATATGATGACTCCTGTCTTTTATAGGGTATAAAACATTGTGAGGAAATATGAAAATGCTGGTTACCAGCAATTTCTTCTTTTCCCACAATGTTTACAAAGGGCTTTTTTCTTTGGGTCGTTAAAACTCGATATTTTTTGGTAAAGGAGTCAATGTCGTTTGTCAGCTGGGTTTGTAGATCGTAAGATAAACTGCATATCACACAATAATATAAATTGCCAATTTATATTCGTAAAGGAGCGGAGTCTTAACTGCTTAACTATATTGAGAACTAGCGCAATTTCAGTCAGTTTAGCCAATGAGAAAGTTATGCCATTTCTGATTGGCTAAATCAGTCATTTTAGCCAATCAGAAGACGCCTTACTTAAAAATTTAGAATGGTTGTTGAACACGGCCTCAGTCTACATTTGAGCAATATTCTGTGAAAAGGGACTTTAATGCATCCGCTAAAAGTGTCGACACAGATTAGCTTGTACAATCCACGCAGGCTAATCTGGATCTAAACCTTTTGCTGTCGATAGATTTTTTTTTTTGCATGTCCAAGGACAATTCTACCAGAGGATTCTGCCTTATTCTACATTTGAGCAATACTCTGGAAAAAGGGACTTCATTGCATCTGCAAAAAGAATCGACCGAGATCAGCTTGTGCAATCTACGCAGGCTAATCTGGATCTAAACTTTTTTCTCTTGGTAGATTTTTTTTTTTTTTTTTTTTTGCATGTCCAAGGACCATTCTACCAGAGGATTCAGCAGATTGCTAGACAAAATGGTTTCTACGGGTCCATAAATATGTGATGACTTGCTTGGTGTAATGCATCACGGAGATTACTCCTTTAGCGAGAGCCTGGCTCGTTTTATAGAAAGTAACAAACATTCTGGTAGCTGATTTTTCTGATTTCTGCGAAATTGCGTTATTTCAAAATTATAACAGGTTTTTGAGCAAGGCCTCAGAGTGTGTAAAGTAAAATAGACAAAGACAGTAATAACACCAGTTACCTGGCTGCATTCCCAACACTGCATATTTGAACAATTTTACAACTCAGGGGGAAACTTTCAACGTCTAGAAAAAACGACCAGTTTTTACGCTGTTTGTGGCGGGCAATTCATCATGAAAACGCGATAGTCTTGCTGGTGAAATAGTTATATTTGCAACACTTTACTCGAAAAAATCCAGAGCTTTTTTGACCCTGAAAGAAAGATTTTTTGAAATCGTTGTGGGGAAAACGTAAATCACAAGGTTCTGTATTCATCGACCATTCTAAGTTACTTTGTGTCTAATTCAAAATTAAGAAAGTAACACTTCTAATTGGCTAAACCATGTGGGGGGGGGGGGGGAAGGTAAAAGGGAAGCGAACGGAGAGAGAGAGAGTGAGAGTGAGTGTGTGTAAAAGACAAAGTCCTTTAAAAAAAGAAATTAATAAAATAGAAAGAAGGAAAATGTAAAAGAGAACAAGAAAAGTACTCAGAAACAGAACACTTTCTATATGATATGTATAGCTGTCAACTTACGTATTGTTTGTTGTCATAAGTTAGATTCTAACTAAAACCAAGCACGCTCTGAATTTAACACAAAACAACTGTTACGCTTTTTTTTGTATTGGAAAATCCGAGAAACGATTACAAACCTAAAACCAATGCTATACTAATTTGACATACAAAGTGAGTTCGTCATTAACCTTTATCCAGACGACAAAATTTTAGACTCGTCTATATCGAAAGCATTTGCAGATGAAAAATTAAATGTAGCTTAATTGAGATTTTACCTTTGAAAGGGTAGAAAGCATTTTTGGGAAAAAGGAGAAAATGCTGGTTACCAGCATTTTCTCCTTTTCCCCACAATGTTTTAAAATAAATCGTCATCAGCTTTGAAATAAAATAAGTAACTGTTTGGTAAAGGGTAAAAAAAGTACGTAAGTTACCAATATGCAAATTGGTCTCATCATTTATAAAGCTGTCAAAATTCTAGCTGTCAATACTGAGTCCAAGCATTGATACATTTATCAGGTATTTACAAACTGTCGCCTCGAGTCGCTTTGAGTCACCCCGAAAGAGTGTACAGAGTGGCATGACACAAGCCAAAACATTCGGCAAAGCTCGGGTGATCCGTTAATCAAGTTGATGGAATGACGTTACGACTCGGACATTTTCGTAACTACATCTAAGAGGAAAAAATAGATCCACGGATCACCCGAGGTTTGCCTGGTGATAGCCGAAAGATTTGATCAACGGACCTTATCTTCCGCCAGATGGCATTCTTCAAATCGTTGTCTGTGCATGCCATATTCTTCGAAGATTCGACGCATCACCGACCCCATATACTAGGGAAAAGTAGGGCTTATACCAAAGCTATTACCCAAGCCTGTAGGGGCTGTTGAATGAATCGCACCAGGTAGCGTTTTATTGAGTAAACGTTTATTTGATTTTGAAATTCAAAGTAACGGTTGTCGTATTGAAAAGTAGTCCGGTTCTGTACTCAGAATGCCCAAATTAGATAGATGTGTATTTGTAGAATGCCATCTAGCGGGGAGATAATGTTCTTCAAATACACATCTATCTGATTCGGGCATTCTGGGTACAGAACCGGACTACTTTTCAAAACGACAACCGCTACTTTGAATTTCAAAATATAACAAACTTTTACTCAATAAAAAGCTACCTGGTACGATTCATTCAGCTATGATCCGCTAGTATGTAACCTATGCACCGGCCATTTATCAAAACTGCCCCCTACAGGCTTGGGTAATATCTTCGGTATAAGCCCTACTTTTCCCATGTATATGGGATGGGTGATGCGTCATAGCAGAAAGGTCGAATCTTCGAAGAATATGACATGCGCAGACAACGGATCAACGAATAACCCAAGGTTTGCCGTACGGCTGTCACGACAAAGGTACGGTTGGTTACTCGTTGCTAGGTACTAGTCCAAGTTACTTGTTCAGGAAAAGTTAGTTAATCGTAGCCAGCTACTTGTCTCAGTTAGATAAAACAGTTTACTACAAGTAGCCAGCTACTTGTCTCATTTACTTGTTCAGAAAAACGGTTGGTTTCTTGTAGCCAGCAAGTTGTCTCAGTTATTTCTTCACTAAAAGTTTGCAACTAGATCTAGTAGCTAGCTACTTGTCTCTGTTACTTTTGTTTGGGGGTGGGGGGGGGGGGATTTCGTTATTTGCAGCAAGCTACTTGTCCTAGTAACTTGTTTTGGAAAAGTTGACAACTCATGGCCAGTTACTAGTTATAGGTTACTTGTTAGGCCTATAAGTTACCAGTTATAGTTACTAGTTATAAGTTACTAGTAAAAGATAACTTGTTCCGTAAAGGTGAGATAAAAAACTGAATCAAGTACATGTAGCTAGCTACATGTAACCGACTTTTGCCGAACAAGAAATTTGGATAAGTAGCTTGCTACTATTGACCCACTTTCCTATGTGTAGTCATGTTTACAAGTCTGTCCCA
This sequence comes from Hippopus hippopus, assembly GCA_946811185.2. Classification (NCBI taxonomy): domain Eukaryota; kingdom Metazoa; phylum Mollusca; class Bivalvia; order Cardiida; family Cardiidae; genus Hippopus; species Hippopus hippopus. The sequence goes on along the minus strand of OX328113.1, from coordinate 8,381,836 downwards.
AGGGTGTGTTTGTTTGCTTGTTTGTTTTTAAGTGGTTTACGCCATTGTCGGCATTGTTTCAATTACATATATTGAGCCATGCTCTGGGAAAAGGGGGTTTAATGAATTTGCGAAAAGTATCAACTCATGTCAGCCTGCGCAGTCCACACAGGCTGACCTGGGCCGAAACATTTCACTATCAGTCGATTTTCTGTGTGTCAAAGGACCACTCCTCCACCACATTCAGTCATTCATTAGACTAAGTGAATTTTATGGATCCCCGATTATGTGATGACTTGCTTGGTATAATGGATCACGGAGATGCATTAAGCCCCCTTTTACCATATATATGGCAGCTAGCGCATCTATCAATACTTTCCAGTAGCGGCCAGTGCACCTATCCATGCTTCCCACGAATTTCTTTTACAAGCACTTTGCGCAACATTCTTTCCATGCCGAGAGCCAATTGCTTTCCCACATAGGCCTAACCACCACCGAAACAATGTTTGAAAAAGTACGAGGGACAAGGAATTTACCTTGTCACAATGACAGTAATTAATTCTTGGGAAAGAATTTTGGCCGAGCTGAAAATCAAACCCGCAACCCTAAATTTACAGTGGACTATAACTACATCTGAGCCATTCCATGGCAAAAAGGGTATTAATACATCTCTGTGATCCATTATACAAAGCAAGTCATCACATAATACTGGATCCATAAAATCTATTTTGTCTAACAAACGACCGAATCCTGCGTAGCTAGAGTGGTCCTTTGACACATTTCAGATTCATTCAGCAAAATAATGGAATTCAGTTTGTTAACTGAAATTGTTTTCCTTTCGCTGAGTTGAGTTTGAAACTTTGTGTCAACCCAAGATTTGAGAAAATTTGTAAAGTCTGTTAATGTAAGTGAAATGCGTCCAGAATAACACACTCAATTTAAGTCAGAACTTGAGTCTGTTAGCGGATTTGAGCAAAATAAGAGACAGAAGTTTTTTCCGAAAACCAGGCCTCGGGTCCGTATTCACCAACCATTCTTGTGAATATTCTTTGTCTAAGTCTAATTCTCAAGAATTTTCTATATTTGAAACTAACACAACTTCTGATTGGCTAAACCGAATGCTTTAACCAATCAGAAGTTGTGTTAATTTCAAATTTGAAAAATTCTTTAGCATAAGACTAAGAATATTCTTAAGAACGGTTGGTGAATTTGGACCTTGATCTCAAGCCCTGTATGTTACCAACAGAGCCACTAGGCTCGGTGAGAGTCAGATTCACCAGCGGGTATCAGAATCACCAGCAGGTGTCAGAATGAATTTTTAGTGTTGGAGTTACCAGCAGGTATCAAAATGAATATAAGGTTTAGGATCACCTCCGGGTATCAAAATCAACAGCAGATATCAGAATCATCAACCGATATCAGAATCACCAGCAGGTATCGGAACCACCAGCAGGTATCAGAATCACCAGCAGGTACTAGAATCACCAGCAGGTATCAGAATCATCAGCAGGTATTAGAATCAACAGCAGGTATCAGAATCACCAGCAGGTATCAGAGTCACCAGCAGGTATCAGAATCACCAGTGGGTATCAGAATCACCAGCAGGTACATGTATCAGAATCACCATTTAATATCAGAATCACAAGTGGGTATCACAATCAACAGCCCAAGCTTTAAGTTGGCCTCTGCACTGCTTGCTTTCAACAGTTGTTCATGCTGGTTTTTGTCAATGACTTTTCATAGAAATAGCAAGATAACTAAAATCATGAAACATGAAAAACAATATATCTGTACTATTTATTTAACAATTATAAAAATGAAATTTAAGAATATGTTGTTCTATTCCATGCTGTAAAATTAGGTTTAAAAACATAAACACATGCTTTTAATTTAGAGCACAATGAAAGGAGCAGCACTCTTGGAAAAAGGGGGTTAAATGCATCTCTGTGATGCGATATACCAACCACATCATCGCATACCGTAATTATGGATCCATAAAATTCATTTTCTTTAACTCTTTACCAAACATCAAAATTTTAAACAAGTCCATATTCAGAGCATTCACAGACGACAAAATAAATGTGACTCAAAAACCGAAATTTGTTTTGGGAAGGGTAGAAAACACTGTGGAAAAAGAAGAAAATCCTGGTTACCAGCATTTTCTCCTTTTCCAACAATGTTTTCAAAAGCTTTCTTTCTTAAGGTCGTTAAAACACAGGATTGTTTGGTAAAGGGTGAAGAGCCGACTGAATCATTATGTAGAATGGTCCTTGAACATGTAGAAAACAAAAATGTCATGTGACAAAGGTGAATACTTTTTGCCGATGCATTAAACTCCCTTTTCACAGGGCATGACTCAAATATAGTGTCCTAGTACAGTAACCAAATAGACATTTTCAATGTAGACATAAGACCCAAGTAATTGCAACCGTCCTTGGGTTTTTTTTTTCTTGTAGTGCTTAGGCAAAGCAGACTCTGTAGATCAAAGATCAGACTGCAGTCTTTACTTGCCGAAAAGGCAAATATAGTTGAGCCAAGCTCTGACAAAAGGGGGCTTAATGCATCTCTGTGATGCATGATACCAAGCAAGTTATTGCATAATTAGGGATCCATAAAATCCATTTTTTTCAAACAACCAATTGAATCATGTGGTAGAATGATCCTTTGACAAGCAGAAAATTTAAAGACAGCGAAAAGTTTCAACCCATGTCAGCCTGCGCAGACTGTGCAGGCTGACATACGTCGATGCTTTATGCAAATGTATTAAGCCCCCTTTTTCACAGAGCATGGCTCATTTGTTAAAGGTACTCTAAGACAGTTGTTGATATTTTCCCGTTTTCATCTTCTTCAGTCAAACTTTGTGTCAAAAGTCATCACAGTCATGTCGAGAAAAAATTTACATAGATAGCCAATGGCACACAAACGTTGGAATGTGTGAATACGTATCCACATTTTCAAAATATATTTGCCTCATGCTCTGTAAAAAAGGTGAATTTAATGCTTCTGCAGGTCAGCCTATGCAGTTCTCGCATGCTACCATGTTGCAAAACATTTTTGCAATTGGCAACTTTTTTTGCTTCTTAAAGGACATTCTACCTCATGATTCCGCCGGTTTTTAGGCAAAATGGATCCATGTTATGCCACTACATGCTTGGTTATACTGCACTATGAAGATACATTACAGCCCCCTTTTTCCAGAGCTTCGCTCCTTTATACATGGCACCAACTTGTCAGGTCCCCTCAGTAGTCTATTTCAATAAAATTATGAAAGACATGAATTATGTAAAGCAAAGGGGTGGGGCGGGAGCATAATGCATATGAACCATGCTCCAGCAAAAGGGGACTTAATGCCTCTTCGTGATCCATGGTACCAAGCAATTCACCCTATAGATCTGTAATACATGTATCCACTTCTTTTAACAACCAACTTATCAGTGAGATAGACTGGTCCTTAGTCATACATAAAATTGACAAATGGTAAAAAGTTTCAGCCCAGGTCAGCCTGCGCGGACTGCACAGGCTGACCTGGTTCAATACTTTTCGCAGATGCATTAAGCCCCGACTTCACATGGCTCATATAAAATATGCTCTAACCAATCTATTGACAACATATAGGGGCCTATCATTATGTTTTTTTTTCCACATAACATAGACCTATTGCCCTAATTCTAATTTTTTTATACCGGGGCGAAATAAAATAAATGGGTCATGCTCCAACAAATGGGTGTTTAAGTCTTTACCACACAACAAAAGTTTTTACATGTCTGAATTGACAGCATTTACAGAATATAAATTCAGCATTGCTCAAATTCTTTCTCAGGGTTGTTAAAACTCGGGATTGTGTGGTAAAGGGTTAATGCATCTCCATGATGCATCATACTGTGCAAGTCATCATAAAATGATGGATCCATACAATCCATTTTGTCTAAAAACCAAATGAATCATGAAGTATACTGTCCTTTAATATACAGAAAATTGACCAATGGCAAAATGTTTTGACCCAGGTAAGCCTGACATGGGTCGATACTTTTTGAAGATGCATAAAACCCCAGTTTCATGGTTCATTCTTTCAGTTCTACGTGCAGTAGACGACCTTACAAGTGTCACACTGTATAAATTTGTCTTCATCCTAGCCAATGAAAATCCTGCTTTCAGGCTAATGTAGAGCTACAGATAACTTTGGTATCATACTTTTTATCACTTAATTGTTGACAGTAATTTTTTAAGAATGAATGAAACAGCTCTTGCTAAGACTTCAGTAATTGGCCGACTTTTAATAAAGAGTAACATAGGAAGCCCAAGAGCTTTCAAAAGACATAATAAAAGCTCCCTTCTTCATAGACTGGGTCACCTCCCTGATACAGCTACAGTGTATATATTTGCAGATGTATAACAGAACCAGTTTAACCATTTACCAGACGACAAAATTTTAGCCTTGTCCAAATTGAAAGCATTTACAGACGACAATTTCGATGTGGCTCAAATGATGCAATGTTTCTTTGATAGGGTAGAAAACACTGTGGGAAGAGGAGAAAATGCTGGTTACCAGCATTTTCTCCTTTTCCTCAGGTTTTCAAAAGACTTCTTTCCCAGGGTCATTAAAAGTCGGCATTGAATGGTATAGGGTTAACATCGTCAGATTTCCCAACAAAGAGATCAAATTCTATAGTATTGGTAGTAAATATGGCAACATTCTATTAATAAGCATCACAGAGGTTTTAGTAGTAAATATGGCAAATTTCTATTAATAAAAATAACACAAGTATTTTTTTTCTTTAAGTCTTTACAAGACAATCCAGAGTTTTAAGAACTCTACCAAAGAAGGTTTTTGAAAACAGAGGGAAAAGGAGAAAATGCTGGTAACCAGCATTTTCTCTTTTTCCCACAATGTTTTCAACCCTATCACCCACAAATCTCATAATTTAAGCCACTTTGATTTGTCTTCTGCAAGTGCCTTCAATGGCTCTAAAATTTCTTCATGAGGTAAAGAGTTAAAATACAACATTATTAACAGAACAATAACAATTGGTAGATACCAGTGCACAAACAAGCACAATGTGACATGTACTTGCATCAATTTCCTCATGCTGTTTTTTCCAATGACTCTTACTGTCCAGCTGTAATACAGTATAGTCAATAGCTGTCTTCATTATAATGTCACAAGCTTCATTTTAGGTCCAGTCTCAAGGTAAGCCAACAACACAGGATTTTTTTACCAGAAAAGACAAAAAACTGTTGCATCAAAAGAATAATTTGAATTTGTGCACTGGTTATTATATTTCTAGAATATCATGTCCAAAATATTAAGATCAGTAGTTACAAATAAGTACATATGGATCAATATTTATCACTCAACCTCCCTTATTTTCTGTGTAATACAGCCTTTAAGAAATTCATATCTTGCATACATTTAAGATTAGCATTATGTGACATCACATGTGACATCATAGGAATGAATTGGGCTTTTGTTCATAAAAATTACCACATGTGCATTTATCGCTTTGCATATTATGACCTATACTTTGTTACGTGATAACAAGAATCTGACATGTGTTGGCTTTTTACACAATATTCTATTAAACTTGTGTATGAAAATCTCAAACAGCTTGCAAGAGGCTCGCTTATAACATTTTGCCAGACTTGTTTATCCCTTTATCTAAACAATCCTGACCTTTAAAGACCCTGAGAAACAAGACTTTTGAAGACATTGAGGGAAAAGAAGAAAATGCTGGTAACCAGCATTTTCTCCTTTTCCCACAATGTTTTTTACCACATCACACACAACTTCCACAATATTAACCATAATTAATTTGGTGTCTGCATATGCTTTGGGTTTGGACAGGTGTAAAATTTCATTGTGTGGTAGGTAATAAGTTTTTATCTCAGGTACCAACTAATGTAATTTATCACATCACCATCCTTGTAATCAGTGTAATACAACCATTACAAATTTTCTTGTCTTACACAGTTTTAAGCTAAGCATTATAATAACATCATATGTGATTAATTTCACACTTCTTTCTGAGGAGTGATTTGGTTTCATTAATGGTAATTCTTATGATTTGTACATCTATGATTTTGCATATCCTGACCTTCCAGTATAATTCATGAGATACCATTATGTGATAAATAGAATGCAACATTTGTTGCATTTGAGATAAAATTATAACAAATTCATATAAAAAAATTGCTTTCAAGAGGTTTGCCTAATAATAACATTTTTAAAGACTTTTTGATGAGTAAAGCATCTGGCATAAGTTGGCCTTTAGATAAAATTTTAATAAACAAATCTAGAAAAATATCATTAAGCAAGTTTTTGGCAAGTTTTATAGAGTCTTACATGAAAAATGTCACATTATTTCATTGCAGAACAATATCTAAGGAAATATAGGTCAGAATATCCAAAATGTGGGAATTTTCAAATTTTCCTGAGTACAATGCCTAGATTGGAATTAGTATAAAATTATATAAAATATCGTCAGTCACAAATTAATTTCAAGAGGTATAGAATAAAGATATGAATATCTGTATTATGGCACCACAACGCTTGTGTTTTATAACTTAGAAGTAACTGGGCTGCTAAACAACTCTCCTTTCATCAAAGGCCTCAAGGTTGAGTTGTAAGATTCCATTACCTGTAAAAAGACAAAGGGGCAGTTTAGTTATAAAAGTCTAAAGTCTTAATATAAAATGAAAATGGGCAAGAGGGCCATGATGGCCCTGTATTGCTCCACTGCTTTTCAGATAAATGTATCATTCACTTAATTGGCATTGACAGAAACATAAATCATAAGAACTCTGTAAGGCAAAAAACGATCATACATCTGTGAATACAAGCAGGTCTAACCAAATATCAATGACCTCTAACAACGACTTCTTCAACCATTACTAGCATAAAATATTTTATCAATGGCATGAACGGTAAAGTATTGGAAGAAAAAAAATCAACTCTCACTGAAAACTCAGCATTTTCTATCCAAAAAGCTTGAATACACAACACCAGTCATGTAACAGTGAAGTCTGATAATCAAGGGAGGTAAATGGTAACAAAATCTGTTATAGGGAATTGAAGTTATTCCCCTTGAACAGTATTTTATCAGCTTATGTCATGGTGACTTCATGTACTATAAAAATATTTCTACTAAAGTTTTCACCATAATAAAATTTTTAATATGTGAAACTCCAAGGGCTGACCCCAGGGCCAGTTTTAACTATCTTGCTACAGGTCCACTAAACCTAGATGCAAAATTTGGTACACCTAGACCTTACAGTACTTTTAGGAACTAGACATGTCTGTTAGTTTTCAATTTAAAAACCCAAATAAAACTTACGACCCCTGGGGTGAGGCCAATTTTGACCCCAGGGCTCTAATTGAGACACTACTGGTAGAGGTCTACTAGATGAAGCTGCAAATTTGGTAGCCCTATGCCTTATGGTTGGGAAGAAGAAGATTTTTAATGTGATCATTATATAAGCCCATGTAAAACTTTGGCCCCCTGTGGCATGGTCAATTTTGACTCCAGGGCTATAATTGACACAAATTTGCTAAAGGTCTATCAGATGAAGCTACATGCCAAATTTGGTAGCCCTAGGCCTTACGGTTTTGGTCAAGAAGATTTCAAAGATTTTCAATATTTTTTCAGTTTTGTTGCCATGGTAACCAGACTTTTCACTCAAATCAAACTTGCTGGAGGTATTCTAAAGAGGATCATTTCTGTAAAGTTTTGTCAAAAATGAATGGGTAGTTTCAAAGAGAGAGATGCTTGAAATAAATTAACACAAAATTAGACTGATGCACAGACTGATGCATAGAAGTACAATGGACATACACAGGGCATTGATATTAGCTTCCTGGGCCTTGTTTTACTATGGTAGTTACAAACAAAATTTGCGTAAGTTTTGCGTAATGATAGTATGGTGGCATATTTCTGCCACGAGATACGAGATAACTATCATGATTATTTTAGAAAACTATTGTGATAAATCAAAGTTTCCTGGAAATTTTATCTTTTCATCATCTAGATGAAATTTCCAGGAATTTTTTATTTATCGCAATAGTTTTCTAAAATAATCATAATAGTTATCTCGTATCTCGTGGCAGAAATATGCCACCATACTAAAGTTACATAAAACTTACACAAATTTTGTTTGTAATTACCTTATTAAAATGGGGCCCTGGCCTTAATTTGAAAGTGGGGTGGGGGAGGCATAACAGCTGTGGCCCAAATGAAGTTATTGGGAAAGTGTTGTTTTGGGTTCCTTTTTTTTTGGAGGGGGCAGAAAGATTCTGGCCCCTGTTTGCTCAGATTTCAAAACCAGAATTAACCTGTACAACCCTCAGTTACTTAAATGGACACTTTTCATCAGGAAAAAAACACCTGATACACCTACACCCAGCACCTAAAAACTTTTCCCTAGCCTTATAACATTTGCAATAATCTTTAACCACATAATCCTGAGTTTCACGGACCCTGAAGGAGGAAGCTATTGAGTGTAAACACCATTCTTACATCAGTCTTGTTGAGAGGCGATCCTTTTGCATATTCGTACAAAGCCTCATACACATTGCCATCAAAGCGGCCTAAACAACTCTGCAGAATATGATCCGGATAATCAAAGGCATCCACCAAAGCTACGGCGTCGGGTCTTAGCTCCGTATACAAGTCTAGTTGTCGGCTTATCAGCATGTCTGCCTGCTGTCCACTCATATACCCATCCTGCAAAGGCAACACTTTGTACCTTAAGCCTTTACCACACAATCCTGGCTTTTAATGACCCTGTTGGATAAGCCCTTTGAAGAGATTGTGGGAAAAGGAGAAAATGGTGGTAACCAGCATTTTCTCCTTTTCCCACACTCTCTTCTACCTTTTAAAGGTAAACCTTATCATTTCAGCCACATCTGATTTTTTGTACACTAGCAGTAGTAATTTCATATCTGAAACAAAACGGAATTGACTGCAAAAAATCCTGACGTCATTTTTAAAGAAGGACACCACATGCGATTGCGAACACTGGGCTACAGAAGTTTGATTTTCATTGAAAATTTCAAGTCAAAAAAGAGGCATAACTGTATCAAAAATACTTTGACAGTTACCTGCCCTTATTGTATGGGCTTCATTTTTGACTAGTTAACAAATTGTCCCAGTCTAAAGTAAATATCCTCAGTAATAACAGAAATGTTAAAAGATGTCAAAGATGTCAAAGGGCTACAGCAATACCTCGATGTTTTCTTCGAAAACAGCCGGGCTAAAACTTAATTATATATTAATGACAAGTAGTCTTATATAACCTAACCTAATTTACAAAGGACATGAACTACTTAAGTATACTGGGTTTAAGGGCCTTTATAGATTTTTTTCTAATAAATTATTATTATTATTTTTTTTTTTTGTTTTGTTTAACATAAAGAAGTACTACAAAATATACTACATGTATTTTCTGCAACTGTAAAGAAACTAGATGATTACATGTAGTCAAAACATGCAACTGTTGCATTCAAATAACCAGTTAGTCACTTTGCAGTTGGAAGCTCCGTCTTTTTTTATGCGATCAAATATGCCATCATCACACTCATTTTTTTTATTTGATTCTTAAAGCCTGTAAGTAATTCATCCCATTTTATTTTTTTTTAACTATATTTTTATTTTTACATTTTGGAAACTTGGTGAAATTATAAAAATCTGACTAGCCCCTTTTAACTCGTTACAACACAATCCCAAATTTTAGCAACCTGGAAAGCAAAGAATTTGAAAACGTTGTGGGAAAAAAAGAAAATTATTGTGACCAGCATTTTCTCTTTTTCCCACAACGTTTTCTACCCCGTCAAAGGCAGAAATCATCATTTAAGCAACATATATTTTGTCCTCTGCTCTTGCTTTCAAGTTGGTCAAGTCCAAAATTTTGTCTTGTGGTAGAGAGTTAATTTATTGATGAATCGATTTTGAAGTTTGGTAAGATTATAAGAATCTGAGTTGTCTCCTTTCTGGTTCTTATATAAATCTGAATAACCCCTTTCATGTTATTATATAAATCTGAATAGGCCCTTTCATGTTATAATTAAAATCTGAACAGCCCCTTTCATATTATTATATAAATCTGAATAGGCCCTTTCATGTTATTATAAAAATCTGAATAGCCCCTTTCATGTTATTATATGAATCTGAATAGCCCCTTTTTAGATTTTACAAAAAATATGAATAGCCCCTTTCATGATAATGTATGAATCTGAATTGCACATTTTAAGATTATTATAAAAAAAAACCAAACTGAAAATCCCCTTTCATGTTATTACATAAAATCTGAATAGCCCATTTTTAGATTATTATAAAAATCTAAAGAGTTCCTTTAAAGGTTGTTATAAAAACCTGAATTGCCCCGCTTTTTAGTTTATTATAAAAATCTGATAAGCCCCTTTTTAGATATTACAAAAATCTAAATAGCCTCTTTTTAGATTATTTTAAAAACCTGAATGGCCCCTTTTTAGATTATTGCAAAAATCTGAATAGCCCCTTTTAAGGTTATCATAAAAGTCTAAATCTCACCTGTATAAAGTCTCCCATGTTAGATACAATACCATGCACAGCAAACAGCCTACACAGTGTTTGCATGACCTTCAGTAGCTGTTCATCTGTCACACTGTTTTCCACATACTCTACAAAAGTTCGTACAGCGTAAGCCCTGCTGTGAGCCTGAAAATAAAGTGAAAACTGCATCTAGACACTATTTCTGTAAAGCAGTCATCTGCATTTAAATTCCTATGGCTGCAAAAAGTAATGCAGGTGTTAAATGCATTTAAATTTCAATCATACCATTTTAAAGTATGTAAATCCATGTGAAGATGGCAATTTGTTATTGTATGGTTGGTCCATTTGTTAGTCACTAGCAGAAAAATGAAAGCTAAAACTAGGTGAAAAGTTGCCAGGTTGCTCTATCTTTTGTTTAATTTTGTTATCTGATTTGAAAATTAATTTTTCTGCCAGCAACTAACACTTTGACTGACTGAAAAATTTGAATAACAGATTGTCATCTTCACAATTATTTCCATATGTTTTAACAGTATGCTTTAAATTTAAATACATTTTACCACCCCACTTTTTACTTTTGGCTGCTATTGTGCCTTTAACCCCTTACCACACAATCCCGACTTTTAACGACCCTGATAAAGAAGCCTTTAGAAAACATTGTGGGAAAAGGAGAAAATGCTGGTAACCAGCATTTTCTTTTCCTACAATGTTTTCTTCCCTTCCCAAAAGAAAGTTCAAATTTTCATCACTTTTAATTTGTTGTCTGAAAATGTTTTCAATTTGGACCCATCTAAATTCTGTCATTTGGTAAAGAGTTAAACAACCACCATAAATGAGATTGTACACATTCTTCATAGCAGTCTAAGTCTGATTCTCAAAAATTACCTACATGTAATTTAAAAGTAACACAGTTTGTGATTAGCTCAACCATGTGGTTTAGCCAATCAGAAATTTTCTCACTTTCTTAACCCTATACCACACGATCACAAGTTTCAAGGACCGTAAAGAAGAAGGCTTTAGAAAACATTGTGGAAAAAGGAGAAAAATGAAGGTCCCTAGCATTTACTTTTTTCCAACAATGTTTTCCATCCAATCAAAGGCGGAAAGTCATCATTTGAGCTTCATTTAATTTGTTGTCTGCACTGCTGGACAGTTCTAAAATTTTTCTGTATGGTAAAGACTTACTCTACAATAATCAGACTATGCTTTTTACTAACGGCCCAGGCCTGTTTTTCTTTCTGAATGTAGTGGGTCTATTAATTCCTCAAGTATAGTTGATTTGGTTGTGCACTTGCATGATGACACAGAGATCTGAGGTTTGAGTCCCAGTCAGCTCATTACCGGTACTTTTCCCTTTTTAAACACATTACAGGGCCAAATGTTAATGATCCATGATGATACCTGAGCAGACTGAGCAATCAGTAGTACTGAGATGCATGGGAAAAACGCAGCAAGGCTATCTATTCCTCAAATACATGTACGTTTTACTTTTTACAAAACAAATCCTGCTTTAATGACCCTCAGGAAGAATGCTTTTGAAAACTTTTTGGGAAATGGGAAAAATGCTTGTTATTCAGCATTTCCTCCTTTTCCTGTCATATATTGAATGGTTTTCTCCTTCATAAGCATAAAAACATGAGATCAAGAGGTGAAGGTTAACTCTTGCCATGCCATTCGTGACTTTAGATGTGTTTGCTGAAAGTGTACATACATGAAGTCTGATCTTGCTTTACTCTCTACACTGCTTGCTTTACCATCTACACTGTTCAATCAGTAATTTTTGTTTTATCAATAGCCATTAAATGAAAAATAAACTTAACAAAATCTATTTGTAAAATCCTAAATAATTTGAATTTGGCAGTATAAAAGTTAATAATATGGTAAATTACCATAGCAGCTTTCACAAGCAATACACCAGACTGGTTCCGAGCATTCTCTAGTGTAGAACCAGCCTTCATGAGGGACTGTATCCTCAAAGCAGCTACCTTGACCAGTCTACAAAAAAATAATTTAGCTGTGCTCTGTGAAAAGAGGGTTTAATGCTTCTGCAAAAAGTATCGACCCAGGTCAGCCTGTGCAGTCCGCACAGGCTGACCCGAGTAGATACTTTTTGCTTTGGGTCAATTTTCTGTATGTCCAAGGATTATCTTATCCAAGGATTCAGTCCATTGTTAAACAAAATGGAATTTTATGGATCCATAATTATGTGATGACTTGCTTGGTACAATGCATCACAGAGATGCATTAAACCCCCTTTTGCCAGAGCATGGTCACATAGGTTACTCTACTAGTATGGGAATAAAGAATACCACACAAGTTCATTTGGTAAAGATGCCCGATCTTGTGAGTCCAACACAATACAATTACCTTGTAAATCAGATAAACTTTTTATCAGTTACTTTGTTATTGTTTACATAATTTCCTATGGAATAAAAGTAGTTTTTCTTTCATGTCAGAACCATGTGCAAAATTAGAATTCTCCACCTACGCTTTTTTTTCACAGAATTTCAACAACAGCCAATGATGAATTCAACATTGCTAGAGGTATGAGTTGGCTGTGCTTAAACTTTTACCGCACAATCCGGACTTTTAACGACCTTTGGGAGGAAGGCTTTTGAAAACAATGTGGAAAAAGGAGAAAATGCTGGTAACCAGTATTTTCTCCTTTTCCCATAATGTTTTCCCTCTTTTAAAGACAATTTTAACCCCTTGAGTCACATTAATTTCGTGTTCTGCACGTGCTTTGGAACTGGAAAGGTTGAACATTTTATTGTGTGGTACAGACTGATTGATTGTATGGTGTTTTCAACACTATTTCAGTTATATCAAGGTGGCCTGTGCTCCTATCCATGCTTTATGAAGTTTCTTTTACCAGAACTTCGCACAATATTCTTTCCAAAACACTGGCTACTTTTCCCTTATAACTATCATCAAAACATTGGTCAGCAGTGAGAGAGGAATGAATCCTGACGCAACGACTATCATCAATCCTCGGAGAGAAATTGGCTGAGCCCGGGATCAAACCAGCAAGCTCCTGTTCTCAAGTCCTGTACGCTATCGACTGGGCTACTTGGGCTCAGCTGTTGTGCAGTAAAAAGTAAAATACATGTACTAATGAATTAAAAGGGAGATAACTCACCTAGCAGCAGTGTGCTCATAAGCCTCTATCAAGTCATTTAAATCTAATTGGTCATCAAGTTTACAGGTCTGCTGTGATGGTTTACTGAGGTACTGCATTGCTCCTGGTAATGTCTTACCATTCATCACCATTTCATAACACTTCACCAAATATCTGAAATTAAATGATGATTTACTTCTGACAAGCTCACACTTTCATTCAGTGTTCTTGATACTTGCAGTTAATTTTCTCTACAGTCATAGTTTAACTCTTTACCACACGACAAAATTTTAGACCAGTCCAAATTGAGATCATTTGCAGACAACAATTTTAAAGCAGCTCTAATGAAGATTTCTGTCTTTGATTGGGTACGAAACATATTGAGAAAAGGAGAAAATGCTGGTTACCAGCATTTTCTCCTTTTCTCAATATGTTTTCAAAATGTTCCTTTTTCGGAGTTGTTTAAACTTGTGATTATGTGGTAAAGGGTTAGCCCTCTACTAATACTAATCAGTCCTTTATTTTAAAGACCCGAAAGAAGAAGGCTTTTGAAAACATTGTGAGAAAACGGACTTATTGATTGATTGGTGTTTTATAAATGCCTCTTTCAACATTATTTCAGTCATATTACGCAACAACTTACCAGCATTTTCTCCTTTTTTCACAATGTTTTCTCCTCTTTCACAGACAAATTCCATCATTTGAGCCACATTTCAATTGTCTTGTGCATGTGCTTTTAACCTGGATGACCCAAAAATTTCTCTGCGGTAAAGAGTCAACACTGTTTTCATCATTATTTCAGTTAAATTGTGGCCACCAGTTCACTAATCCATGCTTTCCTGAATTTTCTTACACCAGTTCTTCACACCAAATTCTTTCCAAGCCACTGGCTGCATTCCAACATAACCATCGTCAAAATAATTATCAGTGGAGAGACAGATTGCAGCTTTAATGTGATAGATTGATTAACCCTTAGGCTGCTAAGCGTGACTCGCTGACCTTTTGAGGACAGTGTTGATCAAGATCAGACTGCACAGAACATGCAGTCTGATCTTGGATCTACACTATCCAATGAAGAGATATTATTCCCTCAAACATAACTTTCAAATAGCAAAATTTAGGGTTTTACTATTGAACTGGAAATTTTAATTTTAGTTATTTAGCAGGATAAGGGTTAAATGGTGTTTTACACTGCTTTCAACATTATTTCAGTCATGTTAAACTTACAGCTCACATATTTATGTATGTCCTGGGTTTCACCAGTGCTAGGCTAGGACTCTGAAGTGTCTTGCCAATCGATACTCCCTCAAAAAAACCAGTGCTTACAGTGAGGCTCCTACCTCGGACCTCCAGAGTCCTAATTCACCAACTATTCTGAAGAAGAGTCTTAGAAACTCTCAAAAATTTTCTAAATAACAGTTTCTAATTGGATAAATCAAATGGTTTAGCCAATAAGAAATTGTGTTGCTTTTCAAATCTAGAATAAGACTAAGAATGAACCTAAGAATGGTTGCTGAATACAGACCCTGGCTACAAGTCCTACACTTAACCACTGAGCCACGTATGACTCCTGCAGCTTTAAAGTTTCAAATATATCTGAATGACAACTGCCTGGGTCTGTATTTACCAACAATTCTTAAGAACCTTCTTAGTCTTATTCTCTGGAATTTTCTAAATTTGAAAGTAACACAACTTCTTATTGGCTAAACCAAATGGTTTAGCCAATCAGTAGTTGTCTTACTTTCTAAATCTAGAATAAGACAAAGAATATTCTCAAGAACATTTGGTCAATACAGACCCACTGAGGTGATTTTACCTGCCACATTGTAAATACATCACAGTATTCTCTCCTTCATACGTACAGGCTGGCGTAATGTGACACCATATTTTGGGGATCCCACTAGCATGCGTGTAACCATGGCCACCACAGGCCTTCCGCAACACATCTACACCATTACTGGTGATATCGGATGATAAAGCCTTCAGCCCTGCTGCCAGAGCATGTAACTGGAATATAAGGTCAACACACAGCCTACTTATTACGTGAAAAACCAGCAGTGCCTAGAGTAAAATTGTACATAAGCCATGCTCTATGTAAAGGAGGATTAATACATTAAGTATTGACCCATGTCAACCTGCACAGTCTGTACAGGCTGACATGGGTCGAATCTTTTTGCTATATATAAATTTTCAGCATGTAAAAGGACCATTCTACCTCAGGATTTAGTTGGTTGTTGAACAAAATGGGTTTTATGGATCCATAATTAGGTGATGACCTGCTTGTCATAAAGCATCACAGACACACATTAACCTTGTTTCGCAAAAGCATTGCTCATATGTACTGGTATTTCAACAAAACCTTAGTAGCACCTTTCACCACTACAGTTGCCTTTGCCACAAGTGTAGATCAAGATCAGACTGCACACAGCATTCAGTCTGGTTTTTTTCATTTGCACTGTCGATTGTGCTGAAACACCATAGATCATAGCAAGCATGAGACTGCAATTATTTGGGTCTTATGTTAGACTGAAGATATTTGTTGGGTATATTCAACTTTCTATGTCTAAATACTGGCTGAATTCTGAGGTAAAATGATCCTTAGTCATGCAGAAAATTGGCTGATAGCTAAAGGTTTTGGTACAGGTTAGTCCACGAAATAAGGGGTCAGATGGGTAACATGTAAGTGTACAAGGAAGATGCTAATTAATTAGAATGGAAATTACATTTGTACCTCAGAAATTGAAACAAAACAAGTATAGAATGCTTTGACAAAAGGGGGTTAAATGCATCTCCATGGTGTATTGTTCAAAGTAAATCATCATATAATTTTGGACCCATAAAATCTATTTTATCTAAGATTGGCTGAATCATGAGGTAAAATGATCCTTGAACATGCAGAAAAATTGACCAATAGCAAACAGTTTTGGTCCAGGTCAGCCTGTGCATACTGCACTGGCTGACCTGAATCAATACTTTTTGCAGATGCATTAACCCTTTACCACACAATGAAATCTTGGACTGGACCAAACTGGAAGCATTTGAAGTCAACAATTTAAATCTAGCTCAAATGATGATTTCTGTCTTTGATAGGGTAGAAAACATTGTGGGAAAAGGAGCAAATTCTGATTACCAGCATTTTCTCCTTTTCCCACAATGTTTTCAAAAGCCTTCCTTCCCAGAGTCGCGAAAACCAGGGATTGTTTGGTAAAGGGCTGAGCCCCTTTTTCACAGAGCATGGCTGAAGCATAGAATGCTCACCACTTGCATTTCCTCCATATTGCCTTCCTCAATATTCTGACTTATTCTGAAATATTCCATCATCATTATATTTCCCGTAAAAATTAGAGCATAGGAAGACGCAATCAAGGGAAATAACTTTTCTTGTTGTGTTTGGTAGTCTAGGACCTGTGGTTCCTCTCCCCTACATAAAGAATAAAAAAACATTATTAACACTTTACGACACAATCTCGACTTTTAATGACGCTGAAAAAGATGCCTTTTGAAAACAATGTGGGAAAAGGAGAAAATGCTGGTAACCAGCATTTTCTCCTTTTTCCCACAATTTTTTCTATCTTACCAAAGACAAATTGCATCGTTTGAGCAACATTTGAATTGTCATCTACAAATGCTTTCAAGTTGAGCAAGTCTGCTTTTTCGTTGTGTTGTAAAGTGTTAAAAACAAAACTCTGGAAGATAACTTTTTACCAAATTGAAAGCATTTGCAGACAACAAATTCAGATATAGCTCAATTTGTAAAGGTATATAACAGAATGGAAATAAAAGAAGAAAATATTGGCTGTGAAAAACAATTAGAAAATACTGGCATATACATGTAGCAGTATATGAAAACAGCATTTTCTCCTGTTCTCAGAATACTTTTAACAGTATCTTTCGTCAAAGTCATTAAAACACTTGATTATTTGGATGAGGGTTTATTACAACTGTATACATAGGATAACAGTGCAGCCACAAGTGAAAATATTACTGATGATGTTCATGAGATGAAATAAATTTTGATCTTTCACTGAAAAAGACAAATATTCTATTTATTTTATACTTCTAACCCCTTTTTTGTTGGGACTTTCATCAAAATCCAGTACAGTCGTTTTGGGTAATTCCCCGTGGTGTACCTCCCCCGACGTAACAAGGCATTACAAGATTAGGTAAAGCACGAGAAATGTAGGGTAAATGTGTGTAAATCATATTTCCATTTGGTTGAATGGTACGCACTGTTTACCTTGGTAACTAGTGCACAGGATCCACTGTCTCCGCCTTCAATTGAAGAGTTATGTAAATATTTACCCTAAATTTCACTTGTCGTAACTATGAATTATCAAACCTAACAATCCAACATTATTTCCTGATAAATTACTGAATAGCATGAAATACTGAACAATGTGTTCTCCCTGGCTTTATTTTGGTCTGTCCACTTACAGCACTATTACTGTGAAACCATTAATATTCGTTAAGTACTAATTTTCGTTGATTTCTTGGGTAGGCAAGTCCATGAATTCAAGTTCTAGACGAAAGATAGGTCCATGGCCCTCTCCAACTAAGTTGGGTTTGGCTTTCATTAATAACGAACATGCCGACGTTCACGTTAACATGTACACACTCCCTATCGAACAGAAAGTTATTTACACCTTAGAATAATTGTTCCCCTGAAGATTCCGTTAAGACTTAACAATTACTGAGTAAATATATTGATTTTTCATTCCCTTATAAATCTACATTTCTTTTACCGTTATCCCGGCAACGACGGCATAAACACTGTTGTAGAAAATAACCTGAACGCACTACATCTTGAAATAAGACCAAAATAATTGCAACACCAAGATTGTTTTTGTTAAAACCTTTTTACCAAAGCGAACAGTGTAGATTTAGATCAAAGATCACACCAAACATTCTGTCTGAAGTCAGATTTTGATCTACACAGGCCGCCATTTCAACTGAAGTTTTGAAAGGTGCTTGATGGGTTTAATCTTTCACGGCTTTTTGATGTTATACAAGCAATTTCTCCTTTCTTTGTAATGTTTTCAAAGGCACCTTCGGAAGAAATGTGAAAAGTCGTTCCTGTGTATGTGAGGGAAAAGGTTTAAACCATAACTGTGTTGTCCCCCATTAATGATATCAAAGAGTTAATAAATACTAAACCTCGTTGTATCTTTTCTTCATTAATCGGTAATCCATTTTTATTTAATACTATTGCATTTCGGCTGCGAGGATTTTTTTTTTTCAAGCAAACAGCCAAACTTATTTTTCTGCTGAATACAAAAAACATGTGACACGACTGCCAAGGTGTTCTTGAAACAGCCATTACTAAACGCAATGTGACCATAGATTTCGTGGGGTAAAACAGTCGTAAATTTGTACAACAAACGCTTACACATTACGTCATAGATCTACCCTTAATCCAAATTTTAGTGCAAGCGCGTGTGTACCTGCGACAGGCATAAAATCATGTTGACGGACGGCTTGTTTTATATTTCGGTCGTTCTAATTAAATTTGACGGCAGCAAGATGGCGGGTTTCAACATATTGTTGGACGGTGTAGATACATATCAG
The DNA here is from genome assembly GCA_946811185.2 of Hippopus hippopus. Taxonomy (NCBI): domain Eukaryota; kingdom Metazoa; phylum Mollusca; class Bivalvia; order Cardiida; family Cardiidae; genus Hippopus; species Hippopus hippopus. The sequence continues at coordinate 8,362,651 of OX328113.1, read as the reverse complement.
ACTAAACAGGATGTGCAGTCTGATTTTTGATCTATTCCATCCCGTTGAACAATGACTTAACTCGTATATGAAAGCAACTTTTCTTAGTCACACAAGATTGAAAAGATGCCGAAACTTAGATCTGCTACAGTTTTGACCCTTCACAGTTGCTCTAAATATAGATGCAAATGTGTCGGAGTTTACACTTATTATTTCGGACGCACTTTAGGACAACAAGGTAAAACGTATTATTTCAGCCATCCTTTTGTTTTAAAAAGTAATAATTTCCAAACGAATCAGGCTCTAAACAAAATAACTGTTTCCTTCTGTCATAATATATCGGCGAATTGCGGTAAGCAGTCTTGTTTTCCTAAGTGACCCGGACACATGGGAAAGGGGAACTTCGAAAGTCAAAGCAGTTTTAAAGCACACGATTCTGAAAGCGTCGTCGTATCTTTTATGGCTTAAAATTTGACTGTAAACTGTAACTACAGGATTAAATAATAACGATGTAAATTGTAAATAACTACGCATGTCTTAATTGATGGACCCGAGACTGGCGATCAGATTATCAGATTAGTGTCATAAACTTTACACCCTTTACACTCGATATGATACCTGTATACTTGTCATCGATCGAGTCCCATCTTATGATCTTTTTCTCTTTCACGCACTTTAGTAATGGGCAGTTTTGATTTTTTTTTACTAAAAAAAAGATGTCTTTTGGAAATGGCAAATCAACGAATTTACGGTCCAACGAAAATGCCGAATTTGAAAAATCGACGAAATTTCATACCGACAAAATTATATGAAACCACAGTATATTTTTACTATGACAACAGTCTCAAATACAGAACAAACAATACATTTACCCTGGCCTTATTTCTGTTTGTCTGCTTACAGCACTATATGCTGTTACTATGACTACAGCCTCTAACACAAAACAAACAATATGCTTACCCTGGCCTTATTTCTGTCTGTCTGCGTACTGCACTATATCTTGTTGCTATAACACTAGCCTTTGCTAAGCAACGTCCTGTTGCCCCGACAATACTAGCTCTGATAAGTACCATAGACCCATAGGCAATTCTCATATTGACAGGAGGCTTGTAGGTGCCATCTCTCTCAACCTATGATTTCAAAGAGTACTTGTATAGATATTTGAAAAAAATTTTTTACTAAAAATTTGAAAACTTGACCTGTTAATTTACATCATCTTAAGCAAACTTTTGTTCCCTGTTCCAAGAGGTAGCTTTAGAAAATATTCTGATAAAAGGAGGAATTGCTCATAACAAAAAATGTGCCTGTCACAACTAAATGTCACACACTTTTAATGGGTATCAACTTTGATCTATTCTACCTTGATCACCTGGAGGTGGGGTGGGGGGGGGGGGGGGGGTAACATATTAGCCTGCGTATCCAGAAGTTAAAGGCTCAAGATGTGGTGCAGATAGATTGTTAAGACATGGCCAGTCTATGAGCCACTAGCTGGTTAATTAATAGTTACATATAGTTACAAAAAGCCTGCCTAGTGCCTTAACATACAAGGCCAGGACTCAATAAGTAAATGAGCCTCATAATAGTGTCTCATAAGCCAGATAATAACTGGCCCTGTCAAGAGGGGTGTCCTAAAACAAACAAAAAATTTCTTTTATAAATATATGGATGACACATGGTAGACAGTAAACAATTATCTACCTTGGCATATCTCATTAACATGGCATCTCGTGGTACCCTGTGATGGTCAAACCTCAGAAAGCCGTTGTCTGTACTGCCAAACCCCAGCTTGTTACCAATATCTCCCACAGTGATACCTGCCACAAATACAGTTTAATTCTTTATTAAGCCTTTACCACACAATCCTTACTTTTAATGACCCAGGCAAAGAAAACTTTTGAAAACATTGTGGGAAAAGGAGAAAATGCTGGTAACCAGCATTTTCTCCTTTTCCCACAATGTTTTACTACCCTGTCAGAGACAAAATGATTTTTTAAGCCATAATGTAATTTGTCCTCTGCAAATGTTTTCAATATGGATGAGTCTGAAACTTTGTTGTTTGGTAAAGAGTTATATGTTATTTCAAAAAAATTTCAACTATTATTACTGCCATATCAAGAAAGTGATTGCTTGCATAGGCTGATTCATGTGTTACCAGTGGTTCAACAGTACTACACTAGGACTCTAAAGCACCTTGCCCAAGGGCATTCCCTCATCAAAACACAGTGACTCAAATGAGGATCAAACCCAGAACTCTTTTATCCCTACATCCTAATCATAAAGTCACAAAGGGCCTCATTCCTGTGTTGGGCAGGGTCAAACTTTGGAACCACCCACATCCCGGTCATGCAATCATTGATAGACCAAAATCATAGAACTTATTTCTCAATATATGTAAAATGAATGAAAGGTGCTCTGACAAAACAGAGTTTAATGTATCATCACCATCTGTGAAATAGTAGAAAACAATCTGGGAAAAGGAGAAAATGCTGGTTACCAGCAATTTCTCCTCTTCCCACAATGTTTTCCATAGCTATCTCTGTCATAGTCTTTAAAACCTGGGATTGTGTGTTAAAGGGTAAAACACCATACCACAAACAATCTCATACCTGGAGCCCAGCTGTGAAGCCCAGTGGTTTGCATACCTGACTCATGTCCTAGTGGTTGCTGGTTCAATACCAAGTTAGGGCAAACTTTCTTTTCGGCCATTTTTCACCTCTGACCTCTGATGCATGTGAGAAAAAGTAACTTGGAATGAAAGTTGTGTCAGTATTGGTATGAGAAAGCCATGAATTATGTGCCAGGTGTACTGACCAACATGATATGTTCTAATCTGTTAAAACAGTGTTATACTACAATACAAACCAAATAAAACCAGTCATACCTGGAAGGGGTGTATGGTCCTCCAAACTCCGTATCTGTACAACAAAGCTGTGCATTCCGTGGCATTTACCTTTCGTGTATAACTGTGCCATCAGAATTACGTGTGTGGCAGTTTTACCCACTGTAAAGAAAAATTATTTCAGAACTTTAACAAATAATAACCTGTAAATAAGCCAATCTTGTCTTGTTATTCCATGCAAATGAATGTCTAGACACTCCAAATCATGTATTTGCACGTCAAGACTGTGCATTTTGGTGTGTGACATTTATTGTCAGAGTCCAAATGGGCCATAAGAACTAAATGAGTTGCTGTTTTGTCCTCAGTCATAAAATATCTGGGCCTGTATTCACCAACCATTCTTAAACAAAGTTTTTGGTCTTATTCTCCAGAATTTTCTAACTTTGAAAGTAACACAACTTCTGATTGGCTAAACCATTCGGTTTAGCCAATCAGAAGTTGTGTTACTTTCACATTGGGAAAATCTTGGAGAAAAAGACTGTAAACGTTCTTGAGAACATTGGTGAGTACATACCCAGATCTCCCATTAATTCAGACCCGATCAGTGTGTCCCACGTAACATAATAAACAATGGAGAAGTCCCAAAGCAAAAAATTTACTCTTGCCTTGCGGAGCATACTGCTGTTTTGAATAAAACAGAATCACTGCCAAAGTTGTTTTCATAACATATCATGTCCATCAAAGTAACCTTCCTTGACCAGGAGTGAGTCAAAACACCCCACTTCTAAATGGCCCCATCCAAAACAGCCCACTTTTCTGAGTACCAAAAAGGCCCTACTGTCATTTCATTGATTTCATCAGAATGAATTTTATAACTGTCTAATTCTTATCTATTTTTGAACAATGAATTTAATTTCTAGAGAAGGATAATCCAGGTGCTGTCTTTTGACATGACTGTCAAAGGTCAGTGTTTAGTCTTGTACAGGAATAAATGTCTGTTATATGAGCTCTATGTTTTTTATCTGTTCAGAAATTGTCCCCCCCCCCCCCCCATTTTTTGAAAATCCCCCTATTTTTTGTTTTGGGGGGAAGGGGGGAAATCCCCCCATTTTCAGTTTCTAGAATAGACACTGAGGTATAATTACTACTTGATCGATAGGTTTATATACTTTATTGACTAACTTATCGACTTAAATGACCGGTTTAACTACTTTCTTGTCTGTTTCATCTGCTTTTGTTGACTTTCTTGACTGGTATAATTACTTTGATCTATGGTTTATCTAAAGCTGACCAATTTGTCTACTTTCTTGATTGATTTCAATACTTTGTTGACTGGTTGAACTACTTTGTTAATTGGTTTTCTACTTTGAATCATGAAGAATGATAGTTACAAGATCCTGGCCAGTACTTAGTCGATGTCAATGTTGGAGAATGAATCACAAATTCCTCTGTTTTTGGATCATAGGTAGCTGTTGTTTCCAGACCTCGAATAAATGTCCCTGTAGAAATTGAAAATTTAAACAATTTAAAAAAATATGAAGAAGAGGGCAATAATGCCCTATACTGCTCACCTGATCCTTATAGTAAGTATATTCCACTGTTCTTGTTCAGCTGAGATGAACATTTCGAGCAATTTTGGTAAAACAAAAAATCACGGAAGGAACATTCTTGTAAAATCTTTCCACCGTTCCTTCACCCATATAGATTGGAGTTTTAGATTTATCAACAAAAATTTATCCCAATAGTTCACCTCTGAGCACTTGTGCTCAGCTGAGCTAAATAAAAGGTGAATATAGCAAACTATAAGTGTAAAATTCAAAGAAAGCAAGCAAGAGAACTTATTTCAAATAACATGAAAAACATTGTGGAAAAAGAAGCAATTCCTTGTACCAAATAGTTAACTTTTTTCTGACATGTTTTCTATAAACTGTTAACTGCATGGGTGTTCTTTTTTGAAGAGAAATGGATTTACCCTGTATCACACAATCCTAAATTTCAACCATTCTGAAAATAACTTTTGAAAACATTGAGGGAAAAGGAGAAAATGCTGGAAACCAGCATTTTTTCCTTTTCCCACAATGGTTTCTAACTTTTCAAAAACAAATTTCACTTTTTGAGTCCAATTTATTTTGTTGTCTGCAAATGCTTTGAAATTTAATCAGCCTAGAATTCTGTCGTTTGGTAAAGATTTAAATATGTCTAACCATGACCAATTTCTGTCTGTGCATATGTCCCAATCAACTGAAATTTCCTGGCTGGTTCCAGATATTTCTTCATTTGTTCTTTGGTTCCCTGTTTCTCAATGGTAGGTATGAACATAGTAAAGTGTAGACCCAGTGCATCAGCCTCATGAGGGGATGCAGCCCTGAAACCAAAGATCGAGTTTAGTTTTAATCTTTCATCACACAATCCCCATTTTTTAAGGACCTTGAGCAAGACAGCTTTTGAAAACATCATGGGAAAAGGAGAAAATGCTGGAAACCATGGAAAGATACCTTTGAAAACATTGTGGGAAAAGGAGAAAATGCTGGAAACCAGCATTTTCTCCTTTTCCCACAAAGTTTCCTACTCTTTCTGCTGCCAACCCCATCATTTTTGCCATTTTAATTTTGTCAACTGCAAATTCAATTGCTTACAAGTTGGACCATTGTAAAATTTTGTTATTTGGTAAAGAGATATGAACCATGCTCTGGCAAAAGGGGGCTTAACGCATCTCTGTAATCCATCAACCAAACAAGCCATCGTATTCTTATGGATCCACACCAGCCACTTTTTTTAACAACCGACTTAATCACGAGGTAGACCGGTCCTTTAACATACAGAAAATTGACATGTAGCGAAGAGTTTCGGCCTAGGTCAGCCTGCGCGAACTGCGCAGGCTGACCTGGGTCGAAACTTTTCGCAGATGCATTAAGCCCCCTTTTCACAGATCATGGCTCATATCTTTTTGACAAACAACAAAATTCTAAACTTGTCCAAATAGAAAGAATCTGCAGACAACAGAATAAATGTGACTCAAAAACTGAAAACTGTTTTAGTAAGGGTAGAAAAACATTGTGAGAAAAAAAAAGAAGAAAATGCTGGAAACCGGCATATTCTTCTTTTCTGTCAATGTTTTCAAAAAGCTTCTTCTTCAGGGTCATTAAAATTGGAATTGTTTAGTAAAGGTTTCACTTGTTACCAAACAAAAAATTTTAAATTTCCCCAAATTGAAAGCAGATAACAAAATAAATGTGACTCAAAATTGGAAGTGAAAAAAAAAAACATTGTGGAAAAAGAAGAAAATGCTAGTAACCAGCATTTTTTCCTTTTCCCACAGTATTTTCAAAAGGCTTCTTCCTCAGGGTCGTTAAAAATGGGATAGATTATAGACTTCCCGTAATTGAAAGCAGACAACAAAATAACAATAAAAATTGGAAGGGTAGAAAACACTGATGATAAAAGAAGAAAATGCTGGTAACCAGTATTTTCTTCTTTTCCCACAATGTTTCAAAAGGCCTCTTCCTCCGGGTCATTAAACATCGGATAATCCTCAGAATTGCTTGGTACAGTTTTCTTTTTTTCCAAAACAAAAAAATTACAGACTTCCCAAAATTGAAAGCAGATGACAAAATAAATGTCATTCAAAATTGGAAGGGTAGAAAAAATTGTGGGAAAAGAAGAAAATGCTGGTAACCAGCATTTTCTTCTTTTCCCACAATGTTTTCAAAAGGCCTCTTCCTAAGGGTTGTTAATCATGGGATTTTTTGGTACAGGTTTTTACTCTTCACCAAACAACAAAATTATAGACTTGTCGAAACTGAAAGCATTTGCAGACAACATATTAAATGTGGCTCAAATGATGAAATTTTTCTTGGAAGAGGTTGAAAATATTGACGGAAAAGAAGAAAATGCTGGTAACCAGAATTTTCTTCTTTCCCATAATGTTTTGCAAAAGCTTCTTCCTCAGGATTGTTACAACATGAGATGGTTTGCTAAATGGTTTTAACAAGTTACCCCCCCCCCCCCCCAAAAAAAAGGAAAAAGAAATATACAGACTTGTCCAAATGTGAATGTGGCTCAAATGATGAAATTTGTCTTGAAAGAGGTTGAAAACATTGAGAGCAAAGAAGAAAATGCTGGTGGTAACTAGCATTTTCTTCTTTTCTCACAATGTTTTCAAAAGACCTCTTCCTCATGGTCATTGAAACATAGGATTGTTTGGTAAAGGGTTTACAGACCTCAGTCTTTTTATACATTATGTTTATACAAAAAAATACTAAATAAAGAAAACAAATTTAACAGTTCTGACAAATAACCTCCCAGGGCAGGGATTGAACCCAGGACCTCTAGATCCCAAGATGAACGCTCTACCACCTCGCTACAAAAGCTAGCTCTATAGCAAGGCAGTATAAGTGTCTCATTGTACAAACACAAGCTATACATTTATATTTATCTTTGGGATAGACCAGTATACTACACAAACATACTCTTTAATAACCATCTGATCCAAAATGTCTGTTATGTTCAGATCTTGCATCAGTTTTGTTACGTAGACAGACTTCTTCACACTGATCTCGTAATCTTCCTCCCTGCTTCTGTTCCACCATGGCTTAAAACTCTGTATGTATCTGTCATTCAACACAAGGTTCTCTGAAAATTGATTGATTGTATGTTGTTTAATGCAGTTTTCAACATTTTTTCTGTTATATTGCATAGGCCAGCACACCTAACCATGCTTTCCTGGAGTTTCTGTTACCAGTACTTTGCACATTATTCTTTACAAGCCACTGGCTGCTTTCCTACATGACAGAAACATTATCTCCGAGACAATGGTCAGTGGTAAGAGAGACATAAATCCTGTTGCAATGTCTACCACCAATCCTCGAAAAGAAATTTTGGTTGTCTAGGGATTTGAACTAGCAAGCCCCTGTTCTCAAGTCCTGTACACTACCAAATGCACTACCTGGGCTATGCTCTCTGAAAAGCAAAGCAAGTGCATTATAAACAAATAAACCATTATGCAATGATCCAAAATTAATGACCTTAACCTTTTGAAAACATTGTGGAAAAAAGGAGGAAAATACTTGACTCTACCTGTTATCTTTTCCCACAATGATCAATCTTTCCTATTCTATCAAGGACAGATCCCATCATTTTAGCCATATTAAATTTGTTGTTGGTAAATGCTTTCAACTTGGACATGTCTCCAATATAGTTGTCTGGTAAAGAGTTAATTCCTCCTCAAACAAACCCAAGATCAAACAATCCTGGGAAAGAAGTACTTTGAAAACACTGTGGAAAAGGGAGAAAATGCTGATCACCAGCATTTTCTCCTTTTCCCACAATTTTTGCTACCCTTTCAAATAATTTAAGTCACGTTGAATTTGTCACCTGCAAATGCTTTCAATTTGGACAACTCAAAAAGATTTTCGTCTACTCAAGAGTTAAATAGTGTTCTATTATATATGCCACCTTCAAAGCTATTTCAGTCATACATATTTGCAGCTTTCTTATTTGTGTACTTGGTCTCATCAGCATTAAGCCGAGGTTCTAAGGATACTTCCATGAAAAACCAAACCTTGATTGAGGATCGAATCCAGGAATGCCAGTTTACAAACCCTGTCCCTTACCCACTGAGCAATGCATGACCCCTTTTTTATTATTTAAAAAAAAAAAGAAAAAAATAATGTTACGGGAGACCACTCCTTCATGCATGGCTTCATCCCGGTTTAAATACAATACCTAACAACTGCATTAGGGAAAATTCTCTTTAGCTCAGTGGTTATGGTATTGGCCTATCGTCCGAGTGTTCTAGGTTTGAATCCTGCCCAGTCTCTATATTTCTGCCACGCATTTGTTCATTTGTTTCTTTGTTACGGACTTTGTTCATAAGAATGACAGATCTAGCAATTAAAAAACAAAGAAGTCATGGATAAAAAGACTTTGATTCAACCTTTTACTCCCTATCCTGAGATGAGATACATCTTTTGACAACAATGTGGGAAAAGCAGAAATAGCTGGTAACCATCATTTTTCTCTTTTTCTCCTTAATGTTTTCTACCTTGTCAGTGCCAAATTACATCATTTGAGCAACGTTAAATTTGTAATCTGCAAATGCTTTCAATTTAGACCAGTCTAAAATTTTGTTCTTGTAAAGAGTTCACTGAAAGAAAAATATGTAATTAACCTCTCTCTCTCTCTCTCTCTCTCTCTCTCTCTCTCTCTCTCTCTCTCTCTCTCTCTCTCTCTCTCTCTCTCTCTCTGTGTCTCTCTCTCTTCATTCAAAAGAGCGTTTCTTAAAAGTATCGCGCGATTTTGAATTTTAGCAAAAAGTCAGTTTGAAAATCAGAACCTTGTGGAAAACGGAACGTTCTAGATTACGACCGGTAGTCCTAATGGTTCAAAACTGTATCAAACAAGAAATTGATTTTCGATATAGTGCAAAAAATATTTACGCAAATATCTTTTACGTCTGACGACATTTTTTCCACCATAGATGACTTCTATCAATCTCTCGGTATCGAATGTCGCAGACTTTCTTTCTTTTGACAGATCAGGGTTGACAGTTTGTGATGCCATAATTGTTATGAGTACTCGAGTTGTAAATGCGTTCGGAATAGGTTTTAAAAGTTCCCTTTATTAATCGAACTAAATTTGCTCATAACTGTCATCTTGCAAAATTTCGTTACAAAGTAGAAAAATTTTAGACTTATCAAAATCAGGGATCTTATGTGTATATACGATCCCTGTCAAAATTGAAAGCAATCGCAGACAATAAATTAAATATGAATAGAGGAATTTGCCTTTGATAAAGTAGAAAACATTGTGGAAAAAGAAGAAAATGCTGCTTACCAGCAGCATTTTCTCCTTTTCCCACAATCTTTTCGAATGGCCTCTTTCTGAAGTTCGTTTAAACCCGAAAATGTGGTATTCAACCAGGGATGTTCAACATGTGTATATATAATTTTCTACGTGTCAAAGGACCAGTTTATCTCGGAATTCGGTCAGTTTTTAGGCAAAATATATTTTATGGATCCATAATTATGTGATGACTTGCATGGTATAATCCATTACAGAGATGCAATAACCCTGTACAACTCGGCAAAATTTTAGATGCGTCCGTATTGAAATATTAATACGGACAGCAATTCAAATGTTCTTTTAGCTATGATAGTATATGTCCTTGAATAGATAGAAAACATTTTGGGGGAAAGAGAAATGCTGGTCACCAGCTTTTTCTCCTTTTCCAACTTAAATATTTACAAAAACCTCAGGGTCGTTAATAGTCGGGATTGTGTGGGAGTCAAACATCGAGTTGTCTCAAGGGCGTAATTCCCAGAATGTACACTATATATATATTAATATGCAATTGAGTAACTTGAGTAATTCAACGCTTATACTGCTAAATACATGTAACTGAAATGAAATTTTCATTTCGATAGTAAAAACCTAATTAATATTGCTATATCAAAAATGTTTTGGGAAATAATATCCCCTTCTCGGACAGTGTAGATCCAAGATCAGACTGCACGTTCTGTGCAGTCTGATCTAGGATCTACACTGTCCGCAAAAGGTCAGCGAGTCGCGCTTAGCAGGCTAAGGGTTGAATTGTGAATGAATGGAAAAGGAGATACTTCAATGGACACTTTAAAACGCTATATCACACGACAAAATTTCAGACTTATCCAAATTCAAAGCATATGCAGACGACAAATCAAGGGTGGTTCAAATGATGAAACCTGCCTTTAATTGAGTACAAAACATTGTGGGAAGACATATGGTAGAAAATGCTGGTTACCATAATTTTCTACTTTTCCCACGACGTTTTCAAAAGCTTTCCTTTTTCAAGGGTTAAAGAATATTGTTTATATGCACGAATTCATCTGTATCAAACGTTTTTTTTTTAACCCTTTACAAACCAGTCCTGAGCGGATAACGTCCCTGGGAAAGAGAGTGTTGGAAAACATTGAGGGAAAAAGGAGACGTTTACTGAAGATCAGGATTTTCGCATTTTCTCAATATGTTTTGTTCCTATTTTCAAGAAAATTCCATCAGTTTAGCCACATTTAATTTATTGTCTGCAAATACTTTGAATTTGGACGAGTCGAAAATTGTGTAAAGAAAAAGAAAGTCCTTCTTTTTAAGTCATACTAATATTCAACATCCGTTAGTGTTTAACTCTGTACCAAACGACAAAATTTTTGACTTGTTGAAATTGAAGGCATTTGCAGACGACATATTACATGTACGTCAAGTAGTAATATGTGTCTATAATAGGGTAGAAAACATGGTGGGAAAAGGAGAAAATGCTTTTCTCCTTTTCCCATCATGTTTTCAAAAGCATATTTCTTCTTCTTCATCATCATTATCTTCTTCTTCTTCTTTCAGTCGTCAAACTGACTCGGGAATTGTGTGTTGAAGAGTTAAATCTTTACCAAACGACAAAAATTGGACTTTTCTAAATTTAAAGCATCTGCGGCAATTTAAATAATTGGCTTGCTACACGCGAAAAGGCACATTCGGACATTTGCGTAAAGTGTCGTTCCGGATCAACCTGCGCAGTCCGCGCAGGCTAATCCGAAACGACACTTTCCGTTTTTATATAATTTTCTGTTTTGCGCAAGTCTACTGTAGCACAAAATCTAATGTAGTCGTAAAGTGCCGTCTCGGATTAGCCTGCGCGGACTGCGCAGGCTGATCCGAGACGACACTTTACGCAAATGTCCGAATGCCCCTTTTCGTGTGTTGCAAGCCATATGGTTCTGTTGGTTAAATTTGGCTGTGTATATACGATCCCTGGTCTAGAGAGAACAAAATGCTGTTAAAACTTGAAAGTGTTTGGAATGACTAAGCTGTGTATATACCAATATATGTATGGGATAGAAAAAGAGTGCCGTGGCATATGGGAAATATACACGAGCGTTAGCAAGTGTATATTTCCCATATATCACGGCACGAGATTTTCTATCTAACTTAGACCACGTGACTATTTATTCGTGCTTTTCATGTCAAATGTACATGTGCGTATGAGATAAAAAGCTTGTTACAAAATGGAGTCATTCTGTTCGTTGCAATGAAAGGTTTTGCACCAGATTCAAAAGAAACAAATAAAAGTTATAATTTCTATCAAAGTGCTAACTTATTCATTAGGATATTTAATCAAGGTTAACCTCATTGTGGAGTGTTCAAGATCGAACCAGTATTTGTCTTTAATATTTTGAAAACGTTATTTTGACTGAACTTTCTATTTTATTACGAAAAACATTACGAATGTTTTTGAGAAATAATGTTCTTTTTTATCAAGTATGTAAAGTACGTGAATTTCTGCCCGGCCTGGTAGCTTAGTGGCTAGCGTATCTGACTTGTTAGCTGGTAGTTGCACGTTCGATACCCGGTTGCGGCAAGCTGTCTTTCCCTCAATTTTTCGCTTCTCACCCCTGATGCATTTGAGAAAAGTAGACACTTGGAGAGAAGTTTTTGTCAGTACTGGTGTCAGAAAGCCAGAGAGTATAAGCATAGGTCCACTGACCGCCGTGATATGACCTTATAGCTATTAAAACAGCGTTAAACCCTTGTAAAAACAAACTCCAGAGCGCAGTGGAATTTCTTATTTTTTAGTTAAAATGAATTTTTACTTTTTTTTGTATTATACAGAAAAATTGCCTAGTTGTTTTGTTATGGTATGAGAAAGGCAGGAAACATATGCATAGGTTCACTGACCGCCGTGATATCATCTAATACCAAAATTAGTTTTTTCCTTACTGGAGTCTTATTTTTTCTTCTGTCAAAAACACACTCCACTGAAAAGGTTACTTTAGTAAATTGATAAGTGCAATACTATTCTAAGTGCTTGTATATTGTATACGCACTTAGAATAGTATTGCACTCACCCATCGAAATGTTGTATCCGATCCCCTGAAGCATATTTTCCAAATTGTGTTTTACCGCGACAGGTACATTTTGCTCTGACTCGGTATTGCAAACAAAACTTGTCGGAATTCACGTACAGGATATACTAGCATTGTATATCTAGACATACAACTGTGGGAGTTGTATCTTCGATATATACTTTTGAAATACTGATCGCAGATAGGTCAATTCTACGGTGGCACAAAAGTGACATGGAAGATATATTTTATACTACGTGCGCACGCAGTAGCTAATACGTGCGCACGTATTACTTATTACGTGCGCACGTATTAGCTACTGCGTGCGCACGTAGTATAAAATATATCTTCCATGTCACTTTTGTGCCACCGTACAATTCGCTACACGCGTGGTCTAAATATAGTGTTAGAGATAGGAAAACTCGAGGGATTTGTCCTCATTTAAAACCTGAAACGACAACAGCGATTGCTTTGAAGGCCCCCAAAACATGAAATGCATTTTCTATCCGTCGTAATAGGTGCAATCTTGTAGCCGCCAGGGGCAACATTTGGCATGAAGATACAGGAATGATTACAGGTTCATAAAATGAGGATAAAGTGGGTGAAAAAAAAAAACTGGCGGAAAACGAGTATAGGTGTATCTTTCATATGTACTGGTCAGTCTAAATTTTGTCTTCATGTAAAGAGACAGATGACTAATAGTGTTTTATAACGTAATATATTCCTACTTATGGTACTTCATATCTAATCATTTATCACGATTAGTATCTATTGTCCTATTGTCCCGGCGTTAAAGGGGCATTTAACTAAAAAGAAAATGGGAGGGGGGAAAGGAGGGGAGAAGAGATAAAAGTAATATTTTGTAAGGAAAATCAAAAGAACGTTATTTTTTGGCCTAAGTTCTGGGGAAAAAACGCTTAAAAATTTTTTTTAAAAAATAGCCTTCGATGGGACTGGGACTAATGACCTTCGAATCTTTTGCCGATGATTCTAACCATTTAACTTTTGGGCATCCGGTATCGAATTAAAATGAGCCATGCTCTGCGAAAAGGGGGTTTAATGCATTTGAGAAAAGCATCGACTCATATCAGCCTGCGCAGTCCGCGCAGGCTGACACGAACCGATACTTTTCGCCATCTTCAAACTTTCTGCATGTCAAAGGATAATTCTACCTCATGATTCAGTCGGTTGTTTGACAAACTGGATGTTATGGATCCGTAATAAGGTGTAGTCTTGCGTGGTATAATGCATCACGAAGATGCATTAAGCCCTCGTTTGCCAGAGCTTGGCTCAAATATATTGATCCCTTGTTATAAAATAAGGGATATGCCGTTAGTAACGGAATAGGAAGTTGTGCAGTAAAGATGAGGAAAAGATCTCGATCTAATTTTTAATTTTAAAAGCATCTTTGCACGCAAAGGAAAATTAGCAGTCTTTCTTAAGATTTTCTTTGGGAAAAAAAAAAGTGAAACAAAAGCTTGTTTAATGCCCCTTTAAACTTGAAAGGGATGGGGCTTTCCATGTTTCCGTTGTCCTACCAAACATTGAAAATATATTTGAGCCATGTCCTGTGAAAAGAGGGCTTAATGCTACTGCAAAAAGTATAGACCCGGGATCTGGGCCGAAACTTTTTGTATTTGGTCAATCATCTGCATGTTAAGGGAGCATTCTACCCCATGGTTCAGTCTGTTGTTAGTCAAAATGGATTTTATGGATCCATGATTATACGATGGCTTATTTGTTGTAATACATCACCCTCGACCCCCCCCCCCCCCCCCGCACCTTTTAACAGAACGGGACTCAAATGTATTTTAAAAAATCCAGCCAATGTAAAAAAAGAGGTGGCGCTTTTAAGTTCTTTTATAAGAAAAAAAATCTCACCGCACCCGACAGAGTAGATCTTAGATCGGACAGCACGTCCTGTTCAGTCTGATCTTGATCTGCACTGGCTGCAATAGTGCTTTGCTTAACAACCTTAACGCCACATGATGATGTGCAAACTTAGGACATGGCAGCATAGTCGGTAGCGTAAAGAACTCGACACCAGTCGTTGTTGGTTCGATTCCCCAGCTAGCCCAATTTCTTTACGACGATTGATGGTTGTCACTGCGAAAGGATTCATTCCTCTCTCACCGCTGATCTTTGAAACTCCAGAACTCCGCGAAAGCATGACTATGTGCACTGGCCTCCGCGGTACAATAGAAATGATGTTGAAAACAGCATAAAAAGCATACGTGTACACCAAAAAACAAGGAAAAAGAAAAACAGTTGCGTATGACAAGAAAATTGGTTTAAGTTATGTATTACACTAAAAACAGGGGTGGTTATATTATAAATGTCCGTACTGCGAAATACAGGGTTTAAAATATATACAACAGTTACGTTGTTAACCTATCACCACACAATACAGTGTTTTAATGATCCCAAGGAAGAAGGTTTTTGAAAACATTGGTAACCAGCATTTTCTCCTTTTCCCACAATGTCTTCCATACTTCCACAGAGAAATTTCATGTTTGAGTCACATTTAATTTGTTCAAACATTTAAATGCTTTCAAATTAGACAGGTCTAGAATTGTGTCGTTTGGTAAAGAGGTAAATGATGGACTTCCGCTGGATATCATCGCCACTTGACATTTTCCCGCCCTACCATGATCCTTTTAATCCCACCTAAACAACACCTTTTTTAGAAATGATCATAAAATTTCGAATGGGCACACTTGATTTTTATGTTCTTCACTTGAAGCGAACTCAGCTGTCGGAAAAATTAGAGCAAATCAACTTAGTTGAAAAACAAAAAAAAAACCATCTAATCTTATGACATATAGAGACTTCGTTTGTTACTATAATATTATAGGCCTATAGATCTAGATATTATCCGCACAATCTCAGAGTGTAATTCTGCAATTTGCTTGCCAATTTTCATATTTTCATAACTGTAGCTTCAAAACACCAGTGCCTGTGAGGACTCATTCAACTGGAATGTACAATACATTTTTCTTTTGTACAAACTGGAATAATATTCCTCAATCATACCAAGTTTTGTTCTTGAAGGAGTCGGCAAGCGGCACATTTTAAGTATTTTAATTTGCCGTTAGAGGCTGTACAGTGACAAGAGTCTGTTTTGAAGGTTTATCTTGGTTTTGATCTGGAAAACTGAAAAATTCATATAGAAGAACTTGAAGAATGCCTTCATGTCTCAAATTCACGATTTTATTGTTCCATTAATTGGTGAAATTCTTGATTGACGATTGGAATAAAGGCATACTAAAGTAGAAATACCACATGAAATGAGATAGACTGCACTTAATCTACCAGAATATTAACTTAAAATTACGGTGTATTTGTGTGTTCATGATTAAACACTCGGATATATATCTTGTAAAACACTCAAAAGCACGCTTAAGATTTTTAATCTACATCAGTTATTTATAGATGTTTAGTTGTCAAAGTGACTGAAATATGGTGTAATAATCACTAATACGACGTTTTTGTTTAAGTAGTTAGTTCAGATGCAGTGATTTTTTTGTCCATGAAAATTAAACAGTCAAATTACATATACTCATTCAATCATCGACATTTGAAGTATTGGAAGTTTACTGTGTAACGAGCCATTTTTTTTGTGAAAATTAAACAGCGAAATTACATGTGCTTCTTCAGTCATTGACAGTTGAAGTATTGGAATTCTTCTGTAAATTATCTGTCTGTGACGAATACTGAAAATAAACTTTTGTGACAAGGTATTTTATTATTGTGCACGAAAACTTCTTTTCCTTACAAACATCTCCAACTAGTTCAGCAACCTTTGAAGTGTGTAAAATCTTACGTAAATCATTTGTTCCTGTGACGAACTCCCCAATGAATACTTATGGCAGAAATATTTCAGTATTGTGCATAACAACTTGACCATATAATAGTGTGACATTAGTTATCAGTGCCAATGCTATTTGAAGAATTTGAATTAATACCTTAATTCTTATAGTAGTGAGAAATTCCTTGCCGAATTTTTGCTACAACAATATTTTAGTAGATGCTTGATAACTTGACCCTACACTACATTCGCCATCAGGTCAGTGAATTTTAATCTTTCCGTGTAAACTTCCTCGGTGACTTTTTGAAAAAAAAAAAAAATATTTCAGCTTGGAGCCAAAGAAGTTTACTGTGTAACGAGTGATACTTGAAGTAAAGCAATAAACTTGCTGTACAATAAATTTGACAGATAAAAGTTCAAATAATTAATTTAGTTCTATGATAAATATCGTTCTGACGGAAAACAAATATGGCTGAGTTACGCTGGAAAATCCAAGCACATCTGGAAAATTCAAATAGGAATGATGTCGCGTCCAGACATGAAATAATTGAACAGCTGAACACGGAGGAGGTCATACGACTTATCCCTCTTATGGTTTACCTGTGCTTAATCATCGTTACTGGTATCCTTGGCAACAGTCTCGTTTGTTACATCTATAGATCGAAATATAACACGTCAAGTTCTCGATGGTTTATATTCTTCCTTGGAGCTGTGGACCTGATTATGTGTTTTATAATTTTACCGTGTGAAATTGCGACCACCTTCCAGCAGTATAACTTCAAAAACACCTTTTTCTGTCAACTGACCGTATTCTTCAATCTTTGGTCACTTCTGTCCTTGGGACTGACCTTGGTCATTGTTTCTATAGACAGATACAGAAAGGTCTGCAAGCCACTCGGTTGGCAAATAAATTTTGAGAGAGCAAGAGGTCTCTGCGCAGTTGCCGTGCTTGTGGCGTGTGTACTGTCGTTGCCAGTCTTTGGAGTATACGGAATATATAACATCCAGTTTGAAAGTTATAATGTGACCGCTCACGAATGTTCATTCCGGAACTCTGAAGAGTCGAACTTTGCATTTTGGTATGTTTTGTTTGGAATGGCACTGTTTACTTGCGCACTTATTACTATCTGTGTCTTATACTGCTTTATTGGGTCAGAAATTAAACAACATACATACCGAGAAAACATGAAACGACAAGCCAGCTTGAGTGCATCCATGGCTCCGAGTAACAGAATCATTAAACCAGACGATCAAAAACGTGGAAAGAATGTTCGGTTTACGGCAGCAGAACCGGAAGTCAAAACAATTCAGTTTGTTCAACCTAGAAACGAAAGCACCACATCCAATGACGAGCATTCACTAAACAATATGTCGGACGAAGACACCGGCGAGTTTGAACTTCCGGTCGCCGCCAGAAAACTAGAAAAAACCAAGTCTCGCAAATTTCGCCGCGCTCGAGCTAGGAAAGCAACGTTTAGTATGTTTCTGATTTCAATGGCGTTCGTCATCAGTTATCTCCCTTTCCTGTGTTTATTAATGGCGAGAAGTTTGGACGACGAGTTTGACGAAACTTTATCAGATGCTGGAAGAGCTGTCTACAAGTTTTTTCTAAGATCGTACTTTTTCAACTGTGCAATTAACCCTTTTATTTACGGAATTTCGGATTCTCGGTTTCGAAACAGTTGTACAGCGGTGATAACTACTATCTTTAGAAGCTGCAGGACAAGTTTCAGAAAAGTTTGTGAGAGACGCCAGAGTGAGATGGAAGATTTCAATTAAAGAAAACTTTGTCGACTAAAGCTTAGTCCAGCAAAAAGAAAATTGTAAAATGCTATACTTTTTATATAATATAATGTAAATATGAACCATACCCTGGCAAATGGGGGCTTAATGCATCTTCGTGATGCATTATACCGAGCAAGTCATCATATAGTTATGGGTCCATAAAATCCATTTTCTCTAACAATCGACTGGACCTGGGGTAGAATTGTTCTTTAACATGCAGTAGATTAACCAGCAGCGAAAATTTTCGACCCATTTCAGCCTTCGCAGGCAGGCTGACAAGGATCGATTTTTTTTTGCAGATGCATTAAGCCCCCTTTTCACAGAGCATGACTAAGATTTGTCGATGTAATGGGTTATGGGAAAACATCTGTGTCTGTTCTAAAATGGCATCCCCAAGAATTTGATATTAGTAGCATTCGAGACATTGTTTATACCTAAACCTAGCTCATTTTTGCAAGCCAAGGTGACGATCACAACGTAGATCTTAGAGCTACGTAGTGATCGTCACCTTGGCTTGCGAAGACGAACCTAGCTACACTTTTTGGTTTTGCTTATCATTGATTACAGGGAAATAACTATTATATTTTTAGCAAAATTAGTCAATTACCTCCCTTTAGAGAAATTTTACATATATAGATTGAATGATATTCATTTAAGCAAATATCTATCGGTCGACCATGAGCAAAAATAATATTCTTCTAATTTTTCTATTTCTAATCGTAAAGATATTGCTTTATTTCTTATCTGCTATTATTATTATTTTAAAAATCTGCTAGAAACTTTACACATGCTTTAGCCTATTAAATCCATTTCTAGCTTGGCCTTTTCCTAATAAAAAAAATGTTTTCTTTCATTTTAGTATCGATAGAAAATAAACCAATGGTATTACTGTGTTTACCTTTTTAAATCTCTAATCTCTAATTGACTTTTATTGTCATAATTGAAATAAGTTTAATCGCGGGATGGCCTCTGCTACTTAGGAAACGGAAAAAAAAAAAAAAAATCGAAAAAGGACAGAGCAGAGAAAAGCCCTGTTTTGCAAAAAATAATGTTTAAATATTGTGTGTGTGAGAGAGAGAGAGAGTATAATGACAACAGCTTGCTTATTCGTCTATGTCCGGCGGATTTCACCATTACTAGGCTGGGGCTCTGAAGTGTGTCTTGCCTAAGGACACTGCCACGAAAAACCCAGCGCTCCCGGTGAGCTTTGAACCCGGGGGCTCGAGGTTACGATTCCTACATTTTACCACTTAGCCACGCAGTCCGAACCCCCTCCAAGGCGTAAACAGCTATGAGAATCATAGGAATGAAGCACAACTTGATCGTTGCATTCTGTTAAAACTGTTTGAAAACGTTCCCACACACCCGCACCCATCCACAAAGACCCCCTACACACTCATGCACACTTACACACCCATTTCATTAGTTAGTTGAAAATTACTCATTCCACATCGAATATGAAACAATTTCCTACAACTTTGATAGATCTATATGCCTCTCGACGATTGCTTCTTGGAAACTTAGACCTAACACTCACTGTGACTGTAATGACAGAAGAACCATCACTTACTAGATCGACCATCACGGACTCAAGAATTCGAACCTAGAATCTGACAGAGGGGTGTATTACATGATCGTTGGTATTCGGTCAAATACAGATTGATTGACTGATTGATTGTATAGTGTTTGACGCCGTTTTCAACATTATTTCAGTTATATCGTATCGGCCAGTACACCAATCCATGTTTTCCTGGCGTTTCTTTTACCAATACTCCGCACAATTTTCTTTCATAGCCACTTGCTGCTTTCCCACATAACCACCGTCGAAACGCTAGAAAGAAATTGTCCGAGCCAGGGATCGAATCCGCCACCTCGTTTACTCAAGTTCTATACGCTACCGACTTAGCTACCGGGGCTCGGCTCGGTCGAATACAGAAGATGCGTCTGTGACTGGACGAAAAAACTGAATCAGTCCCGAAATTATCTTTATTTTCCAATGAAAATGTCTACTGATTTTGCAGTTATAAGATAATGGTCGCCTTCCTAACTCTTTACTAAACGACAAAGTTTTTTACTTGCACAAATTAAAAAAAAAAAAAAAAAAACCTGCAGACGACAAATTAAATGTGGTTCCAATGATGAAAACTGTCTTTGAAAGTGTAGAAAACATTGTGGTGAAAAGAGAAAATGCTGGTTACCAGCATTTTCTCTTTTCCCCGCAATGTTTTCACAAGCCTTTTTTTTTTTTTTTTTTGTCCAGGTCGTAAAAACTCACGATTGTTTGGTGAATGGCTTAAGACATTTCCCAAAAAGCTTTAAAAGCTGCTATTCCTCGTACCATGTTATTTACCAAACGACACTTTTTATACGTGTGTTATTAGAAAGCATTTGCAGACGAAAAGGTTACTGCATTTTTTCCTTTTCCCACAATGCTTTCAAAAGTTTTTTTTTCCGGATTCGAAAAACCCACGGACTGTTTGGCTAAAAAAACTTCTACTCCTCGTTCCATTTTCTTGAAAGATTCATCTTTACTCGTTTACAGCCAATTTTTAACCCATTTCATATTTATTTTATGAAACTATACTCAGTTCCATAAATAAGTGTGCACTTATTTTTCTTTTATTTCTCGTCGCATGTTTTACTGAAGACCAAGAAATTCGGTATCATACTTTAGTTCAGAGTCTGTAGAAAATGCCAGGCTAATCAGATTTTGACTAACAGAAAGTTTAAGTTAGGTTTTTGCAGTTTAAATGAAGGTGGTACTAAAATCAAAGTTGCAAAAGTACTCAAAGACTAAGGTAACATAAAAGTTAGGTTTTGGCCACCGCTCTCGTTCAGGAATGGAATAACATTCCTGATGCAATGATTTTACGTTATGTAAGGTCTATGCGACGTCGAATAATTGCCTCTATCGACAGCAGAGGTGGCCATACAAGATATTGATTGAAAAATTACAAGAACTTTAAGAAAAACCTAACTTTAATGTTACCTTAGACTTTGAGTACTTTTGCAACTTTGGTTTTAGTACCACCTTCATTTAAACTGCAAAAACCTAGCTTAAACTTTCTGTTAGTCAAAATCTGATTAACCTGGCATTTTCTACAGACTCTGAACTAAAGTATGATACCAAATTTCTTGGTCTTCAGTAAAACATGCGACGAGAAATAAAAGAAAATTAAGTGCACACTTATTTATGGAACTGAGTATATAATCATATTACTGTACATTCGTGCCACATGTTGCCCCTGACGATTGCAAGGGGGACATAGCTAGATTACTACTGATAGAAAATGCATTTCATTCTCTTAGGGCCATCAAAGGAAGCACTACTGTCATTTCCGGTTTTAAAACGAAAACAAATCACTTGAGTTTCTTTACCCCTTACACCATTTTTATCTATTATTTATCTGTGGTTACACAGCTGACTAATATCTGTGCCATTCTACTCACTATCAAGACTTAATAGCGTTTTTTCTCTCTGGTTGTAAAGATGTATCTTGAAAATTAAACAGTGCTGCAGTCATGTCAAAGGAGCAGATCATCTATTCATGCCTTTCCTCGATTCGTTAGCAGGGCCTGTATTAACCAACCATTCTTAAGTGTCATTCTTAGTCCTATTTTAGACCTAGAAAAAAACACATCTTCTAATTTGCTAAACCGAATGCTTTAGCCAATCAGAAGTTGTGTAACATGTACTTTCAGATTTAGACAGTTCCTGAGAATAAAACTAAGAATGTTCTTGAGAATGGTGGGCGAATACGGACAGAGTGCTAGACTAGGGCTCTGTGCACAATACCGTGTCCACTCCCACAAGACCAGTACCCACCCTACCTGAGGCAATCAGGATTCACTGAGGCACGCCAGACCCCCACCTACATTCCACGTGCGTGACACAATGACTGAATCGTCGTAACTGGCGGTTAATGTGTAAGGGTAGATAAATTTATATGTGCCTCAGAAAATGTCTTGCTTAACTAACTAGCACTCATTGGAGATGTTTTGAGTGAGTATTTGAACAAAACCAACAGAGAAATGGCAATGAGAGAAAGAGAGAGGGAAAAAAAGAAAAAATGATGGTATGGCATCTAATGTCATGTTGACACTAATAACAGCACAGTTGTGATTTCATTCTTTATCGGACTGCCACCAATTTTCATTGGGCCATACTGAAAGCATGTGCGACAAGTTAAATATAGCCAAAGTAATAAAAATCTATTTAGAATCTAAAGGGACTAGAAAACATTCATGATGGGAAGTGGAGATAAAGCTGGGTTCCTTTTCCGATAGTGTTTTCAGAAGCCTTCTTCCTCCGAAAGGACGTTAAAGGTAGGAATTAATTGACGCGCAAACAGTTGAACGTAATATTTAATATCAACATAGTAAACCCTGAAACAAACCTTTACCTCGACGAGGAGGTTTTTGAAAACATTGTGGAAAAGGAGAATATGTTCGTAAACTATATTTTCTCCTTTTCTCCGTGACAATGCTTTCGACCCTTTAAGATCCAATGTTATCAACCCTATCATAGACAAAATCATCATCTG
Source organism: Hippopus hippopus (assembly GCA_946811185.2). Taxonomy (NCBI): domain Eukaryota; kingdom Metazoa; phylum Mollusca; class Bivalvia; order Cardiida; family Cardiidae; genus Hippopus; species Hippopus hippopus. The sequence continues at coordinate 8,339,827 of OX328113.1, read as the reverse complement.
AACTTCCTTTAATTTGTCGTCTTGCAAATGCATTCGATTTCGAAAAGTCTAAAATCTGATCCTTTTGTAAACACTTTTAAGCCAAGAAGACGATAATCTCCGATAAATAGCTAAGCAACAAGATGTCTAATAAGGGTGGGTAATGAAAGCAGTTTTGACAGTAAGTCATTTTGTAATTTAAAACTGTTGTCATATTTATAACACTATTAAAAAGAAACCATCAATCATACTCGTAGTTGGATGGAAAAGGAGTGATATTATTTCCTTCCTTTTGAATTGTGTGACTCAGATTCAGAACGCTGAGCGCTAGTACGATTGATAGATAGTTTTCTTTATTAGCCTTCAAAAGACGGCATAATTTTAGACTCGTCCAAAGTTAAAGCATTAGCAGAAGACAAGTGTAAAAAAAAATGACTCAAACGATTGGATTTGAAAGGGTTATAGAAAAACTTTGTGGGAAGAGGAGAAAATGCTGGTTAACAGCATTTTCTCCTGTTGCAAAAATGTTGAAAAAGCCCTTCTCTTCGGGATCGTTAAAACTTGGTATTGTTTGGTAAAAGGTAAACGGGACCATATAGGGAGTAAGTGGTAGACATACATGTATGTGTGTCTTTTGGAGGGTTGATGGGGGGGAAAAAAAATCATTCAAAACTGAATACCGCCCCTCAAACACCTAAAAAGTTATCTCCCCTAGTGGTGTGAGTGTCCAGTTTGGAATATCGTTTTGAAGGGTTTGATGGGATGGCGCGAGGAGAAAGTCTAAAAGATTACAAAAAATTAATCAAACAAGTTACCGGATTCAAGGTGCGTTAGTTCTGATTCTCTGTTCTTTTATTAACTGTAATTGGGGTGTTACCAAGTAGATCACGGACTAAGATTTGTGAATGTGAGTTAATAGCGTACCCAAGCCTCCTCGTACTATTCAAAAAATAGCAACAAGACGCTGTATCGAGTAAAATAAAAGTAATGCGTCTCCTCTGATTTTATTTCTTCAGGTTTGTAACTTACTGCTTTTTGATAATATTATTATCAGTTGAGAACATTTACATTCAGAATATTCATAATATTTCATATTGAAAACAATTGCAGATGTCAAATGTTGCCCAAATGATTGCGTTTGTATATGAAAAAAAGGAAAGGGAAAAATTGTGTTAAAAAGTGCTGTTGATCAGGATTTTCTCCATTTCCCAAAATGTTTAACCCTTTTCCACACACTTCCGAGTTTTAACAACTCTGAGCAAGAAAAAGTTTAGAAAACATTGATGGAAAAGGAGGAAACTAGATACCAACATTTTCACATACTCTCATGTTGTTTTCCACCCTTTCAAAGACAAGTACAATTATTCTAGCCATATGTAATTTTTCGTTTGCAAATGCCTTCAATTTAGACCAGCATAAACTTTTGTCATCCAGTGATACACTACTTTGTCTAAACTAACCTGTCTGGTAAAGAATTAAAATTGTTATATTTGTAGGAATATGAAGAAAACTTCGGTGTATGTCTACAGTTTGTGACTTCCAATGTAAAATATCACAGATTTCTGGATGTAGATAGCCACAAGGTGACCAGAACTCTAGAGGGGTAAGATAGATCACAGGCCACTAAAGCTCCATTTGATTATTACAGATGATGAAATTTTTTCATTGGTCCATCATTAAACACAAGATCTATTTCTATTCTGAAAATTGTTCATTGGCACACTGCCTCCAGGGCTTTTCTTGACCCCCAGTTTCATTTGAAGGGATTAAAATGACCCCCACATAGCAAAGTCCAGGGAAAACCCTGGTCTCTATATCACATTAAACAATGTTTGTTGTTATATACCATATATAGAGTGGATGCACAAGTGTGCTTTTTTAAGTAATGTTCGATCATCAAGCAGTGAAAATTTTTGGTCTTCCATGACAGACCGGTGGAGCTTCTTTGGCCTGTGCATAGATGTACAGGGTAAAACTTGAATAACTTGGTTAACCTTTTGGCAATCAGTCTCATGTTTTAAGAATCCTGAAGAAAAAGAGCTATGGAAAACATTGTGGGAAACGGAGACAAAACTGCTATCATTTTCTCCATCTCCACAATATTTTCTACCCTTTAGACAAATCCAACTATGTTAGCCACCTTACATTTATTATCTGCAAATACATTCACTTTGGATAAGGCGGATTTTATCAACTTGTAGATTGTAAACCCTTTACCAAACAGTTTTGATGACCCTAAAGAGGATGGCCATTGAAAGTACTGTTGGAAAAGGAGAAAATGCTGATAAACAGCATTATGTCCTTTTCCACCAGTTTTTTCTTCCTATAAAAAGAGAGAGAGAGAGAGAGAGAGAGAGAGAGAGAGAGAAATGAGTTAAGTTGTCATCTGCATAAGCCTTCAATTTGGACAACTCTAAAACTTTGTTGTTTGGTAAAGGGTTAGGAAACAAATTTAACAGCATTCTGTAAAGGATTATTCAGAGAAGGGATTATTGTTCTAATGTACATGTACCTTTTGCTAGAGTATGGCTCTTTTTAAAACTCTAAAATAAACACTCACATCTTTCTTGTTTTTTAGAGTCTTGGAGAAACTGAAAATTCATTCTGAAGAGAAAAAATATCGAGTTCTGGAACAAATGTCACAATCATTTCTGGAACAGCCAGTATTTGAACAGAGGGACCATGGTAAAGTAGGTATATGGTGATGGAAATAGTTTTTAACCCTTACAGTGCCTTTGCAGCCAATGAAGATCAAGATCAGACTGCACAAAACATGCAGTCTGATCTTTGATCTACACTGTCTGCTTTGCTTAAACAGTATGGACCAAAGTAGCCATGTACATGTAATTGCAATTACTTCAGTCTTCATTTTGAACTGAAAATGTCAGGTGGGTTTATTTGGCACTCTAAAAATTGGAAGGACAGAAAACATTGTTGGTAAAATATAAAATGCTGGTTACTAGAACCACATTGTTGGTAAAATATAAAATGCTGGTTACTAGAATTTTCACCATTTGTCACAGTGTTTTAAGAGCTGTATTCATTATGGTTGTAAAAACATTGTATCAGTTGATGGAGGGTTAAGAGTTGCAGGCACTCTCACGTGTTGTGTTAGCCTTTTTGCCAATGGATAGGTGCACTGGCCGTCTTAGCATAACTGAAACAATGTTGAAAACAGAGTTAGGGCTTTACCAAACAATTCGCTGTTTTAACGAGCCTGAAGAATAAAGCTTTAAAAACATTGTGGGAAAAGTAGAAAATGTTGGTAACCAGCCTTCTCTCCTTTTCCACAATGTTTTTCATCCTATGTAGGACAAATCTCACTATTTGAACTACATTTTATAGGCGAGTCTAAATTTTTGTTTTGTGGTAAAGAGTTAAAGACAATGAAGAAAAGCTAAATAAAAGTTCCTCAAATTATGAGTGTGATGACATTAGAGGTACTGCTACTCTAATTCTGTGATGAGCCCTGCTCTTTGAAAAATGAGCTTACTGCATCTGCAAAAAGTACTGACCTATGTCAGCCTGCGCAGTCTGCACAGGTTGACCCGGGCCGAAACTTTTTGCAGCTCAAAGGACCAGTACACAGCATTATTCAATCAACTTTTATACAAAATGGACTTTATAGTCTTACGAACAAAGTCCATAACAAAGAAACAAATGAACAAATGCATGGCTGAAATACAAACCGCATCTGGCGGGATTTGAACCCATGGTGGACAAGATCCTTGTTTTTCGAGGTTTAAAAGACCAATACCATAACCACTGAGCTAAAGAGATATCTCCCTAACGCAGTTGTTAGGTATTGTATTTAAATCGGGACGAAGCCATGCACGAAGGAGTGGTCTCCTGTAACACACCCCCTCTTAAAGTCATCATTTATTGATGACTCAAAGCCTTATTAGGCAGTAAGTCTATTATTTAGACAACAAATGTCCGCTTTTGGACAACAAATGGGATTAATAGCTCAATGGCCAATCCCGGACGAGCCCACATCTTACGAACAAAGTCTGTAACAAAGAAACAATTGAACAAATGCATAGCTGAAATACAAACCGCATCTGGCGGGATTCGAACCCATGGCGGACAAGATCCTCGTTTTTCGAGGTTTAAAAGACCAACACCATAACCACTGAGCTAAAGAGATATCTCCCTAATGCAGTTGTTAGGTATTGTATTTAGATCGGGACGAAGCCATGCATGAAGGAGTGGTCTCCCGTAACAATAGATCCATAATACTGTGATGACTTGCTTGGTATCATGCATTTGTAAGAGAGATGCCTTAAGCCCTGTTTTCACAGAGCATCTCTCATATATTTCAGACTGACACCCACTATGCTGTGTTGCAGTTTTTAATGCTGATAGCAGATAATCCAGTCAATAAAGCCTATGTTGAAACCAAGAAACCCATTATTCCAGGTGAGAAATGGAAGAAATATCAGTAGAAGCTGAACGAAATGGACAAGTTCAGATAACCTTTTACCTCACAATCCTGAAATTAAATGACCCTGACCGAGACAGCTTTAAAGCATTATGAAAAGTATGATGGTCAACTGATGTCAATATTTTGTGACAAGAAATAAGTATTATAAACACACTTTTTTCTTATTGACCCTTTTGAAAACATTATGGGGAGCAGCATTTTCTCATTTTCCACAATATTTCCTAGTCTTTCAAAGACAAATTCTATAATATGAAGCACATTTGATTTTGTACTTCTGCAAATACTTTCAATTTTTACAAGTCTAAAATTTTGTAATTTGATAAAGAGTTTACTGTTTACCTAATAGCAAAAGTTTAGATTGGTTCACAAGGAATTTTGCTGACATGTTGAATTTGTTACTTTGAAATGATGGGAGTTATGGTTTAGAGCGTAGAAAGGAAAAAATGGTGGTTACCAGCATTTTCTCCATTTCTCAATTTCATGTTTTAAAGCCTTCTTCCCAAGGGTTGTTTAAACACAGGTTAGAGTGGTTAAGAGAAGAGATAATTTGAAATGTTTGTATAAGGTGCATTCATAAAATGCACAAACTGAGGTTGTGAAGGAAAGGAGAGCAAGTATTACGGGCATTTTCTCCTTTTCCTTCATATTTTGTCAAAAGCATTCTTCCCAATGGTTGGTTAAAGTCAGGATTTTTTGGTAAAGGTTTAATGGCATTAAGACCTGTCACAGTAGAGAGACATCTTTATAGACCCATGTAGTAGGCTGTGTTGGAAAATAAATAGGAAAAGGAGCATTTACTTGAACCAAACAATTGCTCTTTTTCTGGCAATTTTTCAATATCGCTGAAAGAAAAGGCAATTATGTTTCTTAATATCTGACAAGTAGATTTCAAATAGGGATGGTACTTTTCTGAAGGAATAGAGTGTTCTGCTGCAGATTGTTCTTAGTCTGTACATAAATAAAAATACATGTAGCTGATTAGACAGATGTATTTGGTGTGGAGTCAGCTATTTTTGCACAAATTCATTTAATTGATCAGTTTCTTGGAGGTAGACAAGTTTTTTACCTTACCATTCAGCACAATTTGTTCTTGCTTGCTTTCAAAAAGAAGTTTAATCCCCTATGATAAAATCAAATATATGGTGGCATATTTCTGCCGCAAGATACGAGATAGCTATTGCGATAATTTAAGAGAACTATCGTGATAAACAAAGTTTCCTGGAAATATTATGTAGATAATAAAAAATTTTCACAATAAAAATATCGCGAGAATTCTAACTGTTATCATGACTTTTTAGCTCACCTGAGCACGAAGTGCTCATGGTGAGCTTTTGTGATCGTGCTGTGTCCGACGTGCGTAGTCCGTCGTTCGTTGTCCGTCGTCAACTTTCACCTTGTGTATGCTCTAGAGGCTACATTTTCAGTTCGATACTCATGAAACTTGGTCAGAATATTTGTCTTGATGATATCTCAGACGAGTTTGAAAATGGGTCAGGTCGGGTCAAAAACTAGGTCACTAGGTCAAATCTTAGAAAAACCTTGTGTACGCGCTAGAAGCCACATTTTCAGTCCAAGACTCTTGAAAGTTGGTCAGAATGTTTATCTTGATGATATCTCAGACGAGTTTGAAAATGGGTCAAAAACCAGTTAACTAGGTCAAATCTTAGAAAAACCTTGTGAACGCTCTAGAGGCCACATTTTCAGTCAGATACTCATGAAACTTGGTCAGAATGTTTGACTTGATGATATCTCCGACAAGGTTGAAAATGGGTCATGTCGGGTCAAAAACTAGGTCACTAGGTCAAATCTTAGAAAAACCTTTTGTACGCTCTAGAGGCCACATTTTAAGTCCAAAACTCTTGAAAGTTGGTCAGAATGTTTGTTTTGATAAAATCTTGGATGATTTCAGAAAATGGGTCATGTCGGGTCAAAAACCAGTTAACTAGGTCAAATCTTAGAAAAACGTTGTGTACGCTCTAGAGGCCACATTTGCAGTCAGATGCTCATGAAACTTGGTCAGAATGTTTGTCTTGATGATATCTCGGACAAGATCGAAAATGCGTCATGTTGGGTCAAAAACTAGGTCACTAGGTCAAATCTTAGAAAAACCTTTTGTACGCTCTAGAGGCCACATTTTGAGTCCAAAACTCTTGAACGTTGGTCAGAATGTTTGTTTTGGTAAAATCTTGGATGATTCGGAAAATGGGTCATGTCAGGTCAAAAACTAGGTTACTAGGTCAAATCTTAGAAAAACGTTGTGTACGCTCTAGAGGCCACATTTTCCGTCAGATACTCATGAAACTTGGTCAGAATGATATCTTGGACAAGTTCGAAAAAGCGTCATGTTGGGTCAAAAACTAGGTAACTAGGTCAAATTTTAGAAAAACCTTTTGTATGCTCTAGAGGCCACATTTTCAGTCCAAAACTCTTGAAAGTTGGTCAGAATGTTTGTCTTGATAAAATCTTGGATGATTCGGAAAATGGGTTATTTTGGGTGAAAAACTAGGTCACTGGATCAAATCTTAGAAAAACCTTGTGTACACTCTAGAGGCCACATTTTCAGTCAGATACTCATGAAACTTGGTCAGAATATTTGTCTTGATGATATCTTGGACGAGTTTAAAATGGGTCATGTCGGGTCAAAAACTAGGTCACTAGGTCAAATCTTAGAAAAACCTTGTGTACGCTCTAGAGGCCACATTTTCAGTCCAAAACTCTTGAAAGTTGGTCAGAATGTTTGTCTTTATGATATCTCAGTCAAGTTCGAAAATGGGTCATGTCGGTACAAAAACTAGGTCACTAGGTGAAATCTTAGAAAAACCTTGTGTACACTCCAGAGGCCACATTTTCAGTATTGTTTTGATAATATCTACAATGGGAAAATTGGCTATGGTTGGCTAAAAAGTAGGTCACAGAGAAATTCTAAAAAAAGCTTGTGTACATGCTAGATGCATTTTCAGTCCAATAATTATGAAAGCTTAGTAGATTGTTTGTCATGATATCTCAAAAGAGATTGAAAATGAGTCATGTTTGGTCAAAAGACTCAGGTGAGTGACTTTAGGGCTATCAGGGCCCTCTTGTTTTTTCTTTCGTGCCCATAACTGACATTCATGGTATCTATAATTAGATACGGTTTCGGAACATCTTTGTCTACAACCTTATGAATTCTCCTTTTCCCTGAATGGTTTTATAGTTGGTGGCAGGAGGTATTTCGAGTCGTCTTTGTAATTTTACAGACTTCTGTTCATTTGGAGTCTTGTCAAAATTTACCAACTAAGCTACAATTGTTTATGACTCGAGTTTTTACTCACTGCAATCTTGTGAAGTCAAAAACAACCAAGTTCATCCAAATGATAAATTTTCTATTTATAGATATCGAGAAACAGATAGAACTTTCACGATAGTTTTATCTTGAATGTCAGCTTCGTGCAACATTGAGAAATTTTGCGTTAAGATATTAAGTTTATCGTGATATTTTTTTCTGGAAACTTTTCACTATCTCGATAAAATTTCTAGGAAACTTTAATTTATCGCAATAGTTTTCTAAAATTATCATGATAGCTATCTTGTATCTCGTGGCAGAAATATGCTACCATACAAATATTCACTTGGTTTGAAGTTCATTTATAGGTAGTTGTACAAATGTGAGTGGAGGATCAAAGATCAGCTCTGTCCATTGAGCATGGATGTTATGCACAGTGCCTCTTTTCACAGAAAATTTGTGTCTACAATAACAGAATGTCATCATCACGATGGTGCCAAAGGTTGACCTGTCTCATCACTGGATTTGAACCTTGAACCTTTGATGTGAGAGGCTGTACCCCTAGACTACTGTTTCGTCACTAGTTTTGGATCAGTTAGATCAAACTGTGTGAAAATGGCTGACTACTTAGTTGTGCCTTTGCAGCCTCTTGCTCTGTCTCAGCTGCTACTAGATTAATTAATATCATAATATGTTACAATTTTTTTTTTTCTATTTCAAGAAATCCGAGAATATTTCAATTGGGGAGAGTATTTACTTGAAGGTATAGAATGTTATGTCCCAAGTGATGATGATGACTTATCTGTAAGTAGTGATCATTATTTCATCATCATCATCATCATCATCATCATCATCATCATTATTATTACCATTTATATCATAAGACTGTAAAATAAAATTAAATTGACCTAAAAGTAGAAATTTGTAAGTAACCCATGTAGGGTTAGATATTCCAATACATCCCCCATGAGTTCACATTGTTTTTGTCTATTTTCCATTTTAAAAAGTCCATTTCATTTGAGCCATGCTCTGTCTTAAAAAAGTGGCTTGTCTGTGCACGTCTGTGATGCATTGTACCAAGCAAGTCATCACATAATTAGGATCCCTAAAATCAAGTTTGTCAAGCAACCAACTAAATCATAAGGTAGTCTGGTTCTTTGACATACATAAATTGACCAAAAGCAAGAAGTTTCGAAATAAGATAGCGTGCCTGTTGTGCGCAAGCTGACCTGGGTCGATACTTTTTGCAGATGCATTAAATTTCCATTTCACAGAGCATGGCTTATTTTTATAGTGTGCTGAGCGCCGGTAGCGCAGTTGGTAGTTTACAAGACTTGAGAACGGGGTAGCTCTGCCAATTTCTTTCCGAGGATTGATGGTAGTCATTGCAACAGGTTTCATTCCTCTCTCACAGCTGATCATTGTTTCGACGATTGTTAATCAGCAGTTGGTAGTTTACAAGACTTGAGAACGGGGTAGCTGGTTTGATACCCAGCTCGGCCAATTTCTTTCCGAGGATTGATGGTAGTCGTTGCAACAGGATTCATTCCTCTCTCACAGTTGATCATTGTTTTGATGATGGTTAAGTGGAAAAGCAGCCATTGGCTTGGAGAGAATATTGTGCAGAGAAATGGTAAAAGAAACTCCAGTAGAGCATGGATAGGTTCACTGACGGCCATGATATTATTGAAATGATAATGAAAAGGGCGTTTAACACCATACATTTAATCAGTAACTCATGTATTTAGTGCTTTGACCTTTTCCCAAATCATAAATTTTAGACTTGTCCAAATTGAAAGCTTTTACAGACAACAAAACAAGTGTGGCTCAGATGTCAGGAATTTATCTGTGAATGAGTAGAAAACATTTTGAAAAAAGGAGAAAATGCCATATTTGTTGGCCTTTTTCAATAAGGCATGAAACTATCATCTTTATTTTTAGCTCACCTGAGCACGAAGTGCTCATGGGGAGCTATTGTGATCGTGCTGTGTCCGGCGTCCGTTGTGCGGCGTGAGGCGTCCGTCGTCAACTTTTTCACCTTGTGTATGCTCTAGAGGCCACATTTTCAGTTTGGTACTCATGAAACTTGGTCAGAATGTTTGTCTCAGTAAAATCTCGGAAGAGTTCGAAAATGGGTCATGTCGGATCAAAAACTAGGTCACCAGGTCAAATCTTAGAAAAACCTTGTGTACGCTCTAGAGGCCACATTTTCCGTCCAATACTCCTGAAAGTTGGTCAGAATGTTTGTCTTGATGATATCTCGGACGAGTTCGAAAATGGGCCATGTCGGGTCAAAAACTAGGTCACCAGGTCAAATCTTAGAAAAACCTTGTGTATGCTCTAGAGGCCACATTTTCAGTCCAATACTCCTGAAAGTTGGTCAGAATGTTTGTCTTGATGATATCTCGGACGAGTTCGAAAATGGGCCATGTCGGGTCAAAAACTAGGTCACCAGGTCAAATCTTAGAAAAACCTTTTGTACGCACTAGAGGCCACATTTTCAGTCCAATACTCTTGAAAATTGGTCAGAACGTTTGTATTGATGATATCTCGGACGAGTTTGAAAATGGGCCATGTCAGGTCAAAAACTAGGTCACCAGGTCAAATCTTAGAAAAACCTTGTGTACGCTCTAGAGGCCACATTTTCAGTCCAATACTCTTGAAAATTGGTCAGAACGTTTGTATTGATGATATCTCGGACGAGTTTGAAAATGGGCCATGTCAGGTCAAAAACTAGGTCACCAGGTCAAATCTTAGAAAAACCTTGTGTACGCTCTAGAGGCCACATTTTCAGTCCAATACTCTTGAAAGTTGGTGAGAATGTTTGTCTTGATGATATCTTGGACGAGTTTGAAAGTGGGCCCTGTCGGGTCAAAAACTAGGTCACCAGGTCAAAGCTTAGAAAAACCTTTTGTACGCTCTAGAGGCCACATTTTCAGTCCAAAACTCTTGAAAGTTGGTCAGAATGTTTGTCTTGATGATATTTCTGACAAATTCGAAAATGGGCCATGTCAGGTCAAAAACTAGGTCACTAGGTCAAATCTTAAAAAAACCTTGTGTATGCCCCAGAAGCCACATTTTCTGTCCAATACTCTTGAAAGTTGGTTAGAATATTTATCTTGATAATATCGCAGACAAGTTCGAAAGTGGGCCATGTTGGGTCAAAAACTAGGTCACCAGGTCAAATCTTAAAAAAACCTTGTGTACGCTCCAGAAGCCACATTTTCAGTCCAATGCTCTTTAAAGTTGGTGAGAATGTTTGTCATGATGATAGCTTGGATGAGTTTGAAAATGGGTCATGTCGGGTCAAAAACTAGGTCACCAGGTTAAATCTTAGAAAAACCTTATGTAAGCTCTAGAGGCCACATTTTCAGTCCAATAATCTTGAAATTCGGTGAGAATGTTTGTCTTGATAATTTATAGACTAGTATGAAAATGGGTCATGTTGGATAAAAAACTAGGTCACAAGGTCAAATCTCTGAAAAACCTTTTGTACTATAATTACAGTCCAATATTCTTTAAACTTTTGTTAGAATGTTTGTCATGATAGTTTAAAAATGGGTCACATGGAATAAAAACTAGGTCACCAAGTTTGATCCTTGAAAAACCGTGTGTACGTTCTAGAGGCAACATTTTCAGTCCAACAATCTTGAAATTTGCTTTGAATGTTTGTTTTGATAATATCTTAGACTAGTATGAATATGGGTCATGTTGGATAAAAAACTAGGTCACTAGGTCAAATCTTGGAGAAACCTTTTGTACTTTAGAGGCCATATTTGTAAGCCCAATACTAATGAGTGTTTGTCAGAGTGTTTGTTTTAATATCTCTGAAGAGATTGGAAATGGGTCATGTTTGATCAAAAGGCTCAGGTGAGCGACTTCAGGGCCATCATGGCCCTCTTGTTTACTTTTAATCATACAGGACTGGTCTGATGAAGAAGAGCAGCCTCCAAAGCAAGAAGAGACAGAAGTTAAAACCTTGTGTACAGATAGTGTGATACATGTGTATCAAAATAACCAGCTGCAGCAACCATATTTTGTGTCAGGTAATGTATCATGTCCAATACCAATTCCTAAACGTACAGCTCAAATGCATTACTGGACAATTGTTAAAACTTACGAGGCGTTTAAAAACATGGTGGGAAAACATTGAGGATAAAGGAGAAAATGTTAGTTATAATGACTTCTGAAGTCTTTTCTTTAACCCTTTACCATACAATCTCAAGTTTTAACGAGCCCAAGTAATTGGGCTTTCTCAAACATTGTGGGAATAGCAGAAAATGCTGCTAACCAGCTGCCTTACCAAAGAAAAAACCCTTTATTTGAGGCTCATTTATTATGTCATTTGCTAATGCTTTCAATTTGGACTAGTGTAAAATTTTGTCATTTGGTAAAGAGTTAAGGATGCACCCTTCAGCCAGAGAGTAAACATAGGCTGTTAAAACTTTACAGTGTGTAGAATCTAGATAGCTGTGTAAACATAGATAAAAAATCGATATAAGGTGTATGGGATAAAGAGACACCAGGGATTTCTCTTTGATTTAAACCGGAAACTGTGGTTGTTATGTCTATGGCTAGCCGCAATAGAATGATTTGCATTTTTTATCCGTCATAATCTGTGCAACCTTGCAACCGTCGGGGGCAACATTTGGCACAAAGGTACAAGAATGATTATGATTTCATAAAATAAAGATAAAATTGGTTACAAAACTGGATGAAAACGATTAAAGATGCATCTTTAAGGTCAAAAAAAAAAAAAATGCTTTAAATTTGGACTGGTGTAAAATTTTGTCACATGGGAAAGAGTTTAGGTCCAAAAATAAATATGCTTTCAATTTGGACTGGTGTAAAATTTTGTCATGTGGTAAAGCGTTAAGGTCCAAAAAAAAAAGAGAACTTGTTTGGTAGATAGTTAAGTGTACAAACTTAATTTCCCAATTCTGTTTGTCTGATACAATTACACCAAATAGTAGAAATTTCCATTCTCGATATTCATTTTCACAATTCGTGAAAAGAATTTTGTCTGCCAATTTTCATGCACCACTTAAATTTGTTTAACTCTTTACCAAAAGACAAAAATTTAGAGTTAGCAAAATCCAAAACATTTTCAGACACTATTTCAGACGTAGCTGAAATTGAGGAATTTGGCTTAGAAAGGATAGAAAATATGGTAGGATTCAGAAGATGCTAGTAACAAGCATTTTCTCCTTTTCCCACATTGTTTTCAAAAGCCTTCTACCTCAGGGTTATTAAAACTCTGGATTATGTGGTAAAGGGTTAAATTCTGTCGAACAAACTCAATCAGTATATCTTACTTGTGTAATTTATAGATGGGACTTCAGTCCAGTGGGAGGAGCCAAGGTCAATCGAGGGTGCTGATTGGTTGTCTCGAAATTTGGTACCCCAGTATTGGAGGGGAGAGAAGGTAGAAATAGATACAGGGAGCTACCGTGCCTGCCATCTAAATAATGACTGGTAAGTACACTACTTTAACACACTACCATAAAATCCACGAATATTAAAGACCCGAAAAGGGTAGGCTTTGGAAAACAATGTGGGAAAAGGAGAAAGTGCTGATAAGAGCATTTTCTCCTTTTCCCACAATGTTTTTTACCCATCCTAAAGTAAATTTCAATTTTTGAGTCACATATATATTGTGGTCTGCAAATGTCTTCAACTTGGACAAGTGTAAAGTTTTATCTTTTAAGTAAGAGTGAAGTTGTTATCAGACAAGGTTCCATTTCCACGGTTGGCCATCTAAAAATTACTAGTAGTCTTTCGAATGAGACTTTGTTGTTGTTTTAATTTTGTACCAGACAATAAAATTTTGGCCTGTCCAAAATGAAAGCACAAAGTCTTGTAGATTATGAAATCAATGTTACTCAAAACATGAAATTTGACTTTGAAAGGGTTGAAAACTTTATGGGAAATTAGAAAAATGCTAGTTACCAGCATTTTCTCCTTTTCCAGTAATGTTTCAAAAGCCTTCTGTAGGGTTGTCAAAAGTTGAGTTTGTGCAGTAAAGGATTAAAGAAAAAACAAATGAACTAGATTAGAGCAGAGTTATTTTATTTGAATTTTTCAGGGACGTATACAAGAGAAATATGAATCCCTTGTCAGGGAAAATACAAAAAACCATGGTAACAGAAATTATTTTGATGAGGGAGATAGTCTGGTGAGTTGTATTCCAAATGAAAATCCTTTTTCTAAAGTTTGTTTGGTGTTCAACACCCGTTTCAACATTTTTTCAGTCATATCATAGGCTAGGCCAGGGAGCACATTAAGTAGTGTACAAGACTTGAAACCAGGGGGATCACTGGTTGGATTCCCAGCTTAACAACTTTCTTTTTGAGGATTGATGCTAGCCTTTTAGACAGGATTCATTCCTCTCTCCATGCTACTCATTGTTTTGACAATGGTTATGTGGGAAAGTAGCCAGTTGCTTTGGAAGAATATTGTACAAAGTACTGGCAAAAGAAAGTCTAGGAAAGCATGGATAGGTGCACTGACCAGCAAGAAAGATCATCAGTCTTCCAAAAGAGTTATGTCAAGCTGGAATTTGAACTTACAACTTGTGGGTTAGAAGTTCTGTATGTTACTGGCTGAGCCACTGGCTTTGTAGTTTATTTAAACAGAATTATTAACCCTATTCCATACAATCCTGTAGACAAAGGACTTTTGAAAACATTGTGGGAAATGGAGAAAATGCTGGTCCCATAATGATTTCTTCCCCATTCAAAGGCAGAAAACATCATGTGATCTACTCTGAATTTTTCTTTTATTTAAATTTTGACATTTGAAAAAATCCAGAATTTTGTCATTTGGCAAAAAAGTTAAATAATATTTTCTCTTTTTCCAAAAATTTATTTTATCATTTCCAAATTGAATCGTATCACTTTAGCCCTGTCAACCCTTTACCAAACAACAAAACTTCACATTCATTTATACTGAAAGCTTTTGCAGTAAACAAAGTAAAACATCATTCAAAAGCTGTAATTTGTCTTTTGATGGGAAGAAAACATTGTGAGAAAAGAAGAAAATGCTTGGAACCAGCATTTTCTTCTTTTTCCGCAATGTTTTCAAAAGTTCTCTTTCCTATGGTTGTAGGTTTCTCAGGGTTGGTTAAAGTGGGGTGTGTTTTCAAAAGTCCTCTTTCCAATGGTTGTAGGTTTTTCAGGGTTTGTAAAACTGGGGATTGTGTGGTACAAGGTTAAATTTGTCTTCAGCAAATACGTGCAACTTGGACACGTCTCACACTTTTACTGTCTTGTAGAGAGTTTAGGGCGGTTAATGTATCACATTTTATAGGATGCTGATGGGGGTCACAAATCTACATTTATTAACGTACACGAGAAATTACTTCATTCCAAAGCCCAACATTGCGGTGCCCCATCTATCCGAGGAGGCGTTAAGAGAATGTCTGGCAGATTTTACACGGCATGGATCATACCTACAGATTCTACAGGTATCGATATTTCTGTCTTGGTTCAAGACAACAAAATTTTAAACTCTGCCAAATTCAAAGAATTTGCAGACGACAAACTATATGTAGCCCAAATGATGGTACATGTATTTTCTTTGAAATGGTAGAAAACATTTGTGCCATGCTCTGTGAAAAGCAGGTTTAATGCATCTCCAAAAAGTGATGACCCATGTCCGCGTAGGCAGACATGAGTTGGAACTTTTTGCTTTTTGTAAATTTCCGGCATGTTCAAGGACCAATCTGTCTCATGATTAATTCAGTTGCAGGACAAATTACATTCGAACCATGCTGTGGGAAAAGGGGGCTTAATGCATCTGTGAAAAGTATCGACCCAGGTCAGCCTGCGGAGTCTGCGCAGGCTGACCTGGGCCGAAACTTTTCGCTTATGGTCAATTTTCTGTATGTACAAGGACTAGTCTACCTCGTGATTAAGTCGATTTTTAAAAGAAGTGGCTATTATGGATCCATAAGTATGTGATGGCTTGCTTGGTATCATGGATCACGGAGATGCATTAAGCCCCCTTTTGCCAGAGCATGGTTCATTTTATGAATCCGTGATTGTGTGATGACTTGCTTGGTATAATACATCACAGAGATGCCTTAAATCCCCTTTTGCAAGAGTATGGCTCTTTTATTAGTAAAGGAAAAAATACTGGTTACCAAGACATTATACCGTATACCAAACAATGTGGAGTTGTAATAACCATGAGAAAGAAATATTTTGATATCTATTCTACCCTTTCAAAGACATCTTAAACCATTCAAGTATCGTTTAAGTTGTCTTCTGGATATGCTTTCTACATAGATAATTCTAGAGTTTTGTTGTTTGTTTACAAATTAAAAGTAAAGGAAATATACAATCATTTTCTCCTTTTCTCACAATGTTTTCTACTGGTTCAAAAACAATTTCCATTATTTAACTCTTTACCAAACGACAAAATTTTAGACTTGTCCAAATTGAAAGCATTTGTAGACGACAAAATAAACATTACTCAAAAATTGAAACTTGACATTAGAAGAGTAGAAAACGTTGTGGGAAAAGGAGAAAATGCTGGTTACTAGCATTTTCTCCTTTTCCCACAATGTTTCAAAAGGCTTCTTCCTCGGGGTCGTAAAAACCAGGGATTGTTTGGTAAAGGGTAAATGCGTCGCACATAAATGTTTTCAAATTTGGACAAATCTTAAATTTTGTCATCTAGTTAAGATTTGAAAATGGAAATTTTTGATTGCATAGATAGACTTAACCAACTGTTTTACATTGTTATCATTATTAATTAATTAATTAATGTATTTATTTATTTACAATTTATTTATTTATTTACTTATTTTTGAAGAAAACCTTGAGGTTTTATTGTAGCCCAGGCTGTGTCATCTTGCAGAAACTTTAACTTTTTTCAAAAACTGACATTTTACAATATCTCTGTCATGACTAGAGATATTTACTTCAAACTTAGACAAGTAGTTCACTTTCAAAAGGGGAACCCATACAACAAGAGCAGATAACTATCAAAGTATTTTTTACATAATTATGCCCCTTTTACAACTGAATTTTCACTGAAAATCAAGCATTTGCAGCTGAACATTAGCACCCAAATTGATTGCTTATGTTTAATATATCATCATCATCATCAGCATCATCATTGTCATTAACTAATTGACAGCTCTATCATCATTATTATTATAATTACTATTGTTTAATTCACAGCAATTTCTAGAAGACTGTGTACATAGAAATAATGAGAAAGGAGGGCCTATAAGTCAAACTCTTCAAGCATTTACCACTGCAGTAGGGGACTTCATGCAAACAGTGAAGACAGAATTATCCTCTGTTGAACAGAAACTTATAAAACAAGGTACGGTTTTCATTTACCACTGAATTAGCGGTTTACCATACAGTCCTCTGAAATATTGCTTTTCAAAACATTGTGGGAAGAAGATAAATGCTGGTAAGAAGAAATTTGGCAATATTTAATTTGTTATCTAATATTTTGGCATCTGATAAAGAGGTAAAGCAAGTTTTTAAGTATCAAAGTGGAAAGACCGAAATAAAGCCTTGCATTGCATACTGTTTTCTCTGTTTGCAAAGAATATAAGAAATTAAATGTAGACTGTTTGTTAACCCATTAACTATTTTGTAAATGGAAGTTTTTCCTTGTAGAGCCCAATTTACTCCATTGGCAAGCCAGACGGCTTGTAACCCAGAGGTTACAATTTTTTTGTTTGGTAAATACTTAAAGGGTCTCTGCCAGTCTCTGCCTATCCTACACTGTCAGTTAGAAGCATAAAAAACTTCTCTTGCAGAGGAAATAATCACCCTCATTGACTTGTCCAAAATGCTTAAACCACTGTTCAAAAAAGTTAGGCTAGTCTTCATGGTGTACATGAGGGGCGTCGAGAAAGGTCAAGGACTAACACTACAGACGGAGAAAGTGACGCTGTTACTTACGACATTATATAACATGTTACTGGGATGTGATACACTGTTCGAGACGACGGTGGTTGAGGAGGGACTTGATGGCCAAGATTCTGGCGCAGATTCTGCTGTCATTGTGAGATATACTTTATTTCTTGTTGTGTTTGTTTTTTTGTGTGTGTTTTTATGCTCTTTTTTAAGAGTAGCGTATAAGTGTTTTTTCCTGTGGGTTTCAAATTTTGCAGTTTTTTCAAAAGAGAGGGGTGTTTAAATTTCTGCGAACCTTATTTGTGTGATATCCAGTCTGAGCATTTTTGGTATTTAATATCTGCTGCAGTACAATTACGAGAATTACAGTTGACAACAATCTTCTTTCGTTTTCTCGAGAAAAGATACTACTCTATTGAAGATAGATAGTTTTGTAATCGATACATGTATCAACACAGTTACGAGTTTCTCATTGTTGATAATCTAACCCTTCTTAATTCAACTCTTTTTTTTAAATCTTTTAACCCTTTCTTTGCTCAAAAAGTGCACTTTTATCATCATTTTATACAGATGTGTATGCTAAATGACCAAAGCTGTCAATGCGCCATAAAACAACATGCATTCATGCATTCATTCATTCATTCACTCACTCACTTACTTGATCGCTTGCTCGCTCGCTGGGCAGCCAGTGCCTTTATCCATGTTTTCCTGGAGTTTCTTTAGCAGCACTATGCACAATATTCGTTCTAAGCCGCTGACTGCTTTCCAGCTTAACCCTTAACCCTTAACCCTTTACCAGACGACAAAATTTTAGTCTTGTCCAAATTGAGAGCATTTGCAGATGAGTATTTCATTGTGGCTCAAATGGGCAGTTTTCCTTTGATAAGGTAAAAATCATTGTGGGAAAAGGAGAAAATGCTGGTTACCAGCATTTTCTCCTTTTCCCACAATGTTTTCAAAAGGCTTCTTTCCCAGGGTCATTTAGAGTCGGCATTGTGCGGTAAAGGATTAAAAGCATATTAAGATGACAATTTGTTATTGTACTGTTGGTCAGGGACTAACACTTGTACATGTACTGACTCTACAATACAAGATTGTCATCTTCACAATAGTTTCCATACTTATAAAAGGTATGATTTGAATTCAAATGTAGTTTAACACCCTCATTGTTTACTTTTGGCTGCTATTGGGGCTATAAATTAACTCTTTACCACACAACAAAATTTGAAATAGTCCAAATTGAAAGCATTTGCAAACAAAAAATTAAATTTTGTGAAAATGATAGTACTTCTCTGTAAAGTGTAGAAAACATGGAGGGAAAAGGAGAAAATGCTGGTTACCAGCATTTTCTCCCTTTCCAAAAATGTTTTCAGAAGTCCTCTTCCTCTGGGTCGTAAAAACCAGGGATTGTTTAGCAAAGGGTTAAACAATTATTATTTCAGTTGAATCTCCTGTTACCAATGTGGCTACAGACCTGTCAGCCCTACATCAACATTATAGATACATGGATATCCCATGGTTACCTTAGAGATCCTAAACAAGAGTTTATCATACACAGGTATTCTGTACTTTTGATTGATTGGTTGGTTAGTTGGTTGGTGGGTTGGTGGGTGGGTTGGTTGGGTGGGTTGATTGGTTGGTTGGATGGATGGATGGTTGGTTGGTTGGTTGGTTGGTTGGTGGGATGGTTGGTTAATTGGTAGGTTAGTTGGTTGGTTGATTACTTGATTGATTGATGTTTAACTTCGTTTTCAACATTATTTCAGTTATATCACAGTGGCCAGTGCACCTATCCATGCTTTCCTGGAGTTTCTTTTACCAGTCCTCCTCACAATATTCTTCCCAAACAATTGGCTGCTTTCCCACATAACCATCGTTGAAACAATGGTCAGCAGTGAGAGAGAGGGATGAATCCTGGTGCAATGACTATCATCAATTCTCAGAAAGACATTGGCTGAGCTGGGGATCGAACCAGCGACCTCCCGTTCTCAAGTCCTGACTGAGCTATCCAGACTCAGCTCTATACTTTTGATCTGACAGTGACAAGATGGAAAAGTTTAATCCTTTCCCACATGACAAATTTTAGACCCTCCCAGATTTAAAAATCTACAGATGACAAATTCAGAACAAATGCAAAAGTGCCAAAGTTCTCTGATGGGATAGAAAATATTGTGGGAAAAGGAGAAAATGCTGGTTACCAGCATTTTCTGCTTTTCCCACAATGTTTTCACAAGTCCTATTTCTCAGGGTTGTCAAAAATTGGAATTGTTTGATAAAGGGTATATCTACTCGTGAGTTTAAATTGAATTTACTTCTTTACTAGTTTGAAAAATCTTAGATTCCACCATATGGAATCAACTGTAGACAACAGATATGGCTCAGATACTGGGATTTGTCTTTGAAAGGGTAGAAAAAGTTTTGCTGGTTACCAAAATATTTACAGCTCTGCCATTTACGAAGAAAATGTTGAATTATTGTCATAACTGTGGTGTTATTGTCTGCGTCGTCACTGTCATTGTCGTTGTGCAGAACTTTGACATTTTGTAATATTTTGGTTATTACTGAAAAGACTCACTTAAAACTTGGACAAGTTGTCAACTATCAAAAGGGGAATACACACAACAGGGGCAGGTAACCATCAAAATACTTTTGATGCAGTTATGCCCTTTTTTCGACTTAGTATTTTCACCAAAAATCAGTCTTCTTTTGAATGCGACCACAGCTGAGCATTGGCACCTGCAAGCAAAACTCTTGTTATTCTGTTCAACAGGGAAGTCATGAATATGTTGATGATCTGCTAAGAGACATCAGAATAAAATAGTTTTACAGGTTGTAAGTCTGAATGTGAAAATCATTGTGATTTTTATGTAAAAAAAAAAAAGCACCTTTTCTCGTTTCAGGAATAAAGACATTGATACCCTTGATGAAACTTTCTGGGAGAAATCTTTTGCATTCCATACCGTCAACAAACCTACGGGAGACAAAGTGACCAACACAGATACAGCTGTAAAACAAGAGTACCAGACATCAGACTGGGCCCCGAAATTCCTTCAGCCCATTTTACAGCAGATAGTTTTGACAGGAAAATCCATGGAAATGTTGGAGGGTCTTGGGAAACTGGCTGAACATGACGGCAGAGTTTCTGCATATACTCAAGGTATTGTCAAGAGCTCATAAGAGCATTAGATTAGCATCTCTCATTTTTGTTGCCATTGTTTTGAAACTTTTTACAACTATAATATAGTAAAGCCATTACCATAGTCATTTTTTGTGACAGTTTTATTTCCCAAATTTGAAAAGCAAACAAAAAAAGAATTTGTTCAGAAGTAAACCTGTTGATTAACCCTTTACCAAACAATCTCGGGTTTTAATGACCCTGGGAGAGAAGCCTTTTGAAAACATAGTGGGAAAAGGAGAAAATGCTGGTAACCAGCATTTTCTCCTTTTCCCATAATGTTTTCTGCTTTATCAAAGACAAATTTTGGCATTTCAGCCACCTTTAATTTGATGTCTGTAAGTGTTTCAATTTGGACAAGTCTAAAATTTTGTCATGATAAGGAGTTAAATGATATAATATTAATGATGAACATTAAGATGTGCCTTATACATGTATAATTTTAGTCGGCTTGTTAGCTATGCAGTTTTTGAAGAAAATGTCAAGGTATTGCCATAGCCCTGTCTGCATCATTGTTGTGCTAAAACTTCAACTTTGTATTACTGAAGGTATGTTTACCTCAAACTTGGGCAAGTTGTTAACTATCAAAAGGGGAATTTATACATGTAGCGCAGGTAACCTCCTGCAGTGTTTTATTTTTTTTTACACAGTTATGCTTCTTTTTCAAATTAGAATTATCACTGAAAAACCACTGCAACCGAGCCATGGTATCCGCATGTAGTCCTCTTGTTTAACACTTTACCAGACAATCCCTTATTATAACGACCATGAGGGAAAAGGCTGTTGAAAAGATTGTGGGAAAAGGAGAAAATGCTGGTAACCAGCATTTTCTCCTTTTCTCACAATATTTTCTACCTTTTCAAAGACATATACCAGTATCATTACTGGAGTCACAATCAATTTGTTGTTTTCAGAGGCTTTACATTTGGACAAGTTTAAAATTTTGTTGTTTGGTAAAGAGTTAATTAAAGTGACAGTACATAAATGCTTATGTAAGATCCTCTATTTAAAGCTCAGCTGTTTTCTGAAAAAATGAATTATTGTCATAGCCTGGGCATGGTTGGCATTGTTGTTGTAAAAAGTGTTTGACAATTTTGAATATTTCTATTATTACTGAAGATATTTTACTTGCAATTTGGACAAGTTATTAAGTATTGAAAGGTTTACTCATAAAATAGGGGTAGGTAACCATCAAAATATTTTCAACACAGTTATGCACCATTTTTGACTTAGAATTTTCTCTGAAAATCAAGCACTTGCAGCCAAGCGTTAGTATCTGCATGTGGTACTCTTGCTTCTTTTTAATAGAGTTTAAAGAAGGACATTTGTATGACAAGTTCATCCTAACGCTGAAGAACTTGCTGGGTACCAAACTGGGATCTGAAGAGAAAAACATGGATCAGAAAGTAAAAGATGAAGATCAGCCTGCACAAAGTATATTCACACCTGATATTGACAGACAGATGAAAGAAAAAGATATTTTTGACAGCTTTTTGAAGATACATTTTGAAAAATTGATGATTAAGACTGGAGTTAACGATTCAATTATGGAGAAGAGCTTTGTACAGTGTGTATTAATCCTATACCTTCCTATCTTGCATTACCAGCATTTTCTCTTTTTTATCAACTCTGTAAAAGGATTTCTGTTCATTTGTATACTTTCAAACTGGTTGTCCAATTGCTTTCAACTTTGAAGAGTTTAAATTTTGCGTAACTCAGTGGTAAAGTGTAGGACTGATCAACCTGGAGGCACGGGATTCAAGCCACAATAGAAGCACATGGTTTTTTGTAGGAGTGTCCTTGGGCAAGACACTTCAGAGCCTTAGCCTAACACTGATGAAACGCAGGACATACATGAATATCGGAGTTGTTGCCACGGTATGAAGGAAATAATGTTGAAAGTGGTGTTAAACACCAATCAATCAGTCAATCGATCAGTCATTAAATCAATCAATCATTCAATCAATCAATCAGTCAGTCTATCAGTCAATTAATCAATCATATTTTCAGAACCGTGAAATCTGTGAATTTAGAGAACTTACAGCCAGTGGAACTACTCCTACAAGAGTGTCTGTTTCCCCACATACATCTACAGTATGAGAAAGTGTGTGGAAAACTGGTGGAAATCATGATCTCAGAGTACCAGCTTCTAGATTACTTAGGTGCCATGAGGGTGAGTGGATTTTTATTAGCTTAGCTGTTCTTGAAGAAAACATCAACGTATTGTCGTAGTGTCGGCGTCATCGTTCTCTGCATCATTGTCCTCTAGCAAAAACTTTGTCATTTTGTAATATCTTGGTTATTTCTTGAACAAATTGTTAACTATCAAAAGGCAAACCCATACAACAGGGGCAGATAACCATTGAAGTATTTTTGATAAAATTATGCCCCTTTTTTTACATAGAATTTTCACTGAAAATCAATTGCTTTTGTTTGAACTTTGCTTTATCTCTGTTCTAGGTATTAGAATTTGTTTGAACTTTGATTTATCTCTGTTCTAGGTATTAGAATGTTCTAGGTGTTAGAATGTTCAAGGTGTTAGATTGTTATACTTGACAGAAAAAATTTGCAGATGACAAATGAGGCACAAATTAAGAAATTTATCTTTAAAATGAAGAAAACTGTTGTGGAAAAAGGAAAAAAATCCTGGTTAACCCTTTATCTTAGGACAAAATTATACCTACATTTGTCCAAATTTAAAGCATTCTTAGACAACAAATTAACCCTTTCCCAAACAAGCCCTGGTTTTTACGTGTCTGCAGCACAAGTCTTTTGAAAACAATGTGGGAAAAGGAGAAATTGCTCGTAACGAGCAAATTCTCCTTTTCCCACAGTGTTTTCTACCCTTTAGGAGAACTTTCTACCATTTTCATCAAATTCAAAATTGTTGTCTGCAAACTCTTTCAGTTTGGAAGAGTCTAAAATTTGTCGTTTGGGAAAGGGTTAAATGTGGTACAAATGATTGGATTTGTTTCTGAAAGGTTAGAAAACTTTGTGGGAAAAGGAGAAAATGAAAGTCTTATACTGCAAATTGATTTCAAGAGATACCTAAAAAGTACCGGCACTTATCATGTTATAGATGGACATGGGATTTTTGATACAGAAGGAACTTACATTGGTGACTGAAGCAGCAGTTTAGTGTCTTATTTTCACTGTTACTATCTCTTGAATAGATGACAAATTTTAGACCTTTCCAAATTGAAAGCATATGCAGATGACAAAATAAATGAGACTCAAATGATGGAATTTGCCTGTAATAGATAGAAAACGTTGTGGGAAAAGGACAAAATACTGGTTACCAGCATTTTCTCCTTTGCCTACAATGTTTTCAAATGGGCTTATTTTCAGAGTCGATAAAAGTGGGGATTGTGTGGTAAAGGATCAAACATAGTGTAGAGAATAACTTGATTATTTTTAGAAATTTTTCCTGATGGAAGCAGGAGACACGATGTTCATATTTTATACAGAGATTTTTGATAAGGTAAATTTTGGAATTCTATCATAATATGATTGTAGATCCAAGATCAGACTCCATGTCTTATGACAGCTTTATCTTAATACTAACTCACACCTACAAAGTAGAGGGGGTATACTGGTTTCACCATGACTGTCTATCTGTCCATCCGTCAATCTGTCTGTCTGTAGCCTTTTTCAATTCCAACTCAAAAGCCGTTTGACCAAGGACCCTGAAACTTTATAAAAGTGCTGCTCATGACCCAAGGAGGTTCCTTGTTTTGCTTAGTTCTTGCAGATAATTACAGATAAGACTACATGAACATGAGACCTATATGTTATGTTTTGCTTAGATCTTGATAAGACTACATAAACATAAAGACTACATAAACATGGGACATATGCCATGTTCTGCATGATTATTATTTATAATGAAAGATAAGACTACATGAACATAAGACCTATATGCCATGTTTTGCTTAGTTCTTGTTGATAATCACAGATAAGACTACATGAACACTGGAAAGACACAACAAGCTTAACCTGGGCCCTACAGGAAGCTCTTGACAGACATTATCCTGATGAAGTGACCAGGCTGGCTGTCCTGGTGGAATCCCCAGATGGACAGAAAGACAGTCATCCTATCAGTGTAACAAACTGTCTGAAACTTCATTATCAGGTAGGAAACTTGGTCCGTATTCGTCGGCCATTCCTAAGAAAATTCTTTGCCTTACGATCCAAGATTTTAAGAATTTGAAAGTAACACAACTTCTGATTGGCTAAACCAAATGGTTTAGCCAATCAGAAGTTGTTTTACTTTCAAATTTTGAAAACTCTGCAAAATAAGAATGAGAATGTTCTAAAGGATACTTGGTGAAAACAGACCTTGTAAAAATCATGAATATTTTCATTCAATTGGAATGACCATAACACTTCCAGTCTACATGTATCATTATTTTTTTTTTTCACTATGCATACAAAGCCATTGTGGAACAAAAAAGTTCCTTTTTGGGGATAAATGTCCAAAATGGATCATAGTACCAAAACTGATACAAAATGAACTCAGACAGGACCCCCATGCTTTGACCAACAATTGCAGCAAATGCACATAGCTCAAGAAACCAAGATACAATGATATTGCCTGGTTGACCATATACCACAAAAACCCAAGTTTGTTGCAGTGAAATGGGTCTTGCTAGATTTGCTGTGATATACTTTGTGTTATCTACTTTATGATTTTAGTTGTTTTAATTTCTGTAAATTTTAGATACCAAGTCCAGTGGACGTTGTCATCAATGAAAGATGTCAGTCTATTTACAACCAAATCTTTAGGTTTCTACTGCAGGTAAAACGGGCCAAATACTGTCTGGATGAACTGCGCTTTTACGGTTGGTTTAAATTCCTCTTCAAGCCATTGTCCACCCAACCACTTCAAATTATGTTTTATTTTTGAATATCCTACACTAACAATTTGATTGGTTGATTCAGAACTTATCATGAAATCAGATGGCTCAATTTGGATTTTAGTACTAAGGCAATATATAGGATGGCTGGAGCATACTGGCTTTTGGTTCATTGATTTATTTGCTGCAAAAATTTATCAGGAATGGTAGACATGCAAAACAATTTTCTGTGTACTTTTGAATGAGGAATTATCTCCCCTTGAAATTAGGTAATTTCATGTATAATGTATGTTAGGTTTGAACACCGGTTCTCCCTATCAAAGCACTTTATTAGGAATTAAATTTTCAGAATTCTGACTAGTTCAAATCCAAGTTATAGTTGTCTGAAGTTTGCTGAAAAGGTAAAAAACAATGCGGCAAGAGGAGAAATTTCAACAGTCTCTTTTTTTTGACAGTGTTTTCAAAAGCCTTTTTTATCATAAAATGTTAAAAGGACTGTATTTTTTAAGGTTATATCACCTTTGTGACAGTTCTAGTTTGTTTTGCATTAAATTTAATGCCTGATATTTAATAAAACAATGTAAAATATTAATAATCATGTGTTTTAGTGACCCTGAGGAAACAGGCTTTTGAAAACATGTTTTTATGACCCTATCACCCACAGAGGAGGAAGATTTTTGAAAACATCGTAGGAAAATGAGAAAAATGCTGGTAAATAGCGTTTTACCATATGGCTTGCAACACGCGAAAAAGGGCATTCGGACATTTGCGTAAAGTGTCGTATCGGATCAGCCTGCACACTCCGCGCAGGCTAATCCGAAACAACACTTTCCGTTTTCATGTAATTTTCTGTTTTGCACAAGGCTACTGAAGAACAAAATCTAATGTAGTCGTAAAGTGCCGTCTCAGATTAGCCTGCGCAGACTGCGCAGGCTGATCCGAGACGACACTTTATGCAAATGTCCGAATGCCCCTTTTCGCATGCTGCAAGCAGTATACTAATAATGTCCACTACCATTTGAAATATGGATCCCATAACCTCAGCTACATTCAAATTGTCATCTGCAAATGCTATGAGTGTTGGACTAGTCTAAAATTCTATCAAAGAACTAAATAAATGTTCTGTTCATCTTGTAAATTTCCCAGATTTAGAAAAGGCTTCCTGCCTGAGAATGTCAGATAGACTTGTTTCCGAGTCTGAGCATGTACCAAGAGCAGCTAAAATTCATCGCATGCACTTGCTGAGAACAAGACTGATCAATTTTGTGAACAGTCTTCATAACTACATGATGACAAGAGTGAGTAATTAACCCTTTGCGCTACAACCTCGTATTTTTTTTTTTACTATGAGCATTTTCAGATTTTGAAATATTGCGGATTTGTTTGCCTGTTTGGTTGGTGTTTAACGCTGTTTTTAACTTTATTTAAATTGTATCATGATGATCGGTGCACCTATCCATGCTTTCCTGGAGTTTGTTTTACTAAAAATTTACACAATATTTTTCCCAAACCTCTTGCTGCTTTCCCACATAATCATTGTGGAAACAACAATTGGTGGTGAGAAAGGTATAAATTCTATCGCAATGACTATCATCAGTCCTTGAATAAAAATTGGCGGAGCATGGGATTCAATCTATCAGTTGCCTTGTTTCAAGCTCTGTGCAGCTACAGGGCTTGGCCCATTGTTTATATGATCCTGAGGAAAAAGGCTTAACATCATGAGAGAAAAGAAAATTTTAGTGACCACATTGTAACCAAAAGATAATAACTTGTTGAGTAGTGTTTATGGCTGTTAGATACCATTTTCAACACTGTTAAACTGTTCACAGCAACCAGTGGATCTATCCTTTTGTTCACGTTTCTGTAATCATTATTTTTACTGTACTTTGCTCACCATTCTTTCCAAGCCACTGGCTGCTTTTCCACAAAAAGTGAGTATTGACGCAAGGTTAAACAATGAGGAATGAATCCTCCTGCAAGTACTATCACAAATCTTGCCTGTAATTTGACCCCGAACTGTTTACTTTTAGCAACTTTTACCAACAACAAAGTTTAACACTTGTCCATATAAAAAATATTCACAGATGATATATAAAAGATGGCTAAAATGATAGAATTTGTTTTTGATAAAGTTGAAAATATTGTGGGAAAATGAGAAAATGCTGGCTACCAGCATTTTCTCCTTTTCCCTCAGTGTTTTCAAAAGCTTTGTTACTCAGGGTTGTTAAAACTTTGGATTGTGTGGTAAACAGTTAAATAGAGGTGGATGCAAAGACACATTTAACTGTATTTTAATTGTAGATTCTGCACAGTGTTGGGCTAGAATTTTCAAGAGACCTCAAAACAGCACAGGATTTAGACCAGATCATTGAGATTCATGCTGGATATGTGAAGAAAATTCACGAGAGGTGTTTGCTACACAGAAAAACTGCGTTTCTGAAAGAAGCAGTGTTGAATGTACTGAATCTTGCTCTTAGATTTCAAACAGTGTGGGATCAAGGCGTAGACAGCATAAGGTGAGGCAAGAGAGAGGTTACAAGTTTAACTCTTTACCAAGCAAGCCTGTGTTTTAAAAGCCCTGATTTGGAAGGCTTTTTAAAAACATTGTGGAAAAGGAGAACACCCCCTTAACCTTTTACTGGACAATGCCGGCTTATAACTACCCTGAGAAAGAAGCCTTTTGAAAACATTGCGGGAAATGGAGAAAATGATGGTAACTAGCATTTTCTCCTTTTCCCACAATGTTTTCTACCCTATCAAAGAAAAATTGCACCATTTCAGCCAAATTGAAATTGTCATCTGCAAATGCTTTCAATTTGGACAATACTAAAAATTTTGTTGTCTGATAAAGGGTTAAGCAGCATTTTCTTCTTTTCCTACAATGTTTATCCTTACAGCAAAATGTCTCATCTAATATTGGCAACATTTGATTTGTCGTCTGATAATGCTTTCAGTTTGGTTGAGTCTAGGATTTGTTGTTTGGTAAAGAGTAAACCATTAGAGCATTAAGCATCACTAAGATTATTGTCCACAAAAGATCAGACTGCATTTAGGGGATTATGTAAAATACATAGGACATGTAGTCTGATCTTAGCTCTTAGCTGTTTGACATTTTGGGATATGTAACTGCAAAAACACCCTCGAAATTTCAACGTATTGGTTTGTTTTCGTAAAAGAAAAAGTCTGTTTTTTTTACTCAGTACTACTCCTCTTTACCAGACAACAAAAATCTGGACTTGTCCAAGTCCAAAGCATTTATAGACGACAAATTACATGTAGATAAGAGAAGCTATCTTTAACCCTTTACTGAAGACAAATTATAGACCTGTCCAAACCCAAAGCATACACAGACGCTAAATTAAATTTGGCTAAAATTGTGTATGTTGTCTTTCATAGGGTAGAAAACATTGTGGGAAAAAGAGAAAATGCTGGTTACCAGCATTTTCTCCTTTTCCCACAATCTTTTCAAAAGGCCTATTTTTCATGGTCATTAAAAGTCAGGATTGTTTGGTAAAGGGTTAAAAGTGTAGGAGACATTTTAGGAAAATGACAAAATGCTGGTTAGCAGCATTTTCTCTTCTCCCTCAATGTTCTCAAAAAAGGACTTCATCAAGTATTGTGTGGGAAAGGGTAAAAGGTCAACTCTTAACCAAACAACAAAATTATAGATTTTCAATTCTAACATGACACGTGAATTCGGCTCTATGAACACAGTGCAACGAAAGCGTGATAAGATTTGCGTCATTCTATATAGAGTGACGTCATTATGTATAAAGTAAGTAAGTGAGTTATTCAATGAAATATAATCTGCATCCGCGTTTTTACTCTAAGTACAAATTTGTTTTCCTTTCATTAAGAGTTGGTCATGTTAGAATCGAAATAATATTCTTTCTATCGTGGTTTATCGTTCAATAAACCACGTTGTGAGTTATGAGGCGCAATGAACAAACCACTCGGGCTATCGCCCTCGTGGATTATTTATTGTGCCTCATAACTCACAACTGTGGTTTATTGAATGATAAACCACGATAGAAAGAAGATTATTTCTTAATTTTAAAAGTATTTACAAATGACAACTATAGTGTGGCTCCAGTGATAGAAATTGTCTTTGAAAGGGTACAAAAGGAGAAAAGCTGGTTACCAGCATTTTGAGTTCAAGTTGTTGCTTTATTGAAACAGTTATTTTTCGCTCTCACTGAATGAGCCTATCAGTCAAAGTGCCATAAAAAAGCATTCATTCATTCATTCATTCATTTACTCATTCATTTTTTTGTATACTTCATTTGTTTGTTACAGTATTGCACAGATAGAAGAGTCAGAAAGAGAGTTTTCTAGATGTATACAGTTTTTGTCATCATTCCTGAACTCAGTTATACAGAGAGGATCTTTTCCCCATTGTGAGTATTTATGCAATTTATCTTGAACTAAGTGGTTATGAGTAATGATGTAAGTCATCCTAAACTAAGACGTGTTCATGAACCTTTTATCGAACTAAGCAAATGAGTGTATTGATGTAACTACAGCTCATCTTTACTCGTTACGTAACATATCTTGAACTTTGTTGATGTACTATGAAAAAAAAACTCAATTGTACAATAATTCAGCTATCACCTTTTTCAAGACTTTCAAAACACTTTTCCTCTAGAACACTTTTTTTAGACTCCAACCATATTGTTTGATTTATTAGGTAAAACAAATATGGTTGGAGTAATACATGCGTAAAAATGTTATAAAAGAAAAAGTGTTTCTAAACTCTTGAAAAAGGCAATAGCCAAAATATCAAACAACAGAGTATTTTTGTTGTTTTTTTTCATAGTGTTTCTCTGAAAAATTAACCGTTTCATTCTGTAGATGTAGTTATGTAACTCATCTTGAACTAAGTTGTACTTATGTAATTGTTTGTTTATATAATTACTCTACCTTATTTTAAACTAAATTGTGCTAGTGCACCTATCCATGTGTTTGTGGAGTTTCTTTACTATTACTGAGCACAATATTCTTCCCAAGCCACTGGTTGCTTTCCCACATAACCATCTTTGAAACAATGATCAGCAGTGAGAGAGGAATGAATCCTGATGCAATGACTTTCATCAATGTTCAGAAGGAAATTGGCCCAGCTGGGGATTCAAACCAGTGACTCCTTGGTCTAAAGTCCAGTATGCTGCCAACTGGGCTACAGAGGCTCGGCTCACTGTGAGAGAGGTTTTATCCCTCTTTCACCTTTTTTGCCTTGTTTATGTAGGAAAGCAGCCAGTGGCTCAGAAAAAGTGTTTTGCTAGCTGTAGTGAAAGGAAAGACTATGGATACATGGGTAGGTGCACTGGTTGCTACAGTATAACTTAACCTTTTACAACACAGTCCTGACTTTTAACATTCATGAAAAGGAAAGCTTTTGAAAAAATTGTGGGGAAAGGAGAAAGTGCTGGTTACCAGCATTTTCTCCTTTTCATACAATGTTTTCTACTGTCCTAAAACAGTTTTCAAATTTCATGTCACATTTATTGTGAGGTCTGCAAGTGCTTTGAATTTGGAACAAATCTAAAATTTTGTTATGCGGTGAAGGGTTAAATATTGTCAAAAATGATGTAAAATATTTGTTATAAACTTAAATACCTCATATGTTGTTGTTCTTTCAGTGGAAGCCCTTGCGTTTGGACTGGTCAATTTGATTCCAAAGACCTGAAAGTGAGACCACAAACTACATAGTCATAGAACAAGTTTATGCCTTTCAGTAGTGCATTGTTATGCTGTAGTGATAGTGTATGATATGACAAAATTTTACACTGGCCAAATTGACAGCATTTGCAGATGACAAATTACATATGGCACAAATGATGACTTCAATCTTTGAAAGAGAAGAAAACATTGTGGGAAAAGGAGAAAATGCTGGTTACCAGTTTTTTGGTGTTGTGCAGGAAAACGAGATAGACCTGTGTATTTTTGTGGATGCAGAAATTACAGCATTTTTGCCCATAAAGGGCTAAATCAACCCAGCAGGCATTTTCCGTCCAGAAATAAGACCTGATTAATTAGAGTACAGTGCTTGTTTTTGTCAACTGTGTTTTTTTAAAGTGGACTACCGGTATATGTTTAGTGCAGTCTGATCTTGATTTACACTGGCCACAAAAGCAAAAGGTGTAAAAGGCACTTTCAGGGTTGAAGAAGAAGGGATGTGCTTAGCTAATCCAGATATGAAGTGCTTATTTGTTTACACGACATCAATTGATTGTATTGATTGTATTGGAGATTAACACTGTTTTAACAGCTTAAGTCATATCATGGCATTCAGTGCAGCTATGCATGTGTTTCCTGGATTTCTCACACCAAAACTGACACAATTTTCTTTCCAAGTCACTGACTACTTTTCCTACAAGCATCAGAGGTGAGAGGTGAAAAATGGCCAAAAAGAAAGTTTGCTTCCACCGTGTATCAAACTCAAAACCACCAGGTCACGAGTCGGATACGCTAACCACTGAGCTACCCGGCCAGGCTTACATGATGACAAATGATTGGACTAGTCCAAACTGAAAGCATTTGAGGATGACAAATTAGATAAGATTCAAATCATGGGAATTGTCTTTGAAATCGTAGAAAACATTGTGGGAAAAGGAGAAAATACTGGTCTCCAGCATTTTCTCCTTTTCCCACAATGTTTTTATAACCATCTTCCTAAAGGTAGTTAAAACAAAGGATTGTCTGGTAAAGGGATAGGTCCTTGTTTTGTTGCACATGACAAGTTATATTGTTATTGAATGGAATCAAATACAATTGACTGGGCAAAATGTACATCTTGTGTTTTCTTTCTTGTTTGTTAATCCTAACTAATATTATCTCTTGAACAGCCATCAAAATGAAGATAGAATTAAGTATTCATTTCCTATTTCTTTATCCGAACATTGACAGGAATTATTTTATGCTTTAGAAAAACAAATGGGTCGTGTTCTGTGAAAACGTGTTTAATGCATCTGCAAAAAGTTTCGGCCCATGTTAGCTAGGGCAGTCTGGGAAAGCTGACTTTGGTCTGAACTTTTTTGCTAATAGTAAATTTTCTGTATATCAAGGGTTCATTCTACCTCATGATTCAGTTAATTGTTCAGCAAAATGGATTTTATAGATCCATAATTGGAAGCCGCTAGGAAGCGGCTTCCAGTAGGAATGTACCTAATCTATTTACCATGTAGATGATCAGTAATTATTCGATTGGTTACTATTTTTTGAAATTTTCTAATAATATCGTGTTAGTGTTACAAAATTACTCCACATGGCTTTTTCTTAAATATTCAATCAGACCTACATGAACATCAAGTCTGGTTTTCTTGCAATATAAGTTCATTCCCAAATAACAACGAAAATACAGAAAAATAAACTTCCTTTTATTGGCTAGTCCCCCGAACTTTTCCAACTTAAAGGATTCCTTCCTTGTTCCCAAACAAAATTGTAATGCTTTCCGTTTATCATAGGCTCTCCCACCTCTAAACGGTTTCGCATTTGTCTACTTTTTTGCAAAACAAACTAATGATAATTATGAGATGGAGAGCATGTTAGAATATGATAATCAGAAGCAGTTTTATGTACAAGTGTTTCGTCCAGTTTTAATCTGTAAAGATAATAGGGCGGTTAACCTTTGATCAAGGTATAGATTGGTTACCTCCCTACACAGTAAGAGCTGACATCAGCTATTTATAGAATAGGCCTACTTGTGAAGAGATAACCCTTTTTCTTCCCCTCGTCGACACTTTAGCCTCATGGAATTTTGTAACATGGACGATCTACCTTATGAGCCCTGTAAAATTTAGCATTTAATGTATTGTGTGTCAAAGCTGTTATGATCAGACTGTAAGTTCTGTACAGTAAGGTCCTGATCTACAATACCCGTGAAAAATGTATGGATCGTGATGTACGTTGTCCACAAAAATTACCAAAGTGGTGCATAGTGCTCAGAGTTGAAACTGTGCGAAAATGACAGAAATAGATCAAGATCAGACAGTACATAGCCTGTGTAATATTTTTAAATATTCTATATTGTAAGCGTAAAAATTTCTTGTTTCTTTTTCCTTACTCAGTATATTAATTTCATTCGGTGTAGTTGAAAGGATAAAGTTATTACTGAATCTATCACTGTACATATACAACTTTTTACGTTGCTGCTCGTCAAGGGTTTGAATGGCTCTTGAAGTTTACATTAGAAGTTTTATAGGTTTGTACAAGGCCTATGCAGAAAATGGTTCAAACTAATTTTTATTAAACGATATACGAGTATA
This sequence comes from Hippopus hippopus, assembly GCA_946811185.2. Lineage (NCBI taxonomy): Eukaryota > Metazoa > Mollusca > Bivalvia > Cardiida > Cardiidae > Hippopus > Hippopus hippopus. The sequence continues at coordinate 8,305,966 of OX328113.1, read as the reverse complement.
TATAGTAAAAGTTACTATGTTGTTGTTGAATAGATTCAGATCCTTAAAGACTTAAAAAAATAATTTTGGTTTTTTTTTTTAGTGGTTCGCGCCAACTATGAAGGCTATGATCAGAAGAATTTTGGAGATACTATGCAAAAGTCTAATTCTGGAGTAGAAATGTAAAATTTCACTTTGTTACAAGCAGGCTAAGATACTTTTTAACAAGCAAAAACAAAATGTTTTAGAAGAAAGTTGTTGAATATTTTTTTCTTTTTGTAAAAAATGAAACACAAAGAAAATATCATCGAAAAATTGTAAATACATGTATATCTACGAGAATAACGATCTAAATATCACTTTAAATAATTACTAACTGACGTAATTCCTCAGTGTCGCCTTTGATGCCCCTACAGAAGTTTGCTTTTTAAAATCATTTAATAATGAAAAATGCTGTACCTGAATGCGCAATTTCTCTATTTTCAAACATTGAGTAGAAATTTGATAATTCCAATGTTTTTACATGTTTTCTCACATAAGTATTATCACTTTAAATGACAATGATGATTATGATGATAATAATGGTACAAGATAATTTATGATTCCTCTCTTAACTCCTGCCTTTTTTTTCCCTGCATTTTATTATCATTTGTCATTCATTATCTTCCGTTTGTGCGGGGAAAAACAGATACAAAAATGTCATCACATATTTTCTATAAAGTCAGTATTTCTGAAATTGTCCACCAAAGGATTGCTGCTTCTATGATGCCGTGCATCATAAATTTGTCTTGTTACATACTGTAGTGACTTGCTATAATGCATTACGGACATGCATTAAGCCCCCTTTAGCAAAAGCAACACTCAAACATGTACAGGTACACCAGAGATACAAATAATAGGAAATTCAGTATGCATAAATAATATATAAAGAAAAAACAGAACGTAAAGGGAAAAGAATATATCTAAAATAAATGATAAAATTCTCTGTGTTGTATTTTCGCAGCCAGTGTAGATTTAGATGAGAACGCACATTTTATCTAGACTTATCTGTCACCAATGTGATTCAATATTGAACATCTGTGTGAATTGTTACATGTAAATAATTCTTTACCAGATGGCAAAATTTTGACCAATCACCACACCACAAAATTCTATCCTTGTTCATATTTGAAGCAAAAAAAAATGTAGCTCCAATGATATGACATGACTGATGGGTTAGAAAAAATTGTGGAAAAAGAAGAAAATGCTGGTTACCAGCATTTTCTCCTTTTTCCTCAATTTTTCTAAAAGCCTCTTTCACAGAGTCATTAAAACTTGGGTTTGGATAGTAAGAATTAAGCTCATTGACTTATTGAAGCTTCTCAAGTAACAATATTTGCCAGAAGCCTTTTACACAGAGTTACTTGTCTCTCCTTCCTTATCTTTACAAAGGATACTTCTACATTTTATCCATATTGACAGGCAGTGCCAGCTCTGATCAGACTGCTTATTCTGTCGGTATATCTATCTTCTATCTTTACTGTGTAAACTTGGCTTCTGAACATGGCTTTCTTGCGTATAATAAATACCTTATTGTGCCCTGATTGCTACTTGCTGTATGAAACTAAAACTAAATTCAGTTGTCATTCAGATTCAGATATACCTTTTAACCCTTATATTGTTAATAACTTCAATGAAACTTTCATGCTGATAGTAAAAAACAGACTAATGTTATTTCAAACTTATTTTTTTGAGAAAAAGACCTTCCTATCTGACAATGTATATCCAAGATCAGACTGCACATTCTCTGCAGTCTGATCTTGATCTATACTGTCCGCAAAAGGTCAGTAAGGTGCACTTAGCAGCCTAAAGGTTAAGATTTCATCAAGGTATAGGTCAATACGAGCACATCCATTTGGCATTTTCTTCCTCTACTGTATAGTTCAACAAAGTCAGTAATGACGTGCTCAGTTTGTTTTGTCTGCTATGATCACAGCCACTTGAAGCAAAACAAAACCATTTATTTACTGGTACCGGTTAATTTACTAATTTGTTTATCTCTTTCTTTATTTCTTACGCTTTTGTTTTCTTCCATTTAAATAAAATCCGAATTTTGTTTTGTTACGTGATTTGGAAACTGGCTAAGTTGTGGAAAAATTAATGGTCTAAGGGAGAAAACTCGTTCTTACTTAAGTCCCTATTAATATTAGAGTTGTGTCCCTTACAGTGCTGAACCACCTAAAACCAAAGACGAATAGGAAATATGGAACCAGTTCAAAAAGCTGTAGAGACGATCGGTTTGACAAATATTCTTTCACTGATAGGTAATGGATTACTCAATGAATATATGATATTATTGCAAATTTTTATAGTTATGAAGTTATCACTACATCACACAGAATTTAAAGAACGTTTAATGAAATGTGAATGGCATTTCGTAAAGTGTCGGTAGTCTCCCTTGCATATCATCTTCCTTGTGAATTCATACAACAACCGCGAAAACTTAAACGTTGTAAGTAACGGTTTGTTTATCATGAAATTTGACATGGACTTTCAACTAAATTCAGAAAATAAAAAAGTCAATCGATGTAAATTGATACCCAAAATTCGATCAGACCGATTATTGCACGCACACTTTGAAATAACTGACTTGGTATTTCGGCCCGTAATAGTTTCGGTCCTTTACAAATTCAGCCTAGAACAATTTCAGTCCATACAATTATACAAGGAAGCACTCAAGTGCCGTTTTAATTGATATACAAACTATTACTTATACAACCTATGGGCCGAAATTGTTGAAGGCTGAGATTGTAATGGACCGAAATTGCAAAGGGCCGAAAATTCACGGAATCTCCTTCACCCCAGCAAGCAGGATTTTTTTAGTCTAAAACAAAAACAGACACAGTCCAAAACGGAATCCTTACGAAATTCTGTCAAAAATCTTCAAGATCTTTTTTCACACAGCAAAGATTTATTTTAAAAAATATCATTGTAGTTTTTTTTAATGTTTTTCGGTAGCTCCAGCATTTTAATCAATGGGGAGGACATGGGGCGCAATCGTCATAATAAGGGAGATCACTCTTCAATAAATTTGACGTGATGAATGTACGAGTTTTCTCCCTTACACCATAAAATGATGACAGAATGCCACCGTTCACTTATTCATATCAGTGTTTGATAACTATTGGATATTATTTAGTGTATGATAATTATTACGAAGCAAAACATTTAAGACAACAGGTCACTTAATTTCAATGACTATGACGGAGCAGAGTTCTTAAAAGATTGTTGAAAAAGCAAAAAATGCAGGTATACAAGCATTCAATTCCAGTTTAAAACATTTTATTCCTTTTTACGGAAATGTTTTTCTACCCATTTGAAGACAAATTTCACCATTTTGGCAGTATTATATTTGTTGCCTGAAAATGCTTAACCCTTTACCACACAATCTTGAGTTTTAACTTTCTTAGACAGAAACTTCTTAAAAACAAGGTGGGAAAAGGAGAAAATGCTGGTTACCAGCATTTTCTCCATTTTCCACAATGTTTTCCTCATTTTCAAAAGCAAATTCAATAATTGTGGTGGCATTTGTCATCTGCAAATGCTTTCAATTAGGACAAGTTTTAAATCTTGTTGTTTGGTGAAGAGTTATATTAAATTCAAGTCAAACATTGTGCTGTCTATTAGGCCAAAACAAAATATAAATATGGTTTCGCTTACTCGACCAAGTCTAATTTTTATGCCGGAGCCTAAACATTTTTTTCATCGGTTAATCGTTTAACATTTTATCACACTGTATGTTATCATTGTCCTTTGAAACTTTGGAAAATTCTGTGTTGTTTTACCTCTATTAATCCTCCAGAAGAGCGTTTGGAAAAAAAACATAATTTGAAAAAAATAAAATAATTTGACGACCTACCGACCTCAGTTCTCTAAATATGTAAACAGAACCATACATATATATATTTTGTTTTGGCCTTATGTATTGAACTCCTAAAGGGCCAAGCTCATAAATGGCTTGCAACACGCGAAAAGGGACATTCGGACATTTGCGTAAAGTGTCATCTCGGATCAGCCTGCGCAGTCCGTGCAGGCTAATCTGAGATGGCACTTTCTGTTTTTATGTAATTTTCTGTTTTGCGCAAGTCTACTGTAGCACAAAATCTAATGTAGTCGTAAAGTGCCGTCTCGGATTAGCCTGCGCGGACTGCGCAGGCTGATCCGAGACGACACTTTACGCAAATGTCCGAATGCCCCTTTTCGCGTGTTGCAAGCCATATAGTCATCTCTTTAGACAATAAATTTCATGATGAGACTCCCTTTCTTTGGACAGTATCCTCAAGATCAGACTGCACAGAACATGCAGTCTGATCTAGGAACTATATTTTCTGCTATTGTATGAAATATTCTAGCAAACAACAAATTAAATGTGACTGAAATGATGGGCATTGTTTATAAAAAAGTAGAAAATGTTGTGGGAAACGGAGAAAATGCAGGTTACCAGTTTTTGGTGTGGTGCAAAAAAACAAGATAAACCTGTGTATCTCTTTGGATACAGAAATTGCAGCATATTAACCTTTAAGGTGTGGAATAAGCTCAACAGGCATTTTCAGTCCATAATTGTTACCTTATTAAGTGCAGTCCAGTGGTTGCTTTTGTCCACTGTGTTTAAGCACAGTGGACAGAAGATAATACATCATACTGCATGTTTTGTGCAGTCTGATCTTGATCTACACAGGCCACAAAGGCAAGTATACTTGTGAAAGGCTCTTTAAGGGTTACAGAAATACGGGACATGTTTAGCTACCTGAAAATGAAGCTCTTATTCTTTTAATAAATAAAAAAGTATATAAGACTAGATCAATAATTAAGTGCAGTTCAGTGGTTGCTGTTGTCTACAATGATTTTGCAAATTGGACTGCACATTTAGTGTAGTCTGATCTTGATCTAAACTGGCTGCAAAGACAATTCGTTGTGATAGGCAAAAGTTGTAAGAGGCACTTTTAAGGGTTAAAGTAAAAGGAATCTGTTAAGCTAACCTAAACATGTGCTTATTTCTTTACACGACGACAATTGATTATATCAATTGTATTAGAGTTTAATGCCATTTTAACAGCTGAGGTCATATCATGGCGGTCAGTGCGCCTATGCATGTGTTTCCTGGCTTCCTCACACCAGTAATGACACAACTTTCATTCCAAGTCACTGAATACTTTTCTCACATGCACCAGAGGTGAGAGGTGAAAAATCTTTGGAAAAAATGGTTGCCTCAATGGGGTATCAAGCCCATAACTACTGGGTCACAAGTCAGGTACGCTAACCACTGAGCTACCTGGCCAGGCTTACACGATAACAAATAAATAATTGGACTAGTCCAAACTGAAAGCATTTGAGGACGACAAATAATAAGATTCAGACCATTGGAATTGTTTTCGAAAGTGTAGAAAACCTTGTGGGAAATGGAGAAAATGCTGGTTACCGGCATTTTCTCCTTTTCCCACAATGTTTTTAAAGCCATCTTCCTCATGGTCATTAAAACATAGGATAGTCTGTTAAATGGTAAGGTTCTCATTCTTGTTGCACATGACAAGTTATAATGTTATTGAATGATATCAAATATAATTGATCAGGAAAAATGTACATCTTGTGTTTTCTCTCTTTTTAGTTAATCTCAATCAGTATGATCTCTTGAACGGCCTTCAAAATGAAATGTAATTAAGTAGTCATTTCCTATTTCTATATAACAATGACAGGAACTATTGTATGCTTTAGAAACACAAATGGGCCCTGTTCTGCCAAAATGTGTTTAATGCATCTGCAAAAAGTTTCAGCCCATGTCAGCCAGTGAAACTGATGTGGGTCGAGACTTTTTGCTATTTGTAAATTTTCTGCATGTCATTCTGCCTCATGATTCAGTCAGATGATAGACAAAATGGATGGATCCCTATGTAGCCAAAAAAATACGGGAACCCTGTTACCTGTTTGTCTGACATGATAATGATAGGGTGACTTTACCTCTCAATATTTTTGCAGATTCCAAGAGCAACATGAAACTGTATCATGAGATGAAATAATTTCGATCTTTCACCGAAAAAAACAAATATTCTATTTATTTCATGCTTTTAACCCTTTCTGGGGGAAACTTAATCAAAATCCATTACAGTTCTTTTCGGTTATTCCTCGTGGCGTACCCCCTCCGCATAGCAAGGCATTACAATATTACATCAAGCGCGTGAAATGTAAGGTAAATTACGTCATATTTCCATCTGTTGTGAGGCACGCACATTTTACCTAGGTAACCAGTGCATGGGAACAACTGTTTTTGCCTTCAGTTGAAGAGTTAGAATATAAAAATTGGTATTTTCACTGGTCGTAACCATGAAATACCGAAAAATATTTCACCGATATTTCTTGATAACCTACTGGAAAGCATGAAATAATGACTTAGAATCCATATCTGTTATATGTTTTTAGGTGAACTAAAGAATTACCTCAAAATGGAAGACAAGGGCTTGTTTGGTATATTGCATGACACATTAAATATTACAGATACACATTAAGCCCCTTTTAGTGAAAGCAACACTCAAACATAAACACCAGAGATACCAATAATGGGGAATTCATTATTCATAAGTAATAAAGAAAACAGAACATAAAGGCGACAGAATATGTATATAATCAATGATGAAATTCTCTGTGTTGTAATTTAGCAGACAGTGTAGATCAAGATCAGAGCACATATTCTATCTAGACTTAATCTGTCATCAATGTGGTTCAATATTGAACGTGGGTGGCGGATTGATGATAATCATTGCGACAGGATTCATTCGTCTCTCAACGCTCATCACTGTTTCGACAATGGTTATGTGGCTTGGAAATAATATTGTGCGGAGTACTTGTAAAAGAAAGTCCAGGAAAGCATGGATAGGTGCACTGGCTGCTGCTGTATAACTAAAATAATGTTGAAAACAGCCCTAAACACCATACAGTCAATTGAACATGGGTGTGAATTGTTACATGTTAATAACTCTTTACCAGATGGCAAAATTTCATCCTTGTTCATATTTGAAGCTTTTGGAGACCACCAAAAAATGTAGCTCCAATGATAAGTTATGACTGATCGGTTAGAAAACATTGTGGAAAAACGAGAAAATGCTGGTTACCAGTATTTTCTCCTTTTCCCTCAATTTTTCTAAAAGCCTCTTTCTCGGAGTCATTAAAACTTTTTTGATGGTAAAGGATTAAGCTCATTGAATTACTGAAGTGTTTCAAATGACAATATTGGCCACAAGCCTTTCACACAAAGTAACTTGTCTCTCCTTTCTTATCTTTACAAGGATACTTCTACATTTTTTCCATATTGACAGGCAGTGCCAGCTCTGATCAGACTGCTTATTCTGTCTGTATATCTATCTTCTACCTTTACTGTGTAAACTAGGATTCTGTACACAGCTATCTTGCGTATTATAAATACTTTTTCCTGCACTAATTGCTACTTGCTGTCATGAAACTAAGACTAAATTCAGTTGTCATTCAAATTCAAATATACCTTTTAACACTTATCCTGCTAATAACTTCAATGAAACTTTCATACCGATAGTAAAAAACAGAATAATGTTAATTCAAACTTATTTTTTGGAGAAAAAAATCTACCTATTGGACAGTGTATATCCAAGATCAGACTGCATGTTCTCTGTGGTCTGATCTTGATCTACACTGTCTGCAAAAGGTCAGTAAGGTGCGCTTAGCAGCCTAAGGGTTAAGATTTCATCAAGGTATAGGTCAATACGAGCACATCCATTTGGCATTTTCTTCCTCTATAGTTCAATAAAGTTAGTAATGATATGCTCTGTTTGTTTGTTTTGTCTGCTATGATCACAGCCACTTGAAGCAAAACAAAACCATTTATTTACTGGTACCATTTAATTTACTAATTTGTTTATCTCTTTCTTTATTTCTTACGCTTTTGTTTTCTTCCATTTAAATAAAATCCGGATTTTGTATTATGTTTCGTGATTAGGAAACTGGCAGACTTGTGAAATATTAATGGTCTAAGGGAGAAAACTCGTACTTACTTAGGTCTCTCTTGATATCAGAGTTGTGTCCCTTATCGTCATAAACCGCCTAAAACCAAAGACGACTAAAAGAAACATGGAACCAGTTCAAATTCTGTAGAAACAATCGGTTTAACAAAAAAAATTCTTCCGCTGATAGGTAATGGGTTATTTAATGAATATATGATATTATTTCAAATTTTTGTGTAATTCTGAAGTCATGACTACACCACATAGAATAAAAAGAACGTTTAAAGAATATGGATGATATTTCCTAAAGTGCCAGTAGTCTCCCTTGCATATCATCTTATTGGTGAATACAACAACCGCGAAAACTTAAAGGTTGTAAGTAACGATTTGTTTATGATAATGTTTGACATGGAATGTCAACTAAATTCAGATAACAAAAAAGTCAATCGATGTAAATCTATACACAAAATTCGATCAGACATTATTGCACGCACACTTTGAAATACATGTATATGTAACCGACTTGGTTTTTCGGCCCGTAACAGTTTCGGTCCTTTACATTCCAGCCCGGAACAATTTCAGTCCATACAATCATACCAGGAAGCCTCAAGTGCCTTTTCAGTTGATACAGAAACTGGTGCTCATACAAACCATAAGCCAAAATTGTTATATGCTGAGATTGTAATGGACCGAAATTGCAAAGGGCCGAAACTTCACGCCAGCAAGCAGGATTCTTTTTAGTCCATGACAAAAATGGACACAGTCCAAAGCGGAATCCATACGAAAGTCTGTTAAAAATCTTCAAAACCTTTTTTTCACATAGCAAAAATTTATTCAAAAAAAGTATGATTGTAGATATTTCGTTTGGTCCAGCATTTTTATCAGTTGGGAGGAAATAGGGCGCAATCGTCATAATAAGGGAGGTCACTCTTCAATAAATTTGACGCAATGAATGTACGAGTTTTCTCCCTTAAACCATAAAATGATGACAGAATGCCACCGTTCACCTATTTCCATCACGGTGTTTGATAACAGCTGAAATTTAATATCATTTTAGTATATAAATATCATTACTTAGCAAGGCACTCAAGGCAACAGTTCAGCTATGAAATTCTTGTGGCAAAAGAAGAAATTGTGATAACCAATTTATTGTTTTTTCAACAAAGTTTTTTACACAATTGGGTACTTACCTCAATTTATGTTGATTTTCATATCTTGACCAGTATAAATCTTAATTTTTTTGCTAAAATATCGTTTCATGGGGTTATTACTTAACTCTTTACAAAAAAGCAAGAATGTAGAATTGTCCAAACTGAAAGCATTTGCAGACAACAATTAAAATGTGGCTCAAATGATGGAATTTGTCTGAGATAGGGTGGGAAAACGTGGATAAAGGAGAAAATGCTGGTTACCAGCACTTTCTCCTTTTTCCACAGTGTTTTCAAAAGGCTACTTTTTCAGGTCATCAAATCTCAGGATTGTGTAGTAAGGGATTAAACCTCTATCAAACAACTTAATGTCTATGACTGTGATTGAGATTTCTGAAAACATTGTTGGAAAAGCAAAAAATGCAAGTATACAAGCATTCAATTCCAGTTAAAAGCATTTTGTTCCTTTTCCAGCAATGTTTTTTTTTTCCAACCTATTAAAGACAAATTCCCTCATTAAAGCAATATAAAATTTGTTGCCTGAAAATGCTTAACCCGTTAAAACATGTAGTCTTGAGTTTCAACCTAGCTTCTTAGACAGAAACCTTTTCAAAACATTGTGGGAAAAGGAGAAAATGCTGGTAACCAGCATTTTCTCCTGTTCCAACAATATTTTCTTCATTTTCAAAAGCAAATTCAATCATTTTTGGCTTTTAATTGGTAATTGGCAAATGCTTTCAATTAGGACTAGTCTAAATCTTGTCGTTAGGTTACAAGTTTTAATAAAGGCAAGTCAAACACTGTGCTGTCTGTAAGGAATTAACCTTTTATCCCAAAGTGCAGACTTTAAACAACCAAGGGATTGATTGATTGATTGATTGTATGGTGGTTAACATTTTCAACATCACTTCAGTTATATCACGGTGGCCAGTGCACCTATCCATGCTTTCCTGGAGTCTCCTTTACCAGTACTCCACACAGTTTTCTTTCCAAGCCACTGGTTGCTTTCCCACATAACAATTGTCGAGACAATGGTCAGCGGTGAAAGAGAAATGAATCCTGTTGCAATGACTATCATCAATCCTCGGAAGGAAATTGGCTGAGCCTGAGATCGAACCCACGACCCCTTGTGCTCAAGTCCTGCATGCTACCGACTGAGCTACTGGGGCTCAGCAACAACCCAGGGAAAGAAGCCTTTTGAAAACATTGTGGGAAAAGGAGACAATGCTGATAACCAGCATTTCTCAGAATGTTTTCTGCCCTTATAATTTTCTTCAAAATTTGCCCTGCTCTGGGGGTCACAAGTTTTACATTGGCTTATATTTTGAAAACTCTAAAAATCTTCTCTTACCTTGTCATAAGATCTTGGACTACCAAATTTTGTATGTACATGTAGCTTTTTTTAATGGCCTCTACAGAACAATGCTGGTTTCCAGCATTTTCTCCTTTCTCCAGGATGTTTTCAAAATCCTTCTGGGTCTTCTTCAGGGCCATTAAAACTGGCGATTTCTGGTAAAGGGCTAGATTGTATTTTCAAAATTACTTCAATCATTTCTCTGCAACAGCTCACATGTATATTATTCTGATTGATTGATTGTTTGATTGGTTAATTGGTTGGTTGGTTGGTTGGTTGACTGACTGACTGATTGATTGATTGGTTGGTATTTTGTGCACCTTTCAACATTATTTCAGTCATATCCTAGAGACGGCTCTTATGTTCATTTGTGTCTTTGGTTTCTCTAGTGCTAGGCTAGAGCACAGAGGAAATATTAATCAAACTAGAGGAAATATTCATCACATTGTTCAAATATTGTCATTTTAATCAACTAATGTACATTAGGTTATCATGTAAGAATTTTTTTTTGGGGGGGGGGGGGGGGGGAGGGGGGACCTACTATTAGGGAAGGTGCTTTTATTAGGAGAAATACAGTACACTCCCTTGGAAAACTCAGTACTTCCAGTAAGGCTTGAACCTGGAGCCTCCAGGTTACATGTCCTACACTTCACCCCTAAGCCACACAGAACCTCTCATGTTATTTTAATATGGATTTTACCTGTATTGATTTGAAACCTGCAGTGTTTTGCCTTAGGACACTCCCATTAAATCCAGGTGAGAAAATAATCCAGAAGCTGTGGATTACAATTTATCCACCTTCACTCTTTACCAACTAAACAATTTTGCATTTTCAAGAAAATGAGGTAGGAAGCTTTTTCAAGAACTCATTGAAGGAAAAAAGGAAGATGCTGGTTAAAAAGTTAACATTTTCCTAGTTAAATTTAACCCTAAAATTGTAAAATTGTATCGCTTATTGAAGAGTTGTCAACAGCATATAACACCTGGAAGTGTTTCAGCTACCAAAGTTTGTCTGCATGTTTCAAAGCAGGAATTTCCTTATATAGTCTCTCTCTCTCTCTCTCTCTCACACACACACACACACACACACACACACACACTCACACACTCACAAACATGGCTCAGTGGTAAAGTGTAGGCCTTGTAACCTGGAGCCCTGGGTTCACGCCTCACTGGAAGCACTGGGTTTTCCGTGGGAGTGTTCTAGGGACACCTCAGAGCCCTAGCCTTGTACTGATGAAACCCAGGACACACATGACTATGTGAGCTGTTGCTGTGATATGACTGAAATAATGTTCAAAGCCGCACAAAACACAATTTATTCAATTATTTCTTACAGTACTGGACAAATAGAGGAGTCAGAAAGAGGATATTCTAGATGTATACAGTTTTTGTCATCATTCCTGAACTCAGTTATACAGAGGATCTTTTCCCCATTGTGAGTATTTTCGAAAAATGATCTGAGATTAAGATGTTTAGAGTATTGGTATAACATGTCTTGCTCACAGTTCTTGTGAGCATTTATTTAACTCGTCCTTAACTCTATTCCAAATGACAAAATTTCAGAGTTTTCTGAAAAGCTGGGATTTTCAAATGGCAAGTTAGATGTATCCTAACCCTTTACCATACAATCCGGAGTTTCAAAAACCCTGAGAAAGAAAGCTTTTGAAAACTTTGTAGGAAAAGGAGACAATGTTGGTAAATAGCATTTTTTCCTTTTGCCATATTGTGTTCTACCATATCATCGTCGAAATGCACTACATTTATTTTGTCATCTGCAAATGCTTTCAATTTGGTCAAGTCTAAAATTTTGTGGTTTTGGAAACGATTTAAATGATTGAATTTCTCCTTGGATTTGTTGCCAAAATCTTTTTAACTGATTAATTGATTGATCAACTGAGGGACTGATAGACTGACTTACTATGGTAATTGGTTGGTTGGCTAGTTCATCGTTTAAGCCGCATTTAACATTATTTCAATCATATCATGATGACAGCTCTACATTATAATGTATGTCCAGGGTTTCACCAGTGCTATGCTAGGGCTCTGAAGTGTATTGCAGAAGGACACTCCCATAAAAAAAACAGCACTCAAAGTGTGGATTGAACCTGGGGTCTACTGGTTATCATCCTCCGCCGAAGGTGGAGGGATATAGGTTCAGCGTTGTCCGTCTGTCCGTCTGTGTGTTCCCAAAACAATTTTCAATTTTTGAGCCATATTTATTTTGTCGTCTGCAAATGCTTTCAATTTGGACAAGTCTACAATTTCGTCGTTTGGTAAAGAGTTAATTTATTTGTTACTGTAATAGACATATATACAAACGAGTCATGCTCTGTGAAAAATGTGGTCTGATGCATCTGCAATAAGTATCTACCCAGGTCATTCTGCGCACAGTCCTGGGTGGAAACATTTTTTCTATAGGTGAATTTTTTGGTTTCCAAAGAACAATTCTAACCCACAATTCAGCAGGTCTTTTAGATGAAGTGGATCCAGATTATGCCACCACGTGCTTGGTAAAATGTATGAAGTAGAGGCATTAAACCCCCTTTTCCCAGAGTGCCTCTGATACAATGCTTGTCTACAAACATCTCTGAGCCATGCTCTGTGAAAAGAGGACTTAATGCATCTGCAAAAAGTATCAACCCATGTCAGCCTGCGCATTATGCGCAGGCTGACATGGATGAAAACTTTTGCTGTTGGTCAATTTTCTGTATGTCTAAGGACCACTCTTCCTCCAGATTCAGTCAATTGTTAGACTAAATGTATTTTATGGATGTATTCTTATGTGATGACTTGCCTGGTATAATGCATCATAGAGATCCATTAAGTCCCCTTTGCCAGAGCATGGCTCATTTTTTTTGAGTTTTTTTTTTCAGTGGAAGCCCTCGCCTTTGGACTGGTCAATTTGATTCCAAAGACCTGAAAGTGAGGCTACATACTGCATGGTTATAGTCAAGTTCACATCTTTCCTTAGCACACAATTACGCTGGAGTGATATTTTATGATTTGTTAACTCTATAACAAACGACAAATTCCCATGTTTGGCCAAATTGAAAGCATTTGCAGATGACAAATTCAGTGTGGCCCAAAGGATGATTCCTTTGAAAGAGGAGAAAACATTGTGGGAAAAGGAGAAAATGCTGGTTACCAGCATTTTTTCCTTTTCACACAGTGTTTTCAAAAGCCATCTGTCTCAGGTGTCTTTAAAACTCAGGATAGTATGGTAAAGGGTTAAAGACTTGTGGATAACTGACAATTTAGCTGTGCAGTACCATACTCTCCCCTCAGTGTAACATGAAACATTACCCTACCAGCGGTGAATAGAAGCTATGTTGTGCAGGAAAACAAGATGGACTTGTCTATAAATTTCTTTGGATGCAGAAATTGCAGATATCACTGTTTAGGGTGTGGAATAAACCCAACAGGCTTTTTCAATTTAGAAATAAGACCTGGTTGCTTTTGTCAACAGTATTTTAGCACAGTGGACAGCGTAGATAGAAGATCAGACTGCATGTTTTCGTGCAGTCTGACCTTAATCTACTATGGCTTCAAAGACAACTATAGTTGTGAAACGTATTTCAAGGGGTCTAGAAAAAGGGACATGTTTAGCTAAAGCAAAGTAGACTGCATGTTTTATGCAGCCTGATCTTGATGTACACTGGCCATGAAGGCAACTTGTTGTAAAGGGCAAAAGTTGTAGAAGGCATGTTAGGGATTACAGAAAAAAGAATGTGTTTAGCTCACGAAGAGCTTATTTCTTTACTTGATGACACTTGATTGTATTGGAGTTTCACACAGTTTTAACAGCTTAGGTCACATCATGGTGGTCGGTGCACCTACGCCTGTGTTTCCTGGCTTTCTCACACTAGTTCTGACACAACTTTCTTTCCAAGTTACTTCCTACTTTTCTTACAAGCATCAGAGGTGAGAGGTGAAAAATGGCCCGGAAAAAAGTTTAAAAAGTTTCAAACCATGTATCAAACTCAAAACCACCAGGTCACGAGTCGGATATGCTCACCACTGAGGTACCCAGGCCAGACTTACACGATGACAAATAATTGGACTAGTCCAAACTGAAAGCATTTGGGGACAACAAATTAGGTAAGATTCCGATCATGGGAATTGTCTTTGAAATCGTAGAAAACATTGTGGGAAAAGGAGAAAATGCTGGTCTCCAGCATTTTCTCCTTTTCCCACAATATTTTTATAACCATCTTCCTAAAGGTAGTTAAAACAAAGGATTGTCTGGTAAAGGGATAGGTCCTTGTTTTGTTGCACATGACAAGTTATAATGTTATTGAATGGAATCAAATACAGATGACTGGGCAAAATGTACATCTTGTGTTTTCTTTCTTTTTTGTTAATCCCAATCAATATAATTTCTTGAGCAACCATCAAAATGAAGATAAAATTAAGTAGTCAGTTCCTATTTCTTTATCCGAACATTGACAGGAGTTAATTTATTTTATGCTTTAAAAAAACAAATGGGTCGTGTTCCTGTGAAAACGTACTTCATGCATCTGCAAAAAGTTTCGGCCCATGTTAGCTAGGGCAGTCTGCGGAAGCTGACTTTGGTCTGAACTTTTTGCTAATAATAAATTTTCTGTATATCAAGGGTTTATTCTACCTCATGATTCAGTTAGTTGTTCGGCAAAATGGATTTTATAGATCCATAATTATATGTAGTGACTTGCTATAATGCATTACGGACATGCGTTAAGCCCCCTTTAGCAAAAGCAACACTCAAACATGTACAGGTACACCAGAGATACAAATAATTGGGAATTCAGTATGCATAAATAATATATAAAGAAAAACAGAACATAAAGGAAAAAGAATATATCTAAAATAAATGATAATATTCTCTGTTGTATTTTCGCAGACAATGTAGATCAAGATGAGAACGCACATTTTATCTAGACTTTATCTGTCACCAATGTGGTTCAATATTGAACATTTGTGTGAATTGTTACATGTAAATAATTCTTTACCAGATGGCAAAATTTTAACCAATCACCACATCACAAAATTTTATCCTTGTTCATATTTGAAGCAAAAAAATGTATCTCCAATGAAATGAATGACTGATAGGTTAAAAAATAGTGGAAAAAGGAGAAAATGCTGCTTACCAGCATTTTCTCTTTTCCCTCAATTTTTCTAAAAGCCTCTTTCTCGGAGTCATTAAAACTTGGGTTTGGATAGTAAAGGATTAAGCTCATTAAATGATTGAATTGTTTCAAATGAGACTATTGGCCAGCAGCTTTTCACATGGATTACCTTGTCTCTCCTGCCTTATCTTTACAAAGGATACTTCTACATTTTATCCGTATTGACAAACAGGGTCAGTTCTGATCAGACTGCTTATTCTGTCTGTATATCTATCTTCTACCTTTACTGTGTAAACTTGGCTTCTGTACACAGCTATCTTGCGTATTATAAATACTTTTTTCTGCACTAATTGCTACTTGCTGTCATGAAACTAAAACTAAATTCAGTTGTCATTCAAACTCAAATATACCTTTTCAGCCTTATCCTGCTAAATAAATTCAATGAAACTTTCATACCAATAGTGAAAAACAGAATAATGTTATTTCAAACTTATTTTTTTTGGAGAATAAGATATTCCTATCGGACAGTGTATATCCAAGATCAGACTGCACATTCTGTGTAGTCTGATCTTGATCTACACTGTCTGCAAAAAGTCACTAAGGGGTGCACAGCAGCCTAAGGGTTAAGATTTCATCAAGGAATAGGTCAATACAGGCACATCCATTTGGCGTTTCCTTTCTTTACAGTTCAATGAAGTCCATAATGATGTGCAAGGGTATCAAGACAGTTCCCTGACATGACAGTTCCCCGACACAAGTTTCCGAGACAGTTCCCCGACAGATTTGGAAACAATTCCCCGACACTTTTGAAGACAGTTCCCGCCACTTTCGTTTCATGTCAAATAATCTTTTATACTGTACAATACATAGTTATTATTGATAATCATGAGAAATTAGAAATATTCGTGGATAAATGATGTTGTGATCGAATTATTTGAACCTTGTGAAGAAGATTTCTATATGGAATGACCGGTAGTTATTCTCTCATGGGTGAAATTGAATTCACAAGGAATCAAGACTGGACATCATGAAAATAAGAGAACTTTAAGAAGACTTTTAGCCAGCA
Organism: Hippopus hippopus; assembly: GCA_946811185.2. NCBI lineage: Eukaryota > Metazoa > Mollusca > Bivalvia > Cardiida > Cardiidae > Hippopus > Hippopus hippopus. The sequence goes on along the minus strand of OX328113.1, from coordinate 8,289,308 downwards.
TCAAAGTTGATAGAAGGATATGATTCTAGATTATTTGGAGTTGATTCTTTAAAGTCTTTGGATAATTTGTATTTTAGTTGTGTGTCTTCTTTTATGTTTTATAGAAATACAGTAGAGAGTGCGAGAGAGAGGGGGTGTTACCTGAGTGAATAACTTTTCTGTTTATCTTGTACACTCGGACAATTTTACATACACTAACTAGTATATATTGTAGATCTATATGCCATTTGGGAGAATGTAATGTATTTCGATACTTTTTTGATGTCTAACTGTTCCGTCGAACTAAGCTTATATACGTTACCACGGTTACCAAATGTACTCGCCAATCACATGTACAAATGCTTCAATCAGTCACAAAAGATCATTTATCCATAAAATCCTTCATCAAACATTTTTTTTATCCATGATAAGATTTATTTTGTCGTTTGACATCGAACAAAAGTGTCGGGGAACTGTCTCCAAAAGTGTCGGGGATATGTCTCCAAATCTGTCGGGGAACCGTCTTGTTCCTTTGTGCAAGTGCCCTGCTTGTTTGTCTGCTGTGATCTGCTACTTGAATCAAAAATAAACCATTTATTTACCTGTACCAGTTAATTTACTAATTTGTTTATCTTTTCCTTTATTTCTTACGCTTTTGTTTTCTTTCATTTAAATCCGAATTTTGTATTATGTTTCGTGATTTGGAAACTGGCGAAGTTGCGAAAAATTAATGGTCTAAGGGAGAAAACTCGTACTTACTTAAGTCTCTATGAATATCAGGGTTGTGTCCCTTATCGATGTGAACAGCCTAAAACCAAAGACGAATAATAAAAAAATATGGAACCAGTTCAAATTCTGTAGAGACGATCGGTTTAACAAATTCTTTCACTGATAGGTAATGGATTACTCAATGAATATATGATATTATTGCAAATTTTTACAGTTATCACTACATCACACAGAATTAAAAGATCGTTTAATGAATGTGAATGATATTTCGTAAAGTGCCGGTAGTCTCCCTTGCATATCATCTTCCTTGTGAATTCATACAACAACCGCGAAAACTTAAACGTTGTAAGTAACGGTTTGTTTATCAAAGATTTGACATAGACTTTCAACTAAATTCAGATAATAAAAAAGTCAATCGATGTAAATCGATACCCAAAATTCGATCAGACAGATTATTGCACGCACACTTTGAAATAAATGACTTGGTATTTCGGCCCGTAAGAGTTTCGGTCCTTTACAATTTCAGCCTAGAACAATTTCAGTCCATACAATCATACAAGGAAGCACTCAAGTGCCGTTTTAATTGATATACAAACTATTACTTATACAACCCATGGGCCGAAATTGTTGCAGGCTGAGATTGTAATGGACCGAAATTGCAAAGGGCCGAAAATTCACGGAGTCCCATTCACGCCAGCATGTAGGATTTCTTTTAGTCTATAACAAAAATAGACATAGCCCAAAGCGGAATCCTAACGAAATTCTGTCAAAAAATCTTCAAAATCTTTTTTCACACAGCAAAGATTTATTTTAAAAAATATCATTGTAGTTTTTTAATGTTTTTCGGTTGCTCCAGCATTTTAATCAATGGGGAGGACATGGGGGGGGGGGGGGTGGGGGGGTGCGCAATCGTCATAATAAGGGAGATCACTTTTCAATAAATTTGACATGAATGTACGAGTTTTCTCCCTTACACCATAAAATGATGACAGAATGCCACCGTTCACCTATTCATATCAGTGTTTGATAACTACTGAAATTGGATATTATTTAATGTATGATAATTACTACTAAGCAAAACATTTAAGACAACAGGTCACTTAATTTCTATGACTATGAAGGAGCAGAGTTCTTAAGAGACTGTTGAAAAAGCGAAAAATGCAGGTTATACAAGCATTCAATTCCAGTTAAAGCATTTTATTCCTTTTTTCGGAAATGTTTTTCTACCCAATTGAAGACAAATTTCACCATTTTAGCAGTATTATATTTGTCGCCTGAAAATGCTTAACCCTTTACCACACAATCTTGAGTTTTAACTTTCTTAGACAGAAACCTTTTGAAAACAAGGTGGGAAAAGAAGAAAATGCTGGTTACCAGCATTTTCTCCATTTTCCACAATGTTTTCTTCATTTTCAAAAGCAAATTCAATAATTGTGGTGGCATTTGTCATCTGCAAATGCTTTCAATTAGGACAAGTCCTAAATCCTGTTGTTTGGTGAAGAGTTATATTAAATTCAAGTCAAACATTGTGCTGTTTTTTAAGCCAAAACAATATATAAATGTGGTTCCACTTACCTGACCAAGTCTAATTTTTATGCCAGAGCCTAAACATTTTTTTCATCTGTTAATCGTTTAACATTTTAAAATTTATCACACTGTATGTTATCGTTGTCCTTTGAAACTTTCGAAAATTATGTGTTGTTTTACCTCTAGTAATCCTCCAGGGGAGTGTTTGGAAAAAAAACATAATTTGAAAAAATAAAATAATTTGACGACCTACCGACCTCAATTCTCAAAAATACGTAAACAGAACCATACATATATATATTTTGTTTTGGCCTTATGTATTGAACTCCTAAAAGGCCAAGCTCATAATTATACAGTCATCTCTTTAGACAATAAAGTTCATGATGAGACTCCCTTTCTTTGGACAGTATGCCTCAAGATCAGACTGCACAGAACATGCAGTCTGATCTAGGAACTATATTTTCTGCTATTGTATGAAATATTCTAGCAAACAACAAATTAAATGTGACTGAAATGATGGGCATTGTTTATAAAAAAGTAGAAAATGTTGTGGGAAACGGAGAAAATGCAGGTTACCAGTTTTTGGTGTGGTGCAAAAAAACAAGATAAACCTGTGTATCTCTTTGGATACAGAAATTGCAGCATATTAACCTTTAAGGTGTGGAATAAGCTCAACAGGCATTTTCAGTCCATAATTGTTACCTTATTAAGTGCAGTCCAGTGGTTGCTTTTGTCCACTGTGTTTAAGCACAGTGGACAGAAGATAATACATCATACTGCATGTTTTGTGCAGTCTGATCTTGATCTACACAGGCCACAAAGGCAAGTATACTTGTGAAAGGCTCTTTAAGGGTTACAGAAATACGGGACATGTTTAGCTACCTGAAAATGAAGCTCTTATTCTTTTAATAAATAAAAAAGTATATAAGACTAGATCAATAATTAAGTGGAGTTCAGTGGTTGCTGTTGTCTACAATGATTTTGCAAATTGGACTGCACATTTAGTGTAGTCTGATCTTGATCTAAACTGGCTGCAAAGACAATTCGTTGTGATAGGCAAAAGTTGTAAGAGGCACTTTTAAGGGTTAAAGTAAAAGGAATGTGTTAAGCTAACCTAAACATGTGCTTATTTCTTTACACGACGACAGTTGATTATATCAATTGTATTGGAGTTTAATGCCATTTTAACAGCTTAGGTCATATCATGGCGGTCAGTGCGCCTATGCATGTGTTTCCTGGCTTCCTCACACCAGTAATGACACAACTTTCTTTCCAAGTCACTGAATACTTTTCTCACATGCACCAGAGGTGAGAGGTGAAAAATCTTTGGAAAAAAAGGTTGCCTCAACGGGGTATCGAGCCCATAACTACTGGGTCACGAGTCAGATATGCTAACCACTGAGCTACCCGGCCAGGCTTACACGATGACAAATAAATAATTGGACTAGTCCAAACTGAAAGCATTTGAGGACGACAAATAATAAGATTCAGACCATTGGAATTGTTTTTGAAAGTGTAGAAAACATTGTGGGAAATGGAGAAAATGCTGGTTACCAGCATTTTCTCCTTTACCCACAATGTTTTTAAAGCCATCTTCCTCATGGTCATTAAAACGTAGGATAGTCTGTTAAATGGTAAGGTTCTCATTCTTGTTGCACATGACAAGTTATAATGTTATTGAATGATATCAAATATAATTGATCAGTAAAAACGTACATCTTGTGTTTTCTTTCTTTTTATATGCTCGTCGAAGACGGGACATATTATGGGATCACCCATGGCGTACGGGCGGGCGGGCATCCGGGCGGGCGGGCGTCCGTCCGGGTGGGCGGGCGGTGTCCAGTTTTTTGTCCGGAGCATAACTTTGTCATCTCCAGTCCGATTGACTTGAAACTTGGCATGTGTGTTTGTTGCAATAATACGAAGTGCAGTGCGAAAGAACCATTACTCTACCTCGTGCTGTCTTTGAGGTATTTCCCTTTGTCATTTTTACAGCATTTTCTGCTTGTCCGGAGCATAACGTTGTCATCTCCAGTCCGATTGACTTGAAACTTGGCATGTGTGTTTGTTGCAATAATACGGAGTGCAGTGCAAAAGAACCATAACTCTACCTCGTGCTATCTTTGAGTTATTGCCCTTTGATCGTCATTTTTACAGCATTTTCTGCTTGTCTGGAATATAACTTTGTCATCTCAAGTCAGAGTGACTTCAAACTTGGTATGCATGTTTGTTGCAATATTACGGAGTACAGTGCGTAAGAACAATAACCCTACCTAGTGCGGATTTCGAGTAATTCCACTTTGATCTTCATTTTTACAGTATTTCTTGCTTGTCTGGAACGGAACTTTGTCACCTCAAGTCAAATTGACTTGAGACTTGGTAAACATGTTTGTTGCATTACCTGCCCTTTACAATTATTATACCCCCTCGACAACTGGCGGTGGGACGGGCGTATCTTGCGACAATTTGCCGCTCTTGTTAGTTAATCTCAATCAGTATGATCTTTTGAACGGCCTTCAAAATGAAATGTACTTAAGTAGTCATTTCCTATTTCTATATAACAATGACAGGAACTATTGTATGCTTTAGAAACACAAATGGGCCCTGTTCTGCGAAAATGTGTTTAATGCATCTACAAAAAGTTTCAGCCCATGTCAGCCAGTGCAAGCTGATGTGGGTCGAGACTTTTTGCTATTTGTAAATTTTCTGCATTTCATTCTGCCTCATGATTCAGTCAGTTGAAAGACAAAATGGATGGATCCCTATGTAGCCAAAAAAATACGGGAACCCTGTTACCTGTTTGTCTGACATGATAATGATAGGGTGACTTTACCTCTCAATATTTTTGCAGATTCCAAGAGCAACATGAAACTGTATCATCTCCAGTATGCCCACCAGGTGTTGTGCAGGTGTTGCTGCACTCAGTGGTCACACCCGATATATAGAGGATATTTGTTTTTTATGGTGAAAGATCGAAATTTATTTCATCGAGTGAACATCATCAGTAATATTTTCATGAGTGGCACAGCCACGAGTGAAAATATTCCCGGTGATATTCATGAGATGAAATAATTTCGATCTTTCACCGAAAAAAACAAATATTTTATTTATTTCATGCTTTTAACCCTTTCTGGGGGAAACTTAATCAAAATCCATTACAGTTCTTTTCGGTTATTCCCCGTGGCGTACCCCCTCCGCATAGCAAGGCATTACGATATTACATCAAGCGCGTGAAATGGAAGGTAAATTACGTCATATTTCCATCTGTTGTGAGGCACGCACATTTTACCTAGACAACCAGTGCGTGGGAACAACTGTTTCTGCCTTCAATTGAAGAGTTAGAATATAAAAATTGGTATTTTCACTGGTCGTAACCATGACATACCGAAAAATATTTCACCGATATTTCTCAATAACCTACTGGAAAGCATGAAATAATGACATAGAATCCATATCTGTTATATGTTTTTAGGTGAACTAAAGAATTACCTCAAAATGGAAGACAAGGGTTCTCTTAATTCCGACTCTTTGTACTGTATATATATATACATATATGATGTCTTGTTTGGTATATTGCATGACACATTACATATTACAGATACACATTAAGCCCCTTTTAGTGAAAGCAACAATCAAACATAAACACCAGAGATACCAATAATGGGGAATTCATTATTCATAAGTAATAAAGAAAACAGAACATGAAGGAGACAGAATATGTATATAATCAATGATGAAATTCTCTGTGTTGTAATTTAGCAGACAGCGTAGATCAAGATCAGAGCACATATTCTATCTAGACTTAATCTGTCATCAATGTGGTTCAATATTGAACATGGGTGGCGGATTGATGATAGTCAATGCGACAGGATTCATTCCTGTCTCAACGCTCATCACTGTTTTGACAATGGTTATGTGGCTTGGAAATAATATTGTGCGGAGTACTTGTAAAAGAAAGTCCAGGAAAGCATGGATAGGTGCACTGGCTGCCACTATATAACTAAAATAATGTTGAAAACGGCCCTAAACACCATACAGTCAATTGAACATGGGTGTGAATTGTTACATGTTAATAACTCTTTACCAGATGGCAAAATTTCATCCTTGTTCATATTTGAAGCTTTTGGAGACCACCAAAAAATGTAGCTCCAATGATATGTTATGACTGATAGGTTAGAAAACATTGTGGAAAAACGAGAAAATGCTGGTTACCAGCATTTTCTCCTTTTCCCTCAATTTTTCTAAAAGCCTCTTTCTCGGAGTCATTAAAACTTTTGTTTTGATGGTAAAGGATTAAGCTCATTGAATTACTGAAGTGTTTCAAATGACAATATTGGCCACAAGCCTTTCACACAAAGTAACTTGTCTCTCCTTTCTTATCTTTACAAGGATACTTCTACATTTTTTCCATATTGACAGGCAGTGCCAGCTCTGATCAGACTGCTTATTCTGTCTGTATATCTATCTTCTACCTTTACTGTGCAAACTTGGCTTCTGTACACAGCTATCTTGCGTATTATAAATACTTTTTCCTGCACTAATTGCTACTTGCTGTCATAAAACTAAAACTAAATTCAGTTGTCATTCAAATTCAAATATACCTTTTAACCCTAATCCTGCTAATAACTTCAATGAAACTTTCATACCAATAGTAATTAACAGAATAATGTTATTTCAAACTTATTTTTTGGAGAAAAAGATCTTCCTATCTACACTGTCTGCAAAAGGTCAGTAAGGCGCGCTTAACAGCCTAAGGGTTAAGATTTCATCAAGGAATAGGTCAATACGGGCACATCCATTTGGCGTTTTTTTTTTTCCTTTACAGTACAATGAAGTCTGTAATGATGTGCAAATGCCCTGCTTGCTTGTCTGCTGTGATCTGCTACTTGAATCAAAACTAAACCATTTATTTAACCGTACCAGTTAATTTACTAATTTGTTTATCTTCTTCCTTTATTTCATACGCTTTTGTTTTCTTTCATTTAAATAAAATCCGAATTTCGTATTATGTTTCATAATTTGGAAACTGGCGAAGTTGTGAAAAATTAATGGTCTAAGGGAGAAAACTCGTACTTACTTAAGCCTCTATGAATATCAGGGTTGTGTCCCTTATCGTTGTGAACAGCCTAAAACCAAAGACGAATAATAAAAAAATATATATGGAACCAATTCAAATTCTGTAGAGACGATCGGTTTAATAAAAATTCTTCCTTGGGTAAGTAATGGATTTCTCAATGAATATATATTATTATTGCATTTTTTTTTTGTTCTGAAGCTATAACTACATCACACGGAATTAAAAGATCGTTTAAAGAATGTGGATGATATTTCGTAAGGTGCCAGTAGTCTCCCTTGCATATCATCTTATGATTTGTGAATACAACAACCGCGAAAACTTAAACGTTGTAAGTAACGGTTTGTTTATCATAAGATTTGACATGGAATGTCAACTAAATTCAGATTTAAAAAAGTCAGTCGATGTAACCATGTAAATCTAAACCCAAAATTCAATCAGACAGACTATTGCAGGCACACTTTGAAATAACTGACTTGGTATTTCGGCCCGTAACAGTTTCGGTCCTTTACAATTTCAGCCCAGAACAATTTCAGTCCATACAATTATACAAGGAAACACTCAAGTGCCGGTTCAATTGAAATAGAAACTGGAACTCATACAAACCATAAGCCAAAATTGTTATATAAGCCGAAAATGTTATAGGCCGAGATCGTAATGGGCCGAAATTGCAAAGGGCCGAAAATCCCCGGAATCCCCTTCACGCCAGCAATCAGGATTCTTTTTAGTCCATAATAAAAATAGATACAGCCCAAGGCGGAATCCTTGCTAAAATCTGATAAAATTCTTTTTTTTTTCACGTAGCAAAAATTCATTGGAAAAAAGAAGGCAGATTTTTTCATGCATTTGTGTTAGTACAGCATTCTATCAGCGTGAAGGAAAGGGGGCGCAATTGTCGTTGTAAGGGAGGTCACTCTTCAATTAATTTGGCGTGATGAATGTGCGAGTTTTCTCCCTTAGACCATAAAATGACGACAGAATGCCATATCACATGCGTATTCGTATCATAGCGTTTGATACATGTAACCACTGAAATGTAATATTGTTTATTAAACTCCTAAAGTGACAAGCTCATATTTAAGTGTTTCTTTAGACAATTAAGTTCATGATCAGACTGCCTTTTTTTTTTCTTCGGACAGTTTGCCACAAGATCAGACTGCAGAGAATATGCAGTCTGATCTAGGAACTACACTATTTGCTATTTTTTAAAAAAATTTCTGGCTAAAGGAATTGCCATAAAAATCCAATAAATTAAATTTTTCATTCTGTTTTTCTGATTTAGATAAGTTTATATGGTAAAAGTATTACCTTTACCATACTTTTAACACACTGAAGAAAGACGGCTTTTGAAGACATTGTGGGAAAAGGAGAAAATGCTGATAATCAACATTTTCTCCTTTACCCACTATGTTTTCTTTCAGACACTCATTCCATTTGTTGAGCCACATTTAATTTGTCGTCTGCATTGCTTTCAATTTGGACATGTCAAAAAATTTTGTCATTTGGTAAAGAGTAAAAGCAATGGAGGGAAAGAAAAAAAATTAAAAAAGTCTGAGATCAGATCAATAGATTTCAAACTGCGTTATGGTAAGCATTTGTTATCAATTGTAATGTAAACAGAACATGGATATAATGCAACAGTACATGTAAATTGGTCTTTAGAAACATGCAGTACTGATGGAAAATCGTTAGCAGCATTTTCTTTTCTTTCCTAAACATATTTTCAAAAGCCTTCTTCCAAAAGGTTGGAATCATTTTGTTCAAGGTTTTTTTATTATATCCCGAGACAAGTTTATAACAGAATAAAGTATCCTTTTAAGATATCTGCCAAGCCCTGGTAGCTCAGTCGGTAGCAATCGGGACTTGAGAACGTTGGGTAGCTGGTTCGATCCCAGGCTCGCCAATTTCTTTCTGAGGACTGATGATAGTCATCGTGACAAGATTCATTCCTCTCTCACTGCTAACTATTGTCTCAACAAAGGTTATCTGGGAAAGCAGCCAGTGGCTCGGAAACAATATTGTGCAGAGCACTGGTAAAAGGAATTTCAGGAAAAGCATGGATAGGTGCACTTGCAGACGCAATATAACTGAAATAATGTTGAAAATAGCATTAAACACCATACAATCAATTAATAGATTTAAGATATCTAAATTCAACCTGAATCATGGCTTTATAAAAGACATTTTGACCAGGCTGTTATGAGGAATTTTTGCACTTGTATGTACACCCTACACAACTTGTAAAGGATTCCTTTAACCCACTTCAAAACAACCCTAAGAAGAAAAGATTTTAACATTTTTTGGAAAAGAGAATATACTGATTTAATTGATACTTTCCATCCTTTTAATACGAATCATGTAAGGCACATGCAAATATTTGTGGTCTGCAAATATTTTCAATATGAAAGTACCTTAAGAAAACATATCTTCAAGATTTACAACGAAAATATTTTGGAAAAGCTGGAATTGCCCCTAGTTCTGAGGAAATTTCTCATTTTCTAATAGGCGAATGGTCTGTTCTAGGGACGTAAAAAGTTATTTTTTTACATAGTAAAACCGATATACGAAATGCTTTAGAAAAGTTTGGAGAGGGATGTTATTTGAGAAAATGAATTTTAGTTCGATTAAGGTTATTGACGCAGTCTGTTCATATTGACTCACTAATCAAATGTACCACGCAGATATTGGAGATTTCTTGCATCAGGCAACTAAAACAGGACGTATTTACCGTTTAAAGCTCATAGGTGAAATAGCTTTGCACTAATAAACCACATTATGACCATTTTAAACCATTTAAACATCCTGTCATTAGAGAAATCAAATAGTTTGGCTGTTAGATGAGTATTAGCAACTCATTTCGAACCGCCTATTCGCCCCCAAAATTGTACGCACCCGCAGGACAGCGAAGTTCTATCAGTTTGATTTCATGAAAAAGCCGATCATTTTTTTTTTTTTTAGATTATTATTGAAAAGCTTATTAACCATTTACCATAAATTCCTGACTCTTTTTTTTTTTTTATTTTTTTTTTAATCCCAGAGTAAGGAGGTTAGGCATAAAAAAAAAAATAGTTTGTTTCGGGTAACCCGACCCTACCTGGAGATTTTGCCCCGACCCTAATTTTTTTTTTGTCTTCCGATAAAAAAAAAAAATCAGCCTTTTATCATACTGTGTCACAGGACGCCTGTTTCGGCAAATATTGCGCATTATATTATAGGTGTACAATCATGTACTACTACATACATAACTATGCATGAAAACTCCTACGCCTGTACAAAAGCTACCGTGTATCGGAGTATATTGAACCGACCTTAAACACAAATTGTCAAACGCAATAACGTGGGTTTTCCATTTCTAAAAATACATACAAGCAGGCGGAGAGATCGGGCTTTTTCGCTAACTCCACACAGGAACTTCTGTTTATTGAACGTTCGTATCCTATGGCACGGTTACAAAAGACAAACGGGTACCAGTTTTATCTTCTACAACAAATCACACCCGAAATACTGCGGTACTATACAGACTGTGTTACGAACTTTTACTTGTGATTTTCGCTTTTCTTCGCGTAAAATATAGACAGGATCCCGTCATCTCTGTTGTCATCACCGCATTTCCGGTTCTGTAGTGCATTGTCGCTACTTTCGGTTTGCTAGATTTCCGATTGAACAAGTTCTGTTAAACATCATTCGGCAAAAGTGCTAGCATGCTCCAGAACTACGAACAATTAAGGTGTTCAATGCAGATATAACATTCGAAAAATTTTAATGGACGTTTCTTTTGCAACTTATCTGACAGGACGGACTGTGGACTAAACTAGACGACGGCAACGATAGAAGTTTAGATTTGCATCAAGCGTCGATAGGTCTTCATATTAGACAGGTATTTTCATTTTTTTTTTTTTTTTCTATCTTTGTTACAATGAGGCAACAATAATTTCTTTCGGAAAATATAAATCCACCCAAACTTGCCTTGTTCTCGCTCTGCCCCCCCCCCCTTTCACTCAGCTTGATTTACCCTACCTGGTCTTAGAGAAAAACCTGAAACTGCCTAGGCTAGGAGCCGCTATGCAAAAATTTTCCAAGGCTTTCTAATCTCTCGTACACTTCCGGCAAGTGATGCCACTTTAGTTTCCAGGTAAAATGTGTCTGATCTATATAAAATTGAGGAGCAGCAGCACTTCTCCCACATTTCTTGACGGATTTGGGTAAAATTTTCACAGGATGTTTCTCATCATGTGACCTAGCGCATATTGTCAAGGTTTTGCAATTCATCGCTGCATCATGGAAAAAGGGAGCTTCATGTTGTATTTCATTTTTCACCAATATCTCTTTAATTAATACTGGACATATCTCAACGGATTTGGATGAAATTTTCACAGATCATGTGACCTAGCGCATATTGTCTGCGTTTTGGAATTTATTACTGTGTCATGGAAAAAGGGGGCTTCATGTCAAATTTAAACTGCGTTCATCCTTACAAAAGTCTGTTTCTTGTGAACGCAACTCCTCCCACATTTCTTGACGGATTTGGATAAAATGTTCATAGAATGTTTCTCATCATGTGACCTAGCGCAGATTGTCAAGGTTTTGCGATTTATAGTTGCATCATGGAAAAAGGGGGCTTCATGTTATATTTCATTTTTCACCAATATCTCTTTAATTACTTGACATATCTCAACGGATTTGGATGAAATTTTCACAGATCATGTGACCTAGCGCATATTGTCAGGGTTTTGGAATTTATTGCTGTGTCATGGGAAAAAAATGTTTTTCATCAATGTATCTCCAACTAATGGACATAATTTCATGAAACTTCATATTTTTATTGCTTAATCAAAGCCAATGACCAATGAGTCCGTTGTGCGTCCGTCTGTCCATCCATCAGTCCATGCGTAAAACTTTTAGATCACAAGTAACACAATATATCCATTGAGCTACCCAGGTAGGTGCTAGAAATTCCAACACTTTAGTCCCTTGAAGCTAGCTGCCTGAAATAGCAGCCATGTGGCGGCGAATATTGTGATGACGACACTCTTGTTTCACATTATAACTCTGAAGGACAACAAAAGTGGATACTTGTAATTTCTAAGTTGTGTCAAGAATGTGTTCTAGATAAAAAACAATATGCATAACCTTTGTAAACCCAACTTTTCTACAGATAAAATGTTTACTTTAAATCAGTATAATATATATAGTCCTCTAAAGTGTTCTGGAGGGGGAGGGTATTAAACATAAAAACAAACGAAACATTCTAGTATTTATTCAGTTTATTTAGAAACTTGCAAATAAATGTTTTTCATTTTTTCAGCTGTTTTAGCTCTTTATCACACAATCCACAGTTTTAACAATCCTTAAAAAAAACTTTTGAAAACATTGTGGGAAAATTGAGGGAAAAGGAGAAAATGCTATAAACCCATATTTTCTTTGTTTCCCATGTTTTCTACCCTTCCCAAAACAAATTTCAATTTGTGAGTTACATTTGTTTTGTTGTCAGCAAATACTTTTAATTTGGACAAGTCTAAAAAATTTCAATTCAGAAAAGAGTTAAACAAAAGTGGACAGCATTCAGTGGGGAAAAAAGATGCAAATATAGAAGTATAGTTTAGATAGAATTTGACCATTTACTGCACAATCAGAAAGTTAGTGACAGACTAGAGGTCTTTTGAACACATAACGAAAAAAGGGACTTAGAGCTGGTAGCCACCATTTTCTCTTTTTTTTCCATTTTCGAAAGCAAATACCACCATTTCAAAATGTTTTTTTTTTTTTTTTGGGGGGGGGGGGGAGTTAAAAAAAAAAAAAAAATTCGTCCCTACCCTACCTAACATTTTTGGAGATGTTACCCTAAACAAACTATTTTTGTTTTTAGGCCTTATTGAAAACATTGTGGGAATAGGAGAAAATGATGGTAACCATGGTTGTTAAAACTCCAGATTGTGTGGTAAAGGGCTAAAGAGTTTACTTTATTGTTGCAGAAATATGGATTCAGGTGAGGCAGCTGATCAAGGGGCCACGCCTCCAAAACAGGAGAAGAAGAAAAAAGAGAAAAAACAAAAGCAAAATAAATCCCCTCAGACAGGAGGAGTGCCACATGGGGTACAGTCACAGGGGCCACCATCACAAGGGACACCTTCACAAGGGGCACCTTCACAGGGGGCACAGGCAAATAAAGATGTTGCACAGAAAAATAAAGAACAGAAACAAAAGCAAGCAGTGGAAGCAAAGTCTGGTAAAGGAAACACAAAAGAAAAACAAGGTAATCTACCACTTCTTGTGCTACTACCACTACCATTTTTTGTTTAAGCTTTTAACACTTTCCACGTCAATTCTGACTTTTAACAACTTCGAGAAAGAAAACTTTGAGAAAGAAGCTTTTTTGAAATCATTGTCGGAATAAATGAAAATGCTGGTAACCAGCATTTCCTCTTTTTCCCTAAATGTTCTGTAATCTATCGTAGACAAATCCCACCATTTAAGTCACGTTTGATTTATCGTCTGCAATTGTATTCAATTTGGACAAGTCAAAGAATTTGTTGTTAAGTAAATTCTAAACAAAAAGTTTAGACTTGTCTAAATTGAAATCATTTGCAAATGGCAATTTCTATGTGGTTAAAAAAAAAATGGAATTTTTATTTGATAGGGTGGAAAACATTGTGGGAAAGCATTTTCTCCTTTTCCCACATTGTTTTTAAAAGGTTTCTTTCTCAGCATATTTAAAACTCGGGTTGATAGTTAAGCAGTTACAGTGTTTCTAACCATGAAAATATAGAGATCTTTTACCTCTAGTAATACATGATAGGTACAGACATCTTTTACCAAGGTTTAAAGCCTAGGCTGAAAATCACATTGTGTAAGGCATACTACATTCATTTTACATAGTAAAAGATGTTAGCAGGCAATAATAAAGCCTAACAAAAAATATCTGTGCTTAGGGTTTTGGTCCGAGATGCTGTAGGTAGTGTAGATAGGTTTTTTTTTTTCCAGAAACTTTTTACATGGACCATGTACCGAAATCACACCCGACAGTTTTTTTTTTTTTTTCCCAATTGTAGCGTAAAAAGTTTAGGATCAGCAGTGTTTTCTAGGTAGGGCCGGGAAACCCTAAACACAGATTTTCTTTTGATAGGCCTAGGAAAAGTTCAATGCCACAATGTCATTTTCATCACATCTTTCTCCGGCAAATCAAACAGAAAACATTATTTGAGCAATTTCCCAACAAATGTAACCTTTCACCACACAATTCCAACTTTTAACAACCTTTAGAAAGAAGACTGTAGAAAACATTGCGGGAAAAAAAGAAAATGCTGCTAACCAGCATTTTCTCTCATTCCCCACAATATTTTCTACTGTATCAAAGACAACTTTCACAGTTTGAGCAACATTTAATTTCTTGCCTGCAAATGCTTTAGAATTGGACATGTCTAAAATTTTGTCATGTGGTACAGGAATTACAGTAAAGAAACCATAAAACTTTGGACCAATCATCCATTTGCATTATTTTCCAGGTCAGCCAGGGGCTGAAAATGCACCAAGTCAAAGTGAAGGACAATTAAGTAAAGCAGAACTTAGACGGTTGCGACGAGAAAAACAGGTAACTTGATTTGTGATTGGTACATGTAATTTTTGGTAATTAATCAATGTTTTTAACTGTACTAAAGAAATATGGCCTGCAACTCGCGAAAAAAAGGGGCATTCGGAGATTTGCGTAAAGTGTCGCCTTGGATCAGCCTTCGCAGTCGGTGCAGTCTAATCCAAAACGAGACTTTCCGTTTTTATGTAATTTTTCTGTTTCTCGCAAGTCTACTGTAGCACAAAATCTAATGTAGTCATAAAGTGCCATCTAGGATTAGCCTGCGCGGACTGCGCAGGCTGATCCGAGACGACACTTCACGCAAATGTCTGAATGCCCCTTTTTCGTGTGTTGCAAGCCAGATTATAACAACTAATAAATACATATGAGCCATGCTGTGTGAAAAAAAGGGGCTTATTGCATCTGCATAACGTATTGACCCTGTCAACCTGCACAGTCCATGCAGGCTGACTCGAATCAAAACTTAAAGTTATTAGTCAGTGTTCAGCATGTCAAAGAACCATTCTAGATACCTTATGATACCTCATGATTCAGTTGGATGTTAAATAAAATGGATTTTTTTGATCCTTAATTATGTGATGTTTTGATTGGCACAATGTATTACGAAGATTCATTAAACCCCCTGTTGCCAGTGTCACTCATTCACATTAATATATCATCAGCAACCATCATTTTCTCTTTTTCTCACAATGTTTTCTATTCTTTCAAAGATAAATCTCATCATTTGAACCACATTTGATTTATTCTATATTGATTTATTCTCTGTAAATGCTTTCAATAGCCACAAGTATTTTGAGCAAGTTTGCTTTGGTAAAGCTGTAAGCCTATTTGTATTTGTGGTAAGCAGGATGACATTAATATTTATTAAATCTATATGAATGGTGCTTGAGGAAATGGGCTTTTAATGTGTCTTGGTAAAGCATTATACTGAAGTTTTTGTGGTATAATACTTGGTTGAATCTAGGGATAGAATGGTCCTTTGACCTGCAAAAAATTTACCAATAACAAAATGTTGTGACCCAAACTGGCATGGGCTGATATTTTCTGCAGATGTATTTACTCTTTACCCTACAGTCTCGAGTTATAACAACCCTGAAGGAAGACGGCTTTTGAAAACATTTTGGGAAAAGGAGAAAATGCTGGTAACCAGCATTTCCTCCTTTTCCCAAAATGTTTTCTACCCTTTAAATGACAAATCTCATCATTCGAGCCACACTTAAATTGTCGTCTGCACATGATGTCAATTTAGACCAGTCTAAATTTTTGTCATTTGGTCAAGAGTTAAACCATCATTGCACAAAGTATTACTCTTTTTTTCTGCAATTTTAAGGAAGCAGACAGAGCAGCCAAAGCTAAAGCTAAAGAAGAGAAAGGGTCTGGTACCCCTGGTTCAAGTGCACCACCAAAGAAAGATGTGGTAGTCAGGGTACCAGACAGCGTGAAGGCTGACGTTCCGGAAACCCAGAAAAAAGTGGCCAAGAAGTTGGAGAAACAGCAAATACCAAAACGGACCTCTGCACAGAGAAAGGTCCGCTTGTTTAATCATCTCCAGCAGTATGAACGAGAGGTCTCTCTAACACAATCACTGCAGTAAGTTTTCTTTGAAATGAGAGCCTGATAGTTCTTTAGATACACTGCTTTTGTATCATTTTCAGCTTGGCTGTCTTTGAAGAAAACATCGAAGTATTATCATAGCCCTGTCGTTGTGTGCATTTGACATTTTATAATATCTCTGTCATTATTGAAGATATATACTTCAAAATCACTAGTTGTTAACTATCAAAAGGGAAACCCATAAACCCATACCAGTATGGCAGGTAACCATCAAAATATTTATACACAGTTATGTAGCTTTGTTTTACCGTTTTTGACTTAGAAGTTTCTCTGGAAATCAGTCTATATCTAAAAGCAGCTGCAGCCGAGAGTTGGCACCTGCAGGTAGTGGTCTTGTTTATATAAAGTATTATGTAACTGTGTATGTGCAAAACATAATTTTTGGATGTCTGGCTTCCCACTTGAAAGATTTTTTAGGAGTTACGCTCTTTAGTTTTAACATGTTTTTTCTATCAAAGTATTTGGCAAGTTATTAAACCTTTTAGGAGATAGATTAAATGTAGCTCATTTGATGATTTCTGTTTTTGATAGGGTAGAAAACATTGTGGGAAAAGGAGAAAATGCTGGTAACCAGCATTTTCTCCTTTTACCACAATGTTTTCAAAAGCTTTCTCCCATAGGGTCGTTGAAACTTGGGTTTATCTGGTAAAGGTAGAGGGCAAAGCCACCGTGAATGACAAATTTATTTTTGTTGCATTTACAGATTTTCTAGTACTGCCATTCATCCAGCCATTATTCGACTAGGGTTACAGTATGCAGAGGGGGTGATCAGTGGGTCCAATGCTAGATGTATAGCTCTACTTGCCGCCTTGAAATCGGTATATTTTGTTTTTATTTGTCCAACTCATTTGTTTGATATGATGTTATCCATTACTGCCAGTAGTGTTTCCCCTATAACCATCATGTTGACTGCTGACTTGTATATTTTCTTGGTTTAAGTCTTTACCACATCACAGAAATGAAGACTTGTCCAAATTGAAAGCATTTCCAGATGACAATTTCAGTGAGGCTCAAATGATGCAAGTTTTCTTTGAAGGGGTAAAAACATGGTGGGTAAAGGCTTCTTCTTCAGGGTTTTTAATAGCTTGCATTGGTAAAGGATTAACAAGGGATTTCGAATGCCTTGCTCAAGGGCACCCAGTCACATGTGGACTGCTCTACTGACATGGATTGAAGCCGAGCCCGGTAGGGCAGTTGGTAGCATACTGGACTTGTGACCAGAGGGTTGGTTGTTTGAATTCCCAACATGGCCATCTTGTTTCCAAGGATTGATGATAGTTATGGTAACATGACTCATCCCTCTCCCACTGCTGATCATTGTTTTCGATAATGGCCATCTGAGAAAGCAGCCAGTGGATGGGAAAATATCGTGCAAAGTACTGATAAAAGAAACTCCAGGAAAAGATGGATAGGTACACTGGCTGCTGTTATGTAACTGAAATAATGTTGAAAACAGTGTTACACACCATTTAAATAAACAAACAAACTTCTCTATTTTAAATGATGACATTTTGCCCTTCTTTGGATCCGTATTCACCAACCATTCTTTAGCAACAGTCTTTGTCTTATTCTCCAAGATTTTCAAAATTTGAAAGTAACACAACTTCTGATTGGCTAAACCAAATGGTTTAGCCTGTCAGAAGTTGTGTTACTTTCAAGTTTAGAAAATTCTGGAGAAGAAGACTGAGAACGTCCTTAAGAATGATTGGTGAATACGTACCCTGTTTATTACAGGTGATAACAGATTATACTACTCCACCAAAAGAGGAACTGTGCAGAGATCTTGCTGCAAAGATTAAACCATATATAAGGTATGATATCAACTAAAGTGAGCTTAGTTCTTAACCAGACTATAGAATTTCAGGTTTGTCGAGGTTGAAAGCATTTGCAGACAACATATAAAGGGTATCTCTGATTATGGGATATGTCTTTGAAAGAGTATAAAACATAGTGGAAAAAGGAATAGTATTGGTTGGAATATAGAAAGTATTTGCAGACTAAAACTTAATTTTAGCTGGAATGATTAGATTTGTCTTTGATTGGGTAAAAAACATAATAGGGTAAAAAAACATAATGGGAAAAAGAAAAAATGCTGGTTTCCTGCATTTTCTCCTTTTCCCACAACGTTTTCTAAAACCTTCTTTCTGAGGATTGTTGAAACGTGGGATTATGTGGTAAAGGGCTACACACCTGGATTAAAAGCCTTTTGTTCTTAGTTGGGGTTTGTATATTACCATGAGAACTTAATTATGCAAAGAAGAGCTAGAATTCCAATGTCTTTGAAATCGAAACGTTTAGCTTGGCTTGACACCAACATTTAGGAAAGGTGTCTTGGAGCCATTATTTAGCAAAATATTAGGATACCTCACATGTTAAATGCTAAATTTCATGTTTCTGGTTCACAGTTTTGATGAAAGAGATGGGTTTTATTGTTTTTCATCTATTGATTGTTGCCACCTGTTGCCTATATGGGCAACACCTCTGAAGACTGTTACAGAGAATAGTGCAAGATACTGGTCAAAACTTAAGTTACTACTGCTTCTTTTACGTAGTCAATATATGGACCTAGATTCAAGGTTTTCTCTGAAAGACTGTGTAGTAATTTTAGATGGCCAGCAGTTTGGATTGAACCCAAACCCTCAAGTGGCTTGAGATTTGACATTCGCATGTCTCAGGCTCTACTACCTGAACTATGGGAAGCTGCTCAAGAGAGATGGAATGGCAGGACACTAATGGTCAACCCCAGTTTTGATGCTTATTGATTTTTTTTTCAGTTTCCTGAACCAGTGTAGACCTCTATCAGTCAGTATGGGAAATGCCATTAAGTATGTGAAATGGCAAATCTCACAGACTCCAGGCACCATCACAGATGCAGAGGTTGTTTCTTTTCGCATTGAACCCTCTACCAAATAACAAAATGTTAGACTTACCAAAATTTGAACCTTCTGCAGACAAGAAACTTAAAAGTGATACAACTGAATTGAAGTTTTTTAACAGGATAGAAAACAGTGTGGAAAAAGGTTCCTAGGAAAAGTCATCAAATGTGACTAAGTAGTAGAAGTTGTTCATAAACAATATAAAATAACTAGGATTAACCTGAACACTGTATCACGCAAAAAATGTGTGGCTGTGTCCAAATTCAAGGCATTTGCACATGAAAAATTAAATGTGTCTCAAATTTTGAGAATATCATTGAAAGGCTAAAAAACATTATGAGAAAAGGAGACAAGAGGGCCATGATGGCCCTGAAGTCGCTCACCTGAGCCTTTTGATCAAACATGACCCATTTCCAATTTCTTCAGAGATATTAAGACAAACACTCTGACAAACACTCATTAGTATTGGGCTTACAAATATGGCCTCTAGAGTGCACACAAGCTTTTTCTAGAATTTGTCTCAGCGGCCTACTTGACATGTAGAAATTATCCAGACATACATTCCGACAAACTTTCATGAGTATTTGAGAGAAAATGTGGCCTGTAGGCTGTATAAAAGATTTTTTCCGAGATTTGACCTACTGACCTTGTTTTTTATCCAACATGACCCATATTCATACTAGCTTAAGATATTATGAAGACAAACATTCAAAGCAAATTTCAAGATTATTGGACTGAAAATGTGGCCTCTAGAGCGTACACACGGTTTTTCAAGGATGAAACTTGGTGACCTAGTTTTTATTCCATGTGACCCATTTTCAAACTCATGCAAGATACCATCAAGACAAACATTCTAACAAAAGTTTAAAGAATATAGGACTGTAATTGTAGTACAAAAGGTTTTTCCGAGATTTGACCTTGTGACCTAGTTTTTTATCCAACATGTCACATTTTCATACTAGTCTAAGAAATTATCAAGACAAACATTCTGACCAAATTTCAAGATTATTGGACTGAAAATGTGGCCTCTAGAGCTTACATAAGGTTTTTCTAAGATTTGACCAGGTGACCTAGTTTTTGACCTGACATGACCCATTTTCAAACTCATCCAAGCTATCATCATGACAAACATTCTGACCAACTTTAAAGAACATTGGACTGAAATGTGGCTTCTGAAGCGTACACAAGGTTTTCAAAGATTCGACCTAGTGACCTAGTTTTTGACCCTACATGGCCCACTTTCGAATTCGTCTGCGATATTATCAAGACAAACATTCTGACCAAATTTCAAGAGTAATGGACTAAAAATGTGGCTTCTGGAACATACAGAAGGCTTTTTTAAGATTTGACCTAGTGACCTAGTTTCTGACCCAACATGGCCCGTTTTCGAATTTGTCAGTGATATCATCAAGACAAACATTCTGACCAACTTTCAAGAGTTTTGGACTGAAAATGTGGCCTCTAGAGCTAACACAAGGTTTTTCTAAGATTTGACGTGGTGACCTAGTTTTTGATCCGACATGGCCCTTTTTCAAATTCGACTGAGATATCATCAAGATAAACATTCTGACCAACTTTAAGGAGTACTGGACTGAAAATATGGCCTCTAGAGCATACACAAGGTTTTTCTAAGATTTGACCTGGTGACCTAGTTTTTGACCCGACATGGCCCATTTTCAAACTCATCCAAGATATCATCAAGACAAACATTCTGACCTACTTTCAGGAGTACTGGACAGAAAATGTGGCCTCTAGAGCATACAGAAGGTTTTTCTAAGATTTGACCTAATGACCTAGTTTTTGACGCAACATGACCCATTTTCTAACTCGTCCAAGATATCATCAAGGGAAACATTCTGACCAAGTTTTACAAGTATCGGACTGAAAATGTGTACTCTAGAGTGTACACAAGGTAAAAGTTGACGACGGATGCTGGACACAGCACAATCACAATAGCTCACCATGAGCACTTCTTGCTCAGGTGAGCTAAAAATGCTGGTTACCAGCATTTTCTTCATTTCCCATAATGTTTTCACAGGGCTTCTTCTCTCAGGGTCATTTATACTCAGGAGTATGTGGTAAGGAGTTACGTAATTAAATTGACTTTTTCATTCTGGAAATAGAATATAGGTCTAAACACTGCAGTTTCAAAGGCTTTTGCCAAAACATTAAATTTCTTTAAAAAGCAAACAAAATTCTTTGCAGCCTGATTTTTAAGAACACTGCTGATAAAAAAATCTGATCTTAAATTAGTTTGTGTGCAAAAACGAACAAGCTGTGCTTAGTGTAATAAGCATTAATTAAATTTTCATGTATAGAATTCAACAAGATTTTGATTTTCTTTTAAGGCAAAGAAAATTTTACATGAAGCCATAGACGACTTCCTCCGAGAGAGAATTTTGTTGGCGGCTCAAGCAATCTCCAATGAGGCTTCATCTAAGATAGCAGATGGAGATGTTATCCTTGTATATTCATGGTATGTACTTTATCTCTTGTCGACCCCTTCAAAATATTTTTCATCCTTCCTTATAAACTGGTGCATGTTGAAGTATATCCATAACCATCCAATAAACAAAAGGTAATACTGTTTTATGGATGGTAGCAATTGGTTGTCGTATGCACCAGCTTGTTACAGAATGCTTTAGCCCTTAACCTTTTACCACTCAGCAATATTTTTGACCTATCCAAATTGAAAGCATTTGCAGATGACAATATCATAGTGGCTCAAATGAGGCAATTTTTCTTTGATAAGGTAGAAAACTTTGTAGGAAAAAGAGAAAATGGTGGTAACCAGCATTTTCTCCTTTTCCCACAATGTTTTGTTACAGGCTTCTTCCTCAGGGTCGTTAAAAGTAGTTATTGTGTGGTAAAGACTTAAAGTGCCTTATAAACCAAACGAAAATTTTCTTTCTAGAAATAAAACCAAACAATGTGCAATTTTAAGGTTGCCTT
Source organism: Hippopus hippopus (assembly GCA_946811185.2). NCBI lineage: Eukaryota > Metazoa > Mollusca > Bivalvia > Cardiida > Cardiidae > Hippopus > Hippopus hippopus. The sequence continues at coordinate 8,266,969 of OX328113.1, read as the reverse complement.
TGACATAAGTGTGTCAGCAAAGCAGACAACGTAGACCAAAGATCATACAGCATGTTAAATGCAGTCTGATCTTGATCTACACTGTCTGCATAGGCTATAATAGTTGTGAAAGGTACTTTAGAGGTTAATTTCTTTTCTTTAAAGAAAGGAGTAGTTTTATCTTTAGCTAAAATTTCATGACAGACAAAGACTGTTTTGACCAGGAATAAACTCACTGAAGAATTTATTCTTTTGTGCTCAAGACTATCTTTGTATATAAATAATATCACAAATTAAATTTCCAAGTCTGTCTTTATCTCATAAAATAGCGAACCAAGCAGATTTCTGCCTTTTGGCATAGGATGCCTGTTGCTGATTCAAAGAACCATAACAGCCTGCTAGTTTACCTTCCTGATTTAAAGCATCTGCAGATAATAATTTCAAAATTGATCTCTAATAGGGTATAAAACATCATGGAAAAAGGAGTAAATGATGGTGTAATATTATTATTCTATAAAGAAAGACAAGTAATAGGGTTGCATCTAGGTCGCAGCTTAGAGCAAATCCCAAAATTAATCAGCTGTTGTCCACCAGATTATAAATTGTCACACCCTATTTGCACATTAAAAATCAACTTGAAAAAGTCTGTAAAAAATCAAAATTTTGTTAATAACAACATCAACACACACACACACACCTATTCTTACATAAACATGTTTTTAAGCCTTTACCAAGGAACTCCAAGGTTTAACCACCCTCAAGAAGACGGCTTTTGAAAACATTGTAAGAAAGGAGAAAATGCTGGTAACCAGCATTTTCCCCTTTTCTTGCAATATTTTTTCCAAATTTTCTTTAATTAGGGTTATTAAAACACACTATTGTAAGGTAAAGGATTATTTGAAGTCCAGTTCACCCATTTTGTTTGGATGGTTGGTTAATAAAACATATGATATTGCCATATTATAGCTTTTGCTTGAAGTTCATTTTCTTATAACTTTATATTGTTTTTAGAGGAATTGGTTAGACAAGGTTTTGTTGAATAATTGTTATGAAATCAGTTCATAATAATTTTTGTTCTAGTTCATCTTTGATTCGAAGAGTGCTCTGTGATGCCCACAAGGAGGGAAAAAGATTTTGTGTTATAGTAGCTGATAGTAGACCTAAAATGGAGGGTAAGCTTCATGTACACAGTTTAAACCTTGGGATATTTCAATATGAGGAGGGGGAGGGGAATTACAGGAATTTTGAGCTCCACTGGTCACAGGCCAGCGGGCTTATGTCATGGCCTGTTGTGCGTCCGTGCTAGCATGCATCTGTCCGTCCGTCCGTCTGTTCTTGCGTTAACTTTTATATACCCATCCAGTTTTGATGAAACTTCACAGAAATGATCCTGCCATGGTCCTCTTGAGAATTTCTTGAAAGAATTTGATTCCTCCAAAAACTCTGGTTGCCATGGCAACTAAACTGAAAGATATTGAAAATCTTTGAAAATCTTGTTGTCTGAAACCACAAGGCATAGGGCTACCAAATTTGGCATGTAGCTTTATCTAGTGGACCTCTACCAAGTTTCTTCAAATTATAGCCCTGTGGTCAAATTTGGCCCTGCCCTAGGGGGTCACAAGTTTTATATTGGCTTACATAGGGGAAACTTTAAAAATCTTCTCGTACCTAGCCCTAAGCCCTAGGGCTTCCAAATTTTGCATGTGGGCCTGTACCAAGAGGGCCCAAATTATAGCCCTGGGGTCAAGTTTGGTTCCACCCCGGTGGTCACAAGTTTTATATGGGCTTATTTAGGGAAAACTTAAAAAAAATGTTCTCATACCTATCCATACAGCAAAATAAGGCTTTTGATAACATCATGGGAAAAGGGGAAAATTTAGGTCACCCACATTTCCTTCTACACTGTTTTACAAATACTAGTTTGACAAATCCTCTCATTAATATAATATTTAATTAGTTGTCTGCAAACATTTTTGATATGGATGAGTCTATTATATTGTCGTTTCAAACTCGTAAAAGAGTTACTATTTTTGGATTGATCGTAATACAGTTTTCATTCTATCACTATCATTTGGTCAGCTTTATTTTCATAATCCAAAGGGAAGTGTTATGTTATGCCCATTGTCCTCTGTCTTTCCATCCATTAGCAATATTGTATATTCTGTACATCTCTTGAGCCCTTGGTCTGGCTTTGAAAATATTTCACTCATGTGTGCACCTTGATGAGATGATACTCAGAGCTGGGGTTTCAGGCATCAGGCTCCCAGGTTAAGGCCACAGCAAAGGTCTCAAAGAAGACATGTTCTTGATAGCTTCCCTTGGGTGTATATTACCTAACTTTTTCATGCCTTTAAAGCTTTTACTTCATTTATTTAACACTGTATTTTTAGCTCAATTGTTGTCAAAGAAAACATTGAGGTATCATCATAGCCCTGGTATCTGTGTCATCATTGCGCAAAAACTTAGACAATTTATAATATCTCTGTCATTACTGAAGATAGTTACTTCAAACTTGGACAAATTGTTAACTATCAAATTGGGAACCCCAACAACAGGGGCAGATAACTATGAAAATTTTTTTAATCAGTTCTGCCCCTTTTGCAAGTCTTAAATTTTCTCTAAAAGCAACTGCAGCTGAGTGTTGGCACCTGCATGCGGTCCTCTTGTTCATCTCGACAGGTAAAGAGTTTTTAAGACTTGTTAAAAAGAGTATCAAGTGTTTCTATGTTCTAATTAATGCCATCATGTATGTTATGGCAGAGGCTTTGCGGAGCTTTTTTTACTATTTATACAGCAGAAATTTCCACTTCAATTAGTTAGCACTACATTTTTCCATTTGACAGGTAAGGAGTTTTTAAGAAGACTTGTTAAAGAGGGTATCAAGTGTTCCTATGTTCTAATCAATGCTGTCTCATCTGTTATGGCAGAGGTAAGAAATTCTTTTTTTTTTTTTGGTCAGATTTCAGTCATATGAAAAGTCAGGTGCACATTCCAGAGACTTTGTAGCTCTGCAGTAAAGCACAGGGCTTGTAATCTGAGGCTTGTGACTCGGTGAGTTTGAACACTGACTTGGTCAGAACTCCTTGGGAGGATTTATAGAAAGTCATTGAGGATTAATTCTGCTTTAACCACCGAGTATTTTTTTAGATTTATTTTGGAAAACAGTCAGTAGCTGGGAAAGTGTGTTGTGTAAAGTAATAAGATACTCCAGAAGTACATGAATAGATGGACTGGCTGCCATGAAATTATTTAAGTACTGTTGAAAAAGCCACCAACTCTTTACTCTGATTTCCAGGCTCATCCAAAATGTAAGCAGTTGCAGATGACTAATCAAAATGTGAGTCAAATGATATGGATTGTCCTTGAAAGGGTATAAAATGATGTGGGAAAAGGAGAGAATACTGGTTTCCAACATTTTCTCCTTTTCCCACAATGTTTTCAGTAGGATTTTTCCTCTGGGTACCGGTAATTAAAACCCGTTATTGTTTGGTATAGGGTTAAGACATGCATCATGCATGTTTACATATTTCAGGCCACAAAAGTATTTCTTGGTGCACATGGTCTTTTAGCGAATGGGTTTGTGATGTCGCGTGTTGGAAGTGCTCTCATTTCCCTCATCGCCAAGTCCAGTAACGTTCCCGTGCTAGTCTGCTGTGAAACCTACAAATTTTGTGACCGAGTTCAAACAGATTCATTTGTTTTCAACGAGCTAGGTAAAAATACTTTGTATGTTACTTTAGCCCTTAGTGCATGAAGCACAACTTTGGTTCATGTAGACAGTGTAGATCTAGATCAGTCTGTACTGAACTTTCCCTAAATGTGCAGTCTGATCTTGAAACTACTCTGTTCACTAAGTGAAAACTTCTGCTAAAAATTGCAGAGTTTTGGTTGGTTTTCCTGCCATGGAAGTTTGAGTGGTTTAATATTTGCTAAGTGGTTAGAAATGTGTAATTCTGGGTTGGTACCCACGAACCATTCCAGATTTATACTTAAGCTAAATTGATCTATAGTCTAGGAATCTGATTGGCTAAAACACTCTGCCTCAGCAAATCAGATACATAGCCTTTGAATTGAGAATTACTGGTAGTATAATGCTGAAAACTGTTAAAGTACACTCAAGTTTGAGTCTCCGACTTGCCTAGAATTTTTTTGGAAAATTTAAGTTTTGGTAGAATTTTTTTTCCAATCTCACCCCTGTACACTGCTTTAGTTTTTGGGGAAAATAACCATTGCAATGAATGAATGTTGGGTAAAGTAGAAGTATAGTAGAGAAATTCCAGAAATGGAGGGATAGGTGCACTGGCTGTAGTAATATAACAAAAGAACTGTTGAAAATGGTATTAAAAAATCTTCACCACATTACAAACTTTTAGCCTGTTCTAAATCAGTTGCAGATATCATATTAAATGATGCTAGGAACATAAAATTTGTCATTTTATGGCTAGAAAACATTGTGGGAAAAGAAGAGAGCGCTGGTTACCAGCATTTTCTTCTTTTCCCACAATTTTTTCAAAAGGCCCCTTCCCCGGGGTCGTTAAAACTAGAGATTGTGTGTTAAAGAGTAAAACACCAAACAAACAAATGAAAGCCTGTTTACTGACCGATTCATGTTTGCCTTTCATTTCTAGGTGACCCTGATGACTTGGTTGAGATTGGAAAACCTGCATACTTGTCGGATTGGCGTACACATAATTCACTAACACTTCTTAACCTTGTGTATGACTTTACTCCACCCGAGTTTATAACAATGGTGGTTACAGAACTGGGAATGATCCCTTGTACATCTGTGCCTGTGGTGTTACGAATGAAACAGGCAGAGACAAACGAGACCTAATGCGGATATTTCTTAGACAACAATTTTTTGAAAGCTTATACATGAGCCATGCTTCGGCAAAAAGGAGTTTAATGTATTTCTTTGATCTGTTGTCCCAAGTAAGTCATCATATGTTTATGGACCCATAAACTCCATTTTGTTCAGCAACCCACTGAATCCTGAGGTAGAATGGTCCTTGGACATGCAGAAAATTTACCAAAAGCAAAAAGGTGTTGACACAGGATAGCCTGTTCGGAAAGTGCAGGCTGATTGGAATTGATACTTTTTGCAGATACATTAAATCCCCTTTTCACAGAGCATGCCTCACATATGTCCGCTTTTACCCTATCATTGCTTACATCAATGGTGGTAACAGAATCTAGCATGATACAGTGTGTATCTATGCTGCATCATCATTTTGTGGTTTGGTAGAGTTAGCCCTTTACCAAACAACTCAATTCTAGACCTGTCCAAATTGAAAGCATTGGCAGTCAACCAATTGTGACTCAAAAAGTTAAATATGTTTTTTGAAGAAATGAAAACAGTATGGGAAGTAAAAAAAAAGTAGAAAATGCTGGTTACCAAAGGATTATCCAAAAAGATCATCTCTCGTAATGACTAGGCAAGAGTTTAAACTGGCATACTATACAAAATATTAATATGTTGTAGTAACATTCCTGGTACTTGTATTTGTTTTGAGCAGTGCTAGAAAATTAGATATTGCACAGTACCGAAAATTTTCTTATGCAGGGAGAAGCAAGTACAAGTGTCGGAAAACTACTAAACTATAATATTCTCTTCGTAAGACACCTATAAGTTTTAACAACAAAATATTGCAATCATTGACAACTTTATTTGAAAACTGTGAAAAAAAAATCAAAATACTGCTTTAGTGGTTAGTGACTTCATTTTTATGAATGGCGAATGAGCATAACATTTTGATCATATTGCAAACCAATATGAACATATTCCATGTGAGTGGGATACATCATCATGCAATATTTGGAACCGTATTTACAGTGCTTAAATAAAGATTTTTCTCTGTTGTGTATTATTTTATCCACGTGCCATGCATGTATTTGACCCTGAAAAGTTATAGGTATAAAGTATAATAATAGATAATGTGCTTTTCAGAAATATGTAATTAAAGGCACAAAGTAGCATACAACTGACGGCATAAGTAGCAGTTATAAAAATTTTTAAATTTTGAAATACCATTGTTTGACAAGTCTATACACACAGGGAACTTGACTTGTTAGCAATAAATATAGGTGCTGTGCTCTGGCAAATGAGGTCCTAATGCAGCTCTGTAACACATTATACCAAGTATTACCAGTATTTTCTCCTCTTCCCACAAGGTTTTTGAAAAGCTTTTTTCCTTTAGGTTGTTGAGACTCACAATTGTGTGGTAAATAGTTAAGGCTTTAATACACACAAAATTAATATTTAAGCCTTTACCACACAATCCCGGCTTTTCACAACCCTAAGAAAGAAGGCTTTTGAAAACGATGCTCTTACCCTTCCAAAAACAAATTTCAAGATTTGAGTCACATATATTTTGTCATCTGCAAATGCTTTCAATTTGAACATTTCTAAAATTTTGTCATTTGGTAAAGGGTTAAAGGCATAATCTGCCTTTCTATCTGTTTGTGAACATTCTGTAACGTAAATATGTGTCACGAACCCTACCCTTTGTTTTGCTGTAAAACTTTGAACACTGTTAATGAAAACTAGTAGATGTTTCCGACCCAATTTTCAGCATTCGGCAAACCTCAGCTGATTCGCTGATCAAATCCCTTAGCTGTATTAGGACAAGTGATATACACCTACATGGTTCTTTTCTTTGCCAGAAATACATGCACACCATTTAACTATTCTTTGAGTTGTGAGGCTCCACTTAAAAAAAGAAAACAAGTCTCAACTTAAGACATCATAATCTTTCAGAATACATTTCCGTTGACAAACACTCAAACAGTATGTACATTCACTTTTTAACATGATCTATCAATTCAGTTGGCAGTTTTCACTGACAGATTGGATGTAAATAACTTCGTGATTGTTGATGTTGTTGCAACTCAATTTTTGAGGCACTGCCATGTTTCAGATATGTGACTGACAGCACATGGAAGCCTCCTTGATACCAACAAGGTTGGATGTAGTTAACAGCCCTATTGTTCTGATGATATTTTCAGGTGAATGCACTGTAGTGTAAGAATAATCTCCCTTTGAACTCCCTTTTTTGCATTATGCATGCCAGGTTTTAACATCTGACTCCATCTATCAAAGCACTCAGAGAGGGTATTAATCTCACCATCAACTAAAAGTTCAAGTTTATCTGTCATCATTTTTCTTTCAGCCTTTTGACAAATGTCACTTCATCTTTGTTTCGGATATTGTATCTGGAAAGAATAAATGTTAAACTATTTTACTGGTTTTCAACTGTACATGTTCGGTATAATGAAAGCAGCTAGTGTGCCTATCTATGTATCCTTTTGATTCACTTACTGGTACATGTGCTTTCTTCAACACTTTCCAAGCCACAGCTTTTGAGAACATTTAAAAAGAAGAGCATTTAACTTTTTAAAAGACATAAGAATTCCAGACTGGTCCATATTGAAGACATTTGCAGGTGACAAAAGAATATGCAGCAAAAATGATAGAGTTTGTCTTTGAAAGGTTAAAAGACATTGTGGGAAAAAGAGAAAATGCTAGTTACCACCATTTCTTCTTTTAACACAATGTTTTTAAAAGCCTTCTTCCTCGGGTTCATTAAAACATGGAATTGCTGTAGATCAAGATTATACTGCACAAGGGGTGCAATCTGATCTTAGATCTACACTGTCTTTTACAAGGTGAGAAATTCTCACAATTTGTTTGTTTATATGGTGTTTTATCCCGTTTTCACATTATTTCAATATCACATCCTGATGCAGTGACCTTCATAAATCCTTCGCAGAGCTGGGGATTTGAACTAGCACCCACCCCCCCCCCCCCACCTCAAGCCCTGTATGCAACCAACTTTGCTACCAGGGCTCAGCAATTCTGACAAAAAACAAGTCACATAAAAACACTTTGGACAAAATTCAATTACTATATATAAAGGCTCATTGAACACATTTATCTATACTCCTTAAAAAAGATTGCAATTGAAATCATGAATCAGGCTCTAGGACATGAACAGATTAATCATTGCGGCTAATGGAGAAACTGGGTGATGCCACAAATTCTTCTTTTACCAAAATGTTTTCAAAAGTGGCCTACAGCAAAAAAAAGTCATCTAAAGGAAGTCATGTACTGCTGGTTAATGAACAGAACTTACTCTTTTAATTTCTTATTATTATCTGTCAACTTTTGCCCATCAAAGTAAAGCCAGTATCTTTTCCACACATACTTCCTGTAAAAATAGAGAAGATGTACAAAACCAGTCATCTTACCCTCATCCCTGGCCTGTAGGAAGCAACGAGATGCTGGGGGGGGGGGGGGGGCCACAACGACAGACCTTGCTGTTACTGACCTACCTATGTCAGTGTGCACACTGATTGTTTAAGATGGAGTATCTAGGAAATTCTTTAAAAGTAATTCTTATTTAGCTATCTATCTACAAGTAAAACTAATTGACTGTTTTATTTTTCTAATCAAGTAAGATCTAGTGCGTACGATTTTTTGTTGGTACTTTTAGTAACGTTGGCAAAATTATTGGTGGGGGTGGGGGTGTTCCCTTGTTATACCCCCGCAAAACGAATGTTTTCGGGGGTATACTGGAATCAGCCTGTCTGTCCGTGTGTCGGTCCGTTTGTCCTTCCGTGTGTCCGTCTGTGTACAAATAATTGCCTGTTTCTGTCAAAGCGCTGGCGGGGGTATTAAGTCACATTCAGTGACAGCTCTAGTTTCTACAGGCCTGTAACCAAACAATCACAATCTTATTTCATGCTTTCCGGTAGGTTATCGAGAAATATTTTCCGATATTTCATGGTTACGACCAGTGAAAATACAGATTTTTATATTCTAACTCTTCAATTGAAGGCGGAACAGTTGTTTCCGCACACTAGTTACCTAGGTAAAATGCATGCGCCTCACAACCAGATGGACATATGACACAATTTACCTTACATTTCTCGCGCTTGACATAATATTGTAATGCATTGCTATGCGGAGGGGGTATGCCACGGGGAATAACCGAAAAGAACTGTACTGGATTTTGATTAAGTTCCCCCCAGAAAGGGTTAAAAGCATGAAATAAAGAGAATATTTGTTTTTTTCGGTGAAAGATTGAAATTTATTTCATCTCGTGAACATCTTTGGTAATATTTTCACTTGTGGCTGCGCCACTTGTGAAAATATTACCGATGATGTTCACTCGATGAAATAAATTTTGATCTTTCACCGTAAAAAACAAATATCCTCTGTATGTTTTAATGACCCTGAAGAGGAAGGCCTTTGAAAACATTGTGGGAAAAGAAGAAAATGCTGGTAACCAGCATTTTCTTCATTTTCCACAATGTTTTCTACCCATCCAAAGACAAATCATTTATGACACATCTAGTTTGTTGTTTTCATATCCCTTGGATTTGGACAAGTCTAAAATTTGGTGTTTGATAAAGTGTTAAAAATGTCAATTTTTTTACCAAAAAAAAAACATGGAAATGAGATTCAAAAGTACAACAATATTTCTTGTAGGTAAACACTGCACCATATATGCTTAACCCTCCACCAAATGAACAAATATTTTAATTATTACCCTAATGTAAAATCCTCTTGAATAAAATAGAGGAGAAAATAATGGCAACCACAGCATTACTTAACTCTTTGCCAAACGACAAAAATTTGGAGCCATCCAAATTTGAAACATTTGCAGATGACAATTCAAGCGTGACTGGAATTATGCTTTATGGCTGTGAAAGGGTAGAAAACATTTACGGAAAAGGAGAAAATGCTAGTTAACATTTTCTCCTTCTCCCTAAATGTTTTCAAAAGCCTTTTTTAACAGGGTCAGTTACACTGAATTGTGTGATAGGGGGTTAAAGTTGTTTGATAAAGGGTCAGAAAGTAACTAACCAACTGATATGCATTGTTCCTCCCTCTCTTGACTGCTTTAGCAGGAAATGTCTTTTAATGGCATGCTTCAGATCTAATACTGTTGCATTCTGGGTAACAACCACAGCTAAAAATAAAACAAAAACAGTTCACAGACTAAAAAAAGCCTTATATTTTCCTAAAAAGAGCCAACAGTTTTTTTTTTATCTTTATGCAAAAGTACCTGATTGTTTGATTACCAGGATTTTCTTTTTTTCCCAACATTTTTTCAAAAGCCTTCTTTCATGAGGTCTTTAAACATAAGATTATTGATCAACCTTGTACCACACAGTCCCATGTTTTAAGGACCCTGAGAAGAAGGCTTTGAAAAACACCATGGCAAGTGTAGAGACTGCTGTGACAATATTATCCTCCCTTTCAAAAACAAAACTCCTCATTTCAGCTACCTTTAAACTGATATGAAATGCTTTCCATTGGACACTTAAAAATTTTGTTGTTTGATAAAAAGCTCACCAGTATTTTCTCCTTTTCCCATGTCTTCTACACTTTGGCAGACAAATTCTATCATTTGAGTTTTTCATCAGTGATTTCTTTCAATATAGACTGGTCCAACAGTTTTCATCTTACAAAAATTTTAAGAGTTACACAGATCCACTTACACATTACTTGGTCGTCTCCCCTTCTAACATTCACCATCATAGCTTGTCCATATTCTAGGGCAATCTGTGAGTTCACTTCTTCTAAAGTAACTTCAGTGGGTAAATCACAGAGCAATGGATCACCCTACCAAAACAATAACATATTAACCTAAACCCTTTACCAGATGACAAAACTTTAGCCTTGTCCAAACTGAAAGCATTTGCAGATGACAATATCAATGTGGCTCAAATTGTGCTATCTTTCATTGGTAGGGTAGAAAACTTTGTGCAAAAAGGAGAAAATGCTGGTTACCAGCATTTTCGCCTTTCCCCACAATGTTTTCAAAAGGCTTCTTTCCTAGGGTCATTAAAAGTCTGCATTGTGCGGTAAAGGGTTAGTTGCTTTTTGCAGGGAGAATCAAGATCAGGTTGCACAGAAGATGCAGCATGAAATTTCATCTAGACCGTCCCTATTTGAGACATACCCCTACTTGCCTAAACATTGTTGTAAAAGGCGAAAATGCTAGTAACCAGCATTCTCCCCTTTTCAACTTAGATTTTCTAGCTTTTCAAAGCCATATACTGAACAGTTGAGACATTTCTAATATGCTGTCTGCAATTTGGGCTAGTCTGAAATTTTGTGGTCTGGTAATAAGTTAATTAAATTACCAGACGACAAGATTTAAAAGACTTATCCAGTTTGAAAGCCTTTGCAGAAGATAAATGTGATTAATATGATGAGATTTGTCGTTGAGATGGAAGAAAACCTTGTGAGAAAAGGAGAAAATGCTGGCCACCATTTCTCCTTTTTGCCACAATGTATTGAAAATCCATTTCCCTTGGGGTCTTGAAAATATAGAGCAGGTGCACGTGATTCCGAACGACGTCTTATTCCAAACAAGTTCCCATTTTTGACCTTAGTTCTTTTGCACTATGTACAGATATGGCATCACATGTATAACGTCACTATATTGGATCTACTCTTTCTCGTTTCGCTATTTTGGAGCTGATACCGTGATTATATCTCCCACAACACCAAGTTTGTTTTGCTACCCACAATCAGGCGAGTAAAATTGTGACATTCGCTAATCCAGCGACATTGTTACGTAAGGTTACCTTGTGCCACAGAAGCGCTAGAAATCTGTTCTTGTATTGTTTTATTAACGGTGAAACTATTATTTACCAGCATCAAAAGGCATTTTTAATCGTTACATGTGGTTGATAAAGATATTTGACTGTTCGGATTTCAAACCTTATTTTCTCACACTGGTTTTAATTACAAACACATTTGGCAATATAGTTTTCAAGAACCCTTTATTTCTATGGTCTGATTAAATATGATTTGATACATAATTTCCATTAAACTTTTAAATGCTTGGAACTAAATCATGTTTTTTTTTGCAGACAATGTGTACCAATATAAGCTTGTACATGAGAGCAGTCTGATATTTGGTACACATTGTCCACTTTTTTCATATTTGGACAACCGATATATCAATTGCAAGTAAACGCATCAAAAACATTGATGAAAGAATCCCTTATATTCTTAAAATTCGGCGCTCAAGAGGTTAACAAATAGCCCAGGTGATTTACTAGTGACCCATAGATATTACACTGGGATCCCGTCAGCATATAATGCGATTATCGATACCTCGATATCTGACAGGACCCCAGTCAACATAGATATCTGTCCAGAGTTGTCGTTATTTGCATACACGAGTGTGTACACAAATAACCGCAAATTTTGGTGTAGACTGCTCCATGTTTGGTGTGGTATTTTTCAAAAATCGCCGAGGTGTTCGGATTTACAACCATGTGTGTTCGGATTCATAACCAGCGTTTGTAATTTCAACCCTTCGGTTACTCTGTAGAAATGCCCATAACTCGATTTCGGTGCGCTATACTGCGTTAGTTATCAGTCACAATTGTAAGGAATACACAAACGATGATACAAATGATGTCACCAGTTCAGTAGGTGGTTTTATTTACGAACGGCAAATTATCACGCTTAGGTGTTCGGTAATGGGTGCACTCGCTCTATATTTTTAATTAAACATGAAAAAGATGTATTTAAAAAAAAAAAACCTGTATACGAAATGACTCAAACTCACACTAATCAGACCCGACAGCTCCTTCCTTATCTTATTCATGACATCTGTATGAGCAAGTCCTTGATTGCTGTTGTCTACAGACTGATGCTGTTTGTCATCCATGCTGGAATTGCTGTTCTGTACTGCAGTGGCCATTTGCAAGTTTCTCACAGTTGAACTTCAATTTCTAGTTCCAAGAAAGTTTCCTATCTGATGTTAGACCTAGGGAGATATAAAATATTGCTGGAATCTCCATATCTTTAAAACTTTACAGCACAATGATGAATTTTAACTACCCTGGGAAAGAAACCTTTTGAAAACATTGTGTGAAAATGAGAAAATGCTAGTAACCAGGATTTTCTCCTTTTCACACAATAATTTCTACCCTATCAAAGAAAAATTGCACCATGTGAGCCACATTGAAATTGTCGTCTGAAAATGCTTTCAATTTTGACAAGGCTAAAATTTTGTCGTCTGGTAAAGGATTAATGCCTTTAAAGACTCATCCATGCTCAATTTTTCGCAGGACGACTACCCCTCAGCTGATTTGAGAACTAGCTCCAGTGTTATTTTTGCTATTGTTTCTCCACTAGCCCCCGCAGCAGCCACTCTTATGGCCCATCTGGAGTGAAAAATTAAAATACCGGCATCGTTTCAAATGTCCGTATGTGTCGATCTTTTCTTTGTCAGTGAACAATAAGGTCTTTAATCGATAAACTAATGATTAATCTTTACAAAAACAACGAAATAAAAAAAGACAGTGTTACCTCCTTGTAATTCCATTATTTAGAATGTAAATATCCATTGACCCACTTCCAAGGAAATCAAACTAGGCTTGACATTTACTGCGCATGTTTCAGAAGTCACTTTTGGTACAGTAAAGTTCTTTTTTTTTTTGTCACAATTCATCGGCTTCTGTGTTATCAGTTTGGGCACTGAAAGGAAAACTAAATGTACTGGATGTATTTCATTTATGACGGGTCATATTTATCACTCAAATTGCCGATCATACAATATCATTTTTTCAAATCAAATTGACCACACATGCGCAGTTAACTGAATTTATAATGAGTGTTTGTTTACAAATTAGCCAGATGTGTTTATGTCAAATAAATGGTATATTACAAAAAGATCAATGAAAACTTTGCACTAAACTTGGTGTCAACATGAAGTTAAATCATTTATCTATCAATTCATGTCCATTTTCATACCTGACAAGCAGATTAAAGACACATTAAGCCGACTGAAAAATGACAATAAGATTTTGAAATTTCCAGATTGTATTAAAGAAGGACTGCAATGAAGGGGTGCAGAGAAACAATCACAAAAATAACATCGGAGCTAGACCCCGAATCGGGAGTAGCAGACGACATGATATCAAAGTGGCTCATGTCTTTATAGCGAGATGTGGGGTAAAGGAGTAGTTACCAATATAATAATTTCTTCACTTTCAATCGTTGGCTTTACAAACCCTCTGTTAAAGGGACGCGAAATCACTGGATCGTTTAGAAAAGGCTGTAAGGAGTATCCGGATACTAACATATCCGAAAACATTACAATATAAGGGAGTCATCCGATCCGCGATCATAATCGCTGAGCAGCAGCCTTTCATATTGTGATATTTATTTAACACTTGTTTTGTCACGAAAGCAAACCATTTAAATGAACATTATCGTAAACGAGGATCAAAATTTAACAAAGTAATGTTTAGACATACTGGCAGCAACGAACATACCGGAAGTAAATTACAGTCGTGCTTGTTTGATACAAAAGTAGGACTACGTTCACACTGTTACACGAATGACTGCTTGTTTCGAATCCGGGACTCTTCAAGAGTGCTTTTTTATGCACCAATTAGTAAAAAGATTCGTCAGATCGTGCAATATTTATGATACACCAACTATGGGCCGAAATTTCTATTGGCCCAATTGTATGGGCCGAAATTGTTATGTGCTGAAGTAAATCATGGGAGAAAAGTGTGCCCGACGTGGGACTCGAACCCACGACCCCCGGAACACTAGTACCGCAGCTCTACCAACTGAGCTAGCCGGGCATCTGGTCGTGAGTCTACCCAACGTCAACTACAACAGTGCCGAAATTGTAATTGGCCGAAATTATTATGGGCCGAAATGCCAAGTTACCCTTGTTTCAAGTGGCCTCGAGCACAGATGCCGCAAGAATAAACTCTCCAGTTCGAATTGTCTTTGTCAGTTCATTGTGTTTTTTCCAAACGCAGTAGAGTTTAATATGTCGCTCGCTCCTTTCCTCAAAATATTTACCATACCGTAGGGTACAACTTTCCATGGCTTCGACTTCTTCTCATAATCTTTAACCATTTACCGATAAGAGTCCTGTCTTTTTGTAGATCTACGACTCTCAGGACAATGGCTTTTTAAAACACTGGGACTTTCTCTTATTCCCACGATGTTTTTCCTTCAAAATCAAGCCTAAAATTTTAGCCATGATTTATTTGTCCTTGCTGGTACCGCGTCATCGATGATATCGCGGTAATCCGAAAAATACCCAATTTGCATACGTAGCGCCACCTATCCACTGTTTACTTCATCAGATTGAAAGCCGAAGGGTTTTTGCATCGCATGGGTTAGAAAATATCAGATATGTCTTCATTACCGATAAGTTACTTTCAATATTCACAAATTGCAATAATAAAGCACAATTTCCTTCATGTTTTAAAAACAATTTTACCCCCTATTCTTCATAAAGCCGCGTTGTCTGCGCATGTCATATTCTTCGAAGATTCGATCTGTCTTCTATGACGCATCACCCATCCCCGGATACTTTGGAAAGGTAAGGCTTATACCGAAGCTATACCCAAGGTTGTAGGGACTGTTTTAATAAATTGCCGGTGCATAGGTTACCTGCCAGCTGATTATAACTGAATGAATCGCACCAGGTAGCGTTTTATTGAGTAAACATTTATTTTATTTCGAAATTCAAAGTAACGGCTTTCGTTTTGAAAAATTAGTCCGCTTCTCCACCCAGAATGCCCAAGTTAGATAGATGTGTATTTGTAGAATGCCATCTAGCGGAAGATAATGCATAAAACCGGTAATTCATTTTTGACAAGTGAAGGTCGTCTGCTTTGACGTCATAGCCCTCGCCGGAAACAAAAACTACGGTACCTAACCGGTACCTAAATTATTTTCTAAAAATATATATATATATTTTTTACGATATTTTCCAAATTACAGGAGTTAACGCGGTACCATAGTGGACTCCTTTGGAGCATCTGTCGTCAACAAGGTAGCTTGACCTAAATATTTTTGTCTGAAAAACACGACTTAAACTTTAAAGGCCACATTTATTGTAACTTTACATGCAACAGTTTATCACAGTATTTCAAAATAACACATGTGAGTTCTCGCTCTTGTAGTAAATTTTCGGCGAAATTAAGTACCGCGGTACCAGCGAGGACCATCCTACAAATACAGACCTGATTTATCGTCTGCAAAGTAATTTCAAAAATAACTCTAATATTTGGTCGTCTGCTGGGCTGACTGATATTTAAAACAGTGGACGTTCGATTGCGAGTACGATTCCTTTTATGTAATCGCTGTTGCATAATGTCTTTTTTTTTTTTATTGTATAACGACATAGAAGTGTATCATGTTCTGTTTTCTTCTTCTTGCATAATGGTTATTCACAAGTGTTTTAATCAAGTGCATCGGGGTTATTGAGTATTTGTACCTCCATGAGAAGAGTAGATCTACGTATAATTTCGCACAGATACGAATGCAGTAAAAATACTTTAAAATACGCCAAATGTCCGAATATTAGCAACTTGTTGCTCACATTTTTATCATGTCGCTACTGGTTACAGCAAAGAGCTCTCCTAAATTGTTACAGTCGTTTTAGGTCTCCACACAGTAATAAATACTCAGAGCGAGTCTACCACCCCACGACTGTTTACGTCGAAATGGGTTGTAAACATGTTCTTGTATAACGCTGCACGTGAGAAATCTATTTTTAGAAAGCTGTCAGATACATGTACCAGTATTGTATTTAAATGCAAACAGTGTATGTTTAGATAGATTAGACATATCTGCCGTGGTAAGTATATGTTTAACAACTTATTTTATTCTGTTGTCAAGATAAGAAATTTGATTACACCAGTATATGAAAAAAACATTAAACAGAAAAAAGTGAAGACAGTTGAAGATACAATAAAGCAATACACCAAGATCTACCTTCAGTCTGACCTAGATCTAAATTGCTTTGCTGCAGACTGCATTGTTTACAAGCATCATTTTGAAAAATATGGAATATCATAAAGAATTTATTTCATTGCATGAAAATACATGTATAAAAGTAGTGCTAGTGCTAGATTGACTATCTACAGCATAAAAAGCTTCTAGATCTAGACACAACAAACTAGAGCTGCATCAATTAAGCTCTAGGCCTAGGATTATCTAGAAGGTATATGATTAGCTGTGTGCTGCAAGATGGTTGATTGATTGCATGGTGTTTAATGCCGTTTTTAACATTATTTCAGTTGTATAGCGGTGGCCAGTGCACCATCCATGCTTTCTGGGAGTTTCTTGCCCCAGTACTCTACACAATATTCTTTTCAAGCTACTGGCTGCTTTCCCACATAACCATTATGGAAACAATGATCAGTGGAGGGAGAAGAATGAATCCTGTCGCAATGACCATCATCAATCCTTGGAAAGAAATTGGCCAAGCTTGGGATTAAACTTGTGGTGACAGGTGATCAGTTAAAGTTGAGGATAATCCCACCCCTTAAATCTTTCACTACCAATGACGACTTGAGTGGCTATTATGGATTGTGTAGATGTAGATCAAGATCAGACTGCACTGCCAAATCTCATCAATTCATTTGAGCCATTATATAATTTGTTGCCGACAAATGCTAACAATAATGGATGTCTGAAATTTTGTCAGTTAGTAAAGACTTAGCCCTTTCTACACAATCCTCATTAGATTTACAACCCAGAATAACAAAGTGATTGAAAACACTGTGGGAAAAGGGAGAAAATGCTGGTGACCAGCATTTCCTCCTTTTTCCACAATGTTTCAACTTTATTAAAGACAAATTCATAATTTGAGACACCCACATTTTATTTGGCGTCGGATAGTTCTAAAAATATGGACAAGAAAAACATTTTGTCAGTTGGTAAAGAGTTCACATATATGGCAGAATCAGAGTTGCTTATTTATAAAATTTACAAATTTTAAGTTTAAACATATTTATTTTACATAGATTTAGAAACAAGTTCGTACAACTTATGCTAATCTCTCTCGATTCTGCTTCCTGGGAACTGCACCAGTACTCACGCCCAATGTGTGGGCCAATGAAAATGCCAAAGTTTACACATGCTCCCAGGTATTGAACTCGGGATCTTATTGTTACGAGTCCGACGCTGTACCTCAAAACCACGGACACCACAATTTAATTTACAAATTTCGTTTCAGACACTAGAAATAAATTAGAGAAGAATCAAGATGGTGACTATTTTGGACGACAATAATCTGGCAATTTGTGCCTTTGTTACAATAGGCATGCAGTTTATTTTCTTTCTGATTGCTTGTTCATGCAAGTTTGACAAAGTGACAGACTTTGCAGGTGGCACCAACTTTGTTGTCTTAGCAGTGCTAACATTCCTCCTTGCCTGGGTTTGTTATAATTCTTTTTGTTCTTTGTTTTCCCTAGTTTAACTCTGTACCTCATAAAAAAATGTAGACATGTCCACATTGAAAGCATTTTCAGACAACAATTTGAATGAGACTCAAATGATGAAATTTGTCTTTTATAGGGTAGAAAACATGGTAGGAAAAGGGGAAAATGCTGGTTACCAGCATTTTCTCCTTTTTCCACCATATTTTCAAAAAGCTTCTTCCTCAAGGTCGTTAAATGTCGAGATTATGTGGTAAACGGTAAAAGGCAGCAGAATGCCTTGTTTTGTATTGTGCATCCATTTGTCCATCTCTTCTTCCATCTAGTCTACTCTGTGGGGATATCATTTTATGCGGTAATTATTTGTCTGGTGTGAAACGCTGTTTTCAACATCATTTTAGTCATATCCTAGCAGCCTGTGTACCTATCCAAGCTTTCCTGGACTTTCTCTTACCATTGCTTTGCAAAACACTCTGTCCAAGCCACTGACTGGTTTTCCACACTTACATCACCGAAAGTGTTCCTGCATGAGAAAGGAGTGTATCTTGTTGCAATGACTATCTATTGTATAGTGTGTTAAGCGACTTTCAATAATTTTGTCAGTCATTATGATGGCAACAGCTTGCTTATTCATGTGTGTCTGGGTTTCACCATTACTAGGATTGTACTTTGAAGTGTCATACCCAAGGACACCTCTGGAAAAAACCAAGCGCCGCAAATGAGAATGAAAACCGGGGTCTTTAGGTTATGAAGCCTACTGAATGTTACCACTTATTAAAACCTTGTGGGAAAAGAAGAAAATGCTGGTAACCAGGATTTTTCCATTTTCCCACTAGGTTTTCTACTCTGTCATAGAACTTGAGCTCATTTATACCAAATTTGAGTTTGCCATAGATCTGCAAATGATTTGTATTTTGCAAAGTGTAAAATTTGTCATTTTGGGAAAGGGTCTACTCTTACCAGTCCAATACTGAAAGCAGAAGATCAATGGTGTTCAAGTGAAAGGCTTTGTCTTTGTCAGGCTAGAAGAAATTTGTAGGCAAGGAGAAATTGTTGACTACTCCTTTTCTTATAGTGTTTTATAAAGCCCCTTTTGGATTGTTTAAGAAAGGGTTATCTCTTTACCAGAAACCAAAATTAGGCTGTACCAGTATTGGAAATAGAAAACATATTCAGTATCTCTAAAATGATCTTGATTTATCTTTTGAAGGGGGAGTATTCATTTTTGGGAAAGGAGAAAATAAGGATCACTAGTTTTTACAACAATTTTGTCAGTAGTCTTCTTCTCCAAGGTCATGAAAACACAATATTTTATAGTAAATAGTTAAACACTGGATCCAATTGTAATATCATCTTTTTTTCTTTTTTGATTTCAGACCTTTTCAACAAGACAGATTGTAGTTACTGTATGTATCTGTGTCTGGGGTGCTCGTTTATCAGGATATCTACTGTACCGGATCTTGAAAATAGGAAAAGATGACAGATTTGACGATAAACGTGACAGCTGTCTATCTTTTGCTGGCTTCTGGACCTTTCAGGTAGATGACTGTTAGGGGTTTAGAGAATTTGAAAAACTCAAGATGCATATTCTAAAAAGTGGTGTTTAACGCTTTAATGGCAAAATTTTAGACTGGTCCAAATTGAAAGCATTTGCATATGACAACTTGGATATTGCACAAATTACAAAATCTGTCTTTGAAAGGACAGAAAAAAAAACATAGTGGGAAAAGGAGAAAGTGCTGGTTACCAGCATTTTCTCCTTTTCCCATAATGTTTTCAAAAATCCTATTCTTTGGGGTTGTTAAAACTTGAGATAGTGTGGTGAAGGGTTAATTCTCCATAAATGACAAAACTTTAAACTTGTCCAATTTGAAAGCATTTGCATACAACAACTTAGCGGTACATGTATATGTAACTTAAATGATGAGATTTGTCTTTGAAAGGCTAAAAAACATAGTGGGAAGAGGGGAAATGCTGATGCTATTTCAAAAAAATATCTTCATCTTTGTTGAAGGGTAAAGTGCAACTTTACTGCCAGACTGCCTTTTACGGAAAATGTTTATCCAGATCAGATGCACAAAACGTCTGGTTTTGACTGTTGTGTTTCTTGAAAAGTCGTTTGCAAAGAATATGTATTTTCAAATCGGGACATATTCCCTGGAATTGTATGCATAGGTCGATCAATGGAATTCAGCACAAAAGACAGATAAAACCATTTAACTTAGCATTTCTTACAAATTCCTCCATGTTTCTGTACAGATAATCAAAACTAAATGCATGTAAATCTACCATCTTGAGTCTCTTCTCTAAGAACCTCTTGCAAAACACTGATAAATTTATAACTTTTTGTGACATATGAATGTTCAAAGTTTACAAATGTATCACTTTATTCTATTCCAATTTAGGCTGTTTGGGTGTTCACTGTAAGTCTACCTGTTATATTTGTGAATGCGCCAGGTAGTGCAGACATACGAGACTACTGGACTGTCATGGATATTGTGGGTCTCGTGTTGTTTGTGACAGGGTTGCTTGTGGAGGCAGTGTCAGACCAACAGAAGTTCATTTTCAGAAACAATCCAGAGAATAAAGGGAAATGGTGTGATAAAGGTTGGTGTGACTGGTATCATTGTTTCTGTTTAACCCTTTATCACACAATGCCAACTTTAAACGACCTAAAGAGCCAAGCCCCAGTAGCTCAGTCGGTAGCGTACAGTACTTGAGAACAGGGGGTCATGGGTTCGATCCCTGGCTTGGCCAATTTCTTTCTGAGGATCGATGATAGTCATTGTGATAGGATTCATTTCTCTCTCACCGCTGACCATTGTCTCGACAATGGTCATGTGGGAAAGCATCCAGTGGCTTGGAAAGAAAATAATGCGCAATACTGGTAAAAGAAACTGCGGGAAAGCATGGGTAGGTGCACTGGCTGCCACAATATAACTGAAATAATGTTGAAAATGGGGTTAAAATACCAAACAATCAATCAATC
Source organism: Hippopus hippopus (assembly GCA_946811185.2). NCBI lineage: Eukaryota > Metazoa > Mollusca > Bivalvia > Cardiida > Cardiidae > Hippopus > Hippopus hippopus. Next base: position 8,245,770 of record OX328113.1, on the reverse strand, counting down.
AATCATTAACGATCTAAAGAAAGAGTACTATAGGAAACATTATGGAAAAAAGAGAAAATGCTGGGTACCAGCATTTTCTCCTTTTTATACGCCTGTCGAAGACGGGATGTATTATGGGATCACCCGTGGCGGGCGGGCGGGCGGACGGACGGGCGGGCGGCGTCCCCATTCTTTGTCCGGAGCATATCTCCAAAACTATGCTAGCTATGGTTATGAAATTTCATGGGTGGATAGATCTCATCAAGGCGGAGTGCAGTGCACAGGAATCATAACTCTCGCTTGCTTAATTTTTGAGTTATTGCCCTTTGTTGTTTTTCATACTTGAATTTTGTCCAGAGCATATCTCCAAAACTATACTAGCTAAGGTTATGAAACTTCATGGGTGGATAGATCTCATCAAGGGGGAGTGCAGTGCACAGGAATCATAACTCTTGCTTCCTTAATTTTTGAGTTACTGCCCTTTGTTGTTTTTCATACTTGAATTTTGTCTGGAGTATATCTCCTAGACTATACTAGCTAAGGTTATGAAACTTCATGGGTGGATAGATCTCATTAAGGGGGAGTGCAGTGCACAAGAATCATAACTCTTGCTTACTTAATTTTTGAGTTTTTTCCCTTTGTTTATATTCATAGTTGAATTTTGTCCAAAGCAATCTCTAAAACTATGCTAGCTACGGTTATGAAACTTCATGGATGGATAGATCTCATTAAGGGGGAGTGCAGTGCAAATGAATCATAACTCTTGCTTGCTTAATTTTTGAGTTATTATACGCCCGTCGAAGACGGGACGTATTATGGGATCACCCATGTAGGGCTGGCGGGCGGGTGGGTTGGCAGGCGGCGTCCAGTTTTTGTCCGGAGCATAACTTTGTCATCTCCAGTCCGATTGACTTGAAACTTGGCATGTGTGTTTGTTGCAATAATACGGAGTGCAGTGCAAAAGAACCATAACTCTACCTCGTGCTGTCTTTGAGTTATTTCCCTTTGATCGTCATTTTTACAGCATTTTCTGCTTGTCCGGAGCATAACTTTGTCATCTCCAGTCCGATTGACTTGAAACTTGGCATGTGTGTTTGTTGCAATAATACTGAGTGCAGTGCAAAAGAACCATAACTCTACCTCATGCTGTCTTTGAGTTATTTCCCTTTGATCGTCATTTTTACAGCATTTTCTGCTTGTCCGGAGCATAATTTTGTCATCTCCAGTCCGATTGACTTGAAACTTGGCATGTGTGTTAGTTGCAATAATACGGAGTGCAGTGCAAAAGAACCATAACTCTACCTCATGCTGTCTTTGAGTTATTTCCCTTTGATAGTCATTTTTTACAGCATTTTCTGCTTGTTTGGAGTATAACTTTGTAATCTCCAGTCCGATTGACTTGAAACTTGGCATGTGTGTTTGTTGCAATAATACGGATTTGAGTGCGAAAGAACCATAACTCTATCTCGTGCTGTCTTTGAGTTATTTCCCTTTGATCGTCATTTTTACAGCATTTTCTGCTTGTCCAGAATATAACTTTGTCATCTCCAGTCCGATTGACTTGAAACTTGGTATATGTGTTTGTTGCAATAATACAGAGTGCAGTGCGAAAGAACCATAACTCTACCTCGTGCTGTCTTTGAGGTATTTCCCTTTGTCATTTTTACAGCATTTTCTGCTTGTCCGGAGCATAACTTTGTCATCTCCAGTCTGATCGACATGAAACTTGGCATGTGCGTTTGTTGCAATAATACAGAGTGCAGTGCAAAAGAACCATAAGTCTACCTCATGCTGTCTTTGAGTTATTTCCCTTTGATCATCATTTTTTCAGCATTTTTTGCTTGTCTGGAATATAACTTTGTCATCTCCAGTCCGATTGACTTGAAACTTGGTATTTGTGTTTGTTGCAATAATATGGAGTGCAGTGCGAAAGAACCATAACTCTATCTCGTGCTGTCTTTGAGTTATTTCCCTTTGATAGTCATTTTTTACAGCATTTTCTGCTTGTTTGGAGCATAACTTTGTAATCTCCAGTCCGATTGACTTAAAACTTGACATGTGTGTTTGTTGCAATAATACGGAGTGCAGTGGGAAAGAACCATAACTCTATCTCATGCTGTCTGAGTTATTTCCCTTTGATCGTCATTTTTTATAGCATTTTCCGCTTGTCCAGAATATAACTTTGTCATCTCAAGCCAGAGTGACTTGAAACTTGGTATGCATGTTTGTTGCAATATTACGGAGTACAGTGCGCAAGAACAATAACTCTACCTAGTGCGGATTTCGAGTAATTCCACTTTGATCTTCATTTTTACAGTATTTCTTGCTTGTCTGGAACGGAACTTTGTCACCTCAAGTCAAATTGACTTGAGACTTGGTAAACATTTTTTTTGCATTACCTGCCCTTTACGATTATTATACCCCCTTGACAACTCGCGGTTGGACGGGCGTATCTTGCGACAATTTGCCGCTCTTGTTCCCTAATGTTTTCTACATTAATAGAGGCAACTTCCATAATTTTATCCACCTTTTATTTGGCATCTGCATTTGCTTGGGGTTTGGACAGGTCTAAAAGTTTGTCGTGTGGTAAAGGGTGAAGCCTTTAACAGATGTCAGAATTTCAGACTGGTTCAATATGAAAGCATATGCAGACCACAGCATTTTCTCCCTTTTTCCAAAAAAATTGTTTAACCTTTCCAAGAAAACCCTCAGCATTTGAGCAACATTTGATTTGTGGTCTGCAAATCTTTACATTTCGGACAAGTCTGAAAACTTTTTAAGCTGCTGAGAGTGAGTTAGAAATACTGGATTATGGGTAAATCATTAACTTTACAACACAACAAAATTTTTAATTTGTCCAAAGCAATTGCAGAAGATGAATCAAATGTGGCTGTAACCCTTTCAGTGCCATAGGTGAAAGCATAGGCATTTGCAGATGGCATAGATCAAGATCAGACAGCACAGAACATGGATCCTTTTTAGACATTTTTGGAAAGGAAAACTACTGGTTACCAGATAAAAAAGGCTTTCGAAAACACGATGAAAAGGAAAAAGGAGAGAATGCTTCTAACTAGCAGTTTCACCTTTTCCCACAATTTTTCCTACCCTTTCTAAGACAAACTTAGTCATTTTAGCCATTATTCAATTTATTTACTGCAAATTTCCAGTTAGGCAAGTCTGAAATACTGTTGTCTGGGTAGAATTAAGTGGAAAACACTATATTTTTCTTTTTTCTCACAACGTTTTCTAAAAACTGTCTTCAAGGTCGTAGAAAAGATATGTACTGGATTATGTGGTAAACAGTTCAACACAAATCAAATAAAAAGTAAATGAATTATGCTCTGTGAAAAGAGGGCTTATTATATTTATAAAAAGTATCAACCAGGTCAGCCTGCGCAATACACACAGGCTGACCTGGGTTGAAACTTTTTGCTATTGCTCAATTTTCTGCATGTCAAAGGATCAGTCTTATTTAGTCAGTTGTTAGATAAAATGGATTTTATGGATCCGTAATTATCTAATGACTTGCTTCGTAAAGTGCATTACAGAAATGTATTAAAGCTTCTTTTATCATAGCATTGCTTATATCTGGACTGTGTTTTCTCTTCCTACAGGCTTATGGAAATTATCTCGACATCCAAACTATTATGGCGAGATACAGTTGTGGATAGGTATTTTTATCATCAGTACAAGTGTTCTGTCCAAGGGACAATGGGCTGCAGTGTTGTCTCCACTGTTCATAACCACCATTCTACTGTTTCTGAGTGGCATTCCTTTACTGGAGAAGAAAGCAGATGCCAGATATAAAAGGTAAGGGCCATATAATTGTGAATGTGTAATTTTTAACATGCGATTCTTTTATCGTATGATTCTTCCTTTGAATCGCTGTTTTTTCAATATTTCAGCCAATCTATCGTTCTTTAACAACACTTTATTACACAACAAAAATTAAGACTTTTAAGAACCAAAAGTATCTGCAGATGACAAATGCTTTTGGATTGTTGAAATTTGTCTTGTAATTGGTGGAAAACATTGTTGGAAAGGAGAAAATGCTGGTTACCAGCATTTTCTCCTTTTCCCACAATGTTTTCAAAAGCACTCTTCATCAGGATTGTTAAAACTTGGGATCCTGTGGTAACAGGCTAATTATTTTAGGCCTGTGGACCATACAACGATATTAAGTCTTTACCAAATGACAAAGTTTTCAATACACTTCTTCCCCAGGGTCTTTAAAACCCGGAATTGTGTGGTAAAAGTTTATGCTGTACAGGTGTCCTGTGTGGCTCAGTGGTTAAGATGAAGATTCTGTTAATCATGGAGTTGAATGGTCATCCGTGGGTATTTGACGGGAGTTTCCTTGGGCAATGGACTTCAGAGCTCCAGCTGGTAGTGATGAAATTTAGGAAATAAAGTGGTTTAAAACACCTTTCAATTGATTAATCAATTCTTTAGTTTTGAATTGTTGAGATAATTTGTCAAAAGACGGTGAATTGATATACATGTAGTTATTTTACTTGTATGCTTGTTGATGTTGATTCAACATTTCAACTTTTTGACGTGTCCAAAATGGAAGCATTTGCAGACGACAAATACAGTGTTGCTTAAAAATTAATTTGACAGTCTTTAACAGAGGAGTTGAAAACATGGTGGGACAATGAGAAAATGCTCTTTGTATGTTAATTTTTATTGTTTGTTTCAGCAATGAACTTTACAGGGAGTACAAAAATAACACCAGCCCATTATTAATTCTATGGCCTGGATGTTACGGATGTCTGCCTCGACCAATCAAGTGTCTCTTCTGTTGCGAGTTTCCGTTTTATAACTATCTGGATGATGATGCGGAGAAAGTCACTATTACAAAAGACCTAGAAAACAAGAATGGGGATAACAATGTTTAAATCCAAGACTTCATAGGAATCTCAGATAACTTTTTATCAGATAGAAAAATGAAATCCCATCCATATTCATGTCAAAACTTAAGCGTTTGAGCCATGCTCGCCAAAAATCAGGCTTAATGCATCTGCAAAAAGTATTGATCCATGTCAGCCTCTGCACTCTGCACTCTGCACAGGCTAATATGGGTCAGTACTTTTTGCTGTTTGTAAAAATTATGAATTTTCTGCATGTCAAATGACCATTCTACCTCTAGTCCCAGTTTGTTGTTGGATAAAATGGACTTTATAGATCCATGATTATGCGATGAATTGCTTGGTAAAATGCATTACGGAGCACAACTCACTGGTAGACAACAAGTCAAATGTTGCTCAAGTAATGGTATTGGTCTTCTGTAGAGTTGAAAGCATTCGGGGAAAAGCAATTTCTCTTCTCCCACAATGTTTTCCATCCTTTCACAGACAAATTCCATCAGTTAAGTCACATTTAACTCTTTACCACACAATCCCGACTTTTAATGACCCTGAGAAAAAGTCTTTGAAAACGTTGTGGGAAAAGGAGAAAATGCTGGTAACCAGCATTTTCTCCTTTTCCAACAATGTTTTCTACCCTTTCCAAATCAAATTTCAATTTTTGATTCACATTTATTTTGTCATCTGCAAATGCTTTCAATTTGGACTAGTCCAAAATTTTATCGTTTGGTAAAGAGTTAATTTGTTGTCTGAAAATGCTTCGGGTTTGGAAAAGTCCAACATTTGTCATTTGGTAGAGTTAAAGATTTAAGAAAGAGAAATGCCAGTATAGAGGGTAATCAACTAGGAGATTTACTCTAGTTTTATCATTATTTTGACTGTGAATAAGATTTCATTATAGACGATAGATTAAATATTTTTAGTGTGCTATACTCAACATAAAACCCTGCATATTTACATGAGCTGTACTCTATTAAAAGGGGCCTTAATGCATCTGCAAAATGTATCACCCTACATCAGTAGTCTGTGCATGCTGAAAACGGTCAAAACTTTTTGCTGTTCTTAAATTTTCTGCATGTCAAAGGAACCGGTCTACCTCCAGATCTAAATGTTCATTACATTAAATGCATTTTACGGATCCATTATTATTTGATGACCTGCTTGGTATAAGGCACGATGGAGATGCACTTAACCGCCTTTTCAAAGAGTATGGCTTATATGTATAGGTTGAATGGCCGAGTAAAATTACCCCTTGCCATCAAGTAGTGTGTTTATATTGATGTGTTTATGTTTTGTAGAACCTCACATTATATATTTTGTGTAGGAATTGAATTACGATATTGTTCAACCCTTTACCAAATGGCCCAATGCGAAAACCCTTAGGGATGCAGGTGTAAAAATACATTGTGGGAAAGGGAGAAAATACTGTTCAACAGCATTTTGTCCGTTTTGTTTTCATTTGAACTTAGTGCCTGCAAATGTTTTCTAAATGGGTCAGTCTAAAACTTTGTTGTCTGGTAAAGAGTTAAATTTATGGGCCATGCTCTGTGAAATGGGGTATTAATGCATCTGCAATAAAATATTGACCCATGTCAGCCAGCACAGGCTGACTAGGGTCGAAACTTTCAGCTTTATTTGAATTTCTGCATGTCAAAGGAGCATTCTACCTCATGATTCAGCTCTTAGACAAAATGGATTTTACAGATCCATAATTTTGTGATGACTTGCATGATATAATGCATCACACAGATGCATGAAATTTTTTTCCCCCCAGAACATGGCTGTTAGTAATGTTTATGAATCATGAATTTGCAAAATGTGCCATATCTATGATTTCCTTGTTAATCTTTACCAGACAACAAAATTGAGACTTGTCAAAACTGAAAATATTTGCAGATAACAAATTGAATGTGATTCAAAAGACAGGATTTGTCCCTAATAAGGTAGAAGACATTGAGGGAAATGGAGAAAATGCTTGCTACTACTATTTTCTCATTTTCCAGCAATGTTTTTAAAAGTTTTTTTCTTTCTGGGTCATTATAACATGGGATTGTGTGGTAAAGGATTAACTTATCTAATACATGATATTTAAAATACCTCATTGTGCCTGTGGATAAATTGTCGACTAGACATCAGAGATGTAGATACTTTTATATATCCATAGATAGATTTTGTTGTTAGTGCTAATTGTAAATTTGTTTGTTTTTGTAGTGTTTCATATTGTTTCACAATTGTTTCACATAATCATTATGGTCCCTCACCCCCCTTGCCCCCCCTCCCTCAAAAAAAGAAAAAATGATAAGAGTATGTGTGTGGGGGAGGGACGGAGTATGGGTATTTAGGTGGTTATTCTGGAATCAGGTTGTCCATTGATGCAATTTTGCATCCTTTTCTCTCCTCCTGCAGTTTCCAAAAAGATTGGCTTGCTAGCCCTAGAGTGATAAATTTGTTCGTTTTGTTGCATTTCATATGGTTTTACTTGATAATCATCATAATCTTCACCCCTCCTCTGCACGATGTGTTTGTGGGCAGAGGGGTTTAGTTTGAAAATTAGTTTTAGATGAAAGTGCCTTTTAAAAATAATTGTTGGAAAAAGAAAAAAGTTCTGGTAACCAGCATTTTCTCCTTTTCCTACAATGTTTTCTACTCTTTATAAGACATATTTAATCATTTCAAACACATTTAATTTTTCATCTACTTTAAATATGGACCAATCTAATAAAAAAAAATTTTTTTTTTTAAAGGGTTACACTGAAATATTGTCACCCATTGATGCAGTTTTGTGTCATTGTCTCCTCCAATAGGTTTGCATCTAATTTTGCTGAAATTTTAATAGAAGTCTTCATACAACAGGAACTTGTGGCCCTTTTATTTTTTGCAGACGCTCATTTGGTTACAACACAACCAGTGTGGAGTATACATTGGTCTGTGACCATTCCAGTTTTGTCGTTAAGTTTATATCATTGTTTCAGTCTTTTAAACTGAATTACAAGGCAGCAGTTGCATAATTTTTATTTTAAATGGTGAACAATTTATCATAAGTATCACTGACATTGTCATCAAGAGAATAGGGTTTTAGAGAAAAAGAAATAAGCAATCATTCCATAGGATACCCTGTCTGTTTCATGATCTGAAATTACTTTTAACTTTTTACCAAATAGTCCTGCATTTTGACGACCTTAAGGAGAAGACTTTTAAAAACACTGACTGAAAAAAGGAAACTGCTGGTAATTAGCGTTTTCTCCTGTAATTATAGTTTTCTACCCTGTCACTTTAAATAATGGATGACTCTCAAATTTTTTTCATCCATGAAAGAGTTAAAATCAAATCTTATGTTTTGTTCATGAGAGACTTGGTTTACATCATAGTTCCTTTATTATTTGAGCCATGCTCTGTGAAAAGGGGGTTTAATGCATTCGCAAAAAGTATCAATCCATGTCAGCCTGCCCACTACGCGCAGGCTGACATGGGTCGAAACTTTTTGCTTTATGTAAAAGTGTTACATGTCCAATGATCATTCTACCTCATGATTCAGAGGGTTGTCAAACAAAATAGATTTTATGGATCCATAATTATGTGATTTCTTGCAAGATAAAATACAGCACGGAGATGTAGTAAACCCCCATTTGCAAGAGCATGGCTCATTTATTTGTTTGTATGTACTACAGCTGTATAGTTGTTTGAACAAGTGTGCTACAGTTATGAATTTAGTTCTTTCAGTGTGTCATCGTGCATAGACAGCTATGGTCATTAAGCATTTGTAAATTCATTGTAGCATAACAATGTTCAAAAGTTGCAGTTGTAAATAGACAATTAAGCTACTAACCCTTTATCACACAATCACATTTAAAACACTCTTTGGAGGAAGGTTTTTTTAAAACATTGTGGGAAATGGAGAAATTGCAAATAACCTTGAAGTGCCTTCAATATGGATGAGTCTAAAATTTTTTAGTCTGTTGAAGAGTTAAACCATGTATGTCTCGTGATGTATTATCTAGATGCTCACTGAACAAATAATTTCTATACTTGTGCCTTCGACCGTTTACCACAAAATCCTGAGTTTTAACGACTCTGAGGAATAAATAAGGCTTGTGAAAACATTGCAAGAAAAGAAGAAAATGTTGGTAACCAGCATTTTCTCTCTTTCCCACAATGTTCTCCACCATTGTAAAGACAGGGTTTATCATTTGATACTTATTTCTTGTGTTGTCCACAAATGCTTTCAATTTGGCTTAGTCTAAAATTTTGTCTTGTGGTAAGGGGTGAACAGGTGGTGTTAATTAATATTTGAAGCGGGCATTATCACAACGCACAAACTATTCTCTATTTCAGTACCTTATTCAAAGTTTAGCAATCTGATTGGCTGAGTGGTTGCATAACAGCCAACCAGGAGCCGTACTAACCAACAATTCTAAATTGCACTCTTATTTTAATTGTCAAGAATGGGTTGGGAGTGAGGGCCCATATGTACCATGGTTCAGCCTTTAAAAAGTAGAAAAATCTGTGCTTTAGATGCTTATTTAGTTTATATTCTTAGACAGTCCAGCACATAGTAAAAAGTTACATGTTGAACAAATGTCAAAAGATACATGTAGGACAGAGTTTGCCAAAATAACTGAAATGCTTTTGCACTTTTCCAAAAGATTCTGTATCTATTGGCCCTGAAAAAGAACGCTTTTTAAAAGATCATTGAACAAGGAGTAAATGCTGGAAACAAGCCATTTCTCCTTTTCCAACTATGTGTTCAGCCTTCAAAATACTTCAAAAATATTTTAATTTAGCAGTCCAAAATGGTGACTTTGCGTAAAAAAGTTACATATCAGAATGGAAATGATTTTCAGTTGACAAATGAAATACAGGTCAAGAGCACTTTTCTTTTTTCCTCCCCAATTTTTTCAAAAGCCTTCTTTCCCATGATTGTCAAAACACAGAATTGTTTGGTAAGGGTTAACTCAGTATGTAGGTCATTTTTATGTTGTAGATGGTTCATGTTTTATTTTTGTTGGTTTGTCTTTCTTCTTGTAAATAATATTTACGTTCTACATATTTATTATTTCTTTTGTTTTCTTTGTAATCTTCTGTACAGCATTGTAATAAGTTTAATAATTTCTAAATAAAGCTTTTAGATATTTATGTAACATGTGGCATACTTATTAATTTTTAGCTCAGCTGTTTTCTAAGAAAATGCTGTTGTATTGTGAAAGCCCAGTCATCAACTGTGTCTGTGTCATCATGCTAAATCTTTGACATTTTCCTATTTCTCTGTCACTACTGAAGACATTTTCATGAAGCATACTTTCTCATTTGTAGCTCAGCTGTTTTCCAAGAAAATGACATGGTAATGTCATAGCCCTGTAATTTGTGTGTGTCTTCATCATAGTACAAAACTTTGATATTTTCTCATATCGATGTTGATATTTTTATCAAACTTCGACTATTAAAGAAGGAATCCATACCAAAGGGCAGGTAGCTCTCACAGTTTTTCGCAACAGTTATGCCCCATTTTCAACTTGGAACTTTTACTGAGAAAGCACCTGCTGCTTAGTGCTGCCACATGCACAAAGTGCTCCAATAGTTCCACTGGTAAAAAAGCAATCTTTGTCCTAAGTAGCAGTAAAACCTCGCTTTGAAGCAATTAACTCTTTACCAAACAGTCCTTTGTGTTTAATGACCCTAAAGAAGAAGACCTTTGTCACCTGGTAAAGAATTAACTTTCTGTGCTATAAGCCTGCATCTTTTCTTCAAACGTCATGATTCTATTGAACCAAAAGGAGCCAAGCTTCATACAGCTTCGTAGATTTGCTCCTGCTGTAGCCTTGAAATCTTTGCAAGAAGACAAGTTTAATGATTATCTTATCATTTGAAAGAATTGCATGGTGCTCAGATGGTAGGATTTGTCTTTGAAAAAATAGGAAACATAATGGAAAAGAAGAAAATGCTGATAACCAATATTTTCTCCTTTTCCCACATTGTTTTCAAAAGCTGTCTTCTTCAGGGTTTTTAAAACACAGGATTTTTGGTAAAGCGTCAAGAATTCTTTCAAAGACTTCAAACCAGTGAGGAACTATTGTTCAGGTTGCTATTGGAAGAATATCAAAAACTCTTCTTTCCAAAGCTACAAATTAAGTATGTTTTCCGCTTAAATAATAGCTTTTTATCAATTAAAAATTTGAAGTGATGCACTGATAAACACCTCTAAATCAGCCGTGCTCTGGCAAAAGGGGGCTTAATGCATCTCCATAATGCGTTATTGATTGAATGATTGATTGATTGTATAGTGTTTAACGTTGTTTCAACATTATTTCATATATATTGCGGCAGCAAGTGCACCTATCCATGCTTTCCTGGATTTTCAGTTACCGGTACTCCGCACAATATTCTGTCCCAGCCATTGGCTGCTTTCCCACAAAGCCATCGTCGAATCAATGTCAGCAGTGAGAGCGGAATGAATTCTATCTCAATGACTATCATCAATCCTCGAAAAGAAATTGGCCAAGCCGTGGATCAAACCAGCGACCCCTCTTCTCAAGTCCTGTACGCTACCAACTGAACTACACGGGGTTCGGCCTGTAATTCATTATACCAAGCAAGTCATCAGGTAATTATAGATCCTTTGAATCCATCTTGTTTAATAAACAACTGAATCATGGAGTAGAATGGTCCTCTGACATATAGAAAATCAACCGATAGCAAAAAGTTTCGGCCCATATCAGCCTGCGCGGATTGCGCAGGCTGATATGGGTCAATATTTTTTGCAGGTGCATAAAGCCCCCTTTTGACAGAGCATGACTCAAATTTGATTTTCATTACAATTGCAGAGAAACAGTAAGGTAATTATTCCGTATAATGGCATGATTATGAAAGTGTTAACAGCCCCTTTTGAGGGTTATTGTTGCTAAGGTGAGCAACGTTTTTGTTGCTGGAATATGGCATGTTGGATCCCCACAGCTGGCCACTTAAACCTACCAATAGTTTTTCCGATAAGACGTTAAACTGAGGTCCCTTGTGAAGGTGCTATACACAGAGCACGTTGAAGAACCAAGCGTAACTGAGGATGGGATTCGCTCTGTATCCAGCACTATCCCCTGTAACAAAACTGAAAGTCGTCTTGGGGTGTCTCCCAACCGGTGGTGATGAAAAATAAACAAAAACCAATAAATCAGAATTAATGTGCATTTATTTACTACATGTCTAAAGTTATTGTATTAGTTATCTTAGAGTGTGACTTTCTTTTCACAAATAGAAAAATAGGGTATGTTACAGGAATCATCCGTCCAGTTACTGTCATAGATCATACTGATCATGGCACAGTTTCCCGTTGTACCACCATTGGGCTCTCCGGGGTTCCAGTTGAAGTAGACAGGTGTTTCATTTGAGGCAGAGATTCGCCAGTCCCCCTCCACCAGCTCATCAGACAGCCCCAACCTACATCCGTTTGATCCACCATAATTGTTGATGTAATCTAAAAACAAGAAATATCATAAAAAAAAATTAGACAACGTAAATTTACCAGCAAATAGGCAGGGCCCCTTAAATTAAACATGTCTACATTTTTCACCACAGGGATCCTTGAAATAAACGTGTCTACAATTTTAACCAATCACGAATTTCTGTTCATTCATTTGTTATCAGTACAAAAAATAGGTCAAAATCCAGCACATTTAACTACATCAAATGAAATATACATTTACTCACTAAAATGCTACCTGGCATGACAAGTAGTCTTCATTGAATCCCTAAACAAATTTTCAACAAAGAACTACAAATACATCAACGTGAGAAGTAATTTGAATTTTGGGTCCGCACTCACAAACCATCTTTAGAACATTTGTCTCATTCTCAAGAACTTTCTAAACTTGAAAGTAACACAACTTCTGATTGGCTAAACTATTTATCTGATCGGCTAAACCAAATGGTTTAGCCAATCGGAAGTTGCCTTTCCTTTTTAAATCTAGAATAACACTCAAATTCAAACCAAGAATGGTTGGTGAATACGGGCATGACATGAAAATGTTTAAAAACACTTTGGTAAAAGGAGATTTATCTTTGAAGGGCGGAAAACTTCGTGTGGACAAGAAAATGCTGGTTACCAGTGTTACAGTGTTTTCGAAAACTTTCCTTCCAGAGGTCGTGAAAACTTGAGGCTGTTTTGGTAAAGGTCTCCTTTCTCCACCATGTTTTCAGAAGACTTTTACCACAGGGTCATTAAAACACTGGATTGTATGTTAATGAATTAAATACTAATAAGACACTTTTATAATTACCTTCACAAAGCTGTGTGACAAAGTCATTTTCCATCTCGTGGTCCACTTGTACCAGACTTGCCCCGTTCGAAACACAGTTCGCCTATAAGATATCGAGCGAATTCTTGCACATAGACGTGGAAAAGCTGCCAGTACCTTGTTTGTTGGTTTGTATGGTGTTACGCCGTTTTCAACATTATTTCAGTAATATTGATGGGGCTTGAGCACTATCCTTGCTTTTCTGGTGTTTACTATACCGGTAAATCTGCTCAGCACAGTATTCTTCCAAAGCCACTGGCTGCCTCCCACAAAACCGTCATCGAAACAATGATCAGCAATGAGAAAGGAATGAATCCCGTCGCAATGACTATTATCAATCCTCAAAAAGAAATTTGCTAAGGTGGAGATTTGAACCAGAGACCCCCTGGTTTTAAGTCCTGTGCGCGACTGACCCAGTGCCTTGGAAACAGTGTTATGTGCAGTACTAGTAAAATACCGCATATGCATGTATACGCATGCAGTTCTTGCCCTGGTAGAACTGAATTTCATATTAGTTAATTAGAGATACATCCTTACACATAGAGAAAAAAATACGCTTTTAAAACTTGAAAGTGTGTAGACTGGCTCAGCTGTGTAAAATAGATATGTATGGTGTAAGGGATAGAAAAACACAAGGGATTAAATTTTGTCCTCGTTTAAAACCAGAAACGACAACAGCGATTCCTTTAAAGACCTCCAAAACATGAAATGCATTTTCTATCCTCTGGAATTTTGCAACCGTCAGTGGCAACATTTAACATGATGATACAAGAGTGATAATAGTTTCATAAAATAAGGATGAAATGGGTTAAAAACTGGCTGAAAACTGCCTGAAAACGAGTGTAGATGTGTCTTTACAATCTAAACAAAATGGCATCCGATCTATTGCGTCATCTCTGTTTGACTCCAAAGCGGCTCCAATACTACTGTTATGCTTTTGTCATTTCGAAAGATGAGTTTTGTATAAATTCTCCATTGCATTATGAACTTAAAATATATATGAGCTGTGTGAAAAGGAATTTCTTAATGCATCTGCAAAATGTATCGACCCAGGTCAGCCTGCGCAGTCTGCACAGGCTGACCTGGGTCGAAACATTTTGCTTAATAGGCCAACTTCTGTATGTAAAAAGGCCTGTGTACCTAATGATTTAGTCGGTTGTCCAAAAAAAAGGATTTTATGGATCCTTAAATATGTCACAACTTGCTTGGTATCAATGCATAACGAAGATGCATTAATCCCTCTTTGGCCAGAGCATGACTTATATCTATTTGCTACAAAATTCACATCTTTTGCAAGATAGACAAGTTAATCATATGGGAACAACTGATTTAGGATTGTTTTCACACAGTAAATAAATTTTTTAGTGTTGAAGAAATGAGAAATATGTTCACTAAATATATGGAGCCTTATTGCCGCCATCGCAATTTTTCCGAGCGAAATTAACAAAAAAAAAAAAACCTTAAAACTCATTTCTAATTTCGACTTTCAGTCGAGGTAGATAAATTATACAGGTTATCATTTCAATATCTAGAGAGATAAGTTATAACAGTTGAAGTTGTTTGTTATTTAGCGTTCGACTATTCGACCCGGAGTTTATATTTAAAAAGGTCAAGTTTCGACTTTTCGAGGTCATTAGCTAGGTCAAAATGTCAAAGTTTTGACTCAACAATCGAAACATAACATTAGATGTACAATGCATGTGCTAACGACAAACTGCAGTAGTAGAAGCGTCTCCTCAGAGCCGATTAATTATGACGTAATTTGACGTCATCGGAGGCTTGGAAAAATGCCAAGTAGGAGTAAATCGCTTGAAAAATATACAATGCATTGACTATTCTGTCTCGATTCTTACAGAGGATTGGCTTTTTCTGAGGGAAAAAAAATGCATGCATCAGTTTGTCGGAATAGTTTTAACAACATTTTAGAGTTATTAAAATGTAAGAGAACTATTCTTCTCTTGGCCCCTAGAACATAAGTTCAAACTAGTAGTAGTTTTCTTATTAGTTCGTGCGCAAGTCAATCTAACGAATAATTTTACGATGTATCAAGAAAACCGCTTACCTCTGCTTCAGTGTAGGTATACAAAGTTGAAACAAGAAGATAGCACGAATCACCGAATGCGGACTATCCAGCATTACACGTGACCGTCGAGGACCCTTTAACAGACACGATATACTTTTGGTACACATTTGTTAGGGCTTGCCTGTATCTTATATTAATCGGCTTCTAGAGTCATATTCACCAAACTCTCCAAATATCGTTCTAATTATTTTTTTCCAAAACTAACCAACTGATTGGCTGTGTTTTGCCTCTACCAATCATATAGCTAGGCTTGGAATCTTATTCCAAAACTAGCTAAGTTACTAGCCAAACGTTCTGTCTTAGCCTACACACACTGGAGTAAAGTAGAGAAGGAGTTACCTTTTCCTAGCCTGTTTTTACCCCCAGGTAAGTACTATCAGAGGTACACTGATGAATACTATACTATGAAGATACAAGAATACAATTCCGATCGACATAAAAGCATTGTCACCGTTGATAAATTTCAAATGAAGTCGCACTCTGTACATTTGCTAAGCGTATTACAGATCTTTTGAAATAATATTATAACAACAACAGACAAATAATGGGGCTAGATAATATCATAAAATCCCATTCTAATCTTAGAACTATCAAAAACTGTACTAAATATTCAAATGACAAACATTAAAACTTTGCAAAGAAGGTAGATTATCTTATTACATTTTGTTATTATTATTTTAACAAGGAAATTACTTGTTTCAAGCTTACAGTGTCATTTTCCAAGAACTATTCGTTAATCTTTCACAAAAAAAAAAAAAAGAACAAAAATGAAAATCGTTTGCGCACAATGAGGGGGTTATTTGAAATTCTATTCCAATAGAAGAAGGGCTTCATACATCTGCAAAAAGTAATCGATTTTTGTCAGCCAGTGCAGTTGCGCAGGCTGACATGGGTGGAATCTTTTCTCTATTGGTCAATTTTCTAAAGGTCAAAGGACCATTTTACCTCATAATTTAGTTGGTTGTAGGCCAAAATGGATTTTATGAAACCATAGCACTGCAGTCACCTACTTTGTATTGTGCATTAAGGATATGCATTAAATCCTCTCTTTCCCAGTATGGCTCATTTAAATTGTGAGTGCATAGAACCAGCGTTACTGGCGACATACGATGCAGTTTTTGTGTTCTTTTCTCCTCTGCGATGTGTCCAACTTCGTGTATGTGTATGTTTTATTCATTTATTTATTTAAGATTTCCAGTTACGTCTTCGCATTTAGACAGAACAAACAAACGATGACAAGCACAAAGAATACTTACCATTTAGTTTATAAAAAAGAGACGTAGGCTGCGTCACAGTGTCATTTTCAGTACTCCAAACTTGACTGTGTAGCTGACATGTGAAGGTGTCGGCAACATAAACATAACCCATACAATTTTTGCTCTGTTTACAAGTTCTTGCACAGTCAATCACGTTTTTCGCGGTGAAATCCCCTATGTATCCCCCTGACACTGGAACAATGTTATCGCGAGCCGGATCCTCACTCCATACCATCCAGGATTTGTCACCACTTGTGTAATCTAGCAGAAACACAACAATAGATAATGAAATTGGTCACTACATTATGGCTAGGTGAGACGATTTCATAAAGAAAAGCAATGCTGTATAATCGTTCAAGCATCTTATTTTATATAAAATTTCAACATGGTCAAACCTATTGACATAAGAACATGTTCAAACTTACTACAGTCGATGTCTGGTCTCTCTTTCATTGCTAAGACTTCATAATTTCACTGCAGAATTTTCACGGTAATTTTTCATTATGTTGTGAAATTTATTTTCTAATTATTTCACATGTGTTTTCAGTTTAAAAGTGCTTCCTGGCTTTATTCATTTTTCTATTTATTTATTTATCTTTTATCAAACGCCTGGTTCCAAATTATAAAGACTTAACTTTAATTTCTTTATTGTCATGGGCATGACTGAATCACAGATTTGACGTTTTGAAAGTGACATAATACGAAGTAGTTACCCAAACGAATGGCTTAGTCGAACAAAAACACTTCATTTTTGACTGCTTTTAACGTGTAAGAACTAAAAGAAATGGCTTTTCTTTAAGGTTGTAAAGTGATGGTCTATACTGAGTAAAGAACAAGATTTATTTCATTCAGGAACCCAAAACAAAATATCATAACCTTATCTATGTGGTCATGTAAACCCTTAAGCTGCTAAGCGCGAATCGATGACCTTTTTCGGGCAGTGTAAAACAATATCAGAATGTACAGAACGTGCAGTCTTATCTTGAATCTACACTGCCCGATAAGGATTTCTTTTTTTCCTAAAAATACTTTGAAAGAGCAAACTTTGGTTTTAACTATAGGCTTGAAGTTTTCAGCGAAGTGACTTCTGCGCAGTTCGCGGAGGCTGACCTGTGTCGAAACACTTTGCTATTGGTCATTTTTCTGCATGTCCAAGGACTATTCTACCCAAGAATTTAGCTGGTCGTTAGACAAAATGGATTTCATAGGTCGATAATCATGCTATGATTTGTCTGGAAAAATGCATTACGGAGAGGCATAAAGCCCACTTTTGCCAGAGCATGGCTCAAATATTGGTGAAAAAATACTACATTAACCCTTAGGCTGCTAAGCGCGACTCGGCGTTTTTTTGCGGACAGTGTAGATCAAGATCAAGATCAGACTGCATGGCTCTGATGTAAGTTTGTGCACTGATTAAATATAAACAAGAGTATGTAGTTCAGATTGTAGTGAATCAAGTCTAAGGCACATGTACGTTGATACAGCCTGAACACCTATAGAGGGTGCTTTCTTATTTATCTGTTATTATAATTTGATGTCAGATGTTTTATTTTGTTGTCAACCCTGAATCGGAAAATCCCAAGAGAACCACGCTCTGTGATAAGGGGGCATAAACATCTGCAAAAAGTATCGAATCAGGTCGCCAGGCTGACCTGAGCCAAATTCTTTCCAATTGGTAAATTTACTACTTGTCAAAGGACCATTCTACCTCTTGACTTAGCCGGCTGTAAGATAAATTGAATTTTATGAATCCATACTTATTTGATGACTTGCTTGGTATTAATTACCACAGAGATGCATGGAGTCCCTTTTTGCCAGAGCGTTGCTGATGTAATCGTAGCTCTGGTCAGGTATATATTTATCAGGACACATTCGGAGGTAGGGAGAAAATGCGGGCAACAGGCGTTTTATCCCTTCCTCACAATTTTATTTATTCTTTGAAAGACAGATTTTATTAGTGGAGCTGTCTTTGACCTTCAAGACGCCCTTTCACAGCAATAATTGCCTTTGAGGCCAGAGTAGATTAAGATCAGACTGCACAAAACGTTTAGTTTGATCTTTGATCTATACTATCAGCTTTGCTTGGACATTCTTGGGAAAGGGCGACCCAGAAATTGCAATTGAAACATGCTCTGGCAAAAGAAAGTTTAAAGCATCTCCGTGATCCATGATACCAAGTAAGTCATCATATAATCATGGATCCATAAAATTCATTTTGTTTAACAACCGACTAAAACATGAGGTAGACTGGTACTTGGACATGCAAAAAACTGATTATTAGCGAAAAGTTTCGGCCCAGGTCAGCCTGCGCGGACTGCGCAGGCTGACCTGGTCCGGTACTTTTCGCAGATGCATTAAGTCCCCTTTTTATAGAGTATAGGTCTGCCGCAATTAATTAGCACTCTGGGGTTTAAATTAATGTTTGCAAATAAGTTCAGTCTGGTTGGGCTTGAAAGAAAACCTTTGTTGTGTGGTAGAAAATTGATAATGTAAACATACGTTTTTATATGAAAGGTTTACTTTGTACTATATATGTGTATTCAGCTGAGGTCATTCCTTTACAACGCTGTTATGGATAGGGCATCCTAATGCAGATTCCTGTAACATCGCCTTTCATCGCCGAAAAACGTACGGATTCGGCTAAGACTCGGGTATTCCGTAATCAATCGGCCGATAGACGCTGGTTCCCCTCATCGATTACGGATTACCCGAGTCTTAGCCGAATCCGTACGATGATAGCTGATGTTACACGAATCCCATTGAGGGAAAGATAATATACCACTGTCCGACGTGTTTTTTTTTTTTCCCTTTTCTCACAGTGTTTCTCTTTGCTTTCGAGGACAGCTCTCATTATTTTAGCCGTGTACTTTCCTATTGTGTTCTTTTTGGGATATTTTTCTCTTACTGTATCTTAATAATTGTTTATGGGGCATTGTTTGACGGGCTTGGCTTAATTTTTTAAAGCATTGTGTGGCAGGGAGAATATAGCCTGTTCTCTAGAATTCATTTTAATAATGATTGTTATGGGGCATTTCTTAACCGGCTTGACTTAATTATCTAACTCTTTATCAAACATTTCCGATCCATTTCTGCAGGATAATATTTGTTAATTGATTGTATTTTATTGCTCATGTATATTGTATTTCTGTGGAATAAAATATGTTTAAATTTTTTTACCAAACAACAAAATTATAGACTGGTCCAAATTGAAAGCATTTGCAGAGTACAAAATAAATGTGACTAGAAAGCTGCAATTTGTTTTGGGGAAGTGTAGAAAACATTGTGGTAAAAGGAGAAAATGCTGGTTACCATCATTTTCTCCTTTTCCCATAATGTTTCAAAAGCCTTTTTTCCTACGGGTCTTTAAAACTCGGGATTGTGTGGTTAAGGGTTAAAGCATGGTGTTGGAGGAAGAATATAAACTGTTGTTTAGAAATTCTCCCTTGCATGCAGTTCTTACCAATACCTTTCTTTTTTTTTTAAATATTATTTCAATGATTGATTGATTGAATGGTGTTTTACACTGCTTTCAACATTATTTCAGTCATGTCACGGCGACAGCTTACACATTTATGTATTCCTGGGTTTCACCAGTACTAGGCTAGGGCTCTGAGGTGTGCCCTAGGACACTCCCACGAAAAGCCCTGCGGATCAGGTGGGGCTCGAATCCGGGGCCTCTAGGTTACGAGTCCCACACTTTACCACTAAGCCACGCAGGAGAGAATATTTGTTTTCTTCGGTGAAAGATCGAATTTTATTTCATCGAATGAATAAATATAATCGGTAATATTTTGACGAGTGGCACAGCCACGAGTGAAAATATTACTGATGATGTTCACGAAAATGAAATAAATTTCGATCTTTCACCTAAAAAAAAAACCAAACATTCTATCAATTTCGTGCTTCATACCACTTTTTGTTGGGACTGTCGTCAAAATCCAGTACAGTTGTTTTCGGTAATTCCCCGTGGCTTACCCCCATCAAACAACAACCCATTACAGTATCACGTAAAGCGCGAGAAATGTAGGGTAAAAATTACGTCATATTTCCCTTTGGTTGAATGGCGCGCGCTATTTACCTAAGAAACTAGTGTGCGGGAACTACTGTTCCGCCTTCAATTGAAGATATAGAAAATCTGAAATTGGTATAAAATTTGTCACTGGTCGTAACCATGAAATATCAAACCACAATCCACCATTATTTCTCGATAAACTACCGAAATGCATGAAATAAACCATATTATTTCAAAGGTTCTGTGTTCATTGAATGTCCCGTGTTTACATTCTTTTCAATGGGAATTGTATTACATTAAATGTGTAATTGTTCACTAGGCCAGAAGCCTAAATAGTCAATCAACTACAGCTACCATCTATCTATCTAATATTTTCTCTCATCGGTGCGCCACTCGTGAAAATATTACCGATGATGTTCATTTGATGGAAAAAAAAAATCGATCTTTCACCGAAAAAGGAAAAATCCTATATTTCTCCTAGGTATGTGTTTCCTAGCTGGTATTTTACTGTCTAGAGAACGCCATGAAAGGAAATGTCGGTTCCAAGAGTTACAGAACGAGCGAGCCTACCACAAAATTCCAAGTTCCCCGAGGGAAAACCGTTTTTAAAAACATTCTGGGATAAGGAGAAAATGCTGGTAACCAGCTTTTTCTCCCTTTCCCACGATATTTTCTATTCTTTCATAGAAAAATCCATTCATTTGAGCCGAATTTGAATTGTCATCTGCAGATGCTTTGAATTTGGACGAGTCTCAAATTTTGTCGTTTGGTAAAGGGTTAAACGATGGCCCTTTGTGGCTGTTTTTACATGAATTGAATTAACGTGCTTAGCCTTGGATGGCTAGGAATAAAAGTCAGTCTTACCAGAAAGGATGCTAACGAGCAGGACCTCTATAGATAGCAAGCAATTCGACATAGCGCCGTGTTGTACCACTGATCTGAAAAAAGTTTTCAAAAGTGAGCATGTTTTGTATAACTAATCTTCCGATTCGACTGAATCATGCAGTGATATGACTGAAAAAAAAGTCGGTCGGTCGGTCTGTCGGTCAGTCAGTCAGTCAGTCAATTGAAACAAAACTGACAAAAAAAATCCATGTGGTATGATTTATTCGAGACATTTGAAAATCAAAATATTATTTCCTTCTTGAATAGATCTACATATTACTTCACATTTCATCTTCCAATCCCTCTTTGTCTAAAATACCAAGTACACAATCTAGTTGTGTCATATGTTACCCTCTATGCTTTCATTATACATGCTACTTTGACTTGCTCTGTCAAAAAACAATGATTGTAAGAAAATGGCAGTGGAAAAACTCTCATTGCTTGCAAAAAACAATCGCGTATTAATGACAGTTTTCATACTTTAAATTTGCCTTTTTTGTATCTCTATGCACTCATATAATCCTACATTACAGGACCTACTTCTTATGTGTTATTTGGTCCTTTAACTTCAGGCGAAAATCCTTGTAAACCCAACAGAGACTTGTACATTTCTTTCGTCAAAACTTCGATTTTTTAAGAATTGTTTTGTGTTAAGTCAATATAACAAGGATGGAATTCGCTAACTTCTCTGAATAAAAGTTATATGATTTTAGAATTTTATGGAGTGAATAGGCAATATCAAAATACTACGTTTTCCCTTGTTTTATCTTGTAAAATTTAGAATCATTACATAAAATGGGACTTGTATAAGGCTAACAAGCAGGATATTTTTATGGGGGGTGGGGGATAATACACACGATTAAACTTAACAAGTAAATAAATAAGAATATTTAAATAAATAAATAAATATTTATTTATTTCATTTATTTATTTATCTATCTATTTATTTATTTATTTATTAACACCTCCTCCCCAGGATTCAAATTACTGGGTTATTTTTCTTCGATTTTATTCGATATAAATATGTTAAAAATGAACAGAAAATACCAATTTTTGCAAAAATGTTTCAGTTACTCACTTACCTGTTGTTTTACATTCCGTTTGATAACCCGGTAAAAGCCGGAGCCCTCAAAGTTGGGTCGTTTTATGTACCATTTCTCCCACGTAATTCGATTATACTCCGTCATGTAAGAGGTGGTGCTATGACAATACTGTTTTTGATTGGCTATTACTACTCGTATAAACTTTGAATCTCCATTGCGGAGTTCAGACCCTTTACAGGACGACAAATTTTAGAATCAACCATTTTTACTGCATTTTTGCAGACGAAAAATTCAGAGTTGCTCAAGTAATGGGATTTCTGTCTGGTTGTATAGAAAAAAAAAAAAAAATGTTAGAAAGTTTGAAGATTCTAGAAACACTGTCTCTTCTTTTTCCCCATAATGTTTCCGAAAGTCTTCTTCTTTAGAGTCGAAAAAGCAAGCGATTGTTTAGTTAAGGGTTAATACAGGTATATCGCAATTTCAATTGGTTTTTTACCCTTTCTGTACCCCGGTATTCTCAGTTTTCAAACTCGGCTTCTGCAAATTGGTTTCAAACGGTCGTGAGTTTATGAATGAAATATAGAAATGCTCTGGCAAAGGCGGTTTTAATCCATCGCCGTGATGCATGATATAAATAGAGTTTATTTCATCAGCTTGTGGTTAATATGGGGAAATATTTGCCGAAAAAGGGAAAGGTATGCGAAAATAACGAGTGCCGTAAGGCACGAGTTATTTTCGCGGACCTTTCCCTTTTGAGGCAAATATTTCCCCATATTAACCACAAGCTGATGAAATAAATTATATATTATATTTCCTCTGATTATTTTGTCAACGAATGCCACTTTTAAAACTTAAAAACTTAAAAAACTTAAAAAAGTACTTCCAGATTTTCGGCAGGAGGAAAATATTCACTGTGACGGGGAAATAATTCCCCCCAGCTTAAATTACGACATTTCTTTACCCATAACATTTCTAAAAATAGACACATGAAATATAATATAGCAAGTTATCACATTACCATAGATTTAAAAAATTCATTTTGTATAAAAACCTACTGAGACATGATGTACAATGGTCCTTTGACATGCAGAAAATTTTCCAATACCGAAAGTATTTCGGCCCAGTTGAACCGTCGTGGACTGCGCAGGCTGACATGAATCGATACCTGTTGCAAAAGCCCCCTTTTCACAGAGCATGGCTGATATAAATGGATAAATATATGGTCTGCAACACAAGAAAAGGGGCATTCGGACATTTGCGTAAAGTGTCGTCTCGGATCAGCCTGCGCAGTCCGCGCAGGCTGATCCGAGACGACACTTTACGACTACAATAGATTTTGTGCTACAGTAGACTTGCGCAAAACAGAAAATTACATAAAAACGGAAAGTATCGTTTCGGATTAGCCTGCGCGGACGCGCAGGCTGATCCGAGACGACACTTTACGCAGATGTCCTAATGCCCCCTTTCGCGTGTTGCAGGCCATATATGAGCCATGCTCTAAAAAAAGGCTGTTTAAAGCATCTCCGTTATGCATTATACCAAGCAAGTCATCACATAAGTATGGTTCTGTATAATCCATTTAGTCTAACAATAGACTGGATCTTGAAGTAGAATGGTCCTTTGCCAAGCTGAAAATTTAAAAATAGCGAATAGTTTCGACTAATGTCAGCCTGCGCGGATTGCGCAGGCTGACATGAGTCGATATTTTTTGCAGATGCATTAAGCCCCTTTTTCCACAGTGCATGGCTCAGATCTGGTAAGGCCTGTCTTGCTAGTTACTTCTATTTAGCAAACAGCCTATATTAAGCAGCCAAATATGGATTTCCTACAGAAAGCATATTTAGAGGTTATTACACGGCTGATGAGGGCCGGAGAGTGATATCGGCCCGCCACCTTGATATCTGCCCCGAGGGCTTTAGCCCGAGGGCAGATTTTGAGGTGGAGGGCCGATATCACTCTCCGGCCCTCATCAGCCGTATAATAACCTGTTTATTACATTCATCGATCATTTTTTCGATTGCTTCGTTTTCTTACATGTTTAAACACTTAAAACAGAAAAATTCTTGTCTTTATTCGACACAACTTTTTTTCCGCGGGTAAACGTCACGTTCATGACGTAATCATGCATCATTCATCATCACTATCGAAGCTGCATATACAGTATAAGGACGTTTTAAATAAACAGTTTTTCATACTTATTAATAGTTAAAAAGTTTTATTAGGTCAAATATTCAATTTAGTATGTAACGTGCTATAAATGACAAACAGGAATAAATAGGATAGATGGTTGGTGCTTTGGATTGTGAAACTTAAACAGGCTCGGTTTCCCCGGCTCAACGGATAAAATTCGTAGAAATACTAGCCTATAGACACCACGCCTTGCCCGATAAACTTTCGCAATCTAAGACAACAACAATCTAGATCTATTCTTTATTCATCGTGTCTTTGCTGGTTTTAAGATTCAATCATTGTCAGTAGTTCTGAAGAAATGCTAGCGACTCACGGATTGATTCAGCCATTTTTTTTTTTTCAAAATGGATGTTTTAAGAACGTAAGTTTACGAGCGGGTGTAATAAACTAATTTATAACATTCTGTTACAAATAATAATAACAATTTCCACTGAAAATGGTGTAATATCAGTGTCACGCGAGGGCAGATATGGCGGGGCAACGGGCTGATATCTGATATCCTGCCCGTTGACAAGATATTTGTTCTAAATCAATAGCAACAGAACACTCGCTCGTAAACTTACGTTCTCAAAACATCCATTTTGAAAAAAAATGGCTGAATCGGTCCGTCAATCGCTAGCGGACAAATCTTCAGAACTACAGTCGATGTTGAATCGTTAAACCAACAAAGACCCGATAAATAGAGAATAGATTGTTGTTGTCTTGAACTGGAAAACTTATCAGGCAATGCGTAGTGTCTATAGGCTAGTATTTCTACGAATTTTATCCACTGAGCCGGGTGAACCGAGCTTGATTAAGTTTCATAATTCGAAGCACCAACCATCTATACTATTTATCCTGTTTCTCAGTTTTGATCCGTATCACACAAAATTGAATAGTCAGATCGGAGAAACAATAATGGCAACACCTGTTTAACAATGAACAAACATGAAGAACTGTTTATTTAAAACGTCCTATACTGCACATATATGCAGCTCTACGATACTGATGGTGAATGACGTCATAAACGTGACGTTTACCCGCGGAAAAAAGTTGTGACGAATGAAGACAAGAATGTTTTTGTTTTAAGTGTTTAAACATGTTAGAAAACAAAAAAAAAATATAAAAAATCGAGCAATTGATCCACGAATGTAATAAACAGGTTATTACACGGCTGATGAGGGCCGGAGAGTGATATCGGCCCTCCACCTCGAAATCTTCCCTCGGGCTAAAGCCCTCAGGGCAGATATCAAGGTGGCGGGCCGATATCACTCTCCGGCCCTCATCAGCCGTGTAATAACCTCTATATATCTGGAATAAACCTGCATAATGAAAGCATCAGTATTAAACTAGCACTCTTTTAGTGTCCCTTATATGCTTGCTTAACTCAATACAAGACAACAAAATTCAATAATTCTTTAACTTCAAAATGTTTGTAGATTACAAATAAAATGTGGTACAAGTGGTGAAATTGGATAGAAAACATTATGCGAAACTTTTTAGGAGAAAATTTGAAATTTTGATTACCGACATTTACTCGTTTTTCCACAATGTTTTAAAAAGTGTCCGTCCAAAGGATCGTTTAAAGTAGGGTTTGTATGGTAAAGCATAACTCCACACACGCATGACTGTAAACTATACAGTAAGACTTTTAGTGGGAAATGAATGAAATAGATTGGTTATCTCCCCTGGTACAGCAAAGTGTATACGATGTATATATACTGAACCAAAAAAGAAACTTCCCCTGTGTTTAAGTGCAGATATACACAAATATGAAAATCAGGATTAAACTAGATTTATATGCATTGAAAGAGTATTTTATTGCGACTTTGTGTGAAAAAAAATATTGCTGAGGGTTTATTTAAAAGTAGTGAAATGGTAGTTAAAATGCGGAAGGGGTCGCTCACCAAAATCACAAATTAATACCGGGTATGACCACCGTCAGCATGAAGGACTGCCTAGCATCGTTGGCGCATAGAACGGATAAGTGTATTGATTTCGGCTTGTGAAATGTTGTTCCATTTCTGAATTAAGGCTTGTCTTAGCTAAATGACGTATGACGGTGGAATAGGGCTACGTCTAACACGCTGGTCCAAATTATCCCAAAGGTGTTCAATGGGATTCAGATCAGGGCTTTTGGCAGGCCAGTCATTAATAAATGCAATGTTATTCGCCCTGAGGAAATTCACATTGTCCCTAGCTGTATGGCTTGTGGCATTATCATGCTGAAAAAGAGTGATATTGGCATTATTTTGAAACAGTGGGATAACGTGCCTCGCAAGAATTTCATCTCGGTAGCGTTGGGCATTCAAATTCCCTTCGATAACGACGAGATTAGTGCGAAAGCCATGTGCAATGCCCGCCCAGACCAAGACAGAACCCCCACCCCCAAAACGATCTCGTTCAAGTACGCAACAGTCTGCATAACGTTCATTTCTCCTACGGTATACTCGAACCCTGCCATCACCTCGATGAATGGAAAACCTCGACTCGTCAGAGAAAAGAACGCTATTCCATTGTTGCCTAAGCCAGCGTTGGTGTGTACGTGCCCAATTAACACGATTTACGCGGTGACGTCGCGTCAAAACACAACCAACGTATGGACGACGTGCACGTAGCCCACCCTCGCGCAAGCGATTGCGCACAGTTTGGGCAGATATACGGTTGTTATGTGTACCAGGGGTGTTAGCAGCAGTGGCTGTGGCAGTTTGGAAGCGATTGCGCAGGTGGGTGTTCCGAATATAGCGGTCTTGGCCGCGCGTCGTGACGCGAGGACGTCCACTACGTGGTCGATCTTCCGTACGCCCTGTTGCTTGAAAACGTTGCCTAAGGTGTCGAATAGCACGAGTAGAACATCCATTATTCATAGCAACAGCATTCATCGTCATAACAGCATTAAGCATGCCAATGGCACGTTCGCGTAAATTTTGCGGAATTCTAGGCATATCAAAAATAAAGAAAACTAAAAAGAATTTAATTTTTTTCAACGTCTTTTTCTTATTGACATGAAAGTCTATAAAATTAGACTGAAAGGTTTCAAAAAATATACACGAATTATACTGGTCCGTGCATGCACGTGAAAATCGCTTACAGCGGGTTTCTTCTGCAGAATGCTTTCAATCGAGTTAAAATTTGTTTTATCGGACACATAATCGTTCGCCCGAATATATGTAGGTCATCTGACATTTTGATTTTTTAAAATAACATTGCATTTGCACTTAAACACAGGGGAAGTTTCTTTTTTGGTTCAGTAATATGTGTAGAACGGGAACCAGGCGGCATTATATATCATACCACAGGCCTTTGAAGCTTTATTGGTCTATCACGGAATATTAAAATTTTCCTTGGTCGATCATCGAACACTTATAGCACACTGGTGCATCGCCTGTATATCACGGAATATAGTCAAATGTTCATTAAATAGAACATAAATAGCACATTGGCGACTCCCTCTATATCGTATATAGTAATGTTATCTCTAAAAGGTGACGGGGGTCAAATTTTCTTGGATTTCGTTGCACATTTTGTCTTACCATATACGATAAAGAGGGAAGGGCCAATGTGCTATTTATAGTAACGGTTTCCGATAACGAAAATTGCGTTATCCCTTGATAGACCAATGGAGTTTCAGAGGCCTATGCTCATACACTTGACATCGAACGCTGTGTTCAGATTGTAGGCCTACATTTTCTGGTGGTTTGATCTTTATTTACAAAGTCTATCAGCCTAAATGTGTTACCTTTAGTATTCTTAAAGCCCTCAACGACCTGTCCTTTTCGAAGGCTCACTCTGCATGAGACCTAAAAGTTTGATTTTGGACTTTACCATATTGAAAGTATCCACAGATGACACGTTAGATGTAGCTTAAATGACAGAAATTGTCTTTGAAAGGATAGGAAAAAATAGGAAAATGTAGGAGAAGAAGAAAATGCTAGTTAACAGCATATCTGCCTTGTGTCTCAATGTTTTCAAATGCATTTGTTCTGACAAAGGATTG
This sequence comes from Hippopus hippopus, assembly GCA_946811185.2. Lineage (NCBI taxonomy): Eukaryota > Metazoa > Mollusca > Bivalvia > Cardiida > Cardiidae > Hippopus > Hippopus hippopus. The sequence goes on along the minus strand of OX328113.1, from coordinate 8,217,199 downwards.
TTTGAAACAGCTTATGTTAAAGGACTGTGAATCGATCATTTCCGGTAACCACCTTGTTCTTAATTTTTATCCTTTTACCGGTTAACGTCAGTAAGGTCAGATACTAATGTAGATCTAGTGCGATTTACTTAAAAATTATTTGTAGTTGCTTTATCAAAACAATCCCAGCGTTATAAGGCTAGCATGTAACCTATGCACCGGCCATTTATTAAAACAGCCCCCTACAGGCTTGGGTAATAGCTTCGGTGTAAGCCCTACTTTTCCCATACATATGGGATAGGTGATGCGTCATAGCAGACAGGTCGAATCTTCAAAGAATAGTACATGCGCAGCCAACGCATTCTTTCTATGTTTGGATAATGTGTCGCACCACTGCAAACTGCTTCCGGGTCGTAGTAGCACCACTACAAAGTACTTCCGGGTCGTAGTGGTACCACTGCAAACTGCTTCCAGGTCGTTGTAGTCAAAAGTAGGCCCGTTTGAATGTATGACAGCAAGCACTTTTGCTGCACTGTTTTATCATTAGAAACGAAGGACAGATGAAAAATAAAAATGTTTTTTATGTAGTTTGAAACATTTCTTTGGAAACTGAGTGCAATTTTGTTATTTCTTGGGGAACTATTTTGGGCCTGTGATCACAGAAAGGAACAGGATCGAGAACCAGGAAGGCCTTGTGATTTTTTTCAACCCTTAGGCTGTTAAGGGCGACTCAAGGCGCTTTTGTGGCCAGTGTAGATCAAGATCAGAAAACACAGAAAGTGCAATCTGATCTTTGATCTACACTGTCCGATACGGTATTTTCTATCTGGTGAAATCAGCTTTGAAATCGAAATATTTGGGTTTTTACCACTGAATGGAAAGTTTCGTTTCATTTATTTAGCAGTTTAACAGTTGAGGGTAGCTGTGTATGTGAGGGAAATACAAAAACATAATCTTTTGAAGTACCATCTTTTTTAATTTTTTTCTGTGTATGTGTTGACCACTAGACACATTAAATCCGTATCCTGATTGATTGTAAATGATTGTATTGTGTTTAACGCCGTTTTCAACATTATTTCAGTTATATCGCGACAGCCAGTGCACCTGTCCATGCTTTCCTGGAGTCTCTTTTACCAGTACACCGAACATTTTTCTTTCCAAGCCACTGGCTGCTTTCCCATATAACTATCGTCGAGACAAACCGTAACCTGCTAACGATAAAACTTTAATGTCGATGGTCAAAATCCAAATATTGCTATTTCAAAGTTTTTTATGTATAGGACAGTGTAGATCAAAGATCAAACTGCACGCAAAAGGTCTCTGAGTCACGCTTAGCAGCTTAAGGGTTAAATTGTTTAATAAAAACCAAAGCTCTGGTTTGCCAATAGATGTACAGCAGAGGGTCAAAAATGGTAATTTTCACTCTATTTTCAAAGGTTGAAAGATAAGTGGCGTAACACTAAAATAGCCAAAAGACACGGCTTTCACAGCTGAAGTGTGAATTTGCTTTTGCTATATGGAAAAAAACAAATGTATAGATCTACATCCAAATATACTTTAACACTGAATAGGCTGTTCTAATTTGCATATAATACAAAATATATGAAGGTTTCCATTCACGCCTGAGCTTGATTCTTCACTATCTGTTTTCCAGTTCAATATTCTAGCTATATGGTCTCAAAGTTGCCACGATATTTCCTCATTCGGCGACCTTCGGTTGTTCTGTCGATCAAACGTAGGGTGACATGGCCATACGCCTTACATGTCTTTGCCGGAAATAGACCAATGAACAACTCGTAAAATAAAACTCCACTGATAAAGAAATTCAAAAACCACAATATTCAACTGAAATCGTTCTAAATACCCTTCCATTCAAGGACATTTTATCTATAGGCTACAGATTCTTTCAACATGATTTGTCAATTACTGACCGATCAGTTCACTGACAGATCAATAGATCTAGAGGTAAATAAATCCACTGTAGTTGTTTTCGTTAGTACTTGAACATGGGCGCCGCCATGTTTAAGATCATGTGATGGAAAGTAGTTTAAATATATGGCGACCTCCTTGATACAGACGATTTTAAGTTACGAAATTGGTCGAGTAGTGACGATTTGTTACTTCCTATTTCCACGAGAGGAAATTTTCAAATCAAACACGCGTTTAAAGACTTACCACTGTGACAACGCTGAAGCAAAAATGGAATGTATCATATAAATTATGAATTACAATTAAATGCAAGCACCTATACAAACGCAGGCACATTTCACTGCGATACAGTGTCTAACCAGTATATTTAGGTTTTCGGTTAGCATTTGTCATTCTTGTTATGAGTAGATTGACGTTTTGCCAACTTAATGTCCTGTATGTCCTGATATTATTGCTCTGTCTCGCGAGATTTGTTCATTTTCTTGCCAAATATGCACAAGAGTCCTCAAAGGGAGATAAACTCTTTCGGTCGGGCGATGATAAGTATTTAATTTTGTCCCTCTTTAGGGAAAAGTCAATCATATCTTTCAAGTCAATACCAGAAAGTTGGAAGTGAAACTTGTCCATTTTGAAAGCATTAAAATTTTTCAGTTGTCTCAACTGTTTGGATTTGTCATTGAAAGGATATATGGCCTGCAACACGCGAAAAGGGGCATTCGGACATTTGCGCAAATGTCGTCTCGGATCAGCCTGCGCAATCCGCGCAGGCTAATCCGAGACGGCACTTTACGTTTTTATGTGATTGTCTGTTTTGCGCAAGTCTTCTGTAGCACAAAATCTAATGTAGTCGTAAAGTGCCGTCTCGGATTAGCCTGCGCGGACTGCGCAGGCTGATCCGAGACGACACTTTACACAAATGTCCGAATGCCCCTTTTCGCGTGTTGCAGGCCAGATTATAGGAAAAAAAAAAAAACATTGAGTGGAAAACAGAAATGTTTTTACTCAGATGTGTCAAACACATGATCGTATTTTTTCTGGGGTTATTCCTTTTACCACACAATTCCGTGTTTTAACGATCCTGAGGAAAGCGCCTTTTGAGATTTGTGGGAATAAGAGTAAATGCTGGTAACAATAATTTTCTCCTTTTGTACCGATGGTTTTTCTACCCTGTAATATACAAATGCAATCATTTGAACCATATTTAATTCGTCATCTACAAATGCTTTCAATTTGAACGAGTCTTAAATTTTGTCGCCTGGTAAAGTATTAGCTTAAGCACTTGGATCCTTCTCACATACAGGCATATAAGAATTATAACATGGTTCGTCCACCCATCTCGTCTCATATGGTATCACATTGTACAAAGCAACGCAGTTAGCCCCGGTACCCTCGTTTGGCTGGTTATTGTATCCCCAGTCGAAGAAGCCACACAGTTCTTGGTTGTCTACCCATCTCCACTGACCTTCAACATCGGCGTCGGACAGTCCAATCCAGCAACCATTAACAACGTTACCTAAAAATTTAGTTTGTCTGTTACTGAATACAGAGGCATTCGACATTTTGAAGAGAAATGAAATGATATGAGCAAAAACTCTGACAAAAACGGGTTTAATGCATCTCCGTGACGTGTGATATCAAGGGAGTCTCAAATAATTATAGATTCATAAAATCCATTTTGTCTAACAATTGACTGTATTACACAGGCTGACATGAGTCGATACTTTTTGCAGATACAGTAACCCCCCTTTTCACAGTGCACGACTGATATGTTATAGAGTTTATTTCATCAGCTTGTGGTTAATATGGGGAAATATTTACCGAAAAAGGGAAAGGTATGCGAAAATAACGAGTGCCGTAAGGCACGAGTTATTTTCGCGGACCTTTCCCTTTTGAGGCAAATATTTCCCCATATTAACCACAAGCTGATGAAATAAACTTATATTTCCTCTGACTATTTTGTCAACGAATGCCACTTTTAAAACTTAAAAACTTAAAAAACTTAAAAAAGTACTTCCAGATTTTCGGCAGGAGGAAAATATTCACTGTGACGGGGAAATAATTCCCCCCAGCTTAAATTACGACATTTCTTTACCCATAACATTTCTAAAAATAGACACATGAAATATAATATTTTGCTTTAATTTATCGTCGCCACCGGTTGCCCATGTGGGCGACGCTCCCTAAAGCCTGTTACTTATGTTACTGGGAATAATGCAAGATAAAGGACAAAACCCATCCTAATATATGCCTGATTCTTCAATGTGCTCAGTTTATAGCACGGTAAGGACCTTGGTTAAACATTTCATCCGAAAGATCATAAATAATATCTAGTAGGCTAGCCGTGAGAACTGAATCTACATCCTCAGGTTTTGCGAGACTCGTCGCTTATAAGTCTCGAGCCTTAGGACTTCAGCTATATATAATGAACGATGAAACAAAAATTGCTGAATAGCCTCAGCTGGTATATCTACATACTAGTAAGCACCACAAAACTTGCTGAGGCTGTGTTATTTGCATTCATTAAAGGGGGGTACCTATGCTGACAATAACAATTAGCCAATAAAATTTTGTATGAGTTTTGTCACTCGTGATAGTGATTTTGTCATTTAATTGGTGAGATATTATTACCCAATAGCAGAAATACAGTCTTATTACTGCAGCCAGATATTGAAGTGTATATATACAGACATTTGGTACCAGCGTACAACTTGAATTGCACAAGACAGCAATCAGAACTGCTTCTAATTGTTTAATAGAAGAAAGTTATGAAGAGATAAAGCGTAGGACTCACATCAAACTTTTACATATGGTAAAGTATTGAATGTACGGAAGTTTACATACCATTGGCGTCAAGGTATTGTTTGCAGGTCTCTTTTATGTAGTTGTTTTCCAGTTCGTGATTAATGTGCACTGGATTGGAGTTAAAACCGGTGCAATGAGACTGAAATGAAAAGTGGTTTGTAACACGTAAAGTATTTATTTGGTGTCTAACGCCATTGTAAAAGTACCAAGTGAATAGTTAAAGCTACATGTATTGAACTACTCGTTTGCATATGTATCATTTTGCCGAGTTTATGACTATCAAGAATAATTGGAGATAGCCTGCGATGTCAGAGAGAAATTTCAAAGTAAATAGATTAAGTGTAACGTTATCAAAATATCGTAAGAAACCGAACATTCCACGAAACATAGGTGAGGTGTTAGCAAAACATCGTAACAGACGTTTTTTTTTTTTTTAGCCAAATATCAAAATACACATGGATGATATGCAACCTAGTTATAGTATAGTCGGCGCTAAAGAATTTATTAGCGTAATATCCTAAGATACAAAAATAAAGTGTAACATAATATAAGTGTCTTGGTTAGCTGACGTTAAATGTTATGTTGTCAAAATTTCCAGTAGATAGATGATGTGTAAGCAACAATGGAGATTGTACCCACAACATCTCCCACGGTATAAGGGTAATTTGATGAAATTTTCATTCGTAACCGTTGGTAACGATGGGGATTTTGAAGACGGTACATGCATACAGATGACACGTAACGTTATCAAAATTTCGTCATTAAAACGACGATGGTGATTTTGTCAGACAAATTTCCTACTATACATACATGAAATGTTTTGTAATAAAGTATCATGGGATATCGACTATGGAGATTTTTGTCGGTCAAATATTACACGAAACATAAGTGATTTTGAAGTGAATCAAAGTATCGTGGGTAACTGACGATAACGATTTTTGTCAGCCAGATAACCGATGGTACATATGATGTGTAACGTTATTAACGCTTAGGCTGCTAAGCGCGACTCAAAAACCTTTGCAGACAATTAAGATCAAGGTCAGACTGCACAGAAAGTGCATTCTTATCTTGAATATACACTTTCCGATAATGAGGTAATTTTCCCCCAAGAAACACCTATGAAAGAGCACATTTTGGATAACTGAGAATGGAGATTTTGTCGGTCAAATATCCTACTGTACATAGATAATGTTTAGTGTAATAAAAGTATCCTTGGTAACTGACAATGAAGATTTTGTCTGTCAAATATTGTTATACATGTCATGTAGCGTTATAATAGTAGCAGTACATAATGGATAAAGATGGAAGTAGTGTAACCCAAATATTTCACGACGTATACATGACATGAAATGTATTAGTTCGTAAGTTAAATAGATAACCAGCAATGAGGATTTTGTAGGCCAAATATCCTACTGTACATAGATGAAGGGTAATACAGTAAAAGTAACCGAAGATGGAAATTTTGTAAAACCAATACATTTTGAGGTACAAACCAAAGACGTAGCGTCCATAACGCACAATACACAAAAAAAGCGTATTGTAGAAAAAATGGGAACAGGCGAAACATTCTTCGATGACTTCACAGAAAAAGTCCATCTTCATAAGCCAAAAACTGCCAGGAAAAATGAAAATTTCCAACCTATAGTAAAAAAGCTTAATACATTTCTATTTCATCCTATTTCTTTCCGTTTCTGTGCAGTCTGATGTTGATTTACACTGTCTGCAAAAGCGCACTTTTTCGCGCTAAGCAGCTTAGAAGTGAAATATATCTTTCGATTCAGAAAGTATATACAGGCTTACCTGTGCAGTCGGAAATGAAGATGACATGTGATCAAGATCAAATAAATAACAGGAACCTTGAAATTCGTCCCAACCAGTTGGGCACGTGACCGGACTTCTCTCTGTATAGTATAAAGGCAATAGATTGTCACTTTGTAAGAGCTAAAACAAATAAGCATTGCTCTGTGAAAAGCGGCCTTAATGCATTCGAAAAAAGTATCAACCAAGGTCAGCACCTGGCATTTTTTCTGCATGTCAAAGTGCATGTCAAAGGACAAGTGTACCACATGATTCATTCAGTTGTTTTACAAAATTGGTTTTATGGATCCACAAATATATTATGACTTGCTCGGTTTAATGTATCACAGAGATGCATTAGGCCCTCTTTTTAACAAAGCATGGCCCAAATGTTTTATTAAAAAGTATGAAATAAAACTTAAATGATTTAGTCATGTTCTAGGAAATATGGGGGCTTCATGCATCTGCAAGAAGCGTTGACCCAAATGCGCAGTCCGTGCAGGCTGATATGGGTCAAACCTTTTGCTTTCTGTCAATTTTCTGCATGTCAATGAGCAATTATACCTCGTGAAGCAGCCGGTTGTTAAACAAAATGATCCATAATTATGAGATGACTTGATTAGTATACTGCATCACGGAGAACCTTTAAACCACCTCCTTACAGAGCATGGCTCAATTCTTCTAAACGATAAACTACACCTCTAAATATACATATACAATTATTCCGAAAAATTCATAATACCCGTTCTCTTTTGTGATTTTGGATGTTTTGTGTGTGTACAAGTGAAACAATATCGACGTTGAAGTATAAGATCAATTACGGAACTGCATGTGTGTCACTTTGCCATAAACTCCATCGGATCAATCTCCCTCGTTTTCAATGATTTTTCAAGAGGTGAGGGACATTATGCCATTGCCCCAGGAGCATAGGTCATGAATTCATAGGAATTACGCGCTACCAGCATGAGATCCTGAAACGACCTGCCTATAAACATATATTTTCAAGCTCGAAGTGCATCGCAAAAATAAATACATGACCCAACGCTTGTAGGCCGTGCATGACATCACTCATCCCTTGAAAACCACGTGATTACCATATATAGAATTGAAACCAAAGTGACGCACATGTAGTAATGAGTTGTTATATATGTTTGTTTGTTTGATTGCTTGTTTTATAGTATTTTAACCAGTTTTTTTTTTTGTAAGATATATCTTCCACTACCACCATTGTTGAGTTTCATGTATTTTGTAATGTACAGAGGAATACCTAAACCTTATCGTACAATGTGGAACAAAGATCAGACTACACGTTCTGTAGTCTAATCTTGATCTACACTGTCCGCAAAAGGTCAGCTAGTCATGCTTATCAGCCGAAGGGTTAAATGTAACTCAATAGGTGAGTTCTATCTTTGATGGGCTAAAAACATTGTGGAAAAAAGGAGAAAATGCTGGTTACCAGCTTCATTACCAGGGTCGTTAAAACACTGGATTGCTTGGCAAAGGATTAAAATGCAAAACTGTTTAGTGATTGATTGATTGATTGTATTGTGTATTGTATTTCAACATTATTTAAAATATATCGCAGCGGCCAGTTCACCTTTCCATGCCTTCCTGGAGTTTATTTTTCCAGTGCTCCACACATTATTCTTTCCAAGCCTCTGACATTCTTTCCCACATAACCATCGTCGAAACAATGGTCAGCGGTGAGATTGGAATGAATCCTGTGGCAATGACTATCATCAATCCACGGAAAGAAATTTGCCAAGCCGGGGATCGAACCAGCGACTCCCAGTTCACAAGTCTTGTACGCTACCGACTAAGCTACCTTGACTCGGCAGACCAACTTGAAAATTTAGGTAGAAAAGGATAAAAAGCCGTCGTAGGAAAAGGAGAAAATGCTGGTTGCTAGCACTTTCTCCTTTTTTCCACAATGTTTTCAAACGGCTTCTTTCCGAGGGTCGTTAAAACACGGGATTGTTTGGTAAAGGATTAAAACGCAGAACTGTCTGGTGAAGGGTTAAAGGCCCATTAGTAGCCAAATATCAACAGGTGTAAAAATACATATGAATATAAATCATGCCTTGTAAAAGATGAAACTTATGTGAAGATGACAATCTGTTATTGTGTGGTTTGTCCGAGTGTTAGTTGCTTGCAGAAAAGTGAATTTTAAAATCAGGCAAAAAGTAAACAAGGATAGAGCGAGGTCGCAATTTCTAACCTAGTTTTGAAATTTATTTCTCCTGCCAGCGACTAACACTTATACCGACTATACAAAAAAAGATTGTAATCTTCACAATAACTTCTATACTTTTAAATTGTACGATATTAAATCAAAATGCATTTTAACATCCGTTGTTTTTACATTTGGTCGCTACTGTGCCTTTAAATAACGGATAGAAGAATTTTACCTGGGATAGTGTAAAATCTCGCTGACAAAGAAGTTGAGGCTACAGAATTACTCCACATGGATTGGTGTAGTTGGCACACGAAAGTGGAGGACACAAACACGAAACCCATGCAGTTTTTGTTGGCCAAGCAGAGCGATAAACAGTCGTAATTCGTGACGACGATCACATCAGGTTCAAACCCGCCACCAGTGGGTACCAGGTCGTCATACCCGGGCTCCTGTACTGCTTTTGTCCATTCTATGTCCGAACAGTTTCCCCAACCTGTTTAATGGAATAGTTTAAACCCTTAGGTTACCAGGTCCCGGCCATTGCTCTTTTGAAGATATTGTAGAGCAATGATCAGAATGCAGAGAACGTGAGGTCTGTTATTGATCTTCTCTGTCTGTTACGGCCAAAACAGCTGTCAAAGACGTATATGACAAATTCTTCTAATGGAAAGATTTTTTAAAAAACTTTGCACATACAAAGCTCATTATGTCTCTAGGAGATTACAGTAAAAAAAGATGTGGGTCACCGTGCTCGTTTCTGAGAAATTTGCCTTTGAAAAAGGTATATACAGTTCCAAAATTCAGCTTATATTGGATTTAAAGCGTCTTTCTTTAATAGTCAGTTAAACAGGAAAATAACAGGAAAAATATAGATATATACATCATTTTAATGAAAATTCATATATTTTTGCATAAAAAATTTATAAAAGCCTGGTTTTGATCATGGTAAATGTACAAATATGCATGTTATATATAGACCATTGAGTTAAAAAGGGAGATAATTTGACCGAATTAAGGGTTTATCTTTAATAAATACATACTTTCTAACGGACAGATTTTTTTTTTAAAATTTCCACACTTATAGTATTTATAATTCTAAACAATAAAAAAAATAAATAAAAATGGCAACTATCCGTGCTTATTTCGCCAGAAAACAAGGTTTAAGGTCACTGTGGAAGTTATTTTTTCAAGGAAAAAAATAGGATAAAAGCTCAGCAGACATAGTGGGGAAAGGAGAAAATGGTCAATAGGAGCGATTTCTCCTTTTCCAACAATAATTTCCAAAGTGGAAACAGCTATACTTCCACAGCTTTAAATTTCCTGCCTTTGTTTCCCTGTTTGGTGTGTAACGCCGTGTCAGCAACATTTTAATTATTTCACGGTGACAGTTCAAAGATCCATTTTTTTCTCTTCACCAATACTACTCGAAGAAAGTGCTACTTGCTTCAGTACACCAATAGTATTACCATTATGTGCCAAAAATACACAGGTGCACTTTTAATTCAATATCTACGACAAAAATACATGCGAAGTAGGATGCGCGCGAACATTTGTCATATTCGTCGTTAAAGCTTATTATTATTTTATTTGTTTTGTTCTGTTCTGTTTTTAATATTGATAAGTGATTTTCATAGGATATATTTAGTACGAGTAGTTCAAAGGCGAGTCAAAAAATTTTGAGCCTTGCTCTGTGAAAGAGCGTCAAATGTATCTGCAAAAAGTATCGACCTATATCTGCTTGTACCTCGCTCGCAGGCTGATCTGGGTCAACATTTTTTGTTTTTGGCAATTTTTTGCATGTCCATGAACCTTTCTACATCAGGATTCAGCCGGTTGATAGACAAAATGGATTTTATGGATCCAGAATTATGTGATGACTTGCTTGGTATAACGTATCTCGGAGATATGTTAAACTCACTTTATTCCTTTATCAAACAATTCCCAATTTTGACCAGATTGAGGCTTTTAACTCTATCAAACGAGAAAAGTTTTAGACAAGTCCTTAAGGATAGGGCACCCTAATTGGATTCGTGTAACATCGCCTTTCATCGCCGAAAAAACGTACGAATTCGGCTAAGACTTGGGTAATCCGTAATCGATCGGTCGATAGACGCTGGTTCCCTGCATCGATTACGGATTACCCAAGTCCTAGCCGAATCCATACGATTTGGGCGATGAAAGGCGATGTTACACGAAAACCATTAGGGTGCCCTATCCTTAAAATTTCATGTATCCCGAATGATTAGATTTGAACTATGCTCTGGCAAAAGGGGTCTTAATGCATCATCGTGATGCATTAAACCAAGCAGGTCGTATAATATAACCATGGACCTATAAATATAATTTCTCTTACAATCGGATGACTCCTGAGGTAGAATGGTCCTTTGACATGTAGAAAATTTATCAAAAGCAAAAAGTTTCGACCCAGGTCAGCCTGCGCAGTTTGCGCAGGCTGACCTGGGTCGAAACTTTTTGCTGATGCATTGAATCCCCCTATTCACAGGGCATGGCTCATTTGTACTTGAAAATTTAGAAAGGTTCAAGCTCTATAGCCCTCTCTTTAAAGGCCCAGTGGTGGCCAAAAGTGAACAATGTGGGTGTTGAATGCATTTAGATTTAAAGGATACCATTTGAAAGTATGGTATTTATTCTGAAGATGACAATCTTTTATTGTACCGTCGGTACAAGTGTTAGTTGCAGACAAAAGTCTGAATTTTAAAACGAGGTAAAGAAAAAATAAAAGAAGGAGCGTCTTGGCAACTTTTTACCTAGTCTTAAGATCTATTTTTATGCCAGCGACCAACACTTGGACCGATTGCACAATAACTACGGAATACCGTTAGGGCCATCGCCTATGAATTTGTTGATTTTAAAAACGATGCTCGATTGTACGATGATGATAACGCGATAGTATGATGATGATATCGCGATGGTACGATGGTGATAATGCGAGATAGTACGGTGATGATATCGCGATAGTACGATGGTGATATCGCGATGGTACGATGGTGATAACGCGATAGTACTGTGACGATAATGCGATGTGCGATGACGATAACGCGATAGTGCGGTGACGATAACGCGATAGTACGGTGACGATAACGCGATAGTACGATGTGATAACGCGATAGTACGATGATGATAATGCGATAGTACGATGACGATATAACGATAGTACGATGATAAAAACAGGATATTGTATCGCATTATCATCATCGTACTATCGCGTTATTACCATCGTAGTATCGTTATTTCGCCTTATCACCATCGTACTATCGAGTATCGCGTTTAAAATCAACAAATTCATAGGCGATGGCCCTAACGGTATTCCGTAAATAACAGATTGTCATTTTCACAATAATTTCCATACATTTAAATGGTATGATTAAAATTTAAATGCATTTCAATACTCGCATTGTTTACTCTTGGTCGTCACCGGGCCTTTAAGTTTTTCTGATCAATATGAATATTAAAATGTTACTCTATATTTGCCGTATTAAACTGTTCGATGCCTTAGAATGATAAGGTCGTAAGTGTCACTACGACCTTATATGATGCATACATATTTGGAAACGACATTTTATTCTCTATCCTTTTATGTCAATTTCATAGAAATTTGAACTTGTTGTGCTGACCAAATAAGGTGCTGAAAAAGGTCGTAAGTAAAATCCGTTTCAATCTGTTTATAACATAAGGTCATATGTGACACGTACGACCTTTTGTTAATATTTTACAAAGTATTACACAGTTGAATAAGAAGGTCGTAACTGCTACATACGCCCTTGTTTTACAACGTTTTGCACTTAGTCTTAAAAATGAAGAATCCTTAGAAATACATGATCAGACTTTTCTGTAATATATCATATAACAGAAACACAGAATTAATAGAAATTAAGCCAGTAAAAATGCACTTTACCCGAAGAAAAAGTGGAAACAAACAATAAACAAGACAATTTTATGAAACTGATTTTGGTGTAGAGATTACAGCATTGTCAAAAGTTTGAGCGAGGGAAAAAACAATAAACATTTCGTAGCAATTCAACTTGTGCATTGGGGTAAGTATTTAAAACTGGTTTAACTAATAAGAATAGACAGCCTTTAAATAAATAGTATTTTTAAAAAAAGCCTCCTAAACGTCTTGTATCTTGTTAAAGATAAAATAACTGTTTATGAAAAAAAAAACCTAAAAAGTGTAATAGTATTCGCACTGACCATACTGCATAGAGAATTGGTCCTTCGTGAAATTACACACTCTCTCAGCTAATTTAATCAGTTTAAACACCATAAGGCAATTAATAAGTGCTTTAAGCTGATTTCTACACTATTTCAGTCATATTAGATAGACAGCGTACTTATGTAGGTTATGGTTTTGTCTGTGGAGGTCGTACTTATGGACACTCAATTGAAAAAAAGGAGTTTAGAATGAAGATCCAACAAAGGAACTCATGATTAGGAATTCTTCCCCTTGTTTGTGTGGCGTTCAACCCACTCTTAAAACACTAGGCACGATCTCTTTCCTTTGGAACTATTGTAGATCAAGATTAGACTGCATAGAATGTGCAGTCTAATTTTGAATCTACAATGTCCCATATGCTGTCATAATAGGACAAAGAGACCCCTGAAAACATAATATTTCTATCTTTTCTCCAAAAATGAAAGTGCCCATTTTGAATTTGTAGCCCATTGAGGTTCAGTGTCGCTTTCATCAAGTAATATTGTGAATGCCAGTACACCTTTATAATTATACTTCTGTAGAGATTCTCCTACGGCTGCTACACACAATATTCTTTCCGAGCTACTGATTGCTTTTCCACATAAAATGTTTTACTGCATCTTTCTTCATTTTGCATAAAGGAATAGCAAATTAGCAAATATATGTATATTTTTAAAAAGAAGGAATATAGTATTCAAGAAGTATAATTCAGTATTTAATGTTAAAGCCAATATAAATATGGCCTAACACAAAGTGTCTTAACTCTGCCTGTAAGGGCTATAATAACATGTTACTAATCAATCTTGTGTGGACCTTGGTGAAGAAGGGTTTTTAAAACATGATGAAAAAGTTTTTTTTCCTTCCAAATATTTGAACTGCCAAGTCTGAGTAGAAGCTTGAAATTTACATAATTTAAAATACAATTTCAAGCTTCATCTAAATGAATTAAAAATATCCTTGTGAAAGGAGAAGTTGCTCAACATGAGTGATTTCTCTGTTTAACTTTTTAACAGATGACAAAATTTTGGTATCATCCAAATCAAAAGGATTTGCAGACAAAAACCAATTTCGAATCTAATGATGGATTTTTCTTCGGATGGGTAGAAATCATTGTGGGAAAAGGAGAAATGCTTTTCATGAATGTTTTCTACAACCGTCAACCTTAGGGCCATAAAAACCAGAGATTATCTGGTAAAGAGTCAACCAGTTTTTAACAAAAATTTTTCTTATGGACTTGTTTATATGTGGTAGGGTTTAATGATACTCTGAAGTCTATGATTCAACTTTCAACACCAAAACTGTTCATTAACTACCTTAATGGGAGCAGCTTTTTGAAAACATTGTTGGAATAGGAGAAAATGCTGGCAATCAGCTATTCAATATTTTTCTACTACATGTATGTCTTTCAACCCGATCAAGACAAATTAAATCATTTGAACTGCAACTAAAATTGTGTATGCAAGTAATTTTAATATAGAGAAGTTTCAAAAGGGACTCTTTTGGTTAAAGGGCTGTGGCCTGTTATTCGTATTTTGCTGTCTTAGAAATGTTAAAGTGTTTGTTTTAAAGGAAGTTCATAGGTTTATAAAGTATTCAAGATTTTATTTGTACTTTTCTATTTGATGTAAGTTACTGTTCACCTAGTTATAGATCTGTTTGTTATCTGTAGCTGTTGTGTGAATGATTATATTCTTTTAAAAGTATAACAAGAGGGTAGTCTGAAGGGCAGCTATATCCTCCGCCGCTGCGTCCCGGGTATGATTCCTGCTGGACCTAAAAAGCACTTCATTGCACCGAGCCATTTATAATCACTCTTCAATCGTCCTATCATGACTGAAGTACGGTTGACGGATATAAAACACCAAGACAGCCATAAATCCATATCTTTTGTTGCATTGATGAATTAAGATCGATAAACCCACATAATTTCTTGATGATATATAGATCTACAAACACGAAATCCACAAACAAAATCTGCAACACAAAAGCTGCAAAAATAAAAGCCAGGCTTCAAATATTAAGCCCATCACTAGGACATTGGCTTTCACAGCTTTTAGGACAATCACTCCAAAAAAATATTGAGAACAGAAGTATGACTGTTGTGCACTGCACTTGTCCTTAAGATGGTCTATCTTTATATACAGTTTGAAGCCGATAGCTTTTATACTTTGAAAGTTATGCTCAAGACAAATCTTTTAGATTTGTTAGATAAATAAGGGCCACAACTTCAAAAGTAGTGGAGACTGAGTTATGGATGTTGTGCACAGCATGTGTCCCCAATGTGATCTGTCTGCATATGCAGTTTGACGTCAATAGCTTTTATACTGCGCTGGACAAAAATTAAGTTTGTGACACAACAAAGGGCAATAACTCCTAAAATAATGGAGGCAGAGTTATCTGTCTTAAGCATTCCACTTGTCCTCAATATTATTTATTTGTATATCAAGTTTTAAGCCAAAAGAAGTTATTTTCCAGACTAAAAATCAAATTGGTAAAATAACTGAGTGCCATAACTCCAAAAATAGTGGAAACCGAGCTATTGGTCGTGTGCACTGCACTTGTTCTGAACATAGTCTTTTTGTATATCAAGTTTGAAGGCAATAGCTCTTTTACTTTGGGGAGTTTTGCTCCGGACAAAAATCCACTCTTGGGGAAATAACCCCAAAAATAATGTAGGCAGAGTTATGGATCTTGTGCTTTGCCCTTGTCTTAAGTGTGATCTATTGAAGTCAATAGCTTTTATAATTTGGAAGTTATGCTCCAGACAAAAATCCCATTTGTTAAAATAAGAAAGGGCAATTACTCCAGAAATATTGAAGATAGTGTTATGAATCTTGGATTCTTCACACCGTCTTACCTAGATGAACATTTAGCCAAAGTTTGATGAAAATCTTTCAAAGGGGTCAGGAGATATGAAGCAGACAAGAAAAAGTTACAGATGGACGGACAGACAGACAGGCGAACAGACAGAAAGACAGACTGACAGGCAGACAGACAGAGGCCATTCCTTTAATCCCCTCCGGCTTCGCGGGGGGATAATAATTTAGAAAGAGGTTTCATATGTAGAAAATATGCAGCTACACTTACGACCTTCTGTTGATACCTTTTACAACATACTATTTTGACAAAAAGGTTGTTACTGGCATTTACGACCTTTCATTACTCGTCCATTTTGGAACAACCTAAGTATAAAGGACGTTTGCAAGTTTTTTTCCTAATTTTCTCAAACTAGATAAGGCTTTTTATTATTATCAATGGCCATTTAAATTTTGCTCCATAGTTAGAAGAAAATAAAAAATGAATTATTGAAAATGATCTGTTACTGTTGTAATAAAAATGTTTTTTCAAGTTTTCTCAAAACTGTGTTTTTTCACTTACGACCTTCTCATTCTAAGGCATCGTGTTGTCAGTCACTAAAAGATCAATTTTGTTAAGCCCCCAAAGTATACTGGGTTCGTATTCACCAACAACTCTTCAGATAATTCTTGGTCTTATTCTCCAAGAATTTTCTAGATATGCAAGTAACACAACCTCTGAACTATTTGGCTAAACTATTTGGTTTAGCCAATCAGAAGTTTTGAACAGTATAATCTGAATCTAAAATAAGACTATGAATAAAAGTAAGAAAGGGTGGTGAAACTGGCCCTGGTCCCGGGTTTTTCGCCTTTGTGGATTGTGTAGACTAAGATCAGACGGCACAGAACGTGCAGTCTGATCTTGGCCTACTCTGTCCTCTTCCATACCAGATATTCTGACAAAACAGACCTTAAAGATACATCCTTATAGTCAGAGAGAAAAAAACACTCTTAAATTTGATAGAATGGTTAAGAACTTGGATATACATTGTATATGGTGTAAGATATAAATACATACATCGGAAACCTTCGGTTTAATACCGTAAACGTCACAGTGCCAGTGGTTTCCTTGACGGCCTCCAGAAAATGAAATGCAACTTCTATCGTCGTAACCTATGCAACCTTGCTACCGTCAGGTGCAACATTTTGCGTGAATATACAAGACTGATTATACTATAGTTTGATCATAATTGCTAACGTAAATTCACCCCCGTGTAAATGATCTATGAATTCATTCTGATTTTACTTATTTCGAAATTAGTATATATTAAATCTTATTGTTTTATGTAATACTTATGCATTATATGTTCTTTGTAAAATGACGATATACTTTGTACAAGTCGATCAATAAATATTTTGTTCTGTTATGTTCTGTATGATAAAAATAAAGATAAAATGAGTTAAAAACTGGCTGAAAACGGATATAGATGTATCTTTAAATCGCAAAATCTGCATCTTTCGTACTACAGGAGGATGTACATTTCATTTTTTCAGCACAATAAGGTTACAGATTCGAAATAGTTAAGAATAAAAATAGAAAGATAGTGGAAAATGAATAATTAGAAAAAAACATACCACAAGTTAAAATACCAAGTAAAAAATAATACAGATGATGTGAACTGTATCTGTCCGCCATTTTGGATACAAAGCTAGGCGGTTCGATTTATACAATGTAGTGAATATTACTTGTTTCATTTTTTGTCCAGATTTTTAAATATATTTGTACAAGAACGTGATATGTGTGCTTTAGTGATTTATTATCAGTGCAGACTCCCATTGTGTTTAGGTTATATCAATGATAAAAGGCGCAAAATGTTTGCATTACTAGGGTCACGTGACCAAAGGAAATTGAGTGTCCTTCCGGTTTTACCGCTGATCATCCTAAACAAATTTGTAGTTAACTTCTGTATGTTGATCCGAGTTCATCCGAGTAAAATATCAATGATTTATCTGAATTAAAACTTCATACAATAAATGCATGTAATACCATTGCGATAGAGGGGGAAATATCTCGCGACGAACAATTACTCACTTTTAACATTGTTTTCGAGACTGGTCTGTAGGAGTCCTAACTTGATCTACGTTGTCCGCAATGGAAGCTTTTGACCCTTTGTCAGACGACAAAATTTTAAACTTTTCCTTTCCCGATTGAAAGCATTTGCAGATGACAAAATAGGTAAGACTCATTTGGTGGAATTTGTCTCTAAAATAATAGCAAACATTGTGGGAACAGGAGAAAATGCTGGTAACCAGCATTTTCTCATTTCCCCACAATGTTTTCAATATGCCTCTTTCTCAGAGTTGTAAAAACTCCAGATTGTGTGCTAAAGAGTTAAGTCGTCATTGGCAATGAAAAGCCCTTGTTGTTATGATCATAAATTTATCTTTATTATTGATTGATTGATGGATGGATGGATGGATTAATTGATTAATTGATTGGTTGATCGATTGATCGATCGGAGTTTTACTTTTATTTGATTTGATTTATTGATTTATTTATTGAGTATTTAGGCCTCTGGCCCAGCGTACTATTATATATTCCATATAATACAGTTCCCTTGAACAAAAAAACATACAAAAGACTATTAATGAACAGACAACATTTGAAACAACATGAGAAGAAAAGATACAAGTAAGTCAAAGACCTATGTGCGGGGGAGAAATTCTAGATTATATGCTAGATTCTACCTCCCACACAGTTCTTTGAATGATTAAATCAAACAATGACAAATGCCGCTTGAACTATTACAAACATAACGTATCAGAAAATATCCTCTACATAATCAAGAAAGTACCTTAAATATACTCTCAATATTGAAAATATCTCATTAATGGCATAAAGGAACACTGTGGGAAGAGGAAAAAGCCAGACAACAGCATATTCTCCTTTCCCCACATTGCTTCTCTGGATAATGAGATGTTATCGGAACAATCCTATCCAGATACACATATATGTACATGGTTAACTTTTTACATAAATATGTATATTTACATTCTCAATCTCAAAGGCCTTTTTGGAGAGGCATAATTGCTGGCATTGACTTAACAATCGGAACGCCAAACAGTTCCTGAAATGTTATTTTCAGGCAACAAAACAAAAATCAAAAATGATTGCACTTACATGGTTACTCCTGCCAAGAATATAACAAGGAGCGTAAACAGTATAGATCAAAGATCAGACAGCTGGTTTTAGCAGTCTGGTCCTGGTCTACTCCGACCTAAAAGATAATTACAATTGTGATAGGCGCTCCAATAGTTAATTATAGCGACAATAATAAAGTCTCTCTTACAACGAGTAAATAGCATTGTAATGAAATGAGAAAAAGCCCGCTTCAAGCTTTTTTTTCTTTCCTCACAGTGTCTCCTGACAAATAGTAATAGATATACTCAAAGCTTCAATAACATGAGATTGTCCGGTAAATAACCACAATAAAACATTTGTAGTTACATCACAACAGCAAATAATAAAAAAAAAAGCACCTTTTGAGTATTCGAACTCAAACTCTTTACCACACAACCCTGAACTTTAGCGGCACTAAAAGGGAAGGCTTTGAAAAACGTTGAGGGAGAAGGAGGAAATGCTGAATACCATCATTTTCTCCTTCTCCATAAAGCTCTCCATCCCTTAAGTTTTTGAGTTACATTTTTTGTTTCCTGCAAATGCTTTCGAATTTAACTGGTCTAAAATCTTATTGTCTGGTCACGAGTTAATGTGTGTGCGTCAGACAGGTTTTGTACTACCTAAATTACATACTATTCTTGTTTATTTCTAGTATTTTATGGACAAACTTACATACATCTAACAGTAAAAACTCTTGTTTGCTGGCCATAAATGTAAGAAACATTTCAGTATTACAGATATAATTATGTCCAAGATAAATTTTCCTGTAATAATCATATTTTTTTACACTGGAAGAAGACATGAAATTCGTCCTCTATCACTGAAATTGAAGAGTTGTCAAGACAGAAGGAGCAAATACGTTCTTCTCTTGGTATATTATAATGTCTGCCAACTTCAGTATTCAATTTATGATCGGAACATCTGAATTTTGCAAATGCTTGTCTGAGATAAAATGGAAAATTAAATGAAATACAACTTTCTACATCCAATAATGACTTGTACTGACTATATAAATCAGCTTTTGAAGAACTAATTAGGCTATTATGCCAGTCTTGTTACAATATGTCCTTAACTCTAATTCTAAATTCTTTGATAAAACTGTTTATATTGCCTATATCTTGACACAGCCACACAAAACCGTATCCATAGCTGAACAAAAGATTTCTTACTTCAGAAGCATATGTATGCTTGTTATTTTCATCCAAATCCTTCAGCATTAAATAACATTGTTTTGGGTACCTATTGCTCGGCATCTGTAGTAATTTACACCAGTATTTAACGAATCTAACAAAATAATCTAAACATAGAGGATATCTACCACAGTCACCCAAAACCATAGCATTACAAGTAGTTTTTCCGACGCCTAAAAACTGTTTACAGGTTTGGATATGTACTCTTTCTACGATGTCACTATATGTATAGTCCCAAAGTTCTGCCCCGAAGCAAAGTATTGGTTTAACCATTGCGTCGAATACCTTAAAATGATCTTGGTAATAGGGGGTTCCATATTGATAGTTATATACTCGAAGGCAGTTTAACGTTTTCGTTGCCTGTGCAGATAGATTTCGAAGAGTCTTTGTCCATTTCAGTTTAGGAGTAAAAAGTATTCCCATATATTTATAAAAAACTAACTACAGATAAAGGTTTATTTCCAAATTTCCAGTTTTCACTTTTCCGTAATCTTCCCCCTTTCCTAAATACAACAATTTGAGTCTTTTTAACATTGATTTGCATGCCAGTGTCCTTACAGAAATTCTCTACTTTGTCTATCTGGCGTTGAAGCTGTACCACTGTATCAGCCGGTCTAGCAACATCGTCAGCAAATAAAAGATAAGTAATTTTAGGGATGTTTGAGTTAATAAATATACCAGTGTCCGAATTAACGCCCTCATTTCTACAGAGATCGTTTATAAAGAGATTGAAAATTTGGGGACTACAAGTATCCCCTTGTCGGGTTCCCTTCTGACAGTGGAAGTAACTAGTACAGGAATCTGCTACTTTAACACAAGAGTTGTTTTTCTTATAAATCTATAAGAGGATGTTTAAAAATTTTCCATCAACGCCTTTACTGGATAAACTTTCAAATAGCTTTTTATGTGATATGTTATCAAATGCTTTTTCAAAATCAATGAAAACAACGTAAAATCTGCCTTTTCGTTTAGAGAGATATTTCTGAATCATTGCATGTCGGATAAACATATTGTCTACTGCTGAATAACCAGCTCTAAAACCAGCCTGAGCTTCATCTACAAGTTTATTTTCATTGGACCATCGACATAGACCTGTGTTTAGAATATTGGCAAAAACTTTGTAAAGGATATTACTGAGAGAGATGCCACGATAATTATTTACATCCTTTAGCGATCCAGATTTATGTATCGGACAAATAATGTTCTCTGACCACAGTTTAGGGAGTTCACCCCTGTTAAAAATAGCATTGAAGAGTCTAGTTAAGACTGGAATAGTCACATGTTGTGTTGAAGTAATAAAGTGTCCAAGAATACCATCTGGTCCAGGCGATTTAGTGGGATTTATCTTTTTAATAGCTGAGCGTGTTTCTTCTTCAAAAATCTGTGTATTTAAAATATCGTTATGATTATTATTATTTGGGTTCAGGTTTTCCAAATTATAATCAAATATTTCATTGCCCATCAAAAGGTTAGAAAAATGAATAAACCAAGCCTGTACGCTGTATTTAATATTATTTTAGTCATATCACGGCGACAGATTATATATTAATGTATATACTGGGTTTCACCAGTATTAAGCATTGGAATGCTAAGATAAATAATTATAAGCTGTTATTGAATGCAATGGAGATCAAGAGAACTTGAAGTCTGATCTTAAATCTTTACATTACGGTATTTCGTTAAAGATTCTGGTAAAAACCCGATTGATATCGAAGTGTTTTTTCCCAAGGTTGAGAAAGTGAATTGATCAATTTTGCACTTTTGAAAAGGATTAACCCCTTACCACACGATCCCGAGTTTTAAAGACCCTTGCGAACAAAGCTTTTGAAAACATTGTGGGAAAAGAAGAAAATGCTGGTAACCAGAAAGCGTGAATGCAGCAGCAGGAACACCGAGGTATCAAATGTGTCAAATGCAAGCTTTATTCAGTAACAGTCGCAATAAATCGTCAAAATGATCAAGATCGTTAAAACATCATACGGGTCACATGCCAGCCATTCATTTGTTGACTTGATATGCTTGTCCACTGTGAATAAAAAAAAGACAATTTGGTTTTTAAAATATTGTATAATATATCTGAAAATACAGAATATTATTTTGTTGTAACTTTCCAGTTGCTTGTATTTGATTAGAGCGGCATGAAAAATTATGACATCGCGGAGGACCGAAGGTCGACCGAAATGTCAAAATTTTCTTGCGCGGCGAGAATCAAATACTAGCGCATGGAAAGTTACTAGCATAATATTCCTTTTCTTACATACCTAACTTTCAACGAGAAATTGTTGCAAGTTATTGACTTTTTAATCGAAAACGGTAAACTAAATAAAACAAATAATGGTGTAGTAGCCAGTAACTTCGTTTTTATGAATAGCACATGAATGGTATTATGTTTTTTTTTTTAAACGAAATTTTGTTCGGCATGGTCTTATTTGATAATTGAAACAGATTTCGTTAAAAAAAAAAAACTGTAGTAAGTTCTGGTTTGTTATGCAAGCGTCTGCATAACTGATAAACATGGCGGCGGGTCCGTCAACAATCCCTCTTGAAAGTGATTTGATCGATTTTCTGCATAAATCTACCCATTATCTATTAAGACAGCAGCTGAATATTTTCAAATAAAGTTGTTCCTAAAGGTAAGAGAGAGAGAGAGATTTTATGAGCCACGCTCTGTGAAAAGGGGACTTAACGCATCTGCAAAAAGTTTCAGTCCATGTCAGCCTGCACAGTCCCCGCAGGCTGACAAGGGTCGAAACTTTTTGTTATTTACACATTTTTCTGCATGCCCAAGGTCCATTCTACGTCATGGTTCAGTTTGTTGTTAGGTTAAATGGATTTTGGGAATCCATAATTATGCGATAACTAGCTTGGTATATAATGCATCACGGACATGCATCAAGCCCCCTTTTGCCATAGCATGGCTCATATATACAAGCTACAAACGTTTTTTCACAGATGGCGCTGTAAGTATAGAGACAGTTTGTGTCACTCCACTGGTATGTGTAACTCTTGTGGAACTGTGCACAGTCCTCGGCATTCCGATAGTCGTTAGGTTGGCCCGGATACCAGTCTGAAATACATCCACAGAGGCGGATCCAAGACTTTTTTCGGGAGGGGGGGCAGGGTCCGGAAAATTGAATAAATCATTACATACTCAAATTTGCTACTGCATAAAGTGTTTGTATTTCTTGTAAGTGTAGTAGTATACCTGCGTACATATTACTAGAAAACCTTGCAACGAAATGATCTAGAATCCACTGCTACATTTATACTTGATCAAAATTTCAGGCAGAAAGCGATTGCTTTGAAAATTCGGGGCGTAGGGGGGGGGGGTGGTCCCGCATCCCATGACCACCCCTTCCCGCGCTGGATCTGCCCATGACCCAAACATGGATTCTTCAACCGTTTCAAACATGTCTACATATTTGACCAATCACATATTTCTATTTATTCATTTTTTATCAGCACCAAAAAGTAGGTCAAAAGCCAACACATCCAACTAAGCAGTATGACTACGTCATTTTAACAGCAGTGGTTCAACTTGTATAAAAAGTTATATTGTATAAATACTTTTTATATTTGTATAGGAAAGGGTAGAAAACATTGTAAGAAAATAAGAAAGTGTTGCAAACCAGCATTTTCTTCCTTTCACACAATATTTTCAAAAGACTTATTCCTCAGATTCGCTAAAATACGTGAGTTTGTGGTAAACGGTAAAAAAGAACATTTAGCGTAGAATGTGTCACCTGTAAATGTGAGCTGTGATTTATCTGTCCATAAAAATTGATCTTCCTGATCTGTATCAGTGAGACCGAGCCACCATCCGGTACCTGCAATACAAAAACCCCTTAGTAATTCGAATCTGGTATCAGTTAAGAACCCTGAACTTGTCCCAGTCTTACATATACAAAATATGTATTTTATTATACTGCAAAGAAATTTCTCGTGATCTGATTGGATAATATGCCCCGAACATATACATCATGTACACTGGCAAAACCAAAGTAAAAGCAGTTTCCCTTTCGGGAGCCCCGTATACATGACTACACTTTCAACAAAACATCCAAAATGGCGGCAGTGATCAAGATTAATATCAAGATTATGCACCAAACTGCACGTATTACCAAGGTTTCACTGACGTCAGTTCCCAGTGACGTCAGTTTTCATTGAATTGGGGGCACTCAGAAGGGAAATTCTACTTCGTCAGCGTACTCAATTTTTGAAAGAAAAAAAAAAAACGCAAATTTTCCTTAATACACGTTGGAATGGTAAAACTTTGCTGTATAATAAATTTGTTTTACGGTCAGGTGGCAGGGGACTTGGAAACTTGTTCACGGCTGTGGTGAATCATGTCGCCACCTCGCCTTCGGCTCGGGGCGACATGATTCACCACAGCTGTGAACAAGTTTCCAAGTCCCCTGCCACCTGATTGTACAACTAATAATGTACACGAAAATTATCTGGCTCAAATACATGCATCGCACGCAGATCAAATAACACACACAACAGAAAACAAGTCCGTATCGACAGAGTGTCAAACTCGGTTCCAAATGTGGTATAATGACGTATGGCACGAATGTACGTATTGATTAATAATTTGATTGGTCGGAATGTTGCGCTATAATATTCATCTGCTATTCATAAAAAACGAAGTAACCAACCACTACACCATTATTTATTATATTTTGGATTAGAATAAAATGTAAATAATTGCAAAATTTTGTCGTTGAAAGTGAAAGGTATATTATTAAAGGAATATCAAGTTGCAGTAACTTTCCGGCTGTTTTTGTTTAATTCTCGCAGCGTAAGGCGTTCGGTCTCGCGCGATATCAAATTTTCTCACGCTGTTCGAATCAGGTACATGCATTAGGAAAGTTACTACAACACAATATCCCGTATTTATGCTCCATTAGCTGTATTACGGTGGGTGTGGGTTACCAGTCTAAATTATACCTAGCCACCATCCGGTACCTTTAATACAAAATTGTGGTCTCGGACAATTTTAGGCAGTATCAGTTACAGCAGGCCATGAAAAAGTAGAACCAAATTATGTAAAAAAAAAAGATAGTACCAAAGTAACTCTTCATTATAAAACAAAGTTTTAGATTTGTCAGTATTCAAAGCATTTACAAAAAAAAAAATCTGTTGCCTACTAATGGACTTTGTCTTCAAAAAAAGTAGACAGCATCGTGAGAAAGGGTGAAAATGTTTGATACCAGCGTAGCGTCATTTTTCCTCTTTTTTTTTCCCTCATTAAAAAAAGGGTCAATTGGACTTTAGCGGACACATATATACACTGAGACACATAAATAATTATAAATAAGTACTTAAGGGCTGCCGTTTCAGCGTTTCAGGTTAAAAGTCACACGTAAAATCGAATCGGCCAGTAACAAATAATGAGCACCAATGGACAAAATAACAAAATGGTCGAAGTGTGTCCGGTAAAATGCATTCTAACCCCCCCTCCAAAAAAAAAAAACAGTCTTTCCCAGGGTGATAAAAAACATGGGATTGTTCAGTCAACCCGATACCTCCTAATTTGAATCAAATGACTTTGAAAACACTCTCTTAGCGTTTAGTAAAGTACTATGAACAAATGCTTGGTAATGTTCATGTTATCAGGCTTGAGTTATATAAAGATTTCAGTGTTATCATGCTGGAATTATAATGGGTTTTACATCGGCCATATAAACTTACCTGTGTAAAAATGTAGCCATGCTTTGACGAAGTTGTTCTCATTTAGCGTGTTAACATAGACTAGGTGGGCGCCTAACTGTTTACAGTATTGCTGGAAAATTAGAATTGGTATACTATAACTGCTACAGTCTATCACTTGGTAACGTTTAAAATAATCTATTTATGGTAGTGTAACAGTTCTGACAAATAGCCTCCCAAGGCGGAGATTAAACCTATGACCTCCAAGTCGAACGCTATACCACGTCGCTACAATAGCTAGCTCTATAGCAAGGCAGTATTTGTGTCCCCTGATACAAACACAGGCCATACATTTATATCTATGTGTGGGATAGACCAGTATACTACATACTCCCCCGCCATATGAAGATTCGTCCACGAATCCTTCAATTACTGTATCTCTATTTCTCAACAACGTGGGTTTTTTATTACGGTGGGCGCCAATTTAGCAGTTCTGACAGACAGCCTCCCAAGGCGGGGATTGAACCCAGGACCTCCAAGTCCCAAGGCGAACGCTCTACTACGTCGCTACAAAAGCTAGCTCTATAGCAAGGCTGTATAAGTGTCCCCTTATACATACATTAGCTATACATTTATATCTATCTGTGGGATAGACCAGTATACTACAGTAGAAATGTACAAAACCAAACTTAAATAAACCTTATAAACGATAAGGTACATTCCCAAATATATATATGAGCCATGTTCTGGTAAAAGGGGGGCTTATTGCATTTCCTTAATGCATCATACCTAGCAGTTCATCACATAAATATGGAGCCATAAAACTAGTTGGTCTAAAAGCCGTCTGAATCATGAGTTAGACTGATCGTTAAACATGCAGAAAATTGACCATTAGCAAAAGGTTCGACTCGGGTCAGCCTGCGGGGTCTTGAAGTAAATTTCCAATGCATTTACAGATTAATTTTGTCATGGTTTAGCATCAAAAGAAAGTGCAGATCTAAATTCAGACCGTGCGTTCTGCACGATATGATCTTGATCCACACCTTTCGCAGAAGCCCTTTAAGGTAGTGGACCCGTAATAGAAAACAGCTATTTCCACTATAATATTATCCTGCAAATTTTTGCTATGATTAAAAATGAGTATTATTGTACTACTTTAACCGAGCCACTTTTTCCTTTTTTTCCTTCTTAGAATTATCATTTATAAATCTAAAACCACTATATTCTCATTACAAAGGGAGATAATAATTACCTCTCTTTTCTGGAAACTAACAAAAGTATCGACAAATAATTTCAAGATAGACATCAAAGGAATTTCTGGTCGGTTAAAAATGTGCAAAAGTATTATATCTGTATAAATCCTTATTTATAAACTATCAAGGAATTTTATTCCATGTTGCACTAGAAGTGCTACGGGTCTACTACCTTAAGTTGCTATTTGAAGTGGAAGAGTTATCACAAGCAATAATCGGGTCCAATGATATGTCTGGTTTATTACACTCTTATCAGTGAATTACTACGATTTCACAGTGAATAACACCACTAGTGATGATAAATATGGTATCATCACCAGTGAGGATATAGTTTTAGAATGTTTGTTGGAACCATTTTTTTCCTATAGAGCTCACATTGTACCATTCTTGATAACTATTAGAATAAAAGAGGGTCAATTAGGAATATAATAAATAGGATAATCAACCAGTTGTGTGTGATATTAAAAGTCTGTCACTCGCATGGGGTTTGATGCGGTTAAAAATTTTGTCCTTCGGACTCGTTTTTACAACCGCATCACACCCCCATTCTAGTGACAGATTTTTAATATTACACACGACCAGTTGATTATCCTCTATTTATCTCGTACCTGGGAGAGGTTGTGAGTACGTCTAGTTTGGTCGAACTTGTAACAGGATCCTTCAAATGGTATCCAACCATCCTCGCAGGCTGTGTAGGTCACTTGCGCATGCGCTGTTCAAAATGAAAATGAAGCTGAGCATTGATGGTATTAAAGTCAATTTGGAGCATTTTAAAACTGCATTTTTTAGATTGACTTGGCATCAGTGGTCAAGAAATATTACAATATCTAATTTGAAAAATAAATGATCAGCATTCTACATCAGAAATTCCAGGTTAAGTCTTTACCAAACGATAAAATGTTGGACTTGTCGAAATTGAAAGCATTTGCAGAGGACAAATCAAGTGTAGCTGAAATGATGGTAATTGTCTGTGAAAGTGTAGATAACGTTGTAGGAAAAGGAGAAAATGCTGGTTACCAGCATTTTTTTCTTTTCCCACAATGTTTCCAAAGGGTATTTCCTAAGGGTCGTTAAAACTCGGGATGATGTGGTAAATAGCTAAATCCTGTGATGAGTAGAGTGGATCTCTGGAACTACCTACATCATGGCGCGAGCACTGGGTAAGTTTTTAGCTGGCAAGTTATAGAATTAAACAAAGGAAAATGCATTTATCCATGTATCCCTAAAGTTTCTTTGACTAATTCTTCGCAGGGCACTCTTTCCAAGCCCCTAGCTGTTTTCTGACATAAACATCGTCGTAAAAATGTGAAATCTAAGATAGGAGGTAATTAGGTCGCGCTGAATGATCATTGATTCTCGAAATAGTTTTGACTGAGCAGGAAATCGAACTCATGACCCCTGGGCGGATCTTTTCTAGAATTCTTAACAACCACTGCTTTAGTATCTATCAATCTCTCACCACTGAATATTGATTCGATGATGTAATGTGGGAAAGCATCCCGTGGCATGTGTTGGGCATGTTGTTCGTAAAATGAAATATCAGAAACCCGTGACTAGCTACACTGGCTGCCACGATATAACTGAACTATTACTGAGAGCGGCGTAAAACATCTAAAAATCAAACAACGAGAATCATAGAGCTCTACCTACCTGCCCAATATAAGATCATAAAGACTGTAAAAACTGTGGATAATGTTGCCATCGTGCTTTGGTGTCAACAAGTAATTTTAGATAAGATAGATGTACTAGTGATTGACCTTTTACCACAAGACATTGTTTCCGTCATGTCCAAATTGAAAGCATTCGCAGACGACAAAAAGAAATGTAGATCGGTTGACGAACTTTGTCTTTGACAGAGTGGAAAAGATTGTTGGAAAAGGAGAAAATGCTGGTTACCAGCATTTTCTCCTTTTCCCACAATATTTTCAAAAGGCCTTTTTCTCTGGGTCGGGATTGTGTGGTAAAGGGTTTAAGACGGATAAGCCAATGTGTCACCTTGACATTTGGAGGCACGAATTCAGTTCCGCTCTGCTGTGAGCTCGGAAAATTCTAAAGATAAGATTTAGAATCGCTTCTAAAGACGTCCTGGATTACAAAATGCGTCTCTGGGGGAAAGGCCACTCCCCAAAAAAGAGGAGATAGGAGGTCCCCGTCCCTCATTTTAACTTCACTCTTGGCTTTGGCAAAATGTGTCCTTTGGCCATGACGTTATTTCAAAAGCAGGCGATGGCCCTGAAAACGTTACCGCAAGTTTATCCGCTTAAAGTCAAGCCCCGGTAGCTTAGTCGGTAGCGTGCAGGACTTGAGATAAGGAGGTCGTGGGTTCGATCCCTGGCTCGGCCAATATCCTTCCGAGGATTGATGGTAGTCATTACGACAATCTCCCACTGCTGACCATCGTCTCGACGATGGTTATGTGAGAAAGCAGCCAGTGGCTTGGAAAGGAAATTGTGCGAAGTACTGGTAAAAGAGACTACAGGAAAGCATGGATAGGTGCACTGGCCGCCGTGATATAACTGAAATAATGTTGAAAACCGCGTTAAACATTATACAATCAATCAGTCATTCGCTTAACATATAAGGTAGAAAAGGGACAAATTTAGAATGGAGTTATCTGTGGAATAGTTCAAATATGGCGAGAGACATATACCCAGTTCCATGAATAAGTGTGCACTTAATTTTCTTTTATTTCTCGTCGCATGTTTTACTGAAGACCAACAAATCTGGTAACATATACCCAGTTCCATAAATAAGTGTGCACTTAATTTTCTTTTATTTCTCGTCGCATGTTTTACTGAAGACCAACAAATTTGGTATCATACTTTAGTTCAGAGTCTGTAAAAATGATGAGGTTACAGATTTAAGTGTTAGGATAGAAAATCTGTCACAAGTAAATAAAGAAATGAAATTATTATACTGCAAAGAAATTTCTCGTGATTTCATTGGATAATATGCCCCGAACATATATATCATGTACACTGGCAAAACCAACGTAAAAGCAGTTTCCCTTTCGGGAGCCCCGTATTCATGACTACATTTTCATCACAACATCCAAAATGGCGGCGTCGATCAAGATTAACATCAAGATTATGCGCCAAACTGCACGTTTTAGCACGTTTTACCAAGGTTTCAGTGACGTCATTTCCCAGTGACGTCAGTTTTCACTGAATTGGGGCACTCAAAAGGGAAATCCTACTTCGTCAGCATTCTCAATTTTTGAAACCAAAAAACAGGTAAAATTCGCTTAACACACGTTGGAATGGTAAAACTTTGCAGTATAATAAATTCGTTGTACGGTCAGGTGGAAGGGGACTTGGAAACTTGTTCACGGCTGTGGTGAATCATGTGGCCACCTCGCCTTCGGCTCGGAGCGACATGATTCACCACAGCCGTGAACAAGTTTCCAAGTCCCCTGCCACTTGACCGTACAACTAATAATGCAGCTGCTCTCTAAAGAGAAAACTATTAAAGGTCTGGAAGAGACTATGCGTGAGCTGCAGGTAGAAAATAGGGAAATGATTAAAAAACTGGAAGAGCAAAGAGCTAACATACAGAGAATACAAGAGGATTTGAATGAAATGAAGACTGCAAATAAAGCACTAAAAGATACTAATGACTAAGGTAACATTAAAATTAGGTTTTGGCCACCGCTCTCGTTCAGGAATGGAATAACATTCCTGATGCAATGATTTTACGTTATGTAAGGTCTATGCGACGTCGAATAATTGCCTGTATCGACAGCAGAGGTGGCCATACAAGATATTGATTGAAAAATTACAAGAACTTTAAGAAAAACCTAACTTTAATGTTACCTTAGTCTTTGAGTACTTTTGCAACTTTGGTTTTAGTACCACCTTCATTTAAATTGCAAAAACCTAACTTAAACTTTCTGTTAGTCAAAATCTGATTAGCCTGGCATTTTCTACAGACTCTGAACTAAAGTATGATACCAAATTTGTTGGTCTTCAGTAAAACATGCGACGAGAAATAAAACAAAATTAAGTGCACACTTATTTATGGAACTGAGTATATTAAGGACCAAACCATTGTCAAGGACAAAGTACCTGAGACTAATATCGTTATGGAGATTTATGAACCATTCTTGTCAGATGGTTTTGTGTCACTAAAAAGTGATTTTGTCCAGTCTACCCCTATTAAAATTTTACGTGATACTGGAGCTTCTCAATCTCTTATTTTAGCAGATGTCCTGCCTTTTTCTGAGAAGACTTCTTCTGGGACAAGTGTCCTTATTCAGGTTGTAGAATGTGGATTTGTTCATGTTCCGCTTCATAACATTTATCTGTCTTCAGATTTAATTAATGGTCCAGTGACTGTTGGTATTAGAGAAAATTTACCTTTTAAAGGTGTTCATTTGTTATTAGGCAATGATTTAGCCGGGGAAAAGGTAATTGTTAATCCACTTGTATCTGACACACCTTGCATGGATCAATCACCCGATCCGATTGAGGAAGAAATTCCTGACCTTTACCCGTTGTGTGCAGTTACTAGAGCTATGGCAAAGAAAGCCATTTTGACTGAAAATCAATCTGATATTGACCTATCTGATTCTTAGTTGGGTCATTTATTTAAAAATGAAATTAACAGGTCTATTTCACAAAACCCGTCTGAAAGTCAGACAAATTCCAAACATAATTCATCAGAATTTGATTATATATATTCACCCTTAGTTAATGAAGGTCATGATACAAGGTCAAGGTCAAAACTAAGTGAAGACCAACACAATGATCCAGAACTTGCACCTTTATATCAAAAAGCTGTCGGTGAAACTGATCTTTCACAGGAACCTGTCTGTTTTTATATAAAAAAAAATGGAATATTAATGAGGAAGTGGCGCCCTCCTGAAGTCTCTGTTGATGATGAGTGGTGCTGTCAATTATCAAGTCGTCGTTCCTAAATCTTATAGATCAGAAATATTAAGCTTAGCTCATGAAACACCTATGTCAGGTCATTTAGGTATCAATAAAACCTATCACAAAAATCTTAATCATTTCTATTGGCCTGGTCTAAAAGCAGATGTATCAGATTATTGTAGGTCTTGTCATACTTGTCAAATGGTAGGCAAACCCAACCAGGTCATACCTAAGGCTAAACTACAGCCGATCCCTGCATTTGATGAACCTTTTAGCAGGATTATAATTGATTGTGTAGATACATTGCCAAAAATTAAGACTGGCAATGAGGACCTTCTGACTATTATGTGTGCTTCCACCCGTTTTCCTGAAGCAATACCTTTAAGAAATATAAAATCTAAAACAATTGTCAAAGCTTTAGTGAAATTTTTCACTTTTGTAGGACTTCCTAAATCTGTTCAATCTGGTCAAGGGTCAAATTTTATGTCTGGCATTTTCCAACAAGTAATGCACGAGTTGGGATTAAACAATATAGGTCATCTGCATATCATTCTGAAAGCCAAGGTGCCCTTGAACGGTTACATCAGACCTTAAAAAATATGACAAGGTCATATTGTTTTGACACACAAAAGGATTGGGATGAAGGTATACATCTTTTACTCATTGCAGTAAGGGAGTCTGTACAGGAATCTCTTGGTTTTAGTCCCTTTGAGCTTGTTTTTGGCCACACAGTTCGTGGACCTTTAAAACTTTTAAAAAGAAACATTTCTTTCACAAGAAGACTATCCTTTAAATTTACTTCAGTATGTATCTGACTTTAGAAACAGATTATTCAAAGCATGTGAGGTTGCAAAATCAAATTTAAAGAAAATTCAATGTAAAATGAAAGAAAGATATGACAAAAATACTAAAGAAAGAAATTTTAAACTTGGAGATAAAGTTTTAGCTCTTCTACCAATTCCTGGTAGGCCTCTACAAGCAAGATATTTTGGTTCTTATTCTATAGAGAAAATGTCAGTGACTTAAATTATGTGATAACAACTCCTGACAGACGAAAGCAAAAGCAAGTATGTCATATTAATATGTTAAAAGAGTATGTTGATAGGGATAATTCAAATATTTCACCAATAAATGTAGTTTCCTCAGTCCCTCAAAATCAAAATCACATTAACCATGAAGACATAAATTGTGAAGAAATGAATTTTGATAAGTCTAACCCTATTTGTTCAAAACTTCAGAATTCTGATATTTTAAGAAATTTAGATCAAAAACTTTCACATTTAGATAATAATCAAAAAGATGAATTAAAAAAGTTAATTTCTGAATATGAGCACCTGTTCCCTGATATTCCAACACGGACAGATACGATATACCATGATGTGGACATTGAAAATTCAAAATCAGTGAAACAACATCCATATCGAATGAATCCCAAGAAACTGGAGCATCTTAGAGAGGAAATCAAGTATCTATTGGACAATGACTTTATTAAACCTAGTCAAAGTGAATGGAGTTCTCCCTGTATTCTTGTACCAAAGCCAGATGGAACTTTTCGTATGTGCACTGACTATAGAAAAGTTAATACTGTGACCAAGACTGATTCGTTTCCAGTGCCAAGAGTAAATGACTGCATCGACAATATTGGTCATGCAAAGTACGTAACCAAATTTGATCTTCTTAAAGGTTTTTGGCAAATTCCTCTCACTTGAAAGAGGTAAAGAGATCTCTGCATTTGTAACACCTGATGGACTATATTATCCCTGATGCTTTGTCTACAGTTTAACTTGTAATAAGTTAACATTTGTCTTTATGTATGATATATTTTCATGTTCAGTTAAGCGTAATGATATGTTTTATATTCTAACAAAAGAAGGTTTTAATTCTTAAAACTTTCTTTTCCTTTAGGAAGGGAAGTGTTATGTAAATGGGATGTGCATGTGGCCTGTTTTTGTTGTCACTTTCACTCTGTATGCAGAATATTCTAGAAACATAAAGAAGATTCATTAGTTTTTCCATTGTGGTTATTTTTAGAAACAGGTTGTTAGTAAACAAATTGTTTACCAATCCATGTTGTCATCTTTCTAGAAAAGACTAGTCTAGAATTTTCCAAGCTGATATAAGTAGGAGTGATGGATTTGATTTTGAACTTAGACTTGTGGCTTGGAGGATACAGAATTAGTGAAAAGTGTTGGATTTATAGATCTGTAAGTTGAAATCATTTATTTTTTTTAAACAGGTTGCTCATATCTATTTGCAAGTTAAAACTATTGTTAATTTAGGTCTTAGGAATCAGAAATTTCATACTTTTTTTATTCTAAACATAATTCTTAATTTCGAGGAACTTATTCTATTTCTTGTTCTTAGATTAAAAATTGTCAAAATTTCATTCAAAATTAACTGTTATTGTACTCTTTTGTCTTCATTTATTAATAAATATTGTTAATTGTGAAAGGCTTGTTGCTGGTTTTCTTTCTAGTTACGCTTGTCTCGTAACAATATTTTATGTATGTATTGTATAATGGGCCGGAGACCTTAGATTACTAATAAAGAATTGAATTGAATTTGAAAAGAAAAAAAAAAGAAAAAAACATCTATTCCTAATATATTTCCTAATAAAACTATCATATACATCAATGCCCTTTGAAAACAAGATCATATGCCGGAACTAGGAAAGGGGGGAAGGGTTAATACATAATAAACCATGATTCATACCTAAGCTGGTGAAGCCATTCTGGCGTTTATTTCATTAACGCTTAAACTCCCAGTCGTCAATTGTTTTCTCTGAATTTAATGTTTTACATGATATATCACATTCTTTCTGACAATGCCCTGAGTTTGGACAATGAATTTAGTAAGATTGTACCTAGCAAACCATCAATATAAAGAAATGAAAGGTATAAAAACAATCTACATGTATTTATTGTCATTTCTTAAATTGGCTACCTTCCATATTACACTGAGAACAAGGGAGGTTAAGTGATAAAATAGTTTTATCACATAACCTCCGATGTTTTCAGTGTAATATACCCATTACGAATTTTCTTATACACGTTTGATATAACAATTGATTAACGTCATTTTTTGACGTCATTTTGTACGTATTTCATAGAAGTGAATAGGCTGTATGGATATTGGTGCGCGTAAATTTTAGACACATTTGCATATTCTGTTCTATAATTTGTTAAATACTGTTATGTGATTAAAAGAATCAGACATTTGTTGGCGTTTGAGATAAAAGTTTAGTTCTATATAACTTGTAAAGAAAAAAAAAAGGTAGGCCTATTTGCCTGTCTTCCATACTGATGGTTTGTCAGCTATTGTCTTATTAATTCAATCGTTTTTTTTTTTTTTGTATGATTATAAAAGTCTGAATAAATCTAGCCCCCATTCTGACTTACGTCTTCCAGGTTTGTCAGCTCCTTTCGACACAGATAGTTTGGCTCCAAGTTTTGAAGACAGGCTATCATGAGCTTAAACATTTCGTCTGTTCCGTCGTCTACTTCGTGTGCAGCGTCGTGTGTAATTGTATTTCTCTTTTTAATCACCTGAAAGAAAAAAAGAGTCACTCTTTACGCTTCGTTACCGTTGGATACGCTCGGAACCAGTTTCTAAATATAGCAACAGCGATATAAGTAGATGCAGTCAGTCTATTCATTTTTCGTATATTAGTATTTGTTGTCACCACCGATTGCCTATAGGCCTATGGGCGTTGCCCCAGAAGGCTGTTAGTTACGTTACGAGGGCCACTAGGCTACGCCTGATTCTTTAACGTGCTCGGTGTATAGTACCGTCACACTGAACCTACGTGTAACGTCTTATCCGAAACACTTTTAGTATTTTTCATAGCCAACTTTCGCGGACATGTAAAAATCGATATCTGCCTATTTCACCCGCATTTTTTTATATAGAATTATGAAGGGCCTTGGTAGATAAACGCTTATAACTTCACCAATTTTCAGAATGGAAAATTATCTCAAGTGAGGTAAGAAAATTCAATTTATCCTCTTTTAAATGAACTTAGTTTTATAAATTTCGTAAAAGAAAGTTTTGGTCCTTTTTTAACTTTAAAATTGTAGGTATGGTTTGTATAGAATAAAGAGGAAAATACATTTTCCGAAGTTAAAAATTGACATATTTGTTAAATTTTCTTTCTTTGTGTTGAAAAGTCAAAATTATCTCAAGTGAAGTCATTAAGCTTATTCATTGCTCTTTAAATTGGTATAAGTTTGAGTCACTTAAAAAAATAAACTTTTGGTCCTTTTTACACTTTTTTAATGCCCCTATCCCTTTTTTTTCCACGATCGTTCGGATTGTGCCAGAATTTGCCGATGATCGCCGAGTCTAACTGTTAGATAAGCCGCTCGGGTATCTTTGCTGTGTTACGTAATGTTGTATTGACGAACGGACCCCCTACTATGTTTATGATATACATGTATCCACATGATTATGAACTGGAATTTATACCCGGGTTTTTTTGATCATGACAGTATCCCTAAGATATTTTATCATGTATCTAATAGATCTAATAAAAGACCAGAATTTAATATTTATGAGATTATTTCCATGGATTTACAATCACTAAGATAAAGATGTGAAATTGGAAAATGTACGTTTGCTATTCAAAGTTTCCGCTCTTCAACGTTTAGATATTAACGCCGTTAAAGTATTTTCTGGCGACAGCTCACAAATTCATGTTTCCTTGCCATTTTAAAACCGGTTCTTGACCTTTCACATCATATAGAAGTCTTTTGAAAACATTGATGAAAAAGGTTTAAATGCTGGTTACCAGCATTTTCTCCTTTTCTCGCAAGTTTTTAACTCTTTGAAAGACTAATTCCGTCCTTTGAGTAATGTTTTATTTGTTTTTTGAAAATGACTTCAAAAAGAACAAGTCTGAAAATTTGTCTTTTGGTAAAGATTGAAATAACAAATTTAACCTATGACTGTACAAATATGACTTCTAATGACCCTGTGGTTGGTTGTTTAGGATAAAATATGTAAACGGGCCCAATAACTTTTTTACAAGTTATCTCCTACTTTTCAAAGAAAAAAATTTCTACATCACTCAATCAGTTTCTCCTGCAAAGAGTATTGACCGTAAAAAGTTGACCAAGACTGAATATGGTGGGAAAAGGGAGTAAAAACAATATCTTTACGTGTAAGCTCTTATAGACTCATGAAAAAACCTGGAGAAATAGCATCGTTTTGAAATTGCTCTGTGGGAAAAGGTAATACTAACCTTGTACCCCAAAGTCCCGAGATTAACGATCCTGTGGTAGAAAGCTTTTGAAAACAACCTGTAAAAAGTTATTGCATTTTATCCTTTTCTCGCACAGATTTTGATCCTTTCAGAGACAAATTTCATCGTTTGAGCAGAGACGTGTTTGAGTCACCTTTTATTTGTCTTAAGAAAATAATCTAAATTTGGACAAGCCCGGAAAATTTTGTCGTTTGGTGAAGAGTTAAATAACAAATTTAACATATTGTTGTACAAAACACGGCTTCTAACGACCATGCAGTTGATCTCCAACTTTTCCAAACAACGTTTTTGTTTTTTTTTACATCAATCAAATAGAATCTCCCTTCTTTCAAGTATTCCCTTTTTAACAACTGTTATATATTTATTGTTCATTGGTAAGAATTAGCCTAAACAGTGTGGGGCTTGATTCGCTAATTAGGGGGAAAAAGGCGTTACCAAATAGAAATCGGCGCCACACAGTCTATGGAGTATTCGGAACAAATCTTTTTCTCTTTTTTGTTCGGTCAAAACCAACTTTAAATGGATGCTTTCTCATTTACTGAATTTATAACTTTTCGTGTGCATAAAACAATGTACATTTACTCTAACGGTTCTAAGCAGTATTCAAAATTAATATGTGTGCTATAACTTAGATGAATTTCTCCTTCCTCCCCACTTCTTTTTTTTTTCTTAATCGCAGGAAGTGGAAATTATACAAATCAAAACCGCCTAACCACACACACAAAATACAATTTTTAAATTCTGACTTAATTACCCTATCAAGATATAACCATTAGCTATTTACTAAACGACAAATGTGGCACATAATGATACTTGCTTTTGACAGGCTAGAAAACATTGTGTAAAAATGAGAAATCACAAAGATTTCTCCTTTCCATGTGTTTTCAAGAGTCTTCTTTCTCAGGGTCGTAAAACCATAGGTTTATTTGCTAAGATATTAAACTCTGCAGCATATAGCATATTTTCCCGTCAATAGTTAAACTCGTTACCACATGACGAAATTTTGGACTTAACCAAATTAAAAGTATTTGCAGACAACAAATTAAATGCAACTCAAATGATAATGCCTGTCTTTGAAAAGGAAGAAAACATTGTGAGAACAGGAGAACAACTCACGTGATAATGCCTGTCTTTGAAAAAGTAGAAAACATTGTGAGAGCAGGAGAAAATACTGGTTACAAGAATTTTCTCCCTTTCCCACAAAGTTTTCAAAAGGCTTTTCTTTCAGGTCGTTTAGACTGGGGAGTGTATAACTTTAGTGTAAAACCGGAACTCCTAAAATGACGATTTTTTTTTTTGATTCAGCAACCTGTTGATATTGCAATATCGAGGATTTTATGACCCCCCAAAAAATTCGACGTATAGAATCGATTAGGTCCAAGATCAGACTTCTTGTTTTGTGCAGCCTGTTATTATTCTACACTGTCAGGAAAAGTGCATTTGGATGGATTAGATTTCAAGATCAGGCTACTTTTTTGTGCAGTTTACTGATCATTGGTCTACATCGTCAGCAAAAAGTGCACTTAGTCGCATAGAGCAGTTTAAGGGCCGAACAGCAGGAAGCAGTTAATGTTTCAGAGAATTCAAACTGAACCCTTAAACTGAGGAATAGATTCATTACAAAGCGATAAACAAAGCTCAAATATAACCATTTCAATGGCCTTTTCCTAAGAAAATTCTTGCTGTATCTGATGACCAATGTAAATCCAATACCCTGAGCAGTCTGATAAGGGTGCATGTTTTGTGCAGACTGATACATATCTTCAAGGGATACACTGTCCTACAGCAGACAAAGGGTTTAGGTTGAAATCCGAAAAATAAAAACGCCAGGGCAGACTAGGCAAGGATTGTGAATTTAGAAGCAGGCTACTGTTACGTAATGTTACGTTTCTCTTATCTTTAATTGCTGCGGGCTATCGAATATCGATTCCTAGTATAGTCTTAGTCTATACACGGTTTAAGTTCGCCAAACTCCGGAAACTCCCGAACCTTTACGTATGATACGTATGCTCAATAGCCGTATTTGACCGGTCAACTTTCGTGACGTTGTCTGCGCATGTCATATTCTTCGAAGATTCGACCTATTAGCCTATTACCCAAGGGGCTGTTTTAATAAATGGCCGATGCATAGGTTACATGCTAGCCGATCACAGCTGAATGAATCGCACCAGGTAGCGTTTTATTGGAGAGGTCATCAGGCGAAATTGTTTTGATACACAGTCTGTTTCGTCATGCTTTTGTAAATAAAGCGGAATCAAAAAACCGAAACAGGAAATAGACGTGGTTTATTTTTATATGACGAATTTCAGAAAAGATTTGTAATATTAATTTGCCATGGCTGCAAATGACCTCTCAAATAATTGTAATTTTTCATTAAGCAAATAAATCTAAGCAGAAGAAAAAAAATAAGCAGAATTTCGTTAAAACAGAGAAAGAAGACCGCTGGACAAGATCATGCGACTTGAAAATGCGGCAAGAAGGTCAAATGACCGTCATGTAAAGCATATGAGGTTTCTACGCGGCGGCTTGTTTACATGTACCAAAATATATTGAAATTAAAAGCCAATAAACTATTTGAAAACATTGATGCTGACCTCTCCTGGCTTCTTTTGTAAAGAAGCCAACTTGTTGAGTATCTGTTTATTTCATTTTGAAATTCAAAGTAACGGTTGTTGTTTTGAAAAATAGTCCGGTTCTGTACGCAGAATGCCCATATTAGATATATGTGTATTTGTAGAATGCCATCTAGCGGGAGATAATGACTTTCGTGAAGCACGAAAATGAATGTTAAGCTTCGCCTACCTATAAGGTGCCCGTTTCGTGCTGCACGAACATTACGAGGTTTTGAGAGCGTAAGGTTTGTGCTTCACGAAAGATCTCGAAATTTACCAATCGAATACAAAGAGTGCAACGCGAAAAAAATTACCAGTCGAATACGGCTAATTATTTTCATCGATTTGTTAGTATGCGAGACTGCTGATAAGGCATGTCCGTGACAGTTGGCTATGGATAGTCGTCACATCTTTTGTCACAAATGTAACAGACATGGTCGAGAAGATTTCATGGTCGGATTTTATTGTGATAGGGGTTTATTTCCTAGCAGTAATCATTGTTGGATTATGGGTAAGGATGCCATATGACGCCCGTCCTTTATTCAAATAGATTTCTAGGAAAACTAAATAACTGAACTGGGGTTGACTCCCTGACTCCTTCTAAAACGATATGCGGAAATTTGATTTAGAAGAAATAGTTCAGAGCCCGTATTCACCAACCATTCTTAGAAGCATGTTTAGTTTTAATCTCCAGAATTTTCCACATTCGAAAGTAACACAAGTTATGATTGGCTAAACCATTTGGTTTAGCCAATCAGAAGTTGTGTTACTTTCAAATTTAGAGAATCTTGAAGAATAGGACTAAAATGTTCCTAAAAATGGTTGGTGAATAGGGGCCCAGATGACAGTTGCAACAATTGAATTTTCTGTCTCTGTCTCTCTGCCTGTCTCTCTCTCTGGCCAATACAGAGGCAATTTTATTTAGCTTCATTTTTCTCTCTGACCTCTCTGTCTATCTTATTCATCTTACGATCTTTTATCCTTCCATTATGTAGATTTTTCCATGTTGTTTGACTTGTATGAGCAAAAGCTTACTAGTAAAAACGGTAAATGAGATTGAGCAAGTTCTTGAGAGATTGAGCAATGTCAGAGTAATTCCATTATAGATTCAAGTAATTTCGTTGAAATGATATCCCCCGCCGAAAAAGACCATTTTTTGACAGAAACATATCAAAAACAAAAAACACATACATGTGGCCTTTTTGTTTTTGATCAATAATGAAATTTAAGCCCCATTTTTCCATGACATGGCATTTCTTTAAATAAAAAACATGAGGATTGTGTTACGAGACAAGCGTAACGAGAAAGAAAACCAGCAACAAGCTTTTAACAATTAACACTATTTATTAATGAATAAAGACAAAAGAGTACAACAAGAGTTAAGTTTGAATGAAATTTTGACAATTTTTAATCTTAGAACAAGAAATAGAATAAGTCCCTCAAAATTAAGAATTATGTTTAGACTACAAAAAGTATGAAATTTCTGGTTCCTAAAACCTAAATTAACAATAGTTTTAACTTGCAAATATATATGAGCAACCTGTTTAAAAAATAAATGATTCCAACTTACAGATCTATAAATCCAACACTTTTCACTAATTCTGTATCCTCCAAGCCACAAGTCTAAGTTCAAAATCCACCCCACCACGTAAGTCACTCCTATTTATATCTGTTTGGAAAATTCTAGATTAGTCTTTTCTAGAAAGAAGACAACGTGGATTAGTAAACAACTTGTTTACTAACAACCTGTTTCTAAAAAAAACAGCAATGGAAAAACCAATGAATGTTCTTTATATTTCTAGAATACTCTGTATATAGAGTGAAAGTGATAATGAAAACAGGTTACATGTATTTCCTATTTATATAACACTTCCCCTCCTAAAGGAAAAGAAAGTTTTAAGAATTAAAACTTTCTATTGTCTGAAGATAGAAAACATCATTACACATAAATATACATAAAAATACACTATACATAAAGACAAATGTTAACTATTTACAAGTTAAATTCTAGACAGAGCATCAGGGATAATATTATCCCTACCTTTTATGAGTCTAATATCCATGTTATATTCTTGTAAAAACAGACTCTCTCTGAGTAAACGCTGATTCTTGGTTTTCATTTTATGGATAAAAGTCAGAGGATTATGATTACTATATACAATGATGGGTGCAGGAGAAGACGACAAATATATTTCAAAATGCTGAAGAGCAAGAATAAGAGATAAACACTCTTTTTCTATTGTTGAGTAGTTTTTCTGATGTTAGTTAAACTTTTTAGAAAAATAACTAACTGGATGATCTACACCATTGCAATCTTCTTGAAGTAAAATACCACCTGCACCAGTATCACTAGCATCTACTGCAAGCTTGAATTCTTTTTCAAAATTAGGAGCTAAAAGAACTGGTTCACTTTTTAGTATGGCTTTTACTTCATCGAAAGCTTTTTGACAATCATCATTCCATATAATTTTTTGCGTTTGCTGAGAAGACTTGTCAGTGGCTCAGCAATGACAGAAAAATTACCACAGAATTTTCTGTAGTAACCAGCCATACCAAGAAATCTCAGAAGTTGTCTTTTGCATGTAGGTATAGGAAAATCAGAAATAGCTTTTACTTTAGCTTTTGACTGTCCTTGTCCAACAACATGACCCAAAAATGTTAAACTAGCGTGACAAAATTCACTTTTAACAAGATTACTTGTTAATTTGGATTTACTCAGTCTGTCAAAGAATTCTCTGATAGTCTTTAGATGTTCATCCTAATCATCGCTGTGAATGATGACGTCATCGATGTAGGCCCTACAGCCGTCCAATCCAGATATTATCATGTTGGTAAGACGTTGAAATGTTGCTGGCGAGTTTTTCATCCCAAAAGGCATAACTTTGTACTGATAAAGTCCATCTGGAGTCACAAATGCAGAGATCTCTTTAGCTCTTTCAGTGAGAGGAATTTGCCAAAATACTTTTAGAAGATCAAATTTGTTTACATATTTTGCATGACCAATATTGTCGATGCAGTCATCTACTCTTGGCACTGGAAACGAATCAGTCTTGGTCACAGTATTAACTTTTCTATAGTCAGTGCACATACGAAAAGTTCCATCTGGCTTTGGTACAAGAATACAGGGAGAACTCCATTCACTTTGACTAGGTTCAATAAAGTCATCGTCCAATAGATACTTGATTTCCTCTCTAAGATGCTCCAGTTTCTTGGGATTCATTCGATATGGATGTTGTTTCACTGATTTTGAATTTTCAATGTCCACATCATGGTATATTGTATCTGTTCGTGTTGGAATATCAGGGAACAGGTGCTCATATTCAGAAATTAACTTTTTTAATTCATCTTTTTGATTATTATCTAAATGTGAAAGTTTTTTATCTAAATTTTTTAAAATGTCAGAATTCTAAAGTTTTGCACAAATAGGGTTAGACTGATCAAAGTTCATTTCTTCACAATTTATGTCTTCATGGTTAATTTGATTTTGATTTTGAGGGACTGAGGAAACTACATTTATTGGTGAAATATTTTAATTATCCTTATCAACATATTCTTTTAACATATTAATATGACATAATTGCTTTTGCTTTCGTCTGTCAGTAGTTGTTATCACATAATTTAAGTCACTGACCTTTTTCCCTACAGAATAAGGACCAAAATATCTTGCTTGTAGAGGCCTACCAGGAATTGGTAGAAGAGCTAAAACTTTATCTCCAGGTTTAAAATTTCTTTCTCTAGTATTCTTGTCATATCTTTCTTTCATTTTACATTGAATTTTCTTTAAATTTGATTTTTAAAGGTCCACGAACTGTGTGACCACAAACAAGCTCAAAGGGACTAAAACCAAGAGATTCCTGTACAGACTCCCTTCCTGCAAAGAGTAAAAGATGTATACCTTAATCCCAATCCTTTTGTGTGTCAAAGCAATATGACCTTATCATATTTTTTAAGGTCTAGTGTAACCGTTCAAGGGCACCTTGGCTTTCAGGATGATATGTAGATGACCTATATTGTTTAATTCCCAACCCTCGCATCACTTGTTGGAAAATGCCAGACATAAAATTTGACCCTTGATCAGATTGAACAGATTTAGGAAGTCCTACAAAAGGAAAAAAATTCACTAAAGCTTTGACAACTGTTTTAGATTTTATATTTCTTAAAGGTATTGCTTCAGGAAAACGGGTGGAAGTACACATAATAGTCAAAGGGTACTCATTACCGGTCTTAGTTTTTGGCAATGGACCTACACAATCAATTATAATCCTGCTGAAACGTTCATCAGGTGCAGGGATCGGCTGTAGTTTAGCCTTAGGTATGACCTGGTTGGGTTTGCCTACCATTTGACAAATATGACAAGACCTACAATAATCTGATACATCTGCTTTTAGACCAGGCAAATAAAAATGATTAAGAATTTTCTGATAGGTTTTATTGATACCTAAATAACCTGACATAGGCGTTTCATGAACTAAGCTTAATATTTCTGATCTATAAGATTTAGGAACAACGACTTGATAATT
Organism: Hippopus hippopus; assembly: GCA_946811185.2. Taxonomy (NCBI): domain Eukaryota; kingdom Metazoa; phylum Mollusca; class Bivalvia; order Cardiida; family Cardiidae; genus Hippopus; species Hippopus hippopus. Next base: position 8,172,969 of record OX328113.1, on the reverse strand, counting down.
GACAGCCCACTCATTATCAACAGAGACTTCAGGAGGGCGCCACTTTCTCATTAATATTCCTTTTTATTATATAAAAACAGACAGGTTCCTGTGAAAGATCAGTTTCACTGACAGCTCTTTGAAATAAAGGTGCAAGTTCTGAATCATTGTGTTGGTCTTCACTTAGTTTTGACCTTGTATCATGGCCTTCATTAACTAAGGGTGAAGATATAGAATCAAATTCTAATCAATTATGTTTAGAATTCGTCTGACTTTCAGACTGGTTTTGTGAAACAGATCTGTTAATTTCATTTTTAAATAAATGACCCAACTAAGAATCAGATAAGTCAATATCAGATAGGTTTTCAGTCAAAATGGCTTTCTTTGCCATAGCTCTAGTAACTGCACACGACGGGTAAAGGTCAGGAATTTCCTCCTGAATTGGATCGGGTGATTGATCCATGCAAGGTGTGTCAGTTACAAGTGGATTAACAATTACCTTATCTCCGGCTAAATCATTGCCTAATAACAAATGAACACCTTTAAAAAGTAAATTTTCTCTAATACCAACAGTCACTTGACCATTAACTAAGTCTGAAGACAAATAAATGTTATGAAGCGGAACATGAACAAATCCATATTCTACAACCTGAATAAGGACACTTGTCCCAGAAGAAGTCTTCTCAGAAAAAGGCAGGACATCTGCTAAAATAAGAGATTGAGAAGCACCAGTATCACGTAAAATTTTAATAGGGGTAGACTGGGCAAAATCACTTTTTAGTGACACAAAACCATCTGACAAGAATGGTTCATAAATCTCCATAACGGTATCAGTCTCAGGTACTTAGGCCTGGACAATGGTTTGGTCCTTAATACATGACTGAGGTAAGGACTTTAATGAAGTAAAGCCTGTAGGCTTAAAGCTTTCTTGTTTTTCCCGTTTCTTTTTGAAACAGGACATTCAGAAATGATATGGCCTAGTTCTTTGCAATAATTAAAAGTGGGTCGAGATAATGGATTTTGACCTTTGGTTTCATAAGGAGACTTGGGTTTGGGAATATTCTGATTGGAATTGTCATTATTTTGATTAAATTTTTGTTTAGGACCAGTAGATGAATAAAAAGGTTTTCGAGGGTTTGACTTATTTCTGAAAGAGACCTTATGCGTCAAGGCAAAGTTGTCTGCTAAGCAAGCAGCTTATTCTAAAGTTTCAACTTCTTTCTCGTCTAAGAAAGTTTTTATATTTGAATTAATGCACCTTTTAACTTCTTCGACTAACTACAATTGTCTAAGTTTTCCATGATCTGAATCTATTTTCTTTGAATGGCATCACCTATCAAATAATTGTTCTTTAGTTCTAGCAAATTCAACATGGGTTTGACCATTTTCTTTTCTGCAATTCCTAAATTTTTGTCTATATGCTTCAGGTACCAACTCATAAGCCTTTAGAATCAATTCTTTAACATTATCATAAATAGAAAGCTGTTCATTGCTTAGTTGAGAAAAAATATCGCGAGCCTTTCCAGTTACAACGCTTTGCAAAAGTAGAGTCCAGTGCTCATTTGGCTACTTCAAATTTTCGGCAAATCTTTCAAAATGTAAATAGTATTTATAAACTTCCTGTTCTTGAAATGGTGGAACAAGTCTGAGGTGTTTTGTTATGTCAAAATCTTTAATTATATGCAAAGATGATAATACTTTATTTTCTATTTCTAACTCTTTCACTCTCAACTGAAAATGCCTTTCTTTCTCTCTTTCTTCAACATGCATTTTTTCTAACTCTAATTTTAATTCTAATTCTTTTTCTTTCACCCTTTCTTCTTGCTCTAATTCTTTTTCTCTCATCCTTTCTTTTTGTCCTAATTTTTTTTTAATGTCTCTTCTTTTTCCATCAGTAGTTTTAATTTTTCTAACTAAATATTAGTTTTAATGTCTGTCTGAGACACAAGAATAAGACACAGAGCAGACAAGTCAAGTAATTTCATGCTTTAACATAGTACCTTTAATGCCAGTCAGTTTATAATGAGAAGCAAGGTCTAATAAATCAGACTTTTTTGCCAAATTTAACATCTCCTGAGAAGGCTCAGCAATAAATTTTTCAAGATCAAAAGACACGATTGCTTTTTGCTGGTTCAGTAGAATAAAAATCAAAGTTTTTTTTTTTTTTTTATTATTATTTTTTATTATCTAATAAACTTTAATACTGTAACAAATTCAAAAATAATTTCGAAGTATATCCAAAATGACAAGATGATCAATCCCAGACGAGCCCCCAATTTCTGTAACGAGACAAGCGTAACGAGAAAGAAAACCAGCAACAAGCTGTTAATAATTAACAATATTTATTAATGAATAAAGACAAAAGAGTACAATAAGAGTTAAGTTTGAATGAAATTTTGACAATTTTTAATCTTAGAACAAAAAATAGATTAAGTCCCTCAAAATTAAGAATTATGTTTAGACTACAAAAAGTATGAAATTTCTGGTTCCTAAAACCTAAATTAACAATAGTTTTAACTTGCAAATAGATATGAGCAACCTGTTTGAAAAATAAATGATTCCAACTTACAGATCTATATTCCAGTATAAATCCAACACTTTTCACCAATTCTGTGGAAAATTCTAGATTAGCCTTTTCTAGAAAGATGACAATATGGATTAGTAAACAATTTGTTTACTAACGACCTGTTTCTAAAAATAACCGCAATGGAAAACCAATGAATGTTCTTTATATTTCTAGAATACTCTGTATATAGAGTGAAAGTGATAATGAAAACAGGTTACATGTATATCCTATTTATATAACAATTGTCTTTGGCTTATGATAAACAATATATAGAGGAAGTTTCAGTTTATGAAGTTTAATAAGGGGAAATAACTGTCATGTTACATGCATAATCAAAGTGAAATTTACTGTGAAGCATTTCATGATAGTGGCTGATATTTCTGAAAAAAAAAAAAAAAAAAATTCAATTATCCTAGAAGACCAAATAGATGGGGAAAAATGTCAAATTTTGGCAATCTTCGATGGAAACAAGCGGTTATAACTGTGGCGTTGCATGATCAATCTGGTTGAAAGTTGTTGTACTGATTGCATTGCACTAGTCCTCAATGTGATCTAACTGCACATGAAGTTTGAAGTCAATATGTTATATACTTTTGAAGTTATGCCCCGGAGAAAATCTAATCTGAAAAAAAGGGCAATAACTCCAAAACTGAAGAAAAAAAAAAATTATGGATCTTGTAAACTACACTTCTTCTCAATATGATGTATCTGCATATGAAGTTTGAAGCCAAAAGCTTTTACACCTTGGTAGGTAAGCTCCGGACAAAGTCCAATCTGTTAAACTACAAAGGGCAATAACTGCAAAAATAATGAAGTAAGAGTAATGGATCTTGAACACTGCACTTGTTCTCAGTGTAGTCTATCTGCATATGAGGTTTAAAGTCAAAAGCTTTTTATACTTTGGAAGTAACGCTCGGGACAAAAATCTAATTTGTAAAACAACTAAGGGCAATAACTTCAAATTAACAAGGGTATATAACTGTGGTGTTGCATGGTCATTCTGGGTGAAATTTGTTGTACTGCATTTCCTAATGGTGGTTGATAGATGTGACAAGTTCCATGTATAGTTTTCAAGATAAGCCTCAAAACATCAATAATATCATAGGTCTCTGAAACTCCATTGGTCTATCAAGGGATAACGAGATTTTCATTATCGGACACTGTTACTATAAATAGCACATTGGGGATTCCCTCTGTATAAAGTAAGACAAGGTGTGCAACGAAATCGAAGAAAGAAGAAAATTTTACCCCCGTCCCCTTTCAGAGACAATATTTAAACGAAAACGGATAAATGAACCTAGTTACCGTCGCAGATGGGTTCATTAATGATTTTTCTTCTGTACCCTGACCTTCGAAAGTTCCAAACGGCTCTTGCCATCAAGCAATAGCTCTCATCTCAAAAAAATTAAAAAAGTTTCCACATTTTCCGGATCGCCAAGCGCTGACGTCACACGATTTGTAATCCTGCAGCGAATAAGAATTATTTTTTTCTTTTTCAAACTCAGATCGAAAATTTTTTTTGGGGGTGTATTGATGAAATTATTAAATTAACAGTTTCTATGATATAATTTATCTTTTCATCTAATCCAGTTTCACGATTTTCATCTTCCATTTCGCATATTTTCAAATGCGTTTTTTCTGTTCATTGGTCAAAAACTTTGCGCGTCTTTTGATAGCAAATTCACGTCAGTTGTAATTTGCTGCGTCATAACGAATTGTGTGACGTCAGCGCATGGCGATCCGGAAATTGTGGAAGCTTTTTAATTTTTTTCAGATGAGAGCGATTGCTTGATGGCAAGAGCCGTTTTAAACTTTCGAGGGTCAGGGTACAGAAGAAAAATCATTTGTGAACCCATCTGCTCCGATAACTAGGTTTATTTTTTCCATTTTCTGTTAAATATTATCTCTGAAAGGGGACGGGTTTTTTTTTTTTTTATTTCGTTGCACACCTTGTCTTACTATATACGATATAGGGGGAGTCGCCTATGTGCTATTTATAGAAACAGTGTTAATGAAAATTTGAATATATATTCCGTGATATACAGGCGATGCACCGATGTGCTATAAGTGTTCGATGATTGACCAAGGACAATTTTAGAGTTCCGTGATAGACCAATAGAGCTTCAAAGGCCTGTGATAATATACGGGACTGCGTAACTCAAATCGCTTCCAGTCGATCATTTTGCATCGAATAAAAAAAGGTAATCGGCGGAATGGGTTTTTATATACACGTATAAAGTTTCACAAAATTCCGTCCAATGGTATTGGAGATATTGTCCCGGAAGGACTCGCGGACGGACGGACGGAAGGACGGACAACGCTATTCACTATATCCCTCCGCCTTCGGCGGGGGATAATAAAGTTCGGACTAATGTGTAAGGGCCATACTCTGTGAAAATGTGGTTTACTGCCTCTGCAAGAAATATCGACCCATGCCAGCCTGTGCAGTCCGCGCAGGCTTATGGGTCGGAACTACATGTACTTGCTGATGGTCAATTTTCTGCATGTCAAACGACCATTCTACCTCATGATTCAGCCGGTTGTTTGACAAAATGGATTTTATGGATCCATAATTTAGTGACGAAATGCTTATTGTAATGCACAACAAAGATGCATAAAACCCCCTTTTGCCAGAGCATTGCTCACACACACACACACACGCACACACACACACCCACACCCACATCCACACACACACATCCCCCACCACACACAATTTTTTCTCATTTGTCTGAATTTCGGGCACGTATCTATCAACCAGGTTTTAATGCATCTGTAAAAAGCATTGACCCGTGTCAGAGTGCGCAGTCCACGCATGCTGACCTGTGTCGGAACTTTTTGCTTTTGGTAAATTTTCTGCATGTCAAAGGAACATTCTACCTCATGATTCAGCCGGTTGTGAAACAAAACTGATTTTATGGATCCATAATTCTATGATGAATTGCTCGGTATAATGCTTCACCCCCCCCCCCCCTTTTACCAGAGCAAGGCTAAATGGTTGAAAACTGTAAGAATGAAAAAAATGATTTTCGAGGATGAAAGAGTTTCAGTGAGGATTCAATGTTTTCAGTCCCGAGCTTTAACGCTTTGAGGAACGAGGCTTTTCAAGAAATAATGGGAAAAGGAGAAAATGCTGGTTACCAGCATTCTCTCTTTTTTCCACAACGTTTTCCATCAGACATCATAATTTAAGCTACACGAAATATATGTTATCTGCAACTGCTGTCAATTTGCTCTCATCCAAAATGTCGTCTAATGAAGATGTGATGTTCTTACCTATATCTATTCCACAGGCAAGCTGCAACAAAAACAGAGGGAGTACACATGGCTATTTTCTGGCAGGGAAAAGTATGTTATGGCTTCCGGTGAGTTGTACATAAGCCCCTCCCCTCTCTCTCTCTCTCTCTCTCTCTCTCTCTCTCATAGAAAAAAAACACAGCTTTCTTTATTGTTGATGAGAGAGGTTTTGATCTCAAAAAAAACAAACTTTTCAAGCGCACCTAACAATAACAGCCATTATAAACAATGAGGAAAAAAAGGCACCTGTCTGCTCGTTTCGCCACAATTTTGTCGATGACATTTTAGAAAGCTATCTTCCCTCATGTACCATTTTTCCTTTGTTTGAAAACATGACACAAACATTTGAGCTGTGCTCTATAAAAGGGGGGTTTAAGACAACTCCGTGATGCATTATTCCAAGCAAGTCATCACACAATTATTCTTTATCAATAAAATCCATTTTATCTTACAACCAACCGAATTATAATATCAACTGATCCTTTGACATACAAGAAATTGACCGATAGCAAAACCTTCGACCTGGGTTACCTTGCGCGGAATGCACAGGCTGACCATGGTCGATATATACTCTTAGCATTAAACTCCTTTTCACAGAGCATGGTTCATTTATTTCTCACCCCTTTTCAGATGTTCCTTAGTAATTTCTTTTTACTTAGATCAACAAATTTCCTTCAAAACAACTGGATCCCGAAAGGGATACGCGAAAACAAAAGCTGAATTAAAAGTACATGGGAACCACCCAAACAATCTGTAGCATTTGAGACGTTCATTCATAACCTTGAGTCTGATATTGCATCCTCATTCCCCCACACCTGATCTCGGGACAATCTAACCAAACAAGAAAAGGCAGCTTTTTGAACCCTGAAAAATAATACGGATATTATCATAAAGCCCGCCGACAAAAGGTCTGCAGTCGTGGTTTTGGATAAAGAACATTACATCGCCGAAACAGAACGCCAACTGGAAGATTGCAATTCTACAAATCACTTGACCATGATCCGACATTAGAATTCCAAACCAAAGTCAATGAAACTCTGAATAAATTGCTCAGCTCTGGATACATAAGTAAAGAAAATTTTGTATACCTGTCTGTCCCACGCCCAAAAGCAGGTAGGTTCTATCTCCTGCCAAAAATACACAAGACTGCCAATCCAGGCCGTCCCATTGTATCTGCCAACGGTCATCCAACTGAATGGATTTCGGAATTTGTTGATCACCATCTCACACCTTTCGTAGCAAGGTTATCATCCTAATTATGTACAAAACACGACGGATTACCTTAAAAAAAGTCGGGGTAAATTCGGTCCAAAATGATCTCTGTTAGTGTCGCTCGATGTGACGTCTCTGTACACCAACATTCCCCATGAAGACGGAATTGCAGCTTGCAAAGAAGTCTGGGATAACAGAGAATCTCCTACAGAAATACTTGTTGAGCTCCTATTGCTTGTGTTGAAATGCAACAATTTTGAATTTAATAACAAACGTTATCTTCAAGTACAAGGCATAGTGATGGGCACAAAAATGGTTCCTTCATACGCCAATATCTTCATGGAGGACAGCTGGAGAAGCGGCTTCAAATATCAAACGAACAACATGTTTTCCTTGACACTGTGTCAAAGATTGAATCAATCTAGCAAGCTGATTTTAGATCTATACTCAAACCCAACAGATAAACACGAGTATCTTTTACCATCTAATTGACATCAAAAACATTGTACCCGCAACATACCCTATAGTCTGGCCCCACGAATAAGAAGAATATGCTCTAGAGAGTGCGATTTCCAAGCACGCGCCAATGAACTATCAAAACAACACGAGAGCTCGAGAGCAGAGGATATAGTTGCAACTCTATAACCTATACCATTTCAAGTGCAGGCGCGGGCCAAAGGAAATAAAACAAAATGAAGTCAAATTGTCAGAATTCCCTTTGAGGTTATCTACCATGCCGACATGCAAAAAATACACAAAATTCTTGATCAACACTGGCCAAAACTCGAATCTTCCAGCAAGTTAAAAAGAATATTCCCAGAAAAACCACTTGGGGTTTACAGGAGACCAAAGAGCCTCAGAGACACTCTTGTACCTGTTGCACATCACGCTGACAGACTTGAAAAATTATGCGTCCTTTACAAACATTCAAATCAATGCATGAAGCCACATCTTCCATTAGAGGCACTTTCAGTTGTAAAACAATGAATATTGTTTACCTCACCAATTGCAAAGAATGTCACAAACAATATATTGGTGAAACTAAACAGGCCTCAAATAAACGAATGAATCTTTACCACGTAGACTGGAAAACCCGCAAATTTAACAGACCTCCTGTGGCTGAACACTTTAACACAGCAGGGCACTCACTTGAAGACATTGAACTATGCCTAGTTGAGGCCTAAGAGACATGGACTGACACACAACGTAAACAACGTGAAACCTACTGAATAAGGAGACTCTGCACAGTACAACCCTCGGGAATTAACAAAAATGACATCTATTAACACAGCCAATATCTCCACGATACAGTCTTCTTTATTATACCCCTCCACAAACTTTGGGGGGGGGGGGGGTTGGGGGGGGGGGTATATAGGAGTCACTGTGTCGGTCGGTCGGTCTGTCGGTCGGTCGGTCGATCGGTCGGTCTGTAGCTTTTTTGTCCGCTCTATTTCTCAATAACTACTTGACAGATTTCAGTCAAACTTCACGGGAAGTTTAAGTATGAAGCAAAGATGTGCATATTATAATTTGGTTACGGTTGAATGATTTTCAAAGGAGTTATGGCCCTTTCATGAATTTTTTGTCTCCTCCATTTCTCAGTATCTACTGGATGGATTTCGGTCAAACTTCATGGAAAATTTAAGTATGAAGCAAAGATGTGCATATTATAATTTCGTTACTGTTGAATTTATCAAAGGAGTTATGGCCCTTTCATGAATTTTTTGTCTGCTCTATTTCTCAATATCTACCAGATGGATTTCAGTCAAACTTCATGGGAAGTTTTAGTATGAAGCAAAGATGTGCATGTTATAATTTGGTTTTGGTTGAATGATTTTCAGAGGAGTTATGGCCCTTTCATGAATTTTTTGTCCGCTCCTCTTCTCAATAACTACTGAACTGATTTCAGTCAAACTTCATAGGAAGTTTCAGTATGAAGCCAAGATGTGCATATTATAATTTGGTTATGGTTGAATGATTTTTCCAATGAGTTGCTGCCCTTTCATATATTTTTTTCCTCTCTATTTCTCAGTAACTATCAGACTAATTTCAGTCAAACTTCATAGGAAGTTTTAATATGAAGGCAAGATGTGCACAGTACAATTTTGTTATGGTTGAATGATATTTAAAGGAGTTGTGCTCCTTTCGTGAATTTTCTTATCCACTCTATTTCTCAGTAACTACATGGTTGATTTCATTCATAATTCGTATGAAGTTTCGATACAGAGCAAAGATGTGCATGTTATTATTTGATTATGGTTGAATTATTCTCCAATGAGTTATGGCCCTTTCATGAATTGTTTGTCCGCTTTATTTATCAATAACTACACAGTGGATTTCTTTCAAACTGCATAGGAAGTTTCAGAACAAAGCAACAATGTGCATGTTGTAATTTGATTATGGTTGAATGATTTTCCAGTGAGTTTTTGCCTTTGAATTTTTTTTTAGTCCCAGCTATTTCTCCATAACAACAGGACAGGTTTCTATCAAACCTCATAGGAAGTTTCAATACAAAGTTAAGATATGCATATTATAATTTGGTTATGGTTGAATGATTTTTCCAATGGGTTATGACCCTTTGGTGAAGGTTTTTGTTTCACCTTTTTCTCAATAACTACTGGACAGATTTCAATTAAACTTCACAGAAAGTTTCATTAAAAGGCAAAGGTATGCATATTTCATTTTGGTCATGGTTGAATGATTTTCCAGTGAGTTGTGACTCATTGATGAATTTCGTTGTCCACTCTATTGCTCAGTAATTATACCGTTATACTGGTAAAGTGATATCTTTTTAAAAGATCTGAGCAGTTATTCGTAGAATTCATGAAAGGCAATGTTGGTGAGCAGAGTGCACTGCTTCATGAGGGGAATAGAAGAAGAGCCCATTTCAGGTTCCTTTTCAAAGTTTCTTTGTTTCAGTATTTATTAGCTGTGTTATAGTTTCTTAACACTTTGGACTAAGGCATTGCGCACTTATGTGACCAAAAGTTATTTCTTGACGTCACATGGAGCCGGTGGGGGGTATTCATCACCTCTAGTGATAGCTCTAGTTAAAATTGCAGTTCTTTGATCCTTGTCTCGATTTTGAAAATTCGCGGTCTGAGCCATTTTTAAACTTTAAATTAAAATTATATGACTTATTCTTGAAAGACAAATACGCTAACCTAGCGAAACGCTTACGCTAATTTTAGACCCCTGTGGGAGGCATCAAGCCGATTGCGCTAGGGTAAACTCGTCATTTCAATATTGTTTGAGCACATTATATTTCTCAGTTTTATTTCATTCAGCTTTTGTGCTCGCATACCCCTTTCGGGATCCAGTTGTTTGGAAAGAAATTTGTTGATGTACTCTTGCATGTTTTCCTATAGGCATACGTGTGTGTATATGATCTGCGCAAAGTAGGAATCGGGACAATTCCGGAATTGTTCTGCGCAAAGTAGGAATTCTCACTTTGGCCACCTCTGCTGTCGATACAGGCAATTATTCGACGTCGCATAGACCTTACATAACGTAAAATCATTGCATCAGGAATGTTATTCCATTCCTGAACGAGAGCGGTGGCCAAGTCCATGAGATTGTTGATGTTTCGCCGTGATCGAACCTTTCTTCCTAAGTAATCCCAGACATGTTCTATTGGATTCATATCCGGCGATAAAGCTGGCCAAGGAAGAACATCAACATTGTTTCTGTTCAGAAACTGCTGACTAATTCGTGCCACATGAGGACGTGCGTTGTCGTGCATAAGTATATTAGGCCCATGTCGTTGCAAAAATGGAACGTGCTCAGTGCTTGGCCACCGCTCTCGTTCAGGAATGGAATAACGTTCCTGATGCAATGATTTTACGTTATGTAAGGTCTATGCAACGTCGAATAATTGCCTGTATCGACAGCAGAGGTGGCCAAAGTGAGAATTCCTACTTTGCGCAGAACAATTCCGGAATTGCCTGTATCGACAGCAGAGGTGGCCATACAAGATATTGATTGAAAAATTACAAGAACTTTAAGAAAAACCTAACTTTAATGTTACCTTAGTCTTTGAGTACTTTTGCAACTTTGATTTTAGTACCACCTTCATTTAAACTGCAAAAACCTAACTTAAACTTTCTGTTAGTCAAAATCTGATTAGCCTGGCATTTTTTACAGACTCTGAACTAAAGTATGATACCAAATTTGTTGGTCTTCAGAATAACATGCGACGAGAAATAAAAGAAAATTAAGTGCACACTTATCTATGGAACTGAGTATATTTGTTCATTTTCATTTTTTTCATCATTTTCTGATCGTTATCATTGATGTTTGTCTATTAGTACTGGGAGACTATTAGATTAGAGTGATTGATAATTATGGCAAAAACTGGCTTGAATTTAGTTCTAAGTGAAATAGTGAAATACCTTTGAAAGAAACAATTTAATATATTAAAACTGGAATGAATACGCTCTGGAATAGTTACAGTACTTTGTCAATAAACCTTGTGCCTAGCATTGTGTTTTTGAATTTTGGTCGACAGGATATAATAAATATAATAATTAAGGTAGCATGTGTTCTATTGTTTAGCGTGACAACTAGAATACCACACTATAATTAAAATATTAAACAAAGAACATGAAAGTAATGAGAAATAAATTGCATGTGTTGCAGCATGAGCATTCTAGGAAAAGGAAGACGCAACCTGTAAAATCCCACACAATCCAAAGTTCTAATGACCCTGTACAAGAAGGGTACTGAAAACATTGAGGAAAAACGAGAAAATACTGATAAACAGCATTTTCTCCTTTTTCCACAATATTTTTACTTAAGCTACATTTAATTTGTCGTCTGCATTTACTTTGAATTTGGTCGAATCTAAAAATTTGTCATTTGGGTAAGGGTTAACCATCAGTAAATCTATGTCGGTCGCAAAAAGATATCTCAAGGTTTTCAGTATGGCTGCTATGCACGAATTAGATGGATTTTGCAGAGAATGTAGATCAAGATCAGACTGCCCAAGAGGTGCAGTCTGATCTTGGATCTTCACTGTCTGATACTGTGAGATTTTCCCTGGTGAAAAGATCTTTGATAATGCGATATATAGAGGATATTTGTTTTTTTCGGTGAAAGATCGAAATTTATTTCATCGAGTGAACATCATCGGTAATATTTTCACGAGTGGCGCAGCCACGAGTGAAAATATTACCGATGGTGTTCACGAGATGAAATAAATTTCTATCTTTCACCGAAAAAAACAAATATTCTGTTTATATCATGCTTTTAACCCTTTCTGGGAGGAACTTTATCAAAATCCAGTACAGTCTTTTCAGTTATTTCCCGTGGCGTACCCCCTCCGCATAGCAACGCATTACAATATTACGTCAAGCGCGAGAAATGTTAGGTAAATGACATCATATTTCCATCTGGTTGTGAGTCACGCGCATTTTACCTAGATAACTAGAATATAAAAATCGGTATTTTCACTGGTCGTACCCGCGGAATATCGAAAAATATTTTCACCGCTATTTCTCGATATCCTACCGGAAAGCATGAAATATTTTGTAGTTTTACCCTTTACCACATAACCACATTTTTGACTGGTCCAAAATGAAAGCAGTTTGCAGAAAAGTTAGATGTTGCTTAAACGACGGAAGTTGTCTTTGAAAGAGTAGAAAACGTTGTGGGAAAATGATTTAGATTGCTGATTACCATTATTTTCTTTTTTCTTTTTTTTTTTTTTTTTTTTTCTCACGATGTTTTCATAGTTTAGCATGAAAGCGTTGATCTACACCTTCGTCGTCGTTTGAGCATTATTATTTACTTCATCTGGGAATGGAGAAAAATCTTCAGTTGCAAGACAATCCATTCAGGTTTTCCGTTTCTTTACATTTCTTCTAAAGAAATCCCTATGATTATTCTAACTTTGTCCGACTATTCTCACTTTGCACTACCCTTTGAATTCTTACTTTGTCCAAGCCTATTCCTTCTTTGAGCACAGACCATATCTGATCAGAATACGATACATCTCCGTTGCGCAGTTCTAAAATTGTCCGGTACAATTCCGGAATCGGCGGATAAAGTAGGAATTCCTACTTTGCGCAGAACAATTCCGGAATTGTACCGATTCTTACTATGCGCCGAACATATACATTATATTCCGACACTATTGAAACGTCTGTCTGTCTGTCTCTGTCTCTTTCTCTCTCTCTCTCTCTCTCTCTCTCTCTCTCTCTCTCTCTCTCTCTCTAAAAAGCCTTTTATGCAATTTCTAATACAATTGTCACACGACGCCTTGTTTTCTTTTCTTTTCAGGTTGGAGCTTCCATATACTCCAGTAATGTTGGTGCACCAATGTTTGTCGGTCTTGCTGGCACGGCAGCCGCCAGTGGTATAGCTGTTACAATATATGAATGGCTTGTATGTACTATGCCGTCTTTAGCATGACGGCTCATCTTCTAACGTATTAATGAGATTGTTCACAATAATCTTTCTTTTCATAAACTACATAAAATGAATGAGCCATGCTCTGTGAAAAAGGGGCTTTATGCATCCGCAAAAAGTATAGACTCAGGTCAGCCTGCACAAGCCGGGCAGGCTGACCTGGGCCGATATTTTTCGCTATTGGTAAATTTTCTGTATGCTCAAGGACTAGACTAGCTCATTATTAAGTCGGTTGTTTGAAAGAATTTAAATTATGGATCCATGTTTATATGATGACTTGCTTGGTTCCGTGGATCAGAGAGATACATTAAGCTCCCTTTTGCCAGAGCATGGTTCAAATCGTTGCATTCCTGCTAGAGCTTCAATATGTCTTTGGTTTAGATAACATCATTAATTTTGTCGTTATGTGATGTCACTGCCAATATTTTTCAGCTTTCTATTGGCATTAAAATTTCCTTTCTTGTTAGTACCATTTTTATCGTCATTTCTAACATTTGAATTAGATCTTTTAACAAGGAGAAAAAAAAATCAATTCTAACACTTAAAGTATTATTTCATTGTTATCAATAGTAGCTGAAATATAGATATATGTAGAGAGAGTGGTGTACATGATACTTCCAACAGGTAAATGCGGTTTTAAACATAAAGTTTTTTGAAGATGGCGGAAAGTATCATCGGTTGTCTCAGATCCGAACAAGGGAGGATTTTTCGGCCTTCATACTTCTCAGTCATGGAACAAATTTGCAGCAGACGGCTTTTAAAACATCTTTAACCCTTTACAAAACAATCCCATATTTTGAAGACTCCGAGAAAAAAAAGACATTCGAAAGCAATGGGAATTATTGTCGCAAAAGAAGAAAATCTGGTAACAGCATTTTCTCCTTTTCCCATCATTTTTCTTGAATGCCTTGAATTTGGACAAGTCTAAAAGTTTGTCGTTTGGAGTTGAAAAAATACGATTCACGAATTAATGTTTAACCCTTAAGCTGCTAAGCGCGACTTTTTGACCTTGAGCGGACAATGTAGATCAAGATAAGACTGCACAGAACGTGCAGTCTGATATTTGATCTACAGTGTATGATTAGGAGATATTTCTCTCCAAAAAATAAGTAAAGTACAATTAAGTTATTCAGCAGGATAAGGGTTAACACATTATTCTAAAACTCTGAAAGGAAAACGAGTTCATACTTAGAGTAAAAACGTGGATGCAGATTATATTCCATTGGATAACTTACTTACTTTATACAGAATGACGTCACTCTATACGTCACTCTACATAGAATGACGTAGATTCTAACATGACACGTGAATTTGGCTCTATAAACACAGTGCAACGAAAGCGTGGTAAAATTAAGAAATAATCTTCTTTCTATCGTGGTTTATCGTTCAATAAACCACAGTTGTGAGTTATGAGGCACAATAAATAATCTACGAGGGCGATAGTCCGAGTGGGTTATTCATTGCGCCTCATAACTCACAACGTGGTTTATTGAACGATAAACAACCATAGAGGATTATTTCGATTCTAACATGACCAACTCTTAATCAAAGGAAAACAAGTTCATACTTAGAGTAAAAACGCGCATGCATATTATATTCCATTGAATAACTTACTTACTTACTTTATACAGAATGACGTCACTCTATATAGAATGACGTCACTCTACATAGAATAACGTAGATTTTACCTCACTTTCGTTGCACTGTGTTTATAGAGCTGAATTCACCCGTCATGTTAGAATCTACGTTATTCTATGTAGAGTGACGTATAGAGTGACGTCATTCTGTATAAAGTAAGTAAGTATCCAATGAAATATAATCTGCATCCGCGTTTTTACTCTAAGTATGAACTCGTTTTCCTTTCAGAGTTTGTTATGTTAGAATCGAAACAATCTTCTTTCTATCGTGGTTTATCGTTAAATAAACCACGTAGTGAGTTATGAGGCGCAATGAATAAACCACTCGGGCTATTGCCCTGGTGGATTATTTATTGTGCCTCATAACTCACAACTATGGTTTATTGAACGATAAACCACGACAGAAAGAACATTATTTCTTAAATATACCTGTTTAATACATGTACAAGGATACAAATAAATACAATAGTTTTGTCGTGGGTAAATTTCTCCTTTCGCTACCATGTTTTTATATATGGTACGTTGATGGATGAAAAGGTCGTCTGTAGGATGTGATAAAAAACAACAATAGGTCAATAACATGGCTGAAGCTTAAAACCTGTTTTTCCTTACAAATAATACAGGCGGTTTATATCATCATTGCGCTGGGATGGCTTTTTGTACCTGTTTATGTTGCTTCAGGGGTGAGTACATATTTGGACTAGCGATTATCACAAGAGTGTTAGATCTAGTCTGTTTCCACCAAGAATGACCTGATTTCAAATTCAAACAAAAAAAAAACACAGTCGCCTAACACTGCCCCACAGAAAAAAAAAACAGATATCATAATTCTCTTAAATATGACATTGTTGACATTATCAACAAAATCCCAGGAAGCAGAAACGAGAGAGATTAGAATAACATGTAACAACTTGTTTCTCAATCGAATGTAAAATAAACATCTTTAAACTTAACTACAAAATCTTTACCACACTGAAACGATGTGTGCTTACCAGGTCATAGACTGAACAAGATTTCATCGATAAGGTACAAAAGTTTTGCTTAAATATGTAAATTAAGTCAGTGATCTAATCAAATCAGGCTTATCTTTACTTATCCAAAAGGCAACCTTTTTCATCCCCGTATTTTCGCAGGTTTCTTAGGTCTTGTCTTGCAACGAGTTCGTCCAATCGACAAGAAAGTGAAAAAGCATGGAAAGTTCATCTATAAGTGAACTCTAGAAAGCATTCAAATGCCAAACCATCGAAATGATCAACAAACAGAAATGAATTTTTCACGGTAGTTCCTATTTTAACAAGTACATATACATGTAAATGACTGTGAGCGGCTGTTGAAGTCACCAGGTCGGACTTTATAACCGTCGCGCTCGGCAGCCTAAGGGGTAATATTAGCAATCTCGATTCGGAGTTTGTAATGATTTTGAACCCTTGGTTACACGTCGATATGGTATCCTAGTTCTAAGCAAAACATTACGTAGCTCAGGCTGCTACGGCGAAATATTCGGGGAAAGGAAAATGTCTACTTTAAGTGACGAAGAAAGTCTTAGAGGCAGATGAAGCAATCGGTTGCGGCAGGAGACGGCACTCTCCCTCAATATTTCAAAAGCTGGAATGTAAAATGTTATTTTAGTAGATATAATTCAGTCTACCACATAGTACCACAAAGTCCATTAAGTTTGCCATTTATTTCTATATTTGAGAGCGAGATAGAGAGAGAGATGGGGGGGAGAGGTTTTTACTTCTGTAAAGCTTTCTTGGCCATTCCGTTACGTTTATCAACTAACTCTAATGACATATGAGATGTATGAAGAAAGGAAAGTGTCTCATTTCTGACCCATGATTCCACTGAAACGTTGCGAGAAGAAAATTGAGTATTTGTTTGTGGTAAGAATTTGCTTCCAATTATTTCCAACTTGTTTCCAAAATCGGTCCTCTACTTCGAATCCCAAAATATGGTCATGGTTTAACAACTTTTTTGTAATTCTTACAGGCCTACACAATGCCTGAATACTTAAAGATGCGGTTTGGAGGAAAAAGAATGCGTATTTATTCCTCTGTGGTACAGCTGTTGCTCTATATTCTGCGAAACATTAGTGTGAATGTTCTAGAATGTTTTTTTTTTTCCCTTCTCCAAAATGGCATAATTTCCTAAGTTTGGTCTATAACTGTCTTATAAAATCTTTCCCCTTACACATACATATATTTTTCTTTCTAACATGACACGTACATTCGGCTCTATAAACACAGTGCAACGAAAGTGAGGTAAAATCTACGTTATTCTATGTAGATTGACGTCATTCTATATAGAGTGACGTCATTCTGTGTAAAGTAAGTAAGTTAATCAATGGAATATAATCTGCATCCGCGTTTTTACTCTAAGTATGAACTTGTTTTCCTTTGATTAAGAGTTGGTCATGTTAGAATCGAAATAATCTTCTTTCTATCGTGGTTTATCGTTAAAAAAAAACACGTTGTGAGTTATGAGACGCATAACTCACAACTGTAGTTTATTGAACGATAAACCACGATAGAAATAAGATTATTTTTTAAATATACATGTATATCCAGAAGAAGACCTATTGAATATGTTAATTATCCAACGAGAAAATCGGCTATGATAAACTAATTGCTTTCTTTGACACTTGGTTTATGTTTTCATAGCTGTCTCTTAATACATGTACAGAACGGACATTGTCACATTTTCTTTGTGTGATGTATCTTTTGTTCCCGAATTCTGCATATTTCAATATTTGAAGATTTACAGGTTGTATTGTATGGTGTTTAACGCCGTATTTCAACATTATTTCAGTTATATCGCAGCGGCCAGTGCACCTATCCTTACTTTCCTGGAGTCTCTTTTACCAGTACTCCGCACAATTTTCTTTCCAAGCCAATAGCTGTTTTCTCACATAACCATCGTCGAGACAGTGGTCAGCCGTTGGAGAGGAATGAATCCTGTCGCAATGACTATCAATCCTCGAAAAGAAATTTGCCGATCCTGGGATCGAACCCACGACCTCCTGTTCTCATGTCCTGCACGCTACCGACTGAGCTACCGAGGCTTGGCTGAAGATTTACAGGACATGTGTGCCTAACTGCCTATTCATAGTCGTCGGCAGCAAATTCTTTTCGTCAGGAAGCAATGAAACATGTTCGATACCATTCGAATACACATCGTCATCTGAAGTTCATTTCTCTAACATTTGCAACCTTTTCAACAAGTTAGAGAAACTACTCGTACAAAGTTAGGAAAAGGGATATACAAAAATCAGACATTTTGTAGTGGGAAAACATTGAAGATAAATACATACCTATACATAGCATTGTTTGAAGGATTTTAAACTTACTATTTTTAGGGAGAAATTTTCTGCGGTGCAATTTTTATGGAACTACTCTTAGGATGGAATCTCTACATGTGTGTTTCTACCATACTTGCTGTGGTTGCTATTTACACTGTATTTGGTAAACTTTGTTTCCTTTTTCTTGTAATATCACAAGTTCAAATCTATAGGGAATATTACAATAATGTTGCAGTTATTAATATTATCATTCATTTTTTATTATTATAAAACTTCTTCTGTCTAAAAAGCATCAGTATGGCCTCGGTTAAGGCCGAATATAGAGTCATTGTATTAATATAATACGCAGGATATCAATATGTATACTTCACTTTGTGTAATTCCTGTGGTTTGAACAAATATATTTGAGCAATGCTCTGTGAAAAGGGGGTTGAATGCATTTTCAAAAATCATCGACCCAGGTCACCCTGCGTAATCCGCGCAGACTGTCCTGGGTCGATACTTTTGGCTGTTGGTAAACTTTCTGCATGTCCAGGGACCATTCGACCTCTGGATTTCTAAAGTCGATTGTTAGTCAAAATGAATTCTATGGTTCCATAATCAATGACACGGAAAATGCATTATACACGCTTTTACCAGAGCATGGCTCATTTCTATGATACAGGTGGTTTACGGGCCGTGTTGTACACAGACACAATACAGACGATTGTCCTGATTGTTGGCGCCCTGGCTGTGTCCGTTATGTGTGAGTGCCAAATAGCTCATATCTATAGTAAAACGATTTTGATGCAAGCACTTCAATCTACATAACTCACTTTGATTGTTACTTTCCAGACAAAGGATTAGTCTGTACGTTAGGTGGTGCGTTATTTAACAGCTTGACCATACTGACTACGAGATTCAAACCCACTGCCTATGATATTACAGGGGAGACTTTCTCTGTTGTCAGAGCATATCTATTACATCAAACCATAACAAATATCTAATATCTTGAACGACGAAAACCATGTTTCTTTTAGTAATTGATCAAACATGCATATTTAGCATCAGTTTGGCGAGTGACTGATTTCCGTAGTCTACTAATGTTAGGCTATTAAATCTCAAGCATACGCATCTTACCTAGGCTACCTAAGACTTAAAGTAGGGTCGAAAGTAGGTGATGCATTATCATTTGCTTTTTTGACAGCTTTCGAAAAAGTTGGCGGCTGGGACAATATGAAGGAGAAGTATATGAATGCGTCAACTAATTATTCTATTGCCAACCAATCGTTGTACGGCTGTGGAATACCACGTGAGGATTCCTTCCATATATATCGAGATCCTGTTTCAGGTGATATTCCATGGCCTGGAGCCACATTTGGCCTCGCATTTCTTGGTCTATTTGTATGGTGCCAGGATCAAGTAAGATATGTTTGTACATTTTCATCATCTGGTATTTTTATCTCCACTCTCAA
Source organism: Hippopus hippopus (assembly GCA_946811185.2). Lineage (NCBI taxonomy): Eukaryota > Metazoa > Mollusca > Bivalvia > Cardiida > Cardiidae > Hippopus > Hippopus hippopus. The sequence goes on along the minus strand of OX328113.1, from coordinate 8,153,118 downwards.
GTCCAAGTTTCAGATATTTTTGCAGCATTACATTTGTATGTTTTTACTTTAAGTGCATCTTGAAGCCGAAAAAGTAGATCTACCTGAAATTTTATGCAGTATGAGTAGTAATAGAGTGCCCGCCAGCTGCCTTAAATCGTCCTACGTCCTAAATCTCATTAATATTCAAAATTACGGTTGATCTTGTTTTGGATTGAGTTCATCACGTGTCATGATGTCATGACTAAAAATAGGTCTAGATAAAAACAGGTTGAAGCATGTTTTCGTCGATTCTTAAAATAGATTACCTACTATCTAACCGTGAGACGTCAGAATTAGAATGGGGTCATAACTGAAAGAGAAATGCGCTGACACGCGTAAGAGGTAAAATTATCTATTTTCATTTCAAATTTAGCGCTCATTTTTAACCTTGTGTATAAGCCCATTTCGTGTGTACTATACCGTGACTCCTACCTATCATCCCGTTACACTGTGTTAACACTTCTCTTCAATGTGAAAACTTGACGCAAATACTGAAGTGCCATCAGTACAGGATTGGAATGTGATGTTTAACAGCTTTCTCTGATCTCACTGACACTGTGAATAAATGTATTCTTTCACCAAAAAAAAAAAAGCACATAAACCCTCCTCCAGTTACTGTAATCTCTTGTTAATACATTACTCTCTATCTGTCTGTCTGTCTGTCTGTCTGTCTGTTTCTCTCTCTCACTCTCTCCCTGTCTGCCTGTCTGTCTGTCTTTCTGTCTCTCTCTGTGTGTGTCTCTCTCTCTTTTTGTCTGTCTGTGCCTCTCTCTCTCTCTTTGTCTCTCTCTCTCCTTTCTGAGTGTTTTGATTTCGGTTGTCAATTGTTATCATAATGAGTTAAGAAATGGAAAAGAGGAGGGTAGCGGAGTGAATGTCAATGGTGAACGCGTAGCGAGGAGGTACAATGAGAATTGAGAGTAGTCAGGTTGTAGGTGATGATCAGCTTCTAGGAGTCGACCGACAGACCAGAAGAAAGATGTGTAAAAGAAAACAAATATGTGTTACAGATTTTTTCGGTTTTTATTACGATTTAAATTAAAAAATAATAAAAGACTAGAATATAATGTCTTTAGTTTAACTCTTTAAAATGGATTGCATTATATAGTTATATTTTGTTATAACCACTTCATCACTTTGCATGGTTATTGTCAAATGTTTCAATTGCCGGTGGCTCAAAGTCATCGAGGATGGAATCCAAGAGATATTTGCGTTTATTGATGGCATATTTCCAAGCTTCGTCTCTAGTAAAATCCTCCATGTTCATCAGATCGCTAGCCGTTTTGCGCATACTCTTGTACACTGGATCCTTCCTCTTTGCGTTAATCCACACGACCAGTGCTTTCTGATGTGTTGACCGTAAATCTTCGTATGCCTTGTGCCGTGTCTCCGTTATTCCTAATCTATTGTGTCGGGTAAGTTTAGAAACTGCCACTTCAAATTCCTCTTGACATTGCTCAGTTGCCTTTTGTATGAGAACATCCCATGGGGTTTTTTTTTGCCACTTGCTCTTCACTCTCTGATTCATCAGTGCTTTCGTAAGTCTGTTGCTCCATATCCTCTGTCGGCCGACTCCTAAAAGCTGATCATCACCTACAACCTGACTACTCTCAATTCTCTCTGTACCTCCTCGCTACGCGTTCACCATTGACATTCACTCCGCTACCCTCCTCTGTTCCATTTCTTAACTCATTATGATAACAATTGACAACCGAAATCAAAACACTCAGAAAGGAGAGAGAGAGAAAGAGAGAGAGAGAGAGGCACAGACAGACAAAAAGAGAGACAGACAGACAGACTGACAGACACAGACAGACAGACAGACTGAGAGTAATGTAAAAACAAGAGATTCCATTAACTGGAGGAGGGTTTATGTTTGGTTTTTTTTTTTTTTGTGAAAGAATACATTTTTTTACAGTGCCAGTGAGATCAGAGAAAAGTTAAACATCACATTCCAATCCTGTACTGATGGCACTTCAGTATTTGCGTCAAGTTTTCACATTGAAGAGAAGTGCTAACACAGTGTAACGGGATGTGTAGGAGTCACGGTATAGTACACACGAAATGGGCTTATTATACACAAGGTTACAAATGAGCGCTAAATTTGAAATGAAAATAGATAATTTTACCTCTTACGCGTGTCAGCGCATTTCTCTTTCAGTTATGACCCCATTCTAACTCTGACGTCTCACAGTTAGATAATAGGTCATCTATTTTAAGAATCGACGAAAACATGCTTCGACTTGTTTTTATCTAGACCTATTTTTAGTCATGACATCATGACACGTGATGAACTCAATCCAAAACAAGGTCAACGGGTTAAGGTCAACCGTTATTCTGAAAATTAATGAGATTTAGGACGTAGGACGATTTAAGGCAGCTGGCGCGCACTCTATTACTACTAGTAGGTTATTTCACACCGAATTTCATGGTTAAAAAGAAATATATATTTTTTTTTTCTGTACTGGAAGCTTTATAACTATCAGCAGTGCTACAATATAAAGAATAGATTTGTAACCGTCAGACATGGGAATACTTAGGAACCCCAATTAGAATACTTGTTTGATATCTGAAAACATTCATTTACATTTTATCGGATGTTGAAACAGCGTTTTTGTTTTTCAAAAAGGACATCCATGTTTATCATCGAAAAATGCAATGGTAGGCCTTTTGTATTGCTGTCGTTATTACTGCTATCATACAAACAGTATGTTTACAGTTGATAGTACAGCGATGTTTGTCAGCCAAAAACATGTCACATGCAAAAGGTGGAACATTATTAGCGGCTGCCTTGAAGTTCTTGAGTTTCCCAATGTTTGTACTGCCAGGAATGATAAGCCGTATACTGTTTACAGGTCAGTGAAATAAGCTGTAGGTCTTATTTTGGACTCTAAAATGGAATTATCTAGGTATATTGGATGGAGGCATGGTGTGTTAAGTCATTGGAATATCAAAATCTATTCAATAGACTTGTAAAGTTATTATGTGGATCCTAAACAATGGCTTAATCCGTTGATCCGTTCTGTGCCGTCTGACTTTGATCTACAGTCAGCGATTTCATGCGCCCTGAGGGTTAACGGTTACGTGCCAGACAAAAATAGTTGTCAGTATATTTCACTCAGTACAAGTACACTAGTTTGATGGCTATTTCCAAGGAACAATGTCAAATACTTCAGTACTTGGAAAGAATGTCAAAGGTACAGAAATGTGTTGGCTTTTATAAATTTATAACCGTTGCTTTTTCACATGATCAAAACCACAATAATTTAAATAAATAACAAAAGACCGTTTTGTTGGAGGGAAGATTTTTGAACTGTGGACAAACAGCAAGACCCATGCTTTTCAGATGAGGTTGCGTGCGCAGACCCAGAGGAGTGTATGAAGATTTGTCATAACCCGTCAGGTTGTTCAAATATTGCCTATCCTCTTCTAGTGATACGTATTCTACCTCAAGGTCAGTGGAATGCATGCTTATCAAATTACATCCGTAATTTTGTTTTCAGCCAATGAAAAGAGAGTGATTCGTCTTGATGTATCTCAACAGTCTTAGTTAATGAAGAAAGAAAACTTTAATTTAGTGGAGTGCGGGGTCGCACTCGTCATTTTGTTTTAAAAGCATAAGTGCAAAGATCTTTTTTACGTCACCTTCCCCTACTAAATACTAAATAAACGGAGATAAATTACCTCCCCCCAAAAAAGAAAAAAAAAAAAAGACACTTGCGTAACCATTTGCCAGTCGCACATCTTTAAAAAGCATGGCGATACTGAAATTATTTGAAATTGTGACATAAAATGACATGTTCTTTCTACAGGAGTTCGAGGCTTAATGCTGGCAGCCCTTTTGGCTGGACTCATGAGTACGTTAACCTCGGTCTTTAACAGTGCAAGCTCTATAGTTACTCTGGATCTATGGAGACAGATCCGAAAGAATGCCAGCCAGATTGAACTTATAATTGTTGGTAGAGTAACTGTAGTAGTACTAGTTGGTATCAGCATCTTGTGGTTACCCATAATTCAACAGCAACAAGGTGGGAAACTCTGGTTTTATCTAGCTGCAACGTGTGCCTACCTGTGTGTTCCCTGGTGCATTGGATTTTTGCTAGGATTATTCTGGAAAAGAACGACTGAACCGGTATGTTGGCCAATCCCATTTTTCCCCCGCGTGACTGTAAGTAAATCGGATTCAAGTTAAAGCCACCCTAGGTTACCCAGGTGTGAAACATTGCGTTTTACAGTTAACCCTTTACCACATGACAAAATTTTAGACTTGTCCAAAAAGATTCCATTTGCAGACGACTAGTCCGGAAGATAAGGGAAAAATCGTTCAAATTGTGATAAAAGTATGAAACTTGGCAGAATTACCCCACTTACCACTTGATTTCAGAAAATGGAGGAACAAAAGTGTTTGGTCAAAAATTATGGCGACCATCTTTAATTTCAATATGACCGCTATCAAAACTGACAACCGAATAATTCGGCTCTCAGACTACTCAGAGACTTGATTTTAGTTTCATTTTTATGTTTTCGCACATGAGAAATCCAGAAAAAATGAAGAAAATAACATTATTTTACATCCCTTTGTGTCTGAACCTGATACAGAGGGCATTTTAACTAAAGTAGAGCCACCGGAAAAACGGAAAAGAACTGCAAATTCTAGCATCAACCTTCTTCGGTTGAAAAAAAAGAAAAAAAGCATAAAGCAGTAAAACAACCGGAGTCATTTCTGCTTTTCAGTGATTGATTCCTGCCTGATTGGAGTCATAAAAATATATGCTGTGTACCAAAAGTGGTTTCACAGAAATCTATCTGCTTGACATCTACTGATAACACGTTCCCGCGCAGCTGCAAAGTTCTGTGCATGGAAGTGAAACGGACACACATTTGCATGGTGGTCTACAGGCTTTTTTACAACCGCATTTGATCAGCTCTAAACACACCTTTGCTGCTTCGGGAATTGCCGTCAAGAAAGGAGCCCAGTGATCTTCTGGACGTTTTTCCCAGACCCATTCTTCAGGACTCGGTAACTGCCGATTTACAGCAAGGCTTTGACCCCAACAGTACCCTGCTTTATAAATTGCTCGTTTGACATGTTCTTTCAGAGCAGCCTTAGTAGGAGGTATGTGATCTATTTGTCTTCCTTTGGCAAATAACATTGTTCTACACTGATCAACCTGTGTGCACTGACTTGCTGTGTCATAAAGAAGAACATGAACCTTTGCAGATGATTCATATTCTCTTCTGACAGTGAAAGTAGCATACTGCCGAGATCAGTTAATGGGTCAGTAATCTCGGGGAATGCCTTCCATGTATCCCAAGCTGTCTTTTCTCTATACTGCTAAAAGAAGAAGTGATATCACATCCGGTGAGAGCATGAAAGAAGGGGAGCGCTCTGGAATTTTCTCGCCCAAGTTTGTTTGCAATCGTATGTATTGCGATATATCTATAGTGCTTATTAACCCCAAAAGCAATCCACAGCTCGTCAATACACAAAGCATGAAACGTGGCTATCGAAAGGACTACAACATCAGTATCCACACATCTAATCAGAATTCTACGATGACCATGTTTTGCACAATGAACAACATGAAGGATAAGCCGGGTGTCAGCTTCTTCGTGATTACACAGGGCTATATCAGCTCCTATTTCACTGTCACTGGTAGCAACAAGATCAGTGCCCTAGGGTCAATGAAGCGTTTTGCTTCGTGTTTGTTGAATTGATATGTAGTCTGAAAGGTAGTTGTACATCTTTGTCTTACTTTATCCACTTGAAGGAAGCTTTGCCAGCTCTTTGGTGTCGGGGTGGTGCTTTTAACAATGATACGATTACCCGAACCTCGTTTTTCCCTTGTGGAACTCAATGTCACGGTCCCATACAACATCTAAGCTTGCCGATGTCTGCAAAAGTTTGATCAGATATGGTAAGAAAACATCAGCAAAATAATCACTAAATGTCGAAGAGGCTTTCGGTGGAAGCATGTTCACAACCACAGACCCATCAACAATTTTTGTATCAATCTTCGGTATGTCGTTCTGTGGTACTGTAATAAGGCTTTCAACACAACCCATTAGATCTGATTTTGTGCAATGCCTTAGATCTCCCATGTCTGAAAGTGATGGGGCAGGGGTCTGTGGTTTTCATGGCTGAAAAACTTATCCATATCTCCATCTCTTGATCGGCATGATATATAGTCTCCTAAACAACTCAGGTATTCTTTAAAGATCTTATAATTATCATGAGCTGTTCTGGAGTGTTTGGTTTGTGAAGTTTTCTTGAAAATGGAAACATTGTTTTTAGGAATTATGTTTGAAATCGGTATCGACCGTTGCTTCAGCCTTTCATCTACCGGTACATACTTTCCATATTGAGACTGGCCAATTCTTTCAGCTTCTCTTAAAGAGCTAATAACCCTTTCACCCATAACCTCCTTTGAATCTAGAACAACCACATCTTGACTACTTTCTCTGAAATGATTTTCCTCAAATACGAGTACTGCCACCATTTCCTTGACATGACTAGCGAACTGTGTTAGATTGAAGGCTCCTGGACATGATGATGTGAACCTTTTCCTAGAGGTTGGCTATTAAATACGTCAAGAATTCGGGCGATTTCTGGGCCAGCAAATCAGTTCGACATAGTGAAATGGAGCTGTAAATTAATATCAGTGTTCCCTTCATTTTGTATATTTATTTTGTCTTCGAAATTTGTAGGTTTATAATAAATGGAATACTAAGCTATAGTACTGTTCAGGCCTTGCACAGACAGGGATCAGCCTAAGCGAGTCTATACTGTGGCTTAAATGGGTTGCTTTAATCAGACTTGGTAGAGGGCTGAACTGAGTATTCGTTGGATTCTAATGTCATTTTGTTCAATTTGTCATGTAGCGGCAAATATATTTTTTAAAATATGATGCGAAATTAGTCTTTCTTGCATCAATACAGCCAAATAAATACATTTGTTGCATTTCTTGAGCCTAACAACATGTACATCGACATTAAAATCGTGTAAACACTTTGAATAGAATCCAAGATATGGCCTTATTTGTATTTTCATGGCAGCCATCTTGAAATCTAAGATGGCCGCCACAAAAAAATGCCAGATCACGTTTGTCCCAGTCTTTCTTTTTTTATTGATAATGGTATGGTATAGCTTTGTGCCGAATTTCACTTTTATCGCATTTTGAACGATTTTTATAAAAATCGCTACTTACCGCCTGTACTAACAAAATAAATGTCGCTCAAAAAGTGAAAACAGTTTTTTTCAAAGTTAGATAACAATGTGGGATAAGGAGAAAATGCTGATTTCCAGCAGTTTCTCCTTTCCCCACCATGTTTTCAAAAGTTTTCTTTCTCAAGGCCGTTAAAACTCTAGATGGTATGACAACGAGTTAAATTATCACAAAGCGTAGTAGAGGAGATGAATCTCAACTGGATTACCGAGGATTGGTAAGAATTATAAAGACCGCCAAGGTGGATTCAAGAAAACAAGTCGAGATAGGTTTATTTCTTTTTTTTAAAATAGCTCTTGAAAATTATCAGACAGTATAGAATACACAGAACAGTGCTATGATTCCTTTGTAGTAGTTTCACCAGCAATATTAATAAGTTGTAGTAGTAGTATGATCATTGTCATCGTCATCATCATGATAACCAAAACACTCTAAATATCTGTAAGACTAGAAATGTGTCACTAACACGGATGCACCTGCACGGCGACCTCAAGTTGACCTTTGAGCTGGTCGCACGATTGTTGCACGCGACACGTCGTCTATCTATGGCTGGCATTAGTGCCACATTATTTCAGAATCGGACCATGCACTTGGAAATTATTGGCCGGACACGAACCGCACTGTTTATGGAACACACACACACACACACACACCCACACACACCCACACACACCCACACCCACCCACACACACACAAACAAGTGGACAGGGGTAACACTATATGCCCCCCGCCTTTTAATCATGGGGGCATAAAAAGAGAGGGGAAATTCGACGTAATTTTGTGCTTAGATATGAATTATGAATATTGAAACTTTATTTGTTGTTCAATATGAAAAGAAGTAAGACTTTTAAAGAATAAAGAGGTGGCATAAATAGAATTTGAACTCGCCAGCAATTGCCTTTTTTTTTTTTTTTTTTTCATTGTTTTGCATATTGTTGAAAAGTGATATTTTCAATTACATATATTCTTCAAGATAAGATATAAATCCAAATCATCGCTGAAATAGAAGCATATCTGAAAATACATATATACATAAAGTAATGGGTTATCAGATAACTCTTTATCAGATAAAGTATGAAATAACCACTTAGTACAAGAAAAAGGATTATCGTCCTTTCGTTGCTGTGAATAATCGTATGCGATGGCGGTAGCAGCACTTATTTTTTGTCGTTAATTTGTCTGTAAGGGCACGTAAAATGGACTTGTACATGTTTTCGGCCAACTGCAAACTACTGTTTATTTATCCGAGCATATCATGAAGTAGGTCAAATTCCAGTGTGTTTAGCTAAACTACTACGTCGATAATGTGTCCCTTGGTCAGGGTTAAACTTTATGCTTTTGTTTTCTACAGAAACTCATATAAATCTGATAAATGATACAATACATTCCTAAATACGATAGATCTACACAATAATTTCGAAAGTCATAATACCTGTGCCGTTTTGTTTTTGTGTTCAGACTATGACATGATAAAAACGTTTAAGTAGGTACATTGTATATACGCCGAAAAATAGCAACTGCTAGCTTCCGCATGTGAAGAACAAGCCTAATCGAAAATTACAGGCTGTTTTCTGGGGCATGATAACTGGACTCTTGGTTGGGGCAATACGGATGGGACTCGATTTCGCCGTGCCAGCTCCGATATGCGGCAGTGGGGAGCCCGACAAGAGATTTGCAATCACAGCCAAAGTTGATTTTCTTCATTTCTCCATTGTGAACGCCATTATATGTGTTGTGGTCATGATGGTTATCAGTTTATTTACTCAACCACGGACAACAGAGCAGGTAAGTTTAATTCTAAGTGATTGTAACTTCTTAGTATATACATATATTATGGAAGCAGTATCCTAGCGCGCTAGAATTAAAACATACCCGTGTAGGAACTTTATACAACCTGTGAAACACAGCAGAAAATCTATATCATTTAACAGTTTTTTGTACATATATAATCATCATTTTTTCTTGTCCGCATTGTATTATTTCACTGATATGGTATACACAGACATCCAATCGCATCGATAGCATTCTTCAATTCAAAAGACCAGCAAACATATGGACATAGCCTATATCCTCCTGCCAAGATAGGCCAAAGTCACCATAGAGTCAAATAAGACATGTGTATACAGTATGTAATTTGGTCTGTGTAGAATCAATGTCTTTAGGTATTGCCTGTAAGTAGTAAAGAGCTAGTACAAGTATTGAAAGCTTCCTCGATCTTAGAAATATAATCAGAAAAAGAACCTGTTTCGATCCCCGGCGGCAGTAGTCGCATGAGACTGTCCTTTGGCAAAATACTGCTGGTCCAAAGCCTGGTACTGGTAGCTGTCCCTGAGATATGACTTAATTACTGCTAGATGCGGAGTAAAAAATACATTTTGAACAAACAGACAATTAGTAAATTTGATATTCAACATATGCTTGGGAATAGTATGTGTACATGTGTATATCTATAAATAGTTACGTAGGGTCACGTGGTGGACCCGTCATGACTTTGATGACCCAGACCTTACCGATGACGAGGATACGGAGGAAAAAAATGATATAGCAGATGAAACTAAACTTGATGTAGAGCCCATTGCTATGAGTGGACACAGCGGACTGTCAGGTAATACAATTCCTTGATAATTCGAGATATATGCAATAAGTGACAGAAATATCGGTTGATTGAAAGTATTTTTAGGAATTTTAAATTTCTTTGAAAACCGGTTTAAAAGTAGTTATGCTGGCCAGTGTAAGCAGTCAGAGCTGTTACTCTACTGTTTTTCTTTCTTTGAGATGAAAAGTCGACTCTTTAAAACCTCCTGTCATTAAAAATAATCTTATCTATTTCACTCAGTTCAGTGCCTAGCACGTACAGACTACAATACTGGCTAATCTTCACCTTCAAGCGCAAAAAAATCCCACTATAAACCACACATGGCAGGGCAAAGATTAACCTCGTTTTGAACACCAATCTTCGTAATGCATTACACCAAACAAGTTGTATATTATGGAGCCATTTCATCTAAAGACAGGATGAAGCATGAAATAGATTGGACATTTGATAAGTAGAAAATTTAGTCTATCAATGGCAAAACGTATCCACTTTTGTCAACCAGCGCACATTCCGTAGGCTGACATGAATCGATACTTTTAGCAGAAACATTCAAGCACCTTTTCACAGAGTATGACTCGTAAGTATAATTACAAAGTGTTAAAATTACTGTTTTGAGTTCTTACAACTCTTTTATGTCTCTAGTTCTAGGTCGCATACGACGTTTCATATTCAGAGTATTATGCGGCAATATACAGCAGAAAAGGGAACCTGCCATATCCGAGCAAGAGCGAGATGTTCTACGTAAAAAGATGACGTCACTATCACAAGGAAATTTTACCTCATCCCTGCTTAACTTGGGTGCACGTGGCGTCATCATCGCAATTACGTTCTTGCTTGGTTACTTTGCGTAGTAATCTAGTGCTTCTGTATCACATATTCTAGGTCCTATCTTACCAAAATTATATTCATCATTCATAATACAGAGTCAAAATGATAATAATAATGATAATAATAAACTTTCCTTTCTTTGTTTTTCTTTCAAACCCTCTTGATGGTACCTTTCAAACCTTTCTGTACACTTTTTATCACATCCACCCTTGTTTTCAGGCCATAGATGGCCTGCAACACGCGAAAAGAGGCATTTGGACATTTGCGTAAAGTGTTATTAATAAGCGATGAGAGGAATGAATCCTGTGGAAATGGCTATCGTGCATTAAGCCTCGGAAGGAAATTGGCCGAGCTGGGGATTTGAACCAGCGACCCCCTGGTTTTGAGACCCTGATAACTCCGCAGGCTGACCTGGGCTGAAACTTTTTGCTTACTATAAGTCAATCTTCTGCATGTCAAAGGACCAGTCAACCTCATGACTCAATCGGTTGTCAGAGAAACTGGATTTTATGGATCTATGATCATAAAATTAATGGCCTGCAATACGCGAAAAGGGGCATTCGGACATTTGCATAAGGTGTCGTCTCTGATCAGCCTGCGCAGTCCGCGCAGGCTAATCCGAGACGGGACTTTACGACTATATTCTATTTTGTCCAACTGTATACTTGCGCAGAACAGAAAATTACGCAAAGACGGAAAGATTCGTTTCGGATTAGTCTGCGTGGTGTGCGCAGGCTAATCCGGAACGACAATTTACACAAATGTCCTAATTTGTAGATATCTAAATTTAAAAAAAAAAACGTGAAAAAAATGTTCCCTTAACCCTTTACTAAACAATCCCGTGTTTTAGGGAGTTGGATAATGAAAACATCATGGGAAAAAGAGTGAATGCAGGTAAATAGCCATTCCCCCATTGTCAACAATGTTTTCTATCCTTTCAAACCATTTGGGATTTTAACTTGTCGTCTGCAGAGGGCTTTCCAATTTGGGCAAAATCTGAAATATTGTCGCCTCTTAAAGAGTAAATACAATGAAAGAAACATGTACCAACGAGTAGACAGTGAATAAATATTTTTATTTAAATTTCCTGACCATTTTTTTTATACAGTGATATAAAATACCATTACTTTAAACTTTAAATGCATAGATCGTCTCATCTAAAGTGTGCTAAAATTCACTAAGACACATGATCACAAAAAAATCCCAAAAAAGTCATAATTCTATCTAAGGCTATTATAATCAATTATCAAAAAGTTATTCCACAATTTGTGCTTTCGCTTTCTTTTTGCTTTCCCTCCTTCTTCTTCTGGCATCGCTGACTACTCTCTTTTCTCCATTTGCTCCAATATTTCCATTCATATCAGTAGCAACCGCCCATGCTTGCTTGTTTGCACTGGAAACCTCTGACTCTTTGGCTCGGATCTGTAACTCTTCAGCAGCTGTATCGACACCTCCACCGACTGGGCTGACTTCGCTGTAATCGATCATATCTGGGACAATTCCCTTTCTATGTTTGAGGGATTTTCCAATATTTACTACATCTGATTGGCTGGTATTCTCGGGATTTCTTTCCATATTTAGTACCGATTGCTTTGGGTGCTTTTCTGCCACGTTTTGAAGCTGTACCACGTGACTGGCTGGATAGAACCCTTTCTTCTTTTTGTGAAAGAAGCCGTGTACCACCTGGCCATAAGCAAGGCCATATTCGTTGGCAGGTAACATCTGTTTGACGTGCTCACCTGTAAATGATAAATTATTGAATTAGCAGTGCTGTAGCAAAACTTGTTTTGATGCATCTCGGTGACGCATTATAGCAAGCAAGTCATCACACAATTATAGATCCATGAAATTCATTTTGTCTAAAAACAAACTGAATCACGAGAAAGACTGGTTATCTGGCATGCAGAAAATAGACCAATAGCGAAAAGCTTCGACCTAGATCAGCCTGCGTGGACTGCTCAGGCTGACCGAGTCGATTCTTTTTGGGTAGAATAGTCATGCAAAAAGGGACCATCTGGGAACTGAGCAAAGTGTCAACCCTGGTCAGACTGCGCGAATTGCGCAGTCTGACCAGGGTTGACACTTTTCGCTTTTATGATATTTTTGTATGAAAAGTGGTTATTCTACCTTGTTATACAATTATTTTTGAACTATCAACTTAAAATTGACCCGCACTATCGTTGATCTGTTTTCATCTAATTGATGTACGGAATTCCCAGACTGTCCCTTTTTGCGTGACGGGTCACATTATTATTATTATTCAACCCTCTTTTTATAGAACAAAACTTAAATATAAGTCTTTAATTATAAGCTGTTGATCTAAATATTACCTGTGTCTCGAAAGTTGAATTTCGGCGTTGAAAGGGTAGAAAAACTTGCTAGAAAAGCAGAATTTGCTGGTTACAAGAATTTTCCCCTTTCCTAACACAGTTTTCAAAAACCTCTTTTCCTCGGGGTTGTTCAATTTGGTTTGGTTATATGGTAAAAAGTTAAGTAACAGCGGACTACCGAAAAAACAGAAAATGGTTTTTGTTTGTTTGTATTTTAATTGCCGTTTTCAACATTATTTCGGTTATATCGTTGCGACAATGCAACTATCCTTGCTTTCCTAAAATTTCATTAACAAGTGCTTTGCACAATATTCTTCCAAAGCCATTGGCTGCTTTCCTTATACTCACAGTTGAAACAATGATGAGCGGTCAGAGAGAAGTGAAACCTATCGCAGTGACTATCGCAGTGACTATCATCAATCCTCGGAGAGAAATTCGTCGAGCTGGAGACTCGAACCAGCAACCCGCTAAATTCAAGTCCTGTACCTTACCGACTGAGCAGACTGCTCGGCGAAAAAATCCTAGACTCATCCAGCAGGAAAGCATCTGCACACAAAGACTAAATGTAAGTTAGAATCTGTCGTTAAAAGAGTAGAAAACTTTGGTTGCCAGCATTTTCTTCTTTCCCTACAATGTTTTCAAAAGCCTCCTTCCTCAGGGTTGTTGAAACACTGAGTTGTGTGATTAAGGATCAGCTAGATACGGACTAGTCAACAAAAAGAGACGATTTTGTATTGACTTACCTATTTTAAGATTCAGCTGGTTAATTCCTTGTTTCTCGTAGGCTTTAATAACGACGTATATTGTCGAATTGTTAAGCTCGGATAGTTTCTTGTTGACGGCACAGGTTTTAGCAAGACCGTCAAGTTCGTCATCTGTTAAAGAAAGTGGGCATGTTTATTGCTAAATACTGTTAAAAGCCTGTTTTCAACATTATTTCAGTTACATCGCGGTGGCTACTGCACCTTTCCAAGCATTTCTAGTGTCGTTTTTTACCACACCTACATATACGACACCCTTTCCACGGGACTGGCTGCTTTCCCAAGTAAATATAAACGGAGGAATATAAATCGAGCCATGCACTGGCAAAAAGAGGTGAAGATGCATTAAACCTCCGTTCCACAGAGCATGGGTCAATATTCTGTTTGTTAAGTATGGTAGTAAAGGGACTTAATTAGACTAATTATTTGCAACAAGCAAGCTGTTTCTTTTCTTGCAATACATTTAAAAGCTGTTGATACAAGATTGTCCTCTGCGGGAGGGTAGGCTATGGGTTTAAAGAAATACATCATTAGATAGAACTGTCGCAAAGCTGAAAAATACCCCCAACAAGCACCTTGTCACTGAAGCAGCACAAACAGAGAACATAAGCGATTTTCTAAACAAAGTTCACCTGTGACCTTGACCCATGTGACCCAAAAACAATAGGACTCCTTGGGTCACGATCAACACTTGTATAAAGTTTCAGGGTCCAAGGTCAAAAAGCTATTGAGTTAGAGCGCGTAAAAGATTTTCAACAGAGTTCACCTTGACCTTTGACCCATGTGACCCAAAAGCAATGGGGCACCTCCCTGGGTCATGAGCAATACTTGAATAAAGTTCCAGGGTCCTTGGTCAAACAGCTATGAGTCAGAGCACGGAAACGGTTTTCAAAAAGACCTTGACATTTGACCCTCCTTTGGTCATGAGCAACACTTGTATTTTTTTTAGTTAGAGTACGGAAACGAAAACACGGACGGACAGACGCAACGGACGGAAGGACAGACGCAACGAATGAACGGACGAACAGACATGGTGAAACCGTATATCCCCTTCTACTTTGTAGGCGGGGTTTAAAATCATTACATAGTTACCTGGACCAGATCCCTGCTTTTCAGTATCATCATTCTTAGCTTCTAGTTTGGCCCTTGCCATTTCGTACATTTCGTCCTTGCCAGTCTCACCAGTGTACACCTGTGTACAAATAAAATGAACTCTTCTTATTAATTAAATCTTTAACGAACGGTTCCATTCTTTTAAGACATAGAGAAAGAGGATTTTTGATAATACTGTGGGAAAAGGAAACAATACTGGTAACCTTCTGCTTTCTACCTTTTAAAAGCCAAACTCCATCATTTCAGACACACTTCTTATTATTTCCCTTACAAGGTTATTTTCTATTGGCTCACTCACAAGCAAACCAGTCTGGGACAAATTAATCAACCAGTCTGAATTCCAAGAGCAGCCAATCTGATTGGGTGAGACGGTCTGTCTAGCGGAATAACGATAATTATCATGAGAAATGTGGATCTACCTGGAAGGATGGAACTTCCACAGCCTCGTTCTGAACCAGTTTCTCTGCCACAAACCTCTTTTTATTGATGAGGGTGAAACCAGTCTTTCTGAAATAGGCGAAAAATATCTATAATTTCAAAATTTGAAAGTAACGCTACTTCTGATTGGCTAAACCGTTTGGTTTAGCCAATCAGAAGTTCTGTTACTTTCAAATATAGAAAATCACAGATACAAAGACAAAGAACGTTCTTAAGAATGGTTCGTGAATACGGTCCAAGGTTTTAGACTTGTCTAAATTGAAAGCATAAGCAGACGACAAAGTAAATCTGACTTGAATAATAGTATATGTCTACGAAAGGGTAGAATTTATCGTCGGAAATGGAGAAAAGTGCTGGTTTATTAAACTTACCGTTGGGCATAGTTTCCAGCCATTGTGAATTCTACACTATTCTGTAGACTGTTCAAGACGACCTGGGCCCGATCCTCTTCTCTAGACCGATAGGATTCCTCGAAATCAGCAGATATCTGGGGAAGACAGTGATGATAAAGTTATTGATTGTGCAATCGTGGTACGACGCCGAATGCTTTTATATATTTAAAGTACGGTTGGAGAGAGAGGGAGAGAGAGAGAGAGAGAGAGAGAGGAGTTAAAGCTTTGGTTTAGATAGAGACAGGAAGCGAGGCACATATACAGACACAGTGAGCGAGGGAGGGAAGCAGAGAGAGACACACACAGGCAGGCAGGAAGGCAGGAAGGCAGACAGACATGCAAACAGACAGACTCACAGACAGGGATCCGTATTCACCAACCATTCCTAAGGAAATTCGTAGTCTTATCCTCAGGAATTTTCTAAATCTGAAAAAGGACTTAACTTCTGATTGACTAAACCTAATGGTTTAGCCAATCAGAAGTTGTGTTATTTTCTGATTCTAGAATGAGTCTAAGAATAACTGTAAGAACGGTTGGTGCATACGGACCAGGGAGTCCACAATTTTTCGAGATATATAAACACTTAAACGACTGCATATAAAAATACTTTTCGGTCATGGTTTAGCGCCAAGTGGCGGACGATGTAGATTAAAGATCAGACTGCACGTTCTGTGCAGTCTGATCTTGGTCTACGTTGTCCGCAAAAAGCTTCTTGATTCGTCATTGGCAGTGCAAGGGTTTTGCAAGAATTTACCTTTTGAATTTCAGCAAATTTGGCCTCCCATTTCTCTAACTGTTTGGTGTATTTGTCGATTTGTGCTGAAGTCTTGGCCTGGAGTTCGTCTAGTTTTTTCTTGGTTTCGAAAATAACGTCAGGCTGATAAGCCATTTTGGCTTTTATTTCTGTTTTCTCAACGCTAAACGCCAGCTTGTGGTACAACTAAAAAACAAACATATATTTGGCATAATTTTTTAATCCAAAGAGTGTCGAAAAGTACATTTACAGTCAGTTGACCAGACAAAGGAATAACAATGGGAGAAAAAAGACAGTTACTTCCCTTAATAGCTCTCCACTACTTACTTGGTCCTGAATAAGTACTGCTACTTGGTTTTTACCCTTGATATCCTTTGCACTACTAAGGAATATTCAGGTTTACATAATTATCTCCTTCAAAATTTATCAAACCACAAATTTGATCTATTTGATGCAGTTCGATGGTAATAATGTGTGAAATTCGATTTGCAAATATTATGAAGACCTTATTGGAGAGGTCATCAGACCTCTCCAACAGTGGTGAGTTTAAAAGGCAGACTTTCACAGAATTTGCTGTCTAAATCCATTTTTCTTGCGAAATTGTACTGATACACAGTCTGTTTCGTCATGGTTTTGTAAATAAAGCGAAATCAAAAAACCGAAACAGGAAATAGACGTGGTTTATTTTTATGCGACGAATTTCAGAAAATATTTGTTATATTAATTTGCCATGGCTGCAAATGACCTCTCAAATAATTGTAATTTTTCATTAAGCAAATAAATCTAAGCAGAAGAAAAAATAAGAAGAATTTCGTTAAAAAAAAAAGAGAAAGAAGACCGCTGGACAAGATCATGCGACTTGAAAATGCGGCAAGAAGGTCAAATGAGCGTCATGTAAAGCATATGAGGTTTCTACGCGGCGGCTTTTTTACTTGTTTGTTTACATGTACCAAAATATATTGAAATTAAAAGCCAATAAACTATTGGAAAACAACGATGCTGACCTCTCCTGGCTTCTTTTTTAAAGAAGCCAACTTGTATATACATCATAAGTTAAATAATAATCGTAATATCTCATAGCAAGGATAAAAACAAAGGAAATCAAATAAAAGGACCTAGTTGCAGGTTACCCTGGTTTTTATCTAACAAGGGAAATAATTTTAATTTCACTTTTTCTCCCATTGCAACACTTATTATCGTCAGCCCGATAGAGTTATCTCTCTTTGAGCACTCTTGTGCATATTTAGTAAGAGAATCAACCAGTCTCGCTAGACGGCGAGGTATTATCGGAACCTACACGGTACCCGTAACGAAGCCAAATCGTTAACTTACCCATTACAGGAAAGGAAAATGAGAAATTTAAACCTAAATCCTAAATACGCTTATTAGACACCGCATGTCAATAAAATGTGCCTCCATTTGTACACATGGCTGCGTTTGATTGTACTTTATACATGATGTCAATGTTTTTTTTTTTACGCGTGGTCCCAGTAGTGGTTCTAAACGTGTCTTTAGCTTGAAGAGTTCCATTCCGGAAATAAGAAGTATTTGCAGGCACAGTGGTGGGGAGAAGGGGGGGGGGGATTTGTATTCGTTTATACATCACTTTTTGTATATAAATACAAAATCAAATTCCTAATTCGCTCGTGCCAAGGCAATGCGTTTCTCCACGCTATTTCTCTCTCACCGCTGACCATTGTTTCGACGATGATTATGTAGGAAAGTAGCCAGTGGCTTGGAAAGAAAATTGTGCGAAGTACTGGTAAAAAAACTCCAGGAAAGCATGGATAGGTGCTCTGGCCGCCGCGATATAACTGAAATAATGTTGAAAATGGCGTTAAACACCACACAAACAAAAAAACAAAAACAATCTCCGAGCTGTTTAGATGAGAATCTCTCTCAAAACTTTAGACTATGATCATAGATTGTGTTTTTGCACATTAAACCTTAACTCAGCTGGTGGGAGACAATGGTGTTGGGGTAAAGCGTCGGTCCCTTACAGCAAAGGTGCGGGGTTCGAGTCCAGTGATGGCTGGGTCAACCTTCAGAAGTGCCCATAACACGGCACGAATACTGATTTACCCTTTACCTCACCATCCCGATTTTCTACGACCCTAAAGAAGAAGTATTTTGAAAATATTGTTTTCTTCTGTACCAAAGAACAAGATTAAATTTACAGATTTACATTGTCGTCTGCATATGCGTTCAGTCTTTACCAGTTAGGGGCCGCAGACCTTAAAAGACGGAAACTGCCGAGATTGGCCAAACAGCCTTTACGAAAACGTCGATGTTACACGATATTTACTTATGAATTAGTGAGTCTACGGCCCCTAACTCTCATATAAAAAGACGTAGGCTGCCGAGATTGGCCGAATAGCCTTTACGAAAATGTCGGTGTTACATGATTTTTACAGATGAGTTAGGGGTGGTAACCCTTAATATTAGTTGTAAGAACAGAGTTTTTCTGATATTTTTTTTTATTTTTATGTTTAATCCACATTTTATTTGAGCCATGCCCTGTCTAAAGAGGGCTAAACGCAGATCTGCAAAAAGTATCGACACAGGTCAGCCTGCGCATTCCGCGCAGGCTGACCTGTGTTGAAACTTTTTCGTTAGGTAAATTTTCTACATGTCCAAGGATCATTCTACCTCATGATTTGGTCGGTTATTAGACAAAGTGGGTTTTATGAATCCATCATTATGCGATGAGTTGATTGGTAAACTGCGTCACGGAGATCCATTAAACCCTTATCCTGCTAAATAAATTAAATGAAACTTTCAAACCGATGGCAAAAACCCTGAAAATTTTATTTCAAATTTTTTGCTGAAAAATATCTCCCTATCCCACAGTGTAGATCCAAGATCAGACTGCACTTTCTGTGCAGTCTGATCTTGATCTACACTGTACGCAGAAGGTTAGTGAGTCGCGCTTAGCAGCCTAATGGTAAAACCCTTTTCCCGGGGCATAGCTCATCATAAAAACGATAAAGAAAGTTTGAAAATTTATGTTACCTTTTTCTGTGTTTCGACATTCTTGGTTTGGTTGTCGAGTTTTATCAAAGCCAGTCTGTATTTATTATCGAGTTTACCCACAACCTTGTTTGATTCATCCTCAAAACTGCAATAGAAATCCGTTACATTTGATATCAATAGTGTGTTTGTATAGTTGATTAATTGATTGATTGACTGATTGATCGATTGATTGACTGATTGTATGGTATTTTACGCCGCATTCAACATTATTTCAGTCATATCACGGCGACAGCTCACATATTCATATAATGTCCTGAGTTTTACCACTAATAGGCTACAGCTCTGCGGTATCTCGCCGAAGAAGGCTCCTAAGAAACACTCAGTGCTTCCAGTGAGTCTCGAACCAAGGGCCTCAAGGTTTCGACTCCTGCACTCAACCACTGAGCCACGCGGGATCCCTTCTTTGTGTAGTGTTTAACTCCGTTTTCAACATTATTTCAGTTATATCGTGGAAGCCAGTGCACCTTTCCATGCTTTTCATGGAGCTTCTTCTACCATGATTACCACTGATTACCACGGATTAACAGCAGTTCCTGTTTTTTCCATATTGTTTTCAAAAAGACTTAGGAGTCGTTTAATATTAGGTTCATTCGATAAAAGCCTAGAACGAAAGAAACCTTTGATCAGATATTTCTATCAATTTTACAGCTTTTAAATCAGTGGATATGCTTAAATATTCAAAGAAACGAATAGTTAGTGTGCCAAGCTCTTGATGTAAATGCATACCATATATATCAGTGTGGCAATACGACAAAGTGTTGAATATGAAGATTTTAACCATTTATCTAAAAGTTTTACAAGCAATCTGACACATAACCATGTGTATATAAATCTGTCAAAAGGAATTAGAATTAAAGGAATCTTAGTAAATCTGTTTTAAGCAGCAAATCCATTCGGTAAGTTAATAAGTTTTTTTTTTCAGCTTTATGCCATGAAAATAAATCTATAAAAACTTCCTACTGCCCATGTACCCCGTTTCAGGACCAAAAGTACCGCTCGATTTTGAAGCGAATAACCGGTATGTGAACTTTGAACTTAAATGTCACGTAGCAACATAGTACCGGAAACAAAATGGCCGACAATAACATGACGTCACGTGGCAACACGGGTCAGAAAACAATTTGGGCAATGTGCATGATCGGGGCGACTGCGCTTTACCGGTGCACGAATTCCTGTCGGGAAAATTGCACGTTGTCGTGCCAAAAACAAATTGTGAAAATTTCATTCCATTTTGCTCTCCGCATGCGAAAGGACTATCAGCCCCACTGCCCTATTTCTAACTCGATAAATCAAGTCGATATTCCCCGATAACCTAGGTCTATATGGTGGATCTGCGCCCGCTTTGCCAGTAAGTGCAAACCAGCGAAGGAAGAAATTATGTACATGATCCGATGATATCGAACCATCTTTTGTATTTACTGTATTGATGCAGTAGATTTTTGATCGCCACTCTGGCAAAAGGGGTTTGAATAACAAGTCATCTCCGTCATGCATTATACCAAGCAAGTCACCATATAATCATCATCCATTAAATCCATTTTGCCTAACAACCGGTTGAATCCCTGGGTAAAATGATCCTTTGACATGAAGAACATTTACCAAAAGCAAAAGGTTTCGAACGGGTCAGCCTGCGCGGACTGCGCAGGCTGACCTGGGTCGATACCCTTTGCAGATGCATTTATCCTTTTTCACAGGGCATGGCCCATACCGTATTTATTTTCGAACCTTTTCAGAGCCTTTTCAAGTTCCACATATTCATTGGCGTCTGTTTTCAGTTTCTCCATTTGCTGAGTATAGATCTTATTAAGAAAGCTGACTTCTTTGTAGAATTTCTTCTCGTCTGTGGGGAAAAAAAAAACAAAGAAAAATGTAAAAGCTATTGATGAAATTAATTACTAGTTTAAGCCGAGTCTTGCACAACCTTTGGGAAGACGGCTTTTGATAACGTTGTGGGAAAAGGAGAAAATATTGATAACTAGCATTTTTTCCTTTATCCACAATGTTTTCTACCCTTTGACAGACGAATCTTATGTTTTGAGTTACATTTTTATGTCGTCTGCATAAAACTTCAATTTGGACATGTCAAAATTTTGTCGTATTGAATTGCAACATTTTGTTGTTGAAATTTGTTGGTATACAGCAATAGGAATTTAATGTTGAAGTAAATTTCCTAGGGCTTCTACTCGTATTTGCCTCTCGTTGCGAGCGAAAATTTTAACATCTCGCAAGAACTTCGGTTTGGCTAGATATCAAATTTTCCCACGCTGCTTGAAGCAAATACAAGCCCCACGAAAGTTACTGCAACATAAAATTCCGTATTCATTTTTACAAGCCCCACGGAAGTTACTACCACATAAAATTCTGTATTCATTTCTACGAGCCTCGCGAAAGTTACTGCAACACACAATTCCGTATTCACTTTTACAAGCCCCACGAAAGTTACTAAAAAATAAAGTTCTACATTCATTTTTGTCCAATCAACAATTTGAGCCATGCTATGGCAAAAAGGGGCTTAATGTATCTCTGTGATACATGATGCCAAGCAAGTCATCTCATGAGTCCATAAAATCCATTTTGTCTAACAACCGAGTCGATAACGAGGTACGCTACACATGTCCTTTGACATGCAGAAAACTGACAAATAGCAAAAACGTATCAATCAAGGTCAGCCTGCGAAGGCTGACCTGAGTCGATACTTTTTGCAGATGCATTAAGCCCCCTTTTGACAGAGTATGGCTCACTTATTTTGTTAAATATACACTTTACCTTTGCCTTGGAGACCTCTGTCCTTCAGGGTGTCCAAGTAGACTGTCTGATTGTTGATAACTTTCTGGATACCACGTGTGTGCTCGTAGTTGGCATTAGCAAGCAGTGCGAATTGCTTCGTCCAGAATGGAACATCGGCCATCATACTGAAAGATATATGTGAGTCATGCTCTGTGAAAAGGGGGCTAAATGCATCTGCAAAAAGTATCGACCCAGGTCAGCCTGCGCAGTCCGCGCAGGCTGACCTGGGCCGAAACTTTTTGCTAGATCTATTGGTAAATTTTTCTGCCGCTCAAAGGACCAGTATGCCTCATAATTCAGCCGGTATTTATACAGGATTTTAAGGATCCATAATTATGTGATCATTTGCTTGGTATTATGCATCACGGAGATGCATAAAGCCCCCTTTTGTCAGAGCATGGCTCAAGTTATGTCGTTGGTTTAACGAGAGATAATGATGACTACACAATCGTAGAAAGGTTTGCAATATGGGGAGACGGGATGGGGTTTGAAGGTAGGAAAGGTTTTAGACTTATTTTCAGACACGACAAATGACATTTTTCGAACAGAAAAATGAAAAAAAAAAGTTCACATGTGGAGAAATAGCTGTAGCCCCATGTGTCCCCTCTCTAAAGAAAATGGGAGACAGCTGGTTTGTGTTGCTCCGCACCTCAGGACTAAAATGATTGCCAATTTTGTACGACCTAACCCCTAATATCCCCCCAACAATAGGCAGGGTGCATGGCCCACGCCGCCCAAACCTCCCCCCTGCGCCTACGCATAGGTACTAAAATTGTCCATGCTGTTTTATTGCTTTATGATACAAAAAAGGGCGGTTAAATACAGTGTTTATTAATATTGATTTAAAGTTATTAAATCTACGTTAAAGGAATTGAAAAGAAAAACTATATATTATGATAAGCCCCAACTTAAATTTGAAAAATAAATAAATAATAAATAAAATTAATAAGTATAATGCTGTCATTTAAGAAAAATCGAACTATTTCGAAAGGAACCCTTTACCATGAGTTTAAAATGGATAAAGTTATAGATTTATTTATTTATTTTTCCCCAAGAAAACAATGCAAGGCGACCATTTTTCTTGAAGATATCATTAAATCGGAATTTACGGATAAAATGCCAGTGTATAACTTACTGTGATGCCTTGCGTACGTCATGTACTTTAAAGATCTTGATAAGCGTATCTGGAAGCATTATCTATATATCTCTATATATCTACTCAGGTAAAATAAAATCTTTTTCGAGAGCTAAAAAAAGCGTGACTTTTCGTGTTGCAACAATGGATGTTACGACGTTACGTTACCCTCACGACGACGTTATACAGGCTGTCGGCGGAAGTAGAGGGCCCTGCAAATGTGGAGGCATAAGTAAAATTTTGACCTGCAACCATGGTAATAAGCCCTGGACATGTTTGTGCATTATAGAAACTTAGTCTTCGTCCAGCCAATCAGAGAACGCTCTGGATTTTCGTATTGTTTTGGAATGTAGATGATTGAAATTTGTAATTTAGATACTAATAAATATCATTTATATGTCAGCTTTGCCTTTTTTCAGTTGTTTTCTTTGATCTATTCATTTAGATCTACATCTAACAACTCTCCTTCCCGCAAAGAAAAAAGAAGTCACGCAAATTCCGCCACCCTCCTCCCCTAAAAAAGAGGTAGTCTTAGTCTTATTCCAAAGAATTTTCTATATTTGAAAGTACCACAACTTATGATTGGCTAAACCTTAACCAAATGGTTTAGCCAATCAAAAGTTGTGTTACTTTCTAAATCTAAAATTAGACATAGATTGGAACAGGGACGTATCTACAACTCTCTGTGAGAACGACTTCATTCTTATGCTAGATCTAGATCTGCATTGTTTTACAATTTACCTCTAGCTTTATTTCTGTTTAGGGAAAATAGATCTAGATGTACTGTAGCGTTCTTTAAATTGTCTATCAACCTTATCGATGTTGTTCATTTTAAGTCGGAAAGTGGTTAGATCTAGATCTACTCAGAAAATGTATGGTTCTTACCTAAAGCTTTAGTCAATTTCCTTTGGGAGCATTGGGAAAGCGGGAAAATGCTGGTTACCAGCATTTTCTCCTTTTCCCAGAACGCTTTCAAAAGCCTTCTCCCTCAGGGTCGTTAAAAGTCGGGATTGTGTTGTAAAGGGTTAAGCAAAAGAAATTAATCTGTCAGTATTTGACTGATTCAGGAAGGAACTCTTAAAGATAGCATGTAAAGAGCTTGCATGAAATCTAAAATTAGAACACACAACAACTTGGAAAAACCGAAAGTAGTCCCATTGCGTTCATCGAAAAATGGCATAACGGTTTTTTCGTCACATGACCCGATTTCGACCAATCAAAACACGATTTTACATAATGAGTGCAATTATCATTCGGCATACCTCGGGTGATGGGAGCCATCAAATCCGTTAGATGTAGGTACGGTTGTGACGAGTGTGCAATTATAATGGTATGACGTCATCAGCTCACCCTGACCTTTCAAATCACATCATATATTGGTTAGAATAAAATGTTAGAGACGACTGCATTGTTGTTGGCCATGAACAATCACAATAATTCTCAAAGACCACTTCCTGGTCCAATGCTTTTTAACCTTTTTTCACGCTTGTGTGAAATTTCAAACTTAGATAAACTGTTGCTTGATAAACCTAATCGACTTACTTCTGAGCTTTACAGATTTGCTTCATTTCTGCCTAGATCTATTACAACAAAGTCATCTTTACAAATTTTCACACTTGTCTTATACAAAAATGATACTTTATTAAAAGTTTGATTACAAACTCTGTTGAACATGGACTGGTTTATAATCTTATTGAACAGCCCTCTGGCATTGAAACAAGCTCTAGTTCAAGTCTACTTTTGCTAAAAATATAGATATAGAGAGGTAGCTCGAAACGTTCCATCTAGCCATTAGAGTAAATCAACAGGTGTACAGGTACATTTTACACAGATAATTGAGTGGCCCTCCGGCAAAAGGGAGTTTAATCCATCTTCGTGATACAGTATACCAAGCAAGTCATCACATAAGTATGGATCCATAAAATCCATTTAGTCCAACCAGTAACAGAATACGGAGGTAGAATGGTCCTTGGACAAGCAGAAAATTTACAAATAGTAAATAACTTTCAACCCAGGTCAGCCAGCTTAGAATGTGCAGGCTGACCTGGGTCGATACCTTTTGCAGATGCATTAACTCCTCTCATTACAGAGAATGGTCCTTTGGTATATTTTTCAAAAACTTCACTTTAATTGTCTTAGTGGATGAAAAGATCTTTATATCATGCTTTCCGGTAGGTTATTGAGAAATATCGGTGAAAAATTTTTCGATATTTCATGGTTACGATCAGTGAAAATACCGATTTTTAATATTCTAACTCTTCAATTGAAGGCGGAAACAGTTGTTCCCGCGCACTAGTTACCGAGGTAAAATGCGCGTGCCTCACAACCAGATGGAAATACGACGTAATTTACCTTACATTTCTCGCGCTTGACGTAATATTGTAATGCGTTGCTATGCGGAGGAGGTACATCACGGGGAATAACCTAAAAGAACTGTACTGGATTTTGATTAAGCCCCCCCCCCCCGAATGGGTTAAAAGCATGAAATGAATAGAGTATTTGTTGTTTTTTTTCGTGAAAATATTACCAATGATGTTCACTCGAAATAAATTTCGATCTTTCACCGTAAAAAACAAATATCCTCTATATATTTATAGATGTAGCTAAGATGGTTATCAATCATGCTTAACCCTTTACCACATAATCCTGAGTTTTAACGACTCTGAAGAAGAAAGCTTTGAAAACATTGTGAGAAAAGGAGAAAATGCTGGTGACCAGCATTTTCTCCTTTTCCCACAGTGTGTCCAACCTTTTAAAGACAAAAAAATTATTCAAGTAAAATTCAATATGTTATCTGCAAAAGCTTTCAGTTTCAACAAGTCTAAAATTTTGTCATTCAGTTAAGTGTTAAACAATTCGGAAACATGAAAAAATGTACAGAACTATCTATTTAAAAATACAAAAACAAGACATTGCAAAATTATCACTTTAATAATTCAAACAAATATAGACCAAAATTATTACATTTACTTGAGACAATACCAAATTGACATATTATGAAAATAAAATTGTATCTTGAAAAACTAGATCACTTGGTCAATTTCTTTGGACAAAGGAACCAAGCCCCGGTAGCTCAGTTGGTAGCGTACAGGACTTGAGACCAGGGGGTCGCTGGTTCGATCTGTGGTTTGGCAAATTTCTTTCTGAGGACTGATGATGGTCATTTCGACAGGATAAATTCCTCTCTCACCGCTGACCAGTTTCGACGATGGTTATAATAATTATGTGGGAAATCAGCCAGTGGCTTGGAAAGAATATTGTGCGGTGTACTGGTAACAGAGACTCCAGGAAAGCATGGATAGGTGCACTGGCCGCCACGATGTAACTGAAATAATGTTGGAAACGGCGTTAAACACCATACAATCAATCAATCAATCAACATTGGACAAAGGAAGATGTAAGAACTAAAACATCTAACATTATCTCTTTGAGAGTATCTCTGCTAATCAACTGTCTTGTCCAAGTTGACCAACTAAATGGTTTATTAAGTGACAAAGATAAACAACATTAAAGCCACTTTAACCCTTTGCCACACCGTACCAACTTTTAATGACCCCAAGGAAAAGGACCTTTGAAAACATTGTGGGAACAAGAGAAAATGCTTGCAACCAGTGTTTCCTCCATTTCCCACAATGTTTTCTATCCTTCAAAGAATAATTTCCTTATTTGTGGAACATTTAGTTTGTTGTCTGCAAATTAGACTGGTCTAAGATTCTGTCCGTTGGTAAAAAGTTAAAGCTCAACTTCTTTTTTTATGTAAAACATAGCCCTTTGCCCTGGTTTTTGTCAGAAAACTTTGACAGCTCCTCAAATCTCTGTTATTGCTAAAGATACTGACTTCAAACTTGAGCTAGTTATTAATTAATTGAATTTGCGTTTATTTATCATCGCCACCGGTTGCCCATATGGGCGACGCCCCCTGAAGGCTGTTAGTATTGTTACAGGGGATAGTGCAGATACAGGATGAAATCCATCTTAAGTTACGCCTGGTTCTTTTACGTGCTCGGTGTATAGCACCATCACACGGGACCTCGGTTTAACGTCTCATCTGAAAGACTATTAGTAATTTTAGATGGCCAGCCGTGGGGATCGAACCCACACCCTCAAGTGACTCGAAACATCACCTTCACGAGTCCTACGCTCTACCTATTGAGCTATGCAGGCTGGTCATTAGTTATTAACTATCGAAAGGGGACCTATATAAGACAAGCATGTAACTTTCAACATATTTTTGATACAGTTATGCCCCTTTATTTACTCTAAATTTTCAATTTTATTGAAAGAAACTGCAGTCAAGCACTTGCAGCGATATGCAGTGCTCATTCTTGGTATTGCAACTTTTTCAAAAGGAAACTGTGACAAAAGAATAACTTTTCTGTTATTGACCAATTTCTCCTTCTACAACA
Organism: Hippopus hippopus; assembly: GCA_946811185.2. Classification (NCBI taxonomy): domain Eukaryota; kingdom Metazoa; phylum Mollusca; class Bivalvia; order Cardiida; family Cardiidae; genus Hippopus; species Hippopus hippopus. The sequence continues at coordinate 8,125,297 of OX328113.1, read as the reverse complement.
TTGTTTTACACATAAAGTATTTGTCAAATTTTATTTTGCCCCTGTTTTATGAGCTCTCAATATTGATACATTGTCCAAGTTTGCAGTAAATATCTTCAGAAATAAGTGAGATACATGTATTACAAAATGTCAAAGTTTTTGGATGATGGCGCAGACAATGTCAGGGCTATAACAATAACTTGTCTTCAAAAACAGCTGAGCTAATAATGTTGAAAACAGTGTTAAACACCAAACAAACATTATGCGCTCCATAAATCCCGGCAAAAACATGCAATCTTTTCCATATCTATAAAATCCATTCGATCTGATCTTGGATCTACACTATCCCTTTTATAAAGTTACACTCTTTATCACAAAAATAAATTATTAATTGATTCTGAGAATAGTGTAGATCAAGATGAGACTGCAATGGACATGCAGTCTCATCACTGATCTATACTGTTCCCTGCTGTATGAGACAATCTGGCTAAAACTAGAACTGTCACAAAGCGGACAAATACCCCAACCTTGTCTCTGAAGCAGCACAATCACAGTACAGAAATGAAATTCAAAACAAAGATCACCTGTGACCTTGACCTTTGAACCATGTGACCCAAAAACAATAGGGCACCGACTTGGGTCATGAGCAATACTTGTATAAAGTTTCAGGGTCCTATGTCAAAAAGCAATTGAGTTCAAGTATGGAAACAAAAACAAGACAGACAGACTGACTGACGAATGGACGGACAGACAGACAGACATGGTGAAACTATACCTCCCCTCTACTTTACGTGGGGTATAACAACCTTAAACTTCACAGTAAAAAACATCTAAGTGCTCACTTTTATTAATCCCTTACCACACAATCCTGAGTTTTAACGACCACGAGAAAAGTGCCTTTGAAAACTTTATGGGAAAAGAATAAAATGCTGATGACCATCATTTTCTTCTTTCCACACATTGTTTTCTACCCTTTTTAAAAGAAATCAATTGTTTGAGCCATATCTAATTTGCTGTCTGCATATGCTTTCAATTTTGACATGTCTTAAAATTATAGTTTATCCTAAAAAGTTTTCAAAAACCTTTTTTTCCAGGGTTGCTAAAACATGAGATTATTTTATTTGTTTAATAGAGGTAACCCATTATTAAAGACGTTTTACTGTATTTTACAGCCTAAAAATTAATGTATTCTCTTGTATGAGAGTTTTGATTGGTCAACTGTTTTGGATGTTGTTGACTGATTGGTAGACCTAGGTTTGTCTCCTCGATGTTGGTAGAGTCCTCGCATGCTATGGCCGCCAGCTGGTTAATAAATATCCTATAAATATAAGAAACAAAATTAGCATGGAACTTTATATGCAAAGCACATCTTGACCCTTCACCACACAATCCCGATTTTAACAACCTTGAAAACGAGAAGCTGTGGAAACATTGTGAGAAAAGGAGAAAATGCTGGTAACCAGCATTTTCTCCTTTTCCCACAGTGTTTTCAAAAAAAAATGTAATCATTTGAACTTCAATTAATTTGTCACCTGCAAATGCTCCCAATTTTGGATAAGTCTGAAATTTCACCTTTTGCTAAAGTGTTTTCTCTTTCACTGTCCATTACATAGTCTCCATATTTTTCAAAGTTTAAAAATATGTTTTCGATTGAAGATGATGATATTTGGTCATAGCTCAGCATCAGGTAACAGACAATGTAGATTCACATTTCGTGTAGTCTGATATTGTTTTACACCTTCTGCATAAGATTTCGAAGTCACAGAAGGGAGAGAAAGAGTTAACTTGCATCACTGCAGACAGTGTATATCAAGATCAGATCAAGCAACACAGAGCACAGTACAGCAGTCTGGTCTTGGATCTACAAATATACACTGTTAACTAATTTCTCAGCTATATTCACAAAAAAGGCCTTTAAATTGTAATAATTGTTTAATTTTGTCCTGCATTAAAATGTGTGTGCTCGATTGGTACAGGTACGTTTTGACCAGAGGCGACTCATTTTCAAATTGCCTTTGGCCAGTAGTCACCAACAATTCTTAATAACAAGTAAGATAATTTCTGGTAATTGTGCAACTTTCTAAATTGAGAATTACACCAAGAATGCAGTTTAGAATGGCTGGTGAATACAGGTCCTGAATGTTTTACAGACATTCTGACCAAGTTTTGTGCACATACAGCAACAATTTTTAATGCATTTTCAAACAAGACCACTGCATACTGGTGCCAATGCATGGCTTCAGTTGCTTTATTAAATAGATTGATTTTCAGTGAAAATTTCGAGTCAAAAAAGGGGCATCATTGTGTCAAATATATTTTAATGTTTACCTGTCATTATTGTATGGGTTTCCCTTTTTTTGAATGTTAACAACTAGTCTGAGTTTGAATTAAATATCTTCTGTAATACTAGAGATACATGTATTATAATATGTCAATGTTTTTGCACAACAACAACAACACAGACAACAACAGGGCTATGACAATACCTCGACATTTTCTTCAAAAATAGCCAAGCTAAAAACAAAGTCAAAATACCTACCACAGCAGATTGTTGGCTGTGATTGTCATGTCAAAAAACAGCAAGGAAAAAGTTGATGTTAAAAGCTGTAATGAGATAATGAAAACATAAATGTCTGTAGACCCAGATGTCTTTCAGCTACCCACTTTTGGTGCTCAGTATGTGTTTTTCCCTTAACTCTTTACCACACAATCCCGACTTTTAACGACCCTGAGAAAGAAGCCTTCTGAAAACATTGTAGGAAAAGGAGAAAATGCTGGTAACCAGCATTTTCTCCTTTTCTCACAATGTTTTCTACCCTTCCCAAAACAAATTTCAATTTTTTTGCCACATTTATTTTGTCGTCTGCAAATGCTTTCAATTTGGACAAGTCTACAATTTTGTCATTTGGTAAAGAGTTAAGTCACAATTTTTTCAAACATACTCCTGTATCTTAATTCATTTCTGTTATCTACCATATAATCAAGTCACATATATGGCCTGCAACACGCAATAAGGGGCATTCGGACATTTGCGTAAAGTGTCGTTTCAGATCAGCCTGCGCAGTCCGCGCAGGCTGATCCGAAACAACACTTTCCGCTTTTATGCAATTTTCTGTTTTGCGCAAGTCTACTGTAGCACAAAATCTAATGTAGTCGTAAAGTGCCGTCTCGGATTAGTCTGCGCAGACTGCGCAGGCTGATCCGGGACGGCACTTTACGCAAATGTCCGAATGCCCCTTTTCGTGTATTGCAAGCCATATATAAGCCATGCTCCAGCAAAGGGGGCTCAACACACCTCCGTGATCCATGGTAACAAGCAAGCCATCACAAACTCATGGATCCATAATATCCACTTTTTCACAACCAAGTCAATCATGAGGTAGACTCGCCTTTAGACATACAGAGAATTGACCAATAGCGAAAAGTTTTGGCCCAGATCAGCCTGCACGGACAGCCAAGACTGACTTTGGTCAATACTTTTTGCAGACGTATTAAGCCCCCTTTTCACAAAGTATGGATCATATATAAATAGATACCCCTAATAAAGGACAGTTTAATACTTAAATACATAAATCAGTATATAAAGTCTCTCCTTTTGTCACAAAAATTTCCAAGCGTTCTGCTCCAAAGTGCAAAACATCATCTGCATTGGTTGGCATTTAAAAACATTGTGGGAAAAGCATATCCTCAGCAACAGGTTGCTTTAATTTCTAAATCAAAACATTTACAAAAAAGGTTCACACACTATACAGAGGTCTCCTGTCAAATCATATTCTAAAAATACTCACCTTTGCGATGCCACTTATTTTGGAAAAGTCAGCTCTGTCTATGATAATTTCTGTCAGTTTTATATTACTTAAGCTCAGAAATACCCCAAATATACCACTGAAAATACAAAAAGTAAGAGTTTTTTTGTTATCTACTCTGTTAATCAAGAACGGTGTTGTTTTTCTTTTCATCATCATTATCATTTGACCCATGCTCTGTGAAAAGGGGGCTTATTGTAATTGCAAAAAGAATCGACCTAGGTCAGCCTGCGCCGTCCGCACAGGCTGACCTACGTCGAAACTTTTAACTATAGGTTACTTTTCAGTGAAACAGGGACCTGTGTGGCTCAGTGGTAAAGTGTAGGACTCATAACCTGGAGCCTTACAGGTTCAAGCCACACTGAAAGCACAGGACTTTTCATCGGAGTGTCCTTTTGAAAGATACTTCAGACTTCAGAGCCCTAACCCAGAACTGGCGCAACCCAGGACATAATTTATGTGAATATATGAGATGTTGCCATGATATGACTGAAATAAAGTTTAAAGCATCATGACACACCATGCAATCAATCAATCAGCTTCTCTCAACTCTAAGACAAAAATGAGACATAACTGTGTCAAAAATGTTTGAGGGTTACCTGCTCTTGCCATATAGGTTCTTCTTTAGATGATTAAGAGCTTGAAGTTTGAAGTAAATATCTTTGGTAGTAGCACAGATACCAGAAAATGTAAAAGCTTTTGCATGAGGATGAAAACAACAACAATGCCACTGTCAAAGACAGGACTATGATAATATCTTAACATTTTCTTTGAAAACAGTCAAGCTAAAATTACTGGTAACGAAGATGAGACAAGTGTCACTCACCTCATTATACAACCCATGTAAAATTTGGAATAATATAAATATGGATATCTTCCCGCTTCAACTGCATCACCTACAATATAAATTGGATGAGTTGTTTAACTGTTTACTACAAAATGCTGACTTTTAATGACCCCCAGGAGAGAAGCCTTTTGAAAACATTGTAGGATAAGGAGAAAATGCTGGTAACCAGCACTTTCTCCTTTTCCCACAATGTTTTCTATCCTATCAAAGAAAAATCGCACCATTTGAGTCACATTGAAATTGTTGTCTGCAAATGCTTTCAATTTGAACAAGGCCTTGTCGTCTGGTAAAGGGTTAACCCTTTACTGCACAATCACACATTTTAAAGCCTCTGAGGAAACGGGCTTTTCAAAACACTGTGGAAAAAGGAGAAAATGCCTGTAACCAATGGATTGTTTTCTTTGTTGTATTTGTCACTCAGACAGTTCTTTACCCATTACCACACCATCCCAAGTTTTAACAACCCTCAAATGGAAGGCTTTTGAAAGGATTAGGGGAAAAGGAGAAAAAGCTGGTAACCAGCTTTTTCCCCTTTTTCCACAATATTTTCTTCCCTATCAAAGCAAAATCCCATTGTTTGAGCTATGATGAATTTGACATTTGTGAATGATTCAAATTTTTGGCCTGCCTAATCTGATCATCTGGTAAAGAATTGTTCAATCTTTTACCAAACAATCCTGAGTTTTAATGACCCTGAGGGAGAAAGCTTTTGAAAACATTTTGGGAAAATTGAGGAGTATCCTGGTAACCAGCATTTTTTTCCTTTACCCACATTTTCTACCCTATCAAAGCCAAATTTCCTAGTTTCAGCAATGATGAATTTGTTATCTGCAAATGCTTTGAATTTGGGCAAGCAATACTGTATACGTGGATACATACCCATGTCGAAAAATTTGGGAATAACTGATTACAGACATTTTACGTACAAAAATGTTTGTGAATTCAAGACACTCATTATTTGTTGGTATACTTGTGGTAAAATATGCGGACAGAAAAGTGCGCAAATTTTTCAAATTCGCGAAAACGCAAAAATTTCCACATCACAAAAATTTCCACTTATACAGTACATAGGGACAGAAATCCAGGGATTATGACTTGGAATACTTACTTGGCTAAAATTCTTCCTTGCGGTCAATAAAATTCTTTGCAAAAGGAAGTATTCTACTTCCACCACTAATATTATTTCGACTTTATGTGAGAAAGTAGCCAGTGGCTTCAGGGGAGTCAATGCTGTTCAGTAATCTGAGAATGAAACTTCAAGAATGCATGAAAAGGAGTACTGGATGTCATCTTATTTTCTAAATACAGTTGAAAAATCAACCCTTAAAGCACCTTTACTGACCATAGTAACCTTTGCGGCCAGTGTAGATCAAGATCAGGCTGCACAAAATGTGCAGCCTGATCTTTGATCTACACTATCCGCTTTGCTGAAACTGTAAACAAAGTCATGGAATTGATATTGTTTTTCTCGAATTTCTAGGATGAAAATGTCTGATAGGTTTAATTGGCTCTCTAATGGTTAATACTAGTATTAAACATTGAGCCATCAAGTAAAGAAAACAAATTCAACTCACCAAGAAAGTAACTGGATGGGGCAAGAACAATAACACTGAAAATAACAAAAATAGCGAACATTACACAACACCGTTAATGTATATATACATGCACATGTACTAACTTTCCCAGAACTATGGATTTTTCAAGTCACACAACCCCCTCCAACCTTTTATAGATCAAACAAGCAGTTTGATTGGTGACAAAAAGCAGTGTCTGGACTTACAAATATTTAAGCCATCCTCTGGGAAAAGGGAGTTAGATGCATCTTAGTGATACTTCATACCAAGCAAGTCATCACATAATTATAGATCCATAAATCAATTTTGTCTGACAACCAACTAGATCATGAGGTAGAATGGTCCTTTGACAGGCAGAAAATTTACATATAGCGAAAAGTTTCTACCCATGTCAGGCTGACAAGGGTCCATGTATTTTACAGATGCATTCAACTGCCCTTTCAAACAGCATGGCTTTTTTAAAAGAAACTATATGTTTTGAAAAAGACTATTATTACAAAAGGATATTACTGTAAAATGCCCATAGTTATACACTAATCTTCTTTACCAGAGGACAAAAATTTGTTGACATTATCAAACTGAGAACATTTGCTGACAACAAATTATATGTGGCTCAAATGATGGAATCTGCCTTCATAAAAGGTAAACAACATTTAGGAGAAAGGAGAAAAAGCTGGGAATCAGCCTTTTCTCCTTTTCCCTCAGTGTTTTCAAAGCATTTTTTCACAAGGTCATTAAAATACAGGAACGAGTGGTAAAGGGTAAACAAATAGATGTATCAGGCTCCCAAATGTTTTTTTTTTTCTAAGTCTCCATTTATAAGACTAGAAGCATGAAGATAATAAGCAAACATGCACTATACTTACCTATATAAATAATTGCAGTACAACTTTTCGTGTGGTCTGTAATTAGAAATGATTAAAAAATCAACTCACTAGAAACGTAAGTCATACAACACACATACACAGTGTCAATAATGATTTTACCTTACACAAAGTTTAAATTTCACTACAATTATTTTAATCTAAAACATCAGTTAACCCTTAGGCTGCTAATCGCTACTCGCTAACCTTTTGCGGACAGTGTAGATCAAGATCAGACTGCACAGAACGTGCAGTCTGATCTTGGATCTACACTGTCCGATAAGGAGATATTATTCCCTAAAACATAACTTTGAAATAGCAATATTTGGGTTTTTACTATCATATCGAAAATTTCATTTTAGTTATTTAATAGCAGGATAAGGGTTAAAATTATAAATTTTAATAATTCGCCACGATATGCAAAACCATACATGCACACATGGCAATTTCCATGAATGAAACACGATTCTCTTCTCTGAAAAAAAGTATAAAATGATGTCACATACAACGTCACAAAGTCTCATTTCAAACCAATGTAAGATAATAAGATTTGTAACGGGTATATTAAACAGAAAACAAGGAAGGTTATGTGAAATAAATATGATCTGAAATGAGTTGGCATTTCAGATTAAATTCTACTACATGCATTTAGATTATGTTATTAAGCAAGCCTTTGGCGAGCTTAATAACATATTTTCATAGATCAGTTTAATAAAGTTTTACCTTGAAAGCCAACGAATGTCAGATTCTTTTCATCATACAACTGCTTATCAAAAATTGTAGATCACAGTCTTTAAAAACACAGGTTTTCATATACATGTGTACTGAAATTTACATGAAACCTATTCGCTTCTTTAACAGGTACATTACAGACAAGAAGTAGTTCCAACGAAACCTGCATATAATAATTTTGTTATGAAATTTAAGATGATAATATTTGCAGCTTTGTTAAAATCAACAACTTTGACAATTAATTTTGCAAAGAAATTAGGATCAACAATGTCCTGGAAATGAAACGTATGACTACAGAGTGTTGCCAAATACAGCATTATTTGCTTGTCTCAAACATGTGCAAGGTAAGGATAGTTTTTAATGGGTATACTACACTGAAAACAAGGGATGTTATGTGATAAATATACAATATCACAGACAGGTAATGGACTTACCCCAGTTTTAACCGAGTCTTGGTAAATTTTGTATAAATACCTACAGCTCCTACAAAATAAACAGAAACAAAAATTGGTAATCTCTTCTTAACCCTTTACAAAAGGACAAAATTTTAGACTAGTCCAAATTGAAAGCATTTGTAGACAACATAATAGATGTGACTAAAAAGATAGAAAAAAAAAAGAAAAAAAAAAAAAAATATTTTGGGAAGGGTAAAAAACACTGTGGGAAAAGAAGCACTTTCTTTACCCCCCTATCAAACAATAAAATTTTGGAGTCGGCCAAATTGAAAGCATTTGCAGACAACAAATTCAGAGTAGCTAAAATGATGATTTCTGTCTTTGATAGGGTCAAAACAGTGGGTTGAAAACAATCTGGTAAAAGAGAAAATGCTGAATACCAGCATTTTCTCTTTTTCCCTCAGTGTTTTCAATAGCCCTCTCTCCCAGAGTCTTTAAATCTAAGAATTGTATGGTAAGGGATTAAATGCTGCCATGTTTTAGCATGTATTCAAGTATGACACCTTGTTTTCTGACATTTTTGCTTCAAGAGTTAATGACTTAACAAATCATTAAATAAGAACTTTTCCCCTACCTGATGTTAGAACATGGACGCACATCCAGAAATATCCGTCTGCTACAAAATCAGGGTCACTTACACCAATGAGAATACTGGTCCCCACTAACACCATCATCATGGTATAACTAAACAGACTGGTCAGCTGTAAAGTTAGTCAAAAATCAAACAGACTGGTCAGCTGTAAATTACAGTCAAAAAATCAAATAGACTGGTCAGCTGAAAATTTACAATAAAGTGGTGAACTAAAATGTGGTCAAGTAAGAAGTTTAAGACTTCAAAAAATGAACAATAGGCATCAATATATGTTTGCTTGAAAAAAGTTTTACACCCATTTTAATCTTTTATCTTTTTTATCTTTAAAAAAACCTTTGGAAAAGGATTTTAAAAAAACAAGCAATTTCGTTGAAATGACATCCCCCCGCCGAAAAATTTAGTTGACTGTGTAACTTAAAATTGCTCCCAGTCGGCCACTTTTCATCGAATCAAAAAATAAAAAAAATTGTATCGGCAGAATGGGTTATTGTACACATGTATAAAGTTTAACGAAATTCCGTCCAATGGTATTGGAGATAATCTCCCGGACGGACACACAGACGGACAGACGGATGGACAGATGGACAGACAGACAGAAGGAAGGACAGACAAAGCTAAACCTATATCCCTCCGCCTTTGGCGGGGGATAAAAAAAAAACATTGTTGGAAAAGAAGATAAGGCTTCTAACCTGCAATTTTCTCCTTTTCCTACAAGTTTTTCCAACCCTTTCAAGGAAAAAATCTTCATTTATCCCTTTACAACACAATCCCAGTTTTAACGACATTGACAGAATAGGCTTTTAAAAACATTGTGGAAAAAGGAGAAAATGCTGGTAACCAGCATTTTCTGCTTTTCCCACAATGTTTTCTATCCAATCAGACAGAAATCACCATTTAATATGTAGTCTGCAAGTGCTTTCAAGTCCAAAATTTTCTCCTTTGGTAAAGATTTAAGCATATACTTCCTATCCTTCAGAAGCTTCAAGTCACATTCAGTATATCCTTTGCAAATGCTTTTGAATTAGACATGTCTAAAATTTTGTTGGGAGGTAAAGAATTATAACTATAAAATACATAGTTTGTAAAAAAGGAAAATTTAATACCTGTCCATACATGGCCAACTGTCCTGTACAAAGTATCACAGTAATTAGATTATGCAGACTCATAAAAACTGTCATTGACTGTATGAAATAAATGAAAAATAATGATTATTATATATCCAAGGCTACCCTTTAACTAAACAGTGAAAAGTGCCTATTACCCTGAATGACAAAGTTTTGAAAATGTCTTGGGAAAAGGAGGAAAGCTAGTAACCAGCATTTTCTCCTTTTCCCTCAATGTTTTCTACCCTTCTAAAGACAAATTCCATCATTTGAACATTTAAAATGCTTTCAACTGGGACATATTTACATATTTAATGCTATTTTCCACATTATTTCAAGAGGAATTAATGCTGCTGTAATGGCTATCAATGATACTTGGAAAGAAATAGGCTGAGCCAGGGAATCAAACAAGCCACCCCTGGTTTCTAGCCCTATACCTTACTGACTGAGGTACCAGGGTCAGCCCAAAATTCAGAGCAACATGTAAGAAGAAAAGTTATTAGAGGTCAATATATTGCTGGTTACCAGCATCTTGTCCTTTTCCAACAATGTTTTCTAAAGCCTTCTTCATCAAGGTCTGTAAAATTTGGGATAGTGTGATAAAATGCAACCTCCTTTGTTCATTAAATATTTACCAAACTGTCTGGTTTTTTAACGAGCCTGAAGATGAAGCATTTTCTCCTTTTCCCACAATGTTTTCTACCCTTCCGAAGACAAATTTAAGTTTTTGAGCCATTTCTAATTTGTTGTCTACAAAACAATGCTTTCAATTTGGACAAGTCTAAAATTTTGTCGTTTGGTAAAGAGGTAAACACCAAGGTTTGACCTGAATCTAAACCTCTGCGATATCTTACCAGCTTTGCCAGCGCTTTTGATCCAGAGTATATTGATACGACAAAAAACATCATGCCAGGTAACCAATGAGCAACATCAGATCTGTGAAACAGAACACAGACAATTTACATAAGCTATGAAAAGTAGTAAAAAATTATCAATAAAATCTTTAACCCCTTACGGAATTACTACACAATCCCAAGTTTTAACGACCCTGGGGAGAAGCCTTTTTAAAACATTGTGGGAAAAGAAGAAAATGCTGGTAACCAGCATTTTCTTCTTTTCCCACAATTTTTTGTAACCCACAGGAAAATCCAGCCATTTGAGCAACATTTTATTTGTCGTCTGCAAATACTTTCAATATGGACGAGCCTTAAATTTTGTTGTCTGGTACAGAGTTAAAGGGGCATAAAACTATATTTTGTTTTCCCAAGTTTTTGAGAAAATCTTAACAAAGACCATTAATTTTTTATTTGTGTTTTTTCTAAGATGGCTTCAAAATAAAAAGACAGATAAAAATACATATACAAAACATTGAGGAAATACCAACTTCATTGCAGTTCTACTGTAAAATTTTCTATTCCATTCGTAACAATAGAGCAGGACATTTTTAACACAGTGTAACATCATTTGGCCCAATAACTCAGTTGGTAGAGTTGCCAACTATGGTTTACAAGGCCATGGGTTCAAGTCCCACCAAGACAATTTTTTTATTCAGCATGTGTGTGTACAGTAACATCATTATACTTTTTCTTTAACTTCAACTTTTTCCTTGCAAAGAAAAATTTGGTTTAATGTCCCTTTAACAGGCGTGTATTATCTAGCATGGGTGTGTCAGGATTACTTGTCCAGGTAATCATAGATCAGTTTGGTAGGGCCCCATTTCTAAATATCAATAAGCGGGGCACTGGGAAAAGAGTTTTAATACATCTTCATATTGCATTATGGCAACCAAGTCCTCACATACTATCGATCCATTCTGTCTGAAAAAAACAGCCAATTCATGATGTAAAATGGTCCTTTGACATGCACAAGAATTTACAAACAGAAAAAAGTCATGACTCTTTTCCCCTCCTACCTGTTTACATTCTCCATTAGTGGAGGTATGTGTTTGGCTGTGATCAGCAGACTGAGCATCAAAAACCCAACAAGAGTCTGCCATCTGAAAACGGAGAAAAAAGAGCAATGTGATGTATACCTAGCCTGCTTTCTTGTGCTAATACATTTTTATCAATCTTATCTCTTTACCAAACAACAACATTTTAGACTTATCCAAGTTGAAAGCATTTGCAGACAAAAAAATAAATGCTACTCAAAAATTGAAATTTATGTTGGGAACAATAGAAAAAATTGTGGGAAAAGATGGAAATGTTAGTTACCAGCATTTTCTCCCTTAACAACAATGTTTTCAAAAGCTTTCTTTCACAGGGTGGTTAAGATTTGGGATTGTGTGGTGAAGGGTTCAGCATTAGAGCCCAAGGCCCAACCTATTATTCTTTTTTTTTTTCAGACAACAAGGATCAAGATCAGACTGCAAAGAGTAGTCTGATCTTGGATTTACACTGTCCCTACTTCAAGAAATATACTGGCAAAAATCTGCTTTGAAATTACAATGGTTGGGTTCATTTTGCTGACTGAATCCAATTCATTTTTTAACCCTTTACTACACAATCCCCAGTTTTAACGACCTTGACAGAAAAAGCTTTTGCTAACATTTTGGGAAAAGGAAAAAATGCTGGTTACCAGCATTTTCTCCTTTTTCCATAATGTATTCAAAAGCTTTCTTTCTTGGGATTTTTTAAAACAGAGGAATGTGTAGTGAAGGTTCAAATGATTGATTGATTGATTGTATGGTATTTAATGCGATCTTCAACATTATGGTATTTCAGTTATATCCGTGTACTTGTCGCAAAACAAAATTTGTTCTTTGCTGTTCTGTTCCATATCATGGTGGCCAGTACACCTATCCATGCTTGCCTGGAATTGCGTTTTATCAGTTCCTTGCACAACATTCTTCCCAGGCCACTTGCTTCTTTCCACACTAACCACCAGTCAAACAATGATAAGTGGTGAGAGAGGAATGAATCCTTTTGCAACGACTATAATCCAATTATCAGAAAGAAATTGGCTGAGCTAGGATTCAAGCAAACAACCACCTAGTCTCACCTCATGTATGCTACCCTACTGGAGCTCAGTAGTGAAGTTTCTAAAGCATTATATATATTCTTACCCTTGAAACACAGTAGGGAACTGGAATTTCAACACAGACAAGACAAACTGAAAGAGAAAGGAAATGAATCCTGTTATACATAAATAAATCCATCTGCAAAGACATTTTTTTGGTCAGCTGTTTTCAAAGATAATGTTGAGGTGTTGTCATAGCTCTGGCGTTGTCATCTGAGTCGTTGTGCAAAAACTTTGACATTTTATAATATCTCTGTTACTACTGAAGACATTTACTCCAAGTTTGAACTAGTTGTTAAGTATTAGAAGGGGAACCCATACAACAGTGCCAGGTAACCAAAAATACATGTAAGTATTTTTGATACTTTAAAATAACCCTTTTTTGAAATAGACTTTCATTGACAAGCAAGTGCAGCCGAGCACTGGCTGTGCTCTCGTTTATATTTCTGCCTTGTCGTTAACCTACACAGTATTTTCAGAGTTACCAGCATTTTCCTCTTTTCCCGCAAAGTTTTCAAGAGTTTAAGCTTCCTTAACCCTTTAGCAGACAACAAAATTTTAGCCTTGTCTAAACTGAGAGCATTAGCAGACAACAATGTGGCTCAAATGGTGCAATTTTTCTTTGATTGGGTAGAAAACATTGTGGGAAAAGGAGAAAATGCTGGTTACCAGCATTTTCTCCTTTCCCCACCATGTTTTGAAAAGGCTTCTTTCACAGGGTTGTTAAAAGTTAGCATTGTGTGGTAAAGGGTTAAAACATAGGATTGTTTGGTAGAGGGTGAATGAAAAGGGTTACCTTATTAGTAAAATGGGTGACAGCAAACAAGACACAGTGAAGTAATGCTTCTCTATACAAGGCTTTCATGTTTTATATTTCTCCTCTCTTCACATCTTTCTAATATCTGAAATAAATGTATTTGTAGCCTGATGAAGCTTTTTACAAACAATTCCATGTTTTAACTATCGTGAAGAGAACATAATATGGTCTGCAATATGCAAAAAGGGGCTTACAGACATAGGAGTAAAGTGTCATCTCGGATCAGCCTGCGCACCCTGCGCAGGCTAATCCGAGACAGCACTTTACGTCAAGATTAGATTTTGTCCTACAGTATACTTGCGTGAAACAGAAAATCACACACGGACTGCGCAGGCTGATCCGTGATGACACTTTACGCAAATGTCCAAATGCCCCTTTTCACGTGTTGCAGGCAATATATGAAAACAATGTGGGAAAGGGAGAAAATGCTGATAACCAGCTTTTTGTCCTTTGCCTACAATATTTTCAATCCTATCAAAAACAATTCTCACCATTTGAGCAATATTCAACTAGTCGTCTGCTTTCAATGTTGGACAGTCTGTTGAAAACATCGATGTTGAGTGAAGACTTTATCCAAATATCTCCCAACATGTGTTTCCACATTCATTACATCCTGAAACAAATTGCTGCAGCTGACTTAACTTATATTGAATATACCTGTTTCGTTATCAAAATACACACAACCATGGATTTTTCCTCTGTGTCTTCTAATGCAATTTAATATTGTAAATAAAAAAAATAAATAAATAAAATAAATAAAAATCACAAGAAGATTTATATATTAGCATGAGACACAATTATTTGAAAACCTCCTTCCTAAACGCAATAGATTTTTTATCTGGATAATTCATTCCCAATCGAAATGGGATATTAACTGGTCGATATTTCTTCAGGACGACTACTCAATGGGACGAAAGTTTTTGTAACTCTTCTTGTATGGAAACGATATTTACTATATTTTTTCAAAATATACAATAAGTAAGAACATTAAGGGTTTCATGAATGTTAAAGGAAGACAACGCTACCCATAAAAGATGGACAAAAAATGTTAAATATTGATGCACACGATTTTCTCACGAAAAAAACTTTTCCAATACCGCATTTACTTGATGGGTATTGTGTATTTCACGTAACACCGGTCCGAATGCAAAAGTACCGTTGGTATCAAAAGAGAACGTGACTATCAAAGAAAGACTTATTTTTCCGTCTGAAATGCCGGGTGACACGAGAAGGATAGCTGGCCCGGAGTCAAGTTTTAGTCCTTACTCAATTTCTAAGTCCAAAACAAAAATTCCATTGGTAAGTTATTGGAGAATGGCCCATCGATTCGAAGGAATATGTATCTTTAAAAATGGGTTCACTCACCCTCATGGCAACTCGATCCATGTTAACTTGACCCATTTACCCTTATACTGCCGAATTTAAATGGATGACAATAAAAAAACAAACTTTTTTTTCTTAACTTTATTGACATTGGATGGCATAATACCGGAAAACGCCCCTCCACTACATCGCGAAAACCCATGAAAATCGAAATCGTGTGTCAAAAGAATTTTGATTTCTTATGGATTCTTTCCGTATACATAAATTACAATATTGGTCTACGGAATAAAGCACAGAATTTCATAAATTTATCTTTTAATTCGTAAAACAATACCACATGTATGCATAGGGATGTATAGTGGAGGGGCGTTTGCCGGTATTATGCCCATTGGATTTGTTCACATGACAACCTCCTGCTGAAGAACTGGTGGAGAGTGTATGTGCCTTCTTGATCTTGCTTAAAGCCCCAATAGTAGCCAAAAGTTAACAATGTGGTTGTTTAAATACATTTGAACTTAAAAAAAAAAAAAAGGAAAACATACCTTATATAGGTATGGAAATTATTGTGAAGATGATAATCTGCTGTTGTATCAGTGGTCCAATTGCCTGTTGCTGGGAGGACGATGAATTTTAAAATCAGGTAAAAAGTAAACTGAAGATAAAGCTACCTGGCAACATTCGTGTTTAGTTTGGGTGTCCATGAGCAAGACACTTCAGAGGCTGAGAGCCCTTGTATAGTACTGGTGAAACTCAGGACACACAATAATAAGTTAGCTGTCCCTATGGTATGACTGAAGTAAGGACGAGAGTGGTGCAAAACTCCTTCCAGTCAATCAATTATAAACAAATGCAACATTGTAAGGGGCACAAATTCATACAAAATATGCAAAACAGCTCCCCTTGCATGATTATGTTGATGGGTTCAATCCTTTACCATAGCAAAATTCCTAGTCTTAGATATCCTGAAAGAAAGGTGTTTGAAACATTGTAGAAAAAGGAGAAAATACTCACTGAAATAAACCTTTTCATTTTTGGAAAAGTCAAAATATTGCAATTTCAAGTTTTGGGTTGTTTTGGACAGAATATATTACAAAACAGGGAACAATGTAGATTCAAGATCAGACTGCATGTTCTGTGCAGTCCGATTTTGATCTACCCTGCCCCAAAAAGCAGCATTAGTTATCCATGATACTCAAATAGTCAACTGCTTGATATATTTTCAGTTAAATGATAATGGAGAGAGAGAGGATGGCAGAACTGCAGACAAATTAAGGCCAGTTTGTAAGTTGTCTGAGATTTTAATTGTTACATAATAGTATTAATTCTTTACCAAACAATCCCAAGTTTTAACACACCTGAGAAAGAAAGCTTTTTTAAAACATTGTGGTAGAAGGTGAAAATGCTGGTAACCAGCATTTTCTCCTTTCCCCACAATGTTTTTTACCTCTCACAGACAAATGTCATTACTTTTGCCAAATGTATTATGTTGTCTGGACATTCTTACGAACGAAGTCTATAACAAAGAAACAATAAATGCATGGCTGAAATACAAACCGCATCTGTCGGGATTCGAACCCACGGTGGACAAGATCCTCGTTTTTTCGAGATTTAAAAGACCAATACCATAACCACTGAGCTAAAGAGATATCTCCCTAACGCAGTTGTTAGGTATTGTATTTTAAATCGGGACGAAGCCATGCATGAAGGAGTGGTCTCCCGTAACAACATGTTTCAAACTTTGTCATTTGGTAAAGAGTTAATCAAGTAACAAGTTACTTTATATTGGCCGAATTACAAGTCAGAGGTCTGCAGTATTAATTTAATGCCAAAAGGTCTTAGGCTAGTACCACAAGGGTTGGACCTGAAACTCAGCCAGTATGAAATTACTTTACTCTTTCACCAAACAAAAAAAATTTTGACAATACCGAACTGGAAGCGTTTGCAGATGACAAATGAACTGTAGCTCAAATGATGATTTCTGTCTTTGATAATGTAGAAAACATTGTGGAAAACGGAGAAAATACTGGTTACCAGCATTTTCTCCTTTGCCTACAATGTCTTTGGAAGCTGTCTAACTAAGGGTTTGTAAAACTCGGAATTATGTGGCAAACTTTTAATCCAGACAATTGTATTACTTAAACATATTGACCAAGTCATATTAGCCTTGTTCTGTTTGATATTGGGTGGAGTCTAGGTAGCTCAGTCTGTAGCATACAGGACTTCAGAAAAGGAGGTTGCTGTTTCGATCCCTGGCTTGAGCAATTTCTTTACGAGAATTGATGATAGTCATTGTGTCAGGTTTTATTCCTCTCTCACCGCTGACTGTTGTTTGAACTTGTTTCCATGATGGTTATGCAGCCAGTGGCTTGAAAAGAATATTGTGCTGATAACAGGTAAAAGAAACTCCAGGAAAGGTGCATTGGCCGCCGCGATATAACTGAAATAATGTTGAAAATGGTGTTAAACACCATACAATCGATCATTGTTTGATATAGGCAGAGTTTTTCTTATGTATGTAGAATCAACTCATATTGGCTGACTTTGTCATCTGAAATTGATTTGAACCGAACATTTTTGCCATATAGATGAAATAACACAGTTTGTTAACTAATTTAGTTAAACATGGTTAAACCTTGTTTGTGCTTTGGTACAGATTAGGTTTGGAAAGTTCAAACCAGGTATCTCAGTCTGTAGCATACACTGCTTGTAATCTAGGGGTCAAAAGTTAGTTCCCAGCTTAGCCAAACTCTTTTTAGAGGGTTGATGATAGTCATTCTGACAGGATTCAGTCCTCTCTAGACCCTAAATATTGTTTTGGCTATGTATATGTGACAAAAAAGCAGCCAGTGGCTTAGAGTGTTTATTGAACTACTGGTAACAGAAACTTTAGGAATGCATGTTGTAAAGAGCAATAAAGACATCCATCGGATGGATAAATGAATGGTTAATCATGGCATTTTGACAGCAGAGATAAGTTTTGGCGCTTTACCAGTAAAAAAGGTCTACAAAGTGTGATATTTTTAGTTTTTTCTTCCTATTCATCATCTCAAGTTATATTCTTATGGTTCTCTGAGCATTAATTTACTTCTTTTTACAGATCCTCCTTCTTGTTTGACAAACATCAATTTTACATTTCAGTTTTAAGAACTGGGGTGGTGAGTCAGGCACAAGGTTCTGCATACATAGAACAGAATGGAACAAAGGTGATCTGTTCAGTGTAAGTCTTACATAAATCTTTACATGGTTTTCTCCTCCTTTTAAAGGCCCAGTAGAGTCCAAAATATCACAAAATATCAAAGCAGGTGTCATAATACATTGAAACTTAAATCATACTATTTAAAAATATAGAAAATATTGTGAAGATGACAGTCTGTTATTATGTGGTTGGGTCGCTGGCAGAAAGAAGAATTCTAAAATAGGGCAAAAAGTAAACAAAAGACAAAGCTACCTGACAGGTTTTAACCCAGTTTTGAAATTAGTTTCTCTGTCAGCGACTAACGTTAGGACCAACCGTACAGTGACAGATTGTCATCTTCACAATAATTTCCCTACTTTTAAATGGAATGATATAAATGTAAATGCATTTAAACACCCGCTTTGTTCACTTTTTGCCTTTATTGTTACTTTAAGGGATTAGGGCCCTAAAGGCCCTTTCTTGTGTTGAAAAGGGGGCCTTTTGAAAGTTGTTAGGACCCTAACTATTTTATGTGAATGATGCTGTTATGCAGTTTAGAGAACTAGTGCTCTGTAGAGCTTCAACTCTTTACCAAACGACAAAATTTCAGCTTGGTCCAAATTGAAAGCATTTGCAGACGACATATCATATGATACTCAAAATGTAAAATCTGTCTTTTTGAGGGAAGAAAACATTGTGGGAAAAGAAGAAAATGCTGGTTTTGTTTTCAAAAGGCCCCTTCTCCAGGGTCGTTAAAACCCGGGATTGTGTGGTAAAGAGTTAAACAGTGTAACTGAAGGAAGACATCACTTGTGATCGTACATGAGCAATTTCTTTTTAAGTCAGAATGGTTGGAAAACCTTTATCTCGTGGCTTTTAACTCTTTACCAAACAACAAGATTTATGAATTGTCCAAATTGAAAGTTATTTGCAGACAACAGAATAAATGTGACTCAAAAACTGAAATTTGTTTTTGGAAGGATGAAAAACATTGAGGGAAAAGGAGAGAATGCTGGTTACCAGTATTATCTCTTTTTCCCACAGTGTTTTCAAAAGCTTTCTTTCTCAGGGTCATTGAAGGTTGTAATGCTTTCAAGTTGAAAACATTTGTTTGGGAAAGAGTTAACAGTGTTATAGTCATGGTGCTTAGAGGTGGAACAGTGGAAAGATATTGTGAAATGATTCACTTTCCCCTCTCAATACTAAATATTGTTTTCACTTTGTGTGTTTTTTTTGTCGTTTCTTTTCTCTGTGTGTGTGTGTGGTTATCAATTTAACGACGTATATCTCAAATTTTTGTAACAGATTTTTTTAAAACTTTGCACATACAAGGCTCATCATGTCTCTAGGAGATTTAGGTAAAATAATGTATGGGTCGCCTTGCTTGTTTCTGAGAAATTTTCCAAAATTCAGCTTATATTGGATTTAACAAGATTTTCTTCAATAGTCATTTAAACAGGAAAACTCCCGGAAGAATATACAAATATACATCATTTTAATGAAAATTCACTTAGTTTTGCACAAAAAATATATAACAACCTGGTTTTGAGCATGGTAAATGTTATTGTACAAATATGCATGTTATATATAGACCATTGGGTAAAAAAGGGAGATAATTTGTAGGAGTGAAGTATTCAGTTAAAGCATTGGCTGACACAGTATATACCAGTAACTGAAGAACCATTTAACCCGTCACCAAATAATTCCGAGCTTTAGGATTCAGAGGACAACTGTAATAGAAATATTGTGGGAAAAGGAGAAAATGCTGGTAACCAGCATTTTCACCTTTTCCCACATTGTTTTCAACCATTTCAAAGACAGAACTCATCTTATGAGCCACATTTAATTTCTGGAGGTGCTAAAAATTGGTAGTTTCTGAAATTTTGTGTAATGGTAAAGGGTTAATCTCACCAAAAAATCAAACAAACCAATGTATCACTGCTTTTGTTGTCACAGGTATGGTCCAAGGGCTGTTGTGAAAAGGGAGGAGTTTAGCATGAAGGGTCAGCTTACATGCGAGTTCAAATTTGCCACATTTTCCTGTCTGAATCGTCGGCAACATCAGCAAGATGCGGAGGAAAAAGATTTCTCAGTTCAACTTCTTGAAGCTCTAGAACCAGCTGTCTTACTGGTAATGTTTGTAATGCCATAAGAACCGGCAAAACTTTAGACCTGTGCAAGTCAATTGATTGAATGGTGTTGAAAGCTGCTTTCAACATTATTTCAGTCATATCACGGCAACAGCTCATCCATGTATTTCCTAGGTTTTACTGGTACTAGGCTGGGGCTCTGAAGTGTCTTACCCAAGGACACTCCCACCAAAAACATAGTGGATCCATGTTGCCTCGAACCCAGGGCCTCCAGGTTACAGGTCCCGCACTTTACCACTAAGCCATGCAGGACACCTGTGCAAATTGGTAGCATTTGGGAATTAATGATAAAGATGTGTCTGAAATGATGGGATCTGTTAGTGGGTAGAAAACACTGTGGGAAAAGGAGAAAATGCTGTTTACCAGTATTTTCTCCTTTTCCCGTGATGTTTTCAAAAGCTGTCTTTCTCTATGTTGTTAAAACATGGGATTGTGTGGAAAAGAGTTAAAGAGTAGAAAATAGTGTGGGAAAAGACATTAGTGCTTGTTAAAATCAGTCATATATTTTTACAACTCTGATAATAATATAAAAAAAAAAAAAGATGTAAAACATTTTCGGAGCATTTACTGAATCTTACATTTTATTTTGTCTTCAAATGCCTTGAATATAGACAAAGAGATAATTAAAATGCTGTTGAAAATGCCATACCTCTCAAGTAAAAAATTATCAACCTAACAATGTTTTCCTCTTTTTTTTTTAAGCATAAATTTCCAAAGGCGCAAGTGAATATCTACATAATGGTTCTACAGAATGATGGGAGTGGTAAGATAAAACCTTTACCTGACAATCCCGTGTTTTCACAGTCCTTGGCAAGTGGTCTTTTGAAAACATTGTGGGCAAAGGATAAAATGCTGGTAACCAGCATTTTATCCTTTTCCCACAATGTTTTCTACCCTGTCAGAGATTCAATTCATCTGAACCACTTTGAGATTTGTCACCTGAGGCCAAAGGCATTCAGCAAACAAGAGCACTGCATGTTGGTGCCAGGGCTTGGCTGCAATTGCTTGATTTTCAAGGAAAATTTTAAAAGGGGCATAACTTTGTCAGTGTTTTGATGATTACCTTCCCTTATTGTATAGGTTAACATTTCATAAGTCAACAGCTTGTTTGAGTTTGTAGTAAATGTCTTCAGTATTAACAGAGATATTACAAAATGTCAAGCTTTTCCATGACACAGACAACAGGGCAATGACAATACCTCGACATTTTCCTCACAAACAGTTATAATTTAGCTAACAAATAAATGTTTATACAACCCCAAGACCAATGGCATTTAAAAACATTGTGAGAAAAGGAAAAAATGCTGGTAACCAGCATCTGGTAACCAGCATTTTCTCCTTTTCACTGTTAAGTTTTCGACCCTTACAAAGCCAAGTTCTATTATTGAAAGCATACTGATTTGTAACTTATCTTAATTCTTTCATTATGGACATGTCTTAAACTTTTGTCATCTGCTAAAGAGTTGAATAATGAACTTGATGAGCAAATTGTGTATCTGTTCTTGTACAGATTTTGAAAGGTGGTGCATGGTTTACATTTGTATCAAGTGTCTAAATATATTTTATGAGCCTTGCTCTGTGAAAAGGGGGTTTAATGCATCTTCATCCAGGTCAGCATGAGCAGTCCATGCAGGCTTGCCCGAGTTGATACTTTTTGTTGATGGTCAGTTTTTCAGCATGTCAAAGGAAAAGTCTACCTCATGAATCAGTCCGTTTTGTGACAATATGGATTTATGGATCTATAATGATATGATGACTTGCTTGGTAATATGCATCACAGAGATCCATTAGCTTTAAGCCCCATTTTGCCAGAGCATCGCTCTTATAAAGTTTCCTTTTGTATGATGAAATTCTTCCTAATCTTATATTTCAAACTTCTTAATGTTCAATAAAATGGTATTATTACTGTTGGTAGTGAACAATCTAATACAGAATTTAATTGTTCAAACCAAGTGAGCAGTCTTATACTAAAATTGATTGGTCAAACCTAGTGAGAAATCTTATACAAAATTTGGTTGGATAAGCTTAGCAAGTGAACAGTCTTGTATTAAATTTGATTGGTCAAAATAAGTGAGCAGTCTTATATAAAATTTGATTGGTCTAAGTGAGCAATCCTATACAAAATTTGACAGGCTAAACCAAGTGAACAACCAAGTACAAAATTTGACTGGTCAAATGCATTTATGTCTAAATATAGACCCAAGAATTGAGAAGATCACAAGATGGTGTGCGCTATTTTGGTCACATTGCAATGACCAGTGCACCTATCCACTTCACTCTTTCCTTACTGTAGCCTGGGTCCAGGCGGTAATAATCTTTTCATTACTCCTCATCGTGGTCTCCTTTCACAGTCTATACAGATCTGTGGCAAAATTGTTTATAGCTTCCGTAATTATCACCCTCATTTTTGACAAAGTAACGTCCGATTGTATAGAAGGAAAAAATGATCGGGCTGGAACCTAGGCTATCCTTACCGTTGACAACAAAAGAAGCTTTTGTGGACAGTGTAGATCAAGATCAGACTGCACAGAATGTGCAGTCTGATCTCTGATCACTGTCCACTCTGTTATTCTAGATAATAACTAAACTGACTCTTCATCTTGTAGTGAAATTGTAATCCAGAAAAAAGTTAAGTTTAATTTACCTGATAGTGGGAGTTAAAAAGTAGGTTTGACTGTATTTTTAAGTTTTATATACTTTCAGCATTAGCAGCATCAATTACATGTGCATCAGTGGCAATTGCAGATGCTGGAATAGAGATGTATGATCTAGTTATCGGATGTTCTTGTGTGAGTATGGTTTTATATATCTACTCCTTGGTAGAGGTTTCTTCAGCAGACTATGGGCATATAAATGCAAAGATTTTAATTGATCCAAATATGAGCCATGCTCTGGTAAAAGGGGTTTTAGTGCATTTCTGTGATGTATGATAACATGCAAGTCACTGCATTATCATGGGTCCATAAAATCAATTTTGTCCAATGACTGACTGAACCATGAGATAGAATCGTCCTTGGACATGCAGAAAGTTGACCAAAAGCAAAAGGTTGCGACTTGGGTCAGCCTGAGCATACTGTGCCAGCTGAAATGGGTCAGTACTATTTGTAGATGCTTTAGACCCCCCTTTTCACAGCTCATATTATATTTTGACTTTTTACAAAACGACATTTGTTTATGCTCATCATCCAAATTGAAAGCTTCTCTAGATGTGAATTTGAATGTGACTCAAATGATAGGATTGTCTTTGGAAGGGGAGGAAACATTGTTGGAAATGGAGAAAATGCTGGTCACCAGCATTTTCTCCTTTTCCCACAATGTTTTCAAAAGCCTTTATCTTCATGTCTAGCTTTTGGCATTCAAGAATCACCTCCCCTTTGAACAGCAACTATTGAGTGAAAATGTAGATGATGACAAAAATTTATTTGATCCTTGTTTTTGCTTTCACAGAAATTTTATGCTGGCAAGATATTTGTTGATACCTGTACATGTATTTGCTGTTGTAAAAAGAAACTATGTGACATTTTTATTACTAATTCCTGTTTTTGCTTTTACAGAGACTTTTTGATGACAGGATTTTAATTGATCCCTGTTCCACAGAAGAATATAGTCCTGAGGTAAGTCTTATATTCATCTACTTGTATGGTGAAATTGTTGACTGGTGTCATTCATTGCTTTAACTCATCTAATTTGAAAGCATTTGTGGATGACGAATCAAAAATGTTGCATAAACTACAAATTAGTCTTAGCTCATTTGCATATTTTGCATCGATTCATCCTGGGTCTGTATTCACCAATCATTCTTAAGAATATTTTTAGCTCTACTGGCTGAAAGCCAGCAGAG
Organism: Hippopus hippopus; assembly: GCA_946811185.2. Taxonomy (NCBI): domain Eukaryota; kingdom Metazoa; phylum Mollusca; class Bivalvia; order Cardiida; family Cardiidae; genus Hippopus; species Hippopus hippopus. The sequence goes on along the minus strand of OX328113.1, from coordinate 8,101,022 downwards.
CTTATGTCATGGCGTGGTTTCTGTCATCTGTCCGTGTTTCCGTATGTCCTTCCGTCTGTTAGTCTTTTTCTTGTTTACGCGATAAGTTTGCATTTGTCGTCAGATTTTCATGAAACTTGCAGAGTTTGTTTATCTCATCAATAGCTTGAACCCTATCGATTTTGAAAAAAATCAACAAACAGTATGGGAAAAGTAGCCATTTCAAGTTGAAAATTTCCATTTCTTGTTAAGGCGATAAAGTCTGCATTTGTTGTCAGATTTCCATGAAACTTGCACAGTTTCTTTATCTTATCAATAGCTTCAACCCTATTGATTTTGAAAAAAATCCAACAAACAGTATGGGAAAAGTAGCCATTTCAAGTTGAAAATTTCCATTTCTTGTTAAGGTGATAAAAGTCTGCATTTGTAATCAGATTTTTGTGAAACTTTCAGTTTGTTTATCTCATCATTAGCTTCAACCCCATTGATTTTGAAAAAAATCCAACAAACAGTATGGGAAAAGTAGCCATTTAAAGTGAAGAAAAATTCCATTTCTTGTTTACGTGATTAAGTCAGCATTTGTGGTCAGATTCTCATGAAACTTGCACAGTTGCTTTGTATCATTAACAGCTTGAACCCTATTGATTTTGAAAAAAATCTGACAGTCAGTATGGGAAAAGTTGCCATTCAAAGTTGAAAATTTCCATTGCTTGTTTAGGCAATTAGGTCCAGTGTTGATCCAATTCTTTTGAAACTTGCAAAGATTATTTGGTTCATCAAGGGATTGAACTCTATTAAAAGTGAAGAAAATCTAGTAAACTGTTCAGGAAAAGCAGCCATTTGATGATTTTGTATCATTTACTCAACAAAGTCCACATTATTAGTCACATTTCTTTGAAATTTGCTAGGATTGTTTAATATTAGGCGTACTGAAACCTATCAAGTTTGGCTGGATTCCAAAAAAAAAAAGTGTGGGGAAATTGCACTTCATTTTTTTTCACTGTTTGTTCAATTAATCATGCCTACTGATGCTGTCTTAGTGGATTCAAGCCCAGTTGCAAGAGCACATTTTTGTGGTTTTTTTTTTCTTTTTGTGTGAATTCATAATGTATGCTAGCAAAAAAGCAAAATCACTGCCAGTAGAGCGATATCAGGCCCTCTAGGGCCTTTAGTTTAGTCTAATCATAGATTTACTAAGACAGTAACAGAACTTCTGGGCCTGTGTTCACCAACCATTCTTGACAATATTCTTAGTCTTATTCTCCAAGATTTTCAAAGTTTGAAAATAACACAACTTCTGATTGGCTAAATCATTTGGTTTTGGAAATTCTGGAGAATAAGACAAAGAACGTTCTTAAGAATGGTTGGTGAATACGGGCCCAGATTGACTAAACCGTTATTTCCCAAGAATGTTTGATGAATACAGACTGAGGACTAGGATGGTAAAATAATTGGTGAATACTTCCCCAAAAAATGTTTTTAAGACAAATTATGTTTTGATTTTATTCAAGGAAGACACAGGGATTAATAATGGAAGTCTGACCCTTGGTTTGATGCCTTCGCTTAACCAGATATCCGCCATTACATCAAAAGGAGAAATCCAGTTTGAATCCATCAAGAAGGTAAGGGTTTTTTTTTTTTTTTTTTAATTTTTTTTTTTCCCTACATCAAATGTAAACTTGACCTTAACTTTTTGGGGTATTACAATTATTTAGCCTGGGACATAAAAGCTTAAAAGCATTTGCATAAAAGCAGTTGCAGATGGCAAATGGCAGATGACAAATCAATGGCAGATTGCAAATTAATGTTTCAGCTCAATACTATGATCCTGGTTTTGTGATGAAGGCCATATATTAACCCTTTACTACACAATCCTGACTTTAACGACCCCGAGAAGAAGCCTTATGAAAATATTGTGGGATAAGGAGAAAATGCTGGTAATCAGCATTTTCTCCTTTTCCCACAATGCTTTCTACCCTTCCCAAACAAATTTCAATTTTTCAGTCACTTTTATTTTTTTGTCTGCTATTGCTTTCAATTTCGACTGGTTTTAAATTTTGTTGTTTGGTAAAGAGGTAAAGGGGATGTTCTGTGTTTCAGGCAATGACCAGCTGTGTTAGTGTGTGTGTCAAGCTGTTTCCTGTATGCCAGAGATCATTAGTGAAAGCTGTCGAGTCAAAACTTAGGATGGAAGAGGATACCTGATCTATATCTTGTGTACAGTGTGCAGCAAATGTTTAAGATTAAGATTTTAACCCTTCACCAATGACGACCTTGAGAAGTAACTCCTTTAAAAACATTGTGGAAAAAGGAGAAAATGCTGGTGACCAGCATTTTCTCCTTTTCCCACAATATTTTCTACCCTACCGAAAGAAAATTCCAGTTTTTAAGTCACATTTATTTTGCTGTCTGCAAATACTTTCGATCTGGACAAGTCTTGAATTTTGTAGTTTGGTAAAGGGTTAAGCAAGTAGCTTACAGTACCTCCTACCATGAATTTGCATCAGGGACTTAAGACAACAGTTGTCATACATAAAGTACAGCCTGGTTGGTTAGTCTGTAATCTACATGGCTACTAAGTTAGGGGTTGCAAGTTTGACTCCTAGCTCAGCCAAACTCTGTTCAAGTTTTGATAATAGACTTTGTGACTGGATGTATTCGTCTGTCACTGCCAAACGTTGTTTCTGTAATGTTTTTAATGTGAAAATGCAGCCAGTGGTGTCTTGAAGCAAAAGACTTGAGAAATAATGCATAAGAAGTAGCTTTGAATAGCTAATTTCTTCATTTCCCCCATGGTTCTATGCTGAAATTTATGTATTATCATCTAAACTTCATCAGGACCTTCCAGCTTCATCAGCTTGAAATTTGTTTTTGGGTACCGAGATCCTTGACCCAGCTTCCCTGAGACAAGACTATTGAAAACATAGGGGAAAAGGAGAAAATGCTGACAACCAACAATTTCTCCTTTTCTCACGTTTTCCTTCACATCAAAGGCAAACCCCATCATTTTAACTGCATGTTATTTATCATCCCCGAATTACTCCAAATATGCATCAGTCTATAATTAAGCAAACTTGTAAAGAATAAAGACATGTTGAAAGAGATCACAAACAGTGGTTATTAACTTAATTTATTCTAAATTACAAAAGGCTATTTTGTTCTTTACATATGTGCAAGGCTCTGGAAAAAGGGGGTTTACTGCATCTCTGACGCATTATACCAAATAAGTCATCACATAATTATGGATCCATAAAAAGGACAACCAACTGGACCTGGAGGAAGAATGGTCCTTCGACATGCAGAACATCTACCAAAGAAAAGTACTGACCAAGGTCAGGCTGTGCAGGCTGCCCTGGCTTGATACTTTTTGTGGATGTATTAAGCCCCCTTTTCACAGAGCATAGCTCATACCAATATGGAACACATTATCACTGCACAGGATAGCACATTCTAGTTCAAATTCAAATAAACAGTTGTATTAGATTTCAAGTTTACCTCGGAATCTCAAACTATAAATGTGCTATGCTCTGTGAAAAGGGGTCTCGCAGCCTTTTTTACTGGGACTCCTTTCTCCTCTACCAGACTTATTACAAATGTCCGGATGTTCTAAAATGGTAAAATTCAGAATTCGCCGAGAGGTCAACTAGATGGGAAGGTGTGAATAGATAAGACACAGGGATATGTGACAACTTGCCTTGTATCATGCATCATGGAGATTCCCCATTTTGCCGGAGCATGTTTCAATTCCTTTTCACATTATAACATTGTTTTTTACAAAAAGTAGATACGGGTCCATCTTTGTATATCCACAGGAATTTGAGTGCACATTTTGTCTATTTACTGTAAGATGTTTGGCTTTAATAAAATTCTTATTCTCATGCACAATTAACCCTTTAACGCATTTGCAGACAACAAAGTACATGTAACTCAAATAATTGAATGTCTTATAAAGGGGTAGAAAACATTGTGGGAAATGGAGAAAATGCTGGTTATCAGCATTTTCTGCTTTTCCCACTATGTTTTCAAAACCCTTCTCTGTCAGGGTTGTTAAAACTTGGGATCGTGTGGTAAAAGTTTTACAAGGATTTTCCTGGTCTAAATTTAGCAAAAAAAATTCCTAGTATAAGTAACAAACACACCAATTGGTTATCATAGCTTAACTCTGTTGAAGAGCATTCAACAAAAAACAACACACCAGTTTGATTGTTTGAGCAGTCACTTTAACAGTTAGGGAATATCAATAATATCAAGACTTCAGCAGTCAAATATCCAAAGTCAAGGAACAGGGTGTTTACTGGGAGACTGACCAGGGTCAACGATGATACAGGTCCAACAAAAAGACACTATTTATATCAGGAACACCATTTCATCAGCAAGCATCACTTGGTTTGAGTCCATCATTCTTTCTATGGCAGCAAATATCTCGTCCTCTGAGAAAGCCTGTCCCATCTGACCTTTGACCTGATCCAAGGACACAGACTGGGCGTGTTCTTTCTTGAACAGATCGAACAAGTTGGCCCTGAAAGTTTTCAACCTGGAAGAAAGCAGGAGAGCAGATGAGTCAGTAACTCTTCAACATCAGAAATAAATTTTGGGCAAATGACTAAAATATTGATAATCAACATATTCTCATAAATTATGACTTAACCCTTTACCACACAATCATGATTTTAAACGACCTTTAGTTTAAACATTTATTTTACATTGATTGAGAAACAAGTTCTTATAACTTGTACTTATCTCTCTCGATTCTGATTCCTGGGAATTACACCACAAATGTGTGAGCCCGTGAAAAATCCCAAAGCTGACACCTGCTCCCAGATATCAAATTCGGGACCTTATAGTTACAAGGCCGACCCTCTACCTCACCGCAATGGACACCACTAACAACCTTTTGGAAGAAGACTTTTGAAAACATTCCGGACAAAAGAGAATATGCTGGTAACCAGCATTTTCTCCTTTTCCCATAATGTTTTCTACCCTATGATAGACAGATTTTATGAGTTACAATTAATTTGATTGTATGCAAATTCTTTCAAAATGGACAAGTCTAAAATTTTTTTGTGTGGTAAAGGGTTAACCTTTACAGCACCAAATATACATGAGGACATTTCAGCCATCAATTATTGCTACCATTTGAAAGCTGCTTTTGACTAGAAAGTTTCTTCATGACAGAAGTGTAGTTTCAAGATCATACTGCATGTTTTTAGCAGTCTGATCTTGATCTACACTCCTCTAAGGCAACGTAAGTTATGAAAAGGTGCTTACATTTTGTTCATGACTACTTTTAAAACTTTTCTGAAATAAGTTCCTATCAAAAAACTATTCAAAATTCTCCAACTGATGCAGTGTTTTCAAAAATTGTGGATGGTAGGACAAAAATGAAGTTGCCTACAGCTGGTCATGTGAAAAACTGTGCTTGAATAATTACATACAATTGCCCCTTTAGTAAAACGAGCACCGCATGAGGGTGCCAAAACTTGGCTGCAAGTGCATGATTTTCAGTAGAATTTTCAAGTTGAACAAGGGGCATAACTGTGTCAAAAATATTTTGATGGCTGTGTACCCCCGACGTATTGATTCCCCTTTCAATAGCTAACAACTTATCCATGTAGGGAGTAAATATCTTCAGTAACAACAAAGATGTTACAGAATGTCAAAGTTGTTGCACGACACAGACGATGCAGACCACGCCAGAGCTATGATGAGAAGTCAATGTTTTCTTCAAAAATAGCCAAGCTAACAGAGCACCAGATTTTAGTGTCGAGGCTCTTAAACAACGAAAGATATTGAATAAAGTTGTAGAGGTAGTCATGAATTATCTCTTTACCATACTACAAAATCTTAAGACTTGTTCAGTTTGAGAGCTTTTGCAGGTGACAAATTAGAATGTGATTCAAATGATGTGATTTGTCATTGAATGGGTAAAACACATTGTGGGAAAAGGAGAAAATGCTGGTTACCAGCATTTTCTCCTTTTACCACATTGTTTTTAAAAGGCTTCTTTCTCAGGGTCGTTAAAACTCAGGATTGTGTTGTATAGAGTTAAACACCCAGGTTCGAGAGTTGCTTACACATTTAGTGCACAGAGACTAGAAAACTTACTTGTCATCACTTATTTGTTTCTTCTGAGAGCTGGTCTCTTGTGTGTCCATACCTTCCTCACTTCTTGCTCTAGGTCTACGACGAGGGGTTTTTTCTTCTGCAAAATTGGAAATCATTTAAAAAAAATATGTTACTGTATGATTTATGCTCTTTAAGAATGGAAGTTTAAACTGTGTTTTATGCGGCTTTCAACATTATTTCAGCCATATCGCAACAACAGCTATCTTTTGGGTGTCCATGGTATCACAAGTACAATGTTATATACCTGTTCATAAATAAACTTGGGTCTCTTAAACTGCTCAGATTCAGTTTCTGACTAAGGTTGAGTATGTCATTTGAAATGCATTTTACTAACATTATTATGCTTCGTTAATGTTCTCAAACCATGAGCTAACACAATTTCAGACTCAACTCAGCAAAATAAACAAGACTTAAATCTGTTCACAGTCTAAGTCTATAATTTTCCTAAGTTGAGTCTGAAACGTTTTGTAAATCAGGATTTGAGAATGTTTCTAGAATGTGTTAATGTTAGTGAAATGGGTCTCAAATAACAAACTCAAGCCAGAAACTTAGTCTGTGAGTGGGTTAGAGCAACATAAAAGACTTAAGTCATTCCATGAAACCAGGCCCAGAAGTGTCTTGCCTGAGAGCCTTCTCATGAAAACGCAACATCATCTGTTAACCAATGTCTTTCCTTGGTTTACAATCCTTCTCGGGAAAGAATCCTCCTCCTGGAACAAACATCTACAGTTGAATAGTTATCTGCCACTACAGCACCATAACAGTGCCAAAGTACCATGTATATATCACTGTGGCAACCGTTATGATGACCGTATCAACAAACTACATTTCTGGTCAGAAGAAAGAACCCACCAATCTTAAACCATTGAAACCATAGGGACTTGTAGACATTGCTTTTTCTCCTTTTCCCATGTTTACAATAGTCTTCTTTCTCAGGGTCATTAAAACACAATTGTGTGGAAAAGGGTAAAAGCCCTTATCTATGTTGATTATCCTAACTAAACAAAAATGTTTTCGAAGTTGTCTGCAGCAATCTCTTTCGGGGAGCAATAAGTAGTGACCTTGACCTTAGCAATCTTGACCTACCTTCATCGGCCGTGTCTTCATCTTGTTCAAAATCATACGGATCATATCCCTCTTCACCTTCCTTTCTAGCAGGACGTCTTTCACGCTTCCTGAAAGAGGTTAATTTGTACATACTCTACAGTGCCTCACTCATAGTATAGTGCATGTACATTTGAGCCACGCTCTGGCAAATGAGGTTTAATGCATCTCAATGATCCATCATACCGTGCAAATAATCACACAATTATGGATCCGTAAAGTCTATTTTGTCTCACAAAACACTGAATCTGGAGGTAGAATGGTCCTTTGACATGAAGAACATTTACAAATAGCCGAAGTATAGACCCAGATCCGCCTGGGCAGGCTGACACTGGTTGATACTTTTAGTAGATGCATTAAGTCCCCTTTTCACAGAGTTGATTTCTGTTCTTTTAAAATCATTCCACTGCACTCAGTTTATCTATTCCAACATTGTTGAGCAATTCAGTGTTGACTGCTTGTGTCCTAGATCAGGGTTTTCCCTCCGCTTTAAAAATTGGGGGTCATTGTGACCCCTTGCCTCTTTAGTTGAAGGTAATTTCTTTAACTTCGGGGGTCAAAACAAATGGGTCTCTTGGTCATGAAGCAGGGATTACAATACATTTCACCTTTAAGCACCAGGAAAGTAAAGTCTGTAAGTCATTTCTGACAGAAAGCTCAATTTCATTTTTTGACAGATGAAACATTCTTGTCCGAATCACTGCTTGATGTGGCCTGATCGGCAGCTGTAGGAAGCAGACAGTAAAAAAGAATGCTTCATCATGGCATTATTTTCCACAAACAGAACAGACTGGTAATGTGTACTTTTATCTACCGGAAAGCGCGTAAAATAAGGTATAAAATATGGAGAACCGAACAGAGACTCTGACTGTGCCTGTATTTTACAAGACATATCCAATATACTTACAGCAATAATGTGTAAACCAGTCCTATTCCATAATTAAATTTCTGAAAAAACCACTTTTATCTAAAATAAACCCTGTAGTTGAAGAAAGAGCAGTGTTTGTCTGATATTAAAGCGAGAACAGACTTGGATTTACAACACTTTATTCAATCTCCTAGATGATTTAGATTTTGGAAAGTTGCATCACTGATGACGCACTGTTATTTATTTTGGGGGTCATTTGAGTTAAAATCGCGTCATTGACGCAGGATTTGTACATCATGGAAAACCCTGCTAGACTGATGCAATATCATACCTGTGTAAAGTATCTCCACTCGATTTCCTTGCTTACTCATCAATATGTAAGGTAAAGTCCATAAGGTATCATGTGACAAGCATCATGTGATAATCTTGATTAAACAAGCCAATTGGAACAAAAATGGAATCACATTTCCAGTTGTCATGATGCAACCTCTAACCACCAAGGGTAATATTTTACATGATGTCATATGAATGACTATAGTTGATAAGACAAAATGAGTTATAATTGACTGAAAATACACACTTTAAGACAGAACTCACTGTTTTTTCTTTTCAGATTTGTCTCCCTTTTCATCCACTTCCTCCTCATCCTGGCTACTCTCCTCATCTTCACCTTCACTTGTGTTCCTTTTTCTCTTCTTTTTCTCCACCTTGAAATAGAAGCCAAGCTTAGTAATGTTGGACCCAGAAAAAACATAAGTGTGCTCCCACCTTAAGATGAATTGATTGCATGGTGTTTAACCCCGTTTTCATCATCATTTCAGTTACATCGCTGTGGCCAGTGCACCTATCTATACTTTTCTTTTACCAGTACTCCTCACAATAATCTTTCCACGCCATCGGCTGCTTTCCCACATAACCATCTTTGAAACAGTGGTCAGCAGTGAGAGAGGAATTAATCCTATTGCAATGACTATCATCAAGCCTCGAGCCGGGGTTTGAACCAGTAACGCCCTCTTCTCAACTTCTGTATGCTACCGACTGAGCTACCAGGGCTTGGCTTTCAATATGAAATACTGTTAACATTTAACCAAAAAATTCCAGGTTTTCTGACCCTGGGATAGAAAGCTTTTAAAAATATTGTGGGAATAGAAGAAAATGCTGGTTACCAGCATTTTCTCCTTTTCCCACCCATGTTTTCAACCTTATCAGAGAGCATAAGTTAATTTTACCCGTTCTGAATGTATCATCTGAAGATATTTTTAATATGAAAAGAGTCGTTTAAAATTTGTTGTTTGGAAAAGGTTTAAAAGCAGGGAAATACATTATTCAACTGAACATGATTTTGACATTTAACATGCCCTACAGCAGTACACATCTTGCAACCAAAAATCACAGCATAGGCACAGCTATAGAAACCAAAAGTGGAAATTTCATACTTGTGCTGTGAAGGGTAGCATATGTTTGTTTGATTGTATGGTGTAAAACATGTTTTCAACATAAATTCAGTTATATTGCTGTAAGTGCATCTCTCTATGCATGCCTGGTGTTTCTTTTACCAGTCCTGGGCACAATGTTCCTCCCAAGCCACTGGCTGTTTTCACACATAACCATCATTTAAACAATGATCAGTGGTGAGAGAGGAATGAATCCTGTCACAATGACTATCATCAATCCTTGGAAATAAACGGCCAACCTAGGGATTCAAACCAGAAACCCCAAGTCCTGCACGCTGCTGAATGCACCACTATATTTGGCATAAAGGGTTAAAAAGTTACACGCACCTTTTTAAAGTATGCATACTGAATCAATTCTACTGCAGCCTCAGCGTCTTGCAGATCTACTGTCATAGCCAGTCTGGCTTTAGCGTGGGCTGTAGAGAGACGTATCATAGTCTCTAATGTACGTGCTGTCACCGGCTGGGTCTATAATAGAGAAATGTTGTTAGTTATTCCAGTGCAACATAAGATATTTAAACCCTTTACCAAAGAATTACAAGTTTTAATGGTTCATTAGAAAAGGGTTTCTTAAATAATTGTGGGAAAGGAAGAAAATGCTGGTAATCAGCAATTTTCAACTTTTCCCACATTTTCTACAGCTCTACAGACAGTCTCATCATTTGAACCACATTTGTCATCTTCAAAAGCTTGCAATTTGGACAAGCCAAAAATTTTCTCATCTGATAAAGCGTTAAGTCAGTAAATAACAATTTTCTGGAGGATTTGATCAGACTCAAGAACTTCAGTACACATTCTAGTCTGACCTCCGTCTTCATTTTCTCTAATGCTTTACCATTACAAAAATGTAGACTTATCCAAATTGATCGACTGAAGGGTGTTTTAGGCTGCTTTCAACAACATTATGGTCATATCAATGTGACAGCTTGCTTATTTATGTATGTCCTGTGTTTCACTAGTACTAGCCTAGAACTCTGAAGTGTCTTGCCCAGGAACACTCCCACAGAAAACCAAGGGGCTTCCAGTGATGCTAGAATGGGGGCCCTCCAGATTACCACCCCTGTGTTTTACCATTGGGCCACACATGGTGCTTATCTCCATGCTGCATTGGCAGACAACAATTTAAATGCCACTCAAATGATGGAATTCGTCTTTGATAGGGTTGGGCATATTGTGGGCAAAGGAGAAAATGCTGGTACCCATTATTTTCTTCTTTTCCCACAATGTTTTCAAAAGGCTTCTTTCTAGGGAGCCGTTAAAAATCGGGGTCCTGTCGTAAGAGAGTTAAGAGCAACATAAGTTCTTGGTGCTCTTGGGCTTGGAAGTCTGACCTGGGACTGTATGGTCGAATTTTTTTTTTCTCCCGACGGATCCATTTTCCAAAGACTCTTTCTTTGTATGGTGTTTAACTTTATTTTAACATTATTACAGTTATATTGCGGAAGCCAGAACACTTTTCCCAAGTTTCTTCCACAAGTTATCCGCACAGAGTTCTTCCCAAGCCACCGGCTGCTTTCTGACATACCCATTGTTGAAAGAATCCAAATAAAGATCAGTGGGTAAATTTGATGGCAAAGAAGATACTGTAAACAGCTTTTTATACCAAATGGTACAGGAATATAGCTTACTCACTCTCGCAACATTATCCTGTGTCATGTTATCTGTGCTTCGCAGTTTGGAGTATTCTTCTGATAGATATTCCGCAGCCTCCTGGGTCAGGGTAGGTTTTATTGCCTTGGCAACATGGACATATTTTCTCATGAACCCCATGCTTACAATCCTCTGTCTGAAATATCAACATTGGAAATATTGCATACAAAACAACAGGACTAAATTCTCTCTGCCAAGATGCAGTTATGATGATAAGAAAGCTGTAAGAATTGTATTATACATCTTTAGTCTGTTGACCCTTCACCACTGGACAAGATTTAGACTTTTAACTCTTTACAACGCCACAAATTTTGGACTTGTCCAAATCAGCAAGATTTGCAAGCCACAATTTAAATGCTGTTGAGATAGTGTAATTTGTCCTGGACAGGCCAGAAAACATTGTAGGAAAAGGAGAAAATGCTGTTTACCAGCATATTCTCCTTTTCCTACAATGTTTTCAAAGGCCATCTTCTTCAGGGTCCTTAAAAATAGGGATTGTGTAGTAACAGGGTAAAAACTGAAGCATTCAAAGATGACATGGGAAATAAGGTTCAAATGAAAGGATTCCACCTTTAAAAGGTAGAAAACATTGTAGGAAAAGGTGACAACAGGGCTTTGACAATATATTATTTGAAAACCAGCAATTTTAAAATACAAGCAATACTGCAGAAAGAGAAGCTATTGCTTGGTACAAGCATCTTTTGCAAAGGGTATAAAGACATAAATATAGTTTGCTATGAAAGTTCGGACTTACGATCTAGATTTGGCAGCACCATGAAGTAGCTTGTCATGTTTCTCATACACCTGTGTCTCCGTCTCTTCCTTCTCATCTAGATCTGGGTCAGTTGTGGCTAACATCTCGACACCCGTACCAAATGGCAACACTGTAATAGTATTGTTCATACTGTAAAGTGCTATGCATATTTTTGGCTGGCTAAGAAGACAGTGTAGATCAAGATCAGTGTGATCTTTACAGCCAGTATAGATAAAGACCAGATTCTGCTAAGCACACCATCATTTGGCTATATTAATGGTGAAAACAAAGACACCTTCTGTTCATAAAGAGTCCTAGGTCCTTGGTCATAGAAACTGTGTAACAAAACTTGAAGAAACAGATTCAAGGATGAATCCTCTTATGGCAGGTAGTGTTGATATACTTATGACATTAACTGTATTTAGACTACCTAAGAGCATTCTGATGTAAACGCTAATAAAATTGACCATGGCATTGACCCCCCTTGATTCTTACTTAATTCAGCACTTACCAAGAACCCAGCTCTTATTAACAACATTCATGGATAGTGTGCTAGTCCACTCCACAGACAGATACAACTCTGTGTAGCTTGAGTTTTTCATAAGAGGACACATTAACTGAGCTTGCATTTTTCATGAGAGGACACATTAACTCGATATAGAGCTACCTTTTGTAGTGACTTGGTAGCACATTTGTTTTTGGACCCACAGGTTTTTGGTTCAATTCCCACCCTGGGAGGTAACTTAAACAGAGCTGTTTCATGAGCATACAGTAGCCATGGGTGTAGTTCAAAGATTATACTGCATATTCTGTACAGTATGATTCTAATCCATGCAATTCCAAAAAGCTACTCAAGTCACCATCTGCAGTGAAAGAGTAAAGTCAAATAAAAGAATGACACATCAACTTTTTACCACACAACAAAGTTTAAGACTTGTCCATATTGAAAGCATTTGCAGATAACAAATAAAATGTGGCTCAAATGATGAGATTGTCCTTGATAGGCAAGAAAAACATTGTGGGAAAAGGAGAAAATGCTGGTTACCAGCATTTTCTCCTTTCCTAACAATGTTTTCAAAAGGTTTCTCACTTCTGGATTGTTAAACATGGTACTGTGTAGTAAAGGGTTAAGGCCCCAGGGAACAGGTTCTAGTTTACAAAAAATTTTGGGTATGGGAGTTTAACGCTGTTTTCACAGCTTAGGTCATATCACATAGATATGTGCACCTTATATATGTGCACCTCTCAGTGCACCTTCCTAAATGTTTCCTGGCTTTCTCACACCAGTACTAATTTTCATTCCAGGTCACTGACTACTTGTCTCACATGTTTGAAAGGTGAGAGGCAAAAAAATCACTGGAACGAAAGTTTGCCTCAACCTGGTATTGAACCCACAACCACCAGGTCATGAGTCAGGATACACTAACCACTGAACTATCAGGCAGGGCAGAGGTAATACAGGGGACAGATGTGTACAATACTATAATCATAAATCCACCGACCATCACCATCTTGTTCATTGGCATGTCTGTATCTGTGCATCCTCAGTACATGGTCTGATATGTTTCTATCCAATTCTGGATCCATCTGAAATGCAGTAAGACCTTGATCATTCAAGATCCCAAGGGGACAAGCAAAATATTCAGAGTATATGAAATATCCAAAAGTATCCATATTCACTTGGAAAGGTGTAAAAAACATGTATCAAGAGGTGACAAAATGTTGTACTCAATCTGACAATTTAGAGAAGCAAAATGATAACAGGAACCACTATACCTGCTCAAAATCTCCGGTTATCAAATTAACCGATCTGTTTATAGGTACAACATATTTGAATTTTTGCCAGGACCATGGAAATTCCTTGAAAAATCCCGTGTTCAAGGATGTTCAAGACTCGAAATATCGAGGTTATATACAAGCTTTCAGAAGGAAATTGGGAAAGTGTCTTTCAAATTTCATTTATGCTCTGGAAAACACTGTTTGTACCTCTTCTGAAAGAAAATGGCAACAGAGAGGCTTAGGTTTCATTTAAGCTCAAAAAGACACTGCAGACTGTTTTTAAATACAGTGATTGACTGTATAGTGTTTAACACCGTTTTCAACATAATTTCAGTTATATTGCAATGGCTAATGCACCTATCTATGCTTCCCTGGAGTTTCTTTTACCCATACTCTGCACAATATTCTTTCCAAAGCCACTGGCTGCTTTCCAACATAACCATCAACGAAACAATTATCAGCGATAAGAGAGGAATTAATCCTGTTACATTTTCTGATTTACTATAATTAATCCTTTGGAAGAAACTGGCAGAGCTGAGGATTCGGACAAGGGACCTCCTGGTCTCAAGTCCTGAATGTTACCAACTAAGTTACCACAGCATGGCAGCCTTAATTATAATGAAAAACCTCACCTTATCCAGTACAATAAACAGTAGATCAAAACGTGACAGCAGAGAGTCCTGTAAACCAATGTTTTCCATGGGTGTCTTGAACTGATCATACTGAAATAAAATTATACTTGTTACAGTTAGCTTTCCTGAGATTGACTGACTGACTGATTGATTGTCTATCATTGGTTCCCAAAGAGTATGGCCATGCTGGGGTTTAAAGTTGCAACCCCCTGATTGCTATTCCAGCATTGAACCACTGAGCTGCCAGTGCTACTATACTGTCTGCAATGGACGAACAGTGAAAAAACATTTGTTTTCACTCAGTAAACATAAAAGTCTTGTGTCTAAGCTGTTAAAATTAAAACAAGAATCTCTGTAATGAAGCATGCTTTTTGAAACAATAGTACCATCATAGCAGTGTTTGATCCAGAATGCCCTATTGCGAGAATCGCCAAGATTTTCATCATTCACGCACATTTTTAAACCAAGTGCACAACGATCATGCAAAAAAAATGATTAGGCAATTAGTGTTTGATCACTTGTTAAAATTAACACTCAAATGTTGATGTAAAAATCACTTTCACAGCCAGCAGAACTACATCAGATAATTCCTATGAATCAAGAGTGACTTCCCTTTCTTATCTCACCGACTTTGATTTTATGAAAAAAAAAAAAGTCTGCCATTTTTTTCTTATCAATTTAAATATATCCATCACATGTCTCCAACACTTATTTATTGAAATGAATACGAGTGAAGTACCGTCTTCCATTCAAATAAATACCAAAGCTGTCAAGATGCATTTATTTCAATATCATTTTAGTAGTTTCAATTAATACCGATTCCCAGAGGTTTATAATTTTTTGCATATAAACGCAAAAAAATAACAGACGATACTGACAGTTCTGTTTTCTAAGATTGACAGAAACATCAAATTACTGATATCTTTACGCATAGAGCAGGTGGCAATGAAGATTAACAATCAGTTATGGAAAAATCTCTTATTCAATATGCAAGTCACGGCCAGTGCAACACAGAGGTGAGCGTAACTGTTGAAAGCGTAGGGACTAGCGTTTTAACTTCCTTTTATCCAGTATGACTTTCAAGTTTCAAAGTAAGATTTTGTGTTAGGTATGAACAAGACTAAAACACAGTACTATAGAACTGAAAGGGTTAAATATATACAAAAGAGATTAGTCTGGTTTCTTGCATTTTGTAGTTAATTTTGATCCCCCATAATTTTTAGAAATCCCCCCATGCTTTTCAGAATGATGGGGGACAATCCCTCACTTTTTTCAAATCCTGAATCAGACACTGATCATAGGCTCTAAACTTATCTAAAAGCGAGGAGAAATCCTGTGATCTGTTAACATTTTTTGGACTGTCTAAGGACCCACTGGATACAATCACAGTAAATCCAACTGTAAAATGTCCTAGATTTAACTAAGTCCAAGGTGGAAAATTGTTAACATAGGTCTCAGGAAATGCAGGTTAACACAAATCATTGGAGAACATCAACATTACTCACTCTTCCATAGACAGGGTTGGCTGCAGCTAGGACGCTACATCTAGCATTCAGTTTTGCATGTATTCCTGCCTTAGATATCGTCACACGGCCCTGTTCCATCACCTCGTGAATGGCTGTACGATCCATATCTGACATTTTATCAAATTCATCAATACACACGACACCACGGTCAGCCAGGACCATAGCACCTGCTTCCAATCTTCTCTCACCTGTAACAGTTGATTGATTGATTGAATGGTGTTTTACGTCACTTTCAACATTATTTCAGTCATATCACGGTAACAGCTCACATATTCATACATTTCTGGGTTTCACCAGTACTAGGCTGGGGCCCAGAAGTGTCTTGCCCAAGGACACTCCTACAAAAAACCCAGTGGATCCAGTGAGGCTCGCACCCGGAGTCTCCAGGTCACAAGTCCTACACTTTACCACTGAACCATACAAGACCCCTCCCACCTGTAACAGAGTCAAATCTAACTTAGCTGTGACAAAATGAACCTAAAAGTCTTCTATTTTGACCTTTTACAACACAATCCCCAGTTTTCAAATGCCCTAAGGAAGAGGCCTTTTTAAAGCATACTGGGAAAAGAAGAAAATGCTGGTAATTAGCATTTTCTCCTTTTCCCACAATGCTTTCTACCCTTTCTAAGACAATTTTCGCTATTTGAGCCACACCCAATTTTGTCATCTGCAAATGCTTTTGGTTTGGACTAGTCCAATTTTTTCTTGTGTGGTAAAAATTTGAAGACCCACTAGCTGCCAACTGTAAACAATTCAGGGGTGAAATTGCAGATACAAAGTGGATATTATAACGAGTCCGATAATGGTTTATGGAGGAATCTGTCAAAGGCCCAGTTGCGGACAGAAAAAAATGTATTGTTTAACTAAAACAACAAGAGGGCCATGATGGCCCTGTATCGCTCCACTGGCTAATACGTAAAATCACTACATGCCAAACATTACAATACTTGGCCAATTGGTTTTGAACGTAAGACCCCTGAAACAGGACTAAAATTGGTAGCCCTAGTTCATATGGTTAGTAACAAGAAGATTTCTAAAGATTTCACTATATAAGCCCATGTAAAACTTCTGACCCCTCGGGGTGAATCAAATTCCCCCCTAGGGCTATAATTTACGCACTCTTGGTGAAGGGCCTTTAGATATAGCTACATGCGAAATTTGGTAGCCCTACGCTTTATGAATAAGTACAGGGAGATTTCTTAAGTTTTCTCTACATAAGCCCATGTAAAACTTGTGACCCCCGGGGCAGGGCCAATTTTGACCCCAGGGCTATAATTTAAGCACTCTTGGTAGAGACCCACTAGATAAAGCCACATGCAAAATTTGGTAGCCCTAGGCCTTACGGCTAGGTACAGGGAGATTTCTAAAGTTTTCCCTAAATAAGCCCATGTAAAACTTGTGACCCCCGGGGTGGGGTCAAATTTGACCCAAGGGCTATAATTTGGGCACTTTTGGTAGAGGCCCACTAGATAAAGCCACATGCAAAATTTGGTAGCCCTAGGCCCCATGGCTAGGTCAAAGAAGAATTTTAAAGTTCTCCCTATATAAGCCCATGTAAAACTTGTTATATAAGCCCATGTAAAACTTGTTACCCCCGGGCAGGGCCTAATTTGACCCCAGGGCTATAATTTGAACAATCTTGGCAGAGGTCCACTAGATAAAGCTACATGCCAAATTTGGTAGCTCTAGGCCCTATGGCTAGGTAGAAGAGGAATTTTAAAGTTCTCCCTAAATAAGCCCATGTAAAACTTGTGACCCCCGGGGCGGGGCCAATTTTGACCCCAGGGCTATAAATTGAAGAAACTTGGTAGAGGTCCACTAGATAAAGCTACATGCAAAATTTGGTAGCCCTTGGCCTTACGGTTTCAGACAAGAAGATTTTCAAAGATTTTCAAAATTTTTCAGTTTTGTTGCCATGGCAACCAGAGTTTTTGAAGGAATTAAATTCTTTCAAGAAATTCTGAAGAGGACCATGGCAGGATCATTTCTGTGGTTTCATCAAAATTGGATGGGTAGTTTCAGAGAAGAAGACGTTTTAAAAAAAAGTTAACGCACGGACGGACAGACGGACAACAGGCCATGACATAAGCCCGCTGGCCTTCGGCCAGTGGAGCTAAAAATTGGCATTTCTTAATCAGAAGATTGACTGAATAGCGTTTTACACTGAATAGCGTTTTACACTGCTTTCAACATTACTTCAGTCACATCACAGTGAAATCTCACTTATTCTTGTATGTCCTCAGTTTCACCAGTACTAAGCTAGGGCTCTGACAGGTGTTGCCTGCAGGCACTCCCACAAAAAAATAAGTGCTTATCATATATTTCAGCCATGCTCTGTGAAAGGGGGGGTTTACTGCATTTGCAAAAAAGTATCAACCTAGGTCAGCATCAAAACTTTTTGCTATTGGTCAATTTTGTGCATGTTGATGGACCATCCTACCTCATGATTTGGTTAGTTGTTAGATAAACTTGATTTTATGGATCCATTACCATGCAATGACTTGCTTGGTATAATGCATCCCAGAGCATGAGACACTTAAAACTACATGTCCTCGACACAAATTACCCGTTTCCTGATCTGTGGTGACAGCAGCTGTTAAACCAACGCCTGATGAACCTCGACCTGTTGTTGTTACGGCTCTAGGTGCTGTATGCAGAACGTATCTACAGAGAATAGAACAATGATTCATCATTAATTTTATTCTTTACAGCAAAGCCTGGGTTGCACACTCAGTAGGGTACAGCACTTGAGAACAGGGGACAGCCTGTTCGAATCCCCAGCTCACCCAATTTCTTTCTGAGGATTGATGATAGTCATTGGGATGGAATTCCTCTCTCACCACTGATGGTTTCAACAATTGTTTTTCAAACTGGAAAAGCAGCTACTGGCTGCGAAAGAATTTTGTGCCAAGAACCAGTATAAAGAAATTCCAGGTAAGCATGGATAGGGGCACTAGTCACCGATTATAACTGAAACAATGTTGAAAATGGCGTTAAACATACAATCAATCAATCATTTAACTTTACCAAACAAGAGGGCCATGATGGCCCTGTATCGCTCCACTGGCTAATACGTAAAATCACTACATGCCAAACATTACAATACTTGGCCAATTGGTTTTGAACATAAGACCCCTGAAACAGGACTAAAATTGGTAGCCCTAGTTCATATGGTTAGTAACAAGAAGATTTCTAAAGATTTCACTATATAAGCCCATGTAAAACTTCTGACCCCTCGGGGTGAATCAAATTCCCCCCTAGGGCTATAATTTATGCACTCTTGGTGAAGGGCCTTTAGATATAGCTACATGCGAAATTTGGTAGCCCTACGCTTTATGAATAAGTACAGGGAGATTTCTTAAGTTTTCTCTACATAAGCCCATGTAAAACTTGTGACCCCCGGGGCAGGGCCAATTTTGACCCCAGGGCTATAATTTAAGCACTCTTGGTAGAGACCCACTAGATAAAGCCACATGCAAAATTTGGTAGCCCTAGGCCTTACGGCTAGGTACAGGGAGATTTCTAAAGTTTTCCCTAAATAAGCCCATGTAAAACTTGTGACCCCCGGGGTGGGGTCAAATTTGACCCAAGGGCTATAATTTGGGCACTCTTGGTAGAGGCCCACTAGATAAAGCCACATACAAAATTTGGTAGCCCTAGGCCCCATGGCTAGGTCAAAGAAGAATTTTAAAGTTCTCCCTATATAAGCCCATGTAAAACTTGTTATATAAGCCCATGTAAAACTTGTTACCCCCGGGCAGGGCCTAATTTGACCCCAGGGCTATAATTTGAACAATCTTGGCAGAGGTCCACTTGATAAAGCTACATGCCAAATTTGGTAGCTCTAGGCCCTATGGCTAGGTAGAAGAGGAATTTTAAAGTTCTCCCTAAATAAGCCCATGTAAAACTTGTGACCCCCGGGGCGGGGCCAATTTTGACCCCAGGGCTATAAATTGAAGAAACTTGGTAGAGGTCCACTAGATAAAGCTACATGCCAAATTTGGTAGCCCTTGGCCTTACGGTTTCAGACAAGAAGATTTTCAAAGATTTTCAAAATTTTTCAGTTTTGTTGCCATGGCAACCAGAGTTTTTGAAGGAATTAAATTCTTTCAAGAAATTCTGAAGAGGACCATGGCAGGATCATTTCTGTGAAGTTTCATCAAAATTGGATGGGTAGTTTCAGAGAAGAAGACGTTTTAAAAAAAAGTTAACGCACGGACGGACGGACGCACGGACGGACGGACGGACGCACGACGGACAACAGGCCATGACATAAGCCCGCTGGCCTTCGGCCAGTGGAGCTAAAAATACAAAATTATAGATTCAGAGCATTTGCAGACAACAGCTTAAGTGAGACTCAAACGAACATTTTTGTCTTTAAATGGTACATACATAAACATTGTGGTTAAGGGAGAGAATACTGGTGATCAGCATTTTTTCCTTTTCACACAAAGTTTTTTGTATACAGTTCAAAAGATGTAATAATTTCCTTCCATTGTCTTTCAGGTCATAACTTTTTTTCTGTGGGACTAAAATAAACTTGTACTGTAATGGTTTGTCACAATGGATCTATGATTCAAGATAAATATTTTATAGAAATCATCAAGTATAAAGCCAATCAGTGATACAAGTAAGCATAACAACTCTTTACTTCATGTCTTTCGGTAGATTACAAAGAAATAATGGTGGATTATGGCTTGATATTTCATGGTTACGACCAATGAAAAATATGATTTCATATTTTCTAACTCTACAAATGAAGGCAGAAACAGTAGTTCCTTCGCACTAGTTACCTAGGTAAACAGTGCATGCAATTCAACCACTGAGAAATATGACATAATTTACACACATTTACCCAGGGTTCGAAATTCCCATGTATTTATTCGCAAAATGTAAGTCAGAATTGGAAAATGCGAGCTAAAATTTCAAGCACTCAAAAAAAATGCAAGTGCAAATTATTGAAGGTCAATTACCAAAATGTTCTTAATTTTTGCAGGTGAATATAAATAAAGTCATTCTTTTTTGTTCTGGATAAACATCGGTCATTTCGAACTGAGAATACCCTTTGATGGCTGTTAAAAATTTCACATGTCGCCATTGAAACCTCCGAGTTGTCGTCCGTTATCAGAGTTTCGTAAGCCAAGAGTTTTCGTCTGCACTCACGGCCAATAACGCCATTTTGATTTTTATTAAAAAGAAAAAAAAAAAAAAAAAAATGTAAGTGAATTCAATCTCTGATTACAAAACAGATATACTTGTCAGTCTTTCCCGGAAAGATAATTATCATGCACAAATAGCAATGAGAACCAAGTCAGAAATGGTTGACTCGGTTTACCAGTTTTCGGACAGGCAGATATTCGGATGTGATACGTCCGTAATTCATTAACAAAATCGTCCACAATAATAGTTGGTTGGTTGTAATGGGGTTTAACGCCACTTTAACAGCTAAGGTCATATCATGGCGGTCGGTGACGCACATGTGTTTCCTGGCTTTCTCATACCAGTACTAACACAACTTTCTTTCCAAAGCCACAATAATAAATGTTATGGAAATTTAACTTGGTTTGAGAACAGATGATATATATAATAGAATAGAACTGAACAGTTTGTACAGGCACTCCGTTCTCCACTATCGGTAGGCATGTGGGCTTCAGAAAAAGAAAGAAAAATAATGCAAGTCCAATACAAATTTTGCGAGTGGAAAAAACAGCCACTTGCTAAAATTTGCCAGTGGATAAAAAAACAAAATTCGAACCCTGTTACCCAACATTTCTTGCACTTAGCGTAATATTATAATGCATTCTTATGTGTAGGAGATACGCCACAGGGAATTACTGTACTACAACTGTACTGGATTTTGACAAAAGTCTCAACAAAAAAAGGCCTTGGAAGCTTGAAATAAATAGAATTTTTTCTTTTTTGCAGTGAAGATCAAAATTTGTATCACCTTGTGATCTTTCACTGAATAAAACAATTATCCTCTGTATCTCTGCTGCCTTCTTACCTCAACATCTGTGACTTTGCCACGGATGGATCCCCGATCAACAATACATTTATATCACCCCTAAGCCTGGAACCATTGGGTAGCACTTTTTCTGTACCTCCAAGGAGCATACACAACACCGCCTTCTTGATGTACTCATGTCCGTGGATTGACGGGGCTAGTGATTTGGATAGAGCTTCGAACACATTTACATGCTTTTGTTTACTGAACTTTTTAATCTTTGCAATATCTTCTGCAGAAAAAGTAGGGGCAATTTCTTTGCTGACTAACTGTATGTTGTTTGCAATTAAGATAGTTCTGAAAGGAAAAAAAAAAATGAGCCATGCTCTGGGAAAAAGGGGTTTAAGGCATCTATGTGATGCACTACATGTGGCAAGTTATCGCACAATTATGGATAGATTAATCAATTTTGTCTAACTGCCTAAATCGTAAGGTAGGCTGCTCCTTTGACATGTAGAAAATTGACCAAAAGCAAACAGTTTCTACTCAAATCAGCCTGCTTGGAATGCCCTGGCTGATCTGAAACAATGCTTCATGCTGAGCATGACTTGTATGAGCTGTAACCCTTCCTCATTACATGATCCTGTGTATCAGTGGTCCTTGGGGAAATTGCTTTTATGAACATAGTGGGAAAAGGAGAAAATGCTGGTAATCAGCATTTTCTCTTTTTACGTCACACTTTACCAAATGATAAAACCTTAGAGTTGCCCACACAGAAAGCACTTCCAGATGACAAGTTAGATGTGGCTCAAATAAAGGGATTTGTATGGATCAAATGATGGGATTTGTATTTGATAGTGTAGAAAACATTCTGCAAAAAAAAGAAAATGTTTACCAGCATTGTCTTTATTTTACACAGTGTTTCCAAAAGCCTTCTTCATTATCTCTTTCCATACCATAGACGACACCAGAAGCTTTTTGTGGACAGAGTAAATCAGAGATCAGACTGCACAGAACATGCAGTCTGATCTCTGATCTACACTGTCCACTGCTTTATTCTGGATTATGACTGAACTCTCTCTTGATCTCTCAGCAAAACTGTATTTGAAGCCTTTGAGAGAATACAGTTTATCTATTCAGTAATGAAAGAATTAAAACACTGGATTGTTTGCTAAAGAGGTCACTGACATTATCTGAAAATCTCCCCTTACCAGAAAGCTTAGAATTACTTTTAACAACCCCTGAAAGGCCCCTTTATTACGTTTGTTACTTCTGTGGCCTGCATAGCACAGATCGAGATGAAATTGCACTAAACATGCATTTTGATATCTGATCTACACTGTTTGCTTTGTTGAGTTATTCTGAATAAACGCAACCTTGACACTGCACTTTATCATTCCACACTGAATATGCATGTTGGGTTTATTTGGTGCTTTTAAGTTTAACCCTTTACCAAACAAACCCTTGTTTTATTGACCATGGTGAAGATGCCTTTTGAAAACATTGTAGGAAAAGGAGAAAATGCTGGAAAACAGCATTTTCTCCTTATCCCACAATGTTTTCTAACATCTAACAGCCATATTCAAGGATAGGGCACCCTAATGGGATTTGTGTAACATCACCTTTCATCGCCAAAATCGTACGGATTTAGCTAGGACTCAGGTGATCCGTAATCAATGCGTGGAAGCAGTGTCTATTGCCCAACTGATTACGGATTACCCGCGTCTCAGCCCAATCCATGTGTTTTTTCGGTGATGGAAGGCGATGTTACACGAATCCCATTAGAGTGCCCTTTCTTAAACAATTAAGCCTCATTTAATATGCCTCTGAAACAGCTTTGAATTTGGACAAGGATAAAATTTTGTTGGTTGGTAAAGGGTAAAGCACAAAGTGGAACTTCACTTTTTTTTACAGACAGTAATGATCAAAAGATCATGATCAAACTTGAGAGAGAGTAAGTAAACTTTAGAGTCATATGATCCCAATTTAAAAAGGAACTAGACCATGAAGTATAGTAAGAGTTCCCAATACAAATCTACAACTTTTTTCCCCTGTCGTCCTACCTGAATGTTCCAGTAGTATAGCCGTTTTTCTTCCCTGGTAGACATCTAAATGTTCCAATGGCTTGTATTCTGTCTCCAGGCTGAAACAGACATATGAAAAAGTCGTAGAAGTCTTTTCAAAATGACAAAATGTGAGACTGGACCAAATCGAAAGCGTTTGCAGCTGACAAAATAAAAGTTGCCAAAATGATGATTTCCGATTATGATAAGGTAGAAAACATTGTGGGGAAAATACAACATAATCTTGCCCAACATGAAACCACAACCAAACAACAAATAAAATGTGACTCAAATGAAATATTTCTGAAAGGGTAGAAAACATCATGGGAAAAGGAGAAAATGCTGGTCACCAGCATTTTATCCTTTTCCCGCAAAGTTTTCAAAGGCTTTATACTTGAAGCTCATAAAAACGCTGTATTATATGGTGCAAGGTTCAACAATGCCTTACCTTACAGAGGTCCACCAAATCATTATCAGCTACAATATCCACACTTCTTGGTAACTGCCCTGCGGGCGCTTTCTCCGGCATTTCTTGTATACTGAACGTTTGATGGTCTTTATAAATAGATAGTCCATACTCCGTCTCCAACAGGTTACCATCTTCATCCTACAATCAAGACAAAAACTTTACTTGTTTTATACATAAAACAGAGGGTCATACATGACTGATCAGTTTATATTGAAATTATTTAAAGTAATCTTAAGTCTTTACCAATCAACAAAATATATGACTCCCAACCAATTTAAAAGTATTTGCAGACAGCAAAACAAAGGTCACATAAACTACAATGTTTTAGGAAGGGTAGAAACATTGTGGGAAAAAGGAGAAAATGCTGGTTACCAGCATTTTCTCCTTTTTTCCACAATGTTTTCAAAAGCTTTCTTTCCTGTTAAATTTCAGGATTGTTTGGTGAGGGGTTAAATATTTCAAATTATTGTTATAATATTTTCAGTTTCGCTAAGTAAATATTTGTCAGTGTCAGTGATCTGTTCACATTTGTAGGCCTATGGATCAAGGGACTCACTGGCCCAGTAGCCGCTAAAAGTGAATAATGCGAGTGTTGAAATGCTTTCAAATTTGTATCAAACCATCTATAAAGAGTGGAAAATATTGTCAAGATGACAGTTATTATTGGTTCAAGTGTTAGTCGCTGGCAGAAAAATGAATTTAAAAGAAAAGAAAGAAGTAAACAAAAAATAGAGCGACCTGGTAACTTTTTACTTAGTTTTAATAACTCATTTGATTTGGCATCTGCAAAGGCTTTAAATTTTGAAAGGTCTACAATTCTGTGGATAAAGAGATGTGACACAGTATCAATAAAGTTCACCTTGGTTGGATAAGCAGCACTGGATGGGAAAGCTTCTAAAGATGTCATATCTGTGTATCTTCTTTCAATTGTTTTTTGTGTAGCAGGACAATAGTGGACGCTTCTTACCACCTTGGGTCGAATTAATGAACCTGAAATGTTTTATCATTCTAATCTTCATTTACATCCATTCAAAAATTTTCAGAGATCCTGCATGGCTCAGTGGTAAAGTGTAGGCTTTGTAATCTGAAGGCCTGGGGTTTGAGCCTAGCTGAAAATATCTGGGTTTTCTTGGGCGTGACCCTGGGCAATACACTTCAGAGCCCAAGCCAAGTACTGGTGAAACCTAGGACATACATGAATATGTTAGCAGCGTGAAACACCTTTCAAACAATCAAACATTTTAATTCTCAACCAAATGATTCTGTTTGTTCAACTCTGAGAAAGAATGAATGTGAAAACTTTGCATGAAAAAACAGAAAATGCTGCAAATCAATATTGACAAGCGAGACTGAAGTAAATACTCCGGATTGTGTGGTAAAGGTTAAGAATCAACAAAATTTTCGACAAATCAAAATTAAAAGCAATTTTAGAGAACATCTAGGCGTTGCTCAAAAGCTGGAATTTATCTTTGAATGGGTAGCATTTTTTTCTTTTTCCCACAATGTTTTAAGAAGCCTTCTTCCATGGGGTCGTTAAAACAGGGCTGTTTGGTAAAGAGTCAAAGACAAGTAAGTTCACCTAGTTGTTTCCTTCAACAATAAACAAAAGATCAGGGTCTATTTTCACCAACCATTCTTAAGAATGTTCCTTGTCTTATTCTCCAGAATTTTCTAAATTTATAAGAAAAACAACTTCTAATTGGCTAAACCAAATTGTTTTACCCAATCAGGAGTTGTGGTACTTTCAAATTTAGAAAATTCTGGACAATAAGACTGGTTGGTGAATAAAGGCCCTGATTACTTACACTTTGTCACAATTCCTTCCACACAAACCATGTTCCCTAGATATCTGGACGTCAATGTTCTGGGAGAAACATGCTTGGCTCCGAAACTGTAAACATACATAAAATGTGAAAACTTATGTTGCAAGGGGTACAGATAAAGGTAATGTGAAAATGTTTGGATTTTCCCGTTTTCCCACAATGTTTTTTACCCTATCAAAGACAGAAACCATCATGTGAGCTACATTTATTTTGTCATCTTCACATACTTTGAATTTGGTTGAATCCAAAATTTTGTCATTTGGTATAGAGTTATATTGTATTCAAAAATTCAATTTGGACCAGTCTAAAATTTTGTCATCTGGTCAAGAGTTAACTCATTACCAAACAACAAAATTTTAGACTCATCCAAAAAGAAAGCAAACTGCAGACAAGAAAACAAAAGTGACTTAAAAATTGAAATTTGTTTTCGGAAGACGAGAAAATATTGTAGGAAAGAGAGGAAATGTTGGTTCCCAGCATTTTCCCCTTTTCCCACAATGTTTTCAAAAGGCTTCTTTCTTAGGGTTGTAAAAACTAGGGACTGTGTGGTAAAGGGTTAACAGCTCTGCTGAGCCTTGCCCAAGGACATTTAAGTTTTAGGCAAGGTGCATCAAAGCCATTATTCATCAAATTTCGTGAAATTAGAATCTTTAAAATGCTGGACCTCTTTTCATACAAGAACGTAAGTCTCCTATTTTCCTAAAATCCGTTAACACACTCATTTTTCCACTTAAAAGGCAAGTTCGTTATTTGAGACACATTTCATTTTTAACACAATGTAGAAATGTTCTCAAATCCTGAATTTCAGACTCAACAATAAAAAATAAATGGACTTGCTCTTTACCACACAGTCCCGAGTTTTGACAACCCTATGGAAGAAGGCTTTAGAAAACATT
Source organism: Hippopus hippopus (assembly GCA_946811185.2). Classification (NCBI taxonomy): domain Eukaryota; kingdom Metazoa; phylum Mollusca; class Bivalvia; order Cardiida; family Cardiidae; genus Hippopus; species Hippopus hippopus. The sequence continues at coordinate 8,073,955 of OX328113.1, read as the reverse complement.
TGCTGAAAAGAAGCAAACGCTGATAACCAGCATTTTCTCCATTTCACAGTTTCTCCATTTCACAAAGTATTTTCCATCCTTTCAAAACAAGTTCCAGTGTTTGAGCCACATTTGATTTATTGCCTGATAATGCTTTCACTTTGGACAAGTCTAAAATGTTGCTGCCTGCTAAAGAATTAATTCACTTAACCAATGTGGAAAAAGGAGAAAATGCTGGATTTTCTAACTTACCTTCCAACAAAGCCGACAAAAAATTCTTCATGCTGTTTACTATAGATAGGATCTGTCGAGGCCACAAGTTCTTTCAACGCCCTCTGTAGAGCTATCATATCTTGGAAGGATTCATTCAACAAACTGAAAAATAATGCAGGGTTCAAATTTAGCACTCGCATACTTGCTAGATGCGAGCAGATTTTACAAAATGCGAGTTGAAAAATCCAGCCCTTGATAATCACATTTTCTGTCCGTTTTTGCGTAAATTTTGCATAAAGCAACACAAATGTAGAAATCTGAATGTGCTAAGGCAGTATGTGCAATAATGATTCACAGTTAGTGGTTTTGTCACCATAAAGCTTGCCAAGGTTATTCTAATAGTCGGCGCACCTTATGTACACATTTACAAAATTGTCTTGTGTTGTTTACAATGAAAATGTCTATTATAATGATCAATATGCACTGCTGCAGTCACATGAAATACCGAGTTTTAATGACTGATACATAAGGCTTTGAAAAAATTGTGGGAAAAGGAGAAAATGCTGGAAACCAGATTTTTCTCCTTTTCCAAGATTGATTTCTACCTTTTCAAAGCCAAATTCCATTACTGGAATAAATCAATTTGTCCTTGCAAATGTTTTCAAGTTGAACCACTCGAAACTGTTTTACCTGGTAAGAATTTACCCTTTACCAAACAACCCAGAGTTTTAATGACCCTTGAAAGTAAGAATTTTGAAAGCATTGTGGAAAAAGGAGAAAATGCTTTCTACCAGAAAGCATAAATTTCAATTTCGAGTCATATTTATTTTGACTTCTGTGAATGCTTTCAATTTACACTTGGTACCGAGAGTTAACTCTTTACCACACAACAAAATTATAGACTTTTCCAAGTTGAAAGCATCTGCAGACAACAAATCAAGGATGCCTCAAATGATGAAACTTGCCTTTGATTGAGTGGAAAACATTGTGGGAAAAGGAGAAAATGCTGGTTATCAGCATTTTCTCCTTTCCCCACAATGTTTTCAAAAGCTGTCTTTCTAAACGTTATTAAAACTCTTGATTGTGTGGTAAAAGGTTAAAACAGAGATTTGTTAGGAATGGTTAGGAAAAGATATACCTGGCAGCTCTGGCTGGCTTTTTCCGTCTCAAGTCATTAATGTTGATGATCAGTCTGATTTCATTGTTTCCGATCATGTCCTGGACTTTCTGTTGATATATACCCTGATCGTCCTGCAAGAATAAAGTGTATGGTGTTTAGAGCCATTTTCAACATAATTTTATTTATATCTCAGTGGCCAGTGCGCCTATCCATGCTTTCCTGGAGTTTCTGTTACCAGTACTCTGCTCAATGCTCTTTGCAAGCCACTGGCTGCTTTCCCTCATAACCATCCTTGAAACAATGGTCAACGGTGAGAGAGGAAATCTCAATGATAATCATCACTCCTTGGAAAGAAATTGGCCGAGCTGGGGATCGAACCAGCAACCTCCTGTTCTCAAGTCCTGTATGCTACCAACTGAGCTACCTAGGCTAGCCCAAAGAGGGAGATTCTGAGACATTGTCAAATTGGTTTTAAACAAGAGCAATGCATGTGGATGCCAATGCTTGGCTGCAGTAACTTTTAGAAATAAACTGATGTTTAGTGAAAATTTTACGTTGAAAGAGGGGCATAACTGTGTCAAAAATATTGATGGTTATCTGCCCTTATTGTATGGGTTCCTTTTTGGTAGTTAGCAACTAGTCAAAGTTTGAAGTACACTGTAATATATCTTCAGTATTGACAGAGATATTGTAACATGTCCAAGTTTTTGCATGACAATAACGCAGACATTAACTGGGCTATTAACACTTTACCACACAATCCCGAGTTTTAACAACCCTGAAGAAGAAAGCTTTAGAAAACATTGTGAGAAAAGGAGAAAATGCTGGTAACCAGCATTTTCTCCTTTTCCCCCAGTGTTTTCTACCCCATCTTAGACAGAAATCATCAGTTTAAAAATATTTAACTTGTCGTCTGCAAATGCTTTCAATTTGGTCAAGTCCAAAATTTTGTTGTTTGGTAAAGAGTTAATTCAACATTTTCTTAGAAAACAGCCATGGTAAAGATGTCCCATCACAAATACTAACAGGTGGGACACGTCAGGGCTCAACATTAACTTTTTGATTTACTGGATCAGTCGGACAAGTACCTTGCAAAACCACTTGTCCTGACCAGGTTTTCACTTGTCCTATTATATGATGGGAATTCGGGGTTAAAAAAGAAACTCCTCAAAATATGTTTTCAGATTGCTGTTTTTATTTTTCTTATAACCTCCCCAATTGTTTTTTCCATTCTTCTTTAGTCACTGAACTGTGGCCTTCTAGCTCTCTCACTCTGAAACCACATACTGAAAACTCTTTCACAATTATATGAATCAACTTGTGGTCCACGCATGAATATAGCCATTAAATAATCCAGCATTTCAGGGCTAGGACTAGCTCGCCAATCTGATTTTATTCTTGCCATGGCTGAAAACCCACGTTCACACACTGCACTAGAAACTGGTATACACAGAATAATTTCAATGAGGATCAGTACATTTGAAAAGCGTTCCAACAGATTCTGAGAAATAAAAAGACTTTGAAAAAAAGTTTCTGTTGATATAGCTCTGTTTTGACTCTGTCTATGCATGTGAATTTTCAAGGCAGGCCATTCAACCTGTTGCAAATATTGTATGTTACAGTCAAATCTTGCAAGTATGGTCTCATAATATGTGCATAAATGTCACAGTTCTTCTTTACCATAAACAGCTAATTCAGCATCTGAAGGAGTGAATGTGAAACTATTCCATCTGCATTTTGGAAAATTTTACAGGTGAGGGAAAAAACTTCTCATTTCTCTGGAAAGCATTGGTAGATCATCATTCTTAGATATGTAATGCTGAATTCATTTACACAATTCTACACAACATATCTAAAAAATGTGATCTAACAATTCTTTTCAGAGAAATGAGAAGTTTTTCCCTCACCTGTAAAATTTTCCAAAATGCAGATGGAATAGTTTCGCTTTCAACACTCGAATTTATTCTGTTAAGGGAAGGTTTGTAGGAAAGAAGATCTGCATGCTTTTAAACAGTTCAGAAGAGTCTATATCCCCAATCCTTTCTGTCAAATGCTCAATTACAGCATCAATTAATGGATCAATCAGTTAAGTTTATCTATAGCCTGGTCCTTGGCACCAATTACCCAGGGTCCCTCTCCACAAAATTCCCCTTGACTGCATGACTCTGATTCATGACATACCTCACCAGTATAGGTTGTGAAAACGTTTAAGTTTTTTTTCTTTAAGAACTTCTATATTAAAACGTTGTTCATTTGAAAAGTGACTGGCACTCTTTTGGTGACTTTTAATACTGTCTATTCTAAAAGAATTCGTCCCATTAATAAAACATGTTGCTGTTGAATTTGAACACTCGGACAGCGCAGCATATTTGCGGCACGGCTCACAATGCACGAGGTCTTCAGACCCACAGTATCGCAGCCATGAAAACTGGTCCAACCAGCTGTGTACAAATTTTCTTTTTCTGGTATTTTTTTCATACTTTTCTTGTGTTTGGCTCGCCTTTTTAGTCTTTCTGTCGTGGAATCGGCGGACGACTTGAAGCCAAACTTCTCTAGTGGCGTCTGCATTTTGAAGTGAACGGTTCGACTCGTAAGTGCCCGATATATATTAATCGAATAATTTTAACTTTGACATGTTTACTCTATTTTGATGAAATAGTTTTCAAATTCGATTAAATGCAATATTAAAATAAATGTCCATTTATTAATTTACGGTTAGTTGGGTACATAATTTCATTTTACTAGTAATAGTTAATTAAAGTTGAATACAAGTGGAACATTTCTAACACTGACGAAAATGCTATCAGATCGGGTGGAACCACTTCCCTATTTACCAACCTCCTTAAGACTATAGTAATCGACATATTCTGGTCTAATGAGATGGGCGGAGTCATTTTTGCATGGTTTTGTGACTAAGTGGGCGGAACTTAATATGCAGTATGTTACTGAGTTATTTCTTTAAGGTATAGTTAAAATCGGCAAGAGAAGTCAGCTGTCAAAATGACACTATTCCGGAATTCTGTCGTCGACACTCTAATTATGCATTCGCAAATTATTTTTTTCTCCTCAAATTGAATTTTAAAATGCACTTGTCCGATCGGGCAACCAGATTTAAAATTTAGTTCTCCGAGGCAACTTTTCACATGCCAAAATCCATCGGACAACCGTTAATGTCAACCCCTGCATGTCCCTTTTCATTTTTTAGTCATTATTAGTCTTGAGTGCATTTGTCCAACCAGTTTTGACTCTGTACTCTATTTCTGCAAATTTTAGGACAAGTGTCCCCTTTAACCACTGTACACTATCACCAGCATTTCTCTCCTTTTCACAAGGTTTTCAATCCTCTCATTGAACTGCCACCACGTGAACTATTTTGTCTTCTGCACTTATTTCCAATTTGGACAAGTCAAAAATTTCGTCGTATCGTAAAGAGTTACATCAAGGTAACTCGAAGCACGTTCGTGTTCGGTCACTCACTCGTTGGCGAGAAGACGGAAGAATTAAAGTGGGTGACTGTTCACACCTTTTATCACAATGATGTTACAATATAATATTTCTAAATTTTTCATACCCCATCGTCAAGGAAGTCTAAATATTCTCGCTGAATTTCCAGCAGTTTCTGGTCGATGTCACCGTCCATTCTCTTGTCTAATTCTGTTTTTCGCCAACCCGTTCCAAACCCCCGTTTCAGCGGAAAGTAAACAATGCGGAAATTCCCGCCAAGTCGACCACGTGGTATGCTATGGTGTACGGTTATACAGGATTCTCTACAATTAAAGAAAAGTTCTAAGTGTTTCACATCAATTTTCCCGCCATACAACCGGACCCAGAACGCAGTAATCGTAGCTAGATGTACATGTGACAGCCAAGACGACTTTCTTATGTTCATTATTAGATCTACTAAAAAGTTACAATATTGACACAACCATTGCTTTGTTCTCAACTTCAAGGGAAAGGTGCGGCCGGTATGGAACTCGAATCCACGATCGAGCTCTTGCTGTCAGGATGACTGCTCTACCAACTGAACCACCCAAATGCTTAGCATCGCTACTGATTATCACCACAAACTATTTAAGTTTTAACTTAGTTCTTTTAACCTTACTGTCCTCACTGATGTGTACATGTGTGCGCTTTTTGAAATACTGACCTGAGAGTTAGATCTATTATCACTAATAATGATTATTATTGTTGTTGTAGTTGTTGTTGTCATCAAAGGTGTTATCAAAAAGGAAAATAATCAAAGATGTCTAAAAAAAAGTTTAACAGAAATGTATCACAGAGCTTCCTTATTCCAAGGATCGTGCATGTATACATGTACTTATAAGTTCTTAACCACAAGACATAATTCCATCTTCCTGAAGATGATTCCAATTTTATAGCATTTGGAAATGACACATTAGAACTAGCATTTTTCCTCATTCACTTTTTTTCCCTGAAGTTTCTTTCGAAAGAAAGTAAATCTACAGCATTGTGCGATTATTAAGATAGAATGTATATTTATGCTATAGTTATGTCAAAACCAGTGATACCACAAGAATTGGAAACAGTTTTAAGATCAGCCCATTTTCCCGATAAGATTTCTTATACAAAATGTATAATAACTGACAAACAATCAAAGGTTGAAATTTGATTCTAGAGCTGAAAGTGCATGGATAAATTATACATATATCTAAAAATCAGGACCTGTCATTTCCATTCCCCTACACTCCTCCTAGATTGGTTACTACCTCCAATATGGGCATTGCCTTATTATAATATTGTACCACACAGTACCGGTTGGTTACTTCCCCTGACTGTACTTGCACCACAAGTTGACGAGCACCAGTTTACATAGATTGGTTACCTCTCCTGATACAACTAAAGTGTATAAGTTATGTTTATTGTACGACGGGAACAATCCACATAGCTCAGTTGGTAGAGCGTAAGACTCGTGAACATGATGTTTTGGGTCACTTGGGGGTGTGGGCAGGGATCGTATATAAGATCCCTGGTGTGGGTTCGATTCCCATGGCTGGCCATCTAAAATTACTACTAGTCTTTCTGATGAGACATTAACTCTTTCAGCACCTAATAAATAAACTTGACCTCTTTCGACGGCTCGAAATACAATCCATTGAAACTTACAAAGATTTTCATTGTATAGACTTGACTACACAAGCGGATGGTATAGATCAAAGATCAGACTGCATGTTCTGTGCAGTGTGATCTTGATCTATGCCATCCGCAAAAGTCACTGTTTTTGCCTATGGTGCCGAAAGAGTTAAAGCGAGGTTGGACCGTGTGAGTGTGCTATACACCATGCAGGTAAAAGAACCAGGCATAACTTAGAATAGGTTTCATCTTGTATCTACACTATCCATGGTAACAATAGTAAAAGCCTCCAGGGGGAGTCACTTATATGGGCAACCGGTGGTGATGATAAATAAAGGCAAGTTCAATCAATCAATGAAGGCAGGGATCCTATATATATGTGTATATACGATCCCTGATGAAGGGGACAGTTAAGGCTTGGTAATGGCCAATATAAGCACTGTTGGTGTAGGAATTCTTTCAAATTTGAATCATACCATTTAAATGACAATCTGTTATTGCACGGCAAGTCTAATTGTTAGTCGCTGGCAGAAAAATGAATTATGTTACTAATACTTGCCAGGTTGCTCTATCTTTTAATTACTTTTTACCTGATTTCAATGTTCATTTTTCAAAAACTTGGACAGACCAGACAATAAAGGATTGTCGTATTCACAGTATTTTCCATACTATTAAAAGGTATGATTCAAATACTGTTTAACACCTATTTTGATTACTTTTGGCCGCTCTTGTGCCTTTAAGATTTTACATAAACTGATCCTCGTTATAAATATACATTATGTAAATGCTTAAAATATTGATTGATTTCCCCGCTCCGACATAGCTTAATCGAATATTTTCTTCCGTATCAAATCAAACGCAGCCAAAAATGGCAGCGCCCTTGGTGAAAAATTAACGACTTTAACTTATTCGAAGTTTTCACCATGAAAGTGCAGTATTTGAACGGGAATTGTTATGTCGTGGATGCAGAATGTAATTAAAACATGTTTTGTAAACTTAAAAACATTTCTTGTTTGATATTCATTACTTATTCTTAATTTATATTGCTGCCAGTGTCACCATCTGATTCAAAGGACTGGTATTCCCGAAAGCCAATTAAGTGCCTCTATTTGTTTGAATGGTGTTTTACGCCGCTTTCAACATTATTTCAGTCATATCACGGCGACAGCTCACATATTCATGTTTCCATGGGTTTCACCAGTACTAGGCTGGGGCTCTGAGGTGTCTTGCCCAAGGACACTCCTGTGAAAAACCCAATGGAGCTAGCGAGGCTCGAACCCGGGGCCTCCAGGTCACGAGTCCTACACTTTACCACTGAGCCACACAGGACCCCTAGGTGCCTCTAAAAGTGAAGATAGATGATTTGATAGAGGGTTTGCTAGAAAGACATGGGTGTTTTGTTGAGGAATTATTGGTATTCATTTCTAGATGGCAACAACAATTGTACCTATTCCAGTTGCATTAGAGTGCAGACAGGACCGAAGACTGTGACAACTTCCCAAGGGCAATGGTTCCTTCAAGACAGTTGGCAGCTATTCAATAAATGCTTCTTTACTTTAAATATTTCTCAGTCATAAAAATTTTAGACTATAGTCCAACTTAAAAGCATTTATAGACAATGAATAGAATATGGCTCAAATACATTTATGTGTCACAGAAAAGATTCAAAGCGTTGTTGGAAAAAGGAGCAAATGCGGGTTACAAGTTTTTCCTCAATTCCCACAACGTTATTGAAGCCCCTTTTTATCAGTGTTAAACTGTCTCATCAAGACAGTTCTATGAGAAGCAAGGGCGGGTTTGGGTGATGAAAGAGATATTTTTCATTGAACCTGAAAAGGTTTCATTTATTTTTGCCTCTTGTTCTATATTTTGTCAGGTGTAAGACAACTGCATGAAGAGTACAGAATAATAGGAACTCTGATTGGATGTTTGCCTCGCGCTCCAAGACAAAATGTTCACCTAGGTCTACCACTACAGCTAATGCCTGAGGAAGTCACACTGTTACTTGAAAAAGGTAAAGCATGATTTAGTGCAGCAAACAATTGTTTGGTATGAGCAGTTCCTTATTATAACCCTTTACCAATTAGTCCCGGGTTTTAAGGACCCTGAAAAGGAGGGTCTTTAAAAGCATTGCAGGGAAAGAAGAAAATGCTGGTTACCTGCATTTTCTCCTTTTTCCCACAGTGTTTTCTACCCTATCAATGACAATTTCCATCATTTGAGTCACACTTTTTTGTCGTCTGCAAATGCTTTTAATCTGGACAAATTAAAAACCTTGTTGTTTGGTAAAGAGTTAACAAGTTTAGGCTGGATAAGTAAATATATAAGGCTCAGAGTGACATATCCCTTTGGAACAATGTTTTTGAAAGTGATCTGCATGAGAAAAATGAAAAGGATGGGAAAGAGTACTGGAGTTGTCGACAAGTACTTCATCGAATATCCACTCATTTATTAATTCTATACCACACAACAAAATTGTAGACTTGTCCGAATTGAAAGCATTTGCACAAGACAATTTAAAAGTGGCTCAAATGATGTAATTTTTTCTTTGATAGGGTTGAAAACATTGTGGAAAAAGGAGAAAATGCTGGTTACCAGCATTTTCTTCTTTTCCCACAATGTTTTCAAAAGGCTTCTTTTTCAGGGTTGAAAAACTCGGGATTGTATGGTAAAGGGTAAACAATATTGGTAATCAGGTACTCAGACAGCTGGGTAGGTCAATCGTTAGAGTATCTGACTTGTGACCTAGCAGTTGTGTGTTCGATACACAGTTGAGGCAAACTTTGTTTCTGGTGATTTCCCCCTCTGACTTCTGATGCATGGAAGAAAAGTAATCACTGGCTTGGAAAGGAAGTTCTGTCAGTAATGGTGTGAGAAAGCTAGGAAACACATGTGTAGGTGTACTGATTGTCATGATATGACCTATGCAGTTAAAATGGTATTCAACTCCAATACAATCAAAAGTAAATCAAGTACTCCTTAAAGATTATCGAAATTAGACATTTTGGTACCCATTTTTCTCAACGATAAAATTCCAGCTTTTTTTGTGTATGTTATTAAAGGTGTGATAGAGCTGACAGAAACAGTTTATGGTGCTCCGACTGATGAAGACATTGTTGCTTTCAGAGAAGCAAGGAGAGAGAATTACTTGGCACAGGTAATTTACAATCCCCAATATGGTATACATTATCCTTTTACCACACAATCCTGAGTCTTAATGACTCTGAGGAAAGAGCCTTTTGAAAACATTCGGAAAAGGAGAAAATGCTGGTAACCAGCATTTTCTCCTTTTCCCACAATGTTTTCTATCCTTTCAGAGAAAATTTATTGAGTTGAGCCACGCTGAATACGTCATCTGCAATGCTTTCAAATTGCACTGGTCTAAAATTTTGTCATTTGGTAAAGAGTTATCTGTGGTGTCCATGGTTATGAGGTAGAGCTCAGCCTCATAACCATAATGTCCCAAGTTTGATACCTGGCAGTGGATGTCAACTTCGGGACCGCATTGGCCCACACATTGGGCACGAATACTGATGTAGTTTCCAGGAAGCAGAATCAAGAGAGATTAGTTTGAGTTGCAAGAACTTGTTTCTCAATCAGTGTGAAATAAATATGTTTAAACTTAAGAGTTATATGGTGCCATGCTGTTGCAGTGATAGGGAACTTCTGTTTTGGCCAAGCCTAGTTATTCACTGGAAAACATACATGGCTTGACAACGTGGGGTTACTAGTTTGAATCCCAGAATCTTTGTTTTCCATGAACACAGTCTCTTCAAACTATCAAAAATGCAACATAAAGTATGGGAAAAGTAGCCATGTAAAGTTGAAAATTAAAATTTCTTGTTTACGCAATAAAGTTCCAGCTATCAAAAACTGCATATTTCTTTTGTGTTTCAATGAGGATAGCTATAAGTAGCTTTGGCCAGTTATAAAAATAGGACATGATTTGATGGAGAAAAGATTTGGCTACATAGGATTTTAGAGAATTTATGAATATATTATTTCATTTGTGTAAATAGTTATAGTACAGAGCCAGATCAAAGTTTGTATCATTGTACTTTGTTTAAAGTGGTTTTCAACATTATTTCAGTTATATTGTGATGGCCAGTGCACCTGTCCATGCTTTCCTTGAGTTTCATTCACCAGCACTTTTCACAATATTCTTCCAAAGCCACTTTCCACTTAAACCTTTGACAAAAAATGTCCCCAGCCTGGGATTTTAACTCTTTACAAAACAACAAAATTTTATTTAGACTTGCCCAAATTTGCATTTGCAGACGACAATTCACTTGTGGCCCAAACAACAAAATTCCTCCTGGAAAGAAAAGAAAACATTGTGGGAAAGGGAGAAAATGTTGGTTACCAGCATTTTTTCAGATTTCCACAATGTTTTCAAAAAGCTTCTTTCCTAGGGTTGTTAAAACCCGGGATTGTTTGGTGGAGAGTTAAGAATGTTAATTAAAAATTTTCAATCAGGTTGAGCTCTTCCGACATGAAAGACGGAATCAGATGAAAAGAAACCTCCCAGAAATTGTAAAGGGTAGAACGGCGAAGAAAAACAAGCAGCTTGAGGAAAGAAGGAAGAATGGCGAAGAAATAGATGATGCAGAATTTGAGAAAGAAGTGGAAATAGATCCTGACACAATTGAAATTCCTGCAATCAAGGAGCAGCACGCATTGGTGCAGCTTAACCTGGGTAATCCATTGCTTTTAACCCTTTATCACACAGTGCGAGTTTTAACAACTCTGAAGAAAAGGGCTTTTGAAAACATTGTTGGGAAAAGGAGAAAATGCTGGTAACCAGCATTTTCTCCTTTTCCCACAATGTTTTCTACCCAATCAAAGACAGAAATTATTTGAGCTACATTTGTGTTGTCATCTGCAAATGCTTTGAATTTGGTCGAGTACAAAATTTTATCCTCTGGTAGAGAGTTAATCCTGTACCAAACTATCCCTTGTTTTAATGACTCCAGGTGAAAAATGCTATGGGAAAACTCTGTGGAAAAAGGAAAAAATGCTGGTATACAGCATTTTCTCATTTTCCCACAATGTTTCTACCCTGTCCCCCCAAAAATCAATTTTTTGGGACACTTTTATTTTGTCATCTGGAAATGCTTTCAATTTGGACAAGTCTTGTTTGTCACCAGACAAATTTTTAGACCTGTCCATAGCTTGTGCAGACAAACCAAGATGTGGCTAAAACGATGGAATCTGTTTTTGAAATCAATTTAACCCTTTACTCCATAGATACTCATTTCTACGCATTGCTTGTAGGAGCCTTTGGAAAACATTGTGGCAAAAGGTGAAATTGCTCGTGACGAGCAATTTCACCTTTTGTCACAATGTTTTCTATGCTATCAAAAGGTGTCATATACACATAAGAAACTGCTTCATCCTTGCTGTTATTTAGGGTCAATTAGAGATACCATAGAAATGCCTTATGGGGTAAAGGGTTAAAAAAAAAAAAAAAAAAAACATTTAAGGAAAAGTATATGCATACCACAGAATGATTGTGACTTAAATGATAGGATTTGTGTCTCAAATGAATTGAAAATATTGTTTGAAAAGGAAAATACTGGTAAGCCAGTATTTTCTCCTTTTGTTACAACGTTTCGAAAAGCCTTCGACAATTCAACCCCCATGTGCTTCTCATTTCTGCATTAACTCCTTCCCACACTATCCCCAGTTTTAATGACCTTTAGAAAAATGGTAACCAGCATTTTCTCCTTTTTCTGCAATGTTTTCTACACTACGTATTGCATCATTTGAGCCACATTTGCATTGTTGTCTACAAATGCTTTCAATTTGTTGTCATGTGGTAAAGAGTTAACTTTCTGATCACAATATTGTTTTGTATGGTTTAGAATCTCTCCCAAGGAAGCCTACAACCTGCCTGACAGTTGACTGGAAGTTTCCTGAAACAGAGCAGGAGCAGCTCAGATATTCCGTCTTTAAAGATATGTGGGAAAGAGGGTATTATCTGACAGCTGCTGCAAAGTTTGGTGGTGACTTTCTAGTGTATCCAGGTATGTCTGAATTTATTGTGTAGTTTTAACAAGCAGTCACCTTACGATATTTCTACGATACATCTAAACTTGTGTTCAACCACTTTTTAATTCTGACTTATTGTGTAGTTTTAACAAGCAGTCACCTTACGATATTTCTTTGATACATCTAAACTTGTGTTCAACCACTTTTTAATTTAGTTAATCTTTATTTCATAATCATTCTTGGTATCTTCATGTCAAATGTGTCCCCTGATGGATGCAAGGTTGCACAGATTATGACTGATAGAAAATACATTTCATTTTCTGGAGGGCATCAAAGAAATCACTGTTGTGATGTTTTTGGTTTTGAATTGAAGACTTTTGATATATGTATTTACCGTTACACCATAATATATAACGGTAATTTGTCTATGTTTACATAGCTGACTATATTCTGAACCATTCTACAATCTATCAAATTCTAACATTGTTAAAACTCAGGATTGTGTGGTAATGGGTTAATATTTAAAAAAAATGTATAGATTTTACCCCATAGATACCACTGATGTTTGAAACATCCAATATTTCAGGTGACCCAGCCAGATACCATTCCATCTTCATAGCCGTGTGCCAACCTTGTCACAAAAAGTGTTCCATATTAGATATCATTACGATGGGTCGGCTTGGTTCTAACGTAAAGAAAACTGTTGTAATATGTTCATTGGACGACCAGAATGAGATTTGTTACACATCCCTTCAATGGACTGGGCTTAGTTAGTGTTCATTTCTGTAATGTTTTTTTACCAAATGATAAAATTTAAGGCTTGTCCAAATCAAAAGCAGTTGCAGACAACAAATCAGATATGCCCAAATGGCAAGATTTATCAGATAGGATAGAAAACATTGTGGGAAAAGGAGAAAGACTAGTTACCAACATTTTTCCTCGATTTCTTACAATGTTTTCAAAAGCCTATTTTCTCCAGGTTGTTGAAAGTTTAGATTGTTTGGAAAAGGTTTAACCTTTTACCAAATGATCCAAAGTTTTAACTACCTTGAGTTTAATTTTAGATGGCCAGCCATGGGAACTGAACCCAAACCCTTAAGTGGTCAGAGATTTGACATTCACATGTCTTTTGCCCTACCGTCTGAGCTATTGGTGCTGGTCTATGTTACAGGCACTGGGTAGGTTCCAAAACATCACACTATCTTGCAAAACTTGTTCACTTTCTTATATGTTTATGAGCAGTTTCTCTTGTCACTGTACAGTATTTTTTTTTTATTATATTCCTGTCAGTGAATTACTGAAATTTCTCAGTGTATTATTTTTTCATTTTTTTCACAGTGAATAACATCACTAGTGATGATATGGTATCATCACTTGTGATGATATAGTTTTAGAATGTTTGCCGGAACTACTTTTTTTATTGCTCACAGTCTAATGTTTCTGTCTGCTTCAAACATCTTTAGTAAACAATAGCACAGTGAAAAGATTTTCGGTACAGTCTTTCCAAACTCCTGATTTAACAGCCTTGTGTGAGAAATCTTTTGAAAACATTTGGAGAAAAGAAGATAGCTTTTGTGGGAGAAGATCTCTTAGAAAAATTGTGGAAAAACGAGAAAATACTACCAACCAGCATTTTCTCCTTTTTCCATAATGTTTCTATCCTATCAGAAAAGCTAAAGTATTTTGTATCAATTTAGTATTTGTCATCTGGAGATGTTTTTAATTTGGGAAAGTCTTAAACTTGTCACGTGGGAAAGGGTCAACTGTATCTTCTTCTTATTTCATAAGGCTGGTTTTAAATTGTAAAGGTGCAAAACAATGCATGCCTTCAAATGGAGAGATAGATGACGTAACTTACGCGTGAGCATTATGTCATCTGTTGCATCAGCTGCTTCTTCCAAAAATGGATCATGGGTTTGTAAAGAAAAGTCCTATGTATACCCACCGTTCTTGATAATTATTCGCAAACAAAGGGAGAATTAGGAATATAATAAATAGAATAATCAACTGGTGGTGTGTGATATTAAAAATATGTCACTCGAATGGGGTTTGATACTGTGAAGAACTTGTCCGTCGGACTCGTTTTTCAGCTGCATCACACCCCATTCTAGTGACAGATTTTTAATATCACACACCACCAGTTATTCTCTATTTATCAAAAGAAATAGGTTGAATTTTTCCCAAACAACAAATTTTAGAACTGTCAAAATTGAAAGCATTCGTAGGCTTCAATTTAAAAGTTACTCAAATGATGAAATTTATCTTTGATAGGGTAGAAAACATTGTGGGAATAGGAGAAAATGCTGGTTCCTTTTTTGTTACTTTTTGTCTGATTGTGTAGTGCAATTTTAAATGAAAAATATTAAATATAGTTGAAAAAGCATTGTTTGTGATTTATGGCCATTTCATTGAAGGCCCAGTGGTGGCCAAAAGTAAACCATGTGGGTGTTAAATTGCATTTGAATTAGTTATGGTACAGTCGGTCAAAGTATTAATCCCTGGCAGAAAAATCGATTTTCAAACTTGGTCAAAAATTGCCAAGTTGCTCTATCTTTTGTTTATCTTTTACCAATCAATACTTTGCCACTATCAATACTGTCTTAGTACTGTGTTGATGGCACATTTACTGGTATTATCTTTACCAAACGGTAAAACTTTACTCTTGTCAAAATTGTAAGCATCTGCCAAAGATAATCTTAATGTGGCCCAAATGATGGAATTTGTCTCTGAAAGTTTAGAAAACTTTGTGGGAAAAGGATAAATGCTGGTTACCCACCTTTGTCCTTTTCCAACAAGGTATTCAAAAGCCTTCAGGTGCATTGAAACTTGGAGTTGTTTGGTGAAGAGGTAAATGTATTTTTCTGAATTCACCGTTATTGGGCTTGGGCTCCGACATGCCTTGCCAAAGTACAGCCCCATGAAACAAGTACAGTCAGTGAGATTCAATCTCAAGACTATCTGGTTACAAGCGTAATACCTTCACCACTGAGCCATGGGGAGCTACCAAAGATCAGGGGGCAGATGAACTGGAGTAGACTTAAACTTTTCTATCATTTTCTCTCACTCAAAATTTCCTGTGTTTTTAAAAAACTCTTTACCATGTGGGCAAAATGTAGAATTGTGAAAACATCGACAGCATTTTTTCTGGGACAATTTTAAGTGTGGATCAAATGATGGACTTTGTTTCTTATAGTGTAGAAAGCATAGTTGGAAATCAAGAAAACGCTGGTTAGCTACATTTTCTCCTTTTCTCGCAATGTTTTCCAAAGGTTCCACTTTCGAGGGCTGTTAAAACTTGGGATTGTTAAGTTCAGAGTTAAAGAACAAGTAAAAAGATTTTAAAAATAAAAATAACTTTTAATACAGGCAAGTAAAAATACAAATTTATGTAAAAAATAGTGGTTATTAGTTTTGAACACAAGCAGTGCAAGAGATTTTAATGGATGAAAAACATTTTCTCTAAAACAATGAAGGAATCATGGCATTGTACAATAAATATAAAAATACTGGTACTCAGTTTTGAACACAATCGGTGTTAGGCCTTTTGATGAATGGAAAACATTTCTCTAAAACAATGAAGGAACCATGGTATATATTAAAATACTGGTCATCAATTTTGAACACAAGCGGTGTAAGGCATTTTGATGAATGGAAAACATTTCTCTAAAGCACTGAAGGAAGCATGGTATATAAAAATACTGGTCATCAGTTTTGAACACAATTAGTGTAAAAGGTTTTGATGAACAGAAAATATTTCTCTAAAGCAATGAAGGAATCATTGTGAAAATTTGCAGGTTGTAAATTCAATACACTAAACTGTCATTAATCCTTTACCACATAATCCCAAATTTTAACGACCATTAAGAAGGCTTTTGAAAACATTGTGGAAAAAGGAGAAAATGCTGGTAACCAGCATTTTCTCCTTTTCCCACTATGTTTTCTACCCTATCACAGACTGATATGATATCATCACTTGGGCTACATTTATTTTCTTGTCTGCAAGTTTGTCAAGTCTAAAATGTGCTTGTTTGGTAAAGGGTTAAAATGTCTGGCTCCTGCTGGTGATCCACGCCAGGATTCCTGTTTCATATTTAGCAAACCAATGGGCTACCAAAAAATAAAGAAGAAAAAAAAAAAAAAAAAACCTCATAATTCTTATCTTAACTAAAAACATACGTCTCTGAAAGGGTAGAAAACATAGTGGGGAAAAGGAGAAAATGCTGGTTACCAGCGTTTTCTTCTTTTTCCACACTGTTTCAAAAAGCCTTCTTTCTCAGAGTCATTAAAACTGGATTGTTTGATAAATGGTTCAATTGACATAAGAATTCATATTTCCCGGTAGGTTTTCTTGGCTCCATTTTCCTAAACTGCGTAGATTTCAGCAACTTATTTGGAATTGTATATACAAACATATACACTGCTTTACCAATAAGTATGAGATGGCTTAAAGTTAACCCTTTACCACACAATCCCGACTTTTAACACCCCTGTGAAAGAAGCCTTTTGAAAACATTGTGGGAAAAGGAGAAAATGCTGGTAACCAGCATTTTCTCCTTTTCCCACAATGTTTTCTTCCCTTCCTAAAACAAATTTTAATTCTTTAGTCACATTCATTTTGTCGTCTGCAAACGCTTTCAATTTGGACCAGTCTAAAATTTTGTTGTTTGGTAAAGGGTTAATAAGCAAATATTTCCTTAAATAGTAAAGTTATGAGGCTCAACGAAACTTATTTTCAAACAAAAAAGGTGGTTGCTTACCTAAACTGTGTACGCAAATTTCGTGCGGACGCAGTTTAGAGAAAGGTAGCCCTGGTGCTTCAGGAATCACGTCTGACAACAGATGAAAACTAACCTTACAATTTCACTTAACCCTTTACCACATGATCCCAACTTTTAATGACCCTGATAAAGACACTTTTTGAAAGCATTGTGGGGGAAGAAGAAAATGTTTGTAACCAGCACTTTCTCCTTTTCCCTTCCCATAATGTTTTCTTCACTTCCAAAAAAAAAAGCTTCAATTTTGCAGTCACTTTTATTTTGTCATCTGCAATGCTTTCAATTTGGACCAGTCTAAAATTTTGTTTGGTAAAGAGTCGACATGTTAGTTTTGGTAGACTTGACATGTTAGTTTTAGTAGTAACGGAAAGTTATTGATTATCTATACGAAGGCATGCTTGTGCATATATTGATATTAAAGTATACATGCTCTTAAAGAACTGTATCTGTAACAAAACTACATAGGCTTCCAAAATTCAACAAATATTTGACTCAATGCAAAAATTAAAACAATTGATTAAAAATAAAACAATTACATGTATTAAAACATCTTGCTTTTTACACATTCATTCATTTTAAAAATCCTTTGGTGCAGCTTCGGTGTTCTTTGAGTATATAGTATCTGTCTAGATTTCAAGCCTTTCATAGAGAAAGAGAGAGAGAGAAGGGGGGGTGGATGGAAGAGATGAGTGAACTGTGTTTTATGCCACTTTCAACATTACTTTAGTCATATCATGGCAACAGCTCACATATTCATATATGTCCTGAGTTTCACAAGTACTTGGCCAAGTGCTCTGAAGTGTCTTGCCCATGGACACTCCCACAACAAGCCAAGTGTTTCCAGTTAGGCTCAAACCCAGGGCCTCTAGGTTATGAGTCCTTCACTGTGCAACTGAGCCATACAGGACCTCTCTCAAGGAGGTATCTGTAATTTGGGTTTTGAATAATGTTCACCTTCATTTTCTGAAAGTAATCTCTGAAAATAATCACTTGAATGCACACACTGCTGTACAAGTATGGCTTAACACATGCCTGCCAATTACAGCTCTTGAAACCATTGTGGGAAAAGAAGCAATTTGAATTATAAGCCTTTGCACAAGTGCTTTGAAACTGATGGGTGAGCTTAAGTTGTCTGATGGGGTAGAAAACATTGCTGGAAATGGAGAAAATGCTGGTAACCAGCATTTTCTCCATTTCCAACAATGTTTTCAAAAGCTCTCTTCCTCTGGATCATTAAAACAAGATTGTAGGGCAAAGGGTGCTCATGTAAAATAAATGAAACAGAAATTTACAGGCAAAAGTACAAACCAAAAGGTAATTTCAAAGTGGATTTTTGCCTTAAAAAAAAAATTCACCATACTGGACCGTGTAAATCTGAGATCAGGCTTGCATGTTCTTTTTGATCTGATCTTGATCTACGCTATCTGTAAAAGTGAACTGAGTTGTGCCTAGCAGCTGAACATTTCTAGTGTTAGCCATTCACAGCGGAAAAATCCTTTTACACCTCTCTAGTTACCAGCTCTTCCAAAACATTGTGAAAAAAGGATAATTTTTTTTCTTCTTTTTTTCCCCCATGATGTTTTCTATACAGTTTGAAAATACATTTTCTTCCTAAAATGCTGAAATGGCTCCCCTCTTTTAACTGTTAAAAGTTTAGGGTAAGTCTAAAATTAGGCTACGCAATAATCAGGTAAATATCACAGATAAGGTCTTGTTGCGTACGCCTGCTACCTCACAGCCAAATATCACAATCTTTTCAAGTTTTTCTTGCTTTGTTTGGTTCCTATTGAAACTGTCTTCATCTTTTTCGATGCTATGGGCGCACAGGGTTTTGAACCGTGAAATTCGCCCAAACATTTGATGCAATAGTCAAACCCACAATCACTGTTCTGGCATTTCCCTCGCTCCTGGACAGGAGGTACCTTGGCGGGCTTTCGACATCGCGGACATTTGTGAAGCTTTTCATCATTTTTCAAAGCTTTTGCTGCCTGAAACATACAAAATAAACCAGTCATGGCTCTGTGAAAAAGGGAGCATAATGAAGCTACGAAAAGAATCAATCCAGGTCAGCCTGCACAGTCCACACAGGCCGACCTGGATCAATTCTTTTTGCAATAGGCAAATTTTCTGTGTGTCCAAGGACCAGTCTACCTCATGATTAAGTCATTTGTTTAAAAGGTGGCTATTAATATTATGGATCCATATTATATGGCCTGCAACATGCGAAAAGGGGCATTCGGACATCTGCATAAAGTGTCGTCTCGGATCAGCCTGCGCAGGCTAATCCAAAACGACACTTTCCGTTTTTATGTAATTTTCTTTTTTATACAAGTCTTCTATAGCACAAAATCTAATGTAGTCATAAAGTGCCGTCTCGGATAAGCCTGCGCGGACTGCGCAGGCTGATCAGAGACGACACTTTACGCAAAAGTCCGAAAGTCCCTTTTCGCGTGTTGCAAGCCATATGATGGCTTGATTGGTATAATACATCCAGGAGATGGATTAATCCCTTTTGCCTGAGCACGGCTCACATGTACATCTACTTGAGCATGCTGATATCAGTGTTAAACATACACAATATGGCTCGCAACACGCGAAAAGGGGCATTCGGACATTTGCGTAAAGTGTCGTCTCGGATCAGCCTGCGCAGTCCGCGCAGGCTAATCCGAGACGACACTTTACGACTACATTAGATTTTGTGCTACAGTGGACTTGTGCAAAACAGAAAATTACATAAAAATGGAAAGTGTCGTTTCGGATTAGCCTGCGCGGATAGCGCAGGCTGATCCGAGATGACACTTTACGCAAATGTCTGAATGCCCCTTTTCGCGTGTTGCACACCATATTATGTTGCAGTAACTTTCCTGGTGCTTCTATTTGATCGAGCAACATGAGAAAATTTGATATCTCGCATGACCTTCGGTCTCGTGGGATAACAAAATTTCTTATGCAGCCAGAAGCAAATACAAGAACCAGGAAAGTTGCTACAACATAATATTCCTTTTATGATATACCTACAGCTTTCAACAACAAAATTTTACAATTTTGCAATACATGTATTGACAATTTTTTCAATAAACGGTAAACAAATCAAACTAATCAAATCGCAAATAAATGCATGCTTAGTCCTTGTGTGAGGTACTTCATCATACTATATTTCGAATGTATTTGACAGTGTGTAGATAGAAATTTTTTTCTGTCGAGTATGATATCCACTTGCAACGCAAGTATTTGAGCCGGAAAAATTATTAGTATATAATAAATCTATTTATTCATGGGTGAAAGTTTAATTTTCAAACAATCCCGAAAAGCAGTAAATTTATCAATTTTGACAGAAAAAATAAAGAAAAAGAGGGGTTCTAGTGATCAAAAAATTCTGGGGCATTTTCATTTTCTCAATTTTTTCTAAAAAGCAATATAACCAAATTTCTTCAAAATTGGCAAAAGATTAAAGCAAATGATTCAGCAGACAGCAGGTATAAAAACTGTGTTACTTTACTTGGTAAGCAGCATTTTCACCCTTTTCCACATTGCTTTCTACCTAATGTTTTCAAAAGGCCTCTTCCTCTGCGCCATTTTAATCCTGGATTGTTTGGTAGATAAAGGGTTAGCCTTACCTCCATGAACTGTTCTGTTAAAGTTTTCCCTCGATCTGGTTCTGGTTTTAAAGGAACTATCCCAATGGGCTGTACCGGTGCCAGTGTCTGTGAAACTGTTGTCAGTGCTCGATTTTGCAGTCCTGGTGGCTTCCTGCCTGCATTCTCCTATAAAGAGTATAATTACATGTAGCTTAAACGCTTAACCATGATTCATTGTATGGTTTTTGATGCCGTTTTCAACCTTATTTCAGTTATATTGCGGCGGCCAGTGTACCTATTCATGCTTTCCTGGAGTTTGTTACCAGTACTCAGCACAATATTCTTTCCAAGCCACTGGCTGCTTTCCCACATAACCATTGTTGAAACAATGGTCAGCTGTGGGACAGGAATGAATCCTGTTGCAATGACTATCATCAATCCTCGACCTCCTGTTCCCAAGTCCTGTATGCTACTGACTGAGCTTTCATGGCTCGGCAAACGCTGACCAGATAACATGATTTTTCTCTGAAAGGGTAAAAAAGATCATTCAAAAGTAAGAAAATGCTGGTAACCAGTATTTTCTCCTTTTCCCACAATGATTTCCACCCTTTCAAAGACAAATATCATCATTTTATCATCAATTTTTCACATTTGATCCAATGGATAGCATTTTAAAAAGACAAACCTAACTTTGCTCAAATGATGACAATTGTCTTTGAAAGGGTGGAAAGCGTCGTGGGAAAAGGAGAAAATGCTGGTTAACAGTTGATGGTTGAAACACCTGATTGTTTCAAACTTTAGTAAAGGGTTACCTATTTTTTAAAGTAACAATAGCTGCTAAAAGGTAAACAAAGCTGGATTCAAAAAACATTTAAAGTTAGGCCTATGAAAAAAAATCTCTGTTTAGGGTTTCTCGGCCCTACCTAGAAAATACTGCCGACCCTAAACTTTTTACACTATGATTAAAAAAAAAATCTTTCGGGTGTGATTTCAGTACATGGTCCATGTAAGAAGTTTCTGGAAAAAAAAAATCCCTACCTACCCTACCTACAGCATCTCGGGCCGAAACCCTAGCCACAGATATTTTTATTTTTAGGCCTTTGATGTCATCTTTTAAAAGTATGGACATTACTGTGAAGATGACTAATCTGTTATAGTACATTCAGTCCAAGAGTTATTCACTGGTAGTAAAACTCTTCTTTCAACATTATTTCAGTTATATCCTTGGGCCTGGCCTGCCAGTGCACCTATCCAAGCTTTCTTGGAGTTTCTGTTACCAGTACTCTGCACAGTGTTCTTCCAAAGCCACCGGCTGCTTTCCCACATAACCATTGGCGAAACAATGATCAGCGGTGAGAGAGAAATGAATCCTGTTGCAATGACTTATCATCAATTCTCGGAAAGAAAAAGGCCAAGCTGGGGATTCAAACCAGCGGATCGGCCCCCATCAACTGATGGGCTCTTACCTTTCGCATTTCTCTCCTGTTTCGCTTACACTGTTTAATGTATTTTTGTCTGCTCTTGTTAGCTTGAGGATCCCCTTCACATATAGCCTTCCAGGTCTTACTGACCATACACAATCTAGAGTTAAGATTACAAAGTCAATTAATTCTTTACCACACAATCTTGAGTTTTAACGAATCTCGATATAGAAGGAGGGTTTTTGAAAATATTGAGGGAAAAGAAGAAAATGCTGATAACCAGCATTTTCTCCTTTTCCAATAATGTTTTGTACCCTACAAAAGACCGATCGTCCATCAACTTAGACACATTTGATTTGTTTGGTTAACCCTTTCCCACACAATCCCGAGTCTTAACGACTGTGAAGGAGATGCCTTTTGAAAACATTCTGGGAAAAGAAGAACATGCTTGTAACCCGCATTTTCTCCCTTTCCACAAGCTCTTTCTTCTCTATCAATGACAAATTCCATCATTTGAGATACATTTAAAGTGTCGTCTGCAAATGCTTTCAATATAAACAAGTCTACAGTTTTGTTGTGCAGTAAAGAGTTAACCTTTTACCACACAATCCCGACTTTTAACGACCTTGTGAAAGAAGCCTTTTGAAAACATTGTGGGAAAAGGAGAAAATGCTGGTAACCAGCATTTTCTCCTTTTCCCACAATGTTTTTTATCCTGTGCAGCAGAGAGTTACTTCTTTTATCCTTTACCAGATGACTTATCCAAAGTGAAAGTAGATAAGCTGATAACAAATCAAGAGTGGCTCAAGTATTGGTGTCTTTTGTTTATAGGGCTGAAAACATTGTGGAAAAAATAGAAATTGCCTGGAGTCAATATTTTTCCATAATGTTCCCAAAAGCCCTTTACAACAGGGTCATGGGTTGTTAAAACACAGAATTGTTTGATGAAGGGTGCACAATCTCATATTTTCACATTCCTGAGAAAGAATGTATTGCAGGAAAACAAGCCAATGTTGATAACTAGGACACATTGATCATGACAATTAAATTTCTTTTTTGGCAACAATATTTTGACACATACATGTATTACTATTGATCAAGGTTATCGTAATTGTTATCCAGAGGTAGAAGGTGTTTGGCTTATTCTTTACATCAGTTTACCATCGCGATGTCAAGCACTGGCTATTTTTCAACGTTTTCAAATGCTGTCTTGAGGCTTGAACAGTAATTTTCATTATATGAAAAATAAGTAATTTTTAAACCTTTACCACACAACCTGAGTTTTAATGACCCGAAGGAAGAGGCCTTTTGAAAACATTGTTGAAAAAAGAGGAAATGCTGGTAACCAGCATTTTCCCCTTTTTCCCAAAACGTTTTCTACCCTATTACAACTTCCATCATTTGAGCCACATTTAAACTGTCATCTGCAAATGCTTTCAATTTGGACAAGTCTACATTTTTGTCGTGTGGTAAAGATTCAAATGATATACAGACCTACAAAAGTCCTCAGGGTCCAGGTAAGACAACACAGTTGTACATGTAATATTTCTCTCGTTCAGTTCCTTCAGAATGTCAACTTGTCTAAGTCCCATCTTTCTACCAATAAGTCTATCGGTTACAAGTGGAGAGTAAGTTTCCAAGAGACTATCAAGATCGACAATCTTTTGTTCTACCGCAGCTGCGGACAAAGGGGAGGAGTCATCTTCTCGAGTTTGTGCTGCAGATGTGCTATTATCAGCTAGCGTCAAATTTATGAGTTCATGATTCGATTCGGTTTCTGTTTTACTTTGGTCAACAGAATCATTGTCAATGTCTAGATCTAAATTCAACTTGCGTCGAAATAAACGCCGAGACCTGCTGAATGAGATATGGCTGATGTCCAGTGGTTCAACACTCTCAACAGAGTTAATATTCTTTGGAAATATTGGACTGTGTGTGATTGTAACATTTGGACTGACTGTGAACTTTCCTGGAAGAACTGCTCTGAGAGGGCTTGTACAGCCTGTGGTCTGATCAAAACTTGTCTTCTCTTTAATTACACTCTCGCTTATAGATGAACCAAGTCCACTATCGAACAAGTCTCCTGAAATGGTTTGTCCATCTCCCTTCCTCGTGCTGTTAATAAAAGGTGTGCTTGTGCTAAAACATCTGTGCTTGTGGTCCCCAGATTCTGGTAAAACTGATAGATACCTTGATCTTTCCATAATAATGTTGCTGTTTAAATGAAAAAAGAGAGATATAGATTAATTCTTTACCAAAATAGAGTGCTTAACTCTTTTACCAATAACTAACTCTTTACCAAACAAACAACACTGTAAAACAGCTAAGTGGTTCAAGCACTTGCATGATGATAAAAAGGCCGTAGGCTCAAGGGTATCAAGACACTTCCCCGACAAGACAGTTCCCCGACACAAGTTTTCGAGACAGTTCCCCCGACAGCTTTGGAGACAGTTCCCCGACACTTTTGAAGACAATTCGCCGACACTTTTGTTTCATGTCAAATAACCTTTTATACTGTACAATACCCAGTTATTATTGATAATCATAAGAAATTAGAAATATTTGTGGATAACTGATGTTGTGATCGAATTATTTGTACCTTGTGAAGATTTCTGTATGGAATGACGGGTAGTTATTATCTCATGGGTGAATTCACAAGGAATCACGACTGGACATCATGAAAATAGGAAAATTTTAAGAAGACTTTTAGCCAGCATCAAAGTTGATAGATGGATATGATTCAAGACTATTTGGAGTCGATTCTTTAAAGTCTTTGGATAATTTGTATTTTAGTTGTGTGTATTATTTTATGTTTCATAGAAATACAGTAGAGAGGGCGAGAGAGAGGGGGGTTACCTGAGTGAAATACCTTTTCTGTTTACCTTGTTCACTCGGACAATTTTACATACACTAGTATATGTAACTTGTAGATCTATATACCATTTGGGAGAATGTAATGTATTTCATTATTGTTTGATTTTTTGTGACGAAAGGCCGTCAAACTGTTCCGTCGAACTAAGCTTATAGACGTTACCACGGTGACCAAATGTACTCACCGATCACATGTACAAACGCTTCAATCAGTCACAAAAGATCATTTATCCATAAAATCTTTCATCAAACAATTTTCTTTATTCATAACAAGATTTATTCGTTTCACATCGAACAAAAGTGTCGAGGAACTGTCTTCAAAAGTGTTGGTGAACTGTCTCCAATTCTGTCGGGGAACTGTCTTGTCGGGGAACTGTCTTGTTCCCGGCTCAAGTCGTGTACACTTTTCTCACCCTTTTATTTTAAACAATTCTTTATCTAACAAATTGCCACAAAAAATAATATTAATTCATCTATCCTTCTGCTCTACACTTTTGATATTTACAATATGTGTTAAAACCATGGACTTTTTTTCCCCAACACCCCACACAAGAAACATCACTTCAGAAATAAAATCAACACGGTCTTTTATGGAAACGTGATCGCAGAAATAGGTGTCAGTTACATCTGACACGTTAGCAAAATCTGAAAAGCCGAGTAGCTTTAACATTTCTATTTTTCTTTTATTAAAAAGACATTACCGTGGATTGTCAGCTTGTTAACACCAACATGGGCGGGATCCGAGTTTATAAAATGGATTTGCTGCATCTAAATTGTAAAATATCTAATTTTTTTGGAGAGTTTTAGACATTTTTCACTTACCATTAAGTAAACTATTACACAAAATATCTTAAAACTGTATGAATGATGATAATTGTGGTCGACTTTCTGACTTCTGAAAAATAAATTTTCGTGTCGTCATTCGAACTCGTGACAGCTGAATATCAACAATATTCAAAGTTGTCGACATATGGAAATCAGCCAATAGAATCTAAGTACGGCGGTAGCCATTGACCAATGGAATTACGTTACAGTAGCCGAAATGAATGGATAACTAATTAACAAAATCTAGAACTAATCAACAAAAAGGAATCAGACACATGGCTGATCAGGTTCAGGGTTGATCGAATGCTACGCCTCGCTACACAGATTATGTTAGGATTCAATGATAATGTCCATGATTTCCAGTGCTTCAAACGTTTGTGAATATTGTGAAAAAATACTGGGAATAGGAGAAATTCTACATCAGTCAAGGTAAAATAATAATAGGTCTGTATAATGTCGCATTTAACCCCTAGTGCTACATATATCGGGGATACGTGTCTAAAACTGGTCTGAACAATATCGTTAGGCTGCCAGTTTGGTTTCTAGTGCAGTGTAGTCTGGTCCAAGATAAGACTGCATACGAAATGTAGCCTAATTGCTCCATGATCCACATTGTCCCATATTTCTCGATTTAAAAAAGAAAAAAGTTCCCAAATAAACAATAACGAACCACTTTTTTTTCATCACAGCAGTGCCTGAATTGATTTAAAAGGCCCTCTATTCTATATGTGAGGTATGCATTAAAGAATGAAAGAGGAGAAGGTTGTCAAACACTTTGCTTAAAACAGATGCGTTTTAAAACATCTACCCTTTGAGCTTTGTCTATATATCATTATTACTATAGAAAAGAAAGAGAGAGAGAGAGAGAGAGAGAGAGAGAGAGAGAGAGAGAGAAAGAGAGAGAGAGAGAGAGAGAGAGAATGTCCACCCATTTAAGTAATTAATTAATTAATCAGCTACTTACTTAATAAATTAATTGTTTAATTTATGAATAAATCGGGTAATAAATTAATGAGTTAATTGGTTTAAAAAAAATTGGCTAATTAATTAATGAATTAAGCACTTAAAAATTCATTGATGAAGAATAAATGAATTTATCGGTCAATTAATTCATGAAGTAATCAGTTCATTCATGGATGGATGGATGGATCAGGGATCGTATATCTTATTGTATATAAGATCCCTGGATGGATGGATGGATGGGTGGGTGGGTGGGTGTATGGATGGGTGAATTTAGGGACAGAAGGGTTGATCGATTGATCAATCAAGTAATACATTTGATTGTTCCTTCCTTCCTTCCTTCCTTCCTTCCTTCCATCCTTTCTTCCTCCCTACCCCCTTCCTTTTATCTTTAATACAATATGAAGTTTATTTTTCTACAAAGATTTAATCTATTTTTGTGTAAATCAAATTTTACATTTGATTTAGTTACAATGTTGAAAATATTGCAATACAGTTATATTCAGAAGCCCATGTGGTTGGGATTTGAGACATAGCAGAGATTTTTCACCAGCACGTCTTTAAACCCTGTACCACATAACCTCGAGTTTTAATGACCTCGAGCAATAGACCTTTTGAAAATATTATAGGAAAATGAGAAAATGATCAGAAAGTTTTTCTTTTTCCACAATGTTTTTTACCCTGTCTAAGTTCTATCATTTAAGCTACCTGTTATATGTCACCCTCAATTTCTTTCAATTTCTCATTTAAAAAAATCAAACGAGTTGTGAATTAAAGCTGTGGCGTATTTATTTACGATCGCCTACGGTATTAATTGACATGTTTTATTAGTGGCTTCTGAGGAGTATTTGAGACATCGAAAATGGACCCGCAGAATAAACGTAAGCTCTGAACTTCGATCATGGTGCTGAAAAGGCTTCATTTTCCAAGCTCTTGATTGCACCACAAACGTGTGAAACGGTAATAAATCTGTAAATAACTTAAGGTTATAACACAGCGTTTTAAATCAAGTCAAGGTACTAAACAAGTACTCCACAATAGCTTTTTATTACTTATAATGTCGAATGTTTGGACCCACTAGCGGAGATTGAAATTATAATGGGTATTCGTGTTGTAACAGTTTAGCTTCCTGAGGTCCTTGTAGTCTACTCCCGATTCGGGGTCTAGCTCCGATGTTATTTTTGAGATTGTTTCTCCGCTAGACTCCCGCAGCAGCCTTCTTTAAAAGTATCTGGAATGAATACGATTTTACCGGCATCTTTTCGAACGGCTCTATGCGACAAAATTTCCAATGACAGCTAATAAAATGGGTATGGATTGTTAGATAAATAATTAATCTTTACAAAAAAACTGATGTCTAAATCTTACCTTCGTGCAAATCTGTACTTTTTAATGTAAATAACCGTTGACCTACTTCACCAGAAATCAAAACATGGTGATATCATCAATGCGCATGTCTCGGCAGAAATCGCAGTATCTCTGACACGCTACATTTGGGAATTCCACTGTTGACAAAGGCACCTTATACAAAAATGGTTGTTAGGGTTAGAGAACCAGACTGTACAAAATTCAAATTCTGTTGAGTGCGCATGTCTGTTTAACGGAAGTCGCCATGTAAGTTGTTTACAAATTTCACTGGATTTATTTATGTTGGGAAAAAAGGTAAATTTCCATTGATTTAACTGGTATTTTGCAGCACAACTTGTGTGATAGTAAAGATTAATCATTTATCTAACAATCCATGCCCATTTTATTATCTTTCATTGGAAAGTTTGTCGCATAGAGACGTTTGAAAAGATGCCGGTAAAATCGTATTCATTCCAGATACTTTTAAAGAAGGCTGCTGCGGGAGTCTAGTGGAAAAACAATCACAAAAATAACATCAGAGCTAGACCTCGATTCGGGAGTACTTGTAGTCCTACACCTGCCTACCTTACAATGATATGTTTTTATTTTCAGTCATATCAACTATGGAGACTCCAAGACCAGAAGGCGATGTTGCTCCTGCCAAACAACAGACCATGATCTATATTTGTGGAGGTATAGAGATGGATATTTAAGTATTGTATAGTCGTCCTCGCTGGTACTGCGTCATCGATGATACTGCGATAATCTGAAAAATACCTAATTTGCATATGTACGAAAGCAGAAGTGTTTTTGCATCGCATTGTCAACAATTGTCGATTAATTAATTCAGCTTTCGATTAATTCTTCCAATTGTCGATAAAAATTGTCAATTAATTTATTCCCAAAAAAGTCGGGTAAAATTCCCTTTACTTGCCTGGTTCATGCGCTAATTTGCACCGGAAATGTGTGGTAATCGCTTGTTTCACACCTCGGCGGACGCAACCTTAGGTAATCAACAGGTCACAGTTGGCTTGTACATTCCACAACGTGTGTCATGTTACCGGTTGTTATTCTAAGCCGTTAATATGAGAACAATTGGCGATTATTGTTTATTTCACGTTCAATTTTGATTGACAATTTTAATCGACGCAGCGATAGAATGCCTTGGATTTCAATGCCGCCAGAAACGGCGATGGCGAGTAAAGGAAACCAAATAGATATCATAAATTTGTTTACATTGCTAACGTAAACCGGCGCTGTTTAAATGTCGGCAAACAAAAAGAAAACAATAATTCATAATTGAATTTAATTGACATGTTGACATTGTTCTAATAAATCTCGTTCTTGTACCCCCAAAATCTTATCATTCTTCACCTATACATCAACATGGGTTGTCCTAAATGAAAACTATCGCCAATAAAAAAAGATAACAAACTAAAAATTTAACTGCATTTACAGTGAATAGCATTTTGAAAATTCAAATGAAATTTAAAGGCTAAGGTTGATAACCTTCGTCCACTTCACTATACAGGTGCTATTGAGTAAATGACTTTATTTACGACATTTTACCCTCCTCATTGACCTTATTTGAAAACAATTAAGGTTAACATATAATAAAGGGAGGTAATTCATCATGTAATAGAAAATTTCCTCCTTTACTTGTGCACATCATGTATTACAATAAAAAGAAAATTGTTGTCTGGTAAGGAAGTAACCATTCATCAAAAGAAAATAGGACTTAAATGTCTGTATGCTCTTATGCAAATAAAGTTGGAAAAGGAGCACTGTCCCCAGGAAATGGTGTAGAACAAATTTTCCTTTTCCTACAATATTTTCTACAATGTAAGATTAAAACAAAATTTTGTCTTTTGGTAAAGGAGTAACCATTCACCAAAAGAAACTAGGACCTAAAAGCCTTTATGCTTTCATGTAAATGTTGTGGGAAAAGGAGCACTATCCCAGGAAATGGTATAGAGCAAATTCTCTTTTCCCACAATATTTTTTACAAGGTAAGATTAAATATACATGACAATTTTTTTTTTTTATTATTGTAATGGAAATCATTATGTGAATGAAAGTTGGAAACTATGAGAAAAAAATAAAGTGAATGCTACATGTGCATGTCTTTTCTTTTAAACCAAACTTCGCGCGCTTAATTTGTCTATTAATTTTTTCAAGAAAAAGTTGTTGGCCATTATTTTACTTAGGCCAGAGCTAGGACTGCAATAATAAAGCACAATTTTCGTCCATGTTTTGAAAATAATTACCCTCTATTCTCCATAAAACGTATAATTCATGTTTGACAAGTGAAGGTCTCTGCTGTGACGTCATAGCCCTCGCCGGAAACAAAAACTATGGTACCTAAATCATTTTCTAAAATAAAAATTACTTTTTTTGTTACGATTTTCCAAATTACAGGAGGTAATGCGGTACCGTAGTGGACTTCCCTTGGAGCACCTGTAGTCAACATGGTAGCTTGACCCAGACATTTTTGTCTGAAAAACACGACTTAAACATTGAAAGCCACATTTATTGTAACTTTACATGCAACAGTTTATCACAGTATCGAAAAATAATAGATGTGAGTTCTCACTCTTGTAGTAAATTTCGGCGAAAGTAAGTACGTGTACTGTGGTACCAGCAAGGACCATCCTATATGCCACATATTTTCCTTGAATTTGATTTTAAAATTTATGTACACAACTGAAAAGAAAAAAGAAAAAAAGAACAAATTGATGGTATTGGAGATTTGTAGAGTCCTTCTCATGACCTTCCTGTCTCTTCTCATGTACACTCTGCACCATGCAGCCAAACCTGGTAGCTAAGTTGGTAATGTTTAAGAGCTTGAAACCAGGGGATTCAGATAGTCACTTCTTGCGACAGGCTTCATGCCTCTCTCATTACTGTTCATTGTTCAGACGATGGTGATGTTGGAAAACAGCCAGTGGCTTGGGAAGAATATTGTGTGAAGTAATAGTTAAAAATTTCAAGGAACAGCATGGATAGGTACACTTGCCACTGCAATATAACTGGAAAAATGTGGAAAACAGTGTTAAGCACCATACACATAAAATTTATCAGATACTGTGCTTTCAAATGATGGAATTTGTCTCTGAATTTGAAAGGGTAGAAGAATGTTGTTAGAAAAGGGGAAAATGCTGGTTAGCAGAATTTTCTCTTTTTCCCACAATGTTTTGAAAAGCTTTTTTTTTTCCCAGGGTGGTTACCACCTAGGATTGTGTGGTGGTAATAGGTTAATTGTTTAACCCTTTACCATACAAAGCCGACTTTTAACGACCCTGGGAAAGATGCGTTTTGAAAACATTGTAGGAAAAGGAGAAAATGCTGGTAACCAGCATTATCTCCTTTTCCCACAATGTTTTCTACCCTATCAAAGAAACATTGCATCATTTTAGTCACATTTAAATTGTCGTCTGCAAATGCTTTCAATTTGGACAAGGCTCAGATTTTGTCGTCTGGTAAAGGGTTAAAGATTTTGCAATGTCCCAAAGTCTGATCAACCTTTTACCAAACAGCAAGTGTTTTTATGATCCTGAGAAAGAAAGCTTATGGGAAAAAATTGGGGAAGAGTAGAAAAAGCTGGTTACCAGCAGTATCAGCTTTTGCTACAATGATTTCTACCTTTTTTTTTTTAAAAGAAGAATCCTATTCTTCGAGCCTCATTTAAATTATCATCTGCAAATGCTTTCAGTGTTGAAGGGTCTAAAATTTTGTTGGCTAGAAAACGGGTAAAGTGATGGGAACATACCTGGTATTATAATGAATCTGTTATAGGTGACTTCAGAAAGTAAATCTGTATAACCCTTTACCACACAATCCTGAGTTTTAATGATCATGAGGAAGAAAGCATTTGAGCACATTGTGGGAAGAAAGAAAATGCTGGTAACTAGCATTTTGTCCTTTTTCTACAATGTTTTCTATCATTTCAGAGACAAATTATTTCATTTGAGCCAATTCGACTTGTGCTTCGCAAATGCTTTCAATTTGGATATGTCCAACATTTTGTTGTTTGGTAAAAACTTACAATCATACGTAACATCTAAATGTCTTAGAGCGCCAAATAGAGTTTATATTGTTCTTTTTTTTTTTTTTTTCATTGGATTTCAGAATGCCACATGGAAAATGAAATAAAAGCCAGAGATCCAATCAGATGTCGTGAGTGTGGGTATAGAATAATGTACAAGAAACGAACAAAAAGGAGTATCCTTTTAAGTTTTGTTAGCATTTTTTTTCTTTTCAATACACAGTGATTCATTCCTTTGAATCTGAAAGGGTGAAGAACCTTGTAATGTAGAAAAAGAAGAAAATGTTGGTTACAGGCATTTTCTCCTTTAACAACAATTTTCTAAAAAGCTTTTTCCCATAAGGTCACTTAAACATTAGATTGTTTGGTGAAGAGTTACCATAATTAGATACTGAAAGAAAGTATATTTATAAATATTAACATCTTTCACAGAGGGTTTTTTTTTTTTTTTCAAATCAAAACCGTGTTTAACCCTATACAACTTATTTTAATGAGCCTACTTTGGAAGGCCTATAAAACATTGTAGGAAAAGGATTAAAGGTGATAACCAGCATTTTCTCTTGTTCTCATAATGATTACTATACTTTCACAGGCCAAGCTCATAATTTAAGCCACATTTTAAATTTCACGTGCAAGTGTTTTCCATACATAAATTTAAATATTGGACTAAAACAGTTTAACTCTTTATCAAACGACAAAATTTTAGACTTATCCAAATTGAAGGCATTTGCAGACGACAAAATAAACATGATTCAAAAAATTGAAATCTGTTTTGGGAAGGGTGGAAAACATTGTGGGAAAAGGAGAAAATGCTGGTTACCAGCATTTTCTCCTTTTCTCACAATGTTTTCAAAAGTCCTTTTTCTCAGGGTCGTTGAAAGTCGGGATTGTGTGGTAAAGGGTTAAAATCATCAAGTAAAAGCTGAACTGTTTACCACATGTCAAAATTTATGTCTACCCATTTTGAAAGCATTTATTGCTCAAATGATTGTATTTGCTATTGAATGAATATGAAGCATCGGGGAAAAGGAGAAAATGCTGGTGACCAGCATATTGTCATTTCCCCACAATGTGTTTGAAAGCTGTCTTCCTTAAGGTCACAAAAACACAAAATTGTTTGGTAAAGGGGAAATGCGGCTTGCATTAACAGTGTTCGAAAACAAAACATGTTTCTGTTTTTCTCTATTCATTTATTTATAAATAAAATTTACATACCTTAACAATTTTACCAGTGATTGTGTTTGATGCAAGATGATGCAATGCTCTTTTCAAAACTTAAATTCTTCAAAGTTAGACGCACTCTGGTACAAAACTCTGGTGGCTGTCAGAGCAATTTTTGCTGAGTGATCATTGATGTACAACATTACAAATCTGACATGTTTTTTAAAACAACTGTTTTTTAAAGAGAATGTTGTGGAATTGTGATAGCCCTGTTCTCAGCTGAACAAGTGTCACCTTTGTGCAAATTTTTTTATATTTTCTCATATGGATGTAATTACTGAGGATATTTACCTGAAACTTAGGCTACTTGTACCCCCCTAACCCTCTATCACACAATCCAGAGTTTTAAAGATCCTGAAGAAGAAGGCTTTTGAAAACATTGTTCGACAAGGAGAAAATGCTGGTAACTAGCATTTTCCCCTTTTCCCACAATGTTTTCTACCCTTCAAAAATCAGGTTTCAGTTTTTACGTCACATTTATTTTGTTGATCACAAATCCTTTCAAATTTGACCAGTCTAAATTGTGTCATTTGGTAAAGCGTTCAAGTGCCTTTCATGACTAAAGCTGTTTTTGCCGCCAGTTTAGGTGAAGATCACGCTACACAGAATGTGCTGTCTGATTTTTAATCTACACTGTCCGTTTTACTGAAACATTATAGACAAAAGTGACCGTGAAATGGCATGCACATGGGTCCTATTCTAGACTGACAATGACCCCTGGGTCTATTCAGCACTAACCCTTTACCACACAATCCTAACTTTTAACGACCTTAAAAAAAAAAAGCTTTTGAAAACATTGTGGGAAAAGGAGAAAATGCTGGTAACCAGCATTTTCTCCTTTTCCCACAATGTTTTCTACCCACACCAGAAGGGCAGGTAACTCTCAAAATATTTGTCCTAGCATTACTCTGTTCTAGCTCACTGTTTTCGAAGGAAACGTCAGGGTACAAGTATTCCCGTTACTGTGGCATCTGCGTTGTCGTAATAGTGGGAAAACTTTATCTTCTGTAAATGCTTTCAAAATGGATAAGTCCAGCAAGTTTTGTCTTGTAAAGATGTAAACAACTTATTATTTTCCGTTCAGGTATTAAAGATTGAAAAAAAAAAAAATGTGTTGTGTTTTTTATCTCTTTTTTTTTTCTCCTTTAAGGCAGTGGCCAGCTTATGGTCAAGGTTGGTTTTCATCCACCACTCTAAATTGATTTCTTTGTCTAATTCTAAATGTAGAAAGTAAAAGAATTTCTGATTGGCTAAACTATTTGATATGGCCAATCAGAAATTTGGTTACTTTAAAAATTAGAAAATTCTTGAGAATTGGACTTTAGTTTAGAATGAGTGGTGAATATGGTGCCCTAGTTTTCTCAGTTCCCCTGTACATGTGTGTCACTCGCCAAAACTTGGCCAATTCTGTTATTACATCGACCCTTCTTCTAATCAAGGAGGTTTCCACTTTGAAATACTGTCAATCACATGATCTTCAACATGGCCATTAAATTACATCAGCAACAACAGCAATAAACGAGAGCTTGACAATGTTTCTCTTCTTCTCATATGGAATTACAGAACCAATTTTGACCCTTTACCAAACCACAAAAAATGTGGACTTGTCCAAATTGAAGCTTTAGCAGATGACAGTTCAAAGAAACATCCTTTCAGCTAGAGAAAAACACGCTGTTACAACTTGAAACTTTGTAGTATGGCTCAGCTGTGTAAACATAGGTAAATTACCAATATATATGTTATATGGGCTAGAAAAACTCGGAAGATTTGTCCTCATTAAAAAACTGGAAACGACAACAGATCTGTCTTGATTTTTATTGTCTAAGGGAGAAAATTCGTCAAAACATAAAATCAATTCATGAAGAGTGGCCTCCCTTATTGTGACGATTCCACACCTCACTCCTCTCCAAGGATAAAGAGCTGGACGAGCCGAAATGTTTGTAGAATCAGTAAAAAGTACTTTTTGTTAGATATGAAAAAATTATTTTTTGTAATCTGAAAAATCATTGAAAAAATTTTTCTGCATTTCGCAATGATTTCCACCACGGCTGTGTCTATTTTCGGTTATTGACTGTAAGGAACCCTGCTAACAGGTGTGATGAGATTTACATGTTGACACCCTATTTTGGATAAACATCTATGTACCTTGTAGTCGCTGAAAAAAAGATTTAATATAAGGATCCTATCAGCTCTCAACACACGTATAGGGAACTATTTATTCTCAGTTTCCTATCAGTCAAATGTAATTATTGAATTTGAAATGAAGGGATAACTCGGCACATTTTACGCAATTTTTCGATGACCTTGACAAGGAAAACCATGACCTAAGTAATATCGATTTTGTTTATTTAAAAGTGTATATCTTCGTGCAGTAATCTATCTGATCGAAGTTCGTGTATCGATTTATATTAATTAAATGTTTATTATCTGACCTAAGCTGACGTTCTGTGTTAAATCTGACTAAGAAAATCGCTTCTTACGATTTCAGATTTTGGCGGTAAATTGATGCGTTTACAAATGAGATGTTTTGCAAGGGAGATCACGGCTCGTTACAAAATGACATTCATGTTTACAATCTATGATACTCTCTTAAGTCTTCGTAATTTAGTGATAACTTTAGAACTGTAACTATTTACGATACTATCATAAAGGCCTAATTTTAGTATTCGATAATTTAATACGACTCAGTGGAAGAAACGTTTTCTGTACCGATCGTCTCTAAAGACTTTTAATGTGTACCATGATATTTTCATTCGTCTGTGGTTTTAGACCGTTCATTATTACAAGGGACGCAACTCTAATATTACTAAAGATTTAAGAAAGTACAAGTTTTCTCCCTTAGACCATTAATTGTTTGACACATTTGCGTCATTCTTCCATATCACGAAACATGAAATTAATTTAAATTTCAATTTGAATGAAAATCAGTCAAGAGCGGCAAGGGAAGCAAAAGTAAAAGAAAATGTGGAAAAAGAAAAACAAATTAGTAATTGCAATGGTTAATAAATGGATGTGTTTTGCTTAAAAATGCCTATCATTCTTCTCCTTATTTTTCTGTTCTATTTTGGTAAAGAGTTAACCCATAACCGCACAATCTCGAGCTTTAATTTAGTTTAAACATATTTCATTGCCATGCTTTGTATATATACAGTTAAAAAAACAACAATCAAGAAAGACGGCAAATGGATTGAGCCACAAAAACTTAGTTAAGGCTCTTCCTATTGGTCATTAAAATAAACATGCTATACTACATGCATGGTAGAAAAAAAAATACCATTGGCGACGTATCTGTATAAAAAAGAACAAATATTTGTTTTGAGTTTTAAAGACCCTCGAAAGAAAGCTTTGGAGAACAATGTTGGAAAAGGAGAAAATGCTGGTGACCAGCATTTTATCCTTTTCCCACAATGTTTTATCACCTTTACAAAAATCATCATTTGCGTCACATTTAATTTGTCGTCTACAATGCTTTGAATTTTGAAATGTCTAAAGTTATGTTGTTTTGTCGTTTGATTAAAAACGTTAAGCGTAACCTGACCTCATCATTGGTGGCCACTGAACTCATTACGAAACAATTCCTTGTTTAGTAACCTGGAATATGGCTTTTCAAAACATTGTGAGAACTGATTCATTTATTGTATGGTGTATCACGCGGTTTTCAATATTATTTCAGTTGTATCGCGCCGGACAGTGCACATGTCTATGCTTTCCTGGAGGTTCTTTTACTAGTACTCCACACAATATCCTTTCCAAGCCAATGGCTGCTTTCCCAATAGCCATTGTAGACACAATGGTCATCGGTGAGTGAGGGACGTATCCTGTCGCATTGTTAATCATCATTCCTCGGGAGGAAATTGGCCTAGCCGGGGATAGATTCAGGGACCCCTTGTTCTCAAGTCCTGTACGCTACCGACTGAGCTGCCCAGGCTCGGCAAACATTGTGAGAAAAGGAAATTTGCGCTATTCTCTCCCAAGTCAATGAAAATCCCATCGTCTGAGCCACAACTTTCATTTGCGTAGACTAATTAAATTTGGACAGGTATAAACTTTTTTGCTGTCTGGTAGACATGTAAAAGATGGGACTTAATTGTCTTTGAAAGGAAAGAAAATATAATGGAAAGGGATTTGTTGATTGCCTACACTTGTTCCTTTTCTACAATGTAGTAAAATGTCCCTCTTTCTCAGCGTGGTTTGGTTTGCAAAGGGTTAACCCTTTACTACTCAAATCAAGTTTGAACGACGACAAGAAAAAAGGGCATTTAAAAACATTGGGGGAAAAGAAGAAAATGCTGGTAACCAGCATTTTCTTCTTTTCCCACAATGTTTTCTACACTTTTCAAGACAAATCTCCATATTTAAGTCATATTTCATTTGACATCAGCAAATGCTTTCAGTCTGGACTGGTCCAAAATTATGACATCTGAGAATTAATGGCCTGATCGGCTCCTTTTAATTCAAACACATCGTTTGGCACTCTGGACTGAATCCCTCAAGATAAATAAATTCTCTAATCTCAGTTTGATTGAATACGTTCCATGTCTAGATGACAATGATCTTTAAACATTTTGTAATAAACCTCTGCAAAATTAGATCAAATTCGGGGTAAAGGGTTAACTTTGTAAGACAGGTTAATTCAGGATAGATTTTCCGTTTAACTTTACGAGATCAGTGTTCACAAAAAAAAAACGCTAGGTTATTACTTTTCAAACCTACTGTGTGGCGTTTTGCATGACATTAAGTGCAAAGCTCGGTGTGTGCTGGACTCTTGTAAGCTTATTGTAGATCTACGTGTACTGAAGTCATTCAACTTTTCAAGTGTGTAAAGTGGTGACGTCAACGGTAAGTCACGTGGTCTCAAGCGGGAGCGAGGCACATGCATATCCGCCGCCATTGTTCTACGTTTCAAGATAGGACCTATCGCAGTTTTGTTTGTGATATTTTTATTGGAATTACGTGCTGACAGTGGGTTGACTGGGTCAAGTAACGGGTTAACTCTTTAAGTTTCCAAGAAAGACTGTTTTGATTATATATAAAGACTATTTCAGCAAGAAAATATTGTGGAATGTCTACGAGTGTCGATCAGGTAAGATGGCGGACAGGCGTGATCAATTTTCGATCTTAGAAATGTTGTATTTGACCTCTGTTACACGTTTTCCATGGGTGTACCAGTTTGCCACATAATTTCAATTGTTTTCTTTCTTTTTCATGTGCTGTGAACGATGTTACAGAAAGGAAAAGGTCAGCCAAACCAAGGTAATTAGTACTGAACTTTATTTGTTTACAACATGTTCGTAATTTATTAATGAGTTATGAAAACAAAATGGCCAGCAATCACATGTCCTATTTATTTCCTGTTATTTTAGCGCATTAGCATAGATGCTCGTGAGATATGCATAGTAGTATGCTGTCTGATCTTACACCAATACTTTGTAAAACATTAAGATCATCGAACATTGCAGGTTCCATGGGCACATTTCCATACATGTATTGATCCCCCTTAACTCCACCAAATGACAACATTTTAGACTTGTGTAGATTGAAAGCAATTGCAGAGGACAAATCAAATGTGGCACGAAAGATGGAAATTGTCATTGAAAGGATAGAAAACCACTACTTTCTCCATTTCCCAAAATGTTTCCAAAGATTTTTTCAACAGGGTTGTGTAAACTCAGTTTTGTGTGGTAAAGTGTGGACTGCAGAGTAAGCCCATTCTAGAAGTTGTCTAATTTGACACCCTTGAATTTAGTTTGCAACTGCTACAGTGCTTTTTAGCTTGGCCTTTTAACCACATGACGCAACTTTTGGACCCACTTTCCAGCTTGAAAGCCTTTGGAGATGACAAATTTTGCGCAAATAATAGAATTCGCCTTTCAAATTGCAGAAAAAGGTGAAGAAAACTCTTTCATTTGAGCCACATTAAATCTGTAGTCTGCAAATGCTTTCAGTTCGGTACAGAAGAGTCTAAAAGTATGTTATGTGATAAAGAGTTAAGCACTGACAGGATTTTTTTTTTATACATTTTGCAGTTACAAATGGCGCTATTAAAGATGGAATGAAAGACGAAGAGTTTGATCCTTATCACAACCTTCAGCAGCCACAACAGCCCCCTATCCAGGTAGGTTTCTCTGAGGACTTAACTCTTTCCATACTATGCACGACACCCGAAGCTTTTGTGGAGTGTAGATCAAGATCAGACTGCACAGGATGTGCAGTCTGATCTCTGACCTACACTATCCACTGCCTTATCACTGAACTCTCTCTTGATCTTTCACCAAAACTGTATTTGTAGCCTTTGAGAAAGTACAATTTATTTATTCAGTTTTGAAAGAGGTAACTCTTTACCAAACAACAAAATTTTAGACTGTTCCAAATTCGAAGCATATGCAGTCGACAAAATAGTCTTGACTTATAAACTGAAATTTGAAAAGGTAGAAACATTGCGAGAAAAGGAGAAATGCTGGTTACCAAACTAAACAATGCAAGAGTTTAATGTGTCGAAATTTAAATTACACCACTTAAAATATGAAAATAATTGTGGAAATGACAGTGTTTGCTGCTGCCAGAAAAAAATGTGAATTTTATAACTATTTAGAAAAGTTGCCAGGTTGCTCTGTCTTTTGTTTGCATTTTAGCTTGTTTTAAATTTAATTTTTCAGCCAAAGACTAACACTTAGACTGACTGAAAAACGCATAAAGGGATTTAATGCATACCTCTTTGTGATACATAATACCAAGCAAAACATCTCCGTATCAATTATGGATCCATAAAACCTATTTTGTCAAACAAATGACTGAATCAGGAGGTAGAATGGCCCTTGGACATGCAGAACATTTTATAATAGCAAAAAGTTTCAACCCTGGGCAGCCTGTACGGACTTTGTAGGCTGACCTGTATCATTATTTTATGCAGCGGCATTAAACTCCTTTTCACAGAGGATGGCTCATATAGTTTTCAAACCTACCTCTGCTGGTTAGCTTTTAAAAAAAAAACGTAGGTAAAGGTGCAGTTGCTTGTGTTAAGCAAATGCTGCTATTCTCTGGCTGTGACTTGCACAGTTTATTAACCCTTTGGCTGCTAAGCGCAATTCACTGACCTTTTGTAGAATGTGTAGATCAAGATCAGACTGCACAGAATGTGCAGTCTGATTTTCAATCTACACTGTCTGATAAGGATTAATTTTCCCCCAAAAAATACTTTCGAAATAACGAACTTTTGGATTTTATTATCGACTTGAAAGTTTCATGTTATTTATGTAGGAGGAAAGGAATTTGAAAAAAAGACTTCATTATAAAAGTGTATAAAAGAGTGTGTCTCCAACACACATTTAAGAACATTCTTAATTTTCTAAATTTGAAAGTGTCACAATATCAGATTGACAGATTGCCTAAAGCAAAGGGTTTAGCCACCACAGAGTTAAACTAATCAGAAGTTGCATTACTAAATCTGGAATTAGACTTTGATTGAAATAAAAAAGGGTTGTTAAATACAGACTCAGATTGTCCTTTTATACAGCTAATTCGATTCTGTTTTGGGTTACAGGGATACGGACCAGGTACAATGTCAAGCCCAATTACAGACCCTTTTATGCCGAACTATTATAATCCATCAATGTCGTTTCCATACCTCGGTCAGGGAATTGGCGAGGGAGCGTGGTCCAGTGGTGGTGATACATCAATGTTTCCAGCTGTAGGGGGGTATGACTATAATGGGATGTTTAGTGGTTTCGGTTATCCTCAGTTTTGGGGCGAGTACCCTGCAGGCGATTATTGGAGCAATGCTAATGCACCCAATCAGACTCGTAAAGATACACGATATCCCGCTGAAGATTACTACAGGACTGATAACATGGTTCCTAATGATGCTTACGCTGCAATGAATGGCGAGTTGGAACGTGATCCCACAATGAATAGTGTTGAACAGGGCTTGAAAGGAATGAATATTGGCATGGACAGTCAAATGGAAGGTACGTCAAATGAACTTGCCCATCCAGGAATGGACCCCAATCTTCAAGCTGGCAATGTGCAAGGCTCGGGCTCAACCCATGCACCCAAAAAGACTTCTTGGGCAGCTATTGCTAGCCAGCCTGCCAGACCTCAACCTCAGAAGCCTAGGTCTATTCCTCGTGCACCAATGAATCCTACGAGGCAAAATTTGGACATTGGAACATGGGACGGTAATAAAAACCAAACTGGCAATAGACAGGGTCCGCCTCAACAGGCAAGAACTTGGAGTGCTCCAAGGTCGTCAAGAACTGTGACAAATTACAATGGTGGTGGCGGTCCTGCGACCTCCAACCCACCTCCAAGTTCCTTGTCGGGAAATGCTGGACTTGATCCTATTAGTGCGGCATCTAGTGGTGGTAATAGTGCAGTGAATCATCCAGTGTTAGAAAAATTGAAATCAACCAATCAGTACAACCCCAAGGATTTCACAATTAACTGTAAAGGAGCTCGCTACTTTATTATCAAGAGCTATTCGGAAGATGACATCCACCGTTCGATTAAATACAGCATTTGGTGTTCTACTGAGCATGGAAACAAGCGTCTTGATGGTGCTTTTAAGGAGCGCGAGGGAAAAGGCCCAATATACTTGCTGTTTAGTGTGAACGGTTCAGGTCACTTTTGCGGTGTGGCTCAAATGATGACTGGAGTGGATTACAACCGCAGTGCTGGTGTGTGGGCTCAAGATAAATGGAAGGGACAGATTGAGGTGAAATGGGTCTATGTGAAGGACGTTCCCAACAGTCAGCTGCGACACATTCGCTTGGAGAACAATGAAAATAAACCAGTGACTAATTCTAGGGACACGCAGGAGGTTCCACCGGAAAAGGGGAAGCAAGTGTTGAAAATTATTCACAATTACAAACACTCGACCTCAATCTTCGATGACTTTGGACATTATGAGAAGAGGCAGGAGGAGGATCAAGGGCCACCGACGTCAAAGAAACCTCAGTCGGTGGGTAGTTTATTTGAACGGAAAAAAGCATGCATATTCAATTTTTCTTTTCTTTATAAATTGAGTCCTTCAGTATGTGTTTTAGATGATTTCATCCTTTACCATACAACAAAATTCTAGACTCCAAATTGAAAGCATTTGCAGATGACAAATTAATTGTGCCTGAAGCGATGCGATTTGTATGAGAAAGGATAGAAAAGATTGCAGGAAAAGAAGAAAATACTGGTTCCCAGCATTTTCTTCTTTACCCACAATGTTTTCTAGAGCCTCCCATCTTAGGGTC
This sequence comes from Hippopus hippopus, assembly GCA_946811185.2. Taxonomy (NCBI): domain Eukaryota; kingdom Metazoa; phylum Mollusca; class Bivalvia; order Cardiida; family Cardiidae; genus Hippopus; species Hippopus hippopus. The sequence goes on along the minus strand of OX328113.1, from coordinate 8,031,279 downwards.
GTTAAAACTCGTGATTTTGTGGGGGGGGGGGATTAAAAGCAATTGAAGACAACAGGGTAGAAAGCACTGTGGGCAAAGAAGATAATGCTGGTAACCAGCATTTACTCCTATTCACACATTTTTTCTCATAAGCTTTCTTTCAATGTTTTCCCAAGCCTTCTACCTCAGGGTGGTTAAAACAAAGGTGTTTTATCAAGCATGAAATATTTTATGTCCAAACCAGATGACAGAATTTTAGACTTGTCCCCAATGACAGCATTTGCAAATGATGTGATTGTCTTTGACAAGGTAGAAAACATGGTTGGAAAAGGACTCTGAAAAGGAACATGTAGAAAACATGGTTAACCCTTTACCAAACAATCCCTGGTTTTTACGACCCAGAGGAAGAAGCCTTCTGAAAACATTGTGGGAAAAGGAGAAAATGCTGGTAACCATCATTTTCTCCCTTTCCCACAATGTTTTTTACTCTAGTAAAGTCAAGTTTCAATTTTTGAGTCACTCTGTCATCTGCAAATGCTTTCAATTTGGACAAGTCTAAAATTTTGTCTTTTGGTAAAGAGTTAGAATCGGAGAAATGATGGGATTTTTCGTTGGAACAGTGGAAAATGTAAGAAAAGGATGAAAAGTGTTGAAAACAAATGCCATATCTTGAGCAAATGATGTCAGTTTAGATGTGTTTAACCCTTTACCTCACAATCCCGAGTTTTAACAACCCTGAGGAAGAAGTCTTTGGAAAACATTGTGGGAATTGGAGAAAATGCTGGTAACCAGGATTTTCTCCTTTGCCCACAATGTTTTCTTCCCTTGCAAAGAGAAATTTTCTAGTTTATGCAGCATGTACTCTGGTAGAAAGGTAATAGCTGAATAATGCAATTCATGAGATGTAGGTTATTGTTGCGAAGTGCATTTGCACTTAACATTTTACTACCCAATACTAGGTTTTAACGAGAAAGAAAACCTTTGAAAACATGGTAAGAAAAAGGAGGAAATGTTTGAAACCAGCATTTTGTCTTTTTCCCCCACAATGATTTCTATGCATTCAAAGTCAAAATCAATCATTTGACCCTTTACTAAACACAGGCTGCTTTTCCCTTATAAACATCGTCCAAACAATGATCAGCGGTGAGAGGGTGAATGAATCCTGTCGCAATGACTATGATCAAGCCTCGGAGTAGAAATTGGTGCAGCTTGCCATTTGAGCCTGCTACCCTCATGGTTTCAAGTCCAAAAATTATGCTATGGACTGCATAACCTGGCTAGGTTCACGCAACCTAATGCTGATAAAGCGAGTCAAAAGTTTGTCATGAGTTTATCTTGGAGAAATTGTAAATAGGTCACCTTAGGTCGCAAAGTTGTGTCACCTTAGTTAAAAATATTAGTTAACCCTTTACCGCACAATGCAGACTTAATGACCCTGGAAAACAAGCCTTTTGAAAATATTGTAGGAAAACCAGCATTTTCTCCTTTTCCCCCAATGTTTTCTACCCTTTCAAAGGAAAACTGAAAATACTTTAAATTTGGACAAGCCAAAAATTTTGGTGTCTGGTAAGGGTTAGATCCAATCAGGGAAAAAGCTTAACCCTTTACCATACATTTTTGAGTTCTAACAACCCTTAGGAAGTGGGCTTTTGAAAACGTTGTTGGAAAGGGAAAAAAAATGATGGTTATCAGCATTTTCTCCATTTCCTACAACATTTTCTATGACTGGTCCCACCATTTGAGCGCCATTGAACCCTTCACCACACAATTGCGAATTGTAACAGCCCTAAGAAAGAAGGCTTTGGACAGCTTTGAAGAAAAAGGAGAAGATGCTGATGACTAGCATTTCCTCCTTTTCTCTTAATGTTTTCTAACTATTCCAAACAGTCTGTCTTTTGAGACAGATTTTGTTTTTTTGAGACAGATTTTGTTTGTAGTCTGCAAATAATTTTAATTTGGACGAGTCTAAAATTCTGTCGTTTGGTAAAGAGATAATGTGCCATGAGCAAACGCTTTTGATGTTGACTACTCTAAGATTGTGTAATTTGTATGTAGTATATGGTTAAAAGCTGTGTTAGAGGCCATATAAATGTACTTTTAGCTCAACTGATCACTTTTTGCTTAAGTCTTTCAGGGTTCCCTCTGGTTTCTTTTTTTCTTGCGCCATCACTTTCGCCAAATGAGAAAAGTTTGCGCCAAATTGAAATAATTAGAGCCAGTTGGTGCCAATTTTAAAATGAAAGTACCGGGGGTCAGGCATTATCAAGAATTGGTCTATAAATTTTCATTTCTTGGTTGTGTCAATAAAAAAAAACAAACAAGAAAACATGTTTTCATCAGATTTCGTAACTCATATCTATGTCTTTTACATGAATATAGTAAAAAAAAATATTTTTGTGAACAATGGAAAAAACATCTATTAAGTTTAAGTAGATCTATCTTTAATGTTTGTAAAACCACTGTGACAAAAGCAGAAATAGGTCATTGAGAGCAATCTCTACTTTTGTAACAAAGTTTTAAAGAAAGACTTTTTGAAACATAGAGAAGTTTAAATTGTACAAACCAAACAAAGTCAATATGTAAAAAAAATGTTAAAAAAAAAAGAAGAAATTTCTCCCTTAGAAAGAAATTGCTTCTGTTTTTTTTTTATCTGTAACAGTATAAAAAAGTTAAAATATTAAAAAAACCAAACAAGTTTTCCAAAAAGATGGGCGATTAACGGAGGAAGAATGACATAGAAAATGCCGAGGACGACGATAACATTACGGTCCGGGTTTTAGTCAACGCCGACGGCGACACTGTCGCCATTTTGGAAACCCGCTGTATTTTACCTGCGATCATGATTCGTTTGGACATTTAGTAACATTCACGATTGATGTAGGCCACTGGTCTTTGATACTTTCACTTTCGGAAAGTTTTCCAAAATAAATTTACAATTTTTTTCTAGCCGGATGTTTATGTTATCAAAAGTGTATGTATATTCGGAAATACAGGTGTAAATGACATCAATTTGTGAAGTAATTTTGATTACTTCGATGCCATTGTTTATTCCAGCTGATTTATTTCACTTTTATCGATGGATTGGCTGTCATGCGTCCATGCATTGCAGTGAAGGGGGCCAGTTTTAAAATGTTCGGCATCCCGATATGAAAAATATCTGCGCCAGTCATTTTCGCCAATCGGCATTCTTTGGTGCCACATTTAAAAATCTATCGAAATTTGGCACCAAATGCGAAGCCCAGCGGGAACCCTGTCTTTACCAGACAACAAAATTTTTTACAACTCAAAATTCAAAGCATTTGCAGACGACAAATTAAATGTGGCTCAAATAAAGATTTTTGTCACTATAGGGTAGAAAACATTGTGGGAAAAGGAGAAAATGCTGGTTACCAGCATTTTCTCCTTTTTTCACAATGTTTTCAAAAGCCTTTTTCCTCAAGGTTGTTAAATCTCGGGATTGTGTGGTAAAGGGTTAAGGTTAGCTTTTGGGATCATGCTGTGTCTGTCATGCGTCATGTGGTTGTCAACATTTACCTTGTGTGCACTCCAGAGGCCGCATTTTCAATCCGATACTCACGAAACTTAGTCGGAAAGTTTGTGTTGATAAAAATTGGGACAAGATTGAAATTGGGTCACATCTGTGCAAAAAGTTGGTCACCGGGCCAAGTCTAAGGAAAATCTTGCGTGCACTCTAGAGGCCACATTATGAGCCTGATACTCTAGAAACTTTACCAGAATGTTTGCCTTGATGACAAGTTCGAAAATAGGGTCATGTTGTGTCAAAAAGTAGGTCACTGGGCCAAGTCTTAGAAACACTTTGTGAGCACTCTAGAAGCCACATTTTCAGCCAGATACATGTACTACTGAAACTAGGTCGAAGTGTTTTTAGCTCATCTGAGCACGAAGTGCTCAGTGTGAGCTATTGTGATCACTGACCATCCGTTGTCTGTCCATTTACATTTCTTTGTTTACACTCTAGCATCTACAAATATTAACCAATTAGCACCAAACTTGGTCAAAATATATATGACCATAAGATCTCGGATGAGTTCGATTATGGGTCTAATCGGACCAGAACAACTGGAGTTATTTGCCCTTGAATTAGAAAAATTGCTATATTTGACTTTGTTCACACTCTAGCATCTACAAATATCAACCAATCAGCACCAAACTTGGTCAAAATATATATGACCATAAGATCTCGGATGAGTTCGGTTATGGGTCTAATCGGACCAGAACAACTGTAGTTATTTTACCCTTGAATTAGAAAAATTGCTATATTTGACTTTGTTTACACTCTAGCATCTACAGTTTTAACCAGTCAACATCAAACTTGGTCAGAATACTTATGACCATAAGATCTCGGATGAGTTCAATTATGGGTCTAATCCGACCAGATTAACTGGAGTTATTTGCCCTTGAATTAGAAAGTTCTTTAGTAAAGAATAGTTCTTTTTCCGGAGCATAACTTTGTCATCTCCAGTCCGATTGACTTGAAACTTGGCATTTGTGTTTGTTGCAATAATACGGAGTGCAGTGTGAAAGAACCATAACTCTACCTCGTACTGTCTATGAGTTATTTCCCTTTGATCGTTATTATCCCCCTCCGAAGGCCGGGTGATATAGTTTTAGCGTCCATCCGTCCGTGTGTCCGTCAGGGAGAATATCTCTAATACCATAGACAGAATTTCGTGAAACTTTATATGTGTGTACAATAACCCATTCCGTCGAGACACTTCATTTTTACATCATTTTCTGCTTGTCCGGAGCATAACTTTGCCATCTCCAGTCCGATTGACTTGAAACTTGGCATTTGTGTTTGTTGCAATAATATGGAGTGCAGTGCGAAAGAACCATGACTCTACCTCGTGCTGTCTTAATTTCCCTTTGATCGTCATTTTTACAGCATTTTCTGCTTGTCCGGAATATAACTTTGTCATCTCTAGCCTGAACATCTTCAAATTAGGTATGCATGATTGTTGAAAAATTACCGAATGCAGTGCACAAGAACCATAACTCTTCCTAGCATGAATTTTGAGTTATTCCCCCTTTGACCTTCATTTTTATAGCATTTCTTGCTTGTCCGGAACAGAACTTTGTTATCTTTAGTAGGAATGACTTAAAATATGGTATGCTTATTTGTTGAAATATTTGGAAGTGCAGTGCACAAGAATTGTAACTCTACCTTGTGTTGTCTTTGAGTTATTTCCCTTTGATCGTCATTTTTACAGCATTTAGTGCTTGTCTGGAATTTAACTTTGTCATCTCAAGTCAGAACGACTTCAAACTTGGTATGCATGTTTGTTGCAATATTACAGAGTACAGTGCTCAAGAAGAATAGCTCTACCTAGCGCGGATTTTGAGTAATTCCACTTTGATCTTCATTTTTTTACAGTATTTCTTGCCTGTCTGGAACGGAACTTTGAAGTCTCAAGTCAAATTGACTTGAGACTTGGTAAACATGTTTTGGTGCATTACCAGCCCTTTGCGATTATTATTCCTCCTTGACAACAGGCGGTGGGACGGGCATATCTTGCAACAATTTGCCGCTCTTGTTTCATTATCATTTGGCCCTGAACCTCCATATTTGGTATTTATCTTCATTGTAGACCTTTACTGCATAGTACTCAGGTGAGCGATATAGGACCATCATGGTCCTCTTGTTCTTGATGATATTTCAGACAGGTTTGAAATTTGATCATACTAGGTCAAAAAGTAGGTCATTAGGTCAAATCTTAGAAAAGCCTTGTGTGTACTGTAGAGATCAAAATTTCAGCCTGAAACTCGTGAAACTAGGTTAGAGTGTTTTGTCTTGATAATGTCTTGGACAGATTTGCAACTGGGTCATTTTTGGTAGTAAAAGTAGGTCACTGGGCTAAATCTTTGAAAAACCTTGTGTGCAGTCTAGAGGCCACGATTTCAGCCTGATACTCATAAAACTTGGTCAGAATGTTTGTCTTGTTGTTATCTCGGACATATTCAAAAATGGGTCATGTCTGGTCAAAAAGGAGGTCACTCACACTTGTGTGTTTTTAGCTCACCTGAGCACAACGTGCTCAACAGGTGTCCGTCGTCCGTCGTCCTTCATGCGTCGTCAACAATTCTTTAAACATCGTCTCCTCCTAAACCACTGGGCTAATGTCAACCAAACTTGGCAGAAATGTTCCTTGAAATGTCCTCTTTAAAAAGTGTTCTCAGAATTTGATTCCATCAAAAACTCTGGTTGCCATTGCAACCAAATGGAATTTTCTAGGAATTTCTTTTAAAATCTCCTCTGAAACCGCAGGTCAGATTTTGAAATAATTTCACTGAAATGTTCCTTGGGTGGCCCTTTTCAAAAAGTGTTCACGAAATTTTGATCCGCCGTAAAACATGGCCGTGGTGGGGGGGAGGCCCTCTTTGCACCCATGCGGTGTCAACAAGTCTTTAAACATCTCCTCCTAAACCGCCGGGCCAGTTTGGACCAAACTTGGCTGGAATGTTCCTTGGGAGGTCCTCTTTAAAAACTGTTCACAGAATTTGATTCCATCAAAAACTCTGGTTGCCATGGTAACGAAATGGAATTTTCTAAGAAATTCTTTAAAAATATTCTCTGAAACCGCTGGTCAGATTTTGAAATAATTTCACAGAAATGTTCCTTGGGTGACCCTTTTCAAACACTGTTAGCGAAATTTTGATCCGTTGAAAAACATGGCGGGGGGGGGGGGGCTCTTTGCACTGTATGAACTTAAAGAAATTATTTGAAATTCTTCTTCTCTTAAACCACCTGTCAGATTTTGAAATAATTTCACAGAAATGTCCCTTGGATGCCCCTTTTGAAAAAGTGTTTGCGAAATTTTGATCCGTCAAGAAACATGGCTGTGGTGGTGGGGGGCTATTTGCACTCGTTGGCACCCACAAGCGGTGCTCTTGTTTATTTTATTGAAGTTATTGAAGAAAAAGTTTTGGAATAACAAAAAAAAATTGCCTATGGTCCTCTCAAAAATTCAGGTGAGCGATCCAGGGCCATCTTGGCCCTCGTGTTTGGTAATTATTTTACCGGGGATGATGGGCAGTTTTATAGTCGCATGTTTATGAAATAAACATCAATTAACATGGGGTTGTTTGTGGTTACTTGGAAATAAAAAGGCAAAACATTCAAAACAAGGAGCATTTTCATTGACTGAAAAAGTATGCTCAACACTGATCATGCAAATCTTTTTTTCCAGGGTCGCCAACGGCAGAACTAAGCCATCTGATCTGCGGAAGAAAATTGTCAGGAATTTACAGTGTGGACTCTTCATTTTGAGAAAGAAACGTACAGTAGATATATAGTAATGAAACTTTTACCTGTTATATTTGATAAGAAAAAAAACTGTTGATGTTTACTTGTTAATAAACAAAAACATTCATAAGTTGAAAAAAAAATTCTTGAGTGTACAGATAATTTTGTGATTGTAGGAAAACAGTTTAAGAAATTTTTTTTGACTAGAGTATCACTTCTGGTGTATGTGCTTATTTTTACTTCATCGTAAACCATCGCTCATCAAAGTTCATCACAAAATATTGAGTAGTTTTATGTGTGCATTTTGTGAATCATCCGACAAAATTTTGAAGACAAGAAGAAAACTCATCTCTGGATAAGGAAACAGAAAAGAGAAGTGAGAAAAACTGACGTCTAGTAGATTATTTGTGAGCAGCCAACGGGAAGAGACAGACAAACTTAAAGTTGGACTGCTGAGGAAAGCTGAGCTAAAGGCATGGCATTTCATGGACGCTGAACGTCACAAGACCTCATTGATTCACAAGAGAAACAGTTCCACACTTCTGGCCATTGCGTGTTGGTTTTGTAAAGTTAGCTTAGCCATGTGTATTATTAGCTATAACTAAATTTTTTCATCTTTTTTTTTTTATCTTGCTTTTTTTTCCCTCTCTCTATCATTATATGTAATCAGTCACCCTTTTTTGTCCTTTTTATTTTCTCGTGCCCAAGGTTAACTGCATTGTTTTTGACCGATTTTCTCTGTACTAGACAATAAAATTTTTTGGCTCGTTTGTATGTTAGGCATTTTGCAGGCTCCATAACAAATGAGGTTTAACCTTTTTCCACACAATTCCGACTTTTAGCAATCCTGAGGAAGAAAGCTTTGGAAAACATAGTGGGAAAAGGAGAAAATGCTGGAAACCAGCATTTTCTCCTTTTTCCACTATGTTTTCTTCCCTTCCTGAGACAAATTTCAAGTAGTGAGTCACTTTAATCGTGTTGTCTGCAGATGCTCTCAGTTTAGGCTTGTCTAAAATTTGGTGGTTTGGTAAAGAGTTAACCCTATACCAAACAGTCCTGTGTTTTTGGAATAAGAAAGGTTTTAAAACATTGTGAGAAAAGGAAAAATTGTTTTTTAGAAGCAATTTATCCTTCTCCCTCATAGTTTTCAGTCCATTTAGAGAAGTTAAGCTCATTTGTACAAATTTCAAATTTGTTGTCTGCAGATGCTTTCAATTTGGAAGTGTCGAAAATTTGTCTTTTGGAAAGGGTTAAATGATAGGGTTTGTCTTTGAAAGGACGGGGAACATTGTGGAAAAAGGAATCCATGCTATTTACCAGCATTTTCTCCTTTGACAGCAATGTGCTTGAAGGCTTTTTACTTCAGGGCAATGAACCCTATACCAAGGACAAACTCTTAAATTTGATAAATTTAAATTTTTGTTGTGCGGTAAAGAGTTCAACAAGATATTAATCTTTTACCACACAATCCCGACTTTCAACAACTCTGAGAAAGAAACCTTTTGAAACCATTGTGGGAAAAGGACAAAATGCTGGTAACTAGGATTTTCTCCTTTTCCAACTGTGTTTTAAACCTTTTCTACTTGATCCAGCATTTTCTTGACTCCAACTCAGCAGAACATGGTGGGAAAGAGGAGAAAATACTAGTTACCAAGGTTTTCTCCTTTTTTCACAACCTTTTCTCCCTTAAAGAGACAGACTTTGTCATTTTGGTTGCATTTGTCATCGGCAAATGTTTTCGATGTGGACAAGTCTAATATTTAATTCTTTGCTGAAGAGTTGAATATTCATTGTGCCACCTTATTGTACATCATAGAAAAACAAAAAATACCTACTTTCCATTAAAAAAAAAAGAAAGCAATTTTAAGTCTTGACCAACCAATGGACAAAATTTTAGACTGGAGCAAGTACAAAGGTTTTTGCAGGCTGCAAATGACATGTGGCTTAAATGATGAGATTTGTAATGTGAGAGGATAGAATACATTGTGGGAAAAGGAGAAAATACTGGTTACCAGCTTTTTGCCATTTTCCACAATTTATTGGACCCTTCTGCCCTTGGATCATAAAAACCTGGATTAGTTAATAAAAAGTTTTATAAGCCTTTACTGCACAATACAGAGTTTTAGCAACTTTGAAGAAGACACCTTTTCGGAAAAGAAGAAAATGCTAGTAAAAAGTGTTTTCTCCTTTTCCCACATGTTTTCTACCCTATCAAAGACAAAAATTCCCTCACTTGTTAAACTTTAAAATTCGCTTGCACTTCCAATTTGGACAAGTCGACACTTTTGTCATGTGTTAAAGAGTTAACTTGAGTTTTAACGACCCTCGGGAATTGCTTTTTGAAAACTTTGTGGGAAAAGGAGAAAATGCTGGTAACCAGTATTTTCTTCTTTTCCAACAAGGTTTTCTACACTTTCAAGGACAATTACCATCATTTCAGCTAAATTTAATATGTCGTCTGCAAATGTTTTCTAATTGGACAAGTCTACACTTTTGTCATGTGTGATAAAGTTAAATGTGTTTGTTAGTGTTGTACTGTTAAGTGTTCATCTCTGGTGACCTCCTCTATATCCTACTGGACCCGAATATGATTCATAAACCAGAATAAGTTATAACATGATTTACAAGCATGGACTTTCAGACAGGCTGGATAAACTACAAAGTTTATATGTGATAATTGATTTAAAAGAAGATATACGTTCATTGACTCTGAAAATTGAAGACCCTGTTGTGCTTTCATACGTGTGGAAACTACTGACAGGAATTTCACAAATATAATACACGTAGAAAGGTTACTGTCAGTTTGTGTGATAGGATGACGCTAGTTCAAAAACAGGCAGAGACCCATCGAGTGACCTTTGATATCTCGTTTACGGTGTTCTACGGTATGGGGACCGAGTATTACAAGTTTCTCAGAAAGACGTGTTAGATTGTGTAGCTATGCAGTTATATAAACTCGGAAATACCTAGCATTGATTGAATTTTATCATTTGTTTGCGGATACTGTGCATTTAATACAAGGGCAGAATTCTAGAACACAAGAGAAGTGTTTAAAACAGAGAACTTTTTGTGTTGAAACAAACAAATTTTTCGTGTTGAAGAAAGTAGTGACGTTACGAAAGAACAGAAACTGTGTAGAAACATTTTCACGGGTACATTTTTCATCTTGGATGAACATGCGTACCTAATTTTACTTCCCATAAAAAAAGAAAGCAACTAAGGATTGTGATAAAGTGACTCCACTTTTACAGAGCTGATATTTTTTTTTTAATCAGATGTGAAAATAGACTTGTATATTATAAATAGGTGAATTCACTGAGCTAATGACTTATTTTTTACAAGTTTTAGACATTGTTCAAATTTCTGTGCTATTTTCTTGCTCTGAAGGGAAATGGGCATCTCTGTTGCACAGCACTGGGCTCTTTTTTACTGTTCGAACAGCCCAGTGTGATACTGTATTAAGGGACTGTTGTTAGAATACTTGATTGCCTGGGCCAGGACCCAGTTTCAAGAAAATACTTAAGTCTCTTATTTTGCTCAGATCCAATTATGGACTCATTTTCCAACTTATATTGTGTTTGTTGAGATGCATTTCACTAACATTGACAGAGTTTTCACTTTTGTAACATTCTCAAATCCTGAGTAGACAACATTTCATACTCAACATAGACTTAAGTCTGTTAATTGAGTTGAGTCTGTATATTTTCCTGAGTTGTGTTTGAAACATTGTGTCAACTCAGAATTTAAGAATGTTACATTAGTCTCTAAATGTTACTGCAATGTGCCTCAGATATCGAACTCAACTTAAGTCCCAAAGTGCATTTGAGTTAAATAAGAGCCATAAGTTTTTTCATGAAACTGGACTTTGATTCTTATAATGTAGTTGCACTAGAGGTAAAACTGACAGAGCTGTAACACACCTAATTTGAATTGTTGAAGCATAGGAATTATAAATGAATCATAAATACGAGATGTACATGTACTTTACCACACGAAAAAAGTTTAGACTTGTCCAAAACTAAAGCATTTGAAGACAAAAATCAAATGTGGCTCAACTTTGGACATTGTCTTTTAAAGGATAGAAAGCATTGTTGGAAAAGGAGAAATACTGGTAACTTTTTCCCATGTTTTCTATCCCTGTGAAAGACAAGTCTCATGTTTTGAGTAACTTTTGTTTTGTAGCCTGCAGATGCTTTCAATTTAAATAAGTCTTAATTTTGATGCTTGGTAAAGAGTTAAGAGTGCAGCCTACAACTTGGGAAACTATAGACACATTTGAATATGTAAGCTGTGACAATGATTCAACTGAAATATTGAAAGCAAGGTAAAACACATCTCAACTTCTCAGTACACTACAGATGACAGAAAATTGGATTTCTACACTATGAAAGCATTCAAAATGTCAAAAGATGACAAATGTGGCTCAAACCATGAGATTTGCCCCGAGAATGGATGAAAAAAAAAACAAAGCGGGAATGATGGAAAGGCTACTTTTCCCATGCCATTTTCAGAAGCCCTCTTTTTCAAGGTAACAAAAAATAGGGGCTGTCTAGTAAGGCATTTTGGCTGTAAGGGGTCAGAAAGACCTTTTAAACTGTTTACTAGACAATCTCAAGTTATAACAACCCTAAGGGAGACAGCTTTTCGAAACATTGTGGGAAAAGGAGGAAATGCTGATAGCCAGTATTTTCTCCTTTTCCCACAGTGTTTCTACCCTTTCCAAGACAAAACCCATCATTTAACCCCTGTTTAATTTGTTGTCAAGAAATTATTTGAATTTGAAGTCTCAAATTTTGTTGTTTGGTAAAGGATTAAAACACTGCCATAAGCAAAGGACTCTGCAGCCTTGATCAGATCTTTGTTTGAAAATATGATAATTGCTGGTGACAAGCAGTTTCTCCTTTTGTTGCAATGTTTCAAAAAAGGCCACAAAAGGGATATTTTGTTGGGAAATCTTGTAGGAAATTATTAATATAAATGAGCCGCACTGTGCATAAAAGGGGTTTTTATCCATCTCTGTGATGCAAGTTGTCACATAAGAATAGACCCATTTTACCAAGCAACTGGCTGAATCATGAGGTAGACTGGTCCTTTGACATGTAGAAAATTAATCCATAACAAAAAGTTTTGAACAATGCCAACCTATGGGGACTGAGCAGGCTGACATGAGTTTATACTGTTTGCGAACACATTAAACCCACTTTTGACCAAGCATGGCCCAAATGTTTTAACCCCTCGGCTGCTAAGCGCGGCTCACTGACCTTTTGCGGACAGCCTAGATCAAGATCAGACTGCACAGAACGTGCAGTCTGATCTTGGATCTACACTGTCCGATAAGGAGATATCTTTCCTCAAACAATACCTTTCAAAAAGCAATATTTGGGTTATTACTATTGGCTTGAAATTTTCATTTCTTTAATTTAGCAGGATAAGGTTTAATAACACTGGAAAGTAACACTAAGTAAACAGTATGGGAAAAGGAGAAAATGCTAGTTTTTACCCTTTCAGAATCAAATTCAATTATTTGAGCCACATTGAATCTGTTGTCTGCCATTGCTTACAATATGGTATAGTCATAACCCTCTACCACTCAATCCCGTCTTTTAACTATCCTGAAGAAGAGGCTTTATGAAAACATTGTGGGAAAAGGAGAAAATGCTGGTAACCAGCATTTTCTCCTTTTCCCACAATGTTTTCTACCCTAGTATGGCAGACAAATCAACAATTGAGTTACCTTTTATTTGTCGTCTTCAAATGCTTTTAATTACAGTCTAGCCCAAAGTTTTGTCATTTGGTAAAGAGCTAAGATTTTGTCATCTGGTGAGAAATATTTAGATGCTTCTACAATTCAAATTAGACTTAAAGGGGCATATTTAAATTTTTTGCTGCAAATCAAACTGTCATGCTAAACACTGATGATTAAGGTGTAACAAACTGGACATGCAAGTTCGACATTTCAGTTAAGTGATGGTTCTTTTGTAATCGATTTTAATGCGACATGGTATGACATCTATACTCGCTTTACCTTTTAGAATATGAGTCCACATGATCCACATGTGTCATTAATCATGTGACATTCTAACAAACTTGTGCAAAATTCTGGGAAAAAACGTAAAAATACATTTAAAAGGCTATGCGTTGTTTAAAAAAATACCATTCAAAATGATGGAAAGAATTACATTTGTTATGCCTTTCTTTCTGAATTATTTTGTGACCTGGTGGTTGTGGGTTCGATACCAGGTTGAGGCAAATTTCTTTCAGACAATTTATCGCTTATCACCTCTGTTGCATATGAGAAAAGTAATCAATGGCTTGGGAAAAAAGTTGTGTTAGTAGGTGCACTGACAGCTATGATATGGCCTATCATGCTGTTAAAAGGGTGTTAAACTCCAATACAAACCAAACTTATTATAATGATTGAATTTGCGTTTTTCGTCGCCATCGGTTTCCCATATGGGCAACGCCCCCTGAAGGCTGTTAGTATTGTTACGGGGGATAGTGCAGATACAGGACGAAACCTATCCTAAGTTTTGCCAGGTTCTTTAACGTGCTCGGTGTATAGCACCGTCACACGGGACCTCGGTTTAACGTCTCATCCGAAAGACTATTAGTAATTTTAGATGGGCAGCCGTGGGAATCGAACCCACACCCTCATGATCACGAGTCTTACGCTCTACCAACTGAGCTATGCGGGCTGGTCTTAATTATAATGTTTAAATTAATGCCTTATCAAATTCGTTTAGAAAACATTATTGAGGTTTTGGTATGTTTGTAAAAAATATAAATAGCCCCCTTTAAATTTGTGTTGATTTTAATTGTATAGATTTGTGTATAGAATGACTGCAATTTGTGTAGTGTCATGGTTGATATGGCAACATAAACATCACTTGATTTATCATGATAAGAATAAAAAAAAAATAAATGTATTCATACATCATAGTTCTTTGCTTTCCGAAAAGTGTGATTATCTCCCTTAAACCCTTTACCACACAATCCAAAGTTTTAACTGACAGAGGTCTTGGTGATATCTCTGACAAGTGTGAAACTGATTCATGTGGGGTCAAAAGTACGGTAGGTCACTTGGGCAAAGCTTAGAAAAACTTTGTGTGCACTCCATAGAACTCACATTTTCAGTCCGAGACTCACCAATTTCGCAAAATGTGTGTCTTATGTTTCCATAGATTGAGAAAAAAATTGGGTCATGTCATGTTGAAAAAGTAGGTCACTGATACAAATCTTAGGAAAACCTCAGGAGGCCACATATTCGGTCCAATGAAAGTTGGTCAAGAGTTTGTCGTTAACAAGTTCGAAATAGGGTCACATCAGGTCAAAAAGTAGGTCACTGAGACAAATCTTTGGGGTGGGGGGGAACTGTGCACCCTAGAAGCCACATTTTCAGTCTGAGACTCATGAAATTTGATTAACATATTTGTCTTGATTTCATGAACAACTGGGTCACGTTGGATAAAGAAGTAGGTCACTCGTGTGTCTTAATCATCACAACCAGGATGTCTTCAACTTAATCAATTCTGGATGACTTTACTTAGGTTAGCGTTTTAGGAACAATCACCCTCTTGCTTTCAAAAGGTTACACTTGTAGAGAATGAGTAGATCTATTGATTTAAAAAAAAGAAAGAAATTTCGTTTTCCCATAGGTAGGAATGTGGTGTAAGTAACAGACTGGTTGTATGGGACGGTAGTTCAACACATGAAGTTTCCCCGACATCGAATTGGGCCTTTAACTAAGACCATTCCAAGTTAAAAGCATTTGCAAATTTGAAAAGGGTCAAATCACTGGGTTTGTCTCGAAATGGTACAAAATTAATGAGCCATGCTCTGTGAAAAGGAGGCTTAATGCATCTGCGAAAAGTTTCGACCCAGGTCACCCTCGCGGACTGCGCAGGCTGACCTGGGCCAAGAGTTTTCACTATTGGTCAATTTTCTGTATGTCCATGGACCAGTCTACCCAACGATAAAGTCGGTCGGTTAAAAGTGGCTGTACTGGATTCATTAAGTATGTAATGGTTTGGTTAGTATGATGTATAAGGGAGATGCATTAAGCCCCTATTTCACGGAGCACGGCTCAATTTTGTAGGAAGAAGAGAAACTGCTGACAACAAACAATTCTCTTTATGTAACAATGTGTCAAAAAACCCTCTTCGCTGGGGTTGTAAAAAAACGGCATTGTTCGGTAAGAAAGGATTTGCTGGTCAAGCAAGCATTGAAACTCCCCTGTAAATGGGCTTTTAATGCAAGTCTATCTGTTTACGAAGGGGCGTAACTCGAAACTGTATTAGGTAGCAGCAAGGTACAGATAACCTCCCTTCGAGCTTAATGAAACTCGTACAAAGCAGTGAGTAACTGGTTTGTAAACTGGCTCTTTATCAGACAATCTCGAGCTTTAACGACCCCGAAGAAATAGCTTTCTGAAAACATTGTGGGAAACGGAGAAAATGCTGGTAACCAGCATTTTCTCCGTTTCCCACAAGGTTTTCTACACTTTCACAGGCTATTATCATCACCTAGCTAAATTTTGTTCATTGTTTTTAATGCTCTCAGTTTGGACCGGTGTAAAATGTTGTTGTTTGGTAAAGACTTAGAATTTTCAGCGCCACAGGCGAAAGCAAGGGCTTTTGTAGACGACATAGATAAAGATCAGACTGCAAAAACGTGCGGTGTGATCTTCTGTGCTGTCCGATTCTTTGGTTAAGCCAAATACAGGATATACTCGCTGAGTTTCAGGCCCTCAAAAGAGAGCGAATTTATAATGAGCCACGCTCTGGTAAAAGGGGTCTGATGCATCCACAATATACCAAGCTAGTCATCATAATAGCCCGGCCGAGTAGCTCAGTGGTTAGCGTATCTGACTCGTGACCTGGAGATTGCGGGTT
This sequence comes from Hippopus hippopus, assembly GCA_946811185.2. Classification (NCBI taxonomy): domain Eukaryota; kingdom Metazoa; phylum Mollusca; class Bivalvia; order Cardiida; family Cardiidae; genus Hippopus; species Hippopus hippopus. Next base: position 8,015,145 of record OX328113.1, on the reverse strand, counting down.
CGATATCCGGTTGCGGCGAACTTTCTTTCAGGCGATTTTTCGCCTCTCACCTGATGCATGGGAGAAAAGTAGTCAGTGGCTTTGGAAAGAAAGTTGAGTCAGTAGTCAGTACTGGTGTGAGAAAGCCAGGAAACGCATGGGTGCGTCACTGACCACCATGATATGACCTAAGCTGTTAAAATGGCGTTAAACTCCAATAGTCATCATTATAATTGACCAGTAGACAAGCGAGTCGACGCTCCGCTTTTCTTTATTTGTTATTCACGTTATGAGTTGAATAATGCTTTGGCTACGCTATAAGCACTCACTAAATCTGACCTCATATCGCGCAGTGTCGCGAGACTTTTTCATTTTCTTACCAAATATGCAGAAGAGTGCTCAAAGAGAGATAACTCTATCTGACTGGCGATAGTTACAACCGGTAAATGTATTGACGATACTTTCATCATCTATTTTACATATGCTTCCCGTTTCCCCGGCAGATTTTTAATTTGGACCATTCATAAGGATTTTCACACGGTGGATATATCCGATGCATAAGGACAAAAAACAAAGATATTCCGTAATTATGTCCCATTACTGCTCGAACTTTTTCCCGGAAATCACGTGGGTCGACGATGGTCAACATCCGGTTGTTCAATCCTTTGGTTTCAAATTGGGTGAGTCCAGAACATACAAGTTGATACTGCTCAATTACAAAAATCAAGCTCAGAAAAATGAACAAAAAGTTGAATAAATAGGAAAACATCAGCCCCGTTAAAAAGCCGCTTCCAAATCCAATCAGCCATCTTACTAGCGTAAATGGTGGAAAGAGATCCCAGACAGACATAATTTTCCACAGTTCATACCTTAAATATGGCAGGAAATATAGAGTTGAATAAGTTGTACCAAACACGGCCCAAATTAGAAAGACGATGAAGTATCTTTGGTTATAAAATCCTACGCATCGGCCCGAGAAAAAGCAATGGTGGTCTCGTTTCAAGACACAAGTTTCGCACATGGGACAGTGGTGACACCTAGGCGGGCAATCGCGGCCGCACTTCCGGCAGTAATTCCATGACCAGTAAGACCGTCTCTGGCCATTCCGTGGCGTACTTGTGGATATTGTGCTTTTATTTCTGTTTCCAGAATCCGATTGGTTCTCATTTATGTAAGAAAGCCGCATTTCTTTATCCTGCGACAATGACACCATTTTATGTTCGTTTAAGTTTATTGTGTGTGATTGGGAAGGTTCAATGGACCGGTTGACGTTGTTACTGACATATCGTATACACAACCAGTTAGTCATCATTTCAAAATAAACTACAGTTAACAAAGTTCTGTGAAAATACAACATGAAAACACTATCACTTTCATATTCACCTTCTGCGGTATTTTTATCTAAAGAATCCGTGTTTAAACAATGATACGGCATGATATAGAACCAGCTGTAATAATAAACTGATGTAATGGTATATACATATATGGGAGCTGACACTATATTTAGAATTTCTGACTCCATGTCTGTGTTCGGCCGCGGAGTGATCCATTTCCGTATCCGGTGCTTTAACCAATCACAATGCACCATTTTGTACCTTCTTAGTTCCAATAGTTTTGTTGTCTTCGTCGTAACTGCAATGAAAATGAACACATTTTTCAACTTTGGGAGACAATTTTTGATGCTTGACGATCCGGCTGGTTCAGCGAAATCCGTATACTAAGTTAAGAATCTTATTTGAAGACAAGAAAAGCATGGCTGCATAAATAGTGTCGTCTTTGCTTTGTATTTTCTAAACATGCTATACTCAATCATAACTTACAATTTGATAGGTAGAGACGGTATCTCTCGGCCAGTCAGATGTCTAGTTTTGAAATGGTAGGCGAATAAAGCACGTGACTTTAGCTTTTTATTACCCAATCCAGAGTTCAAACTACCATTATGAAAAGGACTATTGAAAACATTGCAGGAAAAGGAGAAAATGCTGGAAACCAGCATTTTCTCCATTTACCACAATGTTTAATCCTCTTTTAGATATAACGAATCCCATCATTTTAGACACATTTGATTTGTCGTCTGCAGATACATTCCATTTGGACAAGTCTAAAATTTTGTCGTTTTGTATAAAGACTTAATAAACACCGTTCCGTACATGTAATTATGCTAAGGTGAATATCCTATAGTCAAACAAAGTATTGAAATACGAGGGTTGTTCGATATGTAATGTGTATTGTACGATATCTCAAAAGCATTCGACTCAAATAGTGAAATGAACATTACATCCCTTCAAAGTATTCTCCGCGGTTTGAAATACATAATTTCAATCTCTGTATCCATTTCTGAAATGCGTCACGGTACGCTGATTTAGGTAGACCTCTGAGGCACTGACTGATGGCTGAGCCAAGGGCTTGTCGGGACTTGTAACGACGACCAGATAAGAACTTTTTAAGTTTTGGAAAAAGGAAAAAGTCGCATGGGGCTAGATCTGGAGAGTATGGTGGGTGTGGCAAGACGGTAACCTTCTCCGACTTCAAAAATTGCTTCACAAGCTCAGATGTATGTGATGGAGCATTATCATGAAGTAGACGAACATGCCTGAATCCCGACACAGGGCGTCGTTTAAGATAATATTTCTTGAGCTTTTTAAGTATAACATCTCGGTAATACCAGGGATCGTATATAACATATTATATAGAATCCCTGGTAATACCGACCTGTAACACTTTTGCCCTTCGCACCGGAATTTGTACGACTATACCATCACATGAGCAGAATATGCAATAAAGAACCTTCTTTGTGCTTGTGCTTCTTTGGCAACTACAGGCCTTCTACCGTGTTTAGTTAGCCATATTTTGTTTCGAATTTTTCTTACTGGTTCGAAATAGTGAACCCATGTTTCGTCACCAGTAACAATGTTTGCAAATTGTCTTTGATTGAATTTGGGAAACATTTTGAGCAATTGCTTAGCGGTTTGTACTCGTACCCGTTTTTGGTCATCTGTCAATATATGCGGTATCCATCTGGCAGAAATCTTTCGTACTTTCAAAATACGCTTCAAAATGAAATGCACCCGCGATAGCGATATGCCAACAGCGTTGGCAATGTCACGAATCGTGTATCTGCCATCACTTTCAATTATTTCCCTGACTTTTGAGACATTTGCCTTGCCTGTTAAAGTCACAGGTCGGCCAGATTTTGCTGCATCTTTGACGGACTCTGTGCCAGTCAAAAATTTCTTTCTCCAACTACGAACCGTCTCATAAGATACCTTATCAGACCCATAAACTTCCCCCAGTTCAGTAAAAATCTGCATTACCGAATGACCGAGTTTTGTGCGAACTTTTATATAAGCTCTAATTTCTTCAATATTCTTAATCTGTTTTCCCAACCATTTTTACAACAGTGGTCAACGACTAGCTCTATTGAAATGACTATAAGTTTAAAACTATGTGGAGCTAAAGGCTCGTGTTTATACCGTTGTAAAGGTATTGAATAGAGCTATTCAAGCGTATCATCATCCACGAAATCGTGCAAAGCGTTATCGCGCTGTGGTACAATACACATTACATATCGAACAACCCTCGTAGATCTATCAAATATCAAATGTCAATATTTGTATAAATTTAGTGTACGCACAGGTACTAGATTCCCATTCCATTCATTTCACATTAACTCTATACAAACGACAAACTAATTGTGACTCAAACGTTTGAGATACAATTCCTAAAACGAAAAATAAGCCAGCGTTTTTGGCATATTAATTTACTTATCCTGCTCAAGTAAAACAAAACTTTCAAGCCGATAGCAAAAACACAAATTTTGCTGTTTCAAAGGTATATTTTTTGGGGGAAAATATTTTCTTATCGGACAGTGTAGATCCATGATTAGACTGCACGTTCTGTGCAGTCTGACCTTGGTCTACACTGCCTCGCAAAAGGTCAGTGAGTTGCGCTTAGCAGTCACAAATAGATATTCTGATCAGAAATAGGAGATAGAATTTACTTGCATGGAAAACAAGAAATATCTTGAAAAAATGATAGAAGAAGTAAATTTGCCCGCGAAAGGGTCTGCAGGGGGCAGCAGAATAAACATTTCCGTATTTTTTTTTTTCACCAATGGCTCCGTTCCCACATAACCATCGTCGAAACAATGGTCAGCGGTGAGAGAGGAATGAATCCTGTTGCCGTGACTACCGGCGCCAAATGTATGAGCCAAACTCTGTGACTAGTGGGCTTAATGTATCTGCAAAAATAATCGGCCCATGTCAGCCTGCGAAGTTTAAACCTTTTGCTATTTATAAATTTTCTGCATGTCCAAAGACCATACTACCTCATGACCCAGTCGGTGGTTAGACAACATGCATTTTATAGATCCATAATTATGAGATGACTTGCTTGATATAGATCTAAAGAATTAAAAGATATCATGCACCCCGTTGTTGCATTAGACCCTCGTTTGACAGAACATCGTTCATACATTAATGACAAATGTGAATAATGAGTTACAAAAGATGCATGAAAAACGAAAGTTTACCACAAAAACTGACTAAAACTGAGTAAAAACATAATAATATTATAATCCCTTTACCACATAATCCCGAATTTTAACGACCCTGAGGAAGAAAGCTTTTGAAAACATTGTGGGAAAAGGAGAAAATACTGGTAAACAGCATTTTCTCCTTTTCTCACAATGTTTTCCTCTCATATAAAGTCAAATACAATCATTGAAGCCCCATTTAATTTGTAGCCTGCAAATTCCCCGAATTTGGGCAAGTCCAACATTTTGTTGTTTGATAAAGAGTTAAATGAAGATAGAAAAACGAGCAAAGGTCCATGACTTAAAGACAAATGAAAGTTTACAATATAACTCCATAAAGAAAAAGTGAGTAAAATCATATTAAAATACTCACGTTATCAGATCTACTTAATTAAAATATATACCCAACGACACAATTTTCTTCACCTGTACGTATTCACGGTATTTCGATCATTAGTCGATATAGAATGGCAATAGACTAGGTAAATAGATAATTCAATAATTCAACATTTTATCCCAGTAGTGTATTGATCTTAGCTTAACTCGTAGAGCGCCGGATAAAAGATATTTTTTGACTAGAAATAAGACCCAAATAATTGCGATTATAAAAGTTGCTTTTATCCGGAATGTCTAAACAAAGCGGAGAAGAGAAGCGGACAATGTAGATCAAAGATCAGACTGCACGTTTTGTGCAGTCTGATCTATGATCTACACAGGCCGCAAACGCTGCTAAAGTTGTGAAGAAACGCATTAAAGGTAAATTAGGAATGCCGAGAAAAACTTAACCGTGCACCAGACGACAAAATTTTGGCCTAGTCCAAATTGAAAGAATTTTCCAGACGACAAATTAGTTGAAATGACAAGTTAGTTGAAACCTGTTATTTGTAATTCAAAGGATAGAAAAAATTGTGGGAAAAGGAGAAAATGCTGGTTACCAGCATTTTCTCCTTTTACCACAATGTTTTCAAAAAGCCTCTCCCTCAAGGGTAAGCATCTGCAGGTGACAAATGTGATTTGTATCAAAGGGTGGCATTTTTTTGAAAAGGTGGAAATTATTATTGGGAGAAGGAGAAAATGCTGGTTACCTGCATTGTCGTCTTTTCCCAACCCGCATTTTTATCTTTCTCCACAATGTTTTCAAAAGCTGCATTTAAATTTGTCAGTGTTATCAGATACACAAATTTAGACTCATCCATATTGAAATCATTTGCAGACGAACAAATATGATTTGTCACAAACAATTCGATTTCTATTTAAAAAGATAGGAGACATTGTTGGAAAAAGAGAACATGCCAATATGCCAACACCTGTTCTCATGATGTTTCCAAAAACATTATTTATCAAGGTTACCACACAACTGAAGTGTAAACTGGTCTAAATTGACAGCATTTGAAGTCGACAAATATAAATCGTCTCAAACAAATCGATTTCTCTCGGAAAAGGTATGAAATAGTGTAGGAAAAACGGGGATTCAGCCGGTCGTTGTATGAAATGGATTTTAAGGATCCATAACTAACGTCATGTGTTTTGCTTGGTATAATGCATTACGGAGATGTATCAACCCCCCTTTATCCAGAGCGAGGCTCATATTTGGCATGCAGCACGAAAAATAGGGCATTCGGACATTTGCGTAAAGTGTCGTCTCGGATCAGCCTGCGCAGTCCGCGCAGGCTAATCAGAGACGGCACTTTACGACTACATTAGATTTTATCCTACAGTAGACTTGCGTGAAATAGAAAATCACATTGGAACGGAAAGTGTCGTCTCGGATTAGCCTGCGCAGGCTGATCTGAGACGACACTTTACGCAAATGTCCGAATGCCCCTTTTTTGTCTCTTGTAGGCCATTTGTAAAGTTACTATTAATCAATGAAAAACTTCAACAGAATATTGTGACACGAGTATTTTACATTTTATTTCATGCTTTCCGGTAGGTTATCGAGAAATATCGCTGAAATATTTTTCGATATTTCATGGTTACGACCGGTGAAAATACCGATTTTTATATTCTAATTCTTCAATTGAAGGCGGAAACAGTTGTTCCCCCGCACTAGTTACCTAGGTAAAATGCGCGTGCCTCACAACCAGATGGAAATATGACGTAATTTACCTTACATTTCTAGCGCTTGACGTAATATTGTAATGCGTTGCTATGCGGAGGGAGTACGCCACGGGGAATAACCGAAAAGAACTATATTGGATTTTGATTAAGTTCCCCCAAGAAAGGGTTAAAAGCATGAAATAAATAGAATATCTTTTTTTTCGGTGAAAGATCGAAATTTATTTCATCTCGTGAACATCATCGGTAATATTTTCACGAGTGGCGCAGCAGCCACGAGTGAAAAGATTACCGATGATGTTCACGAGATGAAATAAATTTCGATCTTTCACCGTAAAAAACAAATATCCTCTATTTACTACAACCTTTTGCGCCCCCCCCCCCCAAAAAAAAAATGTGTGTGTGAGAGATCGCCTGAATAAACCTTTACTCTGTAAATTAACCCTTATCCTGCTAAGTAAGTCAAATGAAATTTTCAAGTCGAGAGTAAAACCCCGAATAATATTATTTAACCCTTACTTTATTGAGAAAAATACCTCCGTATCGGACAGTATAGATCCAAGATCAGACTGAACGTTCAGTGCAGCCTGATCTTGATCTACACTGTCCACAAACGGTCAGTGAATCGAGCTTAGCAGCTTAAAAGTTTACCAGACGTAAAATTTTGTTGAATGAGGTTTCTAAAGGATTCTGTTCTGTTCAAATGTTTTTCACTTCTAAATTTATATATCGTTTCAATGTATAAATAATTTGCTTTGAAACTCTAAAGCAGTTTTATAAACAAAACTCTGCGATTTAAAAGCTCGTTCTCGGGCAAACTCTCGCCATGAATCGGACTTTGTAGATCCAAGATCAGACTGCACGTTCTGTGCAGTCTGATCTTGATCTTGACATTCTATAGAATTGCGTCAGGTAGTTTCTTTTTCGAGAAAATATGAAATGAATACTGTTTGTGTGTGTGTGTGTGTGTGTGTGTGTGTGTGTGTGTGTGTATCAGTAATATTGAGAAAGAAAGAAAGATTGGGGAAAATAATTCGATCAACCACAATGAAACGACGTAATGGTCTATTTTTAGTCACCTATTCAGATTCCTCACATGACATCATACCGGATATTGGGATTTTTCATTGGTTGCCATACACTCAGTTACTATTTATAGCGTAGGAAATACCTAGCGGTATAAAACACGGAGCGGTCTGGTGCAATACTAGTTTCACAACGGTGTGTTCGAAGATACTGTAACAGTTTGTTTTTCAAAAGAATTTATAGAAAATAGACTATAAGACTGCGACAGTCGGAGTGATATTTTCAGTGGAATTTACGTTTTAGATGATATTTTCTACTCTACACAGAAAACACAAACGACGATTAACAATGGCTCAACATCGACGACACCATCATCATCATCATCGACGTCATCATCATCAACAACAGCAACATAAACAACAACAGCAGCAGCAACCACAACAAAAACAACATCTCATCGGGCAGTGTGCCTTACGGGTCGGACGAAACTCAACTCGTTTTTCCACCTCCCATCGTGTTTTTAACGTGTCCCTTAAGAGATGTGTCTCTCCTTGCTTCCTCCCAAAACAAGAAGAAGAAATCAGACCGGTTTGTTTACAATACTGGGCCAGTAAATATCGCTGGGACAGAAAACACGCGGACATGTTCTCATTGTGAAACAGTTACAGAGAATCATTCATCAAACTTCACAAAACGTCATTATTCATTTAATGTGTATTTCGGAGAGAATTTCACCGTCAAAATTGATCAATGGTTCAAATTTATGTCTTTGATACAAAATAACAAACTTGGAGGGATAGTGCACTGTGATTTCGAGCCTAATAAGAATCTCGCCAGCATGAGCTTGTCCTGCGACGCCATTAAACTGGTTGCTGTTCCGAATGCCGGGGGATCCTCAGAAGTGTCCGAGATGTTGTCATTTGAAGTGTTAATGAAGGTCTTCAAGGCAAAATTACTGAAGGTACAATTCTTATTTTAACCTTTTACCAAACAATCCCGAGTTTTAATGACCCTGAAGAAGAAGCTTTTTTGAAAACATCTTGAGACAATGTTCCAGTCGCTTGCAGAAAAATGCCCAGTAAAACTAGAACAACAAAAGTTGGCATGTTTTTTAGAGACATAATAGATCTGAGACAGTCATACTTTTTCAAAAAAGGTATGAATTAAATTTGTCTGCATTCCTTATAACCTCCTTTTTCAGCGCCAAATATAGATCTAGGCCTACATTCGGCCTCTTTCGAAATCTGAAATTACAACAGTTCATTAAAATTAGGGATGATTTTTATCCATCGGACTTGCCGGAACAACCGAACCGTATAGATCAAAGATAAGACTTCACAGAACGTGCAGTATGGTCTTGATCTATGACGTCCCCAAATGCCCCTGTTTTTATTTGACTTGCCCTAACTGAACTGATCTGCGGAATAGGGCTAGATTGCTTACTAGTTAAGGGGCCGGAATGGCTCCTTTTGCCAGGACTACTTCTCCTAAGCTTATACTTCTTCTTTCCGATCATTTAACTCTTTACCAAACGACATAATTTTAGACTAGGCCGAATTGGAAGCATTTGCAGACAACAAAATTAATGTGACTCAAAAATTGAAATTTGTTTTGGGAAGGGAAGAAAACGTTGTGGGAAAAGGAGAAAAGCTGGTTACCAGCATTTTCTCCTTTTTCCACAATGTTTTCAGAAGGCTTCTTTCTCAGGGTCGTGAAAACCAGGGATTGTTTGGGAAAGGATTAGGGCAGACTAATGAAAATAACTTCATGCCTCGTCTTAGAGTTACATCTCGGAGTAGTTTCCCTTGTCCGTATCTTGAGACTTGGGCTGCTTAGCGCGAATCCACGCTTTTTTTGCGGACAGTGTAGTCAAGATCAAACTGCACAGAACGTGCAGTCTCATCTTGGATCTTCACTGTCCGATACAGTGAGTATTTTTCCAGCAACAAGGACTTTGTAATGGCAATGTTTCGGTATATTATAGGCTGGAAATCTTCATTCTTTTTATCTAGCAGTTTAAGGGCCCACACGAGAGAGTCCCAACCCCTAACCCGGCGTATGCCTATGGATTATAATTTTTTTCTTTTACTTTGTTTTCAGACGGAGATGGAAGTATCATATTTCCCTCTGGGCGGGTCCATCACCGACTACGTGTGCGAGGTATTTGGAACAAAACTTGGGGTATCCGTAACACGTGCAATGAAATTTTGGGGCGGAGCTTTCGACGAGGAGGATGCACGTCACTTGCTGACTAAGAAATTAAAAGGTAAATTATTAGCTACTGCTTCTATATTGTTTTGGTTCAGTCCGCGCAGGCTGATCCGAGACAACACTTTCCGACTACATGCGATTTTATCCTACAGTAGACTAGCGCGAAACAGAATATTATAAAAGAAGGGAAAGTGTAGTCTCGGATTAGTCTGCGCGGATTGCAGGACTGCGCGGACGCAGGCTAATCCGAGACTACACTTAACACAAATGTCCAAATACCCCTTTTCGCATGTTGCAGGCCAATTATAGTTTTGTCATGCGGAAAAAAAGCCCCGAGAAGTAATTTTTCATTTTCGTTTTTTTTCCAGGGGTGATACAGTCGAGCAAGAACTCTTTAGAAAACTGGAACAAACAGATTCTACACGTATGGTCGGCCAATCGTGACGTCACCAATACTCTAATTAAGGTATATTCCACCCTGCCAGAGGAAGTTGTTTCGAACACCGTCGTTTTCATTACAACCACCAATGCATCATCGTCATTTATTTACAAAAATAGATGACGTTATTTTGAGACTGTGACGTGAAACGATTATTGCAGTCACATGACATCCGTTTTGATTGTCAGAGGTATACTTTGTGAAGTGAACTGCAGTTATTGAAGGGCGAAAGTTATAATTGGTCAGAGAGAACGCCTTCCGGCAAACCTAGGCTGATTCGTTGACCAAGCCAGACGTATTTACAGAATCAACCGAGTTCTGACGATGGCAAAGCTTTTGATTGGTTACCTTCATAGCTCCCGCTTAAGGTGTCGCACTACTGGTGTTTTGCTACATTGAAAATGAAATGAAATTCCCCATCTTTGACCCAATGCTGTACTTTTATTTGTGAACCCACAGCTTTGCTGTTTGTTCCTAACAAATATATATGTCCAGTGGCCTACGCATGAAGCTTAAAAGCTGGCACCTCAACCGATTGCGTTTTTTGCTATTCCACATCAAACACAAAATTTTAGATCTACCATTGAAAAATTAGTGAAAGAAGGGTATGCCGGGTGGTACACCATGTTCTGTTATGTGGGCACAGGCACAAGGTAGCAAGGTAGCAAACTTCCGCTCAGTTTTTACAAAAATCATCAAATAAACACCAGAAACACATTTTAGGCCTGTCCTCCCAATTTCTCTGATAACACAGCGGTGCAGAAATGCTTGCTGTCAAATATTGAACGGAACGACCTTTGACCTACTTCGACCCGGAAGCAGTTCGCAGTGGTGCGACACCATTCAATAACGGAAACAGATTTGGTGGGAAAGACCGTTCAGCGGAACCCTTGTCTTGTTCTAGTTTGTTGAAACCCCAACAAAGACTTGAAGAAATGGGTTGTCTCAAACGCCATTCAAACAAAACAAAATCAAAATCGAATTATTATATCAGAAACCAGGTCATGTGACATTCCTACGCGTTTCTTTTTACATTTCATGACCATAATGAACTGTACATAGTCTCCATAGTTCTATTAAATTACTCGTGCATGATTTTTACTTACCGAGTGAAAAAAAAAAACAAACAAAATGGTAAGTATGAGCCACGCACTAGCAAAACTGGGTTTAAGGCATCTCTGTGATACATTATACCAAGCAAGTCATTACATTTTTATAGATCCACAAAACCCATTTTGTCTAACAACCAACTGACTATTAGCAAAAAGTTTCGACTCGGGTCAGCCTGCGCGGACACTCAGGCCGAGCTTAGTCAATACATTCTACAGATAAATTAAACTCCCTTTTTCACAAAGCATGGCTCAAATAGGTCTACATCCCGAAACGGTGACACTAACTTCATTTCTGGTTCGTTGTTGTTTTTATTGTTCTTAATAGTGGTACCAATTTTAACTCTTTACCAAACGACAAAAATTCAGACACCTCCAAATTGAGAGCATTTGCATACGAAATATCATAACTGGTTCAACTGATGGAAGCTATGTCTCAAATTTTACAAAACAATGTGGTAAAAGGAGAAAATGCTGGTTACCAGCATTTTCTCCTTTTACCACAATGTTTTCAAAGGACCTCTTCCTTAGGTTAGTAAAAACACCATATTGTTTGCTAAAGGGTTAAGGATATGCCACATTAGTTTCCATAATCAACTTTCATGTTTCGTTTATCTTTATTTGACTTGTTATACGTCATTGTTGTTGTTGCTGCTGCTGCTACTACCATTTTTAAGGAAACGTGCGTTTCTTGTTAATCTTGTATCCTGTGCTCCATTTCACGTTTCATCTGTCATCTTGTAAATAAATATTCATACAATCGATTTTCGATATTTTTTTTTCGTCTTTTTACTAAGTCACTGTAACACCTCGTTTTGGAAATGATCACTGCTCTTCGTCTGTCTGTCTGTCTTCATCTCTTCCATTTGTTCTGCCTCTATCTCACTCTGTTGAAGCTGTTGTATTTTTCCTATAACAGTAAAACTCAGTTAAGAAAAAAAGAAAGAAAGAAAGAAAGAAAGAAGGAAGGAAGGAAGGAAGGAAGGAAGGAAGGAAGGAAGGATGGACGGACGGACGGACGGACGGACGGAGGGAAGGAAGGAAGGAAGGAAGGAAGGAAGGAAGAAAGGACGGAAGGAAGGAAGGAAGGAAGGAAGGAGGGAGGGAGGGAGGGACGGACGGACGGAAGGAAGGAAGGAAGGAAGGAAACTTAAAATCGTCTGTTACAAGCATAACAAAAGTCCTGAAACGAGTATTTCCCTTTACCAAAGTACACAAATCGCGAAGTGTAGCTGCTATTATTTCGGGAGAGAAAATGCATAGACGAAAGCGACATGTTTTTCGACGGATCAAAATAAAATCAGGACACCTGGAAGAGGTCCTCCCAAGGATTGCAGCCCTTGAACGGTCCTTAAATTGCCACTGATAAAAGTAACCCTTTGCTAAACAATCCCCAGCGTGTCTCAAAAATTTGTTGAAGAATGCTATTGAAAACAAAAATGCTAGTGAAAAAGGAGGAAATGCTGGAATGCATTGCATGCATTATCTCCTTTTCCCAAAATTATTTCTAATCCATCAGAGACAAATTCTTTAATTTGAGGCATTGGTAATGTGTCATCTGCAAATGCTTTCAATTTAGACAAGTTCAAAATTTTGTCGTCTGGTAAACAGTTAATGAAAATTCCAGCCAGCCAGTTAGGCCCCCAAAGATTGCGGTTTCAAAGTTTTTTGAATGGCTCGAGTATGGGACAGTTAGATCTAAGATCAGGCTGCACGTTCTGTGCAGTCCGGTCTTAATCTATGACGTCCCAGAAAACGCACTGATAAAAAAAGAGAAAGAGATACAAAGAAACTAGAAGATTGTAATAGAAAGTTTTTGACCAAGATCTAGACATGTTCTTGTAACACTTTACTGAACAATTTTTTAGGAACAAGACTTGCTAGATCACGGTCCAGATAAGCTGTACGATAAGTTTGGTGTCCAACCATGTTTTCTCCTAGCAAGGTAGGAGTTGTCTAAAGTACTTTTTACGGAGGACAGTTCAGATCAAGATTTGACTGTACGTAACGTGTAGTTTGATCTTGAATCTACATTAGTCGACAATTCGTGAAAAATTGTGTTCGAAAAAACCCCAGCTTTCCGTTGCTGGGTCTTTCCTACTTACACAAACAGTGAAAGGTTTAAGCCTTTACCACACAATCCGGAGTTTAAGCGACCCAGATTGAGACAGTCTACGAAAACACTGTTGGAAAAAAAAGCGGGTAACCATCATCTTCTACTTATGCTACAATGTTTTTCTACAATTTCAGAGACAAGTTATCCTATCACTTGCTCTACTTTGATCCGTATTGATCCGTCTGCTCGATATGGACGACTGTAGAATTCAGAATTGTGCATGTCTTGTAAAGGGTTTAGACCTTTATCAAACAATCCCTTGTCTTAATGTTCGGATCCAGATGAAAAAGGCTTTTAAAAATGTTGTGGAAAAAGGAGAAAATGCTGGTTACCAGCATTTTCTCCTTTTCCCACAATGTTTTCAGTCCTGTCATAGACAAATTTCATGATTCTAGCTGCATTTAATTTGTCGTCTGCAAATGCTTTCAATTTGAACAAGTCTAAAATTTTGTCGTCTGGTCGAGTGTCAAGGACAATACAAACAAACAGATGGTCATTCTCCAGTGTGAGTCGGAGCTGTACTGAAATAGTAAGATTCTCAAAAAAAATCTTCTACAATATTTAAATTTTTACCAAATGACAACATTCTAGACTTTTCGAAATTCAAAGAAATTTCAGTCGACAAATTCATTGTGGTTTACATGGTGGAACTTGCTTTTAAAATGGTAGAAAACATTGCTGAAAAAGGAAAAAGTGCTGGTTACCAGTATTTTCCCCTTTCTTCCGCAATGTTTTCGAAAGTATTCTCTTTCAGGATCATTAAACGCGAGACTGTGTTGCTAAGGATTAAATATTTTCTAATAAATCCCGTGTTTGACCTTCAGGAATAAAGGCTTTTGAAAACATTGTGAAAAAAGGAGAAAATGCTGTTCACCAGCATTTTCTCCTTTTCCAACGATGTTTTCTACCATTTCAAAAAGACAGGAATCGTCTTTTAAGCTCCATTGAAATTGACGTCTGTAAATGCTTTCAATTTCGTCTTGTCTGAAACGTTATTCTTTAAATTTTGTACCAGTAGATCGTGATTGTCTTTTTTAGAGAAATCGTATAACTGCTTGAACAGTTGTAAGCCTCCACTACAATCAAATAGTTCGTTCAAAAGACAGAAATGATTTTTAAGCTTCATCGAAGGTATCATCCGCAGATGCTTTCAATTTCATCTAGTCTAAAATTTTGTCGATTGGTAGCGTAGATCCGCTTACTTTTTATCCCAGAAGATCGTGATTGTCTTCGGTAGAGCAACCGGATAAATCTGTAAGCATTCGCTCGAGTCAAATAGTTCGTTACGACAATGCAAAGAGTAGATCAGAGGCACTTGTAGGAACTGTTCCAGAATGTTGTATGGAATGCCAACAACATAGGCTCCAGTTTTTCACGTGATCCTTTGAAAGGTGGCCAACTTAAACTTCTGGAATACAATTAAGAGTGATTAGTGAATATGTCTAAAATCTTATTTCAGATTAAAAAAAAAAAAAATGGTTGAGCCAATCAGAAATTATGTTATTTTGGACTTTAAAAACTGATAATAATGTAGGATGATTGGTGAAAATGGGCCTAGACTATACTTTGTCTTATCTTCATGTTTGATGTCAACGTGACTCGGTCATCTGAAAATGTTTGATCTTTATTGCTCTTTGATGCAGAATTAAAATCTTTTGAAATTCATCCCCAAAATTTGAAAAAAAAAAAAAGCATGTAGTACCATGTGCTTGATAGTGAGAGATGTCACCAAAAGACATTCATTTGAGACTTAACCTTAAGGGTGCTCAAGCCGGTTTTGCGGACAATGTAGATCAAGATCAGATTGCACAGAACGTGCAGTCTGGTCTTGGCTCTACATTGTCCGATACTGTGAGATTTTTCCGACGAGCAAAAGTTTTAAATCGTTACTATGGGGTTTTCTGTATTGGCTGGAAATCTTTTGTTTTTTTTTGTTCAACAGCTCACGGGTTAATAATGACCTAAATCATAGACTTGCTTTAATCCTTAACTTGATGACAACAAACTTTTAGAATTACCTAAACTGAAATCATTTTACAGACGACAAATTAAAATGCGGCTGAAATAATGGAATTTGTCATTGACAACATAAAAAAACAAGGGATAGAAAACAGCATTTTCTCCTTTCCCCCACTGTTTTCAAAAGCTTACTTTCCCAGCGTCGTAGAAAAAACCACGTGCTTGTTTAGTAAAAGGCCGACAGAGATATCACCGAGGCACTCTGTCTTTAAAGGAATCAGATATTTAAGGACCGTTATTTGTGGTTTATTCCTTGATCATCAAGGTAACTTGGCCTGGACACGTAGCGGCAGGAGCATGTTTACCGAATTATTTATCTTTTTTTAAAGTCATGAATAGCGTCTAGAGGATGAGTTATTCCGTCTCGCAAGAGACCATTCTTGGGAGGTAGGTAGATAGATAGATAGAGAGAGAGAGAGAGAGAGAGAGAGAGAGAGAGAGAGAGAGAGAGAGAGAGAGAGAGAGAGAGATTAAATGTGTGGTTGTATGGGTGTTTTTTATTATTCCACAATGTTTAAAATAGTATATGCGTGTATTTAGCATCACATTTTGCACAGTCTATCATTACGGAAACAAAATTTCTATGGAAGAGTTTAAGATCGATAACTTGTTAACCCCCAAATTGCTAAGCGCGACTCACTGACATTTTGCGGACAGTATAGATCAAGATCTACACTGTCCAATAAGGAGATATCTTTCACCCAAAAGTACCTTTAAAATAGAAAAATTTGGGGTTCTACTATCGGCTTGAAAGTTTCATTTTACTTATTTAGCAGGACAAGGGTAAAAAATATGAGCCACGCTCTGACAAAAGGGGGCTTAATGTATCTCCGTGATGTATTATACCAAGCAAGTTATCACATAATTAGGGATCCATAAAAATCCACTTAGTCTAATGCATGACTGAATCTGGAGGAAGAATGGCCCTTGGACATACAGAAAAATGACCAATAGCGAAAAGTTTCGGCCCAAGTCAGCCTGCGCGGACTGCGCAGGCTGACCTGGGTCGATACTTTTCGCAGATGCATTAAGGCCGCTTTTCACAGAGCATGGCTCATATGTTTTGTTACAGATGTAACACAGAGACTGGACAAAAATGTCCAAGTGAATAGGCAGAAATAGGCAGAAAATAGGCTAACAAATAGGCAGAACAATGGTGTGGGTTTGATCCCAACGGCTGGCAAAAACCCCGACCAAAACCTAAAAATTACGAATAATCTTTCGAATGAGACGCTAGGAATGGTCCTGTGTCACGATACTGTACAGTAATTGAGGGATTGGTTGATTGATTGATTGTGCCGTATTTAACGCCGTTTTTAACATTATTTCAGATATATCGCGGCGGCCACTGCACATATTCATGCTTTCCTGGAGTTTCTTCTACCAGTACTCCGCACAATATTCTTTCCAAGCCATTGGCTGCTTTCCCACATAACCATCGTTGAAACAATAGTCAGCGGTGAGAGAGGAATAAATCCTGTCGCTTTACTACCATCAATCCTCGGAAAAAAATTGGCCGAGCCGGGGATCGAACCAGCTACTCGCTATTCTCAAGTCCTGTACGCCACTGACTGAGCTACCAGGAATCTCGGCTGTACACCAATTGAAAGAACCAGGCGTACCTCTAGGATGGTTTTATTCTGTATCTTGCACTATATGGCCTGCAATACGCGAAAAGGGGCATTCGGACATTTGCGTAAAGTGTCGTCTCGTATCAGCCTGCGCAGTCCGCGCAGGCTAATCCGAGACGGCACTTTTCGACTACATTAGATTTTGTGCTACAGCAGACTTGCGCGAAAACAGAAAATTACATAAAAACGGAAAATGCCGTCTCAGATTAGCCTGCGCGGACTGCGCAGGCTAATCCGAGACGACACTTTACGCAAATGTTCGAATGTCCCTTTTCGCGTGTTGCAAGCCATATCACACTTAAAATGACTAACAGCCTTTTTGGGACCGTCTCGACTGTAAATTAACTCAAAATATTATATTGCATGTGTCTATTTTTAGAAATGTTATAGGTAAAGAAATGTCGTAATTTAAGCTGGGGGGAATTATTTCCCCATCACAGTGAATATCTTCCTCCTGCCGAAAATCTGGATTTTTTTAAGTTTTTAAGTTTTAAAAGTGGCATTCGTTGACAAAATAATCAGAGGAAATATAATATATAATTTATTTCATCAGCTTGTGGTTAATATGGGGAAATATTTGCCTCAAAAGGGAAAGGTCCGCGAAAATAACTCGTGCCTTACGGCACTCGTTATTTTCGCATACCTTTCCCTTTTTCGGCAAATATTTCCTCATATTAACCACAAGCTGATGAAATAAACTCTGTTTAAAGAAAGCGTTTAAACCCCTAACCCTTTACCAGACGAAAAAATTTAAGTCTTGTCCAAATTGAAAGCTTTTGCAGACAACAATTTCATTGTGGCTCAAATGGTGCTATCTTTCTTTAATTGATAGGGTAGAAAATTCTGTGGGAAAAGGAGAAATTTCTGGTTACCAGCATTTTCTCTTTTTCCCATAATTTTTTCAAACGGCTTCTTCCCAATGGTCGGCATTGTGCATTAAAAGGTTAAAGGGCGGAATAAACCAAAAATATATATTTTCAGTGTAGAAATAAGACCCAAATGATCACAATTTCCAGGTTGCTCAAGTCTAAAGTGTTTCAGCAAAGCAGACAGTGTAGATCAAAGATCAGGCTGCACGATTTGTTCAGCCTGATCTTGATTCACACTGACTGCATACGCAAATATAGTTGTGAAATACGTTTTAAGGGTTAACTTAAATGCTGCTTCTTGGTTTCAGAGTTTAATAAGTCACCTTGTTACTATTTGCAGACGACATTTTGAATCTCGTAGAAGACCACTTAAAAATTGAAAACATTTTTGGGGAAAAAAACATGTTCTTATTAAGTGATTTCTCTTTCTAATATCACATGTATTCTAATTTTAAATTTTTGAATTTTTAAACCACATTTCAACCCTTAACCTTGGAAAAAAAAAAAAAAAAAAAAAAATGAAACTTTCAAGCCAACTCAGATATTGCTATTTCAAAGTTATTTTTTGGGGAAATATATCTTCTTATCGAACAGTGTAGATCTAAGATCAGACTGCACGTTCTGTGCAGTCTGGTCTTGATCTATACTGTCCGCAAAAGGTCGCTGATTCGGGCTTAGCAGCTTAAGGGTTAAGACTGAACTCATACTGATTATTAACGTTAAAAAGTTTGCACAGTCGTTTTCTCTATAACTTCAATATTTTCAGTTGCATGCGTCCCCGCGTTAGCCAATGATTTAATGCAGGCAAGTTTTTAGGTGTATCAGTCAGTTGACCACTGTTGGAAACACTAAGAAATTTCTGTCAACTCTATGGTGCTTTCTCCTCTTTGCCAGAATAATTTCAATTTTACAGATTTATTAATTGTAACCTTAATTTTATATATTCTCCACATTTTACATAAGTATTTCAAAAGTCGTTCGCTGCATAACACCCAAGAACAAACCTCTGAGCTGAAGGACCCTCCGGGCTAATGGCCCCGCAGAATAGCTATTTGCAAGTTTGCCGTATATTAACCAAAACGTTGCGTTTTGATATGGAAGGGCGATCACTCCAAGTCATTGAAAGAAAATTGGTGATCAACTGTTTCCGATGATTTACCAGCTTCATGTAACTGTTCTCTGTATCAATTTCTATTCGAATTTACTGTAATATAACTGAAATCAGTGGTGTAATATGTAAATGTTCGAGATCCTAAAATGATTTACAATTTTATCTCATTTCATCTCTAACGAGTGCTAACCTCCTGCCGCGGATCAAAGTACGATAGTATTACTCGGCACCACAGATTGAACGGGGACATGCTTTTTTGGCTTGATAGAATAGGCAGACTATGTGAAACAAAGACCTTCAGTTTCTGTCACAATGTTGTAACCGCTGGCCATCTGTGGTTTCTCAAATTGACGGAAAATGACGGTAGAAAACCGTGAAAATTTGCTGAACAACTTACATAATTTATCTACCGTACAAATCCATCTGCCCTACAGAGGACATAGTTTACAATGAAAGACATTTCTTGACACTAATACTGAGGTCCAAAATCTTACAGTTTCAAAGGTTCCCTTTTTTTCTCAACACACAACACAGCTGGAAGTGTTGATCATATATTTGCATTTGCTGAAAAAGCTTAAAAATCCTTACTGACCCTTTACCAAATGGCAAAAAAGTTTTAACATGTCCAAATTGAAAGCATTTACAGATGACGAAGTAAATGTAGCTTAGATGGTGGAAAATATCTTTGACAGGGTGAAAAACATCATGGGAAAAGGAGAAAATCTTGGTTAGCCTTTTATCACAGTATCGTTAAAAGGCTTTTCAGGGTTGTTACAACCAGGGATCTTATATACGATCCCTGTTACAACACAAGATAGAGTGGTAAAGGGATAGGGCAGTAGAAGGGAATACAGATATTGTTCTTATCCCTATACTGCACAATCCCAACATTTAACCCTTTACCACACAGTGACGCCTTTTAACGCCCCTGAAGAACAGGCCTTTTCCCACAATGTTTTCTACTCTATCAAAGAAAAGTTGCATCATTTGAGCCACTATGAAATTGTCGTCTACAAATGCTTTCAATTTGGATAGGTCTTAAATTTTGCCGTGTGGTAAAGGGTTAATGACCCTTAGAACATTAGGAAAAGGAGACAATGCTTGTTACCAGCATTTCAAAGACAACAATCTTCTGTTTTGCTTCGTGTATTTTGTCATCTTCAAATGCTTTCAGTTTTGAAAAGTCTATAATTTTGTTTTGTCATTTTCAAATGCTTTCAATTTTGAATAGTCTAAAATTTTGTTATGTGGTAAAGGGTTGAACATGTCCAAATTGAAACCTTTTGCAGACAACAGATTAAATGTAGCTGATACTGGAAGTTATCTTTGATAGAGTTAAAAACATTGTGGGAAAAGGAGAAAATGCTGGTTATCAGCATTTTCTCCTTTTCCCATGATGTTTTCAAAAGCCTTCCCCATCAAGGTCATTGAAACTCCGGACTGCTTGGTTAGAGGATAAGGCAGTCAAAGGGAATCCATTTATTATTCTTAAATAGCTTCTAATATCTGTTGCTCTAAATTTGAATTACTGAGGCCGACTGATGGTTGGTAATGTGCAGGACTTAAAACCAGGGGGTCGATGGTTTGAATGAATCTCCAGCTTAGCAAATTTCTTTTCCGAGGATTGATGATAGTTGTTGGGACAGGATTCATTTTTTTCTCTCCGCAGGTCATTCTTGTGATGATGGTTATGTTAGAAAGCAGCCTGTGGGTGTATGAGATTATTGAGCGAAATACTGGTAACAGAAATTCCAGAATTTTTTGGAAAGCATGGATATATCCAGGTGTACTGAAATAATGTTGAAAACAGTATTAACAATCAATCAATCAATCAATCATTCATTCATTCATACATTCAATCATCCATCCATCCATCCATCAATCCATCCATCCGTCTGTCCATCCATCAATCAGTGAATCTATTTATTATTTCTGTTTTAGCATGCTGAGCAATCACACAGCAATTTCCAATTCAGACAGTCATACCAATAAAAAGGTTAAAATGATGGAATCTTCCAAGACTCATCCTTTTGAAGAACTTAAAGCTGTTTCCAAGGAAACAGGATACAACCTTGATACTGTGGAGTTTGCAAGACATATGGATTCTATTGACCCACTGCGAGCATATAGAAATGAATTCCATTATCCAAAAATGAAGACCCTAAACTCAGGTTTGTGCAGATTAGTTTCTCAATGGTAGCTCTTTACGAAATGGCCAAAATTTAAGACTAGTCCAAATTGAAAGCATTTGCAGGCGACAAAATAAATGTCACTCAAAAATTTAAATCTGCTTTTGGAAGGGTAGAAACATTTTGGGAAAAGGAGAAAATGCTGGTTACCAATATTTACTCCTTTTCCCACAATGTTTTGAAAGGCTTTCTCTCCTAGGGTCGTTAAAAGTTCGGATTGTGTCGTAAAGGATAGACCTTCATAATTGTCTGTCATAAGTCTCAGAGTGTTGCGCCAAGACTTAGGAAATTAGCGCCCTATTCCAGCAATATAACCCACTCTTTTGAAGACTGTTCTCATCATTTGAGTCTTCTTTTAAATTTTTTTGTCTTGTTAAAGATGCATGTACATCCTTACTGCTAGAGAGGAAAAATGCTGTTAAAACTTGAAAGTATGTACAATAGCTCAACTGTGTATACATAGATAAATTACCAATCTTTATGATGTAAGAGATAGAGAAACACAAGGGATTTGTCCTCTTTTATGACCAGAAACAACAACAGTGATTGCTTTGAAAACCTCCAAAATATGAAATGCAGTGTCCACCCGTTGAAATCTGTGCAATCTTGCACCCATCAGCCTCAGGTGCACTATTCGGCATGAAGATACAAGAGTGATTATAATTTCATAAAATAAGGATGAAATGGGTTAAAAAGTAGGCTGAAAACTACATGAAAAGAAGCATGGATGTATCTTTAAGGGCTAACAAATTTGTTTCTATTTACAGTGGATCTGAGTCTTGTTGACCCAGAAGAAGACTGTGTCTATTTTTGCGGAAACTCACTCGGGATCTGTCCAAGGAAAACGAGAGACTACGTGGAAATAGAAGTGGATAAATGGGAGAAAACGTAAGATGTGATAATTTGCTATACTATCTTCTACTTCTACTTAATATTGCTTGACAGTCATTACTGATTATTACTAGCAGGCACGTGTCTGGGAACAGTTGTTAGAAAAAAGTATGCAATGGTTAGATTGTTAAAAAGAAAAGTATGGTTATATAGTTTGAGACATGTTAAAAAGTTTAAAAGTTTAAAAACACACTCTGATTATTAAAATTAAAACACTCTGATTATTAAAATTTCTGAAATGGACCAAGCCTCTCAGTGAAGACTGCTAGACCGGGGCTTGACTGAATGCTGTATGGGAGACTATTCCACAGGCGAATGGTTCTCGGGAAAAAAGAATTTGCGTGGTATTCAGTCCTCGAATGGGGTATTTGGCAATTTAGGTTTCTTGTATAGGCAATATGATGGTGATCCACGCAGACAAGGTTATGCAGTATTTTACAGAGCTGATGTAATGTCTCTGTTCTAGGGTTTGCCATTCTAGGTCCTCAATCATTTTTGAGACACTACTGGTATAGGAGTAGTCATTAAAAACATATCTGGCTGCTGACCGTTGCACTTGTTCAACTTTGTTTGTAAGGAATGTTTGCCATCATGGGTGCCAGATAGTAGAGCAATATTCTACTTGGGGTCTTATATATGTTTTATAGGCTACCTCTTTAATATTTTTATTTGATGTTTTTATATTCTTCCTGATAAACCTCAATGAGTTATTTGCCTTAGAAGTTATATTATCAATGTGTTTCTTCCAGGAGAGATCATGACTTATGGCTAAACCTATGTATTTTGCAGCATCTGTTGATTGTAGTGGAATCCCATGTAAAGTGTATTGGAATATAGTGGGCTTCCTTTTCCTTGTTATTCTTAATGTTTCACATTTATCTGGGTTGAATTCCATGGCCCAGTCATTTTCCCATGATTCCAGTGAGTAGAGGTCTTCTTGTAGTTTGTATGCATCATCCTGGGAATCAACCATGAGATAGATGATTGTATCATCAGCAAACAGTCTAACTTTGCCTTGGACCCTATCTGGGAGGTCATTTATGTAATACAGGAAGAGACACCGAGCCCTGGGGGACACCAGAGAGCACAGGAAGAGTGTCTGATTTATGTCCCTCAACTACTACTTGCTGGGACCATGATTTAAGGAAATACCTTACCCAGTTAATAACCTCTTTGTTAATACCTAGTTGGTGTAGTTTCAGTACAAATTTATGGTAGTCAACCTTATCAAAAGCTTTACTGAAGTCCATGACTATTATATCAGTTTGTTTCCCTAGTTCAAGATTGTCATGGACTTCTTGGGTAAAGCTCACTAACTGGGATTCACAGCTGTGTTTAGACCGAAATCCATGCTGGAATTTGCTGAGTATCTTGTTTTCATCCAGAATTGACATAATATTTGTAACAAGAATATGTTCCATTAGTTTTAATGCTATACAGGTGAGCGAGATGGGCCTATAATTACTGGGTCTCACAGCCATCATCACTGTCCATGAGTGTTGTCAGTCTGTTTTCCTCTATTCAGCTTTGGCTTATGAAATCTATATTTGTATTTCTTTGAATAAGCCTCCAATTGGATTTATATGGTTATAACTGTTTACCAAACAATCACATGTTTTAACCACCTTGAGGACAAAAACTTTTGAAATTTTGTGTCAACTCAGGATTTCAGAACATTACTAAAGTCTGTTACAGTGCATTTTCTCCTTTTTGTCAAATTTTACTGTGTTTTCAAAGACAAATTCCAACATTTGAGCCACATTTAATTTGTAATCCACGAATACTTTTGGTTTGGACAAGTTTGCCATTTTGTCATCTGGTAAGGAGTTACCTGTAGGTTTTTATCCTTACAGGGGCTTGGAGGGCCACACCCATGGTGACTTACCGTGGGCCTGGTGTGACGAGGGGTTAGATGATCAGGTTGGTGAACTGGTTGGTAAGTTGATCAGTAATTCATTACTTCCTGAAACAAAACTTGCAGCAAACATAAAAAAATATTCCAATAAAATATCTGTAGCGCAAAATGTTTCCCCTGAGATTTTTTTTTCTTTCAATATATTTTGCCCCATATCAAAGCAGGCCTTTTCCCCTAATCTGATCTAACTGCCTGCAAGAGTAAGTTAAGTTATAATTTTACCCATCACTGTAGGAAGTGTGTTATAATCTATGTGATTACCTCCCTTTTTGCTTTACTGATACTCTGCAAATAAGTTCAACAGGTGCAGACTGTTTTTGTATTTAGATGTATATAAAAAGGTGTTGCATAGGTTTTTTTGATATGTTTGCTGTCTTTGGCTGTTGTCTGGATTCAGAATGATACTGTTATAGTATCTTGCTAGTTTTTTCTGAAGCTTTGTATGTATGGCTATCAGTGGTCTTAAATATATACTGCAGCAAAATTTTAGACTTCTCTGAATGTAAAGTATGTGCACACGTCACATTGAATTTGGCCCAAATGAAGTAACTCAACTTTGAAAGTGTAGAAAACATTGCAGAAAAAGAAGAAAATGCTGGTTACCAGCATTTTCTCCTTATCCAACAATGTTTTTCTAATACCACTTCTCAGAGCCATAAAAACTTAGGATTTTGTAGTAAAGGGTGAAAAAGTCCTTTTTGAAAATAGTAAAACAAATTATCTCAAATTGTTTTCTGTAGGAGCTAAGAAAGGTGAAGTGTCCATCATGAATGGTTTAACGGTCAACCTACATTTGTTGTTGGTAAATATGCTATCTGTGTCTATTTGTAATATAATTTTCCTTTGCTACTTTGCTAACTACTGCCAACAATCTTTTGCATCTTAAAGATTGGCTTTTTTACTCACCTGAGCACAAAGTGCTCAAGATGAGTTTTTGTGATTGTGCTGTGTCTGTCATCTCTGTGCGAAGTGCATCTTGTGTCATCCGTCTTGAGGGTATCAACAAATACCTTGTGTGCACACTTGAGGCCACATTTTCATTCAGATACCCATGGAAATTGGTTAGAATGTTTGTCTTCAAAATGTCTCAGACAGGTTGGAAATTTTGTCACTGGGACATATCTTAGAAAAAGGTTTTGTGCACTCTAGAGGCCACAATTTTAGTCTGATTCTCTTGAAAGTTGGTCAGAATGTTTGTCTTGATAGTATCTTGGACTAGTGTAAAACTGGGTCTTGTTGGGTCAAAAAAATAGGTCACTGGGACAAATCTCAGAAAAACCTTGTGTGCAATTTAGAGGCTGCATTTTCAATCTGATACTCATGAAACTCGGTGAGAATGTTTGTCTTGATGATATCTAGTACAAGTTGAAAACCTGATTATGTGCGGTCAGAAAGTAGGTCACTGTTTCAAATCTTAGAAAATTCTTCTGTTCTCTCTAGAGGCCACATTTTCAGTCCAGTAAGCATGAAACCTGTTGGAGAACAGTGGGTCTAAAGGAGAAATTTACATTATTTCTCCTTTTGCCTCAGTATTTATTATTTATCCATCTGATATGCCTGAATTCATTTTACTTATCCATATTTTACTGGAATATTTTCATTTTCTCTGGCAGAGGAATTTTTAACCCTATACCACATGATTCCTAGTTTTAACAACCCCGAGTTTGGGGTGTTTTAAGAACATTATGGGAGAAGGAGAAGATACTGGTAATGATGATATTTCAGTCCGTAAAATACCTAGATATTTCCATCTCAGGGCTCACATGGGCAGAAAATCTCACAAAAAAGATGAGAGTGTAGATCCAAGATCACTCTGCAGGTTCTGTGCAGTCTGATCTTGATTTACACTGTCTGCAAAAGCAACTTAAACCGTAAAATTTAAAGTGTTAAAACATTGAAGTTTTATCTGTTTGATTTCAGATATCATTTTACAGACCAACGCCAGAACGATATAAAATTTTGATGGAAGGTCATGCTTTTCCGTCAGATCATGTGAGTTTTATTTAAAAGTAGTCAATTTCTCATGTTGGGTTTGAATATGGGGCTCTACTAGTTTTCAAGCCATCAATCAGACAGTCAGCTAGTGATTCTTGTATTACTGAAAATGAATCTATGGTTATCATTATTGTGAAGATGAAACTGAAATAATTTTGAAAATAGTACTTAAAATCAAACATACTGATTGACAAAAGAATGAGCCATGCTGAGTGAAAAGGGGGCTTAGCGCATCTGCAAAAAGTTTTGACCTATGTCAGTGCAGCAGCCCGCACAGGCTGACATTGGTCGAAACATTTTTGCTTAGGTCAATTTTCTGCATGTCAAAGGACCAGACTATCTCAGGATTCAACTGGTTATTAGAAAAAATGGATTTTAGGGATCCATAGTAATGTGATGAATTGCTTGGCACAATCATAGAGATGCACATAGCCCCCTTTTGCAAGAGCACGGCTGAAATCTTTTTGTGCTAAATCCTGAGAGTAATTTTCCTTCAGTATGTTATGGAGAGTCAGATCCAGCTGCGAGGTTACAACCCTGAAACAGCCCTTGTTCTTGTCGAACCCAGACCAGTAAGTATGCCTGTCTCACATTTTTGTAACTTAATCCTTTCCCAAACAGCAAGTTATGGACCCATCCAAATTAAAAGTAATTGCTGATAACGAATTCGAAATTGAGACAAATTTCTTTGGTAGGGTAGAGAACATTGAAAACAAAATTTTGAACTTGTCCAAAATGAAAGCATTTGCAGACAACGACTTCAAAAGTGGCTCAAATGATGAAATTTGTCCTTGATGAGGTAAAAAACATTGTGGGGGAAAGGAGAAAATACTGGTAACCAGCATTTTCTTCTTTTCCCACGATGTTTTCAAAAGCTTCTTCCTTAGTGTCATTAAAACTCAGGATTATGTGAAAAAGGGTTAACTCTTTACCAGACTGAAAAATTTTAATAATGTTCAAATTTAAAGTGTCAGCAAATGACAGATGAAATGTAGCTCAAGATATGAAAAAAATGGTGGGAGTTTTTTTTGTAAAGGTATGAGTAGAAAACATGGGAAAAGTGAGGAAATGCTGGTTAGCGGCATTTTGGTCTTTTCACACAATGCTTTCATTGCCCCTTTTCCCAGAATTAGAGCTCCAGATAAGAGGGAGGGATGGTATTCTAAGTCCATTATTTCTCTTCCAAACCCTATGTTGTGGGTACTCATTAGAATCGTCTCGATGAGACGATTCTAATGAGTACCCATAACATAGGATTTAGTGAGAATAATTAATATTTTCAATTTTGAAATCAAAATCACTTCCTCTGTCTGGAGCTCTGCAGAATGTTATGCATACTGCTGAAACATGTGATCTTTTTCTTTCAGCATTATTTGTTAGTCCTTTACAACACAGTCCCAAGTTTTAACCACTCTGAGGAATAAAGCTTTTGAAAAATATTTTGGGAAAAGGATTGATTAATTCTATGGAGTTTAACAGTTTTCAACATTATTTTAGTTATATCACAATGGCCAGTGCACCTATCAATGCTTTCCTGGATATTCTTTTACCAGTACTCTGCACAATATTCTTTCCAAGCCATTTGCTGCTTTCCCACATAACCATTGTCAAAGCAATGATCAGTAGTAAGAGAAGAATGAATCTTGTTTCAATGACTATCAGCAGTCCTTGGAAAGAAACTGGCCAAGCCGGGGATCGAACCAGTTTCCCACAATGTTTTCTACCCTATCAATTCAATGACAAATCTCGTCATTTGAGCCATCTCTAACATGTCGTGTGCAAATGCCTTTAATTTTGACTAGTTTAAAAATGTTATTAAAGTATAGAGCCTTAATAGCTGGTGTATGTTTTATCTTGGAGTTCACTTTTATACTGAATTTTATAGTACCTGACTCGTGATCTGGTGGTTGTGGGTTTGGTAGCTGATTGTGGCAAAACTGCCATGCCAGCGATTTTCACCATACACCTCTGATGCATGTAAAAAAAGTAGTCATTGGCTAGGAAAGACAGTTGTGTCAGTGGAACTGGTGTGAGAAAGCCAGGAAACACATGAAAAGGTGCAATGGCCTCTGGTTATGACATAAGCTGTTAAAACTGTGTCAAACACCAATACAAACAAACAAAATAATATACTGTTGTAGGGAGAGCAGACATTGCATATGGAGGACATATTAAGAGTAATTGAAGAACAAGGGGACAGTATAGCTGTTATATGTTTTAGCGGAGTGCAGTATTACACAGGACAGAAATTTGACATGGAGACTATCACAAAGGCTGGTCAGAAAAAGGTACAACAAAATGTTTGTGCTACACTCTGTGAAAAGGGCATTTGATGCATCTGCCAAATGTGTCGACCCAGGTCAGCCTGCACAGTCCGCACAGGCTGACCTGTGTCGAAACTTTTTGTTTTGGGTAAACTTTCTACATTTCCAAGTACCAGTCTACCACAGGATTCAGCCAACTGTTAGACAAAATAGATTTTATGGATCCTTAATAACATGATGACTTGCTTTGTTAAATGCATCACAGAAATGCATGAAACCTCCCCTTTTGCCAGAACATAGCTCATTTTATTGCTGTAGAACTTTTACTGTGTTAATTCTTAGTTCTTTGTTAAATGAATTTCATGGATTTTTCAAGGTAATAATTTATTGATAGATCAGCTCTGCTTTGTTTTAACCCGTAGCCAAACGGCAAAATTTTATATTTTCTGCTTCATTGCAGATGTAATTATGAAATGTTATATAACCATAATATTCACCCACTATTTATAAAACAAGGGTTTTCACCTACCCAACCAATATTTTTTTACTTTCATATAGAATCGTCAATAATTTTAATCCTATACCATATGATCCCAAGTTTTAACGACCCTGGTCAAAAAACCTTTTGAAAACATTGTGGGAAAAGGAGAAAATGCTGGTTACCAGCATTGTTTCCCTTTTCCACAATGTTTTCTAATCTATCAAAGGCAAATTCCATCATTTGAGCCACATTTAAGTTGTTGTCTACAAATGCTTTGAATTTGGACAAGTCTACATTTTTGTTGTGTGGTACAGAGTTAAGCTTTAAAAAAAGTTTGGGGTTTAGTTGGCTTTATGTGTATGATTACATGGCTTGCAACACGCGAAAAGGGGCACTCGGACATTTGCGTAAAGGGTCGTCTCGGATCAGAGTGCGCAGGCTGATCCGAGAGGACACTTTACGCGAATGTCCGAATGCCCCTTTTCGTGTGTTGCAGGCCATATATAAACACCAAAATCTGATATTTCTTTTCCGTATACCTGTCTTGAAAATATCAGCTTTCGCATTCAATCAGTCAGATTATATCATTAATCTTTCATCAAAACAATAATTAGTAACCTGTATGGGTAAAACTGATTGTATTTATACAGGGGTGTGTTGTGGGTTGGGACCTGGCTCACGCTGCAGGAAATGTGGAACTCAAACTAAATGAATGGGGTGTGGATTTTGCTGCTTGGTGTACGTACAAGGTAAACAGTAAGTTACTGTATGAGTTGTTTATAGAGAATAGATGGTTGGTGTCTTGGATGGGTTAAGTTTATCAGGCAAGGCGGAGGAATTTATCTGGTGAGCCGAAGGCGAACTCGATAAATTTCAGAGCCGAGCCCCATAAACTTAATCCATCCAAGACACCAACCATCTATTCTATTTATCCTGTCACTCACTGTAACGGAACAAAACAAAACAAACAAACGGAAAAAAAAAAACAATGATAAAGACCGTACCTTTAATAAATTTCCGGAGCCAAGCCTGATCGACTTTTCCAATCCAAAACACCAACCGTCTATTTTATTTATCCTTTTTCTCAATTATAATCCAAAATCCGACTAAATTGCACGTTTTGCTCGAAATAAGGCACATATTGGCATCTTTCTCACTAGATCTATTAGAAACTTTAAAAAAATGAAGAACCATGTTTACAAAACCCTCTGGATATGCAGCTGCAATAATGACGTCATGAATGATATTGGCTACATCATAATTATTAAACGTGACGTATATCCGCAGAAAAATATTGTGGCGAAGAAGACAATGTCTTTAAACATTACAGACTATTAATTAAACGAGCAAAAGTTTTCACTAGCGATTGATTCATTCATTACGGCAGTAAGATGCTTGTTTAAAAATAGTCCCAGTTAGCAGGTGCGTAGTAGCGGTCACATGACCAACTGACGGATAACACAAAAAATATACGGCACCCAATACACTATTAATTATAATAGGGTGCCGTATATTGTTTTTGTTATCCGTCAGTTGGTCACATGACCGCTAAGTGCACACCTGCTAACTGGGACTATTTTCAAACAAGCGTCTTACTGCCGTAATGAATGAATCAATCGCTAGTGAAAACTTTTGCTTGTTTATTTAATAGTGTTATCAGGTCGAAATTGTAGAAGGTGACAGGATAAATGCCATATTTCAACCCTTCACTATACAATCTGGAGTTGGAGAAAAATGACTTTTAAAAAGCCTATGGGAGAGGGAGAAAAATCTTGGTAATCAGAGTTTTTCCCTTTTCCTACAAATTTTTGGACCCTTTCACAGACAAATAACATGAATTTCAGCCACATTGAATTTGCCATCCCCAAATGCTTTCAGTTTAGTTGTGTTTAAAATTTTGTCATTTAGAAAAGAGTTAAGGGGTAGAAAACCTAATGAGAAAAGGAGGAAATGCAGAATGAAGGTTGCTTTTCCCATGGGCCCTTTGAAAGGCAAATTTTATCATTTGAGGCGTATTTCATTTGTTTGCAGGGTTGTTTAGTAAGGTGTTATTACATTACTATTCAATGTCAAATTTTGACGACCCTGACATAGATGGCTTATAAAAAAATTGTTGGAAAAGGAGAATATGGCGGCTTTTGTAAACAATGTGTGATAAGGAGAAAATGCTGGAATTTCAAAACCAGGTAAAAGGTAAACAAAAGATAGAGCGACTTTGCAACTTTTGACCTATTTTGAAGTTGTATGACTTAAATTTTAACACCCACAATCTTTACTTTTGGACGCCACATTGTCTTCAAAATTTTATTGTTTCTGTTTTGGCAGTATATGAATTGTGGCGCAGGATGCCTTGCTTGTCTATATATACATGAGAAACATTTCAACAATAACTACCCACGTCTGACAGGCTGGTGGGGTCATGACCTTTCTACCCGATTTGAAATGGATAATAGTAAGTGTGTACATGTACTTGTTTAACCTTTAACCAAACAATCTTATTGTTTAACTATCCTGAGGAAGATTGATTGATTGATCGATTTTATGGTTTTTATTGCCATTTTCAACATTACTTCAGTTATATAGCAGAGGTCAATGTACCTATCTGTACTTTCCTGGAGTTTTTTTTATCAGTACTTCTCGCAATGTTCTTTCCAAGACTCTGGCTGCTTTCCCACATAACCATAGGAGAAACAATGATCAGCGGTGATTGCCTTTTAAAACATGATATTTCCATTTCAAAAGGTAAATAACATTATGGGAAAGGAGAAAATGCTGGTTACTAGCATTTTCTCCTTTTACCCATATAGTTTCAAAAGCCTCCTTCGTCAAGGTCAAGAATTGTCGGGGTTGTGTGGTATGGAGTTCGGCTTGTTTTGTTTTTCCTCAGAAACCCAGCCATTTCCTTATGACCTGGGTTACAGACTGATTATCCCAGCATTTTCTCCTTTGCCCACAATGTTTTCAATAGCTTTCCTTCTCAGGGTCATTAAAAGTAGGGATTGTGTGGTACAGAGTTAAGATTGTTTTGTTGTGTTTTTTCACAGAATTCCAGCCATACCCAGGTGCCCTAGGTTACAGGTTGAGCAATACCCCAGGGTTGTTATGTCCACCCATAAAAGCTAGTTTGGAGGTAAACCTTTTTTGTGCAGTTCCTCCCATATCATCGAAAGCGATGGGTTTTTTTTTTAGCATGTGCAAATGCATGTATTTGCAAATTCATTCTTATATTACCTTTGAGGTATAGTTTAAAAAGAATGAGCCATGTTCTGGCAAAAGGGGTTTTAATGCATCTCTTTGATGCATGATACCAAGCAAGTCATCTGATACTTATGAATCCTTAAAGTCAATTTTGTCAACAATCATGAGGTAAATTGGTCCCTTTGACAAGCAGAAAATTGATGAAAAGTGAAAAGTTTTTATCCAGGTCAGCTAGCACGGTCAGCGCAGGCTGACTTGGGTCCCATATTACTGTAGATGCAGATGCAGGGCAACGGTCAAATTGTACTGAGAAACTCCAAACATTTCTTTGACAAATATTAGTTTCTATGTTTTGGGAGATAACTGGAATTCTCCTATATATCTGTTATTACTAATGATATTCACTTCAAACTTTAGTTAGGTGATGAATATCAAAAAGGGGAACCAGTATACAAGGAAGGGAGGTAACTCTCAGCACACTTTTTGAACAGTTGTGCCCCTTTTCAAACTTGAAATTCTCCTTGAAAAAAGTAACAGCAATGAAACATTGGCAGCTACATGTAGTGCTCTTGCATTTGTTTGGTGCTCAAAAGTCAAAGGTTTTATTCTTTACGAAACAGCAACATTTTAGACTTATCCAAATTGAAAGCATTTATAGATGACAAATTCATTGTGTTTATAATGATGAGATTTTTCTATGAGAGGGTAGAAAACATTGTTGGAAAAGGAGAAAATGCCCCGCCCGGCTGGCTCAGTGGTGAGCGTGTCAGACTCATGACCTGGTGGTTGGGAGTTCGATACCTGGTTGAGGCGAACTTTCTTTCCGGCGTATTTTCACCTCTCACCTCTGCTGAAGCATGTGAGAAAAGTAGTCGGTGGCTTTGGAAAGAAAGTTGTGTTAGTACTGGTGTGAGGAAGCCAGGAAACACATGTGCGTCACCGACCGCCATGATATGACCTTAGCTGTTAAAGTGGCGTTAAACTCGAATACAACCAACCAACCAATTTTCCAACAATGTTTTTGTAGGTCTTTTTCCTCAGGTTCGTTAAAACTCGGGATCTCATGGTAAAGGGTTAAAAACTGGCCTCAGTGGTGATATGTTTTGATTAGCATGATGACAGTGACTGATTTAACCGTTGACAAAACAATCCCGTGTCTTCACGACCCTGTACAAAAAGGCATTTGAAAACATTGTGAAAAAAGGAGAAAAGCTGAAAGCCAGCATTCTCTCCTTTTCCCATAATGGTTTTTATTTCCTTCAAATACAAATCCTATAATTTGAACCATGTTTAATTCGTCACCTGCAAATGCTTTTGATTTGAACAAGTCAAAAATTTTGTCGCTTGGTAATGGGTTAAAAAAGGATCAAACAGGTCAAATGTTGAATTTTTGTTGCAGATATTTAAAAAAGCTACGATGTCAGAAATATTGAAAAAATGTCGTCTACTCACCGGCTATCTAGAGGCACGAATCATAAAGAAGTATGGCTATCCAGAAACTGGAAGAGATGTCACAAATGGTTCATCTGCTCCAGAAAAAAATTGCGTCCAAAATGAAAATCCAGTGTATGTTGAAATTTTCACCCCCAAAGATCTGGATCAGAGAGGAGCTCAGTTGTCTCTGTCATTTTCAATCAGTATCATTCAGGTGTTTGAGGAGTTAATGAAGAGGGGTGTTATTGTAAGTATTTAAAGTGACCCATACACGCTCAAACTTTTTCATCAATAGTTTTGATGTCAAATTATTTGATACTTTTTTGGGCAATATTGATGACCTAAAAGTATTGATGTCAATATATTGACGGAGCTGTTTCCAGTCGATATATTTTGCGCAGACCATCAAACAATTTCAGCATGTGTGGCATCCCGTTAATATTTTGTACAAACTTCACTTTTTGATCCAAAATCCTAGAGAGGACATCATCATGGCGCTATCGAAGGAAGAGAAAAAAATTTCATCTGGAGCTGATAGAAGTGTACCGCGTGATTATGAGAGGCGTAACAAGCGCCAGAAGTTCATCAAATGTGTCTCCATTTATTCTGAAATAGTCCACAGGCACATTGTCTTACAGTTCTTATAATGACCCAGTTTGGCCAAATTTAGACCACTGCTGGAACCAATTTTTCGCCTATTTTCATTTCTTCTTTGGTGTTTTCTGCTTCAAAGCTAGAACCAGTGCTAGTGTGGTTAATCCATCCATTGTGCATGTAGGGCAAATGTCAAACTGTCAATAATATTGAGACCAATATTATTGATGGAAAAGTTTGAACATGTATGGCCCGCTTTAGAGTAGATTTTGTCAAACCTCTTTTACACTTTTCTAAACGATCCTGAGTTTTAATGACCCTGAGGAAAAGAGCATTTGAAAACATTTTGAGAAAAGGAGAAAATGCTGGTAACCAGCATTTTCTCCTTTTCCCAAAATGTTTTCTACAGTTTCCAAGACATATCTCTTGAGCCGCAAGGGCCATGTGTAATTTTGTCTAAAGATGCTGGTCACAAGCAAAAATGAATGATGGACTCTATTTCTAGTTTTCAAGTCTAATGATTAGATTGGCTGACACATTTTGCCTGAGCAAATCAGGGCCATTCACCAACCATACCCCAGTTAGCAGTCTTAGTCCTGTTCTCAAATATGAAAGTTACACATTTTCTGATTGGCTTAAACAGACTCTTATAGGCCATACTGTTTTGTTTAGCCAATCAGATATTGAGATACTTTAAAATGTAAAATATTCCCAAGAATAAGCATGGTTTGTTAGATGGCTCATATTGGATTATAAAATTTGAAACGAATCATTTATAGTTGATGATATGACCGCCAATACAAACTATATTTAACCCTTTACCACACAATACAGACTTTAAACAACCCTAAAGAAGAAGGCTTTTCAAGGCATTGTGGGAAAAGTAGAAAATGCTGGTAACCAGCATTTTCTCCTTTTCTCACAATGTTTTCTAACCTATTAAAGAGAAAAATCATCATTTTAGCAACACTGAATGTGTTGTCTGCAAATGCTTTCAATTTAGACAAGTCCAAAATTTTATAGTTTGGTAAAGAGTTAATAGAAATTGAGTTACAATTAAGTTTTCTATATAATTTTTCACTTTTTTCCCAAACAGTGTGATGAAAGGAAACCCAGGGTTATTCGTATAGCACCAGCGCCATTGTATTGTTCCTTTGAAGATGTCCACAGATTTATGAACTACCTCGACCAAGCTTTGAAAGCAGCGCATGAAAAGGAGACTTTATGATGGATTAACCTGCATATGTTTTATATGTAATCCTTTATTTTATAGGCCATATAAACTATGGCGTTTTCTGAGGTATTTGTCAAACAATGGGAGAATTGTCCCATAAACTTGCAGAGATAGGGAATACATAAGAATGGTATGATGATGTAACCCAAATGGTTTTGCAATCTGATTGGTCAAAAAGTTACTCTGTAATATATAATATTCCTGAGATTTGATTTGTCAAAAAGAAAATACGCAATCACAGGGTTTATATTCTATTATTATGTGGATGAAATATATAAGAGTTATATAAGATATATATTATTATTATGTGGATAAAAGGTGGAATTTTGACAAAATGCCAGGTTGAATGGCTTTTCCCATCTATTTTGCTTAACCTTTAAAGCGCCTTTCAAAACAATAGTTACCTTTGCGGCCAGTGTAGACCCAAGATCAGACTGCACAAAATGTGCAGTCTGATCTTTGATCTACACTGTCAGCTTTGCTAAATCTTTACAGAGAAATGCAGTCATGAAATTACTATTATCTGGGTCATATTTTACAACTGAAAATGTCTGTCGGGTTTATTCGTCGTTCTGAGGGTTAACTTCATTGATTGATTTATGCATCATATTCCAGCAAACCTTAGGGTAGGATTTAATGATACCATGATAGTGTCAGGGGTCCTGTGTGGCTTAGTGGTAAAGTGCAGGACTTGTGACCTGCTGGCCAAGGGTTTATGCCTCACTGGATCCACTGGGTTTTTCGTTGGAGTGTCCATAGGCAAGACACTTCAGAGTTCTAGCTCTAGTACTGGTGAAACCAAGGAAAAACATTAATATGTGAACTGTTGCTGTGAAATTACTGAAATCATTTATATGTAAAGAATTCAGTTTTTTTTTAACCCTTTACTAAACAATCACAAGTTTTAATGATGTCGATAGCAAAGGCTCTTGAAAACATTGTTGGAAAAGAAGAAAATGCTGGTTACCAGCATTTTCTCCTTTTCCCACAATGTTTTCTACCTTTAAAAAACAAATCCCACCAATTGAGTCACAATTAATTTGTTGTCTGCAAATGCTTTGGATATGGGTAAGTCCATTACTTTGTTGTCTGGTACAGGATTAAGGAACCAAGATAAGCAGAGCTTGTATCCTAGATGAAAATTATCTTAAAGGGAAGATTATCAGCTCATTGCTATGAAACTTGGTCTAAGTGTTGGCCAGCATTTTCTCATTTATCCACAATGTTTTCTATGCAATCAACAAATCAGATTTCAATTTTTGAGTCAAATTTATTTTGTCGTCTGCAAATGCTTTGACTAGTAAAATTTTGTTGTTTGGTAGAGTTAACTAAAAACAGAAGACGTGCAAAATACAATGTGCAGATGTCAAAATTTTAGATTAGTCCAAATTGAAAGCATTTGCATACAATAAATTTAATGTGGCTGAAATGATGGGAGCTGTCTTTGAAAGGGTAGAAAATGTTATGGGAAAAGGAGAAAATGCTGGTTACCAGCATTTTCTCTTTTCCCTATAATATTTTCAAAAGCCTTCTTTCCTAGGGTCATTTAAACATTTAATTGTGTGGTAAAAAGCAAAGTGCTTGGTGGGGTAGCAAGTCAAGTTTTGTGACAGTCCTGACTGTTTTGCTACAAAGCATAAGATGTACCATATATTAGACCATTTCTTGGTCAAAGTATCTATTGTTGTTGATGATGATTTTTTTAGGGTTTGTGTCCTTTTTAAGCACTGGGCATATTTGGCAAGGACCTTAAGAGAGACAAAAAGAGCTCGAAATCTGGATAAAATACTCTAGATGTTCTGTATGCAGACCATTTTGTTTTTCAGCTCACCTGAGCAAAAACCTCTTTTCACAGATTGTGACTCATTGTCAGTGGAAGACAATTTCACTTTAGATATTGGCTGTTACATCTCTAAGATCAGATTGCATGTTCTGTGCAGTCTGATTTTTATCAGTGCTTTTATATACCTATGGGAAAAAGTTAAGCATATTTTATATTCCTTGAAAAAGAGGTAAACAAAGACCAACATATTATGACATATGACTTTATTTTGTAAGGTGCATTTCCTTTATTCACATAAATATAATTAAACGCTAAACAGAGATGTTAAAGAAAAAAATACACTTTTAACTGTATGAGATGGAATATGCTTAACTTTTTCCCATAGGTATATTTGTAAAAATACAAATTTCTCAGGGTGAATCAGGGAATAAACTGCCATTGAAACATAAAGCGTATCACCACACATTTTAATTTTTAGCTTGGCTGTTTTGGAAGAAAACGTCGAGGTATTGTTGTAGCTCTGGCGTTGTAGTGGTGCAAAAACTTTGGCATTTGTAATTTTTGTTTTTTTTGAAAATATTTACTTCAAACTGGGACAAGTTATCAAAAAGAACCTGTACAACAAGGGCTGGTAACTATCAAATTATTTTTGACACAGTTATGCCCCTTTTCAACTTACTATTTTGTTTGTAAATCAAGCAACTGCAGCCAAGCCCTAGCACGCACATGCGCTGCTCTTGCTTATATTTATTACTGATGTGCATATATCCAAATTCTATGCTGTGTTTACTGATGAAATTCCAAAGTAAACTGTCCAAAGATCATTTATGTTATCGACTCTTTACCAAATAACAAAATTTAGGACTTGTCCAAATCCAAAACAGAGGACAACTTCAATGTTGTTCAAATTTAGGACTTGGCTTTGAAAGGGTAGAAAACATTGTGGGAAAAGGAGAAGATGCTGCTAACCAGCATTTTCTCCTTTTTCCACAATGTTTGTGAAAGCTATAAGGTAGTTACAACTTGGGTTTATTTGGTAAAGGGTTCAAGGAAGTTTTATCTATGTTTGTGTGTATGATGTTTAATGCCATTTTCAACATTATTTTAGTTATATCGCGGCAGCCAGTGCACTTATCCATGCTTCCCTGGAGTTTTTTGTTACCAGTACTTCGCAGAATATTCTTAACAAGCCACTGGCTGCTTCCCACATAACCATCATCGAAACAATGGTCAGCAGTGAGAGAGGAATGAATCCTGTTGAAATGACTATTATCAATCCTTGGAAATTGGCAGAGCTGGGGATTCGAACCAGTGACCCCCAGTTCTCAAGTCTTTTATGCTACTGACTGGGCTACTGTGGCTTGGCACCAATATTATACATCTGCTTTTTTGTGAATGTTTTTTCATGTTTATATTTGATTATTGATGATTATAATAAATTATTTAATTATTGAAAATATTTCTGTTGAGATAATGTAGATAAAATCAGGGCTACCAGGGCTGGGCATTCTTGTTATATACATGTATGTTCTTTTGTATGATTGGTTTTTTTTTTTATGGTTATAATTGAATATTCAGAATTGCATTAACATGTAGTTATTGAAAATTTTTCTTAACTCTTTACCACAGATTCCTATGTTTTAATGACCCTGAAAGGGAAGGCTTTTGAAAACATTGTGGAACTAGAGGCGCTTGAGCGCCTGTATCGCTCCACAGGCCTGATATTTCTATAATGGCGAAAGGAAGTTTTTAACAATTATCATTCAATCCTGCATTTTAGCTCACTGAAGAAACAATTTGGTAGACAACCACCATAGGAACTTACCTGCAAAACAACAATGAAATCCAATGAATAGTTTTAGAGAAGAAATTTTTCAAAGATTTTACTTTATACCATAAAAGGAAAATGAGTCTCCCATAAAAGCCATGTTTTTTGACAGATCTTTTTTTTTTTAAGGAATTCTGTAAACCTGTATCTAAGGAACATTCCTGCAAAATAATAATGCTATCCAAATAGCGGTTTGGGAGGAGAAGATTTTTAAAGGTTTTTTACTTTGGTTGCCATGGCAACCAGAATTCTTAATGGAACACAATTATTTGAAGGAATTTGAAAGAGGACCACCAAAGGAACATTCCTGTGAAATTTGGTAAAAATCCAGTCAATAGTTTCTGAGGAGAAGTTTTTTAAAGAAAAAGTTTACGGACGCACGCACGGACGAACCGACGGACGCACGATGGACACAACGCCATGACAATAGCTCGCTGGCCTTCGGCCAGTGGAGCTAAAAAGGAGGAAATGCTGGTAACCAGCATTTTCTGCTTTTTCCACATTTTCTCTACTCTATCAAATACAGGAATCATCATTTAAGCTACATTTAAATTTATCGTCTGTCAATGCTTTCAAATTAGTCCAGTCCAAAATTTTGTTGTTTGGTAAAGGGTTAAAATAATGTGGTGGATGGCTTAGATCATTACCTAATTTTTTGTGTATGTGAAGTTGTCCTGTGCCATGAATTGCTGTCCTAGGGTAAAATAAAACATTAAAAAAAAGATTCTAATTCTTTGTTTTATTTTTTAAATCTTTTTTAATCGAAACACACATTAAATTATCACAAAAAATATTACAAAACTCTGGTCCAACATTGATTTCAAAATATTTCTTGTCATGAAAATGTTAGTATTAATTCTTGGGTGGCAAATTATATATATCTGTATCTAGTATATTTATTGAGTACCCACAACAAAGGTTTAAGGAAAAGGAGCTATGGTTTTAGTATTAGGTATTAGGATTACCTGGGTGCATACTCACCAGACATTCAGTCATAATTATTCTCAAGAATTTTCTAAATTTGAAAGTAACACAACTTCTGATTGTGATTAACCCTTTACCGCACAATGCCGACTTTTAACGGCTCTGGGAATGAAGCCTTTGAAAACATTGTGGGAAAAGGAGAAAATGCTGCTAAGCAGCATTTTCTCCTTTTCACACAATGTTTTCCATCCTATCAAAGAAACTTTACACCATTTTAGCCAGACTGAAATTGTCATCTGCAAATGCTTTCAATTTGGATAAGGCTAAAATTACGTTGTCTGGTAAAGGGTTAACTAAACCATTTTAGCTAAGGAAAATCAAAAGTCGTGTTATGATCTAAATCTAGAATTACGCTAAGAATATTCTGGTTGGTAAATACGAACCCAGAAGCTCTGCTTGGCGAGGCATTTTTAACAATTTCACACAACTCTACAAAGTGAGCCTAGAGCACCAAATCAAAAAATAGTTTGAATTCAGTCTGTTAGACAATAGCACTGTTATAATTTCAAAAGCACTTTTTTTCTAGTATGTTTCACAAAATAATGTAATGTAGATCACAAATTAGACTGCACATTCTGTACAATCTGATCTTGATCTAGACTGCCTATAAAAGCAATTTTAAATTGTGTTTAACGCTCTTAGGCTTTAAGGCAACAATCCGATTGAAAAGAATCTACCAAACTATGCAACTCTGCTCAGCAGAAATATATAAAGCTTTCTAAATCTAAGACAAGATTTGTCAGAATGTATCAAGTATTAGCCTGCTGAAGGCCACTCGTACCGTTGCGGTATAGATCAAGATCAGAAAGCACAGAATTTTGTAGCTCTGTACTCTGATCTTTCATCTACGCTATTAAATGTTGTGTTAATCTTCCAAACTTGTGGTCCTACTGCAGATGTTTTCCAAACCCTTCATCATCTGGGTGATTAAAACATTTGGGTCCATATTTACTGACCATTCTTATGAAGGTTCGTAGACTAAATCTCAAAAATGTTCTAAAATTGAAAGTAACATGAATTCTCATTGGCTAAACCATTTTTTTGGCTAAACCAAATGGTTTAGCCAATCAGAAGTTGTGCTACTTTCAAATTTAGAAAATCTTGGCAAATAAGATTAAGAACGTTTCTTAAGAATGGTTGATGAATATTGACTCTAATTGTATGTCATAGGTTTAATTATGAGAACTTGTCTAAATCTAGATATTTTATGAAATCAGTGTCACAGCATTCTTGAATTGCAAAGGCTCTGAGATCTTGGCCGGACAGTTCTGTCATACAACAGGCTGAACATGCGACTTATATACAAGAGGTCTCAGATACAAACTGGTTACCCATTTAACTCTTGTATATAACTTGTGAAAGCAAAGAATCTTAACCACACACCAAAAGAATATCAGAAACACACACACGATGAAAAGCTACCATCTGCTTGGGACTGTCTTCACCAACCATTCTAAATTTGATTTCAGTTCTACATACCAAAACTAGCAATCTGATTGGGCAAGACATTCTGTACATTCTGTCTCAGCCAATCAAATTACTAGTCTCAGAATTTTAGAGTTTGAATGAGAACAACATTTGGCATGGCTTGGTAAAAATATGGCCCATAAAGTATGAGAGAAGGCAGACACTAACTATTACAGAAAATTACTTCACACTGCTTGAAAAAAAAAACCCCAAAAACCAATGAACAAAAAATCCCCACAGCTCATCAGAGAAATACAGTTCGAGAATGTTAACTTATCCAGAGAAAATAAAGACTAATTTTGTATCAACAAACTTAATATTTGCGTGTCATTTGAAATATATCTTGGAGAAAAAATTGCATTAGAAATGTGCAAAACTGTTGTTTGTCTTAAAACTCTTTACCGAATGGAAAAATTTTAGACTTGTCCAAATTGAAAGCATCTGCAGACGACAAAATAAACATGACTCAAAAATTGAAACTTGACTTTAAAAGAGTAGAAAACATTGTGGGAAAAAGAGAAAATGCTGGTTACCAGCATTTTCTCCTTTTCCCACAATGTTTTCAGAAGTCTTCTTCCTCTGGGTTGTAAAAACAAGGGATTGTTTGGTAAAGGGTTAAACTCTTTACCGAATCGCAAAATTTTGGACTGGTCCAAATTGAAAGCATTTGTAGAAGACAAAGCTGGCCCAAATGACGAAATTTGTCCTTGAATGGATAGAAAACATTACGAGCTACGCACAATTTCTCACTTTTACCAAGTTTTCAAAAGCTTTCCTCATTTGGGCAGTCAAAATTGACTATTTGGTAAAGGGTTCAAGAGAAAATACAGTGTATTTGTGCAAGCAATTTGTTTAGCAGAAAGAAATGAGAATATTTTCGGACTTCACAAAGTGACCAGAAAATAAATTTCGACAAGATTATCAATTTGTTCCAAAGTTCCAGCACTAATTTGTTGAAATCTAGTTGAATGTTGTGTGATAATTTAGTTGCCTTTTCGTAGAATCTGCTGGAAGGTCTCGTCCACAGCATCCAAGAAATCCATAGTGTTGAGATACTGATCGGGTTTCAGACTGAAAAACACAAACCAAACTAAATTCAATGAAAGAAGTCTGAACAAAAACATAACTGAGCCACTTTCTGGCAAAAGGGGGTTTAATGCATATCTGTGATGCATTATACCAAGCAAGTCATCACATGATTGTGGATCCATAAAATCCAATATGTCTAACAACTGGCTGAGTCCTGATGTAGAATGGTTCTGTGACATATAGCAAATTTACCAATAGCCAAAAGTATCAATCCAGGTCAGCCCGCACGGACTGCGCAGGCTGACCTTTGTCGATACTTTTTGCAGATGCATTAAACCCCCTTTTAACAGAGGATGACTTGTTTGTTTGTCTTTAACTCAGATTTTAACAGTTTTATCACAGGGGCCATTGCACCAATCCAGGCCTTCATTGAGTTTTTAACAAAAACTACCAAAAACATTCTTTCCAAACCACTGGCTGCTTTTCCACATAAACATCGTCGAGACAATATCAGCAGTGAGAGAAGAATGAATCTTTGTGTAATGACCATCATCAGTCCTTAGATTGATTGGTGTTTTATGCCGTTTTCAACATTATTTCAGTCATATCATGCTGACAATCCACATATTAACGTATTTTCCTCGGATTCACCAGTACTAGGCTGGGGCTCTGAAGTGTCTTGCCCAAGGACACTCCCACACAAAACCCAGTGCTTCCTGTAAGGTTCAAACCCATGTCTTCCAGGTTGAAGGTACTACACTATACCACTTAGCCATGGAGGACCCCTATCAACACTTGGAAAGAATTTGGCAAATGCCTGGGATTCAAGCTTTATACATTAACGGCTGAGCTACTCAGCTTTACAAATGATTCTTAACCCTTTACCACACAATGCTGAGTTTTAATGACTGTATGAAAGAAGCCTTTTGAAAACTTTGCGGGAAAAGGAGAAAATGCTGGTAACCAGCATTTTCTCCTTTTCCCACAATGTTTTCTACTCTATCAAAGAGAAATCCCATCTTTTGAGCTATGTTTAAATTGTTGTCTGCAAATGCTTTCAATTTAGACAAGTCCAAAATCTTGTCGTTTGGTAAAGAGTTAATGCATTAAATTTTATAAAACGGTTATTCCTCTATACTTACTTCAACCCATATATACTACCAACGAGATCTTTCTGTATACTTACTTTTTCAATCTGTATATACAACTTTCGAGATCTTTTTCTATACTTACTTTTTCAACCCATATATACAACCGGCGAGATCTTTTGTCATTTTGCCACTGTCTACACAGTCTACACATGCTTTCTCCAGAGCCAGAGCGAATGTTTGTAGCTCCTGGTTGTTGTCTAACTTGCCTCGGTGTTCCAGACCGCGGGTCCAGGCGTAAATACTGGCTATAGGGTTGGTGCTAGTTGGGTTACCCTGTGACATACAGAATAGACTGAATTTTTCTAATATCATAAATTTTTTTGGAAATGACAAAATTTAGACTGGTAGTCAATGTTGAAAATATTTGCTGAAGAAAATGCTGCTCAAATTGTAAAAAAAAGTATTTTCATCCTTTTCAAAACAAGAAATTTAAGACTCTTCTAAACTGAAAGCATATGCAGACAACA
The DNA here is from genome assembly GCA_946811185.2 of Hippopus hippopus. NCBI lineage: Eukaryota > Metazoa > Mollusca > Bivalvia > Cardiida > Cardiidae > Hippopus > Hippopus hippopus. Next base: position 7,971,139 of record OX328113.1, on the reverse strand, counting down.
AATCTGAGGGTGTTACTAATGAAATAAGTTCTTTGACAGGGTAGAAAACACTGTGTGAAAAGAAGAAAATGCTGGTAATCAGCATTTTCAACTTTCCACAATGTTTTTGAAAGGCTTGTACCTCAGGGTCATTAAAGCCTTTGATTATATTGTGAAGGATTAAAGAGTAGGAAACATTGTGGGAAAAAGGGGTAAATCCTTTACTCCACAGATACTCATTTTAACGCATCAAGAACAGACAGCTTTTGAAAACATTGTGGGAAAAGGAGAAACTGCTCGTAACGAGCAGTTTCTCCTTTTCCCACAATGTTTTCTACTCTATCAGATATCTGTATCTCCATTTGTCCACATTTTTGACATCATATCTTTATTTGCTGTTGAACTGGAAGAGTCTAAAATTGGCATATCAGGTAAAGGGTTAAGGCTGGTTACTATCATTTTATCCTTTTATCATAATTCTTGCACAATGCTTCATCCTCTGGTTCATAAGAAACAGGATAGTTTGGTAAAGGGTTAAGTTTTCATCAAACTTTGTAACCTTACTAGTTACTAAAAGGCCCATTTTTTACTTCCAGAGATTTTTTTCCCAAGCCACTAGCTACTTTCTCCCCAAACATATAATCAAACTGTTCAACAATGAGACAGGCATAAACCCTGTTGAAACAACTAAAACTGTCCAGGTTGGGGTGTCAAACAAGTGACCCCCTACCCAAGGCTTCAAAGGCAATGTTGACAGAATCGCTGACCTTTTGGTGTTCCCTGTAGTGTCGTGTGACTGTACCGTGAGCTGCCTCGGCTTCGATTGTCTTCCCATCCGGGCACATTAACACGCTGGTCATCAGACCCAAAGATCCATATCCTGAGCAAGAAAAGTAGTCACAAAAAATTGTAACAAAGATAAGTAGAACTTGTTTTTCTGATAAAAAAAAAAAAAAAAACAGATGTCTCCCCCCTTTTATAGAGAAACAGATAAAAATGGAAATCATACTTTCTTGTGCATGACACATCATCTCATTGTGCTTTACAAATGTATGAAGCTTTATCAAGATATCTCTAACGGTTTTCGAGTTATAGAGTGGACATGAAATTGTACGTAAAATGAGTACAGAAAATAATCAAAGGGAAATAACTCGAAAAATATACAAGCAAGAGTTATGGTTCTTGTGCATGACACTTTGTCATAGTACTTTACAAATGTGTGAAGTTTTATCAAAATATCTTAAAAGGTTTTTGAGTTATAGAGCCAATATGATTTGTGACGGACAGACAGACGGACGCATGGGGAAAAACAATATGTCTCCCGGCCCTGACAGGGGGAGACGTAATAAGTGTGGCTAAATTAACTCTTTATAAGACAACAAAAATGGCAATACTGCAAGCATGTCCTGACAACAAATAGAATCTGGCCAAAGTGATAAGATTTGCCTTCCTAAAGCTTGAAGACATTTTTGGAAAAGTCTTACTTTAAGAAACAACTGCATCTTTCAGTTGCTTTTTCATTGAAATTCTTAGTTGAGTAATGGGCATAAATGTATCAAATATATTTGAGCCCTGCTCTGGCAAAAAGGGGCTTCATGCATTTCTGTACTCCATGATAGCAAGCAAGTCATCACATAATTATGTACCCAATAAAATCAATTTTTTCTGACAATTGATAGGATCTGGTGGTAGAATGGTCCTTTGGCATACAGAAAAATGACCAAAAGCAAAAGGTTTCGGCCAAGGTCAGCCTGCGCAGATTACGCATGGTGACCTCGGTCAAAACTTTTCGCAGATGCATTAAGCCCCCTTTTTCTCAAGAGTGTGGCTCATTTCTGGGTTACTTGCCCTTGTTGAATGGTTCCCCCTTTTGATAGTTAGAAACCAACCCAAGTTTATGTCAGAGAAATAAGAAAGTTTCAAAATTTTCCCCATGATGATGATGATACAGAAAAGGAGGAAATTCTGGTAAGCAGCATTTTCTCCTTGTCAAACATTTACAGAAGCCCTCACCCTTGGGGTGGTATTAGCTTTGGATTATGTGGCAAAATGTTAGTACTCACCTTGAGCAACAACATCTGATTGGACATCACCGTCATAGTTTTTACATGCCCACACAAAGGCTCCACTAGACTTCAAGGCCTGAGCTACCATATCGTCAATAAGTCTGTGCTCGTACCAGATTCCAAGTTCGTCAAACTGCTTTGCATAGTCTGCCCTGGTTTGGTTTGAAAAATATGAAAAAAAATCATAAACCCTCCAACAAACAAATACATGTTTATATGACCTTAATGAAGAAAGCTTTAAAAAACAAACTCGAAACTGAATGAATGAGCCTTGCAGGACCTCTCCTACTCTTTTTCAATTAAGTATAAACATATTTATTTTACATCGATTGCGGAACAAGTTCTTACAAGTTATACTAATCTCTCTCAATTCTGCTTCCTGAGAACTACACCAGTACTCGCATCGAATGTGTGGGCCAATGTAAGATCCCAAAGTTGACACCCGCTCCTGGGTCTCGAACTCGGGACCTTTTGGTTACGAGGCCAACGCTCTACCTCACAACCATGGACACCACACCAATTTTTCAATTAGAAAAAAAAGGAACAGAAACTCTTATAATTGAAGACTTTTTATGTGGGAATTACTGCCATTTCAACATTATGACAGTAATAAAGTTGGCAGCCAGTGAACCTATCCATGCTTTCTTACAGTTTCTTCTACAAGTTCTTCATATAACATTCTTGCCACTCCCTTGACAGCTCTCTCACACACACATCACAGAAACAATGTTCAGTGGTGACAGTAATAACAACCATCCATCCTTGAAAATAGCTTAAAACTCTTGACCCCTGGCTTATAAACCTTCTATGTAACAGACTGAGCTACTAGGGTCGAAGTGAACCAGTGAGTCCTATGACTATGACGAAACATAAAAATTATACATGAGATTGACTGATCGATTGATTAATTGATTGATTGATTGAATGGTGTTTTACGTCACTTTCAACTTTATTTCAGTCATATCATGGCGACAGCTCACATATTCATGTACTTTCTGTGTTTCACCAGTACTAGGCTAGGGCTCTGGGGTGTCTTGCCCAAGAACACTCCCACAAAAAAACCAAGTGTATCCAGTAAGACTTAAATCGGGGACCTCCAGGTCACAAGCCCCCAATTTTACTACTGAACCACGCAGGACCCCACAATTTATTTTTTCTACATGAGACCTTACTGGTAGATTTCCTCAAAGATATCCTTGAACCGGCCATCGTATTTTTTCAAGATGGTGTTCTTTGTGCTCATGTATAGTGGCCATTTCTTCATAATAGCGTACTGCATGCAGGCGTGGGCAAATGCACTGATAGACTAGAGGAAAACAGAAACAACTTGTAAAGCAATGGATTTTTATTTTTTTTCTTCCTGTCATTCTGATATTTTTCTTGACTTTCAAGCCTCCATAACAAATTTTGGACTTGTCAAAAACTAAAGCATTTGCAGATGGCAAAAATCATACGGCTTAAATGGAGAAAAGTTTCTTTTTGAAAAGGGTAGAAAAAATTGGGGGAAAAGGAGAAAATCCTTTTCCCACAATATTTTCAACAGGCTTCTTTCTCAGGGTTGTTAACACTTGGAATCGTGAGGTACAGAGTTAAACTACTTTATCCTTTACCAAACAGTCCTATGTTTAATTATCCCAGAGGAGAAAGGCTTTAGAAAACATTGTTAGACAAGAAGAAAATGCTGTCAACCAGCATTTTCTCCTTTTCCCAAAATGTTTTCTACCCTATCAAAGATAAATCAATTCATTGGAGCTAAAGTTAATTTTCACCTGTATGACTATGCTTTAATTTTTTCTTGTCTCAAATTCTGTCAAGTGATACACAATACATACAAGGAAATTTGAATTCCTAACCAGAGGACAAAATTTTAGACTTGTCCAAACTGAAAGCATTAACAGCAGACAAATTAAATTTGACTCAAGTGATATGTTATTTCTGAAAGGTTGGAAGACATTTTGGGAAAAGGAGAAAATCCAAATATCAGCATTTTACCTTTTTCCACAATGTTTTCAAAGGCTTTCTCAGTCAGGGTTGTTAAAAACTCAGGATTCTATTGAAAAGGATTAAACTTTGGTAAGGAAATATATGTAAAGAAGAGAGAGTTTACATTACACCCTGGAGACGACTTTTCTTTAACTTGCAAAAAGACAATTTTTGAAAAAGATACAGGTACAAAAGCAATTTCTCTTTGTTCCACAATGTTTTTGCATGTATTCATTCCACTTGACCTTTATCCATGTTACTTATCTACATTTTATTTGAACATTTTTAAAGTCGTCTGCTGGTAAATTTTTATCAGGGGAGGTAATGCTTGAAATTTAAAGAACTTACCTCATCTGTGTTATACATAGCTAGCCCACAGCCTCCGCCATTTTTGAATTCAAAAACTTCTGTAACCTCAGGTTTGCCATTTTCTGGTGTAAATACGATCTCAAATTTCCCATTTCCTCCAAAAACAAGGTCTTTGGCTCTGTACTGAAGAACAGAAAGGGAAAATGTTAAATATGATATCAAATTTTCTGTTTCCTCCAAAAACAAGGTCTTTGATATCGAAGAACAACAGGTGGTAAAAGTCGAGTTTAATTAAAAACATTTGCATAAGGCAAATTAGATGTGGCTAAAATGATGCTACTTGCCTTTCCGTGGGTAGACTTTGTGTAAAATGAAACAAGAGGGCCATGATGGCCCTGTATCGCTCCACTGGCTAATACGTAAAATCACTACATGCCAAACATTACAATACTTGGCCAATTGGTTTTGAACATAAGACCCCTGAAACAGGACTAAAATTGGTAGCCCTAGTTCATATGGTTAGTAACAAGAAGATTTCTAAAGATTTCACTATATAAGCCCATGTAAAACTTCTGACCCCTCGGGGTGAATCAAATTCCCCCCTAGGGCTATAATTTACGCACTCTTGGTGAAGGGCCTTTAGATATAGCTACATGCGAAATTTGGTAGCCCTACGCTTTATGAATAAGTACAGGGAGATTTCTTAAGTTTTCTCTACATAAGCCCATGTAAAACTTGTGACCCCCGGGGCAGGGCCAATTTTGACCCCAGGGCTATAATTTAAGCACTCTTGGTAGAGACCCACTAGATAAAGCCACATGCAAAATTTGGTAGCCCTAGGCCTTACGGCTAGGTACAGGGAGATTTCTAAAGTTTTCCCTAAATAAGCCCATGTAAAACTTGTGACCCCCGGGGTGGGGTCAAATTTGACCCAAGGGCTATAATTTGGGCACTCTTGGTAGAGGCCCACTAGATAAAGCCACATGCAAAATTTGGTAGCCCTAGGCCCCATGGCTAGGTCAAAGAAGAATTTTAAAGTTCTCCCTATATAAGCCCATGTAAAACTTGTTATATAAGCCCATGTAAAACTTGTTACCCCCGGGCAGGGCCTAATTTGACCCCAGGGCTATAATTTGAACAATCTTGGCAGAGGTCCACTAGATAAAGCTACATGCCAAATTTGGTAGCTCTAGGCCCTATGGCTAGGTAGAAGAGGAATTTTAAAGTTCTCCCTAAATAAGCCCGTGTAAAACTTGTGACCCCCGGGGCGGGGCCAATTTTGACCCCAGGGCTATAAATTGAAGAAACTTGGTAGAGGTCCACTAGATAAAGCTACATGCCAAATTTGGTAGCCCTTGGCCTTACGGTTTCAGACAAGAAGATTTTCAAAGATTTTCAAAATTTTTCAGTTTTGTTGCCATGGCAACCAGAGTTTTTGAAGGAATTAAATTCTTTGAAGAAATTCTGAAGAGGACCATGGCAGGATCATTTCTGTGAAGTTTCATCAAAATTGGATGGGTAGTTTCAGAGAAGAAGACGTTTTAAAAAAAAGTTAACGCACGGACGGACAGACGGACGCACGGACGGACGGACGGACGGACAACAGGCCATGACATAAGCCCGCTGGCCTTCGGCCAGTGGAGCTAAAAAATGATAATTGTCGGTAACCAGAATTTTCTCCATTTTCCACAATATGTTCTACCATGCTTGCTATCCTTTGAGAAACAAATTTTGTTCATTTTTTAGTCACATGTAACATGTCGTCTTCAAATGCTTTCAATTAAGAAAACTCTGAAAGTGTTATAAGACTAAGGTTTAATTATTGTTACCTAATTATTGTCTACTTCATTTAACCTGATCCTGACCTTTATGCTGAACATATAAGTAGGTATATAAAGAGAACTCCGACTATTATTCGGAAATTTACATCTATACACGGGAAGGTACAGGTAAGCAATTCAATTCAAGCATACCATATGGAATATTTCCGTGACCATTTGGGACTAAACCGAAGCCAGCCTCGTACGATGCCGAGGGTAAAAATAAAATTTTAATTTATGTAAATGATGTTGACCTGGGTCAGGTTAAATGAAGTAAGTAATAACACTGTACCAGTCAACAAAATCATAGACTTGTCCAAACTGAAAGCATTTGCAGAACAACAGATTCACCCTAATCCTACTGACTAAGTGCGCAGAGACTTTTGAGCCGATAGTAAGAACCCAAATGTTACTATTTCAGAGGTATTTTTTGGGCTAGACGAAATGTCCTTATCAGACAGTGTAGATCAAGGATCAGACTGCACGTTCTGTGCAGTCTGATCTTGATCTACACTGTCTGCAAAAGGTCAGTGAGTCGTGCTTAGCAGCCTAAGGGTTAAAGTTGTCTTCAATAATGGTATTTGTCTTATATGGGGCAGAAAGCAATGTGCGAGAAGGAAAAAATACCGGTTACCAGCATTTTATTCTTCACTTGTGTTTTCAAAAGCCGTAATTCCTCAGGATTCTCGAAGTTTTGGATTGTTTGGTAAAGGGTAGACACTAAAGATCTCTCACCTGGTCCCCGAAAGCATGTCTGCCAATGACAATAGGCTGGGTCCAGCCAGGAACAAGTCGAGGTATTTTCTGACAGATGATTGGTTCCCTGAATACAGTGCCGCCAAGTATATTCCTGATGGTACCGTTGGGGCTGAGCCACATCTTCTTCAGCTTGAACTCTGTAAAGGTACGCATTGTGTTACTGTAATGTCAAAAGATAATGCAACATGCAGTTTTTGCCTTTAAAAATGCAGTTTTAAAATGTTTTTAACCCTGAAAGCATCTTTCACATCTATAGCTGTCTTTGCAGCCAGTGTAGATCAAAATGATACTGCACACAACATTCAGTCCGAGTCTGATCTTTTGATCTACACTGTTGGCTTTGCTATGACATTCTGGACAAGAACTGCGATTAAATAACGGCAGGGTCTTATTTCTACACTGAAAGCGTCCTTCAGGTTTTTTCGGGCACTCTATGGGTTTACATCATTCTAACAGAAAGCCGCTTACACATCTCTTTACTAAACAAGATTTAAAGACCCCAACGGATAAAGCTTTTGAAGACATTGTTGGAAAAAGTGAAAACCATATTATTTTCTACTCTTCCAATCTATCAAGATGAATTTGAGCCATGTTCTGGCAAACAGTGGTTTAATACATCTCTGTGATGCATTATACCAAGCAACATGTCACATAATTATGGATCCATAAAATCTATCTTGTCTATCACTTGACTGGATCATGAGGTAGTATGGTCCTTGGATATGCAGAAAATTTACATATGGCAAGCAGTTTCAACCCACGTCAGCCTCTGCACATGCATTAAAGCCCCATTTCACAGAGCATGGCTCATTTACTTTTTTCATCTGCAAATGCTTTCAATTGGAACGAGTCTAAATTTTGTCATAACTGTAAGGTTATAGCTTCATGTACATTTACCTTCAACCCGAGCTTCATCTGGAGTGATTGTGGCACATTTGATCCCCACATTGTAGGTCTTGATGGCATTGGCTGAGTCAATTGTGACTTGATCGTCAGTTGCATCTCTGTGGGGCAAGCCCAAATCGTAGTATTTACAGTCGATGTCTAGGTAGGGAAAAATCAGCTGAAAAATATAGACATGTATATCATACAACTAATTGCATTTTAACCCTTTACCACACAGTCCCAATTTTAACCCTTTACCATACAATGAATAAAACTTTTCTGATAGGATTAGAAGTATTGTTTTAAAAAGCTCTCTACAACAGGATCATTAAAACTCATGATTGTGTGGAAAAAAGTTGAACACCCTAGTTCAACAATGACAATCATCAAAACTTGTACAAAAGCATGAATTAAATTTTTTTATCGACAAATCCGGATATATCCCTGTGTTTTCTTCACCCTTGTGAAGAAATGGGCAGTGCAAACATTATATAAGAAATTGTATGATAAGCATATTTTGAGTTTCTGGCTACTTTTCAAAGGTATAAACCCTTGACAAAACACACACACACAAAAATTTGACAAGTCCAAATTGAAAGCATTTGCAGAAAACAAATGAAATATGGCTCAATGGTTGGATTTATCTTTGATATGGTAGAAAACATTATGGGAAAAGGAGAAAATGCTGGTTACCAGCATTTTTTCCTTTTCCCACAATGTTTTCAAAAGCTGTCTCTTTCAAGACTCGTTCAAATTCTGCTTTGTTTTGTAAAGGATTAACCCTTTCCCACACAAGAAATTTTCAACTCTCCTCAAACTAAAAGCATCTGCAGGCATCAAATTTAGAACTGGCACACTTGAGCTAAAATTCTCTGATATGGGATCGAAAACATTGTGGGAGAAGGAGAAAATGCTGGTAATCAGCATTTTTTTCCTTTTCTTACTATGTTTTCAAAATCCTTCTCTGTTACAGTGGTTAAATTTCAGATTGTGTGGTAAAGGATTTATCCTTTCCTAAACAAGTTTAAAACTCTTCTCAAATTAAAAGCATCTACAGGCAACAAATTAGTACAAAATACCGAATTACAAAATAATGGGCTATAGGGCTCTAAAAGGGATTGAAAACATTGTAGGAAAAGGAGAAAATGCTGGTTACCAGCATTTTCTCCTTTTCTCACAATGCTTTGAAAAAACATTCTACCTCAAGGTCATTAAAACTTGGGTATGTATGGTAAAGGGTTAATGTTTTCTGTATGTGCACAGTACTTATCTAAAAGCTAATCTGTTCTTTCTGTGAGCTTTATATTTATGTGCACTGTATTTAATCTGATACAAAATTGCTTACAGTTGACTTACATGTGTATTCAATACACACAATGGTTCAATTGATTGAATGAACTGAGTTTTAAGCCTTTGAAAAACTATTTCAGTCATATCACGTCTGCAGCTCACTTATTCCACCAATTCCATGGTTCCACTTAAACTAGGCTCGGGCTTTGAGGTGCACTGCCGAAGTAAACCAAGTGCAGCAACTAGGAATCAAACCAAGGGCCTCTAACATTTGATTTCTCATTAAACTTTCTACCCACTGAGCTATGTAGCCCCCCCCCCCCCTCCTTTAAAAAAAATGATTCAAAGCTATTACAATAGTATCATAAACCAATATTGATACAGAGGGGTAAAAGGTAAAATTCCCAAGTTCTTTGTCAACAGCTTGCATGGCTCAGAGATAAAGTTTGTATGCTGCTTAACACTGGTTTCAACATTAATCCAGTTATCGCGGCATCCAGTGCACCTATCCATGCTTTCCTGGAGATATATATAATTTCTTTCACAAGTACTTTGCAACAATATTCTCCCCAAGCCACTTGCTGCTTTCCCACATAACCATCGTCAAAATACTGATCAGCTGAGAGAGAAAAATGAATCCATGAGTATCATTAATCCTTCGAAAGAAATTAGCCAAGCTCGGGATTCGAACCAGCAACCGCCTGTTCTCAAGTCCTGTGTGCTACCAACTGCTCAACTCAGGCTCAGCTCAAAAGTAAAGTGTAGGACTCCTAACCAGGGTCTATCAACCATTCTTGAGAACATTCTAGGTCTAGTTAAAGATTTTGACAGTAACACAACTTCTAATTGGCTAAACCAATTGGTTTAGCCAGACGTGGTTTAGCCAACCAGAAGTCATGTTACTTTCAAGATTGGTGGAGAATAAGACAAAGAACGTTCTGATTGGTGAATACAGACCCTGAAGGCCTGAAGAACTTGTCTGCTAGGTTTATTCAGTACTTTAAAGATTAACAACGAAACACTCTGTTTAGTCATGATATCTGTTACCTACTAGTATTGATCTTGGCCTTTTACTAATCACTCCATTGATTTTACAATGCTCAGAAGGAAGGCTTTAGAAAACATCATGGGAAAAGGAGAAAATGCTGGTTACCAGCATTTCCTCCTTTTTCCCATGATGTTTTCTACATCTACCACCTCAGCCACCAATCCAATCACTTGAGCTCAAATCTTTTGTCATCTGCAGATGCTTTGAAGTTGGACAAGTGACTAAAATTTTGTTGTCTGGTGAAGGGTCAAGGTGACCTTGAATTAACATAGTAATCTGCCCGACTCTTTACAAAACGACAATATTCTAGTCTCGTCCATGTTCAATATCTTTGAAAACGACAAATAGTGGTTCAATTGAAAGGGTTGAAAAAACAGTGTTTACCCACAATGTCTCCTTTAATTTTTTATGAAAGTTTTCCTCCACCTCATCAAAATATATGGGAGAGTTTGATTGACAAATTAACTGACTGATTGCTTGTATGCCGTTTTATGTCACTTTCAATATCATTTCAGTCTTATCACAGCAAGTCACATATTCATGTATGTCCCTGTTAGGGCTCTGCAGTGTCTTGCCCAAGGACACTTCCACAAAACGGGTAGGTCTGATTAAAAGCAAACAATTCAATTAAGGATAAAAGGGACAGACAGGACAAAAAGCCTTACATTTTTCCATGGCAAAAACACATTTTCACTGCAAATGAAAACTGGTCTGTGCATTGTTTAAGAAAAAGTTTCTGACATTGTAGATTCAAGATCAGACTCTACAAAACATGCAGTCTGGTCTTTGATCTACACTGCCCGCTTTGCAAAAATCGCAAGAGCGAAAGCAATTAGACATTGTGCTTTATTGGGTCTTATTCCTAGACTTAAAAAATGTTTAAGTTTATACGGCGCTCTAGGAGGTTAAAATAGCTGACTGACAAAGCAATAAGGGCTTCGGAATGTATAACCTTGTATTCTCATTATAACAAATGCACATCGTCAGAATTTGACAGCCATGTGACAGCCTGACTCTTCACTAGATGACAACACTTGACCGTCTACCATATAATGCCAACTTTTAACGACCCTGGGAAAGAAGCCTTTTGAAAACATTGTGGGAAAAGAAGAAAATGCTGGTAACCAGCATTTTCTACTTTTCCCACGTTTTCTACCCAATCATCCAAAATTTGCACTATTTGAGCCACTATGAAATTGTCATCTGCAAATGCTTTCAATTTCTACAAGGCTATAATTTTGTCGTCTGGTAAGGGGTTAAGACTTGTCTAAATTCAAAGCATTTGCAGGGCTGGCCTGCAACACACTAACTCTGGCTCAAAATTGATGACATTTGCCTATGAGAGGTACGAAAACAGTGTGGGAAAGGGAGAAAATGCTGATTATCAGCATTTTCTCCTCGTCCCGCCATGTTTTCAAAAGTCTACTGCGTTGGATTAATTATCATATGTTCAGTTGTTAACCCTTAAAGCGCCTTTCACAACTGTAGTTACTTTTGCGGCCAGTGTAGATCAAGATCAGGCTACACAAAACGTGCAGTCTGATCTTTGATCTACACTGACAGCTTTGCTGAAACACTACAGACAAAAGCAACCATGACATTGCAATTATCTGGGCTGTATTTCTAGGATAAAAATGTCTGATAGGTTTATTCAGTGATCTCAGGGTTAACATTTGATAATGGTTTATGTATTCATAATGCTCCTTACAAGCAAACTGCTCCTCTTTTAACCCTTTGCCAAACAATCCTGAGTTTTAACGACCCTAGGGAAAGAAGCCTTCTGAGAACATTGTGAGAAAAAGCAGAAAATGCTGGTGACCAGCATTTTCTCCTTTTCCCACAATGTTTTCTACCCTATCAAGGACAAATTCATCAGTTGAGCTATCTTAAATTTGTCGCCTGCAAATGGTTTCAATTTGGACAAGTCTAGAATTTTGTCATCTGGTAAAGTTTTAAGTATTCATAATGCTCCTTACAAGCAAACTGCTCCTCCTTTAACCCTTAGCGAAACAATCCCGAGTTTTAACGACCCTGGGGAAGGAGCCTTCTGAAACACTGAGAAAAAAAGGAGAAGATGCTGGTTTCCAGCATTTTCTTCTTTTCCCACAATGTTTCTATCATAGTAAAAGATGATTTCAATAGTTTGAAACATCTTAAATTTGTCAGCTACCAATGCTTTGAAAATTTTTTTAATTAGACCAGTCTATAATTTTGTCATTTGATAAAGAGTTAACTCTTTACAAAACAACCCACAGATTTAATGACCCTAAAGTAGAGGCCTTTCGAAAACATTGTGGAAAAAGAAGACTATGTTGGTAATTACCAACAACTTCTCCCTTTCCCTCAATTCTTTTCTACCACAAAAATGTTTTGTCTGAAGCTTCTTCGAATTTGTACAAGTCAATTTTGTTTTTCGCTTAAGAGTTAAATCTTAGTGTTTGATCATGCATGGGTGTAACATTATAGAATGGTATTATACATCATTTCCGTCACATTACAGCAAAAAATCACTTATTCATGTGAGCCATTTTCTGTGAAAAGGGGTCTTAATGCATCTGCAAAATGTATCTACCTATGTCAGCCTGTGCAGTGCTCATAGGCCGACATAAGTCGAAATTTTTTTGCTGTTGGTAAATTTTTCTACATGCCAAAGGAGTCAGGACCTATCTACCTCCTGATTCAGTCGATTGTAAGGACAAAATGGATTTTAGGGATTCATAATTCAGTGATGACTTACTTGGTAAAATGCATCATGGAAATACATTAAACCCTGTTTTCTCAGAGGCTCAGAGCATGGTTCTGCACATCTTGAAATCAATGTGGGCGATAAATTGAACTTTCACCATCACTTAATCTTTTACTAGACAACAAAATTTTAGCATTTTTCAAATTGAAAGTATTTGAAGATGACAATTTCAGTGTAATTCAAATGGTGCAATTTTTCTTTAATAGGGTAGAAAACATTGTGGGAAAAGGAGAAAATGCTGGTAACCAGCATTTTCTCCTTTTCCTACAATGTTTTCAAAAAGCTTATTTCCCAGGGTTGTTAAAAGTCAGCATTGTGCGGTAACACATTAAGTTATATAATAATATTAATTTACTTAAATATATGAGCCATGCCATGAGAAAAGGGGGTTGAATGCATCTGCAAAAAGTATCAAACCAGGTCAGCTTGTGCAGTTCATGCAGGTTCACCTGGGTCGAAACTTTTGTTATAGTAAATTTTTCTGCATGTCAAAGGACCAGTCAACCTCAAGATTCAGTTGGTTGTTTGCCAAATGGGTTTTATGATTCCATAGTTATTTGATGACTTGCTTGGTATAATGAATCATGGAGATGCATTAACTCTTTACCACACAATCCCGACTTTTAACGGAGAGGTAACCACCATTTTTCTCCTTTTCCCACAATGTTTTCTACCCTTCTCACAACAAGTTTTAATTTTTCAGTCACATTTGTCATCTGCAAATGCTTTCAATTTCGACTAGCGGAAAATTTGCCGTTTGGTAAAGTGTTAAGCTCCCTTAAACACCGCTCATATGTTTCTAGGCTTTCACCCTAGCCAAGTAAGGGCTTTGCTGTGCCTTGCTCAAGAAAACTCCTAAGAAACCAGTGCTGCCAAGGTAGGTCAGGACCACTGGATTACACATCTGAAAGCATTTGCAAGATGACATGTTAAATGTGGCTGAATATGTCTCTGAAGGGGCAGAAAACATTGTGGGGAAAAGGAGAAAATTCTGGTTAACAGCATTTTCTCCGTTTCTTACAATGTTTTCAAAAAACTTGTTCTCACAATGATTTTTTTTTTTTTTTTAAGCTGTCTGCTGCAGATGGATAAAAGGGTGTTTTCATGGAGGAAGGGGTTAATGGGTTAACACAATGATCTTAACCCTTTACGGTTTACCAGTCGACAAAATTTAAGCTTTGTCCAAATTGAAAGCATTTGCAGACAACAATATCAATGTGGCTCAAATGGTGCATTTTTTTTTTGATAGGGTAGAAAACATTGTGGAAAAAGGAGAAAATGCTGGTTTTCAAAAGGCTTCTTCCCAGGGTTGTTAAGTCGGCATTGTGTGGTAAAGGGGTAATCCATCAGGCTGACCTGGGAGTAGGAGGAATAGTAATTACATTTACTAACTAGTATATATGCACACCAAGTCAACCAAATTATTGCCACCTGTAGCAATATCGCAGATCAGTTCAGAAAACTGAGTGGCAAGGGAATTGGAGGCAAGAGGAGAAGTTGATGGTCACACACTAAAGTTGTCTGGATAGCTAATCAAACAACTTCAAAAGTGAAACATGCAAGACCTGTTTTAGGACAAAAATACTTGAATGTTGAAAATTTATTTAATTTGTACTCTCGGTCGGTCGGACAGACGGACAGAAGGAAGGGAGGAAGGACGGACAGACGGAAGGAAGGATGGGATGGATGGATAGATAGACTCCAATGATTGACTGACCAATTGATTGACCAATTGATTGATGCTTTACATTGCTTTCAACAACATTTCAGTAATATCACAGTGACAGCTCAACATACTCATCATGTGTTTCATCATGTTATTTAATTTGTACTCCCAATAGTATTCTGATTGATTGATTGATTGATTGATTGGTTGGTTGATTGATGGATGGATCACTTGATTGACCAATTGACTGACCAATTGATTGGTGTTTTACATCACTTTCAAAAACACTTCAATAATATCACAGTGACAGCTCAACATACTCATGTGTTTTGTGGGTTTTATGTGTGCCAGGCTGGGCTTCTGCTGTGCCTTGCAAAGGAACACTCATACCAGACTAGAGCTGCTGGCAATGTTTGAACCATAAGCAATGACCCATGGAGAAAGGGAGGTGGGGGCCTTAACTCTTTACAACACAACCCCAACATTTAACGAGCCTGATAGAGAAAGCTTTTGAAAACATTGTGGGAAAAGGAAAAGGAACCTGCATTTTCTCGTTTTATCACAATGCTTTTTACTGTTCTCAAGACAAATTTCATTTTTTGAGTCACATCTGTTTTTTCGTAGACCTGCAAATGCTTTCAATTTGGACAAGTTTAGAATTTTGTCGTTAGACTTTTTACCAGTGGAGAAAATTCTAGACTTATACATTTTGAAAGCATTTATAGATTGATTGATTGCAAGGTGTCTTATGCACTTTTGGCAGTGCTTTTGTCATCATGGTGACAGTTTGTTTATTCATGTATGTCCTGGGTTTTACTGGTCTTATGTTGGGCTAAGAAGTGTCTTGCCCATGGACAGAGAGCATTCACAGATCTAAGACAACTGAAGCTAAAGTAATGGAATTACTCTTAGGAATAGACTGGAAGAGTGAAAACATTGTGGAAAAATGAGAAAATGCTGGTCACTAGCATTTTTTCCTTTTCCCGCGATGTTTTCAGAAGTCTTCCTCCGCTGGCAGCTGATTGTTATAATGATTACCTTTTCTTTGATTTTCTCCCAGATGATTCTTGTCATCTCATCTCCGTCCAGCTCCACGACGGGATTGTCAACTTTGATTCGTTTTGCATTGGAATCTGAAACACACAAAAAATAACGTAAGGATGCGGACACAAAGGAGTTGGAACCAGGGATTTCCCTTGACTTCGTCAAATGGTCATTTGACCCCCTTCGCATGAATTTAACTCTTTAGTAAACAACAAATTTTGGACTGTATCAAACTCAAAGCATTTGCAGACAACAAATTTAATGCTACTAAATGGATGATTTCTGTTTTTGATAAGGTAGAAAACACTGCAGGAAAAGGAGAAAATGCTGGTTACCCGCACCAATTTTTCTCCTTTTACCACAATGTTTTCAAAAGTATTCTCTCTCAAGGTCATTAAAAGTTGGGATTGTGTGGTAAAGAGATAAGAAGGCAAACATGAAAATTATGGCAGACATTTAGAAAATTTGGGGGTTCAAATTCAAAGAAATAGGGGGTCAGGGAAAACCCTGGTAGGAACATTTTCATTCCTCAAAAAAGACCAAAAGATTGCAAATTCAAGCTACACAATTGGGTTATCAAGATTGATTTTTTTTTTCATTATAATCTAGAACAAACAAACACCCAAAAAATAATATGAGAACTTGAATATAAATAAGGTTTGACATTTTCAGTCCTAGGAAAAAAAGCAACACATTGCTTTTTTTTTTTTAAAGAAATGTATAGTTTTTATTGCTGTTTTCAACATTATTTCAGTTATACCTCAGAAGGCAGTGCATCTAACCATACTTTCATTGAGTTTCATTTGCACAGTATTCTTCCCTGCTTTCCCAAAAAGTTGATTGATTGATTGATTGAATAGTGCTTTATGCCCCTTTGAACATTATTTCTTTCATATCACGGCGACAGCCCACATATACATGTACCTCCGTGGTTTCACCAATTCCTTGGCTAGGGCTCTAAAGTGTCTAACCCAAACACACTCCTACAAGAAACACTGTGCTTCCAGTGAGGCTTGAACATGGAGCCTCTAGGCTACAAGTACTTCCCTTTCCCACTGAGCCATGCAGGACCCCTTTCCCACAAGGCCATGTCAAAATATTGGTGAAAGAGAAATAATTCCTGTCACTTTGAATATCATCAATTCTGGGAAAGAAATTAGTCAAGCTCAGGGATCGAACCAGCAACCCTTGTGTTTGAAAGTCCTGTTTGCCACTAAGTCAGCTACCAGGCTCAGATCAACAGATTTCATTCTCAGGAATCGCGATTGTTTGCAATAATTTGTCTACCATGATACCATCACTGTCTGATATTGTTGACTTTTAACCCTTTCCCAAATGACAAATTTTGGACTCTTGCAAGTCAAGCGCATCTACAGGCAACAAATTTAAAAGTGGTACAAATGAACTGACATTCTTTGACAGGACAGAAAACATTGCGGGAAAAGGAGAAAATGCTGGTCGTCAATTCGGGTAAGTCAAAATAATTGTCACTTGGGAGAGTTAAACGAACAGTCACTTTTCCAACCTTATGTGCATTGTTTCTGCACTGGGTCATGTCAAAACTGGTAGGTCGGAACAACTTTCAAGGTGAACGAGTAGGTAAAACTTTCAAGGTTATGAATGACAAGCGTTCACTTACACTTTCTCTGCTGGGCGACATTAATTGAGGCTGGTGCAGCAAAGTTTTGCAATGAACTTCCCACGCGTCCGACTGTTTTTACTACTTTTGCAACTGCACTTGCCATCTTTCCTTGTCCTTGTGAATCCACCGGCACCGGAAGAGATGTTGGAAGAGTGCACTAGAAGGTGTGTCACTTTTCATGTTTCATTTCCGGTTTCATTTCATTTCTCGAAGAAAGCAACACTGATGAGTAAATTAATGTAAAATAGTTCTTAAAAGATAGAATTACTATTTATCAGCATATTTGAAATCATTTTGGCCTAAAAAATTACATTCTGTAGATATTCCATAATCCCGATTTACCTTTAAATAAATGGACTATACCAGAATTCTCTTGACGTCAATGACACACGTTCGCTGATTGGCCAATTAAGACCTCTCCTCACGCGGAGGCCATAGTTTCCGTGGCAGAAAGTTCAACACAAGAAGCCCGTGGAACTCTACAGCCATATGCGACTTTAGCTCTGATTTGTAAGTCGATTTATAGGCTCTTTCGAAATGAATGTTTATCTGTGAAACGATGTGTCAGGTATTGATTTGTTGTTATGTGCTTTCTTGCGAGTATGCGGCATCCCATCTGGGGAACCCCCCTAAGATACGACCTTCGTGTCCTACCTTGGTTGACATTCGTTGAATTCAAAGCCGCTAAGAACTTATATCTAACTTGTTACACGCTTTGCATCTTTCTTTAGATACGACAATTCTTTGTATAAAGCATTGGGAATGCAAATTTAAATAAATGACACATTTAAAATTCTGACGCTAAATGCTGATTGTCACCAATTAAAACAGTGGACTGGTTGCCCCACCACTCATTAATTCAAGGTTTACATAGAAATGAATATGTCTTATTGCTAAAGGACTGGGGCGAAGTCACCTATATTATTGAGACTCCTCTAGCAGAATATCAACCATCTACATTAACTATAAAGCATGGTGCACAACTGCTTTTGTGGACCTTGCAGATACAGATCAGAATGCACAATGTGTGCGGTCTGATCTTAGTTCTTTGTATCCTGCCAGCAAGTTTTTAGCATATACATTCTGACACAGCCCTGAAAGTGTCACTGAAGTGCCTTGTCAAAGTTTTTGAAACTTATTTGACATTTATGTAGAATAAAAAAGATGAAAACTGAAATTGGCCATTGTAGCACTGACTCAGATGTAATTGCTATTGCAGACAGTGTAAATCAAGATCAGATATTACAGAATATGCAGTCTGATCTTGGATCTGCTCTGTCCAGTTTTCACCAGTATTTACATAGAAGGTTCACTTCATTCAATTCACACTACTCTGTTTAGATGTGTGAGAGTCAACCCTTTACCAAACAACAAAATTTGGACTGTCCAAATTGAAAGCATTAGTAGACGACAATTGAAATGTAACTAAAATGATTCAATTTGTCTTTGAAAAGTTGAAAAAACATGGTGGGAAAAGGAGAAAATGCTGGTTATCAGAAACGAGCATTTTCTCCTTTTCCCACATTGTTTTCAGAAGTTTTTTTATCAAGACTGTTAAGACCCAAGATTGTTTGGTAAAAGATTACTTCACAACAGATAGTTGCCATATAATCTAATACTGAACCAAGTGATCAGGGATCATATTCCTAAACTGATAGAAACAACAATTCATGATACAGAAAGGAGATACAAATGAAGGACAAGAAAATATTTTGAATCAGGGATGTTATAAACGGAGATAGGCAAAGCTCTATCCAGGGTTTTCCCTTGGCCACAAAAATAGGGGGTCATTGTGACCCCCTAGTCAAAAATATTGGGGGTCATTTTGGAATTTATGGGGGTCACAACAAAATGTAATTCGCTTAAACAAAAGCTACTCTTTGTGAAAGTATGTGTGTTTTTTTTTTTCTATTCACTGTAAATCTTATGAATTATTTCTGGGTGATAGATATATAATAACACCAGAGATTCTCTATATAGAAGGAGCTTACAGCCTAGGTGGCACCTTTTTCATAAAGACTATCTGGAGTATGCTTTATTTAAGCCTGTTCTTAACGAGCAAATATACTCTAGCTGCAGACAAGCTGTTATATCTCTAAGTAATTTTAATGTTTCAAGGGTATCGTCATGACCGCTAGTGTTTTGATGATGCACAAGGGTTGATTTTCGAAGTATGTCTAGCCTCTGTCTATGGTAAAGGGTTATTTTGTTTTTATCACAGGAATCGACCGTTTAGTTGGTGAAGAAAGCTTCTTGTCGGCCGGATTGGGAAGTCTCTGTTATTTTTCTTGATAGAGATTATCCATTTCGGCCGAAAATAAACTATTTTCACCAATTAAATGGCCGATTCCTGTGTTTCGACACGCGGGTCGCGTTCATACCGCTGTTTTCAACGAATAACAAGCTGTATCTCTTTAGCTAATTTACAGTAAAACCCTTGAGACCTTGAAATGTGATTATGGGTGCTGTTACCAGGCGTTGTATCGTCTGATCTTTGTTTAAGGGCTCTTCTTCCTTGCAGACAGCAAGAATGACGTCGATTTTGACAGAGCCATATTGTTTTCATTAGAGATCGACTGGTTTAGTTTAGACCAGTTTAAAGACCGACGGTATTCTAGTAAAATCGATACACAGTCCAATGTTTCGTCCCATTTTCTCTTCGTACTCCAGATTTTTCATCTACTCGCGATGTAACAGTGTCGAAAGTATATACGACCGTTAGTACCTCTTATCGTATTTGTGCGTCAACAATGACGCATTACTGAAAAAATTGCGGGTCATTTTCAGTGATTTTTTTACAATTTGCTATAAGTGAGTCCTGGGACTCGCTGGGATGAAAAACTATGAGTCTGAAACCAACTTTACGAGTCCCACCTTTTAACTCATTACCAAACGGCAAAATTTTAGGTTTGTCCAAATCGAAAGCATTAACAGACGACAAAATAAAAGTTATTGAAGTTATTGAAGATTTAGAATTCGTTTTTAGAAGGGTAGAAAACATTGTCGGAAAAAGAGAAAATGCTGGTTACCAGCATTTTCTCCTTTTCCCACAATGTTTTCTAAAGGCTTCTTTCTCAGAGGCGTCAAAATTAGGGATCGTGTGGTAATGAGTTAAACCCCATTTTAAAAAAAATATTGTTCAAATTGTTAAAAATCTGTATGGTCTGATTTATGAATTGTCTGTCATGAATTCTCTTCACTTTCGTAAGTTAGCCAACTAAAAAGTTTAAGCCAGTGTGACTTGAATTCTCTCGGTTTCGAACTGGCCGGGGCCAAATCCACGCCGATTGAACTGCCGATGATTTCTCATTATTCTCGACATTTTTATCGGTATGTAAGTCACTATGAATCGGCAGGTCAGACTCTTGTGATTTCGTAAACAAACTAGTTAAAGTTTGTTGTTTGTGATCGGATTTTGCCTTCTTTTTTGGTGGCATTGCTTACGCATTACATCGTTTAGATATAGATCTACGCACTGGAATTTTTTCGACGAAATGGAAATCGTCTGAGGTTATCTAAATCGCCCGGTTATAAAAAAGATTCAAAAAGTAATTATTTGCCGATGAGGACATGAAATGATAGTTGTTCATTCATATTGACTACAATTTTCTGCAATTAAGTAAGAATATGCCTTGGAGAGGATCTATAACGTACGTGCTGGATGTCGATATTCCGTGTACCCGAATAAAAAGAAAAACGGAAACCATTCCATAGACTAGATTACTTAGGCTAAAAATAGACCGGAAAATGAAGGTACCAGTCTAAAGTAGAAAAATTACCGGTGTTTCGATAGAAAATGTAAACACTTTAATTGATCGGGATCAAACGAAATTTTGCAAAAGGCATTGATATCAAAATCAGTGCGTCTCGAAAATACACATATCTCAAAGTTTTGCGTCCTCGGCAATTTCTTTGCGTCCCTGACGCAGGACGCACAGGTAAATGAAACACTGCATTTTCCTTAAAAATGCGTCAAAACGCACAAAATCGTGCGTCAAGGAAAACCCTGCTCTATCCATGTACCACACAATCCAGAGTTTTATCAACTCTGAGGTACATGTCGATCTAAAAGGCATTTGAAAACATTGTTGAAATTAGAGAAAGTGCTGGTAACTGGGGGAACAAATTCTGGTTGCCCATCATTGTTTATATACACTGGTTGCATCACATGTAAAAAAAAAACATTGATGAAAAAGTAGCAATTGCTTATTACAAGCAAATACTTCCTTTCAGTTCGACGAATCACCGAAATACCGAAATACCACCGAAACACCGAAATACCTGTATTTTTTATTGTTGGGTTTAAATAACTGACAAAAGTATGCAGGATTTTTTTCTTTCTTTTCTTTTTCAGAAAACATGCTTAATCATAGTATTAATCATTATTGAGAAGAGTGACGCTGTTAGTATACGCTGATCATTGATTTACGTTGAGAACAATCACCGAAACACTCACGTGCCTGACCTGTTACACACCGAATTACCCGATCTCGATGACGACAATCTAGACCTAAGATTTATCAATTTGAAATTATCACTTATATTTCTTTTGAATGATAAACACACACAAAAGAGAGCACTAATCCACTTCATTTGCGAAATAAGTAGACGGTGAGACCCAAATCAGACATTACATGATGTAAGTCTCTGATCCGACAAACACACAAGTTTCTCGGCACGTTCTGTTCTCTTCTGTTCAGTTAAAGTGAAGCGATCATAAATGTTCGGCTAACATATTCAAATTTGTTTGATATGTAGGTTTGTCCTTGTTATTTTTCCAAGTAATATGGTTATATTTATAATCTTATCAGCGAAATTGTAATTGTCTTATCAATTTACGCCTGGTGCCGTGCTAACTAAACATTCAAAACGGCTGCCGGTTTTCTAATTTGGTGACGTTTTATCTCATATTTTCCAACTTAAAAATGGAAAGCTTTTTTTTCTAGCATACTTATGGAAAAATTTCAGACACATCAATCTTGTACAAAAACAACTGAAGGGAGATTGCGGAGGTATAATCCCTGAATTGACCAATTTTAGTACTTGGAGCGGGTATTTCGGTGGACATTTACAGCACGGTAGGCTATTCTGGTGCACATTCTTCATGGCGGGCCTCAATAACATGTTGCTATTTTGACATTAGGTTTAACACTAACCCTCCTTCAAAAATGAAATTACAATTTGGTCAAAAACCACAACTTCAGTTATCGTAATAACTAAAAAAATACAGGTATTTCGGTGTTTCGGTGGTATTTCGGTATTTCGGTGATTCGTCGGACCCCTTCCTTTCCCACAAATTTTCACAAGCATGCAGTCACAGGGAGATAGAATTGTTTAGTTGGTCAGTTTGTGGGATCACGTATAAATGTACGTGATTCATGTATAAAATAGAAAAATCATGTACAGTTTTTCTAATATACATGTCAGAACGTACAAAAACTTGCCCTAAAAACAATGAAATACATAGAACTTTGTAATTTCGGGGATAATCTGCAGTGAAATGTTTACAGTCACTCACTCTTGTGTAGGCTTTTCCGATTCCAAATATAGATGCTAAACCGGAATGTTCTGAGGTATTCTTCGTGTCCAAAATGTTGCGGCTGTGTTTTGATCAGTTTGCCAACTTTTAACATTTTTTGTCGTTAGGATTGTATTAACACCGTTGTTTGTTTTAGCGGACAAAGTTTGGCTGCAATTTGATTATTTGCTCATGTCAGCGAAACGATGGCTGAGTTAAAATTATCTTTGTTCTTTTCAATAACAAATGAACGAGCTGCAGATCGACAACTTCCTTCCGAGGTTGACAGTAGCGCTAGTCAAACGCCGAAGGGACCGAAAAAGGCGAAAAAAATTTGCAGTCATACACTGTAATCCGCTTTGATAGATTTTGTACTGGAATTGGACCAATTCCATGGTATTCCACTTACCTGCTTGTTTTAGCAAACATTAGAATGGATTTTGCCAAAAATATTCTTGCACAGTTTGAGGAAAGGTTCCCAAAGCACTTGAAGAGCTCAGAACTGTGTGCATGTATCTATAAAAACTTGTTTGTGCATATCGCATGAAATTAATTTATCTTTTAATAGGCTGTCATTAAAACTGAAATTATGTAGTTTAGATCTGAACCCCCATCTTTGTTTGTGTACCTCCAACTCCTGTTACCAAAGGGTACAAAAAACTCATGTTAGAAAAAACACAGCACACTCTGTTGGTAATAGGATAATGGGAGTTTTTGTCTTAAAAATGATTTTGGTCTTGTGGGATAGTTTAGTTGGTAATATACACTTAACAGGGCTTAAGACAGGAAGGTTGCTGGTTTGAAGTCCCAGTTTTGCCATTTTTTTTTTTTGAGGGGGAGGGATAAATGATACTCACTGCAACAGGATTCATTCCTCTCTTACCACTGCAGTGACTGCATGATCATTGTTTTGACAATGGTTATTTGGAAAGCAGCCATTTGTACCAAGCCTCACAGTCTGATTTTAGTAATGTATGGTAAGGCATAAAAAGCTAACATAGGCATTCAGTAATTGCTTCAATTGAAGGACCATATTATAATTAATTCATAAAGTCTGAATTTTCAAACAGACAGTTAGTTTAGTTTAAACATATTCATTTTCCATCGATTGAAAAACAAGTTCTTACAGCTTGTAATAATCTCTCATGATTCTGCTTCCTGGGAACTACACCAGTACTTGTGCCAAATGTGTGGGCCAATAAACAGTCCCCAAGTTGACAACCGCTCCCGGTTATCTAACTCAGTACCTAATGGTTACGAGGCCGACACTCTACTTCACAACCACCCAAGGACAAAACAGACAGTTGATATCGTGAATTAAATGTAATTTTGTCATCCAGTTAAAATTGTCTAGTAAATGAGATGCAAGTCAGACTTTCCTCTATCACATTTCAAAAATGGAATTTTTTATATAAAAGAAACAGGTGTGACTGCCTGCAATTTCTTGGCTGCAAATGTACAAACATTATTTCCTGTTACCAGTCTTACTACGTACCATACAGATACAAGAATTACATTGAGAATGAAAAAACTAGAGAAAAAGAAATTTTTCTCACCCACAATAGTTAGATCCAGATGATTTTATCTTTTATATGATTTCTCATTTGTCTTCTATAAATCAGTTATTCCCAAATGTTAAAGAAAGAGTTACTTAATAATTCCAGCCATTGAACAACATAACACATTTGAAAGTACATGCATAAACACTTTTAGTAGGCAATATTGTACATCTTGCAGTGGACTATTTTCTAAAAGAATTGTGGCAGAAAGGATATATTGCTCAAAGGAAGAAATTTTCCTTTTGTCACAATTGTTTTTGTGGCCTTGATATATGAAACCGCAACTGATGTTGATTATCCGTGTTTTCTGTTTGACTATTTGATAAGAAGGTTACTTCAGGAGGGGGATGAGTGAACTTTTTGCAAAATGGAAAAATTTGAGACATGTTGAAATTGAAAGCATTAATTTTGCAGACAACAAATCAAAATCAGTGGTGAAACTTGCCTTTTAGTGAGTAGAAAACATTGTGGACAGAGGAGAAATGCTGGTCACCAGCATTTTTTCTGTTTTCCACGATGTTTTGAAAAACTTACTCTCTCAGGGTCATATACAGTGGGGATTGTATTGTAAAGGGTTAACTCTTTGCCAAACAGAAAGGTTTAGGCATGTGCAAATTGAAAGCATTTGCAGACTATAATTCAAAGGTAGCTTAAATAATAGGATTTGTCTTTGAAAGAGTAGAAAACATTGGGGGAAAAGGAGAAAATGCTGGTAATCAAAAGTCTTTTTCTTCTCAAGGTCATTGTAACATGGGAGATTGTGTGGTAAAGTGTTATAATGGATTATTATCTGGGCAGGGTTTTATCTACATGGACTTTAGTCCAAGCTGTTTGTAACGTAGTTGTTGATTTTACGGTCATGTTAACCTTTCAGTGTTGCATCTTGGGAGATGGTTCAGCGTTCTGTGTTTAACTCTTTTCCACACGATCCCAAGTTTTAATGACCTTGAGGAAGAAGGATTCTGAAAACATTGTGGGAAAAGGAGAAAATGCTGGTAACCAGCATTTTCTCCTTTTACCGCAATGTTTTCTACTCTTCCAAAGACACATTTCAGGTTTTGAGTCATATATACTTTGTCATCTGCAAATGCTTTCGATTTGGACAAGTTCAAAATTTTGTCTTTTGATAAAGAGTTAAGGTCGTTGAAGAGGACGGCTTCTCAAAACATTGTGTGAGGAAAGGAGAACATGCATGTTACTACCATTTTCTTCTTATCTCGCAGGGTTTTATACCCTTTCAAAAAAAGTCCTGTTGCTGACTTTGTAATCAGCAAAAGTTTTCAGTACGGACCAGTCAAAAATTTTGTTGTTTCGTAAAGAACAGGAAAGCTGACTTTGAGATGTGCCAGGTAGCCTAGTTGGTAGCGTACAAGGTTTGAAACCTGGGGGTTGTTCGTGTGAATCCCCAGCTTGGCCAATTTCTTTTTGAGGATTGACGATAGTCATTCATGTTTGTGACAGGATTCATTCTGTTTTCATTGCTGATCATTGTTTTGATAATGGTTATGTGGGAAAGCAGTCAGTGGCTTTGAAACAATATTGTGCAAAGTACTAGTTAAAAGAAACTCAATGAAAGTATGGATAGGTGCATTGGCTGTTGCAGTACATGTATACCTTAAACTTAAAAGAGTTGCAGCTGAGCCCTGGTAGTGCAGTCGATGGCATAAAGGACTCGAGAACAGGGGGTCGCTGGTTCGATCCACAGCTCGGCCAATTTCTTTTCGAGGATTGATGATAGTCATTGCGCCAGGATTCATTCCTCTGTCAGCACTGATCATTGTTTTGACGATGGTTATATGGGAAAGAATATTGTGCAGAGTATTGGGAAAAGAAACTCCAGGAAAGCATGGATAGGTGCACTAGCCGCCGCAATATAACTGAAATAATGTTGAAAACGGCATTAAACACCATAAAATCAGTCAATCAGAAGAGTTGCAGCTCTTTGAGTTTGACTTTACCTAGTGATAAGGCAAGTTGTAGAGGGTGTTAAATTTTGATGGGTCAGTTCAATTGCTCATGTTTGAAGAACTAACATCAAAAGCTTGAAGGCAATTTACCCTTTACCACACTGTGTTTTAATAGCCAGACAACAAAATGTGGTAGAAGTGATTTGTAATTATAAATATTGTAGGACTAAGGAGCGTGGGTTCCCCTCCCTAAAGTATTTTCAAAGCCTGCTGTCTCAGAAGCTTAAAAACATGTTATGGTCTGGTAAAGACTTAAGTTAACTCTTTAACCCTTTACCAAACAATCCCTGGTTTTCACGACCCTGAGGAAGACCCCTTTTGAAAACATTGTGGGAAAAGGAGAAAATGCTGGTAACCAGCATTTTCTCCTTTTCCCTAAATGTTTTCTACCCTTCTAAAAACAAACTTCAATATTTGAGTCACATTAATTTTGTCGTCTGCAAATGCTTTCAATTTGGATGAGTCTAAAATTTTGTCATTTGGTAAAGAGTTAACAAAGAAAAATACTTGACGATTTAAACATGGCTGCAAGTATGAGATTTGGCTGTGAAAGAGTAGAAAATATTGTGGTAAAGAAAGGAGAAAATGCATGTTACCAGCATTTTATCTTTTTCCCACAATGTTTTCAAAAGCCATCTCTCCCAGGGTTGTTAACGGGTGTGGTAATAGGTTAAGTTACCATTTAGTTACAAAGAATAAATAATTTTGAGCTGTATTTCGTAGGTTAAAAAGAGAGGCTCATTTAAGCCATGCTACCGAGAATTAAGTCGCTGGCCATTTTGGCTGACCTGGGAAGCAATGTGCAGAAGATTTCCTTTCGATGCAGTCGAAGTTTCCACACAGCTTCGGTGTATTACTGTCAGAAACCTGATGAACAAGTGATCAAAGGCGTACCGTATAAAAACATTTCTGTTGGCATTCCGAAAGAACTTTCTCCCGGAGAGCGACGAGTTGCAATCTCACCCACTGCAGTGAAAGCTTTAACGAAGAAAGGCTTTACCGTCAATATTGAAGATGGTGCTGGGCTTGAAGCTAAATTTACAAATGCAGACTTTCAAGAGGCTGGAGCCAATGTGTTACCTCGTATTGAAACTTTCAAATCGGACATCGTTCTAAAAGTCAGACCTCCTCTTTCGGAGGAAGTTGCCGAATTTAAGGAGGGCGGGACACTAGTTAGCTTTTTGTATCCTCAACAAAATGAGGCGTTAATCAAAGATTTAGCCAATAAGAAATTGACGACGTTTGCAATGGACAAGGTGCCTAGAATATCGAGAGCTCAAGTGTTTGATGCCCTTTCCTCCATGGCAAATATTGCAGGTTACAAGGCTGTGATAGAGGCGGCAAACAACTATGGCAGATTCTTCAGTGGTATGTCACTTATTGACTTACATTATTACATGTATTTGATTTTCCCTTTTTAATTAGTAACAGAACACTTACATCTTCTTTAAAACCTTTAAGTGGAGAGAGTTTGAAAATATGGGATAAGTAGGTATAATTTTGTGCATGTATATACTATAAAGTCATTAAGGGGGATTAATCTTTGTTTTGTCCAGCCAGAAAACTTGTTATTTTTCAAATATTTTGTAAGGGAATAACTCTTTCATTGCACTAAATATACTGTTAAAACAAAAATATGCAATACCAAAATGGAACTAAACAGTTTGGTACCTAACATATATTTTTTCCCAGTTTTTTCTCCTATTCCCATATTGTTTTCAATCGCCTTCTTCTCAGGGTCATTACAACACAAGGTTTTGTCAAGGATTCTGCCAAGTAGAGTTTCTGGGAAATTGTATTATTATTTTAGTTATTAAATGAGAGAAATATCACATCATTATCATGCGTCACAAATTGATTTGAAAATTTGTCTGTGGAAAGGGTAGAAAACATTGTTGGAAAAGGAGAAAATGCTGGTGACCAGCATTTTCTCCTTTCTCCACAATGTTTTCAAAGGGCCATGTCCTCAGGGTAATTAAAACATGGAATTGTGTGGTAAAGGGCTTAACTCTTTACCACACAATCCCGACTTTTAACGACCCTGTGAAAGAAAGCTTTTGAAAACATTGTAGGAAAAGGAGAAAATGCTGGTAACCAGCATTTTCTCCTTTTCCCACAATGTTTTCTACCCTTCCCAAATCAAATTTCAATATTTGAGTCACATTTATTTTGTCGTCTGCAACTGCTTTCAATTTGGACTAGTCCAAAATTTTGTCATTTGGTAAAGAGTTAACTGAATATTTACAGGTCAGATAACAGCAGCAGGAAAAGTGCCACCAGCCAAGGTGTTTATTATTGGTGGTGGAGTCGCAGGTTTGGCTGCTGCTGGAGCCGCAAAGAATCTTGGAGCCATTGTCAGGTTGTACGATGTTCGACCTGCGGTGAAGGAGCAAGCAGAGTCTGTTGGCGCTGAGTACTTGGAAGTGTCTGTCAAGGTATGCAGATGGTGAGGAATGAAACATGTGCTTTAGCAATGGAGGAAGAAATGAGAGGTTCACTGTACCAAAAATAGAGAAATAAAGGGGAAAAAAAAAAAGCAAAATAAGAGATGGTGAGAAGTTAAAAGTTGGGAAAAGTGAGGAATAAGAGTTTTGCTGTAGAGAAGAAATTGAGGAATGAGAGCTTTACTGTAGGGGAGAAATGAGAGTTTTACTGTAGGGAAGAAATTTGAGGAATTAAAGCTTTACTGTAGGAAAGAAATTGAGGAATGAAAGCTTTACTGTAGAGAAGAAATTGAGGGATGAAAGCTTTACTGTAGGGAAGAAATTGAGGAATGAAAGCTTTACTGTAGGGAAGAAATTGAGAAATGTAAGCTTTACTGTAGGAAAGAAATTGAGGAATGAAAGCTTTACTGTAGGGAAGAAATTGAGGAATGAGAGTTCTACTGTAGGGAAGAAATTGAGGAATGGAAGTTCTACTGAAGGGAAGAAATTGAGAAATGAAAGCTTTACTGTAGGAAAGAAATTGAGGAATGAAAGCTTTACTGTAGGGAAGAAATGGAGGAATGAGAGTTCTAATATAGGGAAGAAATTGAGGAATGAGAGTTTTACTGTAGGGAAGAAATTGAGGAATTAGAGCTTTATTGTAGGGAAGAAATTGAGGTGTGAGAGTTTTAGGGGACGGAAGAAATTGAGGAATAAAAGATTTAAAGCTGGAAAAAGTGAGAAATTACAGATCAGAAGTTGGGGCTGAAATTGAGAAATGAGAATTTTTACTGAAGGGAGAAAGTGAGAAACGAGAGATCTGCTGTCAAGAAAAAGTGAGAAATTAGACCCTTACTGTAATGGAAAGGTGAGAGGAAAGAGATTTATTATTAGGAAAAAGTGAGGAATGAGAGGCTTATTATCTGATGGGAAAGAAGTGCAGTAATACGAGGCTTACTTATTGATGATCTATATTTGTCATCCAGGCACAACTTCATATAATCACATTAATTCCAGGAATCTGGAGCTGCTGCTGGCGGTTATGCCAAAGACATCAAGGATATGTCAGCGGATTTCCAGAACGCTGTGAATGAATTGTATGCTAAACAGTGTAAAGAGGTTGATGTTGTGATCACAACGGCATTGATTCCAGGAAAAAAGGCCCCCATTCTCATTACAAAGGTGAGCAAATAGAGAGTGTACATGTACTTGCAAATGCCACAGTTGTTTTCTCCTAATATCAAGAATGATCAGCAAAACTGATACCACTTTTAAAGCCCACAATAGCGGCACAAAAGGAAACAATACGAGTGTAAAATACAATTGGATTGAATATATAGCATTTAATATAATGGAAATTATTGTGAAGATGACAATCTGTCATTGTAGGATAGGTCCAAGTGTTAGTCCTGGGCAGAAAAATGAATTTTAAAAGTAGGTCAAAAGTGGCCAGGTCACTTTATCTTTTGTTTACTTTTTACCTGGTTTTGAAATTCATTTTTCTGCCCGCAACTAACATTTAGACTGATTATTAAATGATAGATTGTTA
Source organism: Hippopus hippopus (assembly GCA_946811185.2). NCBI lineage: Eukaryota > Metazoa > Mollusca > Bivalvia > Cardiida > Cardiidae > Hippopus > Hippopus hippopus. The sequence continues at coordinate 7,940,886 of OX328113.1, read as the reverse complement.
TCTTCACAATTATTTCCATACTTTTAAAAGGTATGATTTAAATTCAAATGCATTTGAAGACCCGCATTGTTCATTTCTGGCAGCTACAGGGCCTTTAATCCTTTTAAAGACAGATCAAGGCCCACCCAACCTTTCTCAATAGCATTTTTTAATCAAATTCTTAAGAATTTTCTAACATTCGAAAGTAACAGAATTTCTGATTGGCAAAACCTTTTCCCAATGGTTTAGCCAATCAGAGGTTGTGTTACTTTCTAAATCTAGAACCAGACTAAGAATAGTTAGACTGGTTGGTGAATATGGACTGTGGTCATTTGATCAATATTAAGCCTTTCCCAAACAATCCCTGGTTTTCACGACCCTGGCAAAGAAACCTTTTGAAAACATTGTGGGAAAAGGAGAAAATGCTGGTAACCAGCATTTTCTCCTTTTCCCACAATGTTTTCTACCCTCCCAGAACAAATTTCAATTTTTGAGTCTCGTTAATTTTGTTGTCTGGAAACGCTTTCAGTTTGGACCAGTCTAAAATTTTGTCGTTTGGTAAAGAGTTAAACACTTAAGCAGACGACCAAATTTTAGTATCTACTAAATTGAAAGCTGTTGCAGATGACAAATTAAATGTAGCTCAACAGATGACTTCTCTTGTTGATAGGATAGAAAACTTTGCGGGAAAAAGAGAAAATGCTGGGTAGTCCAAAGTGTTTGCAGATGACATGTAAAACATGGTTCAAATTTTTGGATTTTATCTTTGAAAAGTTAAAAAACATTAAGGGGAAGGGAGAACATGCTGGTAACCAGCACTCTTTTCTTTGCCCACAGTGTTTTCAAGAGCCTCTTTCCTCAGGGTCTTTAGAATTTAGGGAATATTTGGTAAAGAGGTAATATATTGCATTTTGAAAAAAAAAAGGAAAATGATAAAAAATGGATACATTACAGCAAATGGTTGAGTCTATGAAACCAGGTTCAGTTATCGTAGATCTTGCCGCGGAAGCAGGTGGTAACGTCGAGACAATCAAGCCCGGAGAGCTGTACAAATACAACGATGTTACACACATTGGATACACAGATCTTCCTAGTCGATTGCCCACCCAGTCTAGCACATTGTATGGAAATAACATTACCAAGCTGCTTTTATCAATGGGTAAACTCAATTGCAGATTTTTATCTCTTTTAATTTGGAGGAATAATGATATATGTAGTCATTGCAACAGACTTCATTCCTCTTCCATTCCTGATCATTTTAAGTACCTGTAAAGGAAACACCAGGAAAGCATAAAGTAGGAGAAAATGCTGGTTACCATCATTTAATGACCCTGAGGTAGAAGGCTTTTTGAAAACAGGATTTTCTTCTATTCTCACAATTTTTTTACCCTTCAAAGGATGAGTTCTATTAATTGAGTTACATTTGATTTGTAGTCTGCAAATGTATTTACTCAGGATTGATCCAAAATTTTGTCCTTTGATTGAGTTAAACTAGCAACTATATATGGTAATAGGTTACCTTACTTCTAGAACTTGTGCTCCAATTGTTGTGTGGGAAAGCAGCCAGTAGCTTGGAAAGAATATTATGTGCAGTACTGGTTAAAGGAAATCCAGGAAAGCAGCGATAGGTGCTCTGGCAACCATGATATAAATGAAACAATGTTTAAAACTCTGTTGAACACTATTAAAAAAAAAAAAAGACTGTATGCTTAGTCCTCAAAAGAATTGTGTCTCTTTTTCATTTCTGATAGGTGTAAATGAAATTCTGATCCAAAAAATAGAAAAACACCATTCTTGTCGGGCAGATTTTTTTACTCTAAATTTAGGGTTGATTATGGGCCCAAAATCACTCCACTCCCCAAACAGTTTTTCCCCCAATTTTAATGCTGAAATGCATCCATGTGTCCCAATTTTAAGGGCTCAAGGTAGAGAAATCTCTGTCATAATTTATGCTGAATGCTCCCTCAAGAAAGTAATTAGGGGCCCTATATTGGTCATTGATGATGGTGTAGGATTTGTAACCCCTGGGTCCTTGGTTTGATCCTAGCTCTGGTATGTTTGTGGACGTATCCTCATGTTAGACACTTCAGGGTTCCGGCATAGTACTGGCAAAATCTAAGAAACAGATGAATGAATGAGCGTTCATAGAGATATGATGTGAATAATGTTAAAAGTGGATTAAAGAAAAATGTCAAAAGGAATGCTTCATAATTGAGCCATGCTCTGGCAAAAGGGGGCTTAATGCATCTCCATAATCCATCATATCAAGCAAACCATTACATACTTACGACTCCATTACAGACACTTAATTTTGACAATCGACTTAATCATGAGGTAAACTGGTCCTTGGACATACAGAAAATTGACCAATAGGGAAAAGTTTTAGCCCAGATCAGCCTGTGCGGACTATGCAGGCTGACCTGGGTCAAAACTTTTCGCAGATGCATTAAGCCCTTTTTTCATAGAGCATGGCTGAATTGTGTCGATTCAAGCAAATTATTGCTTATCTTACAGGGGAAAAAGACCATTTTTACATAAACCTTGAGGATGAAGTAGTCAGAGGCAGCATTGTAACACAAAATGTAAGTTATTATTGAATACTGTTACGGGAGACCATTCCTTCATGCATGGCTTAGTCCCGATTTAAATACAATACCTGACAACTGCGTTAGGGAGATATCTCTTTAGCTCAGTGGTTATGGTATTGGCCTTTCGTCCGGGAGTTCTAGGTTCGAATCCTGCCCGGTCCCTTTATTTCAGCCATGCATTTGTTCATTTGTTTCTTTTACGGACTTTGTTCGTAAGATGGGGGCTCGTCCGGGATTGGCCATTGAGCCATTAATCCCATTTGTTGTCCAAAAACGGACTTTCTGCCTAATAAGGCTTTGAGTCATCAATAAATGATGACTTTAAGAGGGGGTGTGTTACGGGAGACCACTCCTTCATGCATGGCTTCGTCCCAATTTAAATACAATACCTGACAACTGCATTTGGGAGATATCTCTTTAGCTCAGTGGTTATGGTATTGGCCTTTCGTCCGGGAGTTCTAGGTTCGAATCCTGCCCGGTCCCTTTATTTCAGCCATGCATTTGTTCATTTGTTTCTTTGTTACGGACTTTGTTCGTAAGAATACCATCCTTGGTTTTTTACGATCCTGAGGTAAAGGGTTTTATAGAAAAATGTGGGGAATGTTTACATAATGGTGATAATGACACATTATGATTGGAGTAATATACGAGGTATGTCCGTAAAGTTTGTGGACATTGCTGAAAAGTAAGCACATTTACAAATTAGGCACAGGAAACTTGCCACATCATAAAGAGCTAACTTTTCTCAGCAGACATGTGAAAAAAAAAAATGCCGCTACTATTAATAGTTTTCCATTCATTGGTCATAGCAGGCACATACTGTTAAGAACCTGGGGCAGGTGCTGATGTCGTCATAACCTTTCGACATCGCTTTCAGACATTGTATTGATAACATGTCAAGTGCTTGCCGTGGATTCAAAATGTAATTATCTGATAATCAAACTCAATTCAGACCTTCTAGAAATAATGACCTTTCGCTACAATGCATTTTGGTCTGACAGTTCCCCGACGCTGACCCTTCAATCCTCTTCAATCATCGTATTTACTGAATCCACCAATCCTAAGCTGATGATACCTGGGTGCCCGTATCTTTCGTCGTTGTAGGTTGAATTTAGCCTGTCTGAAAATCTTCTGTGCCACTTGTAAACCAGTAAGCAACATACAGCTGACAGTCTTGTAGCTTCAGTCAGCATTTTCATGGTATATACTGGTGATTTCCCAAGATTGGCGCCAAATTTTATGATTGTCCGTTGTTATGTGACATTGAATTCTGCCATTTTTGACAAAAACATCTTCGCAGTCCTTCTGAAGTTGTGTGTGCAAAATTTAAATAGCTTTAATGTCATCGTCTGTATTTTCTGGAAATGATGATGTCGACATCATCCTTAATCACAGAATAAAATTTGAAAACGATCAGTATATATTTCGTCAGGTTATTGACTGCAGACGACAATTCGAAAAATCATTCATTGCGTTATTTCGAGTGCTCTGGGTCCCGCTCTCATCGTTTAAAGTATCATTGGTATACTCCTTATTGTTGGCGCAATAGCTTTGTATTCTTTACATAGAATGCTTAAGATATACCCAAAAGCAGTCGAGACAATAAAATTTGCCAAAGTATGTTAGTTTTATATATATTGCCATTGTCCACAAACTTTACGGACATACCACATACTCTTAAAAATGCAACAGCTGCTATATTGAACAATAGAGTGCTCTTCTTTTTTTTCTTTTTTCATAGTGTTTCATTCATAGAGTCTTTGCTTTTAATTTGGCCGAGTTTATATCTTTTTTGATTGGTGAAACTTAACCCATTTCAGGGTGAGATTCTCCCACCAGCACCCCCACCACAGCTAGATGCCAATGTTGGAGACAAGCCCAAACCAGCTGCTGCCGCTGCTGTGGCCGTAGAGCCAGTAGATCCGTTTACAAAGACCAGAAATACAGCTCTGACATATACTGGTGGTCTAGGCACCATGCTGGCCCTGGGTGCTGCCTCACCCAATGCTGCTTTTACCACCATGGTTACTACTTTTGGTCTAGCAGGAATTGTGGGTAAGTTTATGTTTTAGAATGTTTCTATTTTTGTTTGATTTGGAAAGCCAAGCCTTTGACTTCAACTGGTTTTATAAATGGTTGTTAGTAGATCAGTTCACAAATTACCAGAAAATAATGAGACTCTGATGGTTAGTCTGGTGGGAATTGTGGGTGTGTTTGACTCTTCAGTTTTCTTTTTTTTTGTTTTTGCTCACTTTACCTGAGCCTGTAGCCCAGTGATAAAGGGCTGATACAAGCCTGGCCTAGTTTTCAGGGTTTGAGACCTCAATGTGTTGGTTTTTAGTGGGAATATCCATGAGGAAGATAATTCAGAGCCCAAGCCTAGCACTGGTTAAACCCAGGACATACATAAATATGTAAGCTGTGCCTGTGGTATGACTAAAGTAATGTTGAGAGCTGTCTAAATCAATAAATTGGGTTTGAATGTTTCTTAAAAGCTTTTGCAATAGGATTCATTTCTATTTCATATTAGGCATTTTTCTCCTTTTCATTTCCAAAAAAATATCAAAAGCCATCAAAACAGAATATTATGGTTGGCTGTAGGTCCTTATTCACCAACTGTTCTTAAGAAGCCGGGCTGGGTAGCTCTGTAGTTAGCGTATCTGACTTTCGACCTGGAGGTTGCGGGTTCGACACCAGGTTGCGGGGAACTTTCTTTTCGGCGATTTTTCACGTCTTACCTCTGATGCATGTGAGAAAAGTAGTCAGTGGCTTTGGAAAGAAAGTAGTGTCAGTCATGGTGTGAGAAAGCCAGGAAACAAATGGGTGCATTACTGACCGCCATGATATGACCTAAGCTGTTACAATTTCATTAAACTCCAATACAAACCAATACAAAGTTCTTAGCCTTATTCTCAAAGATCACCTAACTTGAAAGTAAGAGAATTTCTAAAGTTATGTGACTTTCTTAATCTAGAATTAGACTAAGGAAATGAAATCAAGAATGGTTGGTGATTACGGACCTTGGTTTTGAAATCGGCTTTGTTGTGGTAACTCCAAAAGTTGACCTCACTCATCTGACATGGGATTCAAATCCTTAACTCTTTACCAAACGACGAAATTTCAGACTAGACGAAAGCATTAGCAGACAACAAAATAAAAGTGACTGAAAAAGTGAAATTTATGGGAAGGGTAGAAAACATTGTGGGAAAAGGAGAAAATGCTGGTTACCAGCATTTTCTCCTTTCCCACAATATTTTTCAAAAGGCTTCTTGTTGGGGTCACTAAAAGTCGGAATTGTGTGGTAAAGGGTTAAATGTGAAAGGCCAACCCTCTACCTTTACACTACAATCTAACGATTTTTATTCCTATGAACAGTTATATTGTATTGCTGACATTATTTTCAGGTTACTATACTGTTTGGAATGTGACACCAGCCTTACACTCACCCCTGATGTCTGTAACAAATGCCATCTCTGGAATCACAGCTGTCGGAGGAATGTTGCTGATGAGTAAAGGTCTCACGCCCACGAATACTGTGGAGAGTTTGGCGGCCGTAGCTTGTTTCATTTCCAGTATCAATATTGGTGGTGGTTTTATGGTCACACAGAGAATGTTGGATATGTTCAGAAGACCAGGTAAAGATTTTAAAAGTAACACAATTTCTGATTGGTTAAACCCATTTGGTTTAGAAGAAGTTGTTTTACGTTCACCTTTAAAAAAAAACCTTGAGAATAAGATTAAAATTGTTCATTAAAATGATTGGTGGAAGCTGTCTGCAGAGTAAGGGGCTTGTAGAGTAGGGGCCATGAGTTGTGATTCCTAGTTTGGCAAAACCGTTTTTGAGGACTAATGATCTTCATTGCAACAAACACCATGATCAAATGAGCCTTTTTCAACTTATTACCAGCCAACAAATTTAGACTTGTCCAAATTGAATTAATTTTTAGACAAGAAAAATCAATTGCGGCTCAAATAGATTTGGCTTTTAATATCACTTTACCAACAACAACATTTTTAACTTGTCCGAAGTGAAAGCATTTGCAGATGACAGAGTAAATAGGATTCAAAAACTGTTGTTTAGAAGGTAGAAAACATTATAGAGAGGAGCAAGTGCTGGTTACCAAAAGTCTTTTCTTATCAGAGTTATTAAAACTCTGGATTGTTTGGTTAACCCTTTACCACACAATGAGGACTTTTAACACCCCTGATAGAGAAGGCTTTTTAAAACATTGTGGGAAAAGGAGAAAATGCTGGTTACCAGCATTTTCTCCTTTTCCCACAGTGTTTTCTACCCATTCAAAGAAAAATCATTTCATATGAGCCACATTGAAACTGTCATCTGCAAATGCTTTCAATTCAGACAGGTCTAAAATTTGTTGTGTGTTAAAGGGTTAAAGGTTGAAAAAGTGAACTATTCTTCATGAACTTGGTTGACTTGTTCCACTTAGATTCTGGGCAAGTAGATTGTCAAGTAACATCAGAAATTATAAAAGCTTTTCTATTTGTTTAACATAATTGGTGCTCTATGATTGCCTTTACATCTATATTTCGTGGCTTGCATGAAGCAAGAATAGGCTGCACTAACAGTTTGGTCTATACTGTCCACTATGCTGAAACATTACATCCAAAAGCAATTCCGAAATGGTTTTACTTGTGTGTCTTTTGATGACTGGAAATTTAATTTTCTTTTTTATTTGGCGCTCAAAGAATAAATTAGTAACATCATTTATATTTGAACAGTTTCTTGTTGTTTAACCTTTTCATGACTACCTTTTTGTGAATGTATGCTAAAAGTATTGTATAATTATGTATAGAAATCAAAATTCTGTGCTGCATTTCTTGGTACAGGTTTTGTGAAGAGTTAAGAAAGAAATGAAGTCATATAGATTTCCCTTTTGTCTATTTGGGTAACAGATGACCCTCCAGAGTACAACAAGATGTATCTGATCCCTGGGGTGTCATTCCTTGGCGGGTACGGAGGTATGGTTCACTTGGGAGGATACCCTGACATACATCAGATGACCTACCTGGCAGCATCTCTGTGTTGTGTGGGAGCCTTGACAGGGTTATCGTCACAGAGCACCTGTCGTTTAGGTATGTACTTTTCTTCTAGTGTACGATATACAAGCTTGATTTGTAGCACCTGAGTGGATAATCATACTCCAACATACAGCTGATGATGTATCTGGTGGCATCGCTGTGTTTCGTCAAAGCTCTGACTGGCCTTTTTTCTACGTAGCACCTGCCATTTAGATCATGTACATGCTTCTCTTATAGGACTCTATAGGGGCATATACGAGTATAGAGTTTTTTTCAAAGTTTTCAATGCAAATATTGATTATAAATCTATTTCTGTGTAAGTGCAATGGTAAAAGCTACTGTCAACTAACTTTTTGGGATAAAAGTTAACTTTTTGAGTTGTATGGTGTATTGGTAAGGAACTGTAATGTTAGACAAAGCCTTTTAACTTTCTTATAGAAAAAGAAACTATGAAAAATTGACACAGGTGACGGAACATAACCCAAAATATCAAACAGTGTAGATCATTGATCAGGCTGTAAGTCCTTTGTAGTCTGATCTTGACCTACACTATCTGGAAAAGCACAAAATAATGCTTTTTGCATGCTAAGGGTTAGTTTATAAGAATAAAATATTTTGTTATGTCCATTTCAGGGAATGCCCTTGGGATGATTGGAGTATCTTCAGGTATCGGGGCCACTCTGGGGCTACTTTCCCCTGGACATGAAGCCTTGACACAGATGGCAGCTTGTATAGGAGGAGGTAAGGACAGTCTATTTTCCATGCTGTGAATCTTGTTGCAACATTGTCTATTTTTTTTTAAATCAGCTGTTTGCATGTAAAGAATTATTTTTTGAAATACCAGTGAAAGAAACTCCAGAAAACTGCTATGATATAAACCAAAGAATGTTTGAAATAGTGCTATATGATACTTTTTGTCAAGAGACATTTTGAATCCCTGTGGTCAAAAGCTTTTGAAAATATTGCTGGAAAAGGAGCTATTCCTTGCAACTGTGCAGTGCTATAGAGTGATTTTCAGGGACTCGAAAAAGAATGCCTTTCCTGAATTGTATATTACAAGGTAAGAAGTTGAAAGTGCAGTCAGATCTACACTGACTGCTGTGTGATCCCAAAGTATGAAGGGAAAATCTCTTTCTATGAAGTGGAATTGTATTTTTACCCTCTACCAAACAATCCTGTGTTTTTATGACCTTAAATGATAAAGCTTTTGAAAAAGTTGTGGGAAAGGGAGATACTGCAGGTAAACACCATTTTCTCTTTTTCCCACAATGTTTTCCACCCTTTCAAAGACAATGTTGTCTGGAAATGCTTTGGACCAGTCTAAAACTTTTTTGTTTAGTAAAGAGATAATTGAAGAAAAAAGGTAATGTTACTCCTAGCTCTTTTTGTAGTTTAGTACTGTGGTTTAAACATTTATCATATCACAAGCCTCATATTTTTTATTTCAGGAGCATTAATTGGTGTGATAGGTGGAAAGAGAGTAGAGGTGACAGATCTTCCACAGATGGTGGCACTGTTTCACAGTTTGGTGGGAGCTGCGGCAGTTATAACTTGTATTGCCAACTTTATGGCGGAACATCCCCACCTAGCTACAGATCCAGCTGCGGGTGTGCTTAAAACATCGCTGTTTCTTGGTACCTATATTGGAGGGGTGACCTTCACAGGATCTCTGATTGCTTTTGGAAAATTACAAGGTATTTTTTAGTGTGGCTGTCTTTGAAGAAAATGAAGTATTGTCATAGCCCTGTCATCTGCATTGTTGTAGTCAGCGTCGTTGTGGTGCAAAAACTTTGACATTTTATAATATCTCTGTCATTACTGACTTGACGAAAAATTGTTAGACCTGTCAATAATGAGTACATTTTAGATGACTAATGTGGTTCAAAGAATGGGACTTGTTTGTGAAAGGGTAAAAAAACATTATGGGAAAAAGAGAAAATGCTGGTTACAAGCATTTTCTCCTTTTCCTACAATGTTTTCAAAGGCCTTCTCAATCAGAAGTTGTTAAAGCTTGGAATTGTTTGGTTGAAGTTCAAGTTTCAAGGAGGCAATCATCAAATACTTTGGAACTTGTTTCACAAGCAACATATAGTACAAAGGTATGAAATGAAAGATGGATAAAGTATCAACTCAATTATTTTTTAGGTCTTTTAAAATCAAACCCACTGATCTTACCTGGCCGACATGTCATGAATGGAGGTATGCTGACGGCCAACGTGGGAGCCTATGGCTACTTTATGATGGACCAGGATTTCAACAATGGGATGGGAATGCTGGGAATTGCTACGTCACTGTCTAGCGTGATGGGAGTCACTCTCACTATGGCTATTGGAGGTGGGTTTTTAACGCTTTAACCTTAGTTGTATCACATTCCTGCTACCCATTTGAGCGGGAAAAATGAAACCATATGAAAGAAAACGTTCTGGGCCCGGTTTCACGATAAAAATTAAGTATATTACTCAAATCTGCAAACAAACTTATTTTCCGACTTAGGTTGAGTTTGTTATTCCTGATGCATTTCAGTAATATTAACATACTTTTGTAACATTCTTGCATTTAAAGTTAAAAACAACCTTTCAGACTCAACTCAGCAAAATAATGGACTTAAGTCTGTTAATTAACTCAAGTCCATTTATTTTGCTTAGTTGAGTCTGAAGAATAGTGTCAACTCAGCATTTGTGAATGTTACTACAGTCTGTTAATATTACCAAAATGCACCTCAAATAATGATCTCAACTGAACCCTCTACCACATAATGGCGACCTGGTTACCAGCATTTTCTCCTTTTACCACAATGTTTTCAAAAGGCTTCTTCTCAGGGTCGGTAAAAGTCGGGATTGTATGGCAAAGAGTTAACTATCTTTATTTCAGGAGCGGACATGCCGGTTGTGATAACAGTATTAAACAGTTACTCGGGCTGGGCCCTATGTGCGGAGGGTTTCATGTTAAACAACAATCTCATGACAATCGTTGGAGCTCTGATTGGCTCGTCAGGAGCCATCTTGTCATACATCATGTGTAAGGTAAGCTGACCCTGTTTTTCTTCCACAGATTTGTGGGAATGTTCTTTGGCATGGCCTTTCAGAGGCTTAGCGAAGTATTGATGAAATGCAGAGAAAAAAAAGGTCAACTTTTGCTTTACAATCCCGAGTTTGATGACTGTGAAGAAGAAGGCTTTTGAAAACAGTGTGGGAAAAGGAGGAAATGCTGTTAACCCTTTTCCCGCAATGTTTTCTACCCTACCAGCGACAGAATTCATCAGCTGAACTTCATTTAATTCATTATCTGCAAATGCTTTCAGTTTGGTTGTGTCCAAAAGTTTGTTATTTGGTAAAGTTAAATTAGCTTTTGCCATGATGCGACTGAAATAGGTTGAAAGAAATGTAAGACATTTCAATCAATCATTTCTCTGATAGATTGGCAATAATTTCTAAATCAAGATTTCTGCATTTTAGACTATAATATACGAAAAAAAAAATCAACAAAGCGAAATCCCTGTATTCAACTCTACATAAATAAATTAACCATGATGTATGTAGTTAATTCATATTAATTACAGGTACTTTCAAAATATGTTTTCTCTGAGACCTGTCCCTTCTTAGCCAAACCTCTTTGGAAGAATTGATGAAAGTCATTGCAACTAAAGTTCCGTTGAAAGCAGTGTAAAACACCAATTAACCAATTAATTATGAGCCATGCTCTGTGAAAAGGGCATTTAATGCATCTGTAAAAAGTACACGTATCATCTCAGGTCAGCTGCATAGGCTGACTTTGGTCAAGACCTTTTGCTATTTGTGAATTTTCTGCATGTTAACCCTTTACCGCACAATCCTGAGTTTTAACAACCCCAAGGAAGAAGCCTTTTGAAACACTGTGGGAAAAGGAGAAAATGCTGGTAACTAGCATTTTCTCCTTTTCCCACAGTGTTTTCCAACCTTTCAAAGAAAAATTTCCCTTTTAGTGCAAAACTGAATTCATTGTCTGCAAATGCTGTTTCAATTTGGACCAGTCTAAAATTTTGTTGTTTGGTAAAGAGTAAAATGACCAGTCTACATTAAAATACAGGCAGTTGTTGAACAAAATAGATTCCATGGATCAATAGAAATAAAGTGACGACTTACTTGGTATAATGCATCACAGAGATGCATTAAGCCCCCTTTTCAAAGAGCATGGTTCATTTATTTCTTCTCTGTATCACATTCACTAGTGAAAGCTTTACACCATTATGTATCAAATCTCCCTTCAGGCTATGAACAGATCCCTGACTAATGTGATATTAGGTGGTACTAATATCGGGACCAAGACCCATGCCGGAGGAAAACCCATGGAGATCACTGGCACCCACACAGAGATCGATGTCCCTGGCACGACAGAACTGATTGCCAATGCCAAGAACATCATCATTGTACCTGGCTACGGCCTTTGTGTGGCCAAAGCTCAATACCCTATTGCTGAAATGGTAGATTACTTGAAGGCGAAAGGAAAGAATGTCAGATTTGGAATTCACCCTGTAGCAGGTTTGTAGAAAAAAATCTATTATATTTTCTGTCCTTAAAAAGCTTAATTTAGATCTTAATTAAGTATTTTCTCTGTTCATGAAGTTTAATTGTGATCTTAATTGTTTGTTATACCTGTACAAGAAAAAGGGCACAGAGGGGTTCAGTGGCAATGTGTACAGAATTCTACACTATGAAACACCAATTCATTTTTAGTAACATTTAATTTTTTGTGTGCAAATGCTTTCAATTTGGGCAAATCTAAAATTTTTTTGTTTTGTATAGAGTTAATAAGATATGATTTTGTAATATTCACACAGGACGTATGCCCGGACAGTTGAATGTGCTGCTAGCCGAAGCTGGTGTACCCTACGACATTGTACAGGAAATGGATGAATTAAACGATGACTTCCCAGATACAGATCTTGTCCTTGTGATTGGGGCTAACGATACAGTTAATTCCGCTGCTGAGGAAGATCCTAACTCAATCATCGCTGGCATGCCTGTGTTGAGAGTATGGTTATCAAAACAGGTAAAATTCTAATATTTAGCATTCAGGGCACAGCTTATATGGGGCTATTCAGATTACACCAAGTTTCAAAAATCTATCACAGAACAAAGTTTAGCAAACAAGAAAGAGATGTTAAGAAATAAAATCATGGTATTTTCTTGATGGTATGCATAGCCTGTTAACCCTTAACTGCATGGCATTTTGTAACCAACCAATAGAAAGTATTCCAAATTAACAAATTTAACACGAGTTAAAAAATAGAGTTTGTCTTCAGGCGGATAGAAACATTGCGGGAAAAGGAGAAAATGCTGGTTACTAGCATTTTCTCTTTTTCCCACAATGTTTTCAGAGTGCCTCTTTCTCTGGGTCGTTTAAACTTGGGATTGTGCAGTAAAGGGTTAAGGTATTTGTAGATTTTGTACCAGCATTTTCAAAGGCTTGTATGATAGCCACATGATCAATAACAAAATTGTGACTTGTTTTGTTAAATGCTTATCCCATTATTTAAAGGCCAAAATTTCACATCTCGGCTGTTTTCAAAGAAAATATCATTATGGTCATAGCCCTGCCATTGTCTGCATCATTGTCTGTGTCGTGGCAGTCTTCATGCAAAACTTTTGAATTTTTATAGTATCTTTGTTATTGCTGGAGATCTTTGTTTCAAACTTGGACGAGCTATTAACCATCAAAAGGGGAACCTATACAACAAGGGCAGGTAACCATCAAAGTATTTTTGACACAGTATTGTCCCCTTTTTGACATAAGATTTTTATCAAAATTTAAGCAAGTGCAGCCTAGCATTGGCACCTGCATGTGGTGCTTTTTGTTCCTTTATACTGACTACTAATTTTCATAGCCCTCGTATTTGTGTACTTCAGCCTTAGCTTGATTTTGCAAAGAGCTTGACATTTTCTCATGTCTTTGTTGCTGGTGGAGATATTTACTTCAAATCTTGACTAGTTGTTTAGTTTCTAAAGGGGAACCCCATATCAGAGGGGCAAGTAAGTGTGAACATAGTTTTGACACAGTTATGCACCCGACGTAGAATTTAACCCTTTACCAGACAATCACATGTTTTAATGACCCCGAGGAAAAAGGCTTTGAAAATATTGTGGGAAAAGGAGAAAATGCTAGTCTCCAGCACTTTACTGTTTTCTAAAGTTTCAAAGAGAAATTTTATCATTTAAACCTCATTACAAATGTCTGAAATGCTTTCAGTCGGGACCATTCTAAAATTTTGTTGTTCGGAAGAGGGTGAAGCTGTATTACAGGACCTATTTGCTAATTATTATGATAAGCAAGATGGAAAAATGGTATCCTTAGTTTTCATGTCATTGATATTTTGAAAAAAAGATATTAAGAGTGGAAACGCAAACATTAATATGAACCATGCTGTGTGAAAAGGGGGCTTAATGCATCTGCAAAAAGTACCAACTCATGTCGGCCTGTGCAGGCTGACATGAGTCGAAACTTTCTGCTATTGGTAAATTTTCTGCATATCAAAAGACCCCTCTACATCATGATTCAGTCAATTGTTAGACTGAATGGATTGCATAGATCGATACTCATGTGACGTCTTACGTGGTATAATGCATCTCCATCCGTATAATGCATCACAGAGATGCATTAAGCCCTCTTTTCACAAAGTGTGGCTCAATTATGTCATGGGACAGTCTATATGAAATTGATATAGGCGTCCTGCATGACTAGGTGGCAAAGTGTGGGAGGCCCTGGGTTCGAGTCCTGCCTGATCCGCTGGGTTTTTCGTGGGAGTGTCCTTGGGCAAGACACTTCAGAGCCCTAGCCTAGTACTGATGAAACCCAGAGAATACATGAATATGTGAGGTGCCACCGTGGTATGACTGAAAAAATGTTAAACACCATTCAATCAATCAGTTACATTGATAAACATTTTCATTGTTACATTTCAGACAATTGTTATGAAGAGATCTCTAGGTGTTGGATATGCAGCCGTAGACAACCCCGTCTTCTTCAAAGAAAACACCAGTATGTTGCTGGGTGATGCCAAAAAGACCTGCGATGCTCTTCTGACCAGCGTGAAGACATACTACGGAGATTAACGAGTGATAAACTTTAGGAATTGAATTGTTTCTGATTTTCTTGTCTATTTTTTTTTTTTAAATCTTGGTGATAGTGAAAAGAAAGAAAATGGCATTTTTTTTTTTTCAAATGAAAATGAACAAAATGTTTCCTCAAATAAGTTAATATCATGTCTCACAACTCTGTAACAACCCTGAGGAAGAAGCCTTTTGAAAACATTATGGTAAAAGGAGAAAATGCTGGTGACCAGCATTGTCTCCTTTTCCCACAATGCTTTTAGGTCTTTCAAAGACCAATCCCAAGAAGTTAAACCAAATTTAATTTGTTTTCTGCAAATGTTTTTGGTTTGGAAAAGGAAAATTTTGTTGTTTAGTGACAAGTTAATTGTACAGTAGGTCTAAATCTGCAAATTGGACTTTATCAAAGGTTACATGTATTAGCTATCTTTATATGTTTTCAGATATATTTTGTTTTAACAACAACAACAAAAAAATAAAAAAATTGCAGAGGACATTTTCCATTATTTCAGTAGACCACTTATGAAAAAATCAAGGCAGAAGGAGAAAATTACTCTTTATGACAGATTTCTTTTTCTGCCATGTTTTCACAAGTATTTATGTAGTAATCCTTTATCACACAGTTCCGAGTTTTAACGACCCATGAAGAAGAGGGCTTTAACCCTTTCCCAAACAATCCCTGGTTTTTACGGGTCAGGAATAGAAGCCTTTTGAGAACATTGTGGGAAAAGGAGAAAATGCTGGTAACCAGCATTTTCTCCTTTTCCCACAATGTTTTCTATCCTATCATACAGAAAAATCATCTTTTTAGCAACTGTTAATTTGTCATCTGCAAAATGCTTTCAATTTGGTCTGGTCCAAAATTTGCGGTTTGGGAAAGGGTTAAAAAAAAAGTGGAGAAAGGAGAATGCTAGTTATCAGCATTTTGTTTTTTCCCACAGTGTTTTTTTCATCCTCTTGAGGTCGAAATCAATTATATGAGCAGCATTTGACATGTCATCTCCAATTGCTCCCGTTTTAGATGAGCGTAAAACTTTGTCGTCTGGTAAAATGGTAAATTTTTCATTAAACCTGAATTAAGATACAACATTTATAACTCGTCCGTTTGACTTTTCTGTGTGCTTGTGTGACATTGTTTTGATATTTATGTAAATACTATAGCTAATTTTGTTTTTGAATTTTTGTGA
Source organism: Hippopus hippopus (assembly GCA_946811185.2). Lineage (NCBI taxonomy): Eukaryota > Metazoa > Mollusca > Bivalvia > Cardiida > Cardiidae > Hippopus > Hippopus hippopus. The sequence continues at coordinate 7,925,007 of OX328113.1, read as the reverse complement.
AGTACAAAATCATGTTTTGTAATTTTGATCCTCCTTTTGGGGTAAGTGCTAGAAAGTGCTATCTGTTATCAATGCAAAGTGCTAGACAGTGCTATCTGATAACAATGCAAAACTAAGAAATGGCTCAAACTCTGTACCAAACAATCTGGCTTTTTCACGACCCAGAAAAAGCTTGCTTAGGGTAGAAAATATTGTGAGGAAAGGAGGAAATGCTGGGTACCAATATTTTCTCCTTTTCCCACAATGTTTTCAAAAAATATTTTTCTTAGGGTCGATAAAACACCAGTTTGTGTTTTAAAGGGTTTAACAAAGGAATGTGCTGGAGATTTTTTTGTGAAAAAATTGTAGAAATAAAAATGGCATTTTGAGAAGATAAAAGTCGAAAAGCATTAAGAAAAGCCAGTACCATGCAACTGCTTTAGGTGGTTGGGCAGTGTTGTTCCATATGACAAACTTTGATATTTTGAAAAACCCTGTTTACAGGTTGTTATCAAAGAGAAGATTTGTGTGATAAATATACATTAACCCTTTATTTAACTCTTTTACTACCTGGTAAATGATTTACGCTTTTTAAATGGCTATAAATGTAGTTCCACTGCAAGATGAAGAGACAGTTTGGCCTTAATCTAAAATAAAGGAGTGGACAGTGTAGATCAGAGATCAAACTACACGTTCTGTGCAGTCTGATCTTGATCTACACTGTCCACAAAAGCTTGTGGTATCATCAACAGTAAGGAAAGAGTGAACAAATTTAGTTTTTAGTCTAAGGAAGAAGGCTTTTCAAAACATTTTGGGAGTTGGAGAAAAAGCTGGTAACCAGTATTTTCTTGTTTTCCCACACTGTTTTCTGCCCCTCCTAGGACAATTCTTACTATGTATGTCAGTTTAAATTTATCATCTGCAAATGCTTTCAAGCTGGATGTCTGAAATTTTGTCGTTTTGTGAAGCATAAAAAGATTTTGTGTCTGCCTTTGTTATAAAGACTTTCTAATTAAAATTGGATGTGAATTGAATTGTCTTTATTGTTCATATGTTTCTTTCTTCCTCAAAAGTATTTCTTACGTCTTAGTTTGCTTAACTCTTTACAAAAAGTCTTGTTTTAACAAGCCATAGCAGAGCCCCGGTAGCGCAGTCAGTAGCGTACAGGACCCAAGAACAAGGGGTCACTGGTTTGATCCCTGGCTCGGCCAATTTTTTCTGAGGTTTTGATGACAGTCATTGCGACACAATTCATTCATCTCCCACCACTGACCATTGTTTCACCAATGGTTATGTTGGAAAGCGGCCAGTGGCTTGGAAAGAAAATGGTGCGGAGTACTGGTAAAAGAGACTCCAGGAAAGCATGGATAGGTACACTGGCTGCCGCGATATAACTGAAATAATGTTGAAACGGCGTTAAACACCATACAATCAATCAATGTATTGTTCATGTGTTTCTTGCTATCTCAAAAGCATTTCTAAGGTCTTAGTTTGCTTAGCTCTTTTCCAAATGACAAAATTTTGGACCTGTCAAAATCAATGGTATGTGCAGACGACAAAAAAGGTTGCTCAATATATGGAATTCGTCTTTGGAAGGGTAGAAAACATTGTGGGAAAAGGAGAAAATGCTGGTTACCAGCATTTTTTCCTTTTCTCACAATGTATTCAAAAGGTCTCGTGTGTCAGGGTCGTTAAAACTAGGGATTGTATGGTAAAGGGTTAACTGTTGACCACATAATCCTGAGTTTTAACAACCCTGTAAGAGAAGGCTTTTGAAAACATTGTTGGAAAAGGAGAAAAACGGGGGATTGTTAGAACTTTTGGAAAGGGTTGACTGATTATTAGCCTGGGCTCAAGTCCGATCACTGTTTGCTTTTTCCTTCTTCATATTTTGGACGTGGCCTTATTTACAAAATAAGGAAACCTTAATCTAAGACTCTCTCTCTCTCCCTCCCCCCCCCCTCCTCCCCCTCTAATTCTCACATTTACTTCAGAGGAAATAACTCCTGTTTTCTGTCAACTTGTCAAAATAATTATCTCTATCTTAAAATTGTAGTTTAAAGTAGAACAATAGAATTCCATTTGTCAGCATGGATGATAATGATTATCTTTGCAATCTCCTCTAGAAATGCATCAGTCTACGGTTCTATAGCTTTTTGTGTCCAAATGGTTTGTATGCTGCTTAACGCTGTTTTCAACATTATTTCAGTTCTATTGTGGCGGTTTGCACTCCCATCCATTCTTTCATGGACTTCTTATAAACAGCTCTTGCACATTATTATTTCAAAGCCTCTCTCATATTTTAGACTGTTCAAAAATTCTAAACTGGTCAAAATCCAAAGCATTTGCAGATGACAAATGAAATAATGCCGATATGATGGGATTTGTCTTTGAAAGGATGGAAAACATTGTGGGAAAAGGAGAAAATGCTGTTTCTCACAATGTTTCTAATACCATTGTTTCTTTAGGTCTTGGGAATGTGTGGTACTTTTTACTACTTTACTAGAAATTAGAGTGGCCGATAATTATAGAAAGTTTGCAGATGTAATTGTGAGGAAAAGGAGAAAATATTGTTAAACGGCATTTTGTCCATTTCCAACAATGTATTCATAATTCCCTCAGGGTCCCTAAAACAAAGAACCATTTGGAAAAGGGTTTATACAGGTTTGACTGTACTTGCACCTCTACCTCTCTCTCTCTTGGGCCTTTTGGTGAGGTTCTGGGATTGAACGTGTTGTGTAATAATAATCCCAAAATACATAGGCGCTATTCCAAACTTTATTAGTCTGTGGAATAAAATGGCGCAGAAATGAGGCAGACATATGAATTAACTGTTCTTCTGCTGTTCGTGATAATGTATGGGTTTCTTTTTGAGAGTGCAAAGCAATATTAGCCTGCATATACGTGCAGTCCAATCTTGCTCTACACTCTCTGCTACTCTATCTTACCATTTCTTACAAATACGCATATGCAAGAGTTGCCAATTCAAATAAGGCAGGAAAAGGGTTAACTCTGTACCACATGATTTTTAACGACCCTGAAGAAGTCTTGAAAACGTTGGAAAAGGAGAAAATGCTCGTAACAAGAAACATTATTGGAAAAGGAGACAATGTAACCAACATTTTCTGCATGTCTCACAATGTTTTTCCATTGCAAAGAAAAACTTCCTAATTTGTGCAACATTCAGTTTTCTTTAGTCCACAAAGGCTTTCAATTTTGACCAGCCTAAAATTTTATGATCTGGTAAAGATCTTTGCCAGTCGACAAAAATATAGACTTATGAAGTTATCCAAACTGCAAGGATATAAAGGCGACATTTGAAATTTGACTGAAATGATGAAAATTGTTCTTGATATGGGAAAAATTTTCTCCTTATTCCACAATGTTTTTAATGTTACACACTAACAATCTCTTCCTCACTCTCATGTCAGTAACTCTCTCTCCTTGCCCCTGTTCACTCACACACTAACTCACTGTCCATAGCCTATGCCTGTCCATGTCTCTTTCTTTTTGTTCATACACTCACACTTTCCATCTCTCTCCACTTCTTTCATCTTTCTCCATTAGCTTTTCCATCTTACTCTCTTTGTTCACTCACTCTATCCACTTCTCTCTTTGTTCACTCACTCAGTCCATCTCTCTGTCTGTCTCTTTGTTCGTTCACTCAGTCATTCTATCCATCCCTCTCTCTCATTGTTCACTCACTCATTCAGTCACTGCTCACTCTCTCTTTGTTGACTCACTCACTTTTTCCATCTTTCTCTCTCTGTTCACTCACGCACACTTCCATCTCTATGTTCACTCTCGCTCTTCCCATCTCTCTCTCTTAGTTCGCTCAATCACTCTTTCCATCTCTTTTTTCTCTGTTTACCCTTTCTCTCTGCGCTCATTCACTTACACCATCTCTCTCTTCACTCACTCTCACATTTTTTTTTACTTTAGACAACCCCGGAATCAAAACCGGGAATCCTAGGCACAAGGCCGTAATCATAACCATTTGACCACAGTGATCGTTGTGAAAGCCCATGCATTAATTTAAACTTAATATTCTCACCTGAGGGCCATTACCCATAAACCAAGCGGATGTGTTTACTTGTTTAGTATTATCCAATACGTATAATACGGTTAAAAAATATTCTTCAGCATATTAGATCTATATCGAACACGCACATGCACAGACAAACAGACAAAATATATATTCTTACAAATAATGTGAGAAGAAGAAGAAGTTGAAGAAGGAAAGAGAGAGAGGAGGGGGGACAGAGAGACAGATAGAGAGAAAGACAGACAGAGATAGACAGAAAGAAAAACAGACACAAAGTCAGAGAATAAGACAGACAGACAGACAGACTCAAACTATTATTCATCAATTACTCAGCTATCGACAACGTTTACAGACAGAGGGCAGGCACTTGTCACTTAATTTTGAAATGGTTTGGTACTTTTGGCTTTTAGCTACATGTCATCCGGAAATGACTCCTGTCTAAAATTTGGGCTTATCATTGTTTTCACGCTAGTTATGTGGAAAAGCAGCCACAGGCTTGCAAAGAATATCGTGCGAAGTACTGGTGAAAGAAGCTCCGGGATAAGATGGATAGGTGTACCGGCCGCAACGATGTATAGGTATATAAACCATCAGAAAAAAAACTGAACTGTGTTCATATTCTAATTTACATAAGATTGGCACTGATTAAGTTTTAAAAGAAAAAAAAAAAAAAAAACTCTAAGGAACGGATAGCTCGGTGCACTAACTGCCGTTATGTGACTGAAATAATGTTGAAAACAGCCTTAACTACATAATCATAAGTCTTTCCTTCAGACCTACTCAATCCTCTTCTACCCCGGCACTCTGATCTTGATCACTTTGTACAACTGATAGTATGTTTACCCTTTACCAAACAATAACGTGTTTTAACAATCCGGAAGAATATAGCTTTTGAAAACGTTGTGACGAAGGGAGTAAATGCTGGAAACCAGCACTTTCTACCAGCATTTTCTCCTTTTCCCACAATGTTTCATAACTCGTTTGAAGAACAATATACCATCACTTGATCAATCCAATTTGTCGTCTGCAAATCCCTACAGTTTTGACAGGTGTAAACGTTTGTCTTCTGGTAAAGATTGGCAATTTTCTGCATGTGCGAAGACTACTTATGTAATGGCTTGCTTGGCATAATGCGTCACGGAGATGCAGTAAACCCCCTTTGCCAGAGCATGTTTCAAATATTTGAACATTTTTCCTCTCTTGGAATAAACGGTAGATGTCTGACTAGCTGTGGATCAGCTAGGTAGCTCAGTCAAGAACTTACAGAGGCCACTGGTTCGAATTCCCCGACTTGACTGATTTCTTCTCGAGTATTGGTTATAACCATAGCGACAATATTCATTTCTCTCTCAACACTGATAATTGCTCAGAGATTGGTTGTATAGGAAAGCAGCCAGTGGCTTTGGAAGAATAATATGCAAGGTACTGGTGAAACAAACTCGAGAAGAATATCCATGATAGCTGTACTGACTGCCAAGATATAACTCTAATAATCTTAATATTAAAATAATACAATATAAAACAAAACAGGTTTTAACCCTTAACCTGCTAAGTAAGTAGAATGATATTAAGCTGATATTAAGAAGCCGAATTTGCTATTTCCAAAAAATATTTTTAATCGCCTTTATAGACAGTGTAGATCTAAGACCAGACTGCACGTTCTGTTCATTCTTATCTTAATCTACGCTGTACGCAAAAGGTCTTTGTCTCGCGCCTAGCACCAAGAGGATTAAAAGATTCATATAAGAACAATAACTGCTGTACAGAATTTGCCGACCAGTATACGAGTTGCCTCCCTTGTACTAGCGTGTATTCTACGTTTGACAGCATTCAATGCACTGGTTGATTTATTTTTAAGGTTTTCATTTCTTAACCATACGATCCCATGCTTTAATGATCCTGATGGAGAAGGCCTTAGTATCCAGCATTTCCCCCTTTTCCCACAACGTTTTCTACCCTATCACAGACATATCTCATAACCTGAACCACATTTGATTTGTCGTCTTGCAAATACTTTCATTGCAGACGGGTCCAGAATTTCTTTGTTCGGAAGTGTTAACGCCTTTTTCAACATTCTTTCACCTATATCGCGGTGGCCAGTGCATCAATCCATACGTTCCTGAAGTTTCTTTTATCAGTTCTCATCACAATGTTCTTCCCAAGCCATTGACCGCTTTCCCACATAACCGTCATCAAAACAATTTTCAGCGTTGAGAGAGAAATAGATCCTGTCCCAACGGCATTTGATGCAGATTTTCTGTGTAGTCCTCGGACATGAAGAAAATTGACCGATCTTCACCAGAAGACTTTTACATCTGTCAAAACTGAAAGGATTTGCAGACGACAAATTGGATTGGATCAAGTGATGGTGTTGTTCTTCAAACGGGTTATGAAACATTGTGGGAAAGGAGAAAATGCTGGTAGAAAGTGCTGGTAGAAAGAGATAGTGAGTGAGGGAGACATAGTGAGTGAGTCACGTATCGGAAAAAGGGGGGAATCAACTATCTTTGTATGTTCTAAGTGCAACTAATGATTGGTTTGTACGCTGGTTGCTTGATAACTGATTTACTTTTAGCGCAAATGTATAGAAGGAAGGATGACTGACTGACTGGTTAATTAGTGGTTTCCTCCACCTGCAACTCACTGACCGATTAGTGTTTTCCACCACTCACACCATTATTTCAGTCATATCACGGCAACAGCTCACTTAGTCATGTTTTTCCTGGTTTCAATGGTACTTGGCTACGGCTCGGGGTCTCCGAGCAGCATCTAAAGTTGTCTTTTCATTTTAGTTTTTATGTTTTCATCAGTTTTTCAGCTGAGCAATGTAGCCATATACTCCTCAGTATTTCGGGCTTGTAAATCTGGGTTTGCAAGCTCGATACCAACCTCGGCCTAAATTCTTTCCGAGGATTGATGATAGCAATTAATCTAAATATAGGTAACGCTCCTTTGCGTGACGTCACTGTGTCGATAATGAAGGATGAGAGTGAGATCGAGGCTGGAGCAAACTTCGTCTTCTCAAAGGAAACAGAATTTATTTATTTTTTTTTAAATGAGATACCTGACATAACTGAAGCAATGCTACAAATGAGGCACAATACCAAAACAAACAGAAATTTCTCTTGAAAACTGCTTGATATTCGACATGTTTCGGTGAAACAAAAGTATTGTGCACTGATTAAAGGGAGATAAATGTTTATAATTATGGCAGTAATTAGTATGAGTTACTTCCCTTCGACCATCTTAAAAAAAAATTATTAACACGTTATATGGCCGTAGCCATGTTTATGACTGAATGAACTTAGGCCATGCTCTGGCAAAAGAGGGGCTTAATGCATCACCGTGATGCAATATAGTAACCAAGTTATCACATAAGCATGGATCCATAAAATTCATTTTGTCTAATAACCAATGGAATCATGAGGTCGAGTGATCCTAGGACAAATAGAAAATTGAGCAATAGCGAAAAGTTTCGGCCCAGGTCAGCCTGCGCGAAGTGCGCAGGCTAACCTGGGTCGATACTTTCGCAGATGCATCAAGGCCCCTTTTCACAGTGCATGGCTCACTTTTATTGAGAAAGATATGCTAATTTGAAGATTCCCAACTTGTGTATTGAGAAGAAAATTTTTGAAAAATTTCGTTTTTATCTTGTTCAGTTAATTGCATTTTCAACCGGAATTTTTGTTGAAATCAAATTCTTTGACTGAGATCTTGATATCTGCCAGCATTGCATGATTTTTCCATAAAGTTTTGCCACTGTGGGCCATTCTTCAGTTATTTCCCTTGATTCCTCTCCAGTACTACATTGGCCCTGATAAGGGGATTACTTGGACTTTATCCTTGATTTTCGTGCGCTACACAGCTTTGTTTTCGATTGATTGATTGGTTGTATGGTGTTTAACGCCGTTTTCAACATTATTTCAGTTATATCGCGGCGGCCAGTGCACCTATCCATGCTTTCCCGGAGTCTCTTGTACCAGTACTCCGCACAATTTTCTTTCCAAGCCACTGGCTGCTTTCCCACATAACCATCATCGAAACAATGGTCAGCGGGGGGAGAGGAATGAATCCTGTCGCAATGACTATCATCAATCCTCGGAAAGAAATTGGCCGAGCCAGGGATTGAAGCCACGACCCCTTGTTCTCAAGTCCTGTACGCTACCGACGGAGCTACCGGGGCTCGGCCTTTGTTTTCGAGATAATGTCTCAACTACATGTAGTTGGATTGTTTTACAAATCGATCTATTTGTAGTTCCTGACGATTGAGAACAGAATTTGATATGAATTACATGGGGCAATTACATAATTATATAATCATAAATCAAATAACATTTAACGTAGCATCCCAAATGGAATCAAGGATAAAAACAAAGGAACACAATTAAAAGGACCAACCTGCTATTTGGTTACCTTAAGTCTCTATCTGATAAGGGAGACAATTTAACTTACAAGAATAGCCCCCCCCCCATTTGTGTTCTATAGTTTCAATAGAGAAGATATTAGAAATGAGCAATGCTCTGTGAAAAGGGAACTTAATGCATCTGCAAAAAGTATCGACCCAGGTTAGCCTGCGCAATTCGCGCAGGCTAACCTGGGCCGAAACTTTTTGCCTTCGGTCGATTTTCGGCATATCAAAGAACCATTTTACCTTAGGATTGAGTCGGTTTTTAGAGAAAATAGACTTTATGGATCCACAATTATATGGCCTGCAATACGCGAAAAGGGGCATTCGGACATTTGCGTAAAGTGTCGTCTCGGATTAGCCTGCGCAGTCCGCGCAGGCTAATCCGAGACGGCACTTTACGACAACATTAGATTTTGTTCTTTAGTAGACTTGCGCAAAACAGAAAATTACATAAAAACGGAAAGTGTCGTTTCGGATTAGCCTGTGCGGACTGCGCAGGCTGATCCGAGACGAGACTTTACGCAAATGTCCGAATGCCCCTTTTCGCGTGTCGCAGTCCATTATTATGATAACTTACTGAATATCATGGACGACGGCGATACATTAAGCCCCCCTTTTGCCAGAGCATGGCTCAAATATAAGTTAACCCACAGGTCTACGTTCGGATCGACGGACGGACGCAAGACAGTCACCTGGCCATGACATAAGCCATTAGGCCTTTGGCCAATGGAAAAAAAAAACTATGTAGTTAGCGTATCTGACTCGTGACCCGGAGGTTGCGGGCTCGTTACCCTGGTTGCGGCGAACTTTCTTTTCGGCGATCTTTCGCCTCTCACCTGATGCATGTGAGAAAAGTGGTCTGTGACCGCCATGATATGACCTAAGCTGTTAAAATGGCGTTAAACTCCAATACAAACCAAACCAACTTAAATTTATAAAATAAGTAAGGTAACACACATTTTCCTTCACCCTTTATTTCAATCCCGAGTTTTAACGACCATGTACATGAAGGCTTTTGAAAATATCGCAGGAAAAGAAGAAAATGCTGGTAACCAGGATTTTCTCCTTTTCCCTTCATGTAGAGATTTCATCCCCTCCAAAAACAATTTCTGTTTAAGAATCAAATTTTGTTAGTCGTCTGCAAATGGTTTTTATTTGGACAAGTCTAAAATTGTGTTGTTTGGTAAAGGTTAAATATAATTCACACTCGATAATGGCTAACCAATAATTGTTGATACAAGATCGCTAAGGTTACTCACCGGGCCAAGACATATGCCGGTAGGTGTTGGTGGAAGAAAAAAAAAAGCTCAAAAGTAGGAAAATCTAAAGTAGACACAGTTTTCTTTAATATAATTCAAACTCGACATTAACTAACCAATAAATGAAGAAACAATATCGGTATGGTTGCTAGGCGTTGCACAGTAACCTTTGCTCGTATGTAGTGGTGCTAATATACCGCTGTATTCTATACACTCTAGGCCTGCCTCACAGTCACAGCTCGAGCTTAATAAGTTACCATGGCAACCCTCGCCTAGCTTGCTATAGGAACGGCAACTTTGGACGAGGCCAAATACATCCAGAGTCAAGTACCCACAACATTGGTCTAGAGGGCATTCGTTGTCTGTATTGCAGCACTGGAAAATATATTTCTGACTATTTATTGGCTCACAGTGAACAAAAATACATTTGAGCTATGCTCAGTGAAAAGGAGATTTAATGCATCTTGCAAAAGTATCGGCCCAGGTCAGCCTGCGCACTTCGCGCAGGCTGACCTGGGTCGATACTTTTTGCTTTTTGTAAATTTTCTGCATGTCAAAGGACCATTTTATCTCGGAATTCAATCTGTTGTTGGACAAAATAGATTTTTATGGATCCATAATTATGTGATGACTTGCTTGGTATAATGTACCACGAAGATGCAGTGAACCTCCTTGCGCAAAGCTAAACTCAGTTTTATCTTAAAACTGTTGTTAGAATGGTATGCCAAGCTCATGATACGTACAGGGCTTGAAACAAGGCGGTCGCCTGTTTAGATTCCATATTCAGCCGAATTCTCTCCGAAGATTGATGAGAGCTATTGTGACAGGATTCAGTCCACTCTCACAGCTAATCATTGTTTCGACGATGCAGCCAGTTGCTTGTGCGAAGTGCTGGTTAAGAAAAATCATCAGGAAAGCATGGTGCACCTGTCGCCGTGAGATAACTGAAGTAATGCTGAAAACAAAGGTGAGACACAATACATACAGACAAATAAATTGTCGGGTCAAGAAGTAGGTCACTGGGACAAATCCTTAAAAAACATTATGTGAACTCAAGAGGTCACATTTTCAGTTGGATACTCATGAAACTTGGTAAGAATGTTTATCTTGATGACATCTCGGAAGAATTTGAAATCGGGTCACGTCGGGTCAGAAAGTATGTCACTGGAAAAGATCCTAGAAAAACCTTGTGGGTTCTGTATAGGTTATATTGTCCGTCGGATACTCATGATACTTGGTCGGAACGTTTGTCTTCTTAAAAGCTCGGACAAGTTCGAAATTGGGTCATGTCGTATCAAAAAGTAGGTCACTGGGTTAAATCTTAGAAAAACCTTGTGTGCACTCTAGAAGCCATACTTTTAGGGGATACTCACGAAACTTGGTGAAAATATTTGTCTTGATAATGTCTCGAAATTGGTACATTTCGGGTAAAAAACGTCACTGGGACAAATCTTAGAGAAACTTTGTGTACACTTTAGAAGCCATCTTTTCAGCCCGATACTAATGAAAGTTGGTCAGGATATTTGTCTTGCTCATATTTGGAACATGATTGAAATTTGGTCACTTCCGGTTAAAAAGTAGTCACTGGTCCTAATCTTAGACAAACCTCGTTTTACTCTATAGGCCATATTTTCAGTCTGATACTGATGAAAGTTCACGAGAACATTTTTCTTGATAATAACTTGAAGAAGTTCAAAACTGGGTCAAGTTGGATCAAAAAGTAGGTCACTAACACTCATGTGTTTACATCATCACAACTAGGATGTCTACATATATAACTTTATCAATTCTACATTACTTTACTCAGTTAAGCGCCTTAGAGCCAGTAGTCCTCTTGTTGATAGTTGCCTTTGCGGTCAGTGTAGATCAAGATCAGACTGCACGTTGTGCAGTCTGATCTTTGATCTACACTGTGCACTTTGAAGTGACGATCTGGGCAAAAGCAGCCTTAAAAATGTAATTGTTTGGATTTTATTTCTAGACTGACAGTATATCAAGTTTTATGCAGCGCTCTAATGGTTAAATAGATTGAAGATATTTGTTTTTTTTTCGGTGAGAGATTGGAATTTATTTCACCGAGTGAACATCGTTGGTATTATACTACCGATGATGTTCACGAGATGAAATAACTCCCCGTGGAGTGCCCCCTCCGCATAACAACGCATTACAATATTACGTAAAGCGGGAGAAATGTAGGGTTAATTACGTCATATTTCCAACTGGTTGAATGGCACGCGCTGTTTACCTAGGTAACTAGTGCGCGATAACTACTGTTTCCGCTTTCAGTTGAAGAGTTAGAAAATAAAATCGGTATTTTTCACCCATGAAATATTGAACATTCTAACATGACACGTGAATTCGGCTCTATACACACAGTGCAACGAAAGCGTGGTAAAATCTACGTCATTCTATATAGAGTGACGTCATTCTGTATAAAGTAAGTCGCCTGTGGCTGTTCCATGTCTTCGCCCTCCGATATTTTATCAGTTGACGTAAACAAATCATTTTCCACTCCTTGACCGAAATCGTCAAGGATTTACTGATATTAACTGTTTTTTTAAATAAAAATTGACAACTATAGAACTATTTGAAATGTTATATGTAAACAGATGTAAATCAAGTGTCTTTTCAAGTTGAAGGTTGGTTCAAAATTGACCTGCGTTGCGTTGGAAATGGGATTGGGGGTGGGTGGAGTAATATTCAGAGCATTCAAAACAACTGCGGCTCTAATGCTTGACAATACATTCATTCTTCTTTGTCATTTAAAGGGAGAACATGTAATAGTAAAACGGTGCGTTTTTACCGACTGGGCAGTGGGGTTTTGTTTTGGTAAGTAAGTGGAAGAGCCGTGGTTTATTCAAGGAAATATAGTCCGCATCAGCGTTTTTACACTAAGTATGAACTCGTTTCCTTTGACTAAGAGTTTGGTTAGGTTAGAATCGAAATAATCTTCTTTCTCGGGCTATCACCCTTGTGGATTATTCGGTGTGCCTCATAATTCACAACCGTAGTTTATTGATCGATAAACCACGATAGAAAGAAATTTATTTCTTAAATATATCGCTGTTATTTCTCGATAAACTACCGATAAGCATGAAATAATATTTTCATATTCCGTAACACAATTAAGTATGTACTCCTTTTTATAACAATGTTTTACAGTAACACTAAACACTAAGTACTAAACACCCTCAAAACTACTGTAGAGTATGAGTAATAGGCGTAGCAAATGGGTTACAGCATACATGTTACCTGAATAAGTCCCAGACTTGCAGCTAATACAATAAATACAACCAAATTCGTCATGTTTCCAGGTTTAAATACAGTCGTTTTCTATCCGTCCCAAATGCTATCTTTATCTTTCTGGCATATATAGGAATGAGATCTTTATGCACCAAACAGGTTTGAAATCCAAATATGTAGCAAGATAAGACGTGTTAGTTTTTACTTTCTTTTATAGGATTAATTCACGTTTTTGAGGTCGTTAACATTCGCAGAGGCCTGAAAAATGGTTTAACGCCCGAGTGCGAAGCACGAGGGTGTTAAAGTATTTTGAGTTCCTCTGCGAATGTTAACGACCGAAAAAAAAAAAAAAAACGTCAATTAATGCTATTATTGCATAAAGGAAAAGTCTTTTAGCAATAATTTGCAACAATAGCAAAAATATTTCCATAGAAATGCAAATAAGAGAACTTCAAATGTACTGGACATAAATGGGTAAAAATCGGAAGTCGGCGAATAAGTTTTTGTTACGAACGGTGAACTGCCGTTAGTCCTACATGTAAGTTTTGATTCTCTCGGTGTAAATTCACTTCGAATGATTTTTAATACAAAGTGGACTTTTGTGGGATAAACTTGCACAGGTCTGGATCGATTTTAACTAGGATAAATGAGTGGATATGAATTTCTGTAACCGAAAGACGTCCAAGGGATAGATCTATATCAAGCGAAAGAATTGCCGATCACGTTAAAAAGTGGGTGGGATGTAGCTGGTGTAGAGTGCATTTCACGAGTGATTTTTTGTTCAGATCTCGATTCGACTGAGATTCTGTGCAAAATTTTGTTTGTGGTGTACTAATATCATCAAAGACAAGCCATAAAGAGGATCTAATATGGTACAAGTTCCTACTGTTTGTTGGTCGGAGTCTAGGGGAGTTCTGACAAGGACAAACGTTGTTTACAAGGTAGGCCCGGATCGAGGATATTGATAGTACAAAGCCGGGCGTTAACGGCGCGTGAATTTACTGATTAATACACGTTTTCTCCCGTTAACGCCCGGTTTTTACCCGTTAATACATGCTTATAACGGCCTGGAAAGGCACATTTTATGCAATAATTATCTTTATTGATAATAATTCTTACAGAGAGACAGAGACAGAGACACAGAGAGAGGGAGAGCACAGATGAAAAGCACTTAGCTTTGTTTGTGAATACGATGTCTTCAGGCAACAACGTTGAGCCGAATCCAAAAAATAATGCTTAGGCCTATTTCAGAACGGTCAAATTTGTCTCTTGAAAAGTGTCGGCCTATTATAAAGCTTCGAACGGTAAAACGTGAAAGAATATCCTGTAAAAAAACAGTAATATAATTAATACTATGGGAACATTATGCCGCTTTACTCTATAAAGTCTTCCCCAAATGATTATATTTAGGTCCGTCCAAATTCAAAACATCTTCAGACAACAAATTTAAAATTGGTACAAACGTACCCAAGTTCTCTGATAAGACAGAAAACGTTGTGGGAAAAAGAGAAAATGCTGATTTACAGCATTTTATTCTTTTCTCAGAATGTTTTCAGAAGCTTTCTCCTACAGGGTCGTTAAAACTCGAGATTGTTTGGTAAAGGGTTTAAAAGGATTGTAATAATCCACTTAAACTTTCTATGTCACCATTAAGGCCTTACTAAATAAACGGACGGTATAGATCCAAGACCAGAATGCACGTTATGTGCAGTCTGGTCTTGATCTATTCCGTCCGCAAAAGACCATGCTTTCGTTTATGACGTTAAAAGGGCTGACGCCTTTTTTATATTTTTATATGACCATACTTGGAATGATGAAGCGGCCTAACGGAAACAAACTTTAAATTGCCCTTACTTTCATTTAGGACAGATCAAGTCGTGAAGGGCAGACGACGGTTATCACTATGTTTCTATTTAATGACAAGGTGTCCTATTTCCTTTTGTGTGTGTGTGATAAACAACAGACATTCGCGTGATCGCAACGTGTCAATTTTTGGCGCAGCTTCTTTTTCTGAACATGCGTTCTTTGCAAAAAGTCTTTGAAGGGGCATACTTAGATTTTTGCTGGTTAATCAAACATTCATGTATCTTCTTTGAAAGCAAGAACCCCTGTTTCATAAAAAAGAGGACGGTAACATTTACCAAAAAGGCTTTTAATTAACCCTTTACCATACAATTCCGAGTTTTAACCACCCTGAAAAAGAAGACTTTTGAAAACATTTTGGGAAAAAGAGAAAATGCTGGTAACCAGCATTTTCTGCTTTTCCCGTAATGTTTTCTATCATATCAAAGAAAAATTCCATCATTTGAGCGACATTCAAATAATCGACCGCCAACGCTTTCAAGTCAGCCATTTTGTAGTGTGGTAAATAGTTAAGAGGTTGTCGTTTTGAAATCGGCAACCCGATCTCTTTTAAGGCCTACGGCCCCTTACTCTCATATTAAAAGACGAAAGCTGCCGAGATTGCCCGAATAGCCTTTACGAAATGGTCGATGTTACACGATATATACCGATGAGTTAGTGGGTCTACGGTCCATAACTTTCATATTAAAAGACGGAAGCTGCCGAAATTGGCCTAATAGCCTTTACGAAAACGTCAATGTTTTCCGATGACCTTAATGTTATCAGATGTGACGTCATCGCGCTTCATTTGAATACGACCTCACATTATCGACACATTTTATCGATCAATTTTACATTCCAACATGGATTTGGGAAATTCTAGCGCGCAATCTAAAATCCCATCAATCTTATTAATGAAGTTTATTCAAATATTTTTCTACATTTCTTATTCCTATTCATTGATTATTTGCTTTCTTTTTTTGAAAAGGTTTGCTTCAGAGGCCTTTTTTTTTTTAAATACAGATCGGTAATCAACAGAAAATGAGTTTTGATATGTAGCAGAATTCAATCCCTTTTTGCCGCTTATGTAGTTGCTTAAAAGCAGACAGTTCTTGGAAATGAAGTGTGAGGAAATGGCAAAAGCACTTCCAGGGACGCACGGATAGGTGGCTTGGCTGCAGTGATATGACTAAAAGAATGTTGAAAACGGCATTCAAAATCAACGAACCCACCAGCCAACGAACCAGTCAACGAGCAATCCCATCCATCCGTCCACAAATCCACATTTCATCCAATTATTCGGCCGACCGACCGACCGATCGACCGACCAACGAGAACAAGGAACAAAACCGAAGAATAAAATAAGACATTTATTGACCAGCGAGTACAAATGTCTACCATCATGTATAATAGTATGTACATGTACATTGTATTTGCTACATATATTTAATAAATAAAACACCGATATAATATATTTACATCAAGGTAAGTTAGATACAAATAGAATTTGGCAGTAGAATTCTGTTACTGTTTTTATGAACCATTTTAAAAGGCATTCTAATTGGAATTCTTAATTACGGATTGGCTAAATCATTTGATTAGCCAATCAGAAATCATGTTACTTTCTGAATTTAGAAATGGAATAGGATTTAGAATGATTGGTGAATATTGTTAGCCCAAGACACATAGAAAGAGTACTTATCCCATTCACGCATGAAACAATTTTTCAAAAAAAAAAAAAACCACACACACATAAACAAAACGGTAAAGTCATCCTTGCAAAATACGGAGTGAGCAACATTTCCCTTTTAGCTTTCTGACAAAGTTACAGACTCGTCAATATTCTAAGCATCCAAAGGCGACATTGAAATTGGGCTCAAATGATGGGGTTTGCCTTTGAAAAAGTAAGAAAAAAAATATTGTGGGAAAAGGAGAAAATGCTGTTTAATTTGGGTCGATAAAAATGTGGAATAATTTGGTAAAGGGTTAATGTTTCATGTGAAAAAATTATTGCTTGCTATGGACTCGGAAATCTATTTGAAGTCGGCTACAATGTTTTTCAAAAGTTTTTTAGCATTTTACATAAATGCAGACCTAGTAACAAATAAATATAATTTCGATATTTACAACTTTGAAATAATTGCACTATTTTCAAATTCTAAACCACTAAATACGCTATTTCAAAGTAAACAATAACTAGAATTTCATTACTTTTATCTTTGTGTAACTGCTATGTTCCAGTCGGATCATTTGTCCTTTAAACTCTTTTCCACACAATCAAAAGTTTTAACGATCCTGAGAAAAAGGGCTTTGGAAAGACATTATGGGAAAAGGAGAAAATGCTGGTTACCAGCATTTTCTCCTTTTCCCGCAATGTTTTCTATCTTATTAGGGACAAAGTCCATCTTTTAAACCACATTTTAGTTGTCGTCTGCAAATGCTTTCGATTTGGACAAGTCCACAATTTTATAGTTAGGTAAAGAGTTACATATGCAATCGAAAATGATTAAAGACCGTCGGCTTTTACAATTTTGGAACTCAAGCTAGAATTATTTACAAACTGAAGGAAATACATCAATCCTAAATCAAAAGATATGATTTCCATACATTTAGCTTTAGAAAAGCATTTCGAATTTCTCTTGAAAAGCTATTTAAGGTCTAGAAAAAAAAGGGATAGAGTCATAGTTCGACATCTTTGAAAATTGCACTCGATTTTTTTTCATCTGAAAACAGTCTAAGTAAATAAATAACAGGGTATTTACAACTTTAAAAATGAATCTCTTTTTTTTTCATTGACTGAAAACATACTTTAAAGTCAACCAAAGGAAGAAAAATATTTTTTATTAAAATCTTGAAAGATGAAAGTATTTTTTTTTATTCCCTGAAATCGTATATAACAGATTCATTACATGAATACGAGATTTTCGGAATGCAGTCTACAACTTTGAAAATCAATTTTTTCGTCATCTGAAGTGCCAAGCTCAAGTATTAATTCTTCCATTATCTCCCGCTAGATGGCATTCTACAAATACACATCTATCTAATTTGGGCATTCTGGGTACAGAACCGGACTACTTTTCAGAACGACAACCGTTACTTTGAATTTCGAAATGAAATAAACGTTTACTCAATAAAACGCTACCTGATGCGATTCATTCAGCTATGATCGGTTAGCATGTAACCTATGCATCGGCCATTTATTAAAACAGCCCCTACATGCACGGGAACTACTGTTTCCGCCTTCAATCTATGAGTTAGAAAATGATAAATCGGTATATTTCATGAAATATTAAATCATAATACACCATCATTTCTCGATAAACTACCGAAAAGCATGAAACAAAAGTGAATTAATAACATATAATTACAATTCGATAACATGTCACTTGTTTATACACAAAAAATTCCAAAGTAAATGACACATTATCACCGTTATACTATAGCACAATCATTATTTTTGTTGTTACGACTGGGGATCGCTTTGCACTGAATCAATGGTATTTAAAGCCACTTTCAACATTACTGAGGTCATATCACGGAGTAACTTACTTATTAAATATGTGTAGCGGGTTTCACAAGCCCTAGGCGAGGGCTCTGAAGTGTCTTGCAAAGGGACAGCCCTTCGGGAGAAAAAAATGTAGCACCATGGTTCCCGAGATAGTGAATTCTTCACCTTCGACACGCATTGAATTGAAACCAACATACTACACGAGGCGCTTGTATCTTTATCATAAATGAAACGTAAATGAAACTCGTCTGCCATATTTAGCAATAATTCTGAACTATGTTCTTAATTCTTAATTACAGGACAAGCTATTTAATGGCTGAGACCTCTTTAAATGAAAAGCCCATTCATAAGGCAAGGCTTGTTTTGCATTGAATGGCTTTTAGCAGTATTTCATGAATATCACGACGACCACTTTGCCTTCTCAGGCTTTCGGAATTTTTCTGTCTGTGAATCATTTTTTTTTCAAGCCCAGACTTTGATCTTTGTTACTAAAAGTATATAGGTACCACCAATTTCCCGACGCTGTGCTAAAGTTTTCAACTTTATCATTTTTGATTCGGGTTGGTGGGGCTCTAACTTTGGGAAAACTAGGCTCTGTGTTTGGGAAAAGAACACAGAAAAATTTTCATGAGTATTTCATCAAGTAAGATTGACTTCCTTGAAAACGATCTTTCCAGCGTAACAACATCATTGTAGATTACATTTCATAAAATGTCACAGAGCTATTCTTTATGACGAATCTGAGTCCCTACATGACTCGTCAGCATCGTACCTTACACGTTTTGTTGGTAATTCGTCGCTTAAGTCTCGATCCGCCTCGGATTTCATATTTTCAGGCCAATACATGTTATCGTTAAAATTATGTCCCTTTACTGGAAACTGAAAGTGTCCATCTTGGCTTGGAGAGGGAGTGCCCCGGAAGTGATCGTACAACTGTGCATGCTGGGAGGAAGCTTGCAAGTGTTGCTGGGATGTAAAGCTGCTCGCATTTTCAGATAAACTGTAGGCTGCACCGTAAGAATACTGTGGCAGGTGAGTAAAGTTGGATCTTGACGGGTCCGTTGAGGTCGGATATCCGCTATTTTGATAATAATCGGCGGAATCCGTGGCACCATTTGGATCATCTTTAAGCTGACCCTCCCCGGCAAATTGTAAATAGCCAGTGCCTGGTACCAGCTGTCGAGAATAGTGCTGTTGTGCATACATATAATCATGCATTCCGTGCTGGGCACCGGCATATACATTGTGAAACATCTTGTTCACAGGATTATTGCTGAAAGTAAAAAAAGATAAATGACTGAAATATTATCATGCATTACGTTTGAAACATTTTGTTCACTGGATTGTTGCGGGCAAAAAATGAAACGAGGAATTATTTATTAGAACATAATCATAAACTTCTGCATTTTTTGTTTTGTTTTGTTTTTAGATTTAAAGCAAACATAAAAACAACAATTCTCCTTCCGAAATGTTTCACATGAATACGAGTGGAATTCGAAAAGAATTGTAACTTTTTTGATAACAGGTTTGTTTTCCTGTGAAAATTCCATTGCAGATACATTGATATAAGCCGTGTTGTGTGAAAAGGGTGCTTAATGCATCTGCAAAAAGTACCGACCCTGGTCAGCCTGCGTGGTTCGTGCAGGCTAACCTAGGTGGAAAATTTTTGCTATCAGTCAATTTTCTGCGTGTCAAAGAACCAGTCTACCTTATGATTCAGTCGGTTGTTATAGAAAATCAATCTTATGGATCCATAAGAATGTGATGACCTGCTTGGTATAATGCATCACGGAGATGCATTAAGCCCCCTTTTTCCATAGCATGATTCTTATTTTTTTTGAATGATGCAATAGACAGACTAACTAACCGCCTGACAGTCTGTTTAAACCGATTTTCCACCTGCCATGATATAAATCTTTACCACACAATCCCAACTATTAACTACCTTTGAGGAAGACAGATTTTGAACACTTTGTTAGAAAAGAAGACCACGTGAACAGCATTTTCTCCTTTTCCCATAATGTTTTATATACTTTCAAAGACAAATTCTATAATCGGAACCACTAACTTGTTTTCTACAACTCCTTTTAAAAAGGGTGCATCTCAAACTGTGTCACTGGGTAAAGGTTTCACCCTTAACCACAAAGTCAGAGATTTTAACGACCCTGAGCAGAAAGCCTTTAGAAGACATTATGGGAATAGGAGAAAACGCTGGTAACCAGCGTTTTCTCCTGATCCCACAATGTTTTCTACCTTTTCCATTGAAAATTGCTACCATGGAGCCATATTTGAACTGTCTACCGGTACTGCAAATGTTGTAGATTTGGACAAATCCAAATTTTTGTTGTATGGTAAAGAGTTAACTGATTGTACAAGGAAATAACACTCACCTTTCGTTAGTATCTCGAAAACCTTTGGCAAAAGGATTGTGGTCTATCTTCAACTGTGTTATCTATAACGAGATAGAAAGAAACCATTGTATATGAGCTATGCTCTGACAAAAGGCGGTTTTGATGCATCTTCATCACATAATTATGGATTCAGAAAATCCTTTTTGTCTTACAACCATCTGAATTATGAGGTAGCGTGATCCTTTGACATGTAAAAATTTTCACAAATAGCAAAAAAAAGTTTCGACTCATGTCAGCCTGCGCGGATTGCGCAGGCTGACATGGGTCGATACTTTTTGCAGATGGATGCATGAAAACCCCTTTTCCCACATTGTTTTCCATGTAGTTAAATAAGACCTTTTTTACGTTTTAAAGTTTCGAAACATTTTATCTTTTTTTAATATTGATAGATCAAGCTTAAAAAACTTGGCTGTTACATTTAGTAGAAAGATATAATTTTTGAAGTATAGAATAACTGAATGGTCGTTTTATAATCAATAGCTCGGTTACTAATGAGATCAGATATGATTTCAGTGTACCTAATTGCGACGCTTGTTATTGGTCATGTGACATCCCCACATAATTAATGATTACAGTAATACTAATACAAACAGAGATGGGAAAATTTGTTTAACTTTCTTAGAAACGAGAAAATTTAATTAACCACGTGTCCTTACATCTGTATTCTGATAGGCTGTCACTGTGATAAACTGGGTCTCCGGAAAGAGGTGTGTCTGTAAGGTTTTGGGGTCCCCCGTCTTGCAAGGTCCGACCTCAATGACGTTTATTCTCGGCTGATACTTGTGCATAGAGTTGACAACAACCTGTCAATACAATTATAGAAAAACACTCAGATCTTTAAATAAGGGTAGCTCCCATAACATAAGAATAATGAAATTTTGGGGAAAAAAAAGGTTTCAAGCATTTTGAATTACAAAAATGGAATTCGATGCTTTTTGTCTTCAGGTGTTGCCTTAATTCTTAGCAAAACAACAAAATTTTATGACAACGGATTTCAGTAGACAACAGTCTTCTCAGCAAGCTGCTTTATTTGGGACTCTAGCCTCTTTCTGAAAAACTCCATATTCCTGGACTCTTGCCTCGTTCTGAAAAATCCATATACGGGACTCTACAGTGTCCAATAGGATTCAGTTATTTTGTGCTCACGTAGTAGTAATCAAGTGATTTTATTGGGAGTTAGATTGTAAATGTGAAATAATTCGTAACATCCTCTTCTTTTTTTAGCCAGAAGGTCGTGGGAAAAATGAAAAGAAGCCCATGAGCATGTCAAGTAAATGTAAATAATGTTCCTCATAAATGTATGTAAAAATATGGCAGATGAGAAACCTTCGAGTTTCTTCTTTTGTCTCCACGTTCTTTATAGACGTCTATTGCAAAACACGATAAAGTCGTCTGCATATCGGTATTGTGCTAAGAGAGAAAATTTTTTCCAGTAGATTTGATAATAATAATAATAATAATAATAATAAAAACAAAAATAATAACAATAATGATAATAATAATAAAGAAAAAAAAAGTTGGTTACCTGTCCTGCCACACTGTTTTTATTGTTCGTCAATTTGAGTTTGTTAAACACGATATCTTGCTTCATCCAATGTCTGCCCGAGTTTGGCGAGTCGGGATGCAAGTACACTCGACCGGCTGTAAAATAGAATTAAGTCATGCTCTGTAAAAATGTGTTTTAATGCATTTGCAAACAATATCGACCCATATCAGCCTGGGCAGTCCTTGGGACGAGGGATAAATGTTGGTTAAAGTTTTTACCACACGACAAGCAATTCATTTGTCTAACTTGAAAGCATTTACAGATGACAATTTAAATGCGGCTCAAATGATGAAATTTGTCTTTGAGAGGCTAGAAAACATTGTGGAAAAAGGATAAAATTCTGGTCACCAGCATTTTATCCTTTTCACACAATATTTTCGAAACTTCCGTCTCAGAGTCGTTAAATCTCGGCATTTTGTGGCAAAGTTAAATTCTATTTTTTTTCACAGTGTTTTCTTCTTTTTTCCACAATGTTTTCAAAAGCCTTATTTCCCGAGGTCTTTACAACACGGGGCTGTCTGGAACAAGGCTAGGTTTAAGCTCGTCGTCAGCCCCCCTACCCCCACCATGTAGGCGTCCCCGTTTAAACCCCCTTCGAGTCGAGGGAGAACTGACTGCCGAAATATCGTTTTCATTAACATTTATGAGCCAAAAAGTAAATACTCAAATTTCAAAAGACTTTTTTTTTTTAAACTTTGAATCTGGCAACAACGATAACTGAATTCAAACTGAATTTTCCCAGAAAATCTCATACGAGTGAGTGTTAATTCATTTCCTAAATGTTCCGCAAAGTTTCTTTACGGAACAAATGAAATACTTTATCACTTTTTCACGAGAATGCAATATTTGTCCGCTTACATCTCACGGTTCAGAAATCAGCTTCAATCCATTAAGCGCAAAAAACGAAAACAGGGGCTTTGTGGACGATATAGATCGAAGATCAGACTGCACAGAACGTGCTGTCTGATCCTGTATCTACACCGTCCGCTTGCTAAGTCAAACCAATAGGAATAAACCTACACAGCAGATCCTGGTCAGCTCACGTGTACTCAGAAGTAGTTTATTGTGTATCACGTTTTGGTCGTGTTTGACGAACTTTTTTCCGGACGGAAATTTTACCATCATCCAAATCGAGAGCAGTTGCAAACGACTAAACACGTAGCTTAAATAACTGAATTTATCTTAGAAAGGATGTTTTCGCAAAGGATCAAACGCTGTGCATGTATACCATTTTCACTCTTTTTTTCCATGACTTTAGAAAACAGGACTTACTTTCGTAAGACATGGACTTCAATGGTAAAGGATAAACGCTTTCACAGAAAAAAATGAAATGACAATTCTTGCCCGCACCCCACCCCACCGCCGACTTCCCCACCTCCGACTTCCCCACCTCTCCAGGGATATTTGAGGAATATAATAAAGTTTTACTTGGTTCCGCAATATTTCTGACTATATTACTCGTGCGCTCTAATCTTAATCTAAACTGTTCGCAAAAGAAACATAAAAAAGAGGAAAACTCTAGCTTTGAGGGGGTAAATATGTTAGTTGCTAAGAGATATTAGCGCATGTTTCAAACTGTGAGTTCTTCGAAAGGTTTCTATAACATTTAGGACTAGAACTAGGGAAGAATGTGATCTGGATCAAGTAAAGATCACTAGAGTTTGTTGGGTTAAAGGATAGGGCACCCTAATGAGATTCGTGTAACATCGCCTTTCATCGCTGTATTTGTGCGGATTCGGCTAAGACTCGGCTAATCAGTAATCGATGCGGGGAAGCAGCGTCTATCGGCCGATCGATTACGGATAACCACAGTCTTAGCCGAATCCGTACGTTTTTTCGGCGATGAAAGGCGATGTTACACGAATCCCATTAGGGTGCCCTATCCTTAATCCTTTACAAAACGACACCATGCCTTAATAACGCCTCAGGAGAGAGAGAGAGAGAGAGAGAGAGAGAGAGAGAGAGATAGAGAGAGAGAGAGAGAGAGAGAGAGAGAGAGAGAGAGAGGGAGGAAGACAGAGAGAGAGAAAGAGAGACAGAGACAGAGACAGAGAGACAGAGAAAAGAGCTTTTAACCTTTATCCTGCTAAATAAGTAAGATAAAACATTCAAACCGATAGAAAAAAACCCAAGTTTTTGCTTTTTCAAAGGTAATATACTCAGTTCCATAAATAAGTGTGCACTTAATTTTCTTTTATTTCTCGTCGCATATTTTACTGAAGACCAACAAATTTGGTATCATACTTTAGTTCAGAGTCTGTAGAAAATGCCAGACTAATCAGATTTTAACTAACAGAAAGTTTAAGTTAGGTTTTTGCAGTTTAAATGAAGGTGGTGCTAAAATCAAAGTTGCAAAAGTACTCAAAGACTAAGGTAACATAAAAGTTAGGTTTTGGCCACCGCTCTCGTTCAGGAATGGAATAACATTCCTGGTGCAATGATTTTACGTTATGTAAGGTCTATGCGACGTCGAATAATTGCCTGTATCGACAGCAGAGGTGGCCATACAAGATATTGATTGAAAATTACAAGAACTTTAAGAAAAACCTAACTTTAATGTTACCTTAGACTTTGAGTACTTTTGCAACTTTGATTTTAGTACCACCTTCATTTAAACTGCAAAAACCTAACTTAAACTTTCTGTTAGTCAAAATCTGATTACCCTGCCATTTTCTACAGATTCTGAACTAAAGTATGATACCAAATTTGTTGATCTTCAGTAAAACATGCGACGAGAAATAAAAGAAAATTAAGTGCACACTTATTTATGGAACTGAGTATATTTCGGAAAACCTGTCCCCTTATCAGACAGTGCAGATCATAGATCAGACTGCACGTTCTGTGCAGTCTGATCTTGATCTACACTGCCTACTAAAGGTCATCGAATCGCGCTTAGCAGCCTAAGGGTTAAAAATACTTTTCGGAAAAAAATGTTGGTAACTTCAGGCTTTCATCTCTTTCAAAAACAAATCCCACATTTGAGACACATGAAGTCTTTGCCAAACATAAAAATTTTAGATAGGACCTAATTTGGAAACATTTGCAGATGACAAATGAAATGTTCTATATCTCAAAAGATGGTTGCTTTATTTCATGGTTTCCGGCAGTTTATCGAGAAATAACGGTGAAATATTTTTCGATATTTCATGGTTACGACCAGTGAAAAATACCGGCTTTATTTTCTAACTCTTCTATTGAAGGCGGAAACAGTAGCACCTAGGTAAATTGCGCGAACCATTCAACCAAATGGAAATATGACGTGATTTAACCTACATTTCTCGCGCTTTACGTAATATTGTAATGCGTTGTTATGCGGAGGGGGTACGCCACGGGGAATTACCGAAAAGAACTCAGTGTACTGGATTTTGATGTAAGACCCCCCCCCCCC
This sequence comes from Hippopus hippopus, assembly GCA_946811185.2. Classification (NCBI taxonomy): domain Eukaryota; kingdom Metazoa; phylum Mollusca; class Bivalvia; order Cardiida; family Cardiidae; genus Hippopus; species Hippopus hippopus. The sequence goes on along the minus strand of OX328113.1, from coordinate 7,899,378 downwards.
CCAAAGGGTAAGAAGCATGAAATAAAGAGAATATTTGTTTTTTTCGGTGAAAGATCGAGATTTATTTCATCGACTGGACATCATCGGTAATATTATCACGAGTGGCTGTTTTCGCTGAAAGATCGAAATTTATTTCATCGAGTGAACATCATCGGTAATATTTTCACGAGAGGCCGCGCCACTCGTGAAAATATTACCGATGATGTTCACTCGATGAAATGCGCAGCCACTAACAAACCAAACTAACAAACAATACATACTTTTTGGGAGCTGTTCTGCTTCTCCGACCGGTATCCATTTGCTATTTTGGAATTTCCAGTGATGGTTATCCGCCAAAATCATGTCCACGTAGACGTTGTACATCTTGTCCGGCTGTAGACCCGTCAGGCTGAACTCTAGTATAGGAAACATCCGCCTGAAATGAATTGTGGGTAAAATAGCACACTGGTTAACTTGTACCAAACAACCGAGGTTTTTACGATCCTTAGAAAGAAGGCTTTTGAAAACATTAAAACTTGGTAACTAGCATTTTCTTCTTTTTGCACAATGTTTTTGGCCTATTCCTTGACAAGTATTATCGTTTCTTAAACACTTGAAATGTCATTTGTAATTTTTTTCAGCATGAACGAAGTCTTGAATTTTGTTTGACTGAAAACAAACATTTTCTCCTCTGTCACGAAATTTTCTACTTAAAAAAAACAACCCATTTCAGCTATCTCAAATTTGTTGTTTTCAAATGCTTTCAATTCAGTTTATACATAATTATTTTACACCGATTGAGAAACAAGTTCTTACAAGTTACCCTAATCTCTCTCGATTCTGCTTCCTGGGAACTACACCAGTACTCGCGCCGAATATGTGGGCCATTGAGCAATCCCAAAGTTGACACCCGCTCCCAGGGACCTTATGGTAACGAGGCGAACACTCTACCTCACAACCACGGACACCACTGCTCTTTCAATTTGAACACGTGTAAAATTTTGTCGTAAAGAATTGCTTAACATACCGTCCTTGTTTTGTGACAATCATTTCTGTCGTGTGCTGATGAAATTTCTCCCAGAGGTCCCTGTTACACAGAAACACCCCGGCCTTGCCTCCGTGTGGGTTTGGGGCTTCGAATGACCAGACGTCCATCTGTCCCAGGGCCCTGTGGGCTGGGTAAGGGTTAGGGTAAGTTTGAGAGTCCATAGATTTACCGCTTGTGTATTCCGAATAAGGGTACCGTATGAAGTCACGTGGGATAGGGTCGTCGTCAGCTGCTTGTAGCTTGCCGTACCTGTGGTAATAATGAATTAATGAATGAAGAAAGAAAGAAAGAAAGAAAGAAAGAAAGAAAGAAATAAAGAAAAAAAAGAAAGAAAGAAAGAAAGAAAGAAAGAAAGAAAGAAAGAAAGAAAGAAAGAAAGAAAGGAAGGAAGGAACGAACGAACGAACGAAGAAACGAACGAAGAAACGAACGAACGAATGGACACTTCTTTTATTTGCTGGTTACCGGAGTCCTTCGGAAATTGGCAACGCAAATCAATGAATGAATAAAAGGGCTTTGGACAAAAATAGTCTCCTTGCTTTGGAAATGCAGCTATTCCAAAGACAAAAATCAGAGACAGATCAGAGCATATCTCTCATTCACTCAGGGCACGTATTCACCAACTATTCTTAAGAACAGTCTTTGTCTTATTGTCCAAAATTTTCTAAATTTGAATGTAACGCAACTTCCGATTGGCTAAACCAAATAGTTTAGCCAATCAGAATTTGCGTTAGATTCAAATTTAGAAAATCTTGGAGGATGGGACAAAGAACGTTCTTAAGAGTGATTGGTGAATACGGGCCCGGTATACAATATATCACATGGGGGTAGACTAGAACGAGTTTCTCGGAGGAAAGGTGAACAGAAAGTTGAGAAAGTATAAGAAAGAGGAGTTTTAACGAGAGAGAGAGAGAGAGAGAGAGAGAGAGAGAGAGAGAGAGAGAGAGAGAGAGAGAGAGAGAGAGAGAGATGAGAGAGAGAGAGAGAGAGAGAGAGAGAATGAGAGAGAGAGAGAGAGAGAGAGGTAGTCAGGGAGAGAGAGGCTTACCTGAAGAATTGCTGATTATCATAGGGCGACATTAGTCCAGTACCATCATCATGCCCAGCCTCACTGTGCTGATAAGCAGGATCATTCACCGAGTAATTTAGGGCTTGAACATTCTCCTTAAATTCTATTACATTAACATTATGGTCGGAGCGGTATACAGCGTCTGTAGGCGAGGACAAGTATTTCACACTGTTGGCTGTTTCTAGTGTAACCAGCACGGGCCCATCATCTTCCGGCCCTTTCAGCTCCTTCTCTCCTTCTTCTCCGGAAAAGGAATCTTCCCCACTGGAGGACGTTTCCACATTTCCATCGACCATTCTGCTGCCAACGTCCTCAACAAACAGTGTATCCCCAGTGTACCTCGGCAGCTCACCGACCCCAGGTTTGGTCCTACCAGAGTAAAGTTCGGCTTTATTGTATACTTCGCGAAATACATCGTTCTCAACTAACGAAGAAGTTGACATATTGTCTAAATTCACATGCAAAACGGAAATTCTGTTTTTCTAATAATGATAATTTTTAAGTTCTAAATTGCTTTATGTTTTTGTTGTTTTGAAAATGTTTCAAATTATGATTTCAATTTTCCATTTACTCCTTGCTCAAAAAATCGCTTAAGTCTGTTTCTTTTTTCACAATTTTCTTGCAATCGTTTTAATCAAATTCCAGTAATCTTTAACACTTGTCAATATTGCATAGTCTATAACAACCAAATTTTTCACCTCGTCACACAAAGCTCACATTTTTTTTCCATGTGCAAAATGACTTAATGACCAATTGAAAAGGTCCAATACAAATGATCTGTGCTGACCATTTAACGGTACATTACTGATCTTTTGGTCTGACCAACAGTTACTTTTTAAATAGCCTCGTTTTCGACCCTCGTGACATTTGGTAGATATGTGCCCAAGCCCTGTTGTCAAGGCAATACCTTATTAGTTCCATGCCAAACGTTCAACGTAATAAATAGACAATGGTTGAAACCCTTAATCAAACAATCTCCCGTTTAAACGACCCTGAGGAAGATGGCTTTTGAAAACATTGTGGGTAAAAGAGGAAATTTTCAACGGGGGAGGAAAGGCTTTTGTGAACATTGTAGGTAAAGGAAAAAATACGAGGTTGAGGAGGAAAGGCTTTTGTGAACATTGTAGGTAAAGAAGAAAATACGATCCTGATGAGAAAGAACTTTGAAAACAGTGTGGGTAAAGGACAAAATACGAACTTGTAGAAGAAAGCATTTCACAAACAGTGTGGGTAAAGGAGGAAATACAAGCCTGACGAAGAAAGGTCTTTGAAAACATTGTTGGGAAAGGATAAAATGCTTGTAACCAGCATTTTCTCCACACCCTCCCCCCACTATATTTCTATATTTTCTACTCTTTCCAAGACAAATCTAACCATTTAAAATATCTAATTTTTAGTCTGTAAATGCTTTGAATTTGAAAGAGTTTAAAATTTTATCGTCTGGTAACAGGTTAACCTTTCATAGAATACAAAATTTTGTACTCGTCCAAATTCAAGGTAATAGCAGACGACAAATAATGCACTGCTGAAATAATTGAATTGTCTATCAAAGCGGAAAAAAATGTGGGTAGAAGAAACCAGCATTTTCTCCTTTTTCCACATTGATTTAGAAGTCTATTTCCGGGATCGTCAGCCAGTGGATTTGGAACAACATTGTGCGAAGTACCGTAAAAAAGAAACTCCAGGAAAGCATTGGTAGGTGCATTGGCCGTTGCGATATAACTGACATGATGTTAAAAACGGCGTTAAGCACCATACAATCAATCAAATAATCTCAGGGTCGTAATTTATGAAGAAAAAAGCAGTTAAAAAATATTGTCGGAAAAAGACAAAATGCTTGTCCGTTTATGCCACAATGTTTTTAGATGCATTCTTTCTCATGGTCTTAAAACAGGATTTCATATCACACGCATTTAACAGTAAACTGACGTAATTTTATAATCGCAAAAGCCATTTCGAAATTTCGAATGAGTGTCTTTTAATCAGTAAGGGATAGAAATTTAATGAATTAGTTATTCGCAAATTCTGAAAATTCCTTTTTTCCCCCACAAAATATTCTTAAATTCCTTCCAAAAACTTAGACTGTCATATTAAAAGCATATGCAGACGGCATGGCTAAATCGACCGGGTAGAAAACATTGTTTGAAAAAAGGAAAAAAAAAAAGTTATTGCTAGTAACAATTATCTAATCCTGTTCGGTACGATTATTCTATTTTTAGTGTCGAACTAACGCGGAGAAAAAGTTTTTGCTCTTATTCCCACGATGTTTTCAAAAGCTTTCTTTCGTAGAAACGTTTGAATAGTAAAGTAAAATAAAGTAAAAGGTAGAAAGAAATCCGCAATTTTCTTTTTGGTCAAAAAGTTACCTTAACTTTTACCGTGCTAAATAACTAAAATGAAATTTCAAGTCGATAGTAAAGAACCCAATACTGCTATTTCAAAGTTAATATGTTTCGGGGAATAATATCCCCATATCGGACAGTGTAGATACAAGATCAGACTGCACGTTCTGTGCAGTCTGATCTTGTATCTACATTGTCCGCAAAAGGTCAGGGAGTCACGCTCAGCAGCCTATGGGTTAACATGGACGAAGGGTATATCGAACAGGTGTGTCAAGATTGGCAGAGGAATCTGGGAAATATGTCGATTTCTTTTGTTATAACTTCGTGCTAATTAGTCATTCCCTGGTAAAGCTGTGAAAAACAGGCATATGTCCACGAGCCACGCTGTTTTGTATGTAGGGCTGACAGTGACAGAACTTTGTTAAGCATTTTTATATTTTACTTACAGTGCTGGATTAACGAATTGAGTAATTAATAATAATAATAATAATAATAATGGGTTGCATTTTCTTTCCTTTTAGGGCTTGCAGTCTTGACTTTTAGATTTTTACAATAAAAATGGTAAAATCGATAGAATTTGTTTTTAGAAGGAAAGAAAACATTGGTGGCAAAAGAAGAAATTGCTGGCTCCAGCACTTCTCCTTTTTCAGACAATGTTTACAAAAGACTTCGACTTCTAGTTATTTAGAACTTAGAATCATTTAGTACCAGAATTTTGTCCTTTTCCACAGATTTTTCGAAAGCTTTCATCCTCGGGGTCGTTATAACTCGGGATTGTTTGGTAAAGTTGTGGTTCTTTACTAAGCGACCCAATGCTTTAAGGTCTACGGCCACTAACTCATCAGTAATCATAGACGTTTTTGTAAAGGCTATTCGGCCAATCTCGGTGTCTTTCGTCTTTTAATATGAGAGTTGGGGCCGTAGACTCACTAACTCATTGGTAAATATCGTGTAACATAGACGTTTTCGTAAAGGCTATTCAGCCAATCTCGGTAGCTTCCGTCTTTTAATATGTGAGTTCGGGGCCGTAGACCTTTATTATCTTGAAACAGTAGGTCATTTAAGGGGGACTATTCGGGTTTCTATCTCATTAAAATTAGAAAAAAAAAAAAGAAAAAAATGGCTCATCACTTAATGAAGTAAGACAATAACTGGCCAACCATCAGTAAAGAAATAAGACAAAGGCAAAGGAAAAAAAAAAAGATATTTTTTCGGTGTCTACGTGCCTCTTAACTTAGTATTTCTTTAGCTCGCGCCAGAATTTCGCAAAAATTCGTGGGAATGTTACATGAGCAATAATACTCGTAGATTATTTTGGTCGTATTCAAATTCAAGTCAGTTGATTGATTGAATTTGCGTTTATTTATCGTTGCAACCGGTTGCCCATTTGGGCGACGCCCCCCTGAAGGCTGTTAGTATTGTTACGGTGGATAGTGCAGATACAGGACGAAACCCATCCTAAGTAACGCCTGGTTCTTTTACGTGCTCGATGTATATTAACCGTGACACAGGGTCTCGATTTAACGTCTCAGCCGAAAGACTATTAGTAATTTTAGATGGCCAGCCGTGGGAAACGAACCCACTCCGTCATCGAAACAATTAACAGTGAAGAGAGAGGAATGAATCCTGTCGCAATGATCATCAACATTCATCAATCCTCGGAAAGAAATTTTCCTAATAGGAATCGAACCAGCGATCCTCTGGTTTCAAGACCCGGAAGTTACCGACTGCATGTATATCATCAGGCTCTAGGGCGAAGAGGCGGGGGCCAAAGACAAAATTCTACTTCCGGTTCTTGGGCACGTGTTCATGTGTACACGTGGTTTGCTCTCCAACTGAAAATTAACATTTTCTTTACTTATCCTACCATACCTTTGCTACACAAAATCGATTTTTATGACCTTGATATAGAAATCTTTTGAAAACATTGTGGGAAAAGGAGAAAAAGCAGATAACAAGCATTCTTCCTTTTCGCAAAAGGCTTTCTATCCTCTCAAAGACAAATTCCATCACTATAACTCTATTATACTTGCAGTCTGTAAATGAATTTGAAAGAGTCTAAATTCATGTTATATGTCAAAGACTTAACATTCTATCAAACACTCCAGTGTTTTAACGACAGCGAGGAAAAAAAGTTTTTGAAAACATTGTGGGAAAAAGGAGAAAATGCTGGTAACCAGCATTTTCTCCCTTTCCAACAATGTTTTTTTCCCTTACAAAGAAATCCAGTCCATAGTGGACATTTTTAATTTGTCGTCGGCAAGTTCTTCTGAAATGGACAAGTCTAAATTATTGTCGGGCTGGTACAGAGTAAAGTGACTGCCGTTGACGTTGGAGCATCGTTGCCATGACAACAAAGACATTACCAGAATTTATTTTCGGATCCTAATTGTCAATTTTTGGAGATTAATTATAACATTTGTTTTCCCTTTTTCTAGTGATTAACTCTGTTTTCAACATTATTTCAATTTCAAGAAAGTGGCCTTTGGCAAGACACTTCAGAGCCCCTTGTACTGGTGAAACCAAGAACAGACATGAATATGTGAGCTGTCGCCGTGTTATGACTGAAGTGGTGTTGAAAGCGGTCAATAACACCATTCAATCAGTCAATCAATCAATCAATCAATCAACATTATTTCAGTTATATTTCAGCGGCCGGTGCTTTCCTATAGTTTCTTATGCAAGTACACTGCATAAAAACCTTTTCAAGCCAGTTGCTGCTTTCCCACATAAACATTATCAATACAATGTTTAGCGGCGAAACAGGAATGAATACTGTCGCAATGACTATCATCGATCCTCGGAAAGAATTTAGCCGAATCTGGTGTCGAACCAGCGACCCACGTGTTTCAAGCCCTGCGCCTCAACGACTGAGCTGTCGTGCTGTTCAAATTATACACGTAATGGGGGCCATTCTTGTAAATTAAATTGTCTCCCTTGCCAGATAAAGACTAAAGGTAACCAAATAACAGATTGGTCCTTTTACCTGTATTCCTTTGTTTTTATCCTTGTTTCACTTGGGGATGTTGCGATAAATATAATAATGATTTATGATATATGCGTAAGGTCCCAGTGTAATTCAAATCAAATTCTGTTCTTAATCAACGAAAACTACATATATATCAATTTGAAAAACAATCTAACTAGATTTACATGAAGTATCATCTCCAGAACATAGCTGTTCAGTGCAAGAAAATCAAGGATAAAAACCAAGTAATCCCCTTATCAGGACCAATGTAGTACTGGAGAAGAATCAAGGGAAATAACTGAAGAATGGTCCTCATTGTAATTATTCGATAGAATATTTTAACCCTTTACCTAACAATCCCATGTTTTTACGACCAGGAGGAAGAGGGCCTTTGAAAACATTGTGGGAAAAGGAGAAAATGTTGGTAACCAGTTTTCTGTCTTTTCAAAGGCAAACTCCCTTATTTGAGGTACGTCAATTTGTCTTCCACAAATGCTGTCAACTTGGGTTGTAGTAAAGAATTATCATTGTCATCTTGGTGTTTTTTTAGTTGTTGATTTTGTTTTTCCCATTGTTGTTCTTTTTCTCGTTATTGCCATCTTTTTGTTGTTTTCTTGTTGTTTGTTGGTTTCCTTGTTTTCCACATTGTTGTTGTTTATTTTGGTCATCTGTTTCTTCCTGTTGTTTTCCTTGAGGGGAATTAATAGGTTGTTGTTTAGTTTTTCCTGTTGTTTTCGTGTTGTTTTTTTTTCATGTGGGATTTCCTCTCCTAGTTACTGTTCTCGTTTTCTACGTTGTTAATTGTTTTCTGTTGTTTCCCGTTTTGTTGTTGATGTTTGGTTTTCGTGATTTTTACTTTGTTGTTGTTGCTGGCTTTTTAAATTTTTTTCCCTCGTTCTTTACTTCTTCTTCTTCTTCTTCTTCTGCCTTCTTTTCAGCTTTCTGTCTCCTTTTCTCCCTCCTCTTCTTCCACTTTTTCCTTTTTTCGACTCCTTCTTTTTCTTTCCTTTTCATCCCTTTCCATGACCCACAATTTCTTTTTCCTTGTGTAACAGTTTGTTAGGTTCAACCGATACAGAACAAGCCCTGGACATCAAACAAGGCCATGCAAGTTAAGACTAATTAGCATATAGAGCTGGACCGTTAACAAATGATTGTCCCAGTAACCTAGCCATAGAAGAGTAAAATAGAAATGTGCTGTTTAGACATTTTCGACCCTACAATACAGGCCCTTTGAAAACATTGTGGGAAAAGGAAAAAATGCTGGTAACAGCATTTTCTCCTTTTCCCACAATGTTTTTTACCCTTACAAAAATAGATTTAAATTTCTGAGTCATATTTATTTTGTCGTCTATATATGCTTTCAATTTGGACAAGGCTAAAATGTTTTCGTTGGTAAAGCGATAGGCAGTGAGTTGAATGCTCGCATAATCGTAGATGTTTTACAGGATACTGTTGATCGAAATCAGACATGTACAAAACTTGCAGCCTGATCTTGGGTCTACACTTCGACCACGACAGCAGTTTATCCTTCACAGAGGCCTTATCAGCACTAGATACAAAGACTCTGCCTCTTCCGTCACCTGAAAATACAATCAGCTAAAACTTTTTTTTTCCATAATATTATAGGCTTGACTAAACAAGCGGACAGATTAGATTAAGATCGGACTGTACGTTCTGTCGGTCGGTCGGTCGGTCAGTCAGTACATTTAAATACCCACATTCACTCTATACTTCACGACAGTCAACAGAACTTTTGCTTGCATGAAACTGAAAGAAATTCACAAATCCAATACCGTTCAAATGTTGTTACTTGTCTCCGTAGGGGTAGATAACATTGTGGAAAATGGAAAAAATGCTGGTTGTCAGCAATTTCTGCTTTTCCCACAATATTTTCACCTTCTTCCTTAGAGTCGTAAACATAAGTTAGGGGTTGAGACAGTGTCTTGTGTTTATTCGGATCTTATGTGGACTAGTGTGTAGGTGAATTAGTGTTTAAAACTGGCTCGAAACGCCGCCGAAAACGAAATATGAATGTAAGGGAGATAACCTATATGCCATAAAGAGTACATCAAGGGAGGTAATAAATAAACCATCATTACATAGCTTTTCAATTATTCTTTTACGTCATTTTTACGTCATTTGTCAGACTATCTCTAGAAACAAAGTGGCAAGAGAGGAAATTTCTCGTTAACTGGAGAATGCGTTGGCGATATCTATGTGCGAATATTACAAGTGACTTGGAAAGAATGCTGGGTGAAGTGGTATCTTTACCGAAGAAATGCAAAGAAGGTTTTTGAAACACTGTGGAAACCAGTATTTTCTTCTTTTCCCACATTTTTTTCTTACCATTTCAAAGACAAATCCCATATTTTGAGCCTACATAAAATGTTGTTTGGGGAAGGAGAATGGGTGAAACTTTTACCAAAGAATTCCAGCATTTTCTCATTTTCCCACAATGATTTCTACCATAGCTTTAGTTGTATTTAATATATCGTCTGCAAATGCTCGAACTTGGACGTGTCTAGAATATTGTGTCGGGAGAGAGAATTTGATTTAAACGTTTTAGATCTACATCGATTGAGAAACAAGTTCTTACAATTTTCACTAATCTTTCTCGGTTCTACTTCCTAGGAACTACACCAGTACTACCACCGAATGTGTGGGCCAATGATCAGTCCCAAATTTGCCATCCGCTCCCTGGTATCGAACTCGAGACCTCATGGTTACGAGACCGACGCACTACCTCACAACCACTGACACCACAAGAGAGGGAATGAGTCAACGCTTCACCAGAGAAGCCTTCTTCTTACAACTCTAAACAAGAAGGCTTTTGATAACATTAGACCTTTACCAAACAATCCCTGGTTTTGACGACTCTGTGAAAGACGCCTTTTGAAAACATTGTGGGAAAAGGAGAAAATGCTGGTAACCAGCATTTTCTCCTTGTCCCACATTGTTTTCTACCCTTTCAAAAACAAATTTCATTTTTTCACTCACATTTCAATTGTCGTCTGCACATGCTTTCAATTTGGACAAGTCGAAAATAATAATTTATCGTTTGGAAAAGAGTTAAGGGAAAAGGAGAAAATGCTGTTAGCCAACACTTTCTTCTTTTTCCCACAATGTTGTCTACCCTATCAAAGACAAAGTCATATGATTTGCGTCATATTTTTTTTTTGTCGTCTGCAAATGCTTTCAATTTGGATGCGGCTAAAATATTGTTTCGGGAAAAGGATGAATAAACCCTATTCCAAATAATCCCTCACTGTAACCACTCAACAGAAGAAGGCTTAAAAAACACTGTGGGAAAAGGAGAAAGTGCTGATATCCAGCATTTTCTCCTTGTCCCACAAGGTTTTCTACCATTTCATCGAAAAACCCAGGATTTGAGCCACATTTTGATTTGTCTTCTGAAAATGCTTTCAATTTGGACAAGTGTAAAATTTTGTCGTCTGCTATGAAGTTAATCAGTATTCCGACCTAATGGAGTATACGGTATTACTATGGAGGTAACGTTTGTTGTGAATTTGAACAATAGAATTTTACAATAAGCATTTTAAGTGAACCCTAATTTTAATTAACACTTTTACAAGACGACAAAATTTTAGAATGGTCGAAATTGAAAGCATTTGCAGACTACAAATTGTAAGTAGCTGAAATTTGTCCCTTAAAGGCTTAAAAAAAAAAAAAAAAAACATTGTGGGAAAAGGAGAAAATGCTGGTTATCAGCATTTTCTCCTTTTCCCACAATGTTTTTAAACGTCTTCCTCCATGGGGTTTTTAAAACTCAGGATTGATCGAATTTGCGTTTATTTATCGTCGCCACCGGTTGCCAATATATCGAGCGACGGCCCCCACTGAAGACGGTTAGTATTGTTACGGGAGATACTGCAAGATACAGGACGAAACCCATCCTAAGTAACGCCTGCTGGTTCTTTAACGTGCTCCGTGTATAGCACCGTCACACGAAACCTCGGTCTGACGTCTCTTCCGAAAGATTATTGGTAGTTTTCGATGGCCAGCCGTGGGGATCAGAATTGCGTAAAAGGTTAAAAACGTCGTTACTAAAAGGGCACTGGCCCCGTAGCTCAGTTGGGAACGTACAGGGCTTAGGTCTTCACCACGCCATCCCTAGTTTTTACGACCCTAACAATTAATGCTTTTGAAAACATTGTGGGAAAAGGAGAAAATGCTGGTAACCAGCATTTTCTCCTTTTCCCACAATGTTTTCTACCTTTCACGTACAAAATCCCATCATTTGAGCCACATTTAATTTGTTGTCTGCAATTGCTTTCAATTTGGAGAGGTCTTAAATTTTGTCGTTTGGTAAAGGGTTAAATGGGGGCGCTGGTTCGAATCCACAACTCGACCGTTTTTTTTTTTTTTTACCGAGGGTTGATGATAGTCAATGGAACAGGATTGACTGGTTGTTGATCGTTGTTTTGACGACGGTTATGTAGGAAAATAGCCAGTGGCTTGGGAAGAATACTGTACGAAATATTGGTAAAAGCAATCCAAGAAAGGCACGAATAGGTGCACCAGCCACTTTCAAACAATGTTTTAAAAATACCTCATGTTTTAAAGCAACGAAAGTACATTCACTGGTTTCAAATTACACTGGTCCCCGAATCGGCGCATAGCGAACATTGCCAGTACGGGTACCACGGATATGTCTGACTTTTAGATAAACTCACTTCATTTTAGCTGTTTGTTATTCATACCAAATTATAAAGTATTCACTTTACAATATCCATATAGTTAAAGTGTACGGTGCGTTTAAATTACCGTGGTACCCGTTTTTACAGTGTTTGCTATGCGACGATTCGGGAACCGGCGCAATTTCAAACCATTATAAGTACTTCCGTTGCTTTAAAAAGATGGCAGCTGCGAAACCTTCCAGTATTTATGATACAAATAGATATAAATGTAAGTTGTGAAACTTAAAATCATCGTAACCAAGTGCCTATGGTTAGATTCGTTTAAAAAAGAATTTGTGTGGTAAATAATAAACCTTTGGCCCTGCAGTTTATCCTTGATCGACGATGTCCACTGAGGCTTCCAAAAGTCGCGCTGAGCATTGCTCGGATTAATCCAAGATGTTGCGGTAAGACATGAATTGCAAAGAAGTCATCCGCTTGTTCCAAAACCATTTCAAGTTGTTTTCTGCTTCATTTTTTTTTTTTTCTTGCCTTTATAATTTGTCTTTGGACCTAATTCTTGGTAATAATCTCGAATGAATAAATAGTGATTTGCGATTGGTTAGAAATGTGAACATGTTCATTCTGCGGGCCTATTTGCGGGCCCGTTTATTGTATCGATATACAAGGGTTGCTGCCACTAATCGATACCCCGAGGTGCTTATATAAACCTTAGCAAATGCATATCACAGCAGTAAATCCTTTTCTTGTGCTAATTTGTAATACATTCCATTTTTATACATTAACTCTTAACCCGCTAAATATGAGAAATAAAACTCTCAAGTCGATCATGAAAACCCAAATTTTGCTATTTCAAAAGTATTTCTTTAAAGGAAAAAAAATCTCCTTATCGGACAGTGTAGATCAAAGATCAGACTGCACGTTCAGTGCAGTCTGATCTTGATCTACACTGTCCGCAAAAGGTCAGTGAGTCGGGCTTATCAGCTCAGGACTTATTCTATAACCAGTCACTGTACAGTCTATATGTAATTTCAGACACTATTTTTAGCGGTAGCTGCTCTTTTTTTCCAAGGATAAGTTGGATTTCAATCAATTTTCAATATCTACCCGTATATATATTACATCCCCTGCTACAAAACCCTCTATCGGACAAAAATTTTGACTGCTCCAATTTGAAAGCGTTTGCAGATAACAAACTGAAGGAGGTTCAAATAATGGGATTCGTCTTGAGAGAAAGGGTAGAAAATACTACACTTTTAAAAAGCGTTTTTCCTTGGGGTCATTGATTGATTGATTGATTGATAGATCGATAGTGTTAAGATCTTGACTGGCTGAGTGACTGAGTGACAGACTGACTGACTGGCTGGCTGATTGACTGACTAAATGACTGACTGACTGACTGACCGAGCGAGCGAGCGAGCGATATCACTTCATTAGAATGGGAAATGGCATACATTATTGAAAGTATTCTGTAGAGCTGATCAATGCTTCTTTTTGTCCAGAGTATCTGAACATATCGGACAGTATTAAGATCTTGTTGGATCCACGAATACGAGTGAAAACATTGTCGAAAAAGGACAAATTGCCAATAATGAGCAATTCGTGCTAAAGCCACAATGTCCGCAAGTATGGTCCGCTGCAGAAAAAGAAAAAAATGTTGGTTGTAATATCTTAAAAAAATGAACATCACGTTTCATTCACCTTTCTGAGTTCAATAACGTACATCCGACGTGACTCACCCGTTAAGGGAGGCTATTTAGATTTTTTTTTACGGTCAAACAAAACTTCAAAAATATTTTATCACTGAATTCAGCAAAGCTTTACCCTGTAAAGCATTAACTAGTCAGAACAACAACAATCTAAACCCTTTATTAATTTCTTAATGGACTACGAAGCCTCTTAAAGTATTCCTAGATTTTGATCCAGACATTCGCAAAGCCTTGTGGGAAAGTAAAATAAACAGTTGTCGTCTTTTTTCTAAATCGTATTCAAACAAAATCAACGGCGTCGTATTTGATTCCAAGAAAATAGACAATTGCCGATTACAAAAATCGGTTTAAACTTGTATAAATGCAGAAATTGCGCCCTTTTTTTTTTTAAAGAAACAGTTCAGTTTTTTTCACGTTAGCAGAGAAAAATATGTTTTAGTGTGTTTATCAGTGTTTAAATAAAGAAATCCTTATTCACGGCTAAAAAACTGAATAGGCTCATTTAAAAAGGGCCTTTTTGGATTCTTTTTTGATGCACTTTTTTTCCTTTTTCGTTAAGGATCAATGAATACTACAAAACATGCTTTTCTCTGCAAATGTAAAGAAACTAGAAAGTTATATTAAATAAAAAGATGCATATTTGGCGTTCGAATAATGGGTTGGTCACTTTACAGTTGATAACCCGTCTATTTTTATGAGATCAAATCATTCGGCATACCTCGGGTGATCAAGTCCCTCAGCTGTATCACGTAGCTTGATATCCACCTACACGGTACATTTCTTCGCCGGAAATGCGCCGTTTAACCGTTCTTAAAATTGTGCGGCTCCTCTTAAAAAAAAAACTTGAGTCACAATTTTTCTATCTTAATCTTTCTAAATATATTTCCGTTGACAAACATTTTGTACATTCATTTTTAACGAGGTTTATCAATTCCAATTGAAGTTTTCACCGACAGATGGATAAACATAAACAACGTTATCGTTGTTGTTTAATCGATTAAAATGGGCGCCGCCATGTTTAAGATCACGTGATTGGCAGTTCAAAGTGGAAACTACCTTTACACGGACGAGGTTAGATGTGAGTACGGAATCGGCCGCGTTGTGACGAGTGGAGATCAAAAATGACGTAATCTAACTTAGTTGAATACGATATCAAATAATCCACGTGTATCAGTGATCACTTGACATTCCCACAAATCTTTGCGGACTTTTTAGGCGAAATCTAAAAATACCATAAGAGTCTACACAGCCTATTAAGAAAATACAGGGTGTTTCATAATATCTGTCCCAATTTTACTCACATATAAATTCAATAAGACTTATCCTTGATTAATTTGAGTTACATAATTCAATAATAGACGTATGGGAGTTTTGTTTGGTGTATATAACCGGTATATTAGTGGAGTACCTTTCATTTCAGAACACATTTTCCAAATTCTCAATTTTACAGCACATGCTCCAAATGACGTCCTTTCTGTGCAATTACGACGTTGAGTTTAATTTTGAAATTGTTAATCACTGCAGTGCACGTTTCTCTGTTAATGACACGGATTTCCCTCTTAATGGCAGTTTTCAATTCATCTGTTGTTTTTGGACTACGGTTAAACACTCTGTCTTTTAGATATCCCCACAGGAGAAAATCTAAGGGGCTCAAATCAGGTGAGTGAGGTGGCCATTCAAAATCAGTCTTTAAAGAAATAATCCTTCGACTGAACGTCTGCTGTAACCATGTGATGACTTCCCCGGCTGTATGCGGAGTTGCCCCATCTTGCTGAAACCAAATGCTGTCTAAATTAACACCCTGTCTTCTCAATGCTGGCACAAATTTCTTTCTCAGGAGACTTAAGTATCGGTCCTTGTTTACCGTTTCAACTGTTCCCTCATCATCTTCAAAGAAGAAAGGACCAATTATCCCATTTACACTAATCGCCGCCCAAGCTGTAACTTTTTCACCATGTAATGGCTTTTCAGTATAGAAATTAGGTTTCTCAGATCCCCAATATCTACAATTTTTCTTGTTTACTTGTGCATTTAAGTAGAAATGTGCCTCGTCCGAGAACCAAATGTTATCAACGATATTCATATTGGCTATCATCCAATTAACAAATGATATTCTATCCTCAATATCTGTAGCTTTTAAATGTTGCATAATGGAAATAGTATAGGGCTTCAGTTTAAGATCATACTTTAGCATTCTGTATACACTTGTAGAACTTACAGAGTTGCTGATATCACCCAATACTTTCCGAACTGACCTTTGAGGTGTTTCTTCGATCAATGCTTTCACCTGTTCAATATTTTCCTCGCTTCTTACGGATTTTGGTCGACCAGAGTTCCTGTGTCTTCTGTCCTCAATAGATCCCGAATCTTCAAATCTTCGTATAATTCTTTGTATTTGCTTCCTATCCATCTTCCTCAACTCAGGATACTGTTTCCTAATTTTTCTGACGACAACTGTTGTTGAATTCGTTTGATAGTACAGTTTAACAATTTCTGAAGCTTGCTCTTTTGACGGTGCCTTTTTGAAAATAGCTCTGAGGAAATGACGTCATCATAACGTCTTGACGTCTAAGTTTTCCCGTACTTTTATATTACCTAAAAACTTCCACAATTCTTCATTATTTTGATATATGATAACTTAAAATACCTTTCAAAATGACTAAGTTATGTTGATTTGAAACTGGGGCAGATATTATGAAACACCCTGTACCACCGAAAAATCTATTTTTCTTGAAAATGTCTTTCTTCTTTAGTGATAGTTTGCCAAGTAACGCTTTACTTGATTCAGTAATGAATCATTTCTAAATTTAAAAGGGTTATAAAATTTGAATCGTAGATCTTTTCACACTTTAACACTTTTCTAAATTGAAAGCAAGCACAGACTACAACTTAAATGTGTTGCAATTGATGAGATATTTCTTTAAAATTGCAGAAAACATTGTGGGAAAAGGAGAAAATGCTGGTTTCCAGCATTTTCTCCTTTTCCAACAATGTTTTCAAAAGTCTTTATCTTTCAGTTCGTTTAGTTTAAGCATATCTATTTACATCTATTGATGATGTCAAGTTCTTACAACTTATACTAATCTCTCTCAATTCTGCTTCCTGGGCACTCACGCCCAATGTGTGGGTCAATGAAGAATCCTAAAGTTGACATCCGCTCTCGGGTATCGAATTCAGGACCTTGTGGTTACGAGGCCGACGCTCTACCTTACAACTACGGACACCACAATTCGTTAAAAGTAGGGAATGTGTGGTTAAGGATGAGTGATAGTCTTGCCAGGTGTTCCAGTGATGAATCTTTTTTAAATCATAGTGAGATAATAAAATTTGATTAAGCCCCTTTAAAGATCAGATTTGATTTAAAGAGATAGTTTATATGATAAAAGCAGTAGAAACTTTTGTCAATGGGGTAGGCAAACATAGTCAAGTGGATTGTATTAACACTAGTGTATAAATCAAGATAGTCTCTTAAGTTTGTTATTGTTGGTTCAGCGGTGTTTAAAACCCCGTCCCGAGTTGTTTTATCTTGGGGTTTTGATAAACTGTGCAACACTGTCAGATTTGTGTGATGGCCAAGGGGGGGGGGGAGAGAGAGAGAGAGAGAGAGAGAGAGAGAGAGAGAGAGAGAGAGAGAGAGAGAGAGAGAGAGAGAGGGAGGGGCAAGGTATATAAGAACGTTCATTTGTTTGTTTGTAAGTCTGGTGTGTAACGCCGTTTTCAACATCATTTCAGTTATATAGCGGCGGTAAGTGAACCTATCAGTGCTTTCTAAGAGTTTCTTTTACGTATACTTCAAACAATATTCTTCTCAAGCCACAGGCTGTTTTCCCAAATGATCATCGTCAGAACAATGATCAGCGGTGAGAGAGGAACGAATCCTGTTCTCACCGACTATTATCAATCATCGGAAAGAAAATGGCCGTACCGGGGATTCAAACCATTAACGTTATCGACTGCGCTAAAGAGGCTCGGCGGTTAACACTTTACAGCACAACCTTGAGTTTCTGCTACCTTGAGGAAGAAGGCTTTTGAAAACATTGAAGGAAAAGGTAACCCACAATGTTTTCTACCCATTCTGAGACAAATTTCATCATTTTAGCTACATTCATTTTGTCATCTGCTACTCTTAAGAAGAACGAGTCTATTTTTTTCCTGGTACTGGAGCTTTTTTCCTGAACAAAAAAGACTGTTCCAAATTGAAAGTATCTGCAGGTTACTGATTCGAAATTAATAGAAATGAATTCAAAATTTCTATAAGGGTAGAAAACATTGTGGGAAAAGGAGAAAATGCTGGTTATCAGCATTTTCTCCTTTTCCCATTATGTTTTCTAAAGTCTTCTTTGTCATGGTCATTAAAACTCGAGATTGTTTGGTTAGAATGAGCTCTCGGATAGGGTAGAAGACATTGTGAGAAAAGGGAAAATGCTGTTGACCTGGACTGAAACGTTTTGCTTTCGGTAAATTTTCTGCATGTCCAGGGAATAGTCTACTTCATGATTCAGTCGGTTGTTAGACAAATTATAATTTATGGATCCAGCATTTTCTCCTTTTCCCACAATGTTTTCAAAAGTCTTCTTCATCAGGTTCGTTAAAACTCGGGCTTTTTTAGTAAAGGGTTTGAAAAAAACCACTTGGGGTAAAGAATACCTTCTCCTAACATAGAATCTTTAGTATTGGATATTTAAACTTGTTAACCGGTAAACACGAATTTATTACCATATGGAACACAGTATAGTTTATATGGAAAACCGGTGTGAGTTTTTTTTTGCAAATATAATTTTCTTTTTCTAAAAAGGGGACCGTGTTTAATGACATTTTTCCATTTTTGCATAAAATAATTTTGAATCGAACATGGACTGGTGAAAGAAGTGTGTAAAGAAAAAAAGCGAGTGTTTTATATGAAAGGGGAATATTTATGGAATGTTTTTGCACAATTAATATTTTCTTTTGCTCTGTTGGTTGTATGTAATGGATTTTAAGTTTATGTCACAAACTTGCTAGTGTTTGTTTGGATTATTAAAGAATTATTGTTCTGCTCCTTAGTTTTTTTAAATGGTAAGGTAAGTGTTTTTTCTGTCATCATAATCATCATCATCATCATCGTCGTCGTCATAATAATAATAATAATAATAATAATAATAATAATAATAATAATAATTATCATCATCATCTTCATCATCATAAGTTGAGTATTATTTTATAAGCCGAGACATGGTAGAGCAGTCGGTAGTGTACAGGACTTGAGAACATGGGGTCGCCGGTTCAAACCCAAGCTCTGCCAATTTCTTTCCGAGGATTGATGATAGTCATTGCGACAGGATTCATCCCTCTCTCACCGCTTATCATCGTTTCGACGATGGTTATGTGGGAAAGCAGCCAGTGGCTTGCGAAGTACTGGTAATAGAAGCTTCAGGAAAGCATGGATAGGTGCTCTTGCCGCCGCGATATAACTGAAATCATGTTGAAACGACGTAAAACTCCATGCAATCGATCTATCAATCATTATTTGATAACGTTTTATATTTCAGTACATAACTATGTTCGATAAATGTATAATCGTATTTTTTCTACGCTAAAGTTATAATAGTTTATGTCGTGGGTACTCATTAGAATTGGCTGACCCGGGAAACTCTGTATAGTACCAACAACATAGGTTTTAATGAAAAAATAGAAGGTAGATATATTCTTTAAACATCAAAGTTTTCCCCCCCTCATGATCTTTACTTTTCAATTACCCAGTTTATCCTCTACCAAACGAAAAAAACTTAGACCTATCAAAATTGAAAGCATTTGCAGACGACAAATCTAATGTAATCCAAATCATGCAGCTTGTCTTTAAAAGGTTAGAAAACATTGCGGGAAAAGGAGAAAATGCTGGTTACCAGCATTTTCTCCTTTACCCACAACGTTTTCCCAAGGTCTTTTCGACTGGAAAGGCATAGGATTGATTGAAAAAGAATAAATTACTGCAATGGAACACTCATGAAAGAGAAGGAAATTATCGTGGGTAAACGAAAAAAAAGAAAATGCTGATTACCAGCATTTTTACTTTTACCACAATATTTTCAAAGGCCTTTTTTAAGGTTAAATCATAACACTATTTGGTAAAGGATTAAATCGTCGCACGTGAACACTCGTGAAAGGGTAGAAAGCATTGTGGGAAAAGGAGAAAATGCTGGTTACCAGCATTTTCTCCTTTTCCCGCAATGTTTTCCAATGCCTTTTCGAATGTAAAAGCATAGAACTATTTGGCAAAGGGTTAAATCATCGCAAGTCAACACTTGTAAAAGGGTCGAAAACATTGTGGGAAAAGGAGAAAATGCTGATCACCAGCATTTTCTCCTTTTCCCCTTTTGTTTTCGACGGTGTTTTCGAATATAATAGCATAGAACTGGTTGTTAAAGAGTTAAATTATCTCTTGTGAACACCCATGTAATGAAATGGTAGAAAACACTGTGGAAAAAAGAGAAAATGCTGGTAACCAGATTTTCTCCTTTTCCCACAATGTTTTCCAATGCATTTTCAATTGTAAAAGCACAGGATTGTTTGGCAAAGGGCTAAATTATCGCGATTCAACAGAAGTGGAAAGCAGCCTTTCTCAGTTTATCAGAAAACTAATTTATTTCATTTGAACAATGAATTCACATTTGTTTATTAATGACGTAGGAGTACATGTTCTGTATTTGTTAACAACGGTCTAAACATTCGACTATTTTAATTTTTCCACCACCATGAGCAATATTAATAGCTTTTGTTGAAGGTATGAATAAGGATCAGACTGCAGAGAATGTGCAGTTTGAAGGCATATACAGTCGCTGAAATGCCTTATTGATTGATTGATAGTAAGATTGATAGAAATATCGATCTATCGATCGCTTAATTGATTGATTGACCATCCGATTGAAAGACTGACTGGCTGGCTGGTTGGCTGGCTGACTGGCTGATTGACTGACTGACTGACTGACTGACTGCCCGACGCCCGCCCGTCCGATTGATTGATTGATTAATCGATCGATCGATCAATTGATTGTTTGATAAAGTTGTTTATTTTTTTTGAAAGTAAATAAATCAGCACATTTTTTCTTTTGAGGGGGGACGGTTTTCATTTTTGTGTTGCAACCTACATCTTTCTATAATGTATCTCCGTGATACATTATACCAATCAAGCCATCACATAACTGTTGATCCATAAAATCCATCTAGCGTAATAGTCGACTGGATCTTGAAGTAGAATAGTCCTTTGACATGCAGAAAATTGTCCAAAAAGCAAAAAGTTTCGATCTATGTCAGCCTGCGCGCACAGCGCAGGCTGACATAGATTGATACTTTTTGCAGATGCATTAAGCCCCCTTTTCACAGAGCATTGCTCATCAATAATCGACGCATAAAGGGTAAAATACGATCATGTATAGTTTAAGCTGAATTAAATACCCGAATTTTGACGCTTGTGTGTGTGTATATTGACAACTGTCAAAAACATAAAATGTAGTTGTAAAACAACTTTAACAGTTTAACTCTGTTTACTGGCATATGCGACTTAACTGGTTTCTTGCGGGAGGCGTAGATCGAGATCAGACTACACAGATTGTTGACAGGACGTGCAGTCTGGTCTTTGATCTGCACCGTCCGCTACCCATTGATAAAACTTTGACCAGAATTAACTTCAGTTGCGGTGTAAATCCAAGTTTATAGATCGATAGATCGAAAAAAAAAAAAGACGAATCAATTTAGCTAGAATTAATAAATGAATGAATGAATGAATGAATGAGTGGATGAATGAACGAATGAATGAATGAACGAACGAACGAAGAGACGAACGAACGAAAGAACGAACGAACCAACGGACGGACGGACGGACGAAAGAGCGAACGAACGACCGGACAGACGAACTAACGAACGGACGGACGGATGGACGAACAAACATACGAACAAATGAATAAATAAATGAACGAACGAACGAACATATGAACGAATGAACTAACGAACGAAAGAGCGAGCGAGCGAGCGAGTGGAAGGATGGATGGGTGCGTCCCTTGAAAAACCCAGTGCTTGCAGTGAGGATCGACAATGGCGATCATGAATCCAAAAACTGACTGTCGAGCCTGGTTGCTTAGTCGTTAATCAGGGCTTGAACTAAGAGGGTCGCTGGTTTGAATGACCTGCCCGGCCACTTTTCCTAGGATTGACGATAGTCACTGCGACAGTATTCATTCCTCTGTCACCGCTGGTTATTGTTTCGACGATGGGTATGTGAGAAAGCAGGCAGTGGCTTGTGACGTATATTTTGCGAAGTACTGGTAAAAGAAACTCCGGGGAACTATGAAAAGGTGCACCGAGATATACCCGATATAATGTGGGAAAAAGGCGTTAAAGACCGTGCAAGCGGACGGACGGACGGTCGGACAGACGGACGAATAGACAGACAGACAGACAGACAGACCAAAAAACTGGATTAAAAAATGGAGAGAAATAAAACCAAGACTGAACTTAAATATGGACGCAAACAGGACTCAAAACACCGTCCTGTAAAATTTACATAAACATAAAAAATACTTAATCAAGGATTTGTGGCTAATTCTTTTCAACCTTATTATCCTGTCTACAATTAACACATTACCACACGACTCCGAGTTTTAACGACCCAACGACCCTGACAAGGACGGCTTTTGAAAACATTGTTGGAAAAGGAGAAAATGCTGGTAACCAGCATTTTCTCCTTTTCCCACAATGTTTTCTACCCTTTCAAAGATAAAATTAGTTATATCTCTTAAGCCACAATTATCTTGTCGTATGTAAATTCAATCCATTTGGACCCGTCTAAAATTTTGTCGTTTGCTAGGAAATAAACCCTTTGTGACCGGGCCCCTGTGACCGAACTTTTGGTCTATATTAACTCTTAAACTGCTAAGCGCGACTCACTGACCTTTTGCGGACAGTGTAGATCATGATCAGACTGCAGACGTGCAGTCTGATCTTGGATCTACAATGTCCGATATGGAGATATAATTCTCCAAAAAAAAAAAGTTTGAAATAGCATTATTGGGGTTTTTACTGTCGGTTTGAAAGTTTCATTTAACTTTCTTAGCAGGTTAAGAGTTAACCCTTTCCCAAACAATCCCTGGTTTCTACGACCCCGAGATAGAAGCCTTTTGAAAACATTGTGGGAAAAGGAGAAAATGCTGGTAACCAGCATTTTCTCCTTTTCCCACAATGTTTTCTACCCTGCTGGAAACAAATTTCAATTTTTGAGTTACGTTTATTTTGTCATCTGCAAGTGCTTTCAATTTGGACCAGTGTAAAATTTTGTCGTTTGGTAAAGAGTTAAACTCTATGTAGATACAATTTGGATTGTTTGATTGATTGAATGGTGTTTTATGCCGCTTTCAACATTATTTCAGTCATATCACGGCGACAGTTCAAATATTCATGTATTTCCTTGGTTTCACCAGTACTAGGCTGGGGCTCTCAAGTGTCTTGCCCAAGAGCACCCCCACGAAAGGCCCGATGGATCCAGTGCGGCTCGAACCCGGGTCCTCCAGGTCACGAGTCCTACACTTTTTCACTAAGCCACGCAGAACCCTATATACCATTTGGAATGTGAACATAATTATATTATGTAGCAAAAATTGTACGCAATGCCATTTTTGACTAAAACGACCATGAAGTTGAGACTTGGAGTGAAATGCTTCTTACCAGCATTTCCTCCTTTTCTCAAAATGTTTTAAAACGCTTTCTTTTCCACGATCGTTAAAACACCAGACTGTTTGATGTAGATCATTATGAAGAGGATTTGCAGACGACAAAATAAATGCGGCTCAGTCAAGGAGATTTGATTTTGAAAGAATAGAAACAATGTTTGAAAAGGAGGAGCTCAGACAGAAGAAGGCTACGAGCATTTTCACTTTTTCCTACAATGTTTTTCAAGAGCCTTGTTCTCAGGCTTGTTAGAATTGTGGATTGTTCGGTATGGAGATTAGTGTAATTATGTGGTGGAAATGTGACCAGTTTTTACCCTTTACCAATTAATTCGTTGTTTTGACCACATTAAGGAATAAAAAACCTTTTGAAAACATCGTGGAAAATGGAGAAAATGCTGGTTACCAGCATTTTCTCCTTTTCCCACAACATTTTCCACTCGTTTAAAGATAAATTCCATGACCGGAGTCATATTTCTCGTCTGACACATGGTTTTTAGAACATCTTGGGTAAAAAAGAAAATGCTCGTTACTTGCATTTTCTCTTTTTCCCACAATGTTGTCCACTCGTTCAAGGACAAATTACATGATCTGAGGCATATTCAATACGTCGTCTGACAAATGGTCTTCAAATTGGAGAGTTAACAAAACTTGTCATTTTGCAAAATGTAAACTGTGGGTTCTGTATTCACCAACCATTCTTAAGAATATTCTTTGTCTAATTCTCGAAAATTTCCAAAACTTGAAAGTAACACAACTTCTGATTGGCTAAAGCAAAATGGATTAGCCAATCATATGTTGTGTTACTTTTAAATCTTGAAAATTTTTCAGCATAGCACTCGGTATATTATAAAGAATGGTTGTTGAATTAGGACCCCGAATTTTTGCATATTATGAGGTAAACGATAAAGCCGTCTACAAATTGCTTTGCGTGGGGCCATGTTCCATTCAGGGTTTTTGTAATTATCTCTGTCGTTCTTTATTTTCTAATTTACTTTCGCTAGCAATTAAACCTTAGACTGCTAAGTGCGATTCACCGACCTTTTGCGGACAGCGTAGATCAAAGATCAGACTGCACGTTCTGTGCAGTCTGATCTTTGATCCACACTGTCCGATAGGGAACTCTTTTTCCCTCAGAGAATCTCTTTGAAATGGCAAAATTTGGACTTTTACTATCGGCTTAAAAGTTTCATTTCACTTATTTAGCAGGTAAGGGTTAACTCTTTACAAGACGACATAACTTTACACCCGTCCAAATTGGAAGAATTTGCAGACGACATATATACAATATCGCTAAAATGATAGGGGCTTGTCTTTAAAATTGAAAGAAAACATTGTGGGAAAAGGAGAAAATGCTGGTTACCAGCATTTTCTTACTTTTCCAACAATGCCTTTAAGAAGCCCTCTTTCTTAAGGGTCGTTTAAAGTCGGAACAATTTGGTAAAGGGTCAACTTTTCCACTGTTACTTTCTCTCAAAGATTATTTACAAAACAGAGTGCTCCTTTTCTTATCAGGTTTTCTGAACGATTTAAAGTAAAAACTTCCATGTCAGTAAAAAAATCAAATGTTCAGCTAGACCCGATTTTAATTGAATAGCTATACAAATGCGTACAGTGTTTAGCTAAACAATATAGCTTAACATTTTAACTTCACTATAAAATTTAAAATGTTCAGTTAGACCGATGTTCAGCTGAAACATTACTGCTCAACATTCAAACTTTGCTATATAATTAAGAATACTAGTACGTGTATATTCATTTTTAACCAGTGCCCAGCTAAAACATTACAGGTTAATATTTTTAAATCATTATAAAATTCAAAATGTTGAGTTAGACGGAATAATCAGCTTAACACTGCAGCTTAACATTTTAACTTTGCTATATAATTCAAAATGTTCACTTAGAAAGATCAACTAAACATTTCAACACAACGTTCAAACTTTGTTATACATTTCAGAATGTTCAGTTAGACCGAATATTCAACTAAACATCACAGCTTAAGATTCAAAATTTGCTATATAATTAAAAATGTTTAGTTAGATTGAATTATCAGCCAAACATTACAGCTCAAATTTAAAAAGAATGCTAATTTCGGACTGTTTTGCCAAGATCTACTGGTCAGCGGAACATAGTAGCTCATTACTTCAGATCAACAATAGAGTGTTCAACTAGGCCGAATCTTCACCTAAAAATATTTGCTTTAGTCAATCATAAATTGCATTACTTTCTCAATCTAGAGTAACTAGAATTGTCTTAGTCTACAATTAGACTAAGATTGAAATTTATTTATTACTAGTAGTATGGATGTTGAATACGACAACGGTTTTAAGCAACCACCCCATGTAACAATTAAACTGTTTCGCTTATCACAGGTTGTTGTTGAACACAAACAAATTTATATTCAAAAGTAGGAGATTTGTGCTTGAAATAATGGCTGCTTTGTACATGTACCTAATTTAAACAAACGGCTTTTTAACACAAGTTTGGCTGGAAGTCTTTCTCGTCTAGAGGCCCCGGATTTGATCCTTGCTCGAAGTCCTAGGGTTTTCTTGGGAGTGTCCTTGGGCAAGTCACCTCAGAACCCTAGCCTAGCACTGGTTAGACCTAGCATGCACAGGAAATAAGTGAGTTATCGCCGATATACTAGTATGTCTGAAATATTCTTGAAAGCGGCGTAAAGACTATGCAATCAAACGATCAACGTGTATGTTAACTTCAAAATTATTTTACGGGTCGTAAACCTTAACATTTGGGGAGCGGATACCTACTTCATGACATTATCAATAATCTGAAATTTCTTCATATTGTTCACAGCACAACTTATTGGCTACACTTGACTTAATGGAAAGAATAACATGGTTCACCCTTGAGTCCTAAATGAATTGACCATTTACCATACAATCCTGTGTTTTAACGAGACTTGAAGAATAAAATTTTCAAAACATTCGTAGGAAAAGAAGAAAATGCTGGTAACCATCATTTTCTTCTTTTCCCACAAATGTTTTCTGCTCTTTCAGAGACACATTTCGTCATTTGAGCATCAATGAATAACTTCGTTTGCTTTCAAAATGAACAATCGGTCTAAAATATTGTCCCCTAGAAAGCGGATAAAGGTCATTTTGAATTAGTCAAATAATATACAGATCTTGTAATATGAAGACTGTTCTGCTCATTATGCCTCTACGAATAATTAACAATGTAGATCCAAGATCAGACTAAATGCTCTACATGTTCTGTGCAGCCTAATCTTCGTCTACACAGTCCGCAAAGCGTGCAAATATCGGTGAGCTTGGCATTTAAAGGGTAAAGTTCATTATGCCGTGGTTACATTGATTGATTTACCCGAGGTACAAAACACCCCTAACATCGGGTAACGTTCAAGTTTCGCTTGGTGTTTTACTCCCTGTTTATTCCGCAGCGAAAAGTAACGTTAGTGCGGAGGGAACTTGCAAAGACAAAGTGTTCGTTCATTTGTTTGTCTGATATTACCAATTAACCCCGTGTTTTAACGACCTCACGGAAGGATTGAAATTGAATTCATTTGCAGACGACAAATAAAATCTCAAAGGCTCAAATGATGGATTTTGTCTGTGATATAGTAGAAAACGTTGTGGGAAAAAGGAGAAAATGCTGGTTACCAGCATTTTCTCCTTTTCCCATAATGTTTTCAGATGGCCTCTTTCTCGCGTTATTAAAACTCTAAATTGTGTGGCAAAAGGTTAACAGTGCAGGGGCACTTACAAGGAAAAAAAAAAAAACCCGGAATGTAGAAAAGTTTTCGAATCTTTAGATGTCGGCTGTTGTTGCGTGTTTCTGGTCAAATCACCCACTGATTTTCTGGTTACAAAAAGTAAAAGAGGGGTTTATTGAATAATTGATGGTATTGCACTTTCACGCAATTATAGTGTTTAGATCTGTTTGAGATAGGGGTCACTCAAGGTTTACCCACCAGGGTCAAAGAATCAGGGGACAAACTCGTCAGTTATTCTCAATTGTATTCTTGGTCTTTTTTTTTTCAACAATTGTATAAATTTTAAAGTAACACAATATCTGATTGGATAAACCATTTGAATTAGCCAATCATAAATTGTGTTACTTTTTAGATTTAGAATGTTATTTTGAACGGTTGATGGATAAAGGCCTGGAGCTCATATTCCACGACTATTTTTAACAGAATTATTAGTCTATTTCTCACAACGCTTATTTCAAAGAAACACAATTTCTGATTGGCTAAATCATTTGGTTTAGCCAATCAGGAATTGTGTTACTTTCTCAATTTAGAATAAGACAAAGAGTATTATTTTGAATAGTTGGTGGATCAGGGCCCAGAGCTCATTTTCCACCACCTTTTCTTTCAACATCATTCGTATTTTCTCAAGATTTTTCTTTTCTTATTTTAGAGTAACACAATTTTTAATTGGTAAAACCTATTGTGCCATGCTCTGTTAAAAGGGGGCATAATGCATCTGCGAAAACTATCGACCCAGGTCAGCCTGCGCAGTCCGCATAGGCTGACCTGGGCCGAAACTTTTCGCTATTGGTCAATTTTCTAAATGTCCAAGGTCCAGTCTACCTCATGATTGAGTTGGTTGTTAAAAAAAATGGATATACTGGATCCATAAGTATGTGGTGGCCTGCTTGGTACCATGGATCACGGAGATGCATTAAGGCCCCTTTTGCCGGAGCATGGCGCAAATGTATTCTTTATAACACTCTTAGTCTATAACTCAAGAAATTTCTAAATTTCAAAGTAACTGAATTTCCAATTGGCTAAATTAATTGCTTTAGCCAATCAGAAATCATGTTACTTTCTGGATTTAGATAAAGACTAAGACTACAATTTAAAATGATTGGTGAAATACGACCTGACATCTTCGATTCTAAAGTAACTGTTCAACCTGCAGGCTTATAGAAGTACTCTAACACCCTGCACTAGTTCCAGTGTAATCGTGTATCAACGACATTGAGCACGAAGGCTTATGAAAACATTGCGGTAAAAAGGAGAAAATGCTGGTAACTAGCATTTCCTCCTTCTCCCACAATGTTTTCTACCCTTTCATGGACTATTTCCATCTTTTTAAGTCACGTTTGATCTGTCGTTTGCAAATGCTTTGAATCTGAGCCAGTCTTATTTTTTATGTCGTTTGATGATGGATTAGGTAGCAGTCTTTTATCTTTTGTACATGAAAAGAAAAACAAAACTTTTGAAAACACCGTTAGAAAAAGAGAAAATGCTGGTAACCAGCATTTTCTCCTTCTCCCACAATGTTTTTTACCCGTTCATTGACTATTTCCATCTGTTTAAGTCACGTTTACTTTGTCGTCTGCAAGTGCTTTCAATTTGGACCACTTAAGTTTTTGTTTGGTTATAGGTTAGGTGGCAGTCTTTTAATTTTTGTACATGAATAGGAAAACTTTTTAAAACATTATTGGAAAAGAAGGAAATGCTGGTAACCAGCATTTTCTCCTTTTCTCACAATGTTTTAACCCTTCATTGACTATTTCCATCTGTCGTCTGCAAATGCTTTCAAGTTGGACCAGTCTAATTCCCCTTTTTTTGTCTGGTTATAGGTAACGTGGAAGTCTTTTTCCTTTTGTCATCATAGACAAACTTTTGAAAACATTGTAGCAAAACGAAAAAAAATCAAATCTTTTTTCAGTCACTATTAATTTTTCGTCCGCAAATGTTTTTAATTCGACCAGTCTATTTTTTCTTGTCGTCTGTTTATGCGTTAGGTAGCAGTCTTTTTATCTTTTGTACTTGAAAAGAAAAACTACATTAATGTTTAATTACTGGCGAAATGAAATACTGGTCGTCTAATCGATATGCGAGTAATATTACACCTCGGTAAAAACTATAAACGTAGACAGACCTCGTTCAATAATTGGGCAACAAATACCGAACCCACTGCTCAGTTGGTAAAGTATAGGGCTTGAATAAAGCGCGCAGGGGTGGGGAGGGGGAGGACGCTGGTTTGAATTCCACAGCTAAGGCAATTTCTGCTTGAGAATTGATTGGTAATCATTGCGACAGGATTAATTCCTCACACCCTCGCTGATCATTGTTTTGACGATGGTTATTCGGGAAAGCAGCCAGTGGCTTGGGATGAATCATGTGCGAAGTAATGGTAAACGGAAACCCAAGGATAACATGGATAGGTGCACTGGCTGCCGCGATATGACTCAACAATGTTGAAAAAGGCGTTAAACATCATAAAAAAAAACGCAGGCAACAGAATTCGATTGTTCAGTAGGATTTGGGAAGGGGTGGGGTGTTCGTTGAGATTCCTGCGTGGTTCAGTGGTTAATCCTGCTCCGAAAATCCCATGGTAGCCAACATTTTCTCCTTTTCCCACAATGTTTCCGTTCTATTAAAGACAAATTTCATGAATTGAAACATATTTAATTTGCCATCTGCCAATGCTGTTAATAGGGAGGAGTTTGAAGTTGTGTTGTCTGCTAGAGAGTTAAGCATTTTGGTTTTTCATTCAGAGTTTCTGAATTCAGATAAGGGTTAAAGGAATATTAGATAGTGATAAACCATTTAAAAAAATTAGAAAGTGAAATCCACTCAGAAATATGATTTATTATACATAAAAGGCAGTTCGTGTGAGCTTCTGTTTTTAAGAACTTCACGGGATAGTCCCACTTGAAGTGTCTTAATGGACATTTCCCATGCACCGTGTAGGTTTCTTTCTAAAAAGTATTATTTACGGGAAAGTGATTAAAACGTCGAGCCTGTTGACTCTTTCGATAACGCATTTAGCTCATAATCAAGACTTGATGAACAGACCGCATAACTCAGTTGGTAAAGCCCCCGGCTGGCATTCAAAAACTACTAATGGTCTATAGAATGAGACGTTAAACCGAGGTCCCGTGTGACGTTGCTTTACATCGAGCACTTTGAAGAACCAAATGGTTTGAGTTTTTCTGTATCTTGCACTATCCCTCGTAACAAAACTAAGAGTCTTCAGGGGGCGTCGGCCATATGGTCAACCGGTGTCGACGATAAATAAACGCAAATTCAATCAATCGCAAGCTTGAATCTTATCTCAGCAAACATCCGTTCAAGGACTAATGATAGTTGTTGACACAGATCGCGTTCCTCTCGAGATCGTTGCTCGTTATCGTTTGGTGAGAAAAGCGGCCTCAGTTTTGAAACAGTGTTGTGCAAAGTACTGGTAAAAGAAAATGTAATTTCGTCTTCTGTTTTGGAGAACTTCATGGGCGAGTTCTATTTCGAGTGTTTTAATAGACATTCTCCATGCCTTGTGTTACATTTACAAAGGCCTAGTTAGATTGCTTTACTACCGATCAAAATTATTGTAAAACACCGAGGAATACCTCTTAATACAGCCTTCTTTGCAAACTTAAATCAACTAGGCGTTTTCATTCAATAAAACAGTACGGTTTTTGAATTAATCAAGGTATCTAGATGGTCGTATCGCTAAAAGGTAAACAGTAAACAGTCAACAAAAAATCGAGCAACTTTTTACATAGTTTTTAAACTTTATTTTTCTGCTGGTGACTAAGAATTGAAGCGAACGTATATAACAGATTGTCATCTTTGCAACAGTTTTCATACTTTTAAAATGATAATAAATCTAAATGCACTTGAACACACTCGGCGCGAATACTGGTGTAGTTCCAAGGAAGCAGAATCGAGAGAGTGTAGTATAAGTTGTAAGAACTTCTTTCTCAATTGATGTAAAATAAATATGCTTAAAGATGCCCGTCTACAGCCGGTAAGCAAAAACGCTGTTAAATTTCAAACAATTTAGAATGGTACAGAAATCAGTCCTTTGTGTAAACATGGATAAATTACTGACATATATGGTGTAATTGAAAAAAAAGAAACACGGAGATTTGTATCAGAAACCGAACATTGGTCAGAAGAAAACTGGCTGACGATCGAAGCTGTAAACAATGGCGGTGCGTCACGGAAATTTATCGTTGGTTTCCGCCTAGAGTCGGATACGGTGTAATTTGCATATAGGTCGCGACCTCCGTCTGAAAATCGAGGCTGCAACAGAGAAGCCTCCATTTTCCTTTGTTTACCTCATTAGACGCAGGGCGAAGGTCAAATATAGTCACGTGACAGAATGCATGATCTTCATACGAATCTACCCGAGTGTGTAACGGATATATCGAAATCTTCGATTCAAAAACCGGAAACGACGAGTCTGTTTACATGGAAGGCCGCAACTCAGCGAAATGCATTTTCTATCGACCGTAATCTAAGCAATGTTGCAACCGTCAGGCGCAATATTAGGCATGAAGGTATAAGAATGACTATAGTTTGATAAAATAAAGACAAAATGAGTTAAAACTGGCTGAAAATGAGTATAAGGGCCTCTTTAAGCTAAACTAAATTTGAACACATGCATTGTTTATTTTTGGCGGCCACTGGGCCTTTAAAAAGGTCGGACAGTACTTACAAATACATGATCGGTTCGAATTTAGCATGTACAAAAATAGGTTAAACTTCAGTGTCACGTAAGACATTTGATTCGATTTAAAGATTTGAGCTGGCAGTTGATAATCCTCAACACGAGGATTATTACAGTTTAAACTTTTAACACATAAAACCTTTACCATACAATCCCATGTTTTAACGACCCCGAAGAAAAATAGATTTGGAAAACATTGTGGGAAAAGGAGAAAATGCTGGTAACCAGCATTTTCTCCTTTTCCCGCAATGTTTTCTACCATTTAAAAGTAAAATTACATCATTTGAGCCACGTTGAAATTGTCGTCTGCAAATGCTTTCAATTTGGAAAAGTCTAAACTTCTGTCGTTTGGTAGAATGTTAATCCTCTAAGTTTTTATCGCCCAGTGTTACCGAACTAGGTCGAGACTTAATATTAAGGATATTTTTGTATGTAAGGTGTTTTTAAAAAAAAAGTTAGATTTATTTATGTCACAACAGCCAGTGCAGGTATCTATGCCTTCCAGGCCGAACCCCGGTATCGCACTCGGTAGGGTACAGGACTTGAGTACATTGGGTTGCTGGTTCGAATTCAAAGCTCGACCAATTTCTTTTCCAGGCTCCCTGATAGCTTCTGCAACAGGATTCAGTTCTCTCTCACCTCTAATTATTATTTCGACGATGTTTATATGGGAAAGCAGCAAATGGCTTGGGAAGAATATTGTGCGAAGTACTGGTAAAAGAAACTACAGGAAAGCATGAATAGGTGTTCTGGCCGCTGAAATGATGTTGAAAACGGCGTTTAACACCATGCAATCAAAGAATCAAACTTTACAATACAAAAGTTTTTCACGTACAGCCACGGGCAGCTCTTTCTGGAGTTAGATACAATATTCCGTGATGGAAGAGAAATGAATATTGCTGCATTGGTTCCCGAACAAAATTTGACCAAGTCAAGCTTCGAACTCACAACAACCGGATCTCTAATATTGCGCCTTTCCTCTAGGCTATCGCAATCCGGCAATGTAACTTTTTTATCGCTGAAAAATACAAACATGACATCTTTCCAAGTCTGATACTACAATTCGCTGAAACTCAGATTTTCACCTTATAGAATAAATAACTAGTTAAGCGGACGGTATAGATTCAAGATCAGACTGCATGTTCTGTGCAGTCTGATCTTGATCTATACCGTCCGCAAAAGGCCGTTCTTTTCGCCTCTGACGCTGAAACCGTTAAAGAGTCAGACAACCATCTTTCGTTTCGCAAGTTTTTTAAAGACAATCTTGTCAAAATCTGATAATATTTATTCGCCTGTAAAGATATGATTTATACTAAGATAAAGAGAAAAATTCGGTATACAAACTCAAGGCGTTCTGTGTAATCTGATCTTGATCTATGTCCATATGAAATGTATAACAAGAATTAAAGTTGCCACATTTGATTCTAATTTAAATGCTTAAATATTAATTTTTTTTTCTGCCAGCGATTGGAATTTTGACAGACAGTACAGTAAGACATTATCAGACTCATAATAATATCCATACTTTTAAGGATAGGATTCGTGTAACATCGCCTTTCATCGCCAAAATCGTACAGATTCGGCTAAGACTCGGGTAATCCGTAATCGATGCGGGGAACCAGCGTCTATCGGCCGATCGATTACGGATTACCCGAATCTTAGCCGAATCCATGCTTTTTTTCGGCGATGAAAGGCGATGTTACAGAATCCCATTTTGGTGCCCTATCCTTAAATGGTATGATTTAAATTTGTCAGCAATTTTTCAATGTCCGTAAAGGGTCCATGAGTCGCGTTTAGCGGCGTAAGTGTTGAAACAGTCTACAAACGAGCTATTTTGCTTCATTCTTTTGTTATTTAGTTTAACAAGTGTACTTATCAGTATAACAGTCTATTTTTACACTATTTTATTTTTACAAGTTTTTTAAAACCGCTAAGCCAATTTAGTCTAACATTAGCCAGTGTCAAAATATTTTGAAAGATCGCCAGAAGTGTATTATTTTTTTTCCTAAACCCTTACGTTGATAATCAAGACTCATTCCACCTTTGCGAACAGTGTAGATCCAAGATCAGACTGTACAAAACGTGTTTTTTC
The DNA here is from genome assembly GCA_946811185.2 of Hippopus hippopus. Lineage (NCBI taxonomy): Eukaryota > Metazoa > Mollusca > Bivalvia > Cardiida > Cardiidae > Hippopus > Hippopus hippopus. The sequence goes on along the minus strand of OX328113.1, from coordinate 7,865,365 downwards.
TTGGGAAAAGAACTTTAGCAGAGCAATGATTATTATTTAATTACTAATGGCTGGACAAAAAAGTAATCGTAAGAATGGTAATGATGATTACGATGATGATGATGATAATAATGGTGATGAGGATGACGATGATGATAACGATGATAACGAAAGAAAAAGTAGTAGTAGTAGTAGTAGTAGTAAAAAGTAGTACTTCATTCATTTAGGTTTTTCGCGTATAAAGATAAAAACAAAATAGAAAACGAAACACGAGCCGCCTGAATTAGTTCCAAGAGCTGAAAGACAAGAAATAAACAAATTCAGTGCGGCAAAGGGACCAAAATCACAGTGATTTTAAGGCTGAAATTGAACAGAACCTCTCGGAAAAGCAGACAATGAAGATTACAGATCAGACTGCACGTCTCGTGCAGTCTGATCTTGATCTACACTGGCCGCCTAAGAAATCATAGTTTCATGAAAGGCACAATCGGGGTTAGCTGTATGTACGAGCAAACGGTTGGACCAGATTAGACTCACAGAATTCAAAATCGTATTTAAAACTTTAAAACCTCGTGTCCAAGACTTACGAAATATAGTTGTAACTGTTTGAGTATAAACGATGTACTTAAGTAAATTATAGATAATTTTATTAAATTTTCTCCTTTCGCCAAACTGTTGTGTCGACGGTGGTTATATGGGAAAGCAGGCAACGGCTTGGGAAGAAATTTGTGCAAAGTAATTTTAAAAGAAACTCTAGGAAAGCATGGATTGGTGCACTGGCCGCTGTGGTATTACTGAAATAAAGTTGAAAATGGCGTTGAAAACACCATACAAACAAACTAACCCTTTCACCGCAATGTATACATAAGTGGTCTTCTCCAAAAAACAACAACAACAACAGGATATAATGTCTTTATCATAATAATTGATTGTATGGCTTACAACACGCGAAAAGGGGCATTCGGACATTTGCGTAAAGTGTCGTCTCGGATCAGCCTGCGCAGTGCGCCCAGGCTAATCCGAGACGACACTTTACGACTACATTAGATTTTGTGCTACCGTAGACTTGCGCAAAACAGAAAATTGCATAAAAACGGAAAGTGCCGTCTCGGATTAGCCAGCGCGGACTGCGCAGGCTGATCCGAGACGACACTTTAAGCAAATGTCTGAATGTCCTTTTTCCCGTGTTGCAGGCCAATTTATCATAAGACCACTGCAGGAAATTTGCTAAATTATAACCATATTAACCTCTTTCCACACAAACCTTTTAAAAACATCGTTGAGAAAGAACAAGATGCTGGTAACCAGCTGTTTATCCTCTTTCCACTATGTTTTTTACTGTATCAAGGACTATTCCAATTATACAAGTAACTTTCGATTTGCTGTCTGTAAATGCTTTCAATTTGGACAAGTCTATAATTTTGTGGTCTGGGAAAGATCTATGTACATACAATAACAAAGAAAGTACTGATAAGCCCTCGGGTCAAAGTCTCTGACAGCGACTAAAGCAATAACAAGTACTGAATTACAGTATATCGTTTCAGTTGTTCACAAATATTTGGTGGAATGAGGCGTTTCTGGTCGTTGCGGTTCATTGGAATACCTTGCAACTTATTGCACGTCATTGTCGCTGCATGGAGGTCTTTTCGCTTATTTGGTACCTTCGGTAATTTGATACTGAACAGATTACAAATTTATTCCAGACTTTTTTTCCCTGCAATTTACAGTGGATGGCCACTTATTGTTTTTTTTTATTTGTAGAAAAAGGAAAGAGAAATAAAAACAAAAGTGCACCTATCCTAGCTATGCACTCCTGTAGTTTCTTTTACCAGTGCTTTGCAAAAACAATCTTTTTAGGCCACTGGCACATGAAAAATGAACATCGTCGAAACAAAGTTTACGTGTTTGGACTCTTCTTTTGGCACACTGTTTCCGCTTTCATGGTGGTCTAGCCCAGCCGATTTATCTCTTGTACTCGGGGTCACAGAGTAAAATATAGATAAAATTATTGAAATTAATAAAAAAATATTGAATGAAGTAGAAAAACAAACATTGAGGTGTCAGAAAGAAATAGTTTTTTCTTTATAGACAAAATGATTTTAGACTCTTCCAAATTGACAGCATTTCAGACGACAAATTAGATGTGGCTTAATATTTTGGCTGCCAAGCGCGACTGAAGGACCTATTGCGGACAGCATAGATCAAGATCAGACTGCACAAAACGTGCAGTCTGATCTTACATCAACACTGTCCGATAAGAATATATTTTCCCCCCTACAAAATGAAATAGAAAAAACACATTTTTTTAAATAGGGATAGAAAACTTTGTGGGAAAAGGAGAAGATGCTGGATGCTAGCATTTTTTCCTTTTACCATAATGTTTTCAAGAGTCCTCTTTTTCATTGTCTTTAAAATTTGTGTTCCTTTATCTGGATGGACAGACACAATTTTAGACTGGTTAAAACTGAAAACGTGTGCAGGAGACAAAAAAATTGCAACTGAAATGATTAGACTGGTTTTTATGCCTTTACCATACAATTCCGACTTTTGACGACCCTACGAAAAAAAGCTTTTGAAAACAGTGTGAGAAAAGGAGAAAATGCTGGCTAAGATCATTTTCTTCTTCTCTTACAATGTTTTTGACAGTTTTTTTTTCCTCAGGGTCGTTATAACCCGGGATTGTATGGTACAGGACTTAAAACCAAGCATCGGGGTTGCAGGTTTGATTTCCTTCACGGCAAAATCCTTTCTGAGGGTTGGTGATGGCTATAGCATTTATACCTTCCTCAACACTGAACAGTGTTTCGTTTCTGTTTGAATGTGTGGGAAAGCAGCCAGTGGCTTGGCAAGGACGTACTCGTGAACAAAAACGACGGGAGAGCATGGATATGAGCTATATTCCGGCAAAAGAGGGCTTAAGCATCTCCGTGATGTTTTATACCATGCAAGTCATCACACAATTATGAATTTATAAAATCCATTTTGTCCAACAACCGGCTGAATCCTGAAGTAGAATGGTCCTTTAACAGACAGAAAATTGACCAAAGGCAAAAAGTTTCGACCCAGGTCAGCCTGCGCGGACAGCGCAGGCTGACCTGGGTCAATACTTTTTGCAGATAACTTAAACTCCTTTTTCACGGAGTATGCTTCGTATGTTTTGTACGCTGGCCGCTGCGATATAACTGAACTGACGCTGAAAACGAACAGTAAAAGAGGAAAAAAAAAACGTTTGCTTTCTGACCTGTTCAGGGCTATAACTAAAGTGCTAAAAATTTTTAATGAAAATTTATATCAAAAACTGATAATGACCGGAAATTCAACTCAAAGACTGGGAAATGATACGACAAATGGTTATTTTTATAGATCGGTAATATTATAGCTTGGAGCTTGTCAATATTATTGACTCTGTATTAGATATATTTGTTTAAACACCTAACACCCTGGTAAAAATTTGTATATGGCGAATTTCAGAAAGAGATGTAGTAAACTAGGATTGAACATTTGAATTAGCATGAATTCAGGTTCGATAGAGAAATACACGTGAGGAACAATGTGGCGAATAAGAAATTGCTAATCACAAGTAGTTTTTTTTTCTTATTCCGAGATGTTTTCAATGGTCGTTTGTTGTATGATGAAGAAAAGCCCTCTGCTGAAGAGAATATATTTGAGCCTTGCTCTGCGGAAAGAGGGTTTAATGCACCAAGGTGAGACTGCGTAGTTAGTGCAGGCTGATATGGTTCGAAATTTTTGCTTTTTGTAAATTTTCTGCATGTCCAAGAAACTCTCAGTTGGTTGTGAGACAAAATCGATTTTATGGATCATAATTATGTGATGACTAGCCTGGTCAAGTCAAGGAGATGAATACTAGTGTAAGTGGTATGAACTTGTTTCACAATCGGCCATGCTCTGTGCAAAGGGGGCTTAATGCAAATGCAAAGGGTGTAGACCCGCGCAGGCTGAAGTGAGTCAAAACTTTTTGCTTTTGATCAATCTTCTTTTTATCAAAGGACCAGTCTACCTCATGATTCTGTCGGTTATTAGATAAATGGCTTTTAAGGACCCATAACTACGTGAAGACTTTAATATCGGTATAATACTTCAAGGAGGTGCATTTAGCCTTTTTTAGCCAGAGCACGGCTCAATTGTGTTTAAACTAGTTAATATCGACAATGTTTTTCGACTGATAACTGATATTTTTTCTTCTTATAACCCCACCTAAATTTATGCGATTATTGCGCTTAGAATTGTTTAGTTTGTTTAGTAACAGACCGAGGGGTTGTCAACTCGTTACGAAGCGACACATTTTTAGACCTGTCCAAATTCGAAGCATTTGTAAGAAGAAAAGTTAAATGTGACTCTGAAGTTAAAATTTGATTTCGAAGGGGTAGATAACATTGTTGGAAAAGGAGAAAATGCTGGTTACATGCATTTTCCCCGTTTTCCACAATATTTTCAAAAAGCCTCCTTCTTAAGGGTCGTTAAAAACTCGGGCTTGAGTGGTAAAGTGTTTAGTACGTAGTAAAATAACAACTTAATTTCAATATTTCTTTTCCTTAAGCCTTTACCAAACAGTTCTGTGTTTTAATGATCCTGATAAAGAAAGCTTTGGAATATTGTAGGAAAAGTAGAAAATGCTTGTTACATGTACCTGCATTTCCGCTCATTCCGTGATTTTTCTTTATCTTTTGACTAATCTCATCATTTGAGCCATGTTAAATTTCTCATCTGCTAACGTTTTCAAGTTAAAAAAAAAGTTTGTTAAAAAATAAATTGCCGAAAACAAAAATATGACAAAGGCCTACTCTATTACTTTCAGTACTTTGATTTTTGCTTAAAGATGTCGGCAAGGTGTACAGTATTCACAGAAAATGGTGCTTACTTATAAGGTAAACTGTAAGCTTTTGTCAATTGATCGGTTATATAAAAATCGTTTATCAAAACATTTTAACAATATAAACCCATTTCCTGTTCTTTGGAGGCTTTACAAATTATAATCCCAACAAATTCCTCTTTTGCAAATATTCTGTTCAAATGTTTGTTTACACGGTTACGTAAACATTGCGCAGGCATGAGAAATACACCATTTTCGTCGATAATGCCAGAGTAAGGCAATGGATGAATACATTACCGCATAAAAACGACTTTTATTCCTTTGAAGATGACAGTTCTTGAAACTGTAGGAGATGGAAAAGTTGAGGAAAAGATCGTACATAAACGATAATCATATTTGTCGAATGACGAACGTGTAGGGCTAGAGAAGTTTTTATCCCACATGAATTTTAGATTGCAAAACAATTTAAACGTAATGCATGTATGATTTAAATATTGCAGATCAAAAAAGATTTTTGGTTTACGTATATGAAGATTTTATCTTAATTCTACTTGCAGACAATGTTTATGTTTTTAAAAGTAAGATTAGTGAAAAATCTAAGAAATATCGTGACGTCCTTCCTTACATATTGAATTGGACATCGAGGAAAAACAACCCTGTTTTTGCCGTTGTTGCTGCTCCTGTCCCTGCTCTTGCTCCCAAGCCCCTGCTTCTGCTAATGCTCTTACCCCTCCCTCTTTGCCCCCTGCTCCAGCTCCCCTTCCTTAGCTCTTGCTACCCCCCAGTCCCTGCTCCTGCTAATGCTCTTGCCTCCAATTGCCCCTACCCCAGCTCCCCTGCCTCAGCTCTTGCTCCCCTAGCCCCTGCTCATGCTTATGATCGTGTTCATCATCATCATTGTAATCATCATCATCATCATCTTCGTCGTCATCATCATCCTTCTTTTCATAGCATATTAATATAGCCCCTCTGTATAAACTTAAGAGTTAAATGCAAAGTTGAACTTAACGAACCTTGTTTAAAATTCATTTGTAGATATCGAAGTGTGTATGTGTATGTGTTTTTTCCGTCAAAAGAAATTAAATTACACACAAATTTAAAACAATAGATTTGACGTAGGGGAAACTTCAAGTAGAAGATTAGGTTTCGCAATTGTTTTTAACACTTTACCACATGATTCGAGTTTCAACCCGAGGAAGAAGGCTATTGAAAACATCGTGGGAAAAGGAGAAAATGCTGGTAACCAGCATTTTCTCCTTTTCCCACAATGTTTTCTACCCTTTCTCAAAACGAATTTCAATTTTTGAGTCACGTTTTTTTTTGTCGTCTGCTAATGCTTTGAATTTGGACTGGTCTAAAATATTGTCGTTTGGTAAGGAGTTAAACACTTTTTTGTCAATACCCACAAAACTTTAGTCGATTAATCCTTTATCAACCTTTACCAGACGACAAAATTTTAGACTCGTCTGCTGCGAAAGCACTTGCAGATGACAAATTAAACGTGGCTCAAATCAGTTTGGATATGTCTATGAAAGGGTAGAAAACGTCTTGGGAAAAGGAAGAAATGCTGGTTACCACAATAATTCTAAAAGTCTGTCCTGTCAGTGTGGTAAAAACTAGGGATTGTTTGGTAGAGGGTTAATATTTAGCTTATTCTATCATAGAAACTATCTTTGACGTACTGACATTACTCTTAAACCATCCTATATCACGTTATAATTCTAATTTTCAAGAATTTTCTAAATTTCAGAGGTTCACATTTGTACCTTTGTGTGTTAATAATAATAATAATAATAATAATAATCCTTTTAAATCTACATATTTTGTTTCATTGCCGAGCCCAGTTGCTAAGTCGGTAGCGTAACACGCTTGAAACGAGAGGGTCGCTGGCTTAAATCACCAGCCCAGCCAATTTCGTCCCCAAGGATTGATGATAGTCGTATAACAACAGGATTCATTCTTCTGTCACTGCTGATCATTGCTTCGTTAATGGTAATTTGACAAAACAGCCAGTGGCTTAGGAGGAATTTTTTTCGAAGTACTGGTAAACCTAAGCCAAGGAAAACATAGGAAGGTGATCACTGGTAGCCACGTTTAAAATGAAAAAGCCGACAAACCAACCCACCCAGCCACCCACACAGTCGCTCGCAAACCAACCCGCAACACACCGACTGACCGACCGACCTACCTACCGTCCTACCTTCCTTCCAACCAAGCAACCAAGCGACCAACCGACCAACCCTCCCAGTTACCTACCCATCCACTCACCTACCACCCACCCACCCAGCCACCCATCCATACACCAACCAACCAACCAACCAACCATTCAACCAACCAACCGAACAACCAACTAACCAACCAACAAACCAACCAACCAACCAACTAACCAACAAACAAACATTGTGAAAAAAGCTATTGCCTGCACATTGCAAAAGACCTTTCTTTCACCGTTCGGTAACGGAAAGATCTCTTACAAGTACAAATAAGGATAAGGGTTCAGATTGTTTGCTTGATTTAATTTGCCTGATATGTCAATTTCGGCTTTTGTTTTCAATTAATCACCTGCGTCGGAAATGATATCGGTTACAAAATACTAAAACAATCACCTGATCAAACCGAAAAAGGTTACCGACCACGGAATACAGTTTATGTCGTTTCTTTTTTTCATGATAGAATATTAAAATTAAATGCAACCATAGAAACGAGCCATGCTCTTTATGAAAAGGGGGTTTAATGCATCTGCAAAAAGTATCGATCCATGTCAGCCTGCGCAGTCCGCGCAGGCTGACATGGGTCGAAACTTTTTGCCATTGGTAAGTTTCTTTGCTTGTTAAAGCACCATTCTGGCTAATGATTGGGTCGGTTTTTAGACACAGTGGATCCATATTATACGACAAGTTGCTATGAGCAATGTCCGTGGTCGGTGTGGTGTGTGTGGTCGTGAGGTAGAGCGTCGGCCTCGTAACCAAAAGGGTCTAAGTTCGATACCCGGGAGCAGGTGTCAACTTTGGGATTTTTCATAGGCTCACACATTTGGCGCGAGTACTGGTGTAGTTCCCAGGAAGCCGAATCGAGAGAGATTAGTATGAGTTCTTAGAACTTGTTTTTCAATCGATGTAAAATAAATATGTTTAAACTAAACTAACAATGCATTAGGATTAGCTTTTTAAGAGCACAGCTAAGATTCAATTTATTAGGACCCTCAGAGGCGTTTGGAGACGGTGTAGATCAAGACCAGCATTCACAAAACGTGCAGTCTGGGTCTGTATTTGCCAATCGTTCTTAAGAAAATTCTTTGTCTGGTTTTAGATTTAGAATCTGTGTTACTTTCACAAATAGAAAATTTTTGTATATTGATATCATAAACGGGCCCATAAAAAAGGCCCGCAGAATAGACATGGGAACATTCTTTTATTGTTTATTCATTCCAAACCAATTAAAAATTCGGCTTTGACAGCTTCGCAGAATAAAAAACCGACATGAATCATTAAAATAAACATCTTTCTTTTAAACATAAATTAGAAACCTGAGAACAGTTGTATTGACTTTGCACAGAAAAAAATGTTAAGCTTTTAAACTTCAGTGATATCTATGTTTGACGTATATCCTTGCTACGGAATACAAATATCGCCATCGACTTTTTGACTTGCACAGAAGTAGAAAACTAGGAGTTAGGCAAGAGCCCGGGGGAGGGGGATGGGGGCTAAAGAAAATAAATATTATAATACTATGCAATAGCAATCTCATATGTATATATCCCTTTACCCTTTTTCAAGGGCTTAAAACGGAATAAGAACTATGCTTAGGCAGATTTAGTATTGGCTATTTAATTTTTCGATTATTTTTGTTTTTGCTTGACTAACTGGAAATAGGTTGTCCATCTCAGGATCAAGAAAGATTTCAAACATTTTATAATAATATTGATAATAATGATGATAATAATAATATTAATGATAATAATGATAATAATAATTATAATAATGATAATAATGATAATTTCTTGTGGGAGGGCTAAGCCCCCCTCCCCAGCCCCATTCTCTCCCGTGTCCCCCCAGTTTACTCGAAAATGACGAAAAATAGAAATTGACAATAATTGACAATAATTAATTTCCAATTTTTGTAGTTCCTCCTATTCCGAACACTAGACATTAGCACCTCTAATATCGACTTTTCGAGTTTAATTTTGTAAACCTCGTTGTCGAACAGTCGATGGCCGAAAGAGGGCTCCATACTTTTCCTATATTTATTCAAGTACGATAATTTGATCTTTCAGTTTGGTAAAGTATAATAGATAAAAGAAACACAGTATTTACGAGAATTTTGAACTTATTTCTCATCTCATGATATATTACTGATGGACTAGTTTTTTGACAATGAAAGGATAAAAAATTTTGTGGGAAAAGGAGAAAATGCTGGTTACCAGCATTTTCTTGTTTTACCACAATGTTTTCAAAAGCCTTTTACTTCAGGGTAGCCCTAACACTGGATACATGTACTTACTATCGTGAATCCCATTGAGTTACCTCTATTTGAGCATTCTTGGCGTATATGGGGAGGAAATGAACAAGTCTCGCAAGACATCGCGATATTATCGGAACCTACACGATGCCGCTACGCAGCCAAATCCTAAAAAGAAAAACCCATAACGGGAAAAGAAATAGAATAGCGAAAGTTTAAATATACTCGTACTTGTTAGACACTGCATCTCAATGAAATGTGCCTCCGTAAGCAAAGATGGCTGCGTGTGATTGTACTTCATATCATGATGTCATTGATTTTTGTGTACACGTGGTTCCGGTAGTATGTCTAAATGCGCCTTTAACATGAAGAGTCCCACTAATGGAAACTGATTGATTGATTGTATGGTGTTTTCAACATTATTTCAGTTATATTGCGGCGGCGACCTATCCGTGCTTTCCTGGAGTTTCTTTTACCAGTGCTCCGCACAATATTCTTTCCTAGACACTGGCTACTTTCCCACATAACCATTGTCGAAACAAAGGTCAAAGGTGAGAGAGGAATGAATCCCGTCGCAATGACCATCATCAGTCCTTGGAAAGAAATTGCCCAAGCCGGGGAAGCCAGCGACCCCCTGTTCTCAAGTCCTGCATGCTACCGAACCCAATAATGGAAATAAAGAAAAACTGTTTGGTAAAATGTTATAAGTGCCAGCTTTTTAATCTTATACATTCACCAACCGTCGGGTAGTCTTTATAAAACCTTTTTAAGCACGTTAAGTCAACATTTCCATGTTTTTTATTTGCTCTTTCTGTTCATTTCTCAGCCTTTGCAATGCCTAGCAGAACTTTGGTTACCTTTTCGGACAGTGTAAATCCAAGATCAGACTGCACAGAACGTGCAGTCTGATCTTGGATCTACACTTTCCGATATTCATGAGAGATATTCTTATTTCAAAGAGCCTTGCATTGCAATAGTTTGGTGTTCTTAAACTGATTGAACATGTCTTACTCAATTATTTGTGTTTGTCGATATATGAGAGTTTAAAGCCTCCGTGTTCAAAACCGTTGTGTACATAAAATATACTCTTTTCATTGATTGTTTGATGGATAGACTGCACGATTGCATAATTAGTTGACCCGACCGACTGACCGACTGGTCGATTGATTGATTAGTTGGTGTTTCACGTCGCTTTCAACATTATTTCATATGAGGTCTATTTATCACATAACCTCCCTTGTTTTCAGTGTAATATACCCATGACGAATTTTCTTATCTTATACACGTTAGGTATCACAATTGTGTAACGTCATTTTCGACGTCATTTTGTACGTATTTCATGGAGGGGATGAATTTTATGGGTATTACTGCGGGTGCATCTATAGATGGTTTTGCATCTTCCGATCTATAATTTGTGAAATATCATTATGTGATAAAAAATCTGACGTTTGTTGGCGTTTTATTAAACTCGTCAAGGAAGAATATGATTAAGCTCGCCAGGGGCTCGCTTGATAACATTTTCCCTAAACTCGTTTAATAAAATTTTATCTCAAACGTCAATTCATATCAGATCCTATATATCTCACTTACTTCTGTGTGTTTTCTTTGTTTCATTTGTAAAGAGACTGGGCCTATGGAATGTTTTGCCCAAGGACATTAAGTAACTAACACAAACCCAAGCTGCTGAGTCACATTTAATTTGTCATCTGCGAAGTTTTTTATTTTGGTCTGTCAAAGAGTAGCCAGAAATAGTTATTAGTTGATAACTGTGATGTTATATTAAGCATCAGTAATCTGCGTTTCACATCAACGTGATAATAAGTGCGATCGAGACAAAAATGTGATTTAACTCTTTACCAGACGACAAATTTTAGACTTGTCTAAGTCAAAAGCATTGGCAGAGGACAAATCAATGGTTTCTCAAATAACGGGATTTCTCTTTGAGAGAGGTATAAAACATTTTGGGAAAAAGGAGAAAATGCTGGTTACCAGCATTTTCTCCTTTTCCCCATGATGTTTTCAAAAGCTTTCTACCTCAGAGTCATTAAAACTCGGGATTAACGCGATAATATATACATATATAGTACGTATGTCAAGGGTTTATATCTAATAATAGACTAGCGCAAATGGACAGCTAATAATAGGGAGAGGTGGTATTCGCCCTAAATATCATCAGTCAAGTGCTTGCTTCAAATTGTAATATCATAATGAAAATATATAAATGATAATAAATAGTACAATAATTATTTGATATCGTTTTTTGTCTTTAATAATGCTATTGAGATTTGATTAAATAACATATTTTTTTCATACTCACGAGCAGAAAAAAGTAGGTCACCTCTGTGGTGAAAATACTGCAATTTCATTTGCTTCTAATTTTCTAGATCTAGAACTAAAATTTGTATCCTTACGCGCTCTATAAATTATGAGAATGGGAGGGATGCGAAATGTAGAAACTGATATTGAAAATAAAGAAGCGAATTATGGAGACATGGAAATGAAGACGTGAATTATAAAAATGTATATGCTTTAGATTTTTTTATCTTGTCACAGACAAAGTTTGTAAATATTAAATCATAACGAGAACGGAGAATATTTTGTGCTTTCATAGAGTAATCAATCCTTAAGAGAAAACTAAAAATTATCGTCGGCACGAGATATTATTTTAATGCTATCTGTTTGATGTAAGTATGACTATGTAATGTGTACACGTCGAATAAAATGTTGTTTTGTTCTGTTCCGTTCCGTCTATTATTGCTTATTTATAGGATCTTCTTTCAGACCACTCTCAGATTCGAATATGCAGCTTTTTAGTTAAATATACTTACATGTTTTTGTTTGTGTTACAGGCCGCTGTCAAAGGCTCTGAGGTGTTTTACTAAAAAAGACATTGAGCCACTTATGATCGTCCCAACAAATCTATATACTAGAATAAAATCGGAAAATTTATTTGTTCTCTCCTTTTCATTTCAGGTCGGCCGCATGAATCCAACGTTGATGGTCTTATCAAAGATGGCGTCCAACTATATAAGATACGAGACAAAAATTAGTGTATACGTAGCTGGATGATTAACACACGTGATATAACTTGACATGTATTTTTGTGAATTACGTATGTAGTTCATACACGTGTCATTCAATAGGATTAATCAACGGAAACTACTGTACGAGAACGACGTCTACAACAACAACAACAACAACAACAACAGCAACAAGTGTCTGAGATAAAATCGTGATATTTTTTCTTAAATTTCTGCTTCTATTCTCGTAGATTAATGGTGTTAAAAACTTCACCATGTTAAAATATACGACGGCTGTCAATAACGACGACGGTATTGTTTCACCAGCCCACCACAAGGAAATAGAATACATGCCAAATACCCTGAAAGTCTCAGCCGGAAGTAAGTCCAATTCCAAGATGGCAATCAGGAAACGAGAGGGCCTTCGCAGGATTATAAAGCGAGAACAGGACATCCGAGACATGCGAAATGGCATAGAAACGCCGCATCTGCCACCCATCAGCCAATCAGGAACACCGCAAGGATTCGTTCCAACTACAAATCTGGTACCAGAACGGAAGGAAAGTTTTTATCCAAATCAACCAATGAAACGTAAGGAAATAAAGACACCGTATATCTCTCACATGCCAAATAGGGTCACTGAAGTGACCACGCCCTACGTGATGCACACCCATTTATCTAGTGTTGAACAAAATAACGAGGCTAATATATTAAGGGAAAATTCGAAACTTTCTGGGGGTAATATTATTGAAATTCGTCGTGAGCCGGAGCTTCGTCACGAAGCCACGTTTTCTAGTTTACAAAAATTACCGACCAGTTCGTCACCTATAAATGACAAAAGACCACGTGGTCGGCATGGTAGGCACAAAAACAGTAGTTTTAACGAACATGATTATAATAAGAACAACGATCTTAAAGATTTGACAATTCAAAGCAATCAAATGGGACTTTCCCGGCGAACTGAACGTCGACCACGTGAGGTGTCACGTGGTAAAGGGGACGAAGCCTTTTCGATAAGGAAGAAAATAGAACAGTTCCGAAAGTGGCATGAGGAGCAGTACAGAGACAAAATAAAGAAATTAAAACAGGAAGTCGACCATCAGTTCGAGGCTGAACATACAAAAGTCATACGTAACGTGCCTCCCGTGCGAGACACACCGACGTCGAAAAATGATGTGTCGATGAGAGGGGAAATCGAGAAAACATCCGTTGTATCACATGAAAAAATGGAACAGGAAGAAAAAGCAACGCCTATTTTAACGAACGAAACCTCGAAACCTCGTACGTCATCGGCGCGTACGTGGAGAACGTGGCGTAACGTTAACGATAGTTACGCGTACAACGACGTCAGAAAGTATATAGAGGAGAATGAATTGATGGACGAAGAGAAAGCAGACTGGATTAAAAAATGGGTTATTGACGTAAATAGAGCTATGAAAGATGTTGTTCACGAAAGTGTGCTGTGAAAGTTGTCTGTGAAAGCAGGGTTTCATTCTAAGTGCTGAGACGAAAAGTCCTTGTCTTACAGACAGAAAAAGTCCGTAATCAATCAGGGAAAATCGCCCAGAATATCGTTTGGCTTAGATAATTTTATGGGATCTATTTCAAACCACAGTGACTTGCTCCATAGAGTTGACGTCATTGATGTAACGAGCCAATCAAAGATGAGGGGCCTTACAGTAAAATATATTGCATGATGATTCGAAACATACTTGCGATTCTTGCCCTGGTTATTTCATAGCGCTTTGTCGCGAGTCATCCCTTTCTTATTATATTGTACACAGCCCCTTGCGACATTTCGAGCTATTACGGACAATGTAGATCAAGATCAAACAGCACAAAACCTGTACTCTGATCTTGAATCATACACCATCCACTTTAAAAGTCAAACTTCAGAAAGAAATTACTCAACGCTGCAATCGACTGCTAATTTAAAGGTCTGACGAAGCGGATAAGTTAAAAAAATGAATAATTATTGTTTAACGAAATCGGTATTTGTAATTCTTAGACAACACCAAATATTTCATATTTCACGTTTACTTGTAAGAAAATCTGATGATATACGGATCCTTGCAGGTTTCAGGTCAGATTTTTAATTTGGCGGCAGCTCGTCCTACTGAGCAAATTTTCGTCAAGTAGCAGTGTGTTTTGGCGCGTAACTCTTTATCAAGTTATCTTGTCGAGACGATAAATGTTAGATTTGTTCAACTTGAAAGCATTGAGAGACAACAAATTAATTATAGCTTAAATAGTGGATTTTATCTTTGATTGAATGAAAAACATTATGGGAAAAGGAGAAAATGCTGGTTACCAGCATTTTCTCCTTTTCCCAAGATGTTTTTAAAAGCTTTCTTCGCCAGGGTCGTTAAAACACACTGTTTGCTAAAGTGTTGATATACACATAGCATTTTTTCGTATTTCGAATTGATCGGTACAAAGTAGGACGCTGTGTAGCCAGATGGTGGCTGACAAAACTTCGATCACGTGATTAATAAAAGAATTGTCAAGATAAACAGACAAATTTGGAACTTTGTTACTAAATTTAAATCAGGAAAATCCTGTCGCACATGTTAATTTGTAACGCGTCGTTTCATTGATCCGCAAAATTTGGTTACGGATCCAATGACATTACAAGTTAAGAATTACATGTACGCAGGATTTTCCTGATCTAAATTTAGAAACAAACTTCCCTATTTGCCGGCTTTTTTAGATTCTGTGTCGAAGAGTTTTTCAATTAAAACACGAGTTTTGCATTGTTCCCCTTAACAAAGTCACGAACTTCAACGACCCTAGAATGAAGAAGCCTTTTGAAAACTTTTTCGAAAAGAGGAAAATGCTGGTAACCAGCATTATCTCCTTTTCCCATGATGTTTTCTACCATTGTAAAGACAGATATCATCTTTTGAACCATATCTAATTCATTGGATGCAAATGCTTTCAATTTGGGCAAATCTAAAATTTTGTACTTTGGTAAAGAATTAATTTGTCATTAGATTATTTGTCGTTTCTGGTCTCAGAAGCAAAAGTACTCGTATGTTAAACGAATTGTTCTCTTTTCCTTTTCAGATATTCTTTTCATTTTTCATTTTTTAATAAAATATTTCTATTTGGCGTTCCTCTCAGACACTCTACAAAAGTTAATACACATGTGCACGATGTTCTTATATATGTGATGTTTTATTTTTCGTTTTTCTTAAAAAAAATGTGAGTAATGTTTTTAGTCGTTTTTCTTTTAAATTACTTGATGTTTCAATTTGTAAGCTATTTTCGAGCACCGGTACTTAGTTCATGAATTTTCATAACAGACAATTATGTGTTTGTCGCTTATATCAAATTTAAGGGGTGCTCTAGGTTTTTAATGTGCTCGGTGTATAGCACCGTCACACGAGACCATGATTTAGAATCTCGTCCATAAGACAATTTAAAAATTTTAAGGTCTACGGGTGCTATCTCTCATATTAAAAGACAAAAGCTGTCGAGATTGGCCGAATAGCCTTTATGAAAACGTCGATATTACACGATATTTACCGATGATTAAGTGAGTCTACGGCCCCTAACTCTCATATTAAAAGACGGGAGCTGCAGGGATTGGCCGGATAGCCTGTACAAAAACGTCATTGTTTACCAATGAGTTAGGGGGCCGTAGCCTTAATCGGAAAGCCGTGGGACAAGGTTCCTCAATTCTCAAGTATCCTGAAGCGATACCACACCGTGGGCATATTTATATGTACAAAGCATCCAAAACACTGTGCCTAGCTTATCTCGTCTGGATTCCTTAAGGGGAGGTAATTATGAATAGAGCAGTCGACATGACCATAATCTATCGTATTGAGGTGTTAACATAAGATTACACACACAAAGAAGATTGTTTGTACTTGATATGAAATATGCTTTATTTATTCGCTGGGCTGATTTTATGATAACCGAGTATCAACGCTTGATTATACCTTGCTATCATGTGCCAAAAGGTCTTAATGTATACCGACCATATATAGATATTCATTATCGATACATTTTGGACGTTAACTCTTTACAAATAGCAATTGCGGCTGTAACAACCTTTTGCGGACGGTGTCGATCAAGATCAGACTGTACAGAACGTGCAGTCTGATCTTGGATCGACACCGTCAGTTACTGAAAGCTAAGTTACGGCCAGTCGTTTTCAGTTGCAGTGAAAGTATACTTTTCGACCCCGAATAAAGGTCGTATTTTGTGTAGCTTGCAGATAAAGAGTTAAATTTCTGTGCTAACACATATTATTAAACTGGTATAACCATTTATTAGACGACAAAACCTGAGACAGTCACATGAAAGGCATTAAGAGATCAGAGTTCAAATCACATCAATATGGCCAAAATATATGAGTCATGCTCTGGGAAAAGGTGATATAATGCATCTCCGTGATGCATTATACTAGGCTGCCGTCGTGATATAACGCAATAATAAAATTGAAAGATGCGTCAAACACCATTAAATCAGTCAATAACCCCAAAAAAGGTTATACTAATAAAAATAATTCTACTTTGATTCAATTTTTTATCGAACTTGCCTTTAATTTGCCTCTTCTTTTTACGGGAGGAGGTCTATGGCCAAAACGTATCGATTTTGTAATGCTCATTTAAGGCCGTATACCTTGAGTATAATTGTTTAGTGTAATTTTGTTGTATTTATTTTATGTTTAGTGTTCTATTTGTTTTGAAATACTTTCACAATTATGCTTTTCACTAATGGTGTAGTGAAATTTGGCGGACGGTGGCGATTCACTGCTCGTTCTGTGTAGCGTGATCTTGATATGCACCGTCCTCTAAAGCTGCCCATGTTGCTCTTGGCGACGAAAAAGTTAAAAAGCATTCGTCAGATGAATGTTTGTCACTTTTATTAGAAAAACGTTTGATTGAAATTCACAGGATGAAGTTACTCTTGGGTAAGAAGGTCGAATAGGCTCAGAGTAAAGTGTTGACCGAATTATGACTTGTGTTGTCTTTCTTAGTCCCCAAATAATCGCTATTCATACAAAAGATTTTTTAAAAACCGAAAAATGCTAGCTTTAGACAATTATACGTCTGTCTTTTCAACTTACCAAACGTTAAAATTTTGACTCATCCAAATTGAATGCAACTGCAGACGACAAATTGATAGTGAATGTGGCTGATATGATGAAATTTCTTCATAGAAGGGTGTAAAACACTGTAGGAGAAAATGTTGATTACCGAGTTCTGGTTATAGCATTTTATCCCTTTTTCCAATAATGTTTTCCATAGTCTCTTTCCTCCGGGTTGTTAGAACACTTACGGAACTTAGGTAGAGTATTAACAAAATTATGTATATAGAAAATACGCGCAATCAAAACAATTTTAGTACTGAATATAGCGATTTCTTGACCTCCTAAGCATACATAAAATTACCAATGGTAAAAAGGTTCGATCCAGGTCAGCCTGCGCACATTGTGCAGGCTGACATGGGTTGGAACGTTTTGCAGATGCGCTAAACCACATTTTCACCAGAGAACCGAGAACCCTGCGGGCTATTGTCTGCACAATTTTAGAATGTTACTATTCCGACTAGCTCATTACGTTAGTGGGGTTCCTGACTGGCTCTGTGGTGAAGGTCTAGGTTTTTGAAACTGGAAGGCCCCCCAGGTCCGATTCTCAGGCAGGAACCTGATTTTGCGTGAGATTGTCTTTCGGTCAGACATTTTAGAGCCCTTTTACAGGTGAAACCTTGGGCTCACATGAAAATGAAAGCTGTGAGATTATGTTGAAAGCGGCATTCAACACCTTTCATTCCATCAGCCAATCAATTATTCAATTGACATCAATCAATCAATATATCACTGCGTTAGTACTGTCAGTGCTTTGAATAATCAAAAGCGTGTACACTAATTCCAAGGGAATTAATTTCTTTACTTAATCACAGCTTGCCAGAGTTAGCTCCCTTAAACATTCAACCCCCCCCCACGACTTGGACCCATCAATATTTAAAGCATTTGCACCAAAAAAGTGTGGTTCAGATGATGGGAATTGTCCTATGTGGTGTTGGAAACATTGTGTGAAGAGGAGAAAATGCTGGTTACCAGCATTTTCTCCTTTTCCCATAATGTTTTCAAACGCTTTCCTCCTTCGGGTCGTAAAACGGCAGCAAGTTCTAATTTGTTTGTTTGTCTCAATGGTGTTTCACGCCATTTCAAACATTATTTCAGATATATCGCGGAGGCCAGTGTACCTTCACATGCGTTCCTGGAGTATCTTTACTAGTACTTTGCACAATAAATTGCCCAAGCCACTGGCTGTTTTCTCACTTAGCCATCGCCGTATCAATGATCCGTGGAGAGAGAGATGAATTTTGTCTCAATGACTATCATAAATCCTCGAAAAGAAATTTTCCTGCGCTTTGGATTCGAACCAGCGACCCCCCCCCCTCCCCGCGGTTTCAAGTCCCTTAAGCTACCGACTGCGCTACCGGGCTCAATTCGACCTGAAGCAAATTCTAAAGGTGAAAACAAAAATTTCAAAAAAATGTCATTCAAATTTTGATGAAATTTTATTTCGACATTTTCATAAACAGCGGCTATACAATGATTTTTACAGTACAATGAAATAGCGAAAGAGTAATAAAATCTGTATCTTTCGAAATATGTGATAACTCAAAAATATTCAACGATTCGAAGTTAAGGCAGAGACGAACACGGCTTTTGAAAATTAGTGTAGCAGAGTTCTAATTGTTCATTTTAGCGCTTAGAACTGCTCCTGCATGAGTTTCAATAAGAAAAATAGCTTTCATATTAGACTAACTAACGTTATATAATGTGGCTTTACCGGTCTGACTTTTTACCGAACATTCCCTTGTTGTTATGACCCCAACAAGGCAGAATTGTGAAAACATTGTTGGAAAAGGACAAAATGCTGATAGCCAGCATTTTCTCCTTTTCCCACTGTGTTTTTAACCATTTCCAAGACTTACTCTATCATTTTGAGCCAAATTTACATGTAAATTGTTATCAGCAAATGCTTTTAAGACAGATAAGTGTAAAATCTTGTCGACTGGTAAGGATTTAAAACTGTACACACGGTCTTTGAAATTTACATTTCTTTCCTGATAATCTAGAAACACAGATTTATTCAAATTAATTTGAGCTATGCTCTGGCAAATTGGGGCTTAATGCATCTCCGTGATCCATCATACCAAGCATGTCATCACATAATTATTGATCCATAAATTCCTCTTTGTCTTACAACCGATTGGATTTGGAGGTAGACTGGTCCTATGACATGTAGAAAATTGACCGATAGCAAAAAGCTTAAGCTTTGCCCCTGGTCAGCCTGCGTGGACTGCGCAGGCTGACCTGGGTCAATACTTTTTAACTGGTGGATTCTTAGTGTTGTTTGGTTAATATACAAAGTTAGCATGTCAGTTAGTTAAATTAACATGTCTATACGCTATGTTATTGTGTTCATTAGCCATGTTGACTGGTCTAGTCTTTATGTTGTTGGCTTAACAAACAATGCAGCGTTGTCAAATGGTTATATTGCTATGTTAATATGGCGTTTTCTTGCGTTTATTTGGCATGTTGATTGGTCGATTGTTAGTGTTGTGTGGTTAAACAACAAAGTTAAATTGCCAAACAGATGTATTATTACGTCTACGTGCCATGTTATGTGTTCACTGGACAAGCTGACTGGTGGACTTTCTGTACTGATTTGTTTAAAGCAATGCTGGGTTGTGAAATAGTTGTATTTTGTATGTGCATTAAGCCCATTTTTCACAGAGAATGGCTAATTTCTAAATCCTTCACTTCCCTGTTTAGTTTCGAATTATCGAGATTTTATTAAAAAATGACAGTTTTCACACTTTTATACATATACATGTTTTGTTCTTGATGGGATGGGTGGGGGAGGAAAGGAATGGGGTCCAAAGAGGGCTGCTTGCATAATGAAAATAATTTCGATAAGGTATGATTTGTAAATTGGAAATGAGTAATGCTTCATAAAAAAGGGTGGTTTACTGCATCTGCAAAGAGCATCGACCCACGTCAGCCTGCGCAGTCCGCGCAGGCTGACGTGGGTCAAAGCTTTTTGCTTTTGGTACATTTTCTGCAAGTCAAAAGACTATTCTGCCTCATAGTTTAATGATAATGATGATGATAACAATAATAATAATACGAGCTAATAATAATCTGGAGTTCGAATTCCAACTTCGCCCAGTTTCTTGCCGAGGATTGATTTAAGTCATTGCGACAGGATTCATCCCTCTCGCACCCCTGATTACTGTTTCGATGATTTTTATGTTGTAAAGCATCCAGTGGCTTGAAAAAAAAGTACGAAGTACCGGCAAATGAAACCCCAGAAGCTGAGCGGGAAAATGTGCTTTTGCCGCAGCGATAGATAACCGAAATAATGTTGAAAACAGAATTTAACACCATACAACTAAACAGAGGAAATCTGGATTTCTTTCATGGAAAATGCCCGTTTCAGTTGTTTAGAGCTGCAAATGAATTCAAATGTTTCTTAATGACAAGACATTGTTGATCTTGAATCCAGATTTATAAACTTAGTTATAAGCTTTACTTATATATATTTAAGAAATTAATACATCCAAATCGATTCCTACAGTGAATATACATGTACGTAATGATATAAAACTCACACCTATTGGTTATAATACTCTTTTTGCGTTTTTCGGACGGCTTTCGTCAAGAAAAAAAAAAAAGAAAAAGTAACCTACGAGATCATATAAGTTACGTTTCCCTTTCTTGATCCTTGATAAAATGCCTTTCGCCAAAGTATCGAAGAGATAGAGAGAGAGAGAGAGAGATAGACAGAGAGATAGACAGAGATAGAGAGAGAGAGAGATGGACGCGACGGACGGAAGGACAGATAGACAGACAGACAGACAGACGGACAGACAGACAGACAGACAGACAGACAGAGTGTCAGAACCTATGTGTTTTATTTAAATATTAATTCCCTCTGACATTTCTTTTTCAGTGTGATATAAAACCTTAGTCATACATGCGTTAAGCAACCTAGCTTAACACAATGACTGATACGTAAGTTTCTTTACAGCTGTTGTTTGTCGTCGTTTTTTTTTTTTTAAACATGACATGTAAAAACTCTTGGACAGCCCTAGAAACAATCTATCATTGGGACAGAATTAGCGGCAATTAATCTTTGCAAAAGTGTTTACTAACAATTTATCTTTGCAAAAGTCTTTAGTATCATTTTATTTTTTGGACAGCCGTCAGTGACAGTTAAACTTTGCTGCAGGTTTAGTGATAGTTTTTCCTTTCCCTTTACCTGTAGTAATGTTCATTTTATCTTTCCGAAGCCCTTTATAAACAATTTATCTTTACGAAAGCCTTAAGTGACAATCTATCTTTGCGACAACCTAAAGTGACGACTTATCTTTACGGAAGCCTTTAGTGTTATTTTGCCTTTGTAACAGCCGTTAGTGACAACCAACAGCCTGTAATTACAATTTCTCTTTGCAACAGCCTTTAGTGAAAATCTATCTTTGGGACAGCTTCTGATGACAATCTATCCTTGCGACAGCCTATGTTGACAATCTGTCTTGTGAGACAGCCTTTAGTGTCATTCCATCTTTGCGATAGCCTTTTAGAATCAGTTTATCATTGCGTCAGACATTAGTGACAATTTGTCTTAAAGAAAACTTTTCAAAGGATAACTACGACAAGACGAAATCACTCTGTGAAAAGGGGGTTTAATGCATTTGCAGAAAGTATCGACCCATTTCAGCCTGCAAGGAAACCACAGAAACGTTTTGCTAGGACCATTCTACCTTATGATTTAGTCGGTTGTTAGACAAAATAGATCTTAGAAATCCATAATTATGTGACGACTCGTATGGTATAATGTATTACGGAGATACATTAAACCCCCTTTCGCCAGAGCACAGCTCATATCCTATCAAGTAAGTAAGTACATCAACCACGTAATGTAACGCATGTACAAGCAAGGCTTTTCACTCTAAAAATTCCCCAGTTACAATTGAGCAAATATACAAAAGAGAACAGTCGAAACTATGAAGAGAAATTCAAACAACAGTCGTGAAGAGCCCGAGTTTTGACCATTTGACGAATCACTATTTTGTGAAGCAGTCTGGGATTGTTTACAACATCCGGGCTTTTTCTTAAGCATGACGGTACATGTTATTTCCGGATCCGCTTCGATGGTGACATTTCCAATTTGTTGATCTTCTAGTTTACTGCCCTCCATGCTAATGTCCCAAATATTGGAAGAAGGAATGGATGTTGTACAGGTTTGTTCAGTTACATTCCCGAAATCAGCTAGTTTGTATTCAAGATGGACGCCTGCTCCAAAGACGATGTCGCAGGTGACCGTCATGTTGGCCTGGTCGTGCGGACACAGGGTTTGTATCTGTAGACGTCGCACCCATTTTATTTCTCCAGAACCTTTGAGCACAAGGTCTGGGGCTTCTACCTCCACCATCCGTCCTACGCTGTAATATGATAAGAACATAAGAAAACAAATGAGCTATGCTGGTTTAATGAATCTGCAAATAGTTTCGACTCAGGTCAGCCCGCGCAGTCTGCACAGGCTGACCTGGATCGAAACTGTTTGCTTTCGATAAATTTCCTGTATGTCCCATGACCATTTCACCTCAGGGCTCAGCCGATTGTGGGAAAAAATGGATTTTATAGATCCATAATTATGTGATGACTTGTTTGGTATAATGAACCATTGAGATGTATTAACTCCCATTTGTCAGAGCATGGCTGAAATAATCTTGATGTGTCGTTGAAGTGAAAAAGAAGTTTCTCGGCAGACAAAACGTGAGGTCATACAAGTTAACGATCTGGTCTCAAAACGAGCGTTTTAATGGCGTTCATGCCACTGACATTTTGGGAATTCCACTCAAAAAGTGCAAATAACGCCATACATACGATAAAGATTTCAGGTCTAAGGTCTTGTGTTACTGGAAGACACAATATGACGTCAGACGTACGTACTTATATTTGAGATTTCAGGCCTCCAAATCAGTGTTTTATTGATAGGTATCTCCTTGAAGTTTTGGGAATACCATGCAACAAGGTGCAATATGACATCATACTAACAATAAGAATTTCAGATATAAATCCAGTGTTGTATTGGCTGATATAATATGACGTCATGTTTGCACATTTACAATAGATATTTCAGATCTGAAAGAAAGCATAGCCTTTTATTGGCAGGCACAAAATTACGTCACGCTTATGAATTTGTGAGATATTAGATCTCAAATTTAGAGTCTGATGGGCAGGAGCAAAATGACGTCATACTCACGATAGAGATTGCAGATCTAAAATCTAGTATCTTGGTAGCAGACACAAATGACGTCATACAAATTTACGCATTTGAGATAAAGATTTCAGATCTGAAATCAAGATTTTTATTAGCAGACTCAAAATGACGTCATACTTATCATAGAGATTTTAGATATAAAACCCTGTGTACTATCGGCAGATACACAATGACGTCATACCATAGGCCTCTGAACTCCATTGGTCTATCAAGGGACAACGAAATTTTCATTATCGGACACTGCTACTATAAACAGCACATTAGCAATTCCCTCTTTATCGTACATGGTAAGACAAGGTGTGCAACGAAATCGAACAAAATTTGACCCGCGCCCCCTTTCAGAGATAATATTTAAACGAAAACGGATAAATGAACCTAGTTACCGGTGCAGAGGGGTTAATAAATAATTTTTCTTCTGTACACTGACCTTCGAAAGTTCCAAACGGCTCTTGCCATCATGCAATAGCTCGCATCTCAAAATATTTAAAAAGCTTTCACATTTTCCGGATCGCCATGCGCTGACGTCACACGAATGCAGCGAATAATAATTATTTTTTTTTTTATAAACATAGATCGAAAATTTTTTTTGTTGGTGTATTGATGAAATTTTTAAATTAATATTTCGTCTGATATAATTTATCTTTTAATCTAATCCAGTATCACGATTTCAATCTCCCATTTCGCATATTTTCAAAGGCGTTTTTACCGTTCATTGGTCAAAAAATTTGGCGCGTCTTTTGATACCAAATTCACGTGCGTTATAATTCGCTGCGTCATAATGAACTGTGTGACGTCAGCGCATGGCGATCCGGAAAACATGGAAGCTTTTCAAATATTTTGAGATGCGAGCTATCGCTTGATGGCAAGAGCCGTTTGGAACTTTCGAGGGTCAGGGTACAGAAGAAAAATCATTTGTGAACCCATCTATATCGGTAATTAGGTTTATTTTTCCATTTTCTGTTAAGTATGATCTCTGAAAGGGGACGGGGGTCAGATTTTGTTCGATTTCGTTGCACACCTTGTCTTACTACATACGATATAGAGGGAATCGCCAATGTGCTATTTATAGTAACGGTGTTAATAAAAATTTGAGTATATTCCGTGATATACAGGCGATGCACCAATGTGCTATAAGTGTTCGATGTTCGACCAAGGAAAATTATAATGTTCCGTGATAGACCAATAGAGCTTCAAAGGCCTGTGGTCATACTTACGCATTTACGATTGAGATTTCGGGTCTCCAAACTAATGTTTTGTTAACTGTAATCTCCTTCACGTTTTGGGAATTCCAAGCCAATCTAGTGTCCTTCCACATCTGTAAGTAGATAGTGATTTTTAATTTATGGTTTTAGTTTGAAAAAAAAAAAAAAAAAACGACTACCAAACCAATCGGCCCACTCACACACCAACCCACCCACATACTAAGCAACCAACTCAACAACCCACAAACAAGCTAACCTGCGAATAATCTAAACAGCTTCCATCCAACCGACCGACAGAAAGAATGGAAGGACAAAAAACGGACGAACCAAAGAATGAACGAACGAACGAACTAACGAACGAACAAAACAAAATCAGATTGATCTTGACGAAATTTACTTACAACCGTGACGTCAACGGTTGACGTAAGAACATGTCTAATGGCGTCAAGATCCGACACGTGCACGATGTCAGCTGTGAGGTCGAGCATAATGGGTGCTGGGAAATCCTTTCTGGGCGGTACATTTCGATTATAGGTTGGAAAAATTGTCTTAAAAATAGATTTGGCTTCCTCCATATATATCGCGCTTCCTTTATCATATTGGCACGATGTCCTGAAAAAGAGAAAATAATAATATGACATCACAACAGATGAGCTACAAGTATATTCTGGCAAAAGCAGGTTTAAAACCTGCTGAACCTGCTAATTAAGTGAAATGAACTTTTTAAGTCGATAGTAAAAACCGAAATTATGCTATTTCAAAGCTATTTTGGCGGTAAAAAAAATGTCCTTATCGGACAGTGTAGAACCAAGATCAGACTGCACGTTCTGATCTTGATCTACACTGTCCGCAAAAGGTCCTAGAGTCGTGCTTAGCAGCCTAAGGATTAATGTATCGCCATGATGCTTGACACCAAGGAAGACTTCACATATTTATGAATCCATAAGAACCATTCCGTCTAACAAGCGACTAGATCATGAGGTAGAATGATGCTTGGACATGCAGAAAATGACCAAATAAACAAACAAACAAACAAACAAACAAACAAACATTATACAGTATCACAAAAAGGCGGAACGACGCTTATACCAATCTGGAAGAGTGTACAGGCAGATAGTTGCCAAGTCGGTCAAAAAGAGAATACTTTTGCAAAGCTGGCTAATAGTTTTCGTCCCTTTATAACGAGTTCTTGAATTTGTAACTGATTGATGAAAGCTCAAATCGAACAGATGGGTTTGTTCTGGAACTGCAAGTGTCCTAAAATTGGCTACACTGAGGGTAACATTGATTTAGTTTCCGAAAATCAGGTCAAATTTCCCCTACAGGTTATGTTGTGTTTTGTAAATCACGCACTGACAGACGAGAGATTGCGAGATGTGTCAATATTATTCTCAAATTGTTATAACATCCGTCGAGAGCCAAAATAAGTGCTTTTTCTTCCTTTGATTGCTATACCATAATGACATGACTTGTCAAACTACACTGCGTGAGATTTGTATCTTTCCATCATTCGGTAAAACTCGTACGATTCCGCTCCCTTCCGTTTGTTTCCGATCGTTATTTCTCAGATGCTTCCGGATGTTGTTTTTTTCTATTCACCATAATCCTAAAAACACGATTATGTATGTTTTTAAAGCGAAGACAAAGGTTAATCTGCATATTTTTGCAGTCTGATCTTGATGCACACTGTCCACTTTATTTTAATTACTTGATTCAACAATAGTCTAATTCGCTAAAGGATATGTCTTGTGATTGTCAAAACTTTAACGTCAACCATGACAATAAGATTCAAATCTTTACAAGCTTAAAAAAAATACTTGTCCAATTTGGAAGCATTTGCAGACTTAAAATCAGGTGAGGCCCAAAAAATGGGGTTTATCTTTGAAATAATTCAAAACATTGAGGTAAATGGAGAAAATGCTGGTTACCAGCATTTCCTCCTTTCCCTTGATGTTTTCAAGAGGTTTCTTCCCAAGGGTGGCCAAAACACAAGATTGTATGACAACGGATTAAAAAATGACTGAGCCACGACCGTGCAAAAGGGGGGGGGTGTTTAATGTATCTCCGTAATGTATTATACCAAGGAGGTTGTCATATAATAATGGATCTAAAACCGCCTAAAACCGCCTAAATCGTGAGGTTAACTGGTCTTTGGACATGTAGAATATATACAAATAGCAAAAAGTTTCAACTCATGTCAGCCTGCGCAGGCTGACATGAGTAAATACTTTTTGCATATGCATTAAGCCCCCCTTTTTTTTTATAGAGCTCGGCACATATGTAAGCTGCATTGCAAAAGTTTTTTCGTCTCGGCCTGTTTTTAACAAAGCAGGGGCAAATTACTTTTTATCTTTTTCAGAAATACTTCTGCGAAATGAATTTAGTAATAAAATATTGGAAAAACATTGTTAGACGATAGATTTGATGCAAAATAAATACCTTTGATCTATTTACTTTCGTGATGGTTTTTACACAACTGCTTATGAGGCCGAATTTTCTTTCGGCTTTAAGAATTGACCTGGCAGGGCAGAGCTATTTAAAAGTTCACTGCATTTTAGATTAAGGTAAAATAGTTCAGCCAGAATTGATCAACATGGATAAGAAGCACCTTTTTTCACAATGTTTTTAGACGGTATGCACTTTATTTGTCCATAAAGCAAAGGTTCGATGAAGTACTCTTATGATGCATGTGTTTACGTACATTTATAACGAACAATTCTGAACTGGCTTGAGGCCACTAAAATGAAAGTTAAACTGGTCGACTTAAGGTCTGCTGCACCTAACTCTCATATTATAAGACGGAAGCTGCCGAGATTGACCGAATAGCCTTTACGAAAACGTCGATGTTACACGATATTTACCGATAAGTTAGTGAGTCTACGGTCCCTAACTCTCATATGAAAAGACGGAAGCTACCGAGATCGGCCGAATAGCCTTTACGAAAACGTCGATGTTTACCGATGAGTTAGGGGCCGTAGTAGGTCAGTTCTGACCTACTTCTTCGTATTAGTCAGTTTGTGATTGGTATAAAACGTGGGTATGTTAATTCTGCGGGCCTGTTAGCGCCTTTTTGGAGACCTGTTTATTGGTCCATTTGGCCTGCAACACGCCAAAAGGGGCATTCGGACATTTGCGTAAAATGTCGTCTCGGATCAGCCTGCGCTATCCGCGCAGGCTGATCCGAGACGACACTTTCCGACTGCATTCGATTTTGTCCTACAGTAGACTTGCGCGAAACAGAATAGTATAAAAGAACGGAAAGTGTGGTCTCGGATTAGCCTGTGCGGACTGCGCAGGCTGATCCGAGACTACACTTTACGCAAATGTTTAATACCCCTTTTCGCGTGTTGCAGGCCATTTATGACACCAATATACGAGGACTGATACTGTTAAGGCTTTACCAAACGACAAAATGTTGGACACAACCAAATTGAAAGCATTTGCAGACGACAAACTGAATGCAGGTCAAATGATGATTTCTGTCTTTGATAGGGTTGAAAGCATCGTGGGAAAAAGAGAAAATGCTGGTTACGTTTTCTCCTTTTCCTTCAATGTTTTCAAAAGCCTTCATCTAGAGGGTCGTTTGAAGCCGGGATTATGCGGGAATTGGTTAAACCATGGTTTACGCCTCTAGATAGTATTTGTAATGTCACATCAACAGCTCGCAGAAATTGCGTTTCTTTGCAGATTCTAACCTTTTTGAAAACTAGATAGAATGCTTCTTGAATTCGGTCCTGATTCCATTGAGCCCTTCTCCACCATA
The DNA here is from genome assembly GCA_946811185.2 of Hippopus hippopus. Classification (NCBI taxonomy): domain Eukaryota; kingdom Metazoa; phylum Mollusca; class Bivalvia; order Cardiida; family Cardiidae; genus Hippopus; species Hippopus hippopus. Next base: position 7,836,794 of record OX328113.1, on the reverse strand, counting down.
CGCGAAAACCACTCGTCACAACCTGGCCGATTGCGTCCTGAGATCTAACCTCGTCCGTATCAAGGAGGTTTTAATTTTGAAATACTACCAGTCACATGACCTTAAAGATGGCTGCACCCATGTAAATCGCATTATTCTTCCGCTAGATGTCATTCTTCAAATACATATCTATCTGAATGGGCATTCTGGGTACAGAACCGCACTACTTTTCAAAACGACAGCCGTTACTTTTTACTATAAACGTTTACTCAATAAAACGCTATCTAGTGCGATTCATTCAGCTGTGATTAGCTAGCATGTAATCTATGCACCGGCCATTTATTAAAACTGCCCCACAGGCTTGGGTAATAGCTTCGGTATAAGCCCTACTTTTCCCTGTATATGAGAAGGGTGATGCGTCATAGCAGACAGTTATAATCTTCGAAGAATATGACATGCGCAGACAACGATGTAAATCGATTAGCACAGGCAACAACAGTAACGGGGATAAGCAACCTATCTCTGAAAAATGCAAACGTAATTGATAGACCGTGCAAAATGTTTGTCATCGAAAATGTATTTAAAAAGATTCCCAAAGAAAATTGTTACTAGTGTTTTTTTCTAAGTGGAGTGTTACGATTTTAAGAACGGTGAAGCGGTGTACTTCCGGCGAAGAAAGTGCAGTGTATGTGCATATCAAGCTACTTGATCAACGGATCACCCGAGGTTTGCCGAATGAGGCAAAAACATGGGCCTTCTGGAACTACATAGATTAAGATTAGACTGCACTGAATTGGAATTATGAAGTTGGATCTATATCGACCGCTTGTTTAGTTGAGCCCTTGGGATATATTTAAAACAGCGATTACGTAATCGCTGTTTTTTGATAATATCGCTTTCATATCTTTCAAATTTTTTCACCGTTCTGACAGTCTCCCCCTGGCGACAAAATTCGCTGTCCACCTTTATTTTTCAAATCCAATTTTACCGAGTGTGCATTACTTTTGTTTATTGATCATACCACCTTTTTTGGTATTTTGACTCAGTCTTTCTCCTCAATTCATCCATTATGCGACAAGCAGGATCAATAGCAAAAATCTTGACCTACATAACCTTCGAATCCTCCGGAAACAACTCCCAGAGTGAACTCCCCTGTAAATTACCGGATTTTCACAATCATTATCGAAGTACAATGAAACTGACTCCGACCCTTCAAACCTTATTTCTTCGAAATTAACATCTGTATGCTAGATTTTTCTTTTTTTGTTTCAGTGAAAATTCGCAGCCATCAAAGGAGGTCCAGTTTATTGTGTCAAAATTATACAATTCTTTTCGGGTTTGACTAAGAATATCACGGAAGAGGTTTCCTGTCTAGTATTCCATTGTACTGAATTGTAATGTACTGAACTGTACAGAACTGAATCGAATAGAATGGAATGGAGTCAAATGGAATTAAATTGAATTGGATTTACTTGAACTGGATTGTATTGTATTGTGTTGTATGGTATTGAATTGAATTATTCTATATTGCATTGTATTATTTTCTGTTGTATTGTATTACATGCCTGTTATTGTATGACTCGGTCCCTAGCTTTTAATTTCTTGGAATAAATCGCAAACAGATTTCTAGCACAAAGAGGTATTCGTTTATGCCACACGCCCTTTGTAAATATAAATTGACATTTATTGGGAATCTAACCCATTACCACACAATCCAGACTTTTAACGACCAAGAGAAAGAAAGTTTTTGAAAACATTGTGGAAAAAGGAGAATTTTCTCCTTTTCCCACAATGTTTTCAAATATGTTACAGACAAATCTAATCATTGAAAGCACGTTTGATCTGCCGTCTGAAACTGCTTTCGTTTTAGGCAAGTCTAAGATTTTGTCATTTTGTAAAGGGTTAACTGGGTACCTCTCACACTCTTTTACCAAACACCCACTCCTAGCGCAGTCGGTAGCGTGCTGGACTTGAAGCACAAGGGCTTGCTGGTTCGGATCCCCAGCTCAACGAATTTTCTTTTGGTGGATTGATAATTGTCATTGCGACAGGATGCATTCCTCTCTCATCGCTGATTATTGTCTAGACGATGGTTAATTTGGAAAGCAGCCACAGTTTTGGGAAGAATATTGTAAATAGTATTGGTAAAAGAAGTTCAAAGAAAGCTCGGATAGGTGCACTGGCCGCCACGATATAACTGAAAATATTGTTAAAAACGTCAAGTTATATATCGATGAAACGATGATATTTGGCTCAAAAAAGGCAATGGAGAAAACTTTGATTCAACAGCATGTTCTAGTTTTCCCACAATGTTTTCAAAAGCTGTCTTTCTTAAGGTCACCAAAAACGGGATTATGTGGATGAAAGATTAACCTCCAGATAAATGAGTTATACTTTCTTCATTTGAGAAATATGTGAGCCATGTTCTATGAAAAGGGGGTTTAATGCATCTGCAAGCGGTTTCTACCAGGCTGACTTATGTCGAAAGTGCTTGCTTTTGGTATGAAAAATGCATGTCCAGAGACCATTCTACGTCATAATTCAGTCGTTCATAATTCGAAAGAAAATAAAAGATAGAGCGACTTAAAACCTTATTTTACTAAGTTTTAAACTCATTTTTACGCCAGCAACTTACACTTAGATCTGCTTAGACCGACCATACAATAACAGAGTGTCATCTTCGCAATAATTTCAATACTTTTTAATGGTACTGTTTAAATTTGAATACAATTCAACATCTGCATTGTTTACTTTTGGCTGCTTCTGTGTCTTTCAACACTTGAATAAGAGTACACAGGAAAGAACAATCATTACAGACCTAGAAAAATGAATCACTTCACCGAAAATACACGAATCGCCGAAAATATACGATTCACCGAAAATATATCGTATAATTGATTGGAAACGACAATTCGAAAACAGAGAAAATGATTCACATTTTCTAATTAAAGATACGTCCGAACCGAAAATAGATATGAGTTATGTCTGTCGATAAATTGATAGTGATATGTTATAGTCTGTAGCACTCGTGGCTTATCAGCAAGTTGCTTGAGTCGAAACAGGTGTATCTTATATGCATTTACATGTTTTTGTTGTTAAAAGCTGTTAGGGATTTTGATTGCTCTGATATCGATACGCGTGTCAAACGGAAACTTTTCTTTCTACATATGGAAACAGTTGTTCTTCCCGTAATGACTGTCCGTCCGTTCCTTCGTCCATCCTTCTTTCCTTTGATTAATCCGTCAGTCCAACCATCCATCCACAAATCTATCCATACGTCTGTCGATCGATCGATCGATCGATCCATCGATCGATCCATCCATCCATCCAAGAAAATGGTTCAGCCTATCGAATAATTGCGTTCCTTTCAAATTTAGAAAATTCCTTAGTGTTAGAAATGCAATTTAGAATGTTGCTTCGCAGTCTGACTGGGGTCGACACTGTACAATACGCTGAGACATTTTGGTTTAAAGACCTTTAAAAATTAAAAACGCAAAAAAAAAAAAAAAAAACTCGGGTTTTAAACCTGTCGTGAAAATTTCATTTAATTCATTTTGTAGTTTGGGGGATAATTCATTATTTGAGGGAAGTTTCATTTAGGTTTTTTTTTTTTTAGAGTGCAGTGCACTATTTAAAAGCTTTTTGCCAACTTATAATTGTTTGCCAAAACTATTCAACGCCATAGGAACCGTAATGCTTTTAAGTTTTTGTTTTATTTTTCAACACTTTTTTACCGCCATTGCCGTGGTAAGAGGCGTAAATCAACATCAGACTGCACAGGACGTGCAGTCTAATCTTTCATTCTAAACTGCCCGACAATAAGTTTTTCATTTTAATAAAAATGTATTTTTTATTATTTACAGTGAATAAGCATTTTAACCTTAAATAAAAGACAAATTTATTTATTTCGTAGCCAAATAGGCGGATGATTTGCATATGTTTTGCTTTTACGGTCGCTTTTTTCAAATTCGAACACATAATAAAATCTTATACTTGACTAAATTGTAAGTATTTTCAGTCAACAATTGAATGTAGATTAAACAATCGGGTCTATTCTGGAACCGAGTGAAAACTTTGGTGAAAAGAAAGAAAATGCTGGCTACCAGCGTTTTTTTCGTTTCCCCACAATGTTTTCAGGCCGGCCCAATGGCCCAGTGGGTAGCGTATCTGACTCTTGACCTGGTGGTTGTGAGTTCGATACCCGGTTGAGGCAAAATTTTCTTTTCTGCGATTTTCACCTCTCACCTCAAATGCATATGAGAAAAGTATTCAGTGACTTGGAAATAAAGTTGTGTCAGTACTGGTGTGAGAAAGCAAGGAAAAACATGCGTAGGTGCATTGACCGCAGTGACATGACGTAAGCTATTAAAACGGCGTTAACTTCCAACACATAACAAAACAAAACAAAATTAACAGTGTTTTGCTAAACAATTCCGTGGTATAAAATGAGGAAGAAGGGTTTTGAAAACATTGTGGAGGAAAGAGAAAATGTTGCAACCAGCATTTTCCCCTTTTCAAACAATATTTCTTTCCTTTTGATGCACAACCCATAATTTGTGCCTCATTCAAATCGTTGTCTTGAAATACTATCAGGTCTAAAATAATATCGTATTGTAAAGAGTGAAAAAAGAAATTACATCGTTTGATCAACATTTTTAAAACTTGTCGTCTGCAAACCCCTTCTGTATGGACCAGTCTAAATTTTTTATCGTCTGCTAAAGGGTTAAGCCAAAACAATACGCGTTCCCAAAATTTACCTCCAAAATGCATCCGTCTGACAGCTCGGTGAAACGGTTCCAAATAGTGAAATGTATTGCCAACTGATATTTGCGGTTGATGACTCGGCCAAATATCTATAAAACCTGTGAAATGGTATCACCCCATTACCTATAGAGACTGTGTAGAGTCGGCCACACGCAGGTTTACGTTCAGAATGCTTAACTCTTTGCCGAGCCCCGGTAGCTTAGTCGGTAGCGTGCAGGACTTGAGAACAGGGGGGTCGTAGGTTCGATCCCTGGCTCGGCTAATTTCTAACCCAGGATTAGTGATAGTCATTGCGACAGGATTCATTCCTCTCCCACCGCTGACCATTGTTTCGACGATGGTTATGTTGGAAAGCAGCCAGTGGCTTGGAAAGAATATTGTGCGGAGTACTGGTAAAAGAGACTCCAGGAAAGCATGCACTGGCCGCCGTGATATAACTGAAATAATGTTGAAAACGGTGTTAAACACCATACAATCAATCAATCATAAATATTAACCCTTTAACACACAATGCCGCTTTTTAACGACCCTGGGAGAGAGGCCTTTTGAAAACATTGTGGGAAAAAGAGAAAATGCTGGGAACCAGCATTTTCTCCTTTTCCAACAATGTTTTCTATCCTATCGAATAAAAATTGCACCATTTGAGCCACGTTGAAATTGTCGTCTGCAAATGTTTTCAATTTGGACAAAGCTAAAATTTTGTCGTCTGGTAAAGGTTTAACTCTTCACTAAACAACAAAAATTTAGACTTGTCCAAATAGAAAGTACTTGCAGACGACAAATTAAATGCCGCTGGAATGATGGAATTTGTCATTGAACAGCTAGAAAACATTGTGGGAAAAGGAGAAAATTATGGTCACCAGCATTTTCTTCTTTTCCCACAATGCTTTCATAAGGCAGTTTCTTCAGGGTTGTTAAAACACGGGATTGTATGGTAAAGAGTTAAAGGCCAACTATGGATCAAAAGTAAACAAGGGGGAGGGGGGAGTTAAAATTCAAGCCAAACTAATTAAAACCATTTCAAAGCATTTATACTATTAATACTATTATGAGTTTGAAAATGTGTTACAGTGCAGTCTTTCAAAGTTTACGGCACTGGCAGATAGATGATCTGCAGTATGGTGTTTATGTTAACGCTTTTTCAACATTATTTCAGCTATATGACGGCGGCAAGTGCATCCATCAAGTTCGCTAAGAGAAAATTTTGTCTTAATCCTCAACCTGCCAAATTTGAGTGAAATGAAATTTTCAAGCGGATAGTAAAAACCCAACACTTATTTCAAAGTTATTTTATGGGGAAAATATCCTATCGTCGGAAAATGTCGATCCAAGAGCAGACACGTTCTGTGCAGCCTGATCTTGGTCTACACTGTCCGCAAAAAGGTCCTTGACTCGTGTTTAGCAGCCTAAGGGTTAAAAATAAATTTACAGTTGGCAAATTTAACTTTAGTTTTAAAATAAACAAACATAATCAAAGTATCTTAAGTTACCGACGATGACACGATCCAGTACCAGGTTTATTTTGGAGAAAGAAAACTTTTTTCCTCGATTAAAGCGACTCGAAAGTAGATTTTCTGTTGCAAGTTTTGTGAATATCTTAAAGAAAACTGACCATTCATTTTTGCCTGCAAACATAATTCAAATGTCGACAGAAAATAAAAGCGCAAAAGACGTTGGTTAAGCGATAATTCCGCTATTTATTGTCTACCTTTCAACCCCGTTAGTCACGAGGTAGCTATCATGTGACAATTGATATATCGCCGAGGACTGGCTCAGCTACTTTTACAATCGTTTTACTCTTCCATAAGGGTGACAAATTGATCTTAAACTTTTCCCTCAGGCATCTAAATTTTAATCAAAGTAACTTAACTCTTTACCGCACAATCCAAAGTTTTCACCACCCTGAGGAAAAAAGGCGTTTGAAAACATTGTGGAAAAAGGAGAAAATGCTGGTAACCAGCATTTTCTCCTTTTGTCACAATATTTTCTACCCTTCGAAAGGCGAATTTCAGTGGTCAAGCCACGTTTCATTTGTCGTCTGCAACTGCTTTCAATTTGGACCAGTCTGAAATTTTGTAGTTTGGCAAAGAGCGAAGACTTAGATTGAAGACGCGAAAGTATTATAATTGAATAAACTGATTGCAACTGAGCCATTGAGAAAGGGAGGTCTGAAAATTTTTGCTCAAAAGTCTGCTAGAATGATCAGTAAAAAAATAAATGATAACCGCAAATATCATCGAAGCGTTTAATCGCTTATTCAGAACATTGGAAATATAACATAACGTGTATTTCATTGAGAAATGGTAACTTTTGTCTGTCGACATCAAAAATACCTACACGAAGAGATGAACATACCATAGTTGGGTCTCACAATTCTGAGTCTGAGTCATGTTGCTATTTGCAGACAGCGTAGATCAAGATCAGACTGCACAGAACGTGTAGTCTGATCTTTGATCTACACTGTCTGATGTTCTTTAAGATGTTCTGATTAAATCACAAGTTTTGCTTGTTTTTTTTTTTTGTCTGATATCTATTGCAGCAGAATGCTTTGTTTCCCTCATCGTTTTAAAAATAGTTTTGACTCAGGTCTTATTTGTAGAAAAGCTGCTTTTAGCTTGATAAGACTGTTACGGTTGAATCTGGTTGAAGAAAACGTCGAGAAGCAATGCACGTACCCAGTTTATTTATCACAAAAAATTTAGCTATGCTCTTGCAAAAGGGGGCTTAATGCATCTCCGTGATGCATTATACAAAGCAAGTAATTACATGATTATGGATCCATAAAAATCTAGTTTGTCTGACAACCGACTGAAGCTGTGTTAGAATGGTCCTTTGAAAAGCGACTCAAATACCATTCTTTTTAAAGCAAAAAGTTTCGACATAAGGCATGAGCGGACTGAGCAGCAGATGCATTAAGCTCTCTTTTCACTGAGCATGGCTTATTTGTTAGTTTCCTTGATAACCAAAGCCGTTAAAAGGGTCCACCTACTGGGGTGAATTTTACGAGTACTCCACATAACACAATATCAAAGACATTTACCGACTTTCTAGGTAAACATCGGCGAAACGATGCTCTTTGCTCTAGACCGAAAAGGAACGAATTCTGTCGCCATGGCTGTCATCAGTCATCGAGAAAAAAAATTGCCAAGGTAAGATTCAAACCCATGAACCATGGATTACTAGTCCAAAACATTACCGACTGAATGACCGGGCTCGATATGGTACCGTTTGAAAGCTAAGTAGGTACCCCAGTTCATCAAGAAAACAATTCAATTTCCTAAAATTCAAGCCGGGATCCAGTTGGTGATACCAGGGTATGGTCTAATCTAGCTTAATCAAGACGTTTTACACAAAACAGATGCCATAAATAAATCACCATGAAAATACTCACTCTTGTCAGTACCATTATCATCATTTTTTTACGTGTTATTCGGAAGGATATAGAAATTACAGCTGATAATTTCTTGGTATTGTTGTACGGCAAGGAACATCGTTTCAATCTTACGTTAACAATTTTCAATGTGTAAGTTTTAATTTTATCAGTTTAATCATTATGCTCAAATTGTTGATGACGTCACGCTATTGACGTACAATAAGCCTGACGTATTAGCTCCATCTACTTTTTACATCGATTGTGAAATACGTATTACAACTTATATTCAATTTCTTTCGATGACTGCTACGTGGGAATCTAATTAGTAGGCCCACTCGAGCCCGGGTGTTGCTTGTTGAACATGCTGGTCTTGTTCATCACGGTAGATCTATATTCAGACTCATTACCATTATTTATATTTACTGAAAGCAAACTTGCAGTTTGATTGGGTTTAGCATGTAAGAAATAGATAATGTGTTTGTTTTGACCTGAATTTTGGTCTCCATTGCTTTTACAACTGGTGTCTGTTCTGCTAGTGACTGTAATTGCGACTGATCAGTGTCATCAGTGTCGACCAACGTAGTCAATATTGCAACCACTAAATGATTGAACCTGCACCCCACACAGGGTGACTGCCGGTAAAGGTTACAGTCGATGACTCGATCTATTCCCGCCAGTGGCTGTAACCCGGCAGTTACCTCTACCGGCAGAGATTTTTACCAGCAGTGACTCTTACCCCATGTGGTCATTACCGTCGGTAAATTTGACCTCAGTGTCTAAATTTATTTGTTATCATTTCCGTCAGTAACTTTGACCGCAAGTATCTTTGACCAAATTACCGTCAGTGATTTTGACCGCCAGTGACTAAATTACCATCAGTATCTTTGACGCTAGTGACTACATTACCGTAAGTATCTTTGACCGCCAGTGACTAAATAACCGTCAGTATCTTTGACGCTAGTGACTAAATTACCGTCAGTATCTTTGACCATGAGTGACTAAATTAACGTCAGTATCTTTGACAGCCAGTGACTAAATTACCGTCAGTGACTTTGACAGCCAGTGACTAAATTACTATGAGTATCTTTGACGGTCATTAACTAAATTACAGTCAGTATGTTTGACCGTCAGTGACTTTGACCACAAGTAATTTTCCTCATAAGTGACTAAATTACCGTCAGTATCTTTGACAGCCAGTGACTATATTACCGTCAGTGACTTTGACAGCCAATGACTAAATTAAGTATCTTTGACCATCAGTGACTGAATTACCGTCAGTATCTTTGACCCTCAGTTACTTTTACCGCAAGTAATTTTGACCACAATTGACTAAATTACCGTCAGTATCTTTGACATTAATGACTTTGACCACAAGTAAGTTTAACCTAGTGACTTAATTACCGTCAGTATGTTTGACCACAAGTCACTAAATTACCGTCAGTGACTTTGTTAACAAGTGACTAAATTACCGAAGTATCTTTGACCACCAGTGACTAAATTACCATCAGTATCTCTGATAACAAAAGAGTAAAGCACTGTCAGTATCTTTAAACACCAATGACTAAATTAACGTCAAAATCTTTGACCGCCACTGACTAAATTATCGTCAGTGACTTTGACCGCTAGTGAGTAACTTACCGTCAGTATCTTTGACCGCCAGTGACTAAATTACCGTCAGTATCTTTTGCCACCAGTGACTAAATGGCCGTCAGTGTTTTTGACCGCCAGTGACTTAACTACTGTCAGTATCTTTGAAAGTCAGTGACTAAATTACCGTCAGTATCTTTGATCGCCAGTGACTAAAGTATCGTCAGTATTTTTGACCACCGGTAGCTAAATTATTGTCAGTGACTACTACCGTCAGTGACTTCGATTGCAAGTAACTTTGACCACCAGTGACCAAATTATCGTCAGAATCTATGACCGCCAGTGACTAAATTAGAGTCAGTGACTTTGACAGCAAGGTCATTTGATAGCCTGTGACTGAAGTATTGTCGGTAACTTTGACCACAAGTGTCTAAATGACCGCTGGTGACTTTGATCGCAACTAATTTTGACCGCCAGTTACAATTAATATCAGTTGCTTGACCGCCGGTGAATACTACTGTCAGTGACTTTGACCGCCTGTAAGTATTACTATCATTGGCTTTGTTAGTCTGTGACTCAGGCCGTAACCAACTTTTACTGACAGTGGCCATCAGCGCCCTTGACAGTTTTCGACTGCATGTGACTTTAACGGCCTGTGACTATTACTGGTAGTGACTTTTACCGGCAGTGCCTTTGACAGCCAGTGACTACCACTGGTAAAGGCTTTAAGCGCCAGTGATTACTACAGAAATTGACTGGATGTGGCTCGGATGTCCGCTAGTAGCTTCAATTGCCAGCTACTTTGACCCTAGTAACGCTGACTGCCAGTGGCTTTGACAGCCGATGACCGCAAGTGACTTGGTGCCAATGAATAATACCGTAAATGTCCACAACATCCAGTAATTTAGCTGCCAGAGACTTCAATCGCTTGTGACTTAAACCACCGGTGACTTTGACAGCTAGAGACTTTTACCTACAGCAACTACTACCAGTAGTGACTAGAAATGAATACGATTGCCAGTCACTTTTAACAGCAATGGCTATTACCCTAGGGACTTTGACAGTCAGTGGGTTTCACTGCTAGCGACTTTGACAGCCTGTGACTATCAAAGCCAGTAACCTGTATTTCCCAGCGACTTTTACTTCCGGTGATTCTCTGTATCGGTGAAAAGCGAGCGTCAACATTACCGTTGGCGACAACTGCAGCCAGTGGAAAATACCACCAAGGTATTTCACCGCATATAGCTACTACCGCCAGTGAATTTTACCGGCAGCAATAATTACCGACGTGGACTAATTCCGTAGTGACTGACTGTAAGTGATTTTTACCACCTATTACTGTTTTTTTTCAATGACTTGTACAGCTAGTAAATATTGCAGCTGGTGACTTCTACCACAAGAGACTATCAGCGCCCTGACTTATACAACGGGAAATACCACCAGAAACTATAGCCGCCAGTGACTTCTATCTCCATATATTTTCACCAACATTGAATTCAATCGCCGGTAACTATTTTCATTTTTGATTTTTGTTCCTGGTTACTTTTACAGTCATAGACTTATGCCGCCATGACTATTACCGTCATCGACTTATATCGTAGAGTCGCTTGTGGCTACTACCGTCATTGCCTTATGCTGCCCGTGACTATTACCGTATTACCGTGTCGCTAGTGACTATAACTGTCCATTACTTATGTTTCTAGTGTCTATTACTGTCATTGACCTATGTCGCAAGTGTCTATTACTGTCATTGACCTATGTCGCAAGTGTCTATTACTGTCATTGACCTATGTCGCAAGTGTCTATTAATGTCATTGACCTATGTCGCAAGTGTCTATTACTGTCATTGACCTGTGTCGCAAGTGTCTATTACTGTCATTGACCTGTGTCGCAAGTGTCTATTACTGTCATTGACCTGTGTCGCAAGTGTCTATTACTGTCATTGACCTGTGTCGCAAGTGTCTATTACTGTCATTGACCTGTGTCGCAAGTGTCTATTACTGTCACTGACATGTGTCGCAAGTGTCTATTGCTGTCATTGACCTATGTAGCAAGTATCCATTACTGTCATTGACCTATGTCGCAAGTGTCTATTACTGTCATTGACCTATGTTGCCGGTAACTATTACAGTAACTGACATGTCGCAAGTGACTATTACCGTCAGAGACTTATATAGCCAGAAGCTACTACCGTAAATGACATATGTCGACAGAGACTTTTCCCGTGAATGACTTGTATCGTCTGCGTCCATAATCGTAATTGACTTCTGTCATCAATGACTTACAAGGACTTATGTCGTCGGTGACTTTAACCATCATTGACCTTTGCCACCAGGGACTATTGGCGTCATCGATTTAAGCCAATGGTGCCTTTTATCGTCACTGACATGTCACTGGTGATTACTACCGTCATTGACTGATGCCGCTTGTGAGTATTACCACCCGTGACTTTCACCGCCAGTAACAATAACAACCAAGTACAATGAGTACATTTCATCACCTGAGACGTTTACCATTGTTTCCATCTAAATTATGTACTGAAGTTCTCTGCCCGTATTGACCAATCATTCATAATAACACTCTTCGTGTATCTCTCAGGAATGTCATAAATTTGGAAGTTACACAATTTCTGATTGGCTAAACAAGATAGATAAGCCTAACTAAATCAAATGGTTTAGCCAATCAAAAATGGTGTTACTTCCTAAATCTAAAATATGACTAAAGATGCTATTTAGATTGGTTGGTGCATACCGGCCAAGGATCTCGTTTCAGGTACACATTTTAGTGAAATATGGATTAGTAATAAACGTGGAAATAAAAGTCAATGGGAAAATACTAATGCCTCGTAATTCGAAAATGTCTTCTTTTGTGACGATTCTCGTAAAACCTGCACGTAATGTGCATGCACGCGCCCCATGCTTCATTACCATAAACCTGTTTTATAACAGATGAGCACAGATGGGCCTATTCAACACATTTTACACCTGCATACATTATTTGTCGTCTTACAACAGAGAAATGTGTTAAAAACGTCGTGGAAAAAGGATGAATTGCTCGGATCGAGCAATTTCTCCTTTAGCCACAACGTTTTCACTCGTGTTCATGTAATAAATCTGTGTTTGAAAAAGCAGCCAGCAGCTTAGGGAGAATCTTGTGCGAAGCACCGGTAAAAGATAGTGCGCAGTGCTCCTATCCATGCGTTCCTGGAGTTTTACGAATATTTTGTACCATATGCTTTCCAAAGCCACTGGCTGCTTTCCAACATAAACATGGTAGAAACAATGATTATCAGTGAGAGAAGAATGAATCCTGTCGCAATGACAATCGTCAATCTTCGGTAAGAATTTGGTCAAAATGGAGGTTTGAACCCCTCCCTCCTCCCGCGGTTTAAAGTCCTATACGCTTTCGATTGTGCTACCAGGCTTGGCTTGTAAAGAATAATTCTGTGCTTCAGTACTTAACGAAGGTTTAGTAAATACCGATGCAGTTTATTGATGTTGTTATATTGTTTCCCGTTGTTGCACTTTTTCTCTCGTAAAATACTTAACGGCAGGCTTACATCTGACGTTGTACTGAACCCTTTACCAAACAATCCTGTTTTTTAACGATTCAGAGAGCTAAAAAAAAAAAGGAGAAAATGCTGGTTACCAACATTTTCTCCGTTTCCTGCAATTTTTTTCTACCCTTTCAGAGATAAATCGCGTCATTTGAGCCACATTTTATAACTCGTCTGTGACAGCTTTGAAGTTTGGAGGGGTCTAAGATAGTGTTGATTGGTAAAGATTTGATGTTGTACCACATGCACGTGCCTTTTGATGAAACGGCGGCATATGCTCTGTCAGCATTTTAGGTATGAATATATTGTTACAAATCAATAAATTGCCCACTTTAAGTATTACCTACTTCATTTAACCTGACCCAGGTCAACATCATTTATATAAATTAAAATTCTATTTTTACCCTCGGCATCGCACAGGGATGGCTTTGACATATGTCCGGATTGGTCAAGGAAATATTCCATAACTTCAGCAAGTCCAAGCTATACTTTCGGAATAATAGTCGAAGTTCTATTTATATGCCTACTTATATATTCAGCATAAAAGATCAGGATCAGGTTAAATGAAGTGGGCAACAACTCTGCCATGTATCACAGATAGATAGATAGATAGATAGATAGATAGATAGATAGATAGATTCTTTATTGACAAGTACAATGTACATAGTCACAAACGTCACAAAACATATATAATACAATATCAAGGTCATTTTAAACTAACCATGAAATGTGAATGTATCTGAGAAGTACATAAGTAAAAATAGTAGTTTCTGGAAATCTTGAAAGGGGAAGGAAGAAGAAAAGAAGGTTGTTATTTCAATAAAAGGGGAATTGTAGAGAGTGTTGTTTATCATATTAAAGAATTACTTATGAAAATACAAATGTTTTTTTCTTAAAAAAAAAAAACCTTCCAAATTGAGCACGGTATAGATCTGCATGTATGTATTCCAAATTACCGCATGTAGACTAATCGTATGTTTTTGTATTTCATGCCGTTTTTCACAATATTTTAGTTATGTAATGGCGACTAGTGAACCTTTCCGTGTGTTCCTGGAGTTTCTTAAACTCTTCACACAGACGTCAAAATTTTGAACTTGTCCAAATAAATAGCTGTTACAGACGGTGAATTGAATGATGATAAAAAGATAGGATTTGTTTACGAAAGAGTAGAAAATATTGTGCAAAAAGGAGAAAATGCAGGTAACCAGCATTTCAACCCTTAGGTTGCTAAGTGCGACTTACTGACTTTTTGCGAACAGTGTACATCGAAGATCAGACTGCACTGAACGTGAATCTTGAATCTACACTGTCCTATATGGAGATATTTTTCTCCAAAATATAGGTTTGAAGAAGCATTATTCGGGTTTTTAACCCTTTCCCACACAACAACTTTTAGACTCTTCCAAATTGATAGCATCTGCAGGCAACAAACCTGACAGTGATACAAATGAAGTGTAGTTATATGACAGAGTAGAAAATATGGTGGGAAAAGGAGAAAATGCTGGTTACCAGCATTTTCTCCTTTTCCCACAATGTTTTCAAAAGGCCTCTTCTTCAGGGTCGTGAAAACAAGGTATTGTTTGGTAAAGGGTTAATCCTGGCTTGAAAGCCTGATTTAACTTATTTAGCGAGATAAAGGCTAACGGTTTCCCTAAATGTTTTCAAAAGCCTTCCTACTTAGGGTTGTTATAACACGGACTTATGGGAAAAAATATAGGCTATTCGAACTTATGACCCTTGGGTTATAAACCATGTGTATTGTTGACAGAACAAAGTAGTATGGCTTGGTGTTTGAATGATACCATTTAGAATTATGGAAATTATCATGAAGATGACAATCTGTTGTTAATATTATTTATTATATGAATGTTAGTCGCTGGCAGAAAAGTGAATTTGGAACTAGCTAAAAAGTTGCCAGGTTCCTATATCTTTCGTTTGCTTTTTACCTGGTTTCAAATTTAATTAGTCAGGCGAATATGAATCATCAAATATTTGTACCTTCTATTTTCTTTTTTTTTACAATTTGCCGAAATGAAATCTCGTTACGTTACATGTCACTTTAATTATTTAATCAAGATCGTATGTATCCCCATAATTATAGATATGTATTTAATGTGTATTTGATTTGTACTTATTATATTTAATACGTCTCAGAAACAAATAACAGATGTTAATTAAGGACGAAAATAGATAACTACTGGTACTGGATGCACCGATCATCAATACTTATTATCGCCAGTCTTATAGAGTTATCGTTCTTTGTGCACTCTTGTGCGTATTTGGTGTCACATCACTGCCAGAATGCTTCAGGGTCGTAGTAGTCCAAAGTAGTCCTATGTGAAATTTTGCAGTAGCACTTTTGTTGCACTGTTTCGTCAAACTGAGAGGGCCTGTAGGTATATAATCTAGATTTGCTTGAAATCTAGGGGGACCACTTAGATATGTTTTCTTTTATATTGACTGGATTATTTTGTGTCAGTGGAGGAACAAAAATTTTGGCTCATGGCCAAGAACAGGTGTTTTTGAGAGGACAAATTCTAGGGTGCATGTGCTTGTTGAGATTTAGCGAAAAACGCAATCGGTTGACATGTTGTTTTTAATGCATTTTCTTGAAGGACTAAGGACATACTTTAGACAGAAAGAGACGGAAAAGCGAAAGGTTTGCCATTAAGCGATCTTTGAAGCTTCAGAGATAGTCTATTTAACTCTATTTTCAAAATGGCAAAAAACTAGTGTTGTGACAACATTTGGCAAGAAAACGAACAAGTCTCGCGAGACAGCGCAATATTTTTGGGACAGATACGGTGCCCGTTATGTAGACAAAAGCATTAATTAACCCATAACAAGAACAAGAAAGGAGAAATAAAAGCTTAGATATATTTATTAGACACTGTATGGCAATGTCTGCTTTAGTACACATAGTTGCATTTGGTTGTATTTCGTCCATGTTGCCATTGCAGAGGATTTTCCTCCTTTCCTACGGGGCCGAATTTCGGCCCCATTCCCAATCGAAAAAAGTGTATTTTTTTCCCAATTCCATAGAAAGAATTCCCAATTAGACTCTAGGAAAAGAAAATCAGCTGATGTATCAGCCAGGGTTTTTCCCTGACGCACAAATTTGTGCGTTTTGACTCATTTTTTAACTAAATAACTTGCTAAAATCCATCGACTGCGGGCATTGACCAGTTTCAAGCAGGAAATCGACAACCGTCGTATTTTAGGTGCGATACTATATGGGGACGAATGAACTATAGACTGCGTTCGTATATTTTCAGTCGATTAATGCATTGACTCGATTATCTGGCTGTAAACCCTTCTAACTGCTCAAGTTTTAGACTGGGCAAACTTTTTTGTAAACTTCTAGGCAACTGCCTCACGTTTTGCAGCGAAGCGAAGTTTCGTAAGGCAAAAATAAAGAACCGAGCTCCTTAATTGATAGTCCTGAACCAGGAACCAGTTATGAAAAATACCCGGCCTAATTTAGACCATGAGTTTTTTTCCCCCTCTCAAATTTCGAACGGTTGTTCTTCGTTTTTAGCACTGGAATCGGCTGTATAATTGGTGAACATAACTTGTCGTCGGCCGAAATGGATACTCTGTATCAAAAATAAGCAAATTCATACTCGGACGTATAAAGCCATCAGTTATGGGTCATAAAATCAAGATGTTAATGAAAGAGCCGGTATCGGTATGGCTGTGGGATTACTGACAAGCACGAAATCGTATGACGCAGAAATCTAGAGTGAAGTTTCCTCTCCACAATTAATTTTTAACAGGTTTTTTTTCAATACTGTATTAGGTCTACCACAGAAAATGACGCTTTATCAATATTTCCATATAGATTCTATGTCAAAACACACAAAAAATCGTTTTCAAAGATTAATCGTCATAGAAAAAAACCACGAAAACTCATGACAAAACAAATGTCAAAAAAGACCTCGACCGTTCAGAGGCTCTTGATTCTGTCTTATTGAGCCTTGATAATGACTTTTATCACCTGACTTGCATACACACCATATAGAACATAAAACAGGAAATAATTCCTCTGTTCATTCACAAGAAAAAACAGATATCTTTATAAGAGAATTAAAAAATCCTACTTAACATAGGAGGGGGGGGGGTCTTACAGCTAAGACCACTGGAACTACTATAACGAATAAAAGAGTGCACATCCATCCAAAAAGAAAGAAGTTTGAAAAAAAGAAGCAGCATTGATTCAGTAGTACATTAAATGCCTTAGATCTATTAAGTTTATTGTAAGTTTAAATGTGTTCCAGACTTAATATGTTATGTCAATATTATTTTCCCAATTATGACATTTGTCGATGATTTTTTTCCCATTTTGGCCAGGGGCCTTTTGCCAAAATGCCTGGATAAAGCCCTGCATTGAGTTTTGTTTACGCGTGGTCCCAGTCGTTGGTCTAAACATGCCTTTAACTTGAAGAGTTCGACTAATAGAAATATGAAGTATTCTTTACCAAGCAACAAAATTTTGGACTGGCGCGAAATCTAAGAAGTCTTTAAGCCTTATACTGCTAAGAGCAACTCACAGACCTTTTGCAGACAGTGTAGATCAAGATCAGACTGCACAGAACGTGCAGTCTGATCTTGATCTACACTGTCTGATAACGAAATGTTTTTCTCACAAAAAATAAATTTGAAATATTCGGGGCTTTTTACTATAGGTTTTGAAGATTCATTTAAGTTATTTAGCAGTTAAGATGCTGTCTTTGACCTTAAGTGAATATCGTTGGGAGAAACGATTTGGCCATGCTTTGGCAAAACGGGATTTAGAGCATCACCTTGATGTATTATATGGCCTGCAGCACGCGAAAAGAGGCATTAGGACATTTGCGTAAAGTGTCATCTCGGATCAGCCTGCGAAGTCCGCGCAGGCTAATCCGAGACGACACTTTCCGTTCTTATGTAATTTTCTTTTTTGTGCAAGTCTACTGTAGGACAAAATTGAATAAAGTCGTGAAGTGCCGTCTCGGATTAGCCTGCGCGGAGTGCGCAGGCTGATCCGAGAGGACACTTTACGCAAATTTCCAAAAGCCCCTTTTCGCGTGTTGCAGGCCATATCATGCAAGTGTCACAGTATGAGGGATCCATAAAATCCATTTTGTCTGATAATTGTCAGAGTCTGGAGGTAGAATGGTCCTTGGGCTTGTAGAAAATTTATAAATAGCAAAAGGTTTCGACCCATGTCAGCCTGCGCAGCCTGCATATAGTTTATTAGGAAAAACGATACTAAATCTACTCGACTCACCCAATACAAATAATACAAACAATACCCTTAAAAAGTACGGATCTGAAATCACTGTAGGGAAAGGAGAAAATACTGGTTACCAGTAATTTTTCCCATTTCCCACAATGTTTTCTATCTTTTCAAAAAACAAAGCCCATCACTTGAGCCACCCTTAATTTGGCGTCTGCAAATGCTTTCATTTTGGACAAGTCTGAAATTTCACCGTCTGTTAAAGGACTTAATAAAACTTTACATCTCAGATTTTACAATTCCAGAGTTTAACTAACCTCCAGAGATAGGCATATTCTCCATTTCCCACAATGTTTTCTAACGTGTCAGAGGCAATTCCCACCATTAAGCTACCCTTAATTCGTCGTCTGCAAATACTTTCAATTGGGACATGTCTGAAATTTTATCGTCCGGTAAAGGATTGAGTTAAAACTTTGCATCTCAGATTTTACCATTCCAGAGTTTTAACAAACCTCGAAAAAAGAGGTTGAAAATCAACCTGTAACCAGCATTTTCTCAATTTTCTACAATGTTTTCCAACTTGTCAAAGAAAAATGCCATCATTTGAGCTACACTTAATTTGTCGTCTGCAAATCCTTCCAATTTAGACAAGTCTGAAATATTTATCGTCTGGCAAAGAATTTAGCAAAATATTTGCATCTCAGATTTTACAATTTCATAGTTTTAACGAACCTCGAAAAATAGGCTAGTAACCAGCATTTTTCCCCCATTTGTCTATAATGTTTTCTAAGTCCCCAAAGGCAAATCCCATCATTTGAACCCATCATTTGAACAACTCGTAATTTGTCGTCTGTATTTCCTTACAATTTGGACAAGTCTGAAACCTAACTCTTTACCATACGAAAAAAATTTAGACTGGTCCAAATTCAAAGCATTTGCAGACGACAAAATACATGTGACTGAAAAATTGAAATTCGGTTTAGGAAGGCTAGAAAACTTTCTGGGAAAAAGGAGAAAATGCTGGTTACCAGCATTTTCTCCTTTTCCTAGAATGTTTTCAAAAGGCTTTTTCTTCAGGGTCGTTAAAAGTTGGGATTGTGTGGTAAAGGGTTAAATTTAATTGTCTTGTAAAGGGTTAATCTGGAGGTTTAGATCTCCGAATTTACAGATCCTAGGTATATTGAGATTTATTTATGTCTTTATTTCTGTATCAATATAAATTATCAGATTAGGTTTGATTTATGCTAGATTTATTGACGTCATACCTTTAACGATTTTGATGTGTTTTATGTCTTTACACCGCCAAGCGTAATTGATTTTTATGCTTTTTTATGCATTTTTTTTTAAATTTCTCAAGAGGTCGTATAAATTTAATAGAAACGTAATTTAGATAGTAACGAAATTACTGATTGGCTAAACCAATTGTTCCTTTATGGGGGCACAGGCACAAAGTAGTTCCCAAAGAATTAACATTTTGTGCACTCAGTTTCCACGGAAATCATCAACTCAATATCAGAAATACATTTGAGACCCTTCCTTCCATTTTCTCTGACAAAACAGTGCAGCAGAAGTGCTTGCTGTCGAATTTTCAAATGGGACTGCTTTTGGCTAATACTTTTCGGAAGCAGTAGCAGTGGTGCGACACCATATTGGTTTTCACTAGCTTTTTACCCCATTCCTCATCCACATAAACATCTATACTCCTTTTTCAAACCATAATCCCTATTCATCATTATGTAAGTGAGATAAGATAAATCATATAACATATAACGCATCTGCTCTGTGATAAGAAGACATCTGCAAAAAGTATCGATCCCTGTCAGCCTGCGCAGTTGGCGCAGGCTGACATGGGTCGAAACGTTTTGCTGTTGGTCTATTTTCTGCATGTCAACGGACCAGTCTACCCCAATTCAGTCAGTTGTTCGACGAAATGAATTTCGTGGATCCATAACTTTAATATTGGCCTGTAACACGCGAAAACGGGCATTCTGACATTTGCGTAAAGTGTCGTCTCGGGCCAGCCTGCGCAGTCCGCGCAGGCTAATCCGTGACGGCACTTTTCGACTACATTAGATTTTGTCCTTCAGTAGACATACGCAAAACAGAAAATTACATAAAAACGGAAAGTGCCGTCTCGGATTAGCCTGCGCGGACTGCGCAGGTTGATCTGAGATGACACTTTACGCAAATGTCCGAATGTCCCTTTTCGCGTGTTGCAGGCCATATGATAATTTGGTTGGTATAACGAAACACGGAGAAACATCAGACCCTCTTTAACCAGAGTACTACTCGGATTATATAGTGTATGTATAAAAAAGAAACAATCGGTGATCTGTTAGATCACTTAGGTTAGATTTTTACCGGCTTTATCTGATAAACTCTGGTTCCTTAGAAACCAATTATAAATCCCAGTTGGCCATGTAATGGTAATCTGGTAGAAATACAGAACCTCTCTCTAAAACTCACTTTACATATCATGACTTCTTTGTGTTTAAGGTGTTTAACACCGTTTTCAACATGATAATTGTGATATCGAGGAGACTAGCCCAATGATCCATGCTTTCCTGTTTTTTTTTTTTTATAACAGTGCTTCGCACAATAAAGTTCCCAATCCACTGGCTGCTTTCCCACAAAAGTAACACCGAAAAAATGACCATATGTGTAAAGTAGGAAAATTTCTAATGGCTATATACGGTAGCATGAACTGCCATGACAAACTACATTATAATGGCGGGTAGGCCTATTTTCGCGAAAATCTTATAGCAGATTGGAAGTTATTTTAGAACTTTTATAGATATTTTATTTCATGTCTTATGTAACACGAGTTTTTTGCTGTTAGCCCTCTGGAACTGGTACCACTTAATTCATCGTTATCTCGTACATTTTCAGGAAAATAATGACGGACTTTGCAATATTTTTAAACTATAGTGATAATTTTTAGAGGGTGATACTTTTTCAGGTCTCACCCTCATATGGCTACCGTCAGACTGAAGTCCCGTGCAGACGAATCACTCCTCTATTTAAAGAGAAATATAGGTCCTCATAGATCAATAGACAGACGCATATGTGTCATTTGATATGTGAAAATAACATGCGGATATAAAATCTGTGAAAACCATTTGCATAAACAATAAACTTCAGAGTTAAATGTCTTAGAATTAGCTCTCAATTTGAAATTAGCCTTGTTTTCCAGCTTTGACCTAGTTTATAAAGTCTACATCACAGATAAATAAGTAAAAAAGAAAAAACCACCCCAAAACACCCAAACCACTCAAGAAACTTCCCAAACCACCGTCATTACACCCCAAAACACCCAAACCACTCAAGAAACTTCCCAAACCACTGTCATTACACCTCAAACCACTTTCCTTACATCTATAACTGCATGCAAAACGCTTGGATACACGATTTTATGGAAAATTGTCATGAACAATGCTATCATTCCTAAAAAAAAAAAAAAAATATGCCAACCGTCAGATAAATGAATTTTTAATGAAATGGTCCACTGTTAAAACCTACTTGCTTGCAAATTTCTACCATCACTTTATGTTAGTACTTTTAGTACTTTGATTTGTTATGTTAAGTTATAGGTAGGGACTAGTAAAAAGAATAAATACCGAATATCGTGAGATATATATTACAATTGATACAAAAGGGTTCTTAAGTATATTACAACTATTTTTAGAATTGTTGAACATTCGGAACACCTCTGCCGAGTGCAATACTTCTTTGATAAAGAGTGTCGAAATGTTCAATAATTATCACGAAAACTAGTGAAAGTTTGAAGTTTAGAGCAGCAAAAGGAAAAAATCACGTCAACTTGCCTGTTTCTAAAAAAAAAATGACAATTTAGACTAAGTTGACATCCGTCATAGTTTTCGCTATAACATCCGCTATTAATATCAGGTAAGTGGTGGCAGTTCTATGCCACCATAACTGTACAACACTGAAAACAGGGGCGGTTATGTGATAAGATATAGCATGAACAGCCCATCAGTAAGAACATTAACACCTAAACTCTATCAGGCTGAGAAAGCAATATTGTTACAGATAAAACTATTCAGGTAATCTTTATCGAATGTTTCTTTTTCATGGCTTGTATTTGAAACTTGAGGAAGAGATTGACAGGCGGGCTGGTCACCGCGATATAACTGAAATAACGTTGAAATGGCATGAATGAATGAATGAATGAATGGGCGGGAAGGTAGCTGAGTGGGAGGGTGGTTGGATCGGCCAGCAAGAATGGAAGCAAGCAAGCCAGCCAGCGAGCCAGCAAGCCAGTGAGCTAGCCAGCCAGCGAGCAAGCGTGCGAGCAAATCAGTCAGCCAGCCAGCCAGCCAGCCAGCGAGTCAGTCAGTCAGTCAGTCAGCCGGCCGGCCGGCCGGCCGGCCGGCCTGTCGGTCGGTCGGTCGGTCGGTCAGCCAATCAATCAGCCAATCAGCCAGTCAATCAGTTAGCCAATATGTTAGCCAATCAGTCAGCCAGTCAACCAATCTTACAAAGCTCCAAGTTCACATTTGAGGTAGAAAGTCTGTAAATAGTAAGTTAAAATCAACCCCACAAGAACACTTCAGATTAAGTTTTGAAGTATGTTAACGAGACACCACTTAACCATTTACGCGCTTAGTAATAAATTAGTTCCTTTTGCGAACAGTGTAGATCAAGATCAGACTGCACATTCTGTGCAGTCTGATCTTGGATCTACACTTCCCGCTATCTTGTCAGATATTTTTGCTATAACGACCTTGAAAACTGTAAAATTAAGGTCTTCTCCTTCATATGTTAAAAAATACCTCTTTATAATTTTTATCTAGCGTATGAAAAGTTTAACTCTGTTTACTCTAGAACTAACCTCTAGATCTGTCCATATTTAATGCACTTTTACACGACAAATTAAGCGTGGCTCAAGTGAAGGGCGTGTTTCTAGAGAGATATAAAGCATTGTGGGAAAGGGAGAAATGGTATTTAACAGTATTTTCTTTTTTTTTTTACGTTTTTTTTTTCAAAAGCTACTATCATATAATTTGGCTTGCAACATGCAAAAAGGGGCATTCGGACATTTGCGTAAAGTGTCGTCTCGGATCAGCCTGCGCTGTCCACGTAGGCTGATCCGAGATGACACTTTACGACTACATTAAATTTTTTGCTACAGTAGACTTGCGCAAAACAGAAAATTGCATAAAAACGGAAAGTGTCATTTCGGATTAGCCTGCGCGGACTGCGCAGGCTGATCCGGGACTACACTTTACGCAGATGTCCGAATGCCCCTTTTCGCGTGTTGCAATTATAAGGTGTTACTTAATCCATATCTTGCTATATAACTGAAAAGAAACTTTCAAGCCGATAGTAAAAACCTGAATTTGGCTATTTCAAAGTTACTTTTTGGGGAAAAATATCCTTTTATCAGACAATGTAGATCCAAGAACAGACTGCACGTTCTGTGCAGTCTGATCTTGATCTACACTGTCCGCAGAAGGCCACTGAGTCGCGCTTAGCAGCCTAAGGGTTAAATACGGATCGTTCGAAGAATAGTTAAAACTGGAATAAGATACCTGACAGCTGCGTTATTGGTTCGTAGTAACTGTTTCAGAGTCAGAATTCAACCTAACAGCGTGGAACTAAGTAAATATTACTCTTATGAACAGTGTAGGTCAAGATCAGGCTGCACATAACATGCAGTCCGCTCTTGGATCTAGACTGTACTCTACTTTGTTACATGTCCTAGCCAAAAACAACGTTGACATACCAATATTTCGTCAGTTTTTCTTTGGTTGAAAAAACTTTACTAATATAGGTCTTCATTAGAATGACTCAATCTCTTTCTAAGTTCAAAAATACAACCACTGAAGTTGGTAAAGAATTTTACCTTATACGTCGGACTAAACAAGCGGACGATATAATTACAAACTCAAACCGCACGGTATATGCAGTCTGATCTTGATCTATGCCATCTGCTAAGGCCTCCACTTTCGCCCATGGCGCAGAAAGGGTTTAAAACTATATTAATTTTCTTGTCTTAAAGTAGGTCTTTCGAAGTCTATTAAATCTTTCACAATTGTTGTCGAATCTATCACATCTTTTCGGTCGTGGTAAATCAAGAGCATACGGCACAGAACGTGCAGTCTGATCTTAGATCCACACCGTCCGCTTGTTGAATCCAAAGCTTAACCAAAATCTTTTTTCTGATGAGCATTGGAACTGCATTCCATTCATCGTAAAAAGTCAATTTATTTGAGCCATGCTCTGGCAAAAGGGGGCTTAATGCACCTCCGTGATATATGATGCCAGACAAGTCATCACATAATTATGGATCCATAATAGCCACTTTTTTAAACAACCGAGTCGATCATGAGGTAGACTGGTCTTTTGACTTACAGAAAATTAATTAATAAAGAAAAGTTTCGACCCAGGTCAGCCTGCGCGGACTGCGCAGGCAGACCTGGGTCGATACTTTTCGCAGCTGCATGAAGCCCCCTTTTTACGGAGCATGGTTCATTTATATATCGCAGGTAAAGGGTCCATAATCGCTGCATGAGCATTTTCAAGCATTCTTTTGATATCTGTGATTTGCGAAAGTGCTCTTAGACAATTTCAAAGCATCTATCATTGTTACGTATTTAGCTTCAAATTAAGTTTATCGACATTTTGCAGATAAAGCAACTATTCACAGTTTTATCATTGCAAGTATTATCTTCTGTTATTCTCTTCTCTCGGTTTT
The DNA here is from genome assembly GCA_946811185.2 of Hippopus hippopus. Lineage (NCBI taxonomy): Eukaryota > Metazoa > Mollusca > Bivalvia > Cardiida > Cardiidae > Hippopus > Hippopus hippopus. Next base: position 7,811,599 of record OX328113.1, on the reverse strand, counting down.
AAAGACACCACTTTTATCGTTCAAAAATCTTGAGTAATAGATGTAAGTAAAGCACGACAAATATGTAATGATGATAAAAAAAAGAGAGTGGACTTATTAATTGACTTACCAATTTATTTATAGAAAAGTCATCTTTAGTATAATTGAATGATCGAGTGATTGGTTGATCGTATGATTGATTGATTGATCACATTGTTTATTGATCGTGTAATCGATTGATCGGATGATTTATGGACTATCTTTTTTTCTTTAATAATCACAATAACGTTTAACAGGATGATTGATTGATTGATTAGTCAGATTGATTGATCGTTTGATTGATTGATCGTATGATTTATTGATCGGATTAGTGATTTATCGTGTAATTGTAGAATGTAACTATGATATACTAACGATTCGTGTGACTGATAGGTATGATCGTATTGATTCATCGTCTAACTGATCTAATGATGAACTGAAAGCAGATCGTTTGATTTCTTGTCGTATGCTTTGCTTAATCGGTGGCACGATTAGAGAAACGATATATTATTGATTGATCGAATTATGGATCGTGACCGTATCTTTCATTATTTGAATCACCGAATGTTCTTTTGATTGGTAGACCATTCATAGGTTGACCATGTGATAAATGGGTCGTACTATTAATTGATGGAGCTACAAAATAGTCAAACGATTAATTGACTGATTGATTGATTGATGGATTTGTCGATTGATCGGTCGATCGGCGATTTGTTGATTGATTGATGAATTGATTGACCGATAGATAGATAGATAGATAGATAGATAGCTAGATAGATAGATAGATAGACTAACTGATTAACTGATTTATCTCTTGGTTGATTTATCGTATGATTTGTTGAATTTGCATCGTTTAAATGTAAGCTTTTTATTAAATGTATACTCTTGTGTTAAACTAGTTTCTGATCTGTATAGACCACAGTTAAGATATTGATATTGTTCAACATCACATTTATAAATCAATTTTTAAATGATTAATACTTGATCAAATGAAAAAGACTAGAGTTTCAAGTATCTATCATTCGCACTTAGATGTTCATCTACATAGTCCGAATTTTTAAACTACATCGAGTCGGGCTTTTCGAAGTGAAAGCATTTGCAGTCGACAGATTAGGCCTATACGTGGCTGGAATAATGTCAATCGGCTGTGAAAGAAAAGAAAACATTGTGAGAAAAGGAGAAAATACTGGTTTCCAGCATTTTCTCCTTTTCACACAATGTTTCCAATAGCCCTTTTCCTAAAGATTCTTAAAAGGCAAGGAATTGTTTGTTACAGGGTTAAGGGTCAATATAAGGTATTTTCTTGAGAATGATCCTACATTTCTCATATAACTAACAATCCATTCTGACAGGTTTACGGTTCCTTTACATGTTCTGATATTGTTTTGCTTGCTTGATTGTTTCCAGGTATCTAAGATTAAGTTGTGCCAATTATATGTGATGAAAAGTTGGTGTAAGACGGAACCAGCAACAGACAGTGATAATGACTTTGTAGGATTAAGGTCCCTCCGTGCTCTAGGCATATATAGTATGGACCATTAGGGAGAAAGAAGGAACAAGGATATCCGGGTACAAGCCCCTAGCTCTTCTTCGAATAGACCTCCTTGGTTCTTTAACGTGTTCGGTGTAAAGCATCGATACACATGAGGCTACCTGTAGGTTTCAAACCAGATCACCAATAGGTGGGTGGAAAACACGAGGTGTCTCAGAAAGGTCCTGGCCTGGCCGGGTATCGAACCTCGGACCTCAGGATTGATAGTCCAGCGTTTTACCACCGCACCACCTCTCCACCCGCTAACCAGCAAAAGGCAGTGGCATGGTGTTCTGTTATACAGGGCTTGCCTGAAGTCGGGCACCATCTAAGGATTCCATCTAAACACCTTTTTATTTCAAAATCAGTTCCATAAATAAGTGTGCACTTAATTTTCTTTTATTTCTCGTCGCATGTTTTACTGAAGACCAACAAATTTGGTATCATACTTTAGTTCAGAGTCTGTAGAAAATGCCAGGCTAATCAGATTTTGACTAACAGAAATATTAAGTTAGGTTTTTGCAGTTTAAATGAAGGTGGTACTAAAACCAAAGTTGCAAAAGTACTCAAAGACTAAGGTACATGCGGACTGCGCAGACTGGCCTGGGTTGATACTTTTCGCAAATGCATTAAGCCCCCTTTTCACAGAGCGCTGCTCACCTATTTGTTTGTTTGAGGAAAGGTCACACAGTAAATATACTTCAACTCAACACAAAAAATTCCAAAGCAACAACACAGAACGGGTATTATGCAATACCGGAACTATAATGAGCCAGGCTGTGGCAAAAAGGGCTTAATGCATCTACGTGATGTATTAAACCAATTAAGTTATCATACAATTATGGATCAATAAAATCAATTTTGAGAGTGTATACCAAAGTACCTATTTGTTTGTTTGGTGTTTTGGTTCACTTAGTGTATACCAAAAAACTCATGTATTTGTTTGGTGTCTTTGTTCACTGACTGTATACCAAAATACCCATTAGTTTGGTGTCTTGGTTCACTGAGAGTAAACCAAAATACTGAATTGTTCGTTTGGTGTAAGTTCACTGAGTGTATACCGAAATCCCTATTTGTCTGTTTTGTGTAAGTTCACTTAGTGTTCACCAAACTACCTATTTGTTTCTTCTAGTGTAAGTTCACTGACTGTATTCTGAATATACTTATTTGTTTGTTTGTTGCTACTTATCTGAGTAAATACCAAAAGACCTATTTACTTGCTGGTTAAGGTTTAAGTTCACTAAGTGTATACCAAAATGTGCATTTGGTGGTTTGGTGTAAGTTAAAAAAAATGAAAACCAAATAAATTTAATTACTTGGTTGGTTTTAGTTCACTGAGTGTATACCAGAGTACGTATTTGTTTATTTTGATGTAAATTCACTCATTGAATACTAAAATATTTCTATCCGATTATTTGTTTTGATAAAGAATCACCAAGTGTATACCAAAATACCTATTTGTTTGTTTGGTGAACAATTACTCGGTGAATACTTAAATATCCTTTCATTTGTTTTGTATAGGTTCACTTAGTGAATACAAAAATATTGAACTAACGTGTTACGAGCTCGTAGATCTATAATTATCTTAACTCTTAATTACACGACAAAATTTAATATTCATCTGAAATGAAAGCGTTAGTAGGGACAAATCAAATAGTGCTCAAGTAATGGAATTTGTTTTCGAAAGTACAGCAAACATTGTACGAATAAGAAAAAACCCTGGCTTACAGCGAATCTTCTGGTTTCAAGTCTGCTACATACCAACTTAGCTTCCAGGCTTGGCGTGTAGTATTAGTGCTGGCACAGAATGATGTGATAATTAGATCTACCTGTTTTATATTTAGTTTATTATCTATCATAGAATACAGCCAGTTCCATATTATACAAGCACATATAGAACATTGAAAATGTGCTTCCTTATGAAAATTGCTTGCTTAATACAGGTGTAATGTTTTGTTTCGCGAGTTCGTAAAACCGCGGAGTTATCTGGTAAAGTGGTAAAGGGTTGCTAACCGTGAAAGACTTTCTAGGAAGCATTAGACTGGTTGGGTGCAAACTGTTTGACCAAGATTATATGATGATATATTAGGGCCAACCATTCTTAAGAACATTCTTGTTCTTGGTCTCAAAGAATTTCTAAATCTGAAAATTACATAACTTTTGATTGGCTAAACCAAGTGGTTTAACCAGTCAGAAGTTGTGTTACTTTCAAAATCTATAATTAGATTAAGAATGGTCTTATGGACGGTTGTTTAATACGGACACAGGTTTCCTATTTTTATTTTACAAGGAAATTCAGGCTGTTTGATTACTTTACTACCAGCACTTGTGTATCTGTTCCACAGATGATAAAAGGAGCTTTTTCTTTACTAAAGATAAGAAATAATAGTAAAAACAAAGAACACCACTGTAAAGCTTAAAAGACAAAAAAAAAAAAGAATGTCTTTCATCTCTTTCCGCTTCCGGTTTCCATCAAAGCTGGGGAGCCAAATTCCCACTTGCAATATATATTTCATCAAAGCCAGAAGCCAAATTCCCTCATGTAATATATATCTCAACAAAGCTGTCATAACAGCTGAAACCATCAATCTTTTGCTAAATTTAGCTTTTAATGCTTGTGACTATTACGTCATCAATTTCACCACGTGACTCATACTGCCATTACAGAACTCGTTTCTACCAAGTGGCCGATATTGCAAGCATGTGTTGTCATTTAACAAAGCCCGCTCAATTCTAGGTAATTATCTCATATTTTCCAGATCTACCTGTTTATAATTAATGACCCAATCACGAAGATTAAAGATGCAGAAATTGAGTACATTGTATTTTAAGAACAAAGACTTATTATTCGGTAATTATAACAAAACGCGGAGGTGGTGAGTTCAACTTAGTACAATACTTACGCTACCTGTCCAATATGTTTTCTTATGTTGGTAGAATATTTTAACTTTACCACTGGCTGCGTGGTAAAGTGTACGGCTCGTAGGCTGGAGGCTCCGGGTCTGAGCCCCACTTGAAGCACTGGACTTTTCGTGGGAGTGTTCTTAAATAAGATAATGGAGAGCCCTAGCCTAGTACTGGTGAAACCCATGACAAACGAGAATAAGCCAGCTGTCTCCGCGATATGACCGAAATAATGTTAAAGTGGCCTCAATCAATCAATCAATCAATCAATCGACCGATCGATCGACCGATAGATCGAACAGTCAGTCAGTCAGTCACTCAGTCAATCAATCAAACAATCAATCAATCAATCAATCAATCAATCAATCAAAAGCTTTTTATTTTTCGGTGGTATCACTCTCGAATGAAGAAGTAGTAATTTGAAATTTGAAGAAAACTGTGGAAATGTTTGTTGCGCGGACCTTTCCTAAGCTTTTTGCGGGCCTAATTGCGGGCCCTCTTATGACACCAACATACAACAGTTGCTACAGTTAATCGACAACCTGCGACACTTATTCACACCACCGCAAATGGATATGACAGGAAAAAACCCTTTTCTTTTACTAATGGGTAATTCAATAATTTCTATGAGTTGTCCTGTAACCCATTACTGTACAGTATATAAGTATTTTCAGACACACCTTTTTCAGCAGCAACAGTTCCTTTTCCAACGATGAGTTAAAATATGTTATCAACGATATGTTTGAGCAAACAGAACTGGCAAAAGGGGGCTTAATGCATCTCCGTGATTCATGATACCAAGCAAGTCATCACATGGTCATGGATCCATAAATTCCATTTTATCTAACAACCGACTGGATCGTGAGGTAAACTGGTTCTTTCATCCTGCTAGATAAGTGAAATGAAACTTTCAATCTGATAGTAAAAGCTAAAATTTTCCTATCTCAAAGGTATTTTATTAAGGGGAAATATATCACCTTAACGGACAGTGTAGATCGAAGATCAGACTGCACGTTCTGTGCAGTCTGATCTTGATCTACACTGTCCGCAAAAGGTCTCTGACTCGCAATTAGGAATTTAAAAGTTAAAAGGTCTTGTGCCTGTGAACTTTTTTCGATCACCCCTCGTAATATTTGTAAACTTTTCTGTAATGTTTTGATCAGATTATATAAGCATCTTTCATCAACGAATAGCAGGCAGAGAAGTTGTGTTTGTGCTTTTTCGATGCACATCTGCTTGCTGTTTTTGATTAAAGTAGTGTGTGTGATATCCTTCATCAGGTTCATATAAACAAATGAGCCTTGCCCTACGAAAAGGGGGCTTATTGCATTTGCAAAAGTTTTCGGACCAGGTCAGCCTGCGCAATCCGCGCAGGCTGACCTGATCGAAACCTTTTGCTTTTGGTAAATTTTCTCAATGTCTAAGGACCATTTTACCTCATGATTCAGTCGCTTGATAGGCAATGGATTTTATGGATCCGTAAGTATGCAACGACTTGCTTGGTATCAAGCATCACAGAAATGGATTTAACCACCTTTTTGCAAGAGCACGAATCAAACATGTAAGCAAGATATTGAATGAAAATATCAAATAAGTAGTTGAAAATCCTTTTTGCGAATGCATATTAAGGTCTACGGCCCCCTAACTCATCGGTAAACATCAACGTTTTCGTCCTTTAATAAGAGAGTTCGGGGCCGCAGACTCACTAACCCATCGGTAAATATCGTGTAACATCGACGTTTTCGTAAAGGCTATTCGTCCAAACTCGGCAGCTTCCGTCTTTCAAAATGAGAGTTCGGGGCCGTAGATCTTAAAACGTAACATTTTGATCAATCAACTCAAAAACTAAACAGAAAGTAGTCTACACAAGTGTTAAGTCATCAAACCATATTTCGAACCACTCGTCACAACTCGGCCGATTCCGTAACTACATCTAACCTTGTCAACTCGAAAACTAAACTGAAAGTAGTCTGCACACGGGTTACGTCATCAAACCATATTTCGAACCACTCGTCACAACTCGGCCGACTCCGTAACTACTCGTACATCTAACATCGTCCGTATCAAGGAGGATTCCATTTTGAAATACTGTCAGTGATATAATCGAAAACATGGCGGTGTACGTGAAAATCGATCAACAACAACAACATGAACGACGACGACGAGGACGACAACTTATTCATATTTATTAACCTGCAGGTGAAATCAACCAACGGAATTGATAAGCTACGTTAAAAAATGAATTTACAAACTGTTTGTCAACGGAAATGTACTCGGAAAGAGCTTTATAGAAAATTATGCCATGTGTTTTCTATTTTTTTAAAGCGGAGTCCTAAGGTTTTTTTTAGAACGGTGAAAGAATGTGCGGTGCAGGTGCGGATCATCCATCATAATACTATGGAGGGATATGATCAACAGATCAGCCGAGGGTTTCCGAGTGATTTGGACCATATCTGACACTCTGTAGATACGTTTTCCGTCTTGACCGATTTTATCTGCCTGCCATGCATGTATTTAAGCATGTCTTTGAGCCGAAATATATCTAAAGGTATATTTATAACTACCCATAATTCCCTGTGAATCAATGTCTGCAGGTTTGTGACTGGCATGCGAATACTCTCTGACAGTTGGGGGACTAGAACTTGGAGAAAAAAATGTTTGTGTACGCAAGAATGCCATGTCAAATTACGCGTAAACGCCAGTGTGCCAATGTTACGGTATTTTTTATTCGCTTTCTATTTTTACTCACATTTTTTGTTGCTTATACCGATTTTTTTTTTGTCTGATTTAGTCTTTTATCACACAATTCCGACTTTTGGCCAGGCGACAAAGAGGAAGAAGGCTTCTGAAAACACTGTGGGGAAAGGAGAAAATGCTGGTAACCAGCATTTTCTCCTTTTCCCACAAACGTTTTCTATTCTATCAAAGACAAATACATTGGTTTTATACGATTGTTGTGACTTGTCTCCAAGTGCTTTTATTTTGTCCTTTGGTCAAGTGTTAAGCTTTAACCCGTTTTAAACATCATTTCAGTAATATTACGACGATCAGTGCATCTACATATCAGTTCCTTTTTTTCTTTTTAGATTAATCAGTACTTTGCTTAAGTCTTCAAGACTCATTACGAGCAATTTGTTCATTCACCACAGTGTTTCCACATCTATCCATGTATATTATCTTTATTTGCGTTGACTACCCATATTTAACAAAGATATTTTTGAAGTATTCTGGTACAAATTTGTTTCAAGATTTAAGTCGTGGCTGATATTCAGCCTTGGCCGGGGAAATTTGTTTTCTTTTCTTTTCTCAAATGACCCCGTTATGCTTCCATAGACAGCTGATTTTTTGTTCGATAAAATGAGTTCGAAAAATATATATAAAAAAAACTTTTAATCTTTCTGCATTTTCGTAATCATCAGGGACATTTTTTTGATAAATAACCATGATTAAACTGGAATAAAATTGCAATTTTCGCCCCGCAACGCACACTCCCCCCACCCCTCCCACAATAAAAAAAAAAATGAAAGTACGTTACAGAAGTATGAATATATTCAGACGAGATATCGAAATCATTTGCGGCTTAGTCGTATCAGTATTCTCGAGTTTCAGAATTCGAGTTCGAAGAAACGAGTATTTACTTCGTTAAACTGTCGGCCATTTTAAGGTCAAGCAATTTTTACCGCACCTGTTCGTTACTTTCAAATTGACAGGAACGGACTCTAAAATATCAGTTCAATTAACTGTTGAACCAAGCAGGGAAAGTCTAGTTGCTCTTTTTGGATGGTAGCGGTCCAAGATAAGGGTCTATATTTACCAACCATTCTTAATTCCATTCTAATTCTAATTCTAGATTTACAAAGTAACGCAACTTCTGTTTGGCTAAATCATTGGTTTAGCCAATCAGAAGTTGCGTTACTTTCAAATTTCGAATATTCTTGAGAATAAGACTGAGATTGTTCTTAAGGATGATCAATAGAGACCCAGACTGCACAGAACGTGTGAAGACCATACCTTGTAGATACGCTGTTGGATATTTGGCAATAGTCAGAAATCCAATAAACTCTTATCTGTTTTCTGTATTTAATCGTCTTTTGACTTCTCTTCAAGGTAATGAATTAGAGAGAAATAAGTGTTGAAAAGGAAAATAGCTCAAAACGAGCAATGTTTTGTCTGTATATCACTACTTATAAAAAGTCCATACTCTGGTAAAAGGAGATGTTAATGTATCTTCGTGATCCATTATACCAAACAGGTCATCATGTAATAATAGATCCATAAAATCCGTTTTGTCTAAAAGCTGACCGTATCTAGTGGTAAAATAGTCCTTTGACATGCAGAGAATTTACCCAAAACCAAAAAAGTCTTCGACCCATGTCAGCATGCGCTGACTGTGCTGGCTGACATGGGTAGATACTTTTTGTAGATGCATTAAGTTCCCTTTCCACAGCGAATAACTCAAGATGTATGACTAAAAAGCTTAAAAAAAAGACTGGTACAAAGACGATAAACGATGCTGATGATGATTAAAATTGACGACAACGCTGACGATGATGATGACAATAATGACAATGATGCTGTTGATGATGATCGTGATGCTAACAACGACGAATTTAGTTATTTTTCATAATTTTTGAAGAAATAGTTTATGAAATAAAACAAGAAATCAATCTTACCTGACTAAAATCTGAATAAATATAAAAAATATAACAGTTGCCCTTGACTGGTAATCCATATTTGAAGTAAAGAAAACAACAATCTTTTCACACCTAGATTTACACGATTATTTGCCTTCAGTATATCACATTTATTGAAAGACTTGCTATCGAGGTAAGTGTAGCACAGCCAGAATGGCTTATAAGCAATGAACCAGATAACCGTAGTATTTGCGGCTTTGCCGTATTATTGTAGACACGCCCATTTCAATAGGTAAGCCAGGTGAGGAAAGTTTATTGTAGTATGTACGTCTGTTGTGAAGAACTTTACCCTTAACCCTCTGCCAAATAACTAACAAATAAGCCATGCCGTAGTAAAAAGTGGGTTTAACTCCTTACCACACGACAAAATCTTAGCATGGTCCAAATTCAAAGCATTCGAGGACGATAAATTAAGTAGTAGACCCCTAACGCTTCTAGTGCGACATGGAATAAAATTTCTTGTTAGTTGATAAATAAGGATTTATACTGATATAATACTATTGCACATTTTTAAACGACCAGAAATTCCTTTGATGTCTATCTTGAAATTATTTGTTGATACTTTTGTTCGTTTCCTGAAAAGGGAGGTAGTTGTTATCTGCCTTTGTAATGAGAACATAGTGGTTTTAGATTTATAAATGATAATTCTAAGAAGGAAAAAAGGGAAAAGTAGCTCGGTTAAAGTAGTACAATAATACTCATTTTTAATCATAGCAAATTTTGTAGGACAATATTATAGTGGAAATAGCTGTTTTCCATTAGGGGTCTGATACCTGAAATGTCGCTCAAAATATAAAGATTGTCTTTCAAAGGGTTGAAAACATTGTGGAAAAAGGAGAAAATGCTGGTTACCAGCATTTTCTCCTTTTTCCACAATGTTTTCGAAAGCCTTCTTCCTCAGGGTCGTTAAAAGTCGGGTTTTTGTGGTCAATGCATCTCCGTGATGCATCGTACCAAGCAAGTCATCATGTAATTATGGATTCATAAAATCCTTTTTGTCTGATAACTGATCGAATCATGAGGTAGACTGGTCCTTTGCCATGCGGAAAATTGAAAATTTGATATGCGGAAAATTGAACAATAGCAAAAACTTTCGGCCCAGGTGGGCAAGCTAGGAATGACCTAAGTCGATACTTTTTGCAAATGCATTAGGCCCCCTTTTCACAGAGCATGGCTCATTTTCAATTGTCCATGTAGAAAGCCGAGCCTGGTAGCACAGTCTCTATCGTATAGGAATGAAACGATGGGGTTGCTTGTTCAAGTCCCTAGCTCGACCACTTTTTTTCCAAAGATTGATGATAATCATTGTAACAGGATTTATTCCTCTCTCACTGCTGACCATTATTTCGACGATGTTCATTTGGGAAAGCCAATGGCTTAGAAAGAATATTGTTCGAAGTACAGGTACGATAGGCACAAGGAATGCAAAAATAGGTGCACTGACCGCCCGGATATAACTGACAAGAATGTTGCAAACGGCATTAAACACAAGGAAAACATTGTAAATATTGCTTGAAAGATAGGGTCTGTATTTAAAAGGGTGGTAAACATTGTGGTAAAAGGAAAGAATGCTGGTTGCTGTTTACAGGCATGAATCAGTGCGCTGTCGCCGTGATAGAACAGAAATATTGCTATAAGCGGGTTAAAACGCTATTCAAATAAATAAACGGACGAAAACAAACTAAAACTTGTCAAAGATAATACCGGTAGTACTATAAAAGTTAAAAAGAGGAAGAAATTGTTTTTAGCAGATTTTTCTTTTCGAAGATTGCAGACAATTTATTTCAGTGGCAAAGCATAAAAATTGCTGAGTGTATTTAAAAGAAAAAACCTAGATGCAACTGTCCACCGGAATATATCTGAAAATCAATGAGAGAGAGAGAGAGAGAGAGAGAGAGAGAGAGAGAGAGAGAGAAAGAGAAAGAGAGAGAGAGAGAGAGAGAGAGAGAGAGAGAGAGAGAGAGAGAGAGAGAGAGAGAGAGAGAGAGAGAGAGAGAGAGAGAGAGAGAGAGGGGGAGAGGGGAGAGGGAGAGAAAAAGACACAGGCACAGAGAGAGAAAGACAGAGAGAGAAAAAGAGAGGAAGTGAGAGAGGGCGAGGGCTAGAGAAATATGGGACAGAGACAGAGTAACCATTGGCATTCTGGCACAATCATTTTTTGATGTAATGTCATTATTTCAAATTCGAAACATCAACTCATCAATTTTGGAACAACAGACATTTTATTTTAAACAAGTAAGAAAAAAGTAATTAACGAATAGTATAAACTAGATATGTCAAACAAATGTGTCAGGCTCTGTGAAAAGGGGGCTTAATAAATCTGCAAAAAAGTATCGACTCATATCGGCCTGCGCAGTCCGCGCAGGCTGATATGGGCTCGAAACTTTTTGCTCTTTGTAAATTTTATGCATGTCCAAGAGCCATTCTACCACCGTATCTAGTCAGTTGTCAGACTAAATGAATGTTATGGATCCCTAATTATACGATGTCATTCTTGGTATAATGCATCACGGAAATGCATTAAACCCCTTTTACCAGAGCGCTGGTCAAATGCAATTGATACCTCTGCGAAGTGCTTTGATGGTGAGGCATTTTACAAAAAAATCAATGCATCCCTTTAGTTAAAAGGGAGATAAATCTTGAACAAATAAGAGCAGACGCCCAAAAGTTGCGTTTGGCATACCTGGTTTCTGGTTTGTATGTTTGAAAACAATGACAGCAAAAACTGAGAAGGAGGAGTTCAGGACACAAAATACCAATGTCAAATGCATTGTCCCCATATTGTCTAGGTTCAAGGGTAGTTAACTCTTCAACGCTTGAAGGCAGACCTCTGAAAATTGCGTCATCCAAACCTTAAGTTTGTGGTAGTTTACATTTTCATAATGTTGACGGCAAAGCTTTGAGGGGACTGCGTAAAGCATATTAACTCAGTCAATTGCATTGTACTTCAAAATGTCTAAGCTCAAGGAACAATAATTCTTCAAAACTTCAAAAAGTCAGGCGTCTGAAAATCTTTCTTGTACATCTGCAGTTTCTGGTTAATGGTTGCACAAAGCTTTAAAACATTGGCAAATGTTTGTACACAGTCAGATTGACGGACAGACAGACAGGCTGACTGGAAAATACCCCGAAAACTCTTGTTTTGCGGGGCACGTATAATCATGGACGGTCAATAGATAAATAGAAAACACAAAATGATATATGGTCGAATTAGGTCTCTCGTAGGTTAAATATCATTTTTCTAGACGAGTTTAGTAAATTTTTCTCTCAAAAGCCAACATAACGATATTTTACAAGTACTGGACCGAAATATGCCAAAGCATAGATGCACACGAGGTAATTTCCGTAAATATTCGTATTTAGATCTAAAACCCCATAAACACACCTCATATATGATGTCACACAGTGCTTATCTCAAACCTGTGTAAGAGGAGAAATTTTGTAATCGATATATTACACTGACAAAGAAAGGAAGTTATGTGATAAATCTTTTTTTCCAAAAACTTTAGATCATATATTATGACATATGCACAGACATAAGCACATGTACGTATTCGTATTGAATTTGCACGCATAAAACCTACTCACTTCAATGAGAAGTGATTAGGTTCCAGACGAAAAATAGTTCCAAAGAACTTGATATGTAATAATATTACTTTAAATCTAAAGATAAAAGAAATCTTAGTTTTGTCATAATCATCAATTGTGATAGATAAATTGACACGATAATTTAGAAAAAAATGATCGCAGAGTATTGGCCAATGACGGCACAATATGCTTATATCAAACGTTTTTACATACGAAAATTCCCAATGGCTATTGGAGCGATTGCCAACATAATAATGATCTCCATTACATACTTTGATAACTTTCCAGTAACATGACATAGGATATATACTACACGTAACCGTGGAACGAATGTTTTAGACAGATTAGCGAGCGATATTATAATGACATAATGACATGATTAGATAACTACATCAGTCTAGTGACATGACAATTTAGATATTCGATATATCCGTATATCTAATGTTTCTGACAGAATAATTGCTGCCGACATGATGATGACATGATAAGATAACTTTCCGTTAGTTGACATTAAGTGTATATTTCACGTATCCGTAGATCTAACGCTTAGACCGAGTGGTTGCCGATAGGGGCCGTCTTCTTCTTACACCATCTGTGTGATACCAGATTAAAAATGGATGCCAGAAGTTCCACGATTTCTCCAACGGTGATGGCTGATAGGCCAAGCCAGAGTCCAAGCTGACCCCCGATGTCCGAAATCAGGTTCTGCGACTGAAATATATCAAAATAGGTAAACCGAGGTATGGTGGCATAGTTTTGCCGCGATATACGAGATAGCTATTACGATGATTTAAGAGAACTATCGTGATAAAACAAAGTTTCCTGGAAATATTATCTAGATAATAAAAATTTTCACGATAAAAATATTGCGCTAATTCTAACTGTTATCATGATTTTTTCTTTCCTTTCGTGCCCATAACTGACATTCACGGTATCTATAATTAGATACGGTTTAGGTACATCTTCGTCTACAACCTAATGAATTCTCCTTTTCTCTGAATAGTTTTAAAGTTGTTCGTAGGAGGCATTTCGAGTCGAGTTTGTGATTTTACAGACTTCTGTTCATTTCGAGTCTTGTCAAAATTTATAAATTAAGCTGCAATTGTTAATGATTCGAGTTTTTACTTACTGCAATCTTTTGAAGTCAAAAACTACCAAGTTCATCCGAATGATAAATTTTCTATTTATAGATATCGAGAAACAGATAGAACTATCCCAATAATTTTATCTCGAATGTCAGCTTCGTGCACAAATGAAAAATTTTGTGTTAAAATATTAAGTTTACCGTGATATTTTTTTCAGGAAACTTTTCACTATCTCGATAAAATTTCCAGAAACTTTAAGTTATCGCGATAGTTTTCTAAAATTATCGTGATAGCTATCTCCGTATTTATCAACAATCCTTAACTTTCATTCACAGTCTAATTCTAGATTTTGAAAGTTACACAACTTTTGATTCGATAAACCATCCGATACACCCTTTTTTACACATGCAACTCGCAATGATCCGACTCGACCATGCAGAAATGCAGACAGTTGTGATATTCTGTAATTATGTAGCACTCCGTATTATGAAATCATTTACGAGAAAGCCATACAGTAATATAAACCATACCTCGTATGCCTTCTGCTGTTCCACCTTTTCATAGATAAGTTCTTGGAAATAAATCTCAACTTTAGCCAAAGTTCCGGAGCTGAAATTAAATGTGGTAGTTAGCAATTATCCTATGGTATGAACAAGGAAAAAATCTATAAAGGTCTTTTTTTCGGTTTACCTGCCAATCCCAAATCTCTCAAACAACAATTGAATGGTCTTAAGCTTAAAAGTCTTATTCGCGGCATGTATAAGTTTAATTGAATATAACCCTGAGTAAAGCACCATATGTGGCCTTTTATATGAAAAGTAACAGGGTGGATATTATTTCTAAGCTGTTTATCACAAAAGCTTGATTTAAGGTAGCGGATATAATTTGAAAAAGTCGAAAGACTAAAAGTCTTTTTCAGCCAGTGATAACATTGTCAAGTGTGTAAAACATTATTCAATCACATAGCAGCGATTACCATCCTTTGCATTAAGCATGTAACTTTTTTTGTACCTAATCTAAGACTTGGTATAACATTAAAGTCTGAAGACACAAAAGAAACCCAACTGACGAAGCTTCATGGTAAAACATATGTGTTAGTGAACATGGCCACAAAAAATGCGAAGATACATACATGTAGTTTACAAACTAGACCAAATTTATTGATAAAAGCAGAATTACCTTTCTTCACGAGATTTTGAATCCATGAATTGACTGTTAGATTTACTGATCTTCGACATAAGGTGTTCCTGGAAAGAAACAGTATTTAATATAATGTATAGCTGACCTCAATCTCTTTAACCCTTGGAGATTACTTTCCTTTGTCTTGCACTCAACAAATATTTAAAGAGTAGTTTGACAAAATGATAAATTGCTCGAATATACACGTATAATACCTCAATACATATTGTTACAATATTTCAAAAGAACTGTCTAAAAGTCGCCGCATGAATATTTTTTTAATGATGTAATGGGTTAAGCACCAAAAAAGGTGAAAGAAGTTATGTAGTCATTACTGAAATGGACAAGAAAATCCAATTTGATTTTTCCTGGTTTAGCACAGTTAGTAAAATTTCGAACAGTGCATATTCAAGAACTTGTACGTCCTGAGCAATCTGAAACTGATTTGTTCTTTCTGCAAAAGGCTACCCAAATACCCTTGTCATCGAAGAAAACCATTTATTTAGTAAAACAATAAACAAAACATTCATTTATTCCCACGAGATTATCTTGAGTCATTGAAATTATTCTTAGCAGCCACAAATAGTTCTTTCTTTAGATTTACTGTAAAGCTTACACTGTTGCACACAATCATGAAAGCTTATTTCATGGTAAAAGTCGGTTTCTGAAAACGTTTTGGGAAAATGAGCAGCACTTACTTCGTACTCGTCTGACGGCCATTTAGCCATGGAGATGGTGAAATCGTATTTCGTTTCTCTGAAAATATTATAAATTCTATTAACGGTTAGGAATTCTCAGAGAGCCATAATACTTTTTAATTTTGGGAGACGTAATACGAGTCAAAATTATTTGAAATGTCACTGTATCAGCAATTAAATACTGGTAAAACGGAAATTTCGACAATTAATATATTCATGGCTAGATACTAACTCTGGAAGCTAGAAAACACCCAAGCACGATACGGAAATTTAGCATCAATCAAGGTAAAAATACAGGGCAAAAATTGTGATACTAGCCAAAATTACTTATTGCAAGCAGTCTCTTCTTTGACCATATTGTCGCAAACGTTGTATAATATGAGATAATTAAAATTCGCCTTGACTGGAAATGGGTCAAACAAAAATAGTTGTACTTACCTACAAGGTGTCGGACACATGTCATTACATTCTGCCAACATAGCTTCACAATCACCCATACATTCAGCTTAAATAAACACCAAACCATACATTAAGATACCTAGCTTTTTTGTCAGACTAGAAGTTTTTTTCTAATGTTTTCCATAAGCCTCTTATTTGGAAAAGTCAAGGTAAACATTGCTCAATGTTTGTTTCAACAAGTTTGTAGATAGAGTTACATATTTGTTGCGTGAATTTACTTTAATGGAAAGTATTAAAAGGCTAAGAAAAGTTTCTTTTATATTCCATATAAGTCCTAGATCATACTTCAAGAAAAGCTTGAGAGTATTTCTTCTCAATTAGTATCTTATTCTTAATTAGAGGCAATGCATGGAAATCAGTAGACACAAACCCGACTATTGTTTGATTCCTGCAAACATTGAATCTCCCTTTGAACCTTTATCAAACTGTTTTTTTTTTGTTTTCACGACCGTGACAAAACAACGATTTTGTAAAATCCGTCTCGATAAATAAATACAAGATTAAATTCATTCCAATTATGCACTGAAAAAGAAATTGCTCCTATACACAACTAAATCAGAGGTAACTTTGATTTCCAAATTGAGAATCTTTATCTCCTGTATGAATCGTGTCTTGAGTTAATTGTCTATTTCAGAATGGCATCTTGGAATATCCTTAGAGTGTATAGCACTGACTATTATATTAAATGTCAAAACTACTTGCAACGCTCTAGGATAAAGTTTTCAGGACTAGGTCAGATGTATAAGTCGGGTCTTTATATAAACTTGAAGAATTAAAATTCTCAAAAATAACCGTCAAGAACCTCTGAAATTGAAGCACAAAAACAAATTCATCCAACATCGCCGACGCATGACGCCAATACTGTTTGGCTCGAAAGAGACACCTATATTACTTCAGTGGGTAATTTTATCGTTACTGTTCTCAAAACACTGTCTGATAATTTCTGTAAGAATTCCGATTTAGAACAAGTCTCAAAAGTCTTTAAAATACCTTCGCACATACATAAATACACACATAAATACATACATACATCCCCCACATTCACCATACAGACATACATACCTACCTACCGACCTAACGACATATACGTTAGTGGCTATGCAAATATAGCGATTTCAGCCATCTCTTTCACAAAAAATCTCACTGAATAGGACATTTTAGATCCAAGATCGTACTGCACATTCTGTTTAGTCTGATCTTTGATGCACACTGTCAAAACGGCATATTGAGTTGTCTCGAGGTTAAAAATTGGTACAAAAAAAAAAAACAGTCTAACAAGCTTACTGAAGTTATCGTTCCAGGAGCAGACTGGCTGATCTTCTCTCACGTGGTACAGGGACATGACACAGGCACATTTACTGTAAATGATCTGCTGATAACACGATTTCAGACAGCTTTGTTTTGAGTATATAGTTCCGAAGTCCTCTGCATAGATATCCTCAACTCCTTTTCCGCGGTTACCACACTGGGCATGGGGTGGGGGCAAGCGGATCAGATCCCTCTTAATACATAAAATACGGTATTAGGCAAAAATACATTTGAGCCGTGCTCTGGCAAAAGGGGGCTTAATGCATCTCCGTAATCCATTATACCAAGAAAGCCATCACATACTTATGGATCCATAATAGCCACTTTTTTTAACAACCGACCCAATCATGAGGTAGACTGATCCTTTGACATGCAGAAAATCGACCAATAGCGAAAAGTTTCGGCCCAGGTCAGCCTGCGCGGACTGCGCAGGCTGACCTGGGTCGAAACTTTTCGCAGATGCATTAAGCCCCCTTTTCACAGAGCGCGGCTCATTTATTGTAAATCCTACCAAAGGGTCTTCGCGAATACAAAAACGACCACTTTCCCTCAATTTCTATATTTTGAATGGAGCGGCGATAGGCGGATCAGATCTCTATATGTACTTTGACTTACGGTTTAACACAGAATGTGGGGTAGGCAGACATATCAGATATACCTCTAAATACATAAAATACGTTTTTAGACAATTTTGAATCGAGTTAACTATGTCGATTATCCGCCACCCCTTATAGTTTCCAGAATGTTCAATCTTATTTCTATTTTCCACATACTATACAAATTTAATTTTCAACATGTATTGCAGTTGTTTACTCGTACATGCAGTGTAATATGTTAGATACGAATAATACGAAATAGAAATAAAACTGAAAGAAAATTAAGTAAAGAGATAGTCAGCGCACATGTACTTTCTCTTTTTTCTAAGGAAGGTCTTTTCTGTCGGATTATGGAATTAAGATGACTTTTGATTTTTCTACTAACAACATCGATATAATCTGACACCTTAAAGCACCTTTCATAATTACAGTTGTTTCTGCGTCATTTCAAGTATTATCTTTGACTAGACGTTTTTTTTTTCTAAGAAAGATTACTTTGGTTCTATGACATTTTATTTTTTTTTTAACTTTTATTTTCTTAAAAGTTTGAATATTTACCTTTGAGATGATACCTTGCTATTTGTAATAGCTATCCGAATGAAAACGCTGACAAAGATTTAAAAGTGTATCACATATTTTACAATACCCTGTGTAGGTCCTTAAAACAAGGTCCCCTCCCCACGCACACTCACCGCTGAACATTGATTCGATAATGTTTATGGTGGAAAGCAGCCAGTGGCTTGGAAAGACCTTTGTGAGAAGTAATAAGAAAAGGAAACTCTAGAAGCGCATGAATAGCTGTACTGGCTGCCATGATTTGACTGAAATAACTTAAGAAACCAAGCAAACAAATGAATGGATCATGGTCTGTAAAAGGTAGTTTAATGCATCTTCAACAAGTATTGACCTAGGTCAGCCTGGGCGGACTGTCCAGGCTGACTTGTGTCGAAACTTTTTGCTTTTGCTAAATTTTCTGTACTTTATATGGCCTGCAACACACGTAAAGAGGCATTCGGACATTTGCGTAGTGTCGTCTCCGATCAGCCTGCGCAGTCCGCGCAGGCTAATCCGAAACGACACTTTCCGTTTTAATGTAATTTTCTGTTTTGCGAAAGTCTACTGTAGCACAAAATCTAATGTAGTCGTAAAGTGCCGTCTCGGATTAGCCTGCGCGGACTGCGCAGGCTGATCCGAGACGACACTTTACGCAAATGTCCGAATGCCCCTTTTCGCGTGATGCAAGCCACTAGATCCAGAGTAATGATATAACTTGCTTGGTATGATGCATCACGGAGACGCATTAAATCTCCTGTTGCCAGATTGTGGTTCAAATCTAAGAGGTCAATACATGTACCTTCTTTACTCCCACTGACGTCATCATCCCGGGGGAAATGGAGAAACCCTCGTCCTCTGGGAAAGGATAGGTCCCTCTCTCGTGGACCAAGACTCGAATCCCAGCCGAGTTGGCCAGAGATGACACATATTTGTGCTGTTCGACGTTCAGTTCCAGTGTGAGACCTTTAGTGGAAAGGTAAACAAGAAATATCTTAAAAAAAAAATAGACGGCGTAAATTTGCCAGTGATAGGCAGGGGTTCGTAAAAACATGTGTATATCTTTGACCAATCACACATTCTTATTTATTCATTCGTTATCAATACCAAAAAGTAGGTCAAAAGTAAGTACATTCAGCGACCTCGAAAAAGTGACATACTCTAAGCAAAATTTACAAACTGCCACTAACGATTCTGAAGGAATAGGGTTACATCGATGAGCATACTCATTTAATACAATTCATCTGAAATACTAATTTATGTTTTATATAGAGGATATTTTTTTTTTTCGGTGAAAGGTCGAATTTTATTTCATCGAGTGAACATCATCGGTAGCCACTCGTGAAAAATTTACCGATGACGTTCACTCGATGAAATAAATTTCGACCTTTCATTGAAAAAAATATATTTCTTTTCATGCTTCTAACCCCTTTTTTGTAGGGATTTTCATCAAAATCCAGCATAGTTGTTTTTGTTAAATCCCCGTGGAGTACCCCCTCCACATAGCAACACATTACAATATTACGTAGAGCGCGAGGTATGTAGGGCAAACGCACGTGAATTACATCATATTTCCGCCTTGTTGAATGCCACGCACTATTTACCAAGGTAACTAGTGCGCGGAAACTACTGTTTTTGCCTTCAACTGAAGTGATAGAACATATGAAATCAGTACTTTTCACTGATCGTAACCATGAAATATCAAACATTCTAACAATACATGTGAATTCGGCTATATAAACGCAGTGCAACGAAAGAGTGGTAAAATCTACGTCATTCTATAGAGAGTACCGTCATTCTGTATAAAGTAAGTCGCCTGTTGCTGTTCCATGTCTTCGCCCTCCGATATTTTATCAATGAAGGTCACTTGATGTTAACAAATCGTCATTTTCCGCTCCTTGATCAAGGAGGAGGGAAAATGCTCAAGGCTTTACCGATATTAACTGTTTAAATAAAAACTGATAACGATGGAACTATATGGAATGTAACTAGTAAACATATGTAAAGCAAGTGTCTTTTCAAGTTGAAGGTTACTTCAAAATTAACCGGTGTTGCATTGGAAATGGGATTGGGAGTGGGTGGAGTAATATTCAGAGCATTCGAAGCTGCTGCGACTCTTGTGCTTGACAATACATTCAGTCTTCTTTGTCATTTGAAAGGGAGAAATATGACAGTAAAAAGGTGCGTTTTTACGTTGTGTTTGATGTCTAAGGTTTAGATGAAAGTTTGATTTTTTTTTTTTTGAATATTTACCGACTTGACAGTGGGGTTTTGTTTTGGTAAGTAAGCGGAACAGCCGTGGTTTATTCAAGGAAATATTATCAACATCCGCGTTTTTAGTCTAAGTAAAAATTTGTTTTCCTTTGATTAGGAGTTGGTCATGTTAGAATCGGAATAATCATCTTTCTGTCGTGGTTTACCGTTCAATAAACCAAGTTGTGAGTTATGAGGCGCGATGAATAACCCACTCGGGCTATCGCCCTCGTGGATTATTTATTCTGCCTCATAACTCACAACCGTGGTTTATTGAACGATAAATCAGGATAGCAAGAAGATTATTTTTTAAGTATTCCACCCTTATTTCTCAAAAAACCACCAAAAATCATGGAATAAACATTTCTCTTTAGCAGCATACCACTGAGCCATGGTCTGGCAAAGGGAGGTTTAATGTATCTCAGCGATGAAATAAACCAAGTAAGTCATCACATAATTAGGGATCATAAAACCAGTTTAGTCTAACAACCGACTGGATCTGAACCTAGAGATTGTCCTTGGAAGTGCAGAAACTTAACCAAAGAGCCAAAAGTTTCGACCCAGGTAAGCCTGCGCGGACTGCGCAGGCTGACCTGGGTCGATACTTTTTGCAGATGCATTAAACACGCTTTTCACAGCTCATGGCTCAAATATCAATTCAAAATTACAAACCCATCAGTGGTCCAGCATAACTAGTAGTCAAGGTTGGCTGTTCACTGTCCTTAGAGTTGATTGTGTAGCAGTTTCCATAGACATTGTTCCAAACATAGGTAAAATTGCTGCGAGAAACAGGACAAAAATTCAGTGCAGTATCATATACCTGTATGTATGTATTTAGGTGTGTAGGTAGGTAGGAAAGTAGGTAAGTGGGTAGATAGGTAAGGTAAGTAGGTAAGGTAGGTAGGTAAGAAAAAAGGTGGGTGGGTGAGTGGTTATGTAGGTAGTTAGGTAGTTTGCACGTACGTATGTATGTATGTAGGTAGGTAGGTAGGTAGGTAGATTGGTAGGTAGGTGGGTAAGTTTAGGTGATTAGGTAGGTAGGTAGGTAGGTTCGTCGGTCGGTCGCTCGATCGGTCAGTCGAACGATCTGTCGGTCAGACGGTCACCACTAATCCCTCCTCACTCACTCACTCACTCTATCACTCACACTTACTCACTCACTCGCTCACTCACCTTCCAACCCATCTCACCCATCTCACCCACTCACTCACTCAATAGTAGTCTAGACCTATACTGTTCGATACGATGTGCTTTTTTCCGTCGGAGAGACGTTTGCGGTTGCACTGCTTAGGTTATTAGATATCCACTGGAAATATTCGTTCAGTTTATTGAGCAGCTAAAAGTTAATAAGGACAGATGCCGTTTCCAGGTCGGAATTTGGGAGCATGGATATATATAACTTACTCCTGTTAAGGCATAGTTTTACTTTATGTTCTTTCCCTTTTTTATTTCGTATAAATATGTGCTCATTGTTGTAGTGCTCTTCAGTGTGGCTGAAAAACAATAGAACGATGACTGGCTGGCTGGTTGGTAGATGGCTGCAGAGAGAGAGAGAGAGAGAGAGAGAGAGAGAGAGAGAGAGGGAGAGGGAGAGAGACAGAGACAGATACAGAGACAGACAGACATAGACTTACTCCGGAGAACACTGTTTGCCCTGCCAAGAACACGATATAATCATGTCCTCCTTATCGTGTCCAAAAGACTCGAGCTCCTCGGAGTCATAGTTGACGGCGACCTGAGAATATTTCAGCGAAGCTTGGTGACTGGCGTCGTAGGAACTATAAAAGGACTCGGCGATCGTCGTGTCGTTTTCCAGCGCGTCCCACTTGTTAAACTCTCGGCTTGCCATTTGGGCAACGAAATAGTCATCATCAAACATTGTTCTGTTTTCATCGTCATCATCATCATCGACTGTGAAAGAGTAATATTGAAAAATAATTGACAGAGTCCAACTTTCAGAAGACTTTTTTGTGTGTCACAGAATACCACATTTAGCAATAAAAATGAAAGGCTGATATATATAATCCTCTACTTTACTACTTGTATAAAGAACTCGACCAGTGAAATGACAAGTTTTTCATCACGAGGTAAAAATTTCATACAAAATCTGTTGGCCGTTCAAAACGTATGAACTTAAACTCTAAATATGGATTCTACAAGGGGGATTAATTTCTTACATATTGTTTATTAATTATCAAAAATACCAATGAATTACAATTTAATAATTTTATTATATTCTTATAAGTGAATTACTGGGATTTCACGGTGAATAACACCACTAGTGATTATAATTATGGCATCATCACTAATGAAAATATAGTTTTAGAATGTTTGCCGGAACTACTTTTATCCTATATTGCTTATACTGTACCACTCTTGATAATGATTAGCGTAAAAAAAGGGTGAATTAGGAATATAATAGATAGGGTAATCAACTGGTTGTGTGTAAAAACCTCGTCCTTCGAGCTCGTTTTTTTAACCTCATTACACCCCATTCGAGTGATACATTTTCAATATCACACACAACCAGTTGATTATCCTCTATTTATTGCTCCAACTGGTGTCGCACCACTGCGAGACTGCTTGCGGGTCATCGTAGTCAAAAGTAGTCCTATGTGAAATTTTGCAGTCGCACCTTTTTTGGACTGTTTTATGGAGCAAAGAGGGTTTAGTGGTATATAATTTAGATTTGCTTCAAATTTCGGTAGTGGGGGACCACTTAGATGTGTTTTTATTGTATATTGAATGGACTTTTTTGTGTCACTGGAGGAACAAAAAATTGGGATCATGGCCGTGAACAGGTGGTTTTGAGAGGGAAAATTCTAAGGTGACCGTGTTTGTTGGGATTTAGCGATGAACGCAATCGGTTGACATGTTGTTTTTAATGTATTTTTTTTGAAGGACTAAGGGCATACTTTAGACAGCAAGAGACGGAAAAGCGAAAGGTTTGCCATTAAGCGATCTGTGAAGCTTCAAAGATGGTCGATTTCATTCTATTTTCAATATGGCAAGAAACCAGTGGTGTGACACAAACTGGACATACCAGTGCTGTTTTATCGGTTATCAGCATGCAAGAAAAAGGACAAGTGTTTGTGTTGATGTAGAATCAATGTATTATTTTATTTGCAGACACCAAAATTCAATGTTATCGCTACACTCTTCTCTATTATTAGATGATTCACACGCACACAGCGCCGATGTATCTGTTTCTTTCCAAGTTTCATACTTAGCCGTCGGCTGTATAGCGACTTCCTGGTAGGAATAGATATACTTGTAGATGCTTAAACGCTAATTTAATGTGTACGTTCAAAGCCATTTCTGGAAAAGTATCACCAAATTGGACATTTTGGACCCATGATCAGACTGCATGTCTTGTACAGTCTTATCTTGATCTACTGTGTCCACAAATGTACCTGGAGTCGCATTTCCAGGCTGAAAGGTGAAAACTTTATTTAGTTTAAAAAGAGCTTTATCATTTCTACTTATTTAATGACCGAGTTTGAATTACAAAGAATATCAAAGGAGTAAAACAATTATTTTATGTTTTGTGTGTAATACAATCCTTGTATTTACATTTTTATGTTTAAACATAATTACCGAATGAACAAACTGAAGTTTGAACTAATTAACAAACAGAATTAACCAATATCCAACTTAACCCGACCTTTGAAGTCCTTTGCGAATAGAGTAGATCAAAATCAGTCTGCACATTTGTAGAGCCTGATCTAGGCCAACCCTTTTTGGTACCTGATTATTTATCAACTTTCTCTTCCCCCTCCCCCAATAAAAATGAAAAGGGGGAGGGGTGGCTGGGTAAAAAACTTGTTCAACGCCCAGCAAAGAATATATATGGTAATACGGGCCCTCTTCTGATAAAGTTCTTGATCGGCTGGTTATCAATTGGAGAAATCAATGTAAACTATACATAGCTATTATATTTGAACCATGCTCTGGCAAAAAGGTGCTTAATGTATCTCCGCGATGAATGATACCAAGCAAGTCGTCACAAAATTATGGATCCATTCCATAAGATTCATTTTGTATAAACAACTGACTGAATCATGAGGCACACCTTGGACATACAGAAAATTGACCAATAGCGAAAAGTTTTGCGTACAGCGCAGGCTGACCTGGATCGATACTTTTCGCAGATGCATTAAGCCCCCTTTTTACAGAGCAGGACTCATTAAAAAAAAAAAAGGGTCGATACTAACACGTGTGTTGCCCTTGAACCCGTTACATGTACGTAATCTTAATATACCCCCACCCCCTCCGCGGAGTTGACGGCATTAACTTTGTAAAACATTGTGTGAAAAAAGCAATTATACATTTTTTTCACAATATTTGCCATAGCATATTTTCTCTCAAATGTTTGTCCTTTTCATTTGATTTCAATAGTCTTCGGATGTCCTAAAATAGAGCGCACATGGCTTAATAGATAGGGAAATTACACTCATTCTGTTCTAAAAGAAGACCGAAATTTCTACTAACTAAATCTTGTTGGGTTGCAATAACTCACAAATTTAACGAATCGTGTAGATCAAAGATCAGTCTGCAGGCTGCATGTACTATGATCTTGATCTACACTCATGAAAGTACCTGATTTTTGCTCGAATGGTCGGCTAGGAGTCAACGGCTCTGGGTCAATGGACAAAACAACCCATAAATTACTCATTTATCATTCATGATGACCCGGTAATTGCGAGTGTAAACAAAATGGTTTTTGATTTTCCATAATTTGTAATGTCTAGAATGTCTTCTCTTTATAAGCTGTTTTCTCTAACTTAAAATTTTCCGTGTGACCAAATTTCTCTACTATCTCTGCATTGTCATCTGCTCTGCTTTTTCTAAAAACTTACACTGGTACCTGACCTGCCATTTCTACTATATTTACATTGTCATCTGACCTGCTATATCTGCTATCTTACATTGACACTGGAACTACTATCTCTACTATCTTTACATTGGCACCTGCCGTGCTTTTTCTGCTATCTTTACATTGTGAATGGACCTGCTTTTCTGGTATCTCTACATTGTCAATTGCCCAACTACTTTTGCTATCTTTACATTATCACTAGAATTATTATCTCTGATATCTTTACATTGTCACCTGACCTGCGACTTTGCTACCTTTACAAAAGCCACCAGAACTGGTATTTCTGCTAATTGCATCGCAACATGTTCTGCTACCTATGCCCTCTTTACGGTACTACCGACCTACACATCTGCTATCATTACATTGCCACCTGACTGTTATTTCTGCTGTATTCTGCTGATCAATAATTATCTGTATATTTTAAGGCAAATCCAACCAAAGACTTTAACAAAATATGAAGGTAATGCACAGAAAAACACTAAAATATTGTCGTTTTAGAGAAATATGGAGAGCATTGTTGGGAGGGAGCAATTGGTTGTAATAAGCTGTTGCTTTCCTCGGCAATGTTTTTCATGGCTGCCAACAGCTTTTTGACTATGTTTGGCTGATCCTCCGCCAAATTTTCATTTTTTTTTCATTTTATTAACTTATTTTCTTTGTTATTCAAATTTTCAGCTCAAAATGTTTTTTCCTTATTCGGCAACCTGTAGCTATACCTTATTTTTTTCTTCAGCTACAGCACGATGACATTGCATTGTGTATTTTCATGTCTGTTATGACTATAATACTATGTAAGTTTTTGTTATTAAAACATTTCGTTCGTTCGTTCGTTCGTTCGTTCGTTGTATTTACATTACCACCTGATCTCTTTATCTTTTCATTGGCCTCTGATATTCTATCTCTGGCATCTTTACATTGTCCCCTAACCTGCTTTCTTTACATTAACACCTGACCGACTATATATCTGAAATCTTCACATCGCCACCTAGCTTGCTATATTTACATTGCAACATGACCTGCTAGTTTTGCTATCTTTTCAGTTACATCTGGCCTACTACCAATACTACCTTTGTATTGCCTTTCGGCTTGCTTTCTTTGCTATCTTTACCATCTGACGTACATTCTGATGTCTTTACATTGCTTTTTGATCTGCTATCTCTGCCACCTTTACGCTGCCATCTGACCTGCTGTATCTGCTATCTCTAATCTCTTTGACAAATTCCACTACCAGAAAATCCCATGTTTGAACGACCCTAAGAAAGTATGCAATATTCGAGTACACCTTCTGTGCAGTCGAGTCTAAATTGTCCCTAAAATGCAGCAAAGATTGCCGTTAGCGTCATGGGTGTGAAGAGCTTATTCCACAACTTACATCGATTTGCTGACAAATAATAATTTGTGATAGATTGTATTTAATTGTGAGCAAATAGTCTAAAGAGAAAACCATTAAGCCCGATTTGACATTATTGTGCAACCTCCATTGATTCTTAACTGGGCCATAATAATTCATCGTGAAGGTTGGCCCTGTACCAAACGATCATGCGTTTTACGACCCAGAGGAACGTGGGTTTTAAATATTTTGTGGGAAAAAAGGAAAAATGTTATTAATGATATGAAAGGTTGACAGTTTAAACCATCAGAATTTACGTCTCAACTTAAAAAAGAAAGAAAAAAAAACTTAAGTCCAGTTATGAGGACGATTGGGTTGGTTTGTTACGTAAGCTAGGATATTTTTTGTACCCAAATAAGTATAGGAAAATCGTTTTTGAATAACTGTTTGCAACGTGTCATTTGATTAGTCAAACGTTTCGTGAGTTGTTTTCACGAAATCACCACTCGTATCTAGATCGAATAAGACTTAGTCTCAACTTTGAATCTCGCTATGATCACAAATTGGGTATAGTGTATAACAAAAGTTAGGGTTTTTTTTAACCGAAAATAACAAAAATATTTTCGGGTGTGTAATTTGTAACGTTTCAGTTGATTGGTCAAAAGATCCACAGTTTGTTGTAACGGAATCACGGTTCGTGTCTGTAAAAAAGCTTTACAGTTGAGTCTAGTTATTACGACAGATATGGCTTAGTTTGTCACAGAAGCTATGATTCTTTTTATCCAAAATGATAAAAGAACATTCTTTTCTGACAGATGTTTTGTAATGTATCCGTAGTCGTGAGGTAGAGAATAACCCTCGTAACCATAGAGGCCCGAGTTCGATTCACTGGAGCGGGTGTCTATTTTCCGACCGTTCATTGGCCTAGACATTCGGCGCGAGTACTGGTGTAGTTTCCATGGAGCAGAATCGAGAGAGATTAGAATAAAATGCTAGAACTTATTTCTCAATCGATGCAAAATAAATATTTTTAAATATGTTTAAACTGATGAGTCATTTAATTGGTCAAAAGTACCACAGTTTGTTATGAAGGAACACATAAAATGCATCATTGATAGTCATGAGAACAAGCATTTTTCACCCCCATCCCTCGCGGAACAAAGAAGTTTTCCAACAATGTCTTCCAAAAGTGTGAGTCGAAGGGAAGTCTCAAAATAACGTATTTTGTATCAATGGTTCGATACAGTCCCTGATTAAGGTGTCGGATGCACAGTGCATTGATCAAAGAGTACAGGTGTCATTAAAAAACCATTCTACTGTATTCCCTTGGTAGGACAAGTTATTTTCAACCTATTTTGTATGCAATGATATGAAATTTAGATCAGTTCCGGCCGCAATTTTCAATCGAAAATTAGTCAATAACATTAGATAAAATATCAATGCTGTAAATTAGAAATGTCTAGTCTAGAAAACTAATTAAAAAGGCATCATCATTTTGCTTTGCTCTTCTTTCGACTTCCAAAACAAAGGCTTTTGAATGTCGTTGTATTCGCTAAAGAGCCACTAAAAGTCTATTTAGTTTCTGTCCATGGAATTTAGAATTTTAAAAACATTTTTAAAGTGAAAGTATATTTGGCCTGCAACACTCGAAAAGGGACATTCGGACATTTGCGTAAAGTGTCGTCTCGGATCAGCCTACGACACTTTCCGATCGTTTGTGATTTTCTGTTTCACACAAGTCTACTGTAGGACAAAAATCTAATGTGACGTAAAGTGCCGCCTCGGATTAGCCTGCGCAGGCCGATCCGAAACGACACTTTACGCAAATGACCGAATGCCCTTTTCGCGTGTTGCAAACCATATTACAGGTTTTGTAAGGTGGTGTTTGAATTGTTTAATTAAATTACACGTATGCACAGTCGGAAATAGAAGAAGATGTCAAAGAAATGGGTGCTCCTTCTTTGACATTCTTTTGTACAGTGATATCCATGAAATAGCCTGGGT
This sequence comes from Hippopus hippopus, assembly GCA_946811185.2. Lineage (NCBI taxonomy): Eukaryota > Metazoa > Mollusca > Bivalvia > Cardiida > Cardiidae > Hippopus > Hippopus hippopus. The sequence goes on along the minus strand of OX328113.1, from coordinate 7,782,524 downwards.
TCCAGCCCGGTCAATTTTTCCTTTTATGTATTCGGACTTTACTTCGTCAAAAATGAGCGTCATTTTTGACAAGGTATCGTCCAAATGTAAAAAAGGAAAAAGTGATCGGACTGGAATCCAGGCTATCCATGAACTTGTATAGTACTAAACTGACATAATTATTTCTATACAGTTCTATTTCGTGAAGAATCAAAAGAAACTACCACGTCTGCAAGTATGGTTTTGCTGTCCTGATCTGTAACTCGTCTGCAGATATGTTATTAAGCTCACCAGAGCCTCGCTGAATGAAAATTTTTCAGACTCGGTTGAAACAATTTTATCTCAAACACCAGCTTTTTGTCAGATCCTTCATATACCAGATACTACAATGGACGTTTTGAGTCAGAATTGAGCTTGCCTAGCAAATGACAATGTTAATAGCATGAGGGTGGGATAGCACATGGTCTTTGTTTTGATATACTGTGAGGAAAAAAAAAAACATAGCGGAATTTTGACGACATGCTATGGTTAATGTTTTTTTTCTGTCTTTCGCGCTTCATTTTATCGATCAATGTATGCATTTTATTAGAGAAAACTTATGTTTTGAGCAAGATTATAAAACTAAAAGTTTCAAGATAAGGCGTTCGCAAAGTATGTATTTTTTTTTCATTACACCAATATATCATGGTATCATAAAATCGGACAAATTAGTTTAAACCTATTTATTATATTCTTACTAGTGAATCACTGGGATTTCAAAGTGAATAACACCACTAGTATTGATAAATATGGTATCATCACGAGTGACGATATAGTTTTAGAGTGTTTGCAGGGACTACTTTTTTACTGTATTGCTCATATTGTACTATTCTTGATACTTATTAGAATAAAAAAAAAGGTGAATAAGGAATATAATAAATAGGACAATCAACTGGATGTGTGTGAAATTAAAAATCTGTCACTCGAATGGGGTGTGATGCGGTTAAAAAAAAACTCGTCCGCATCAAACCCCCATACGAGTTTTTTTTTACATTCGAGCGACAGATTTTTATTATTACACCCAACCAGTTGATTATCCTCTATTTATTTCACATCGATTGTGAAACAAATTCTTGTAACTTATATAATCACTCTCAATGACTTATTCCTGGAGACATTAACCAGTACTTGCTTTGTAATGGTGAGTAGATCCAAAGGTTTACTTCGCTCCGAGAACCTTTAGAGTGAGAGGCCGACGATCTACCATACACCACTAGCTCCCACTAATCGAACATATCTGTAAGTACGCTGGAAAATGCTGGTTATCAACGTGTTTGACTTTCTCACTATGTTATTTACCATTTAACCTTTAGGCTGCTATGCTTGACCTGTTTCTTTTTGCGGACGGTGTAGATCAAGATCAGACTGCACAGAACGTTCAGTCTGGTCTTTGATTACACTGTCCGATAAGGTCACATTTTCCTCCAAAAGTTATCTTTGGAATAGAAAAGATGGGCTTTTACTACTGCTTTGAAGTTTCATTTCACTTATTTGGCACGTTAAGGGTTAAAGGACAGGTACCAATAGTGGGAAAAATTCAGTTTGACGTCTGGTCTGCAAATGCTTTCAATTTAGATAGGCCTAAAATTTTGTCGTCTAGTAAAGAGTTAAAATCTAGAGAAAATCAAGGTCAGTGTGACCTGCTACAGTTTTACGTAAAAGTGAGGCGGATCGTGGAAACACTTAAACAAGACAAAAAGTAGACCTTAAAATAGTTCCAGAGTTTTTTAACTAAATAGTTTTCCACCTTATTAAAAACCTCAATACAAAAACAACAAGCGGGTCGTTAATGGAAGGTGAAATATGTTCCGGTGATGTCGTATGAATAATGCTGTCACATTTCTATCGATGATTTGTAAATAAACGGACAGTAATTCCGAAGTCACGCAATGATTTCCCTGGGTAATGTACAGTTTTAAGTTTGTTTGAACTATGTTCTGATTTTTCATACATAACTCGACCTCCTTCACTCTTATATTTAGATACTTAGTGTACTTTGACTCGTTACCAAACGACAAAATATTAGACTTGTCCAAATTGAAAGCATTTGCAGACGACAAATATAGTGTTACACTCAAAACATGAAATTTGTATTTCATAGAATAAAATAAAATAAAAAAAAAAAAAAAAACATTGTGGGAAAAGGAGAAAATGCTGCTTACCAGCATTTTCTCCTTTTCCAACAATGTTTTCCTTAGGGCTGTAAAAAGTGGTGAAAGGTTAAAGACGCTTTATTTGAACCTCAAGACACTTCGTTTCAGCTCGGATGAAAAAAAAGAAAGAACTTTCTGGCAATTGTAAAAAGCATTTGCTCTTTTGCCAACAATGTCTTCATGCAGTATTTATTTGTGTCGTCTTATTCTAGCTTTTCCTTGACAAGCACTAGAAATACAACTGCTACTACTTCTTCTAGTGCTACAACTACTGCTTCTGCTGCTATTAAAACTGCAACGGCAACTGTCACCACTACTGAAACACCACCACCACCAACACCAACTACAACAGCAACAACAACAACCTCTGCATCTACTACTACTACTTCATTTACTACTACCACTACTTCTTTTACTCCTGCCCCCCCCCCCCTTCTCCTCCTACCACTACTAGCACAACAAAAACAAAAGCGGTAACAACAACAAATGCGTCTATTTACTACTTCTACTATAACTACTGCTATAACTTCTACTTCTACAACTCTTATTTCCAGTATCAAAACACTTTTAATTACATAAACGTTTCCTCATATCTCTAAAACAGTCCTCATGCAGTATGAGAAATACGTCGTGCAGTATATCACTGTCGCCGTATTCTAGCGTATAATTGACGAACCTTGATCATTACTACCACAGCAACAACAGGACAACAACAACCTAACATTATGACTTACAGAAACTTTACCTCACATCACTGAGATACTCTTCATACAGTGTATCCGTGTGGTGTGACTCTAGCTTATCACTGACAATTTTTAATCACTTCTACAACAACAACAACAACAACAACAACTACTACTACTAATACACAACAACAGTACACGTCAATTTACAGAAACTTTCCCTCATATCACACAGATAGTCGTCATACAGTATATCGGTGTCGTCGAGTTCCAACATATCCTCGATTTCCTAGAAAGAACCTCTTCTCTTCTTGTGCTTCACCAGGGGATTCAGATTGTAGATGTAGACTATCCCTGACTACAACTACAACAACAACTACAACTTCACCACAACAATAACTTCACAACGGGATTCAGGTTACAGATGTTGACCATCTTTAACAACAACAACAACAACAACAACAGCAACAACAGCAAAAACAACAATATCCTCCATTTCCGAGAAAGGACCCCCCCTCATACTTTACCAGGGGGTTCAGATTGCAGATGGTGACTCTTGACTAAAACAACAACAACAACAACCACAACTACACCACCACAACAACAACAACACTGACTTACAAAAACTTTCCCTCATATCACTGAGATAGTCGTCATACAGTATATCCGTGTCGTCGAGTTCCAACATATCCTCGATTTCCGAGAAAGGACCCATTCTCTTCTTGTACTTCACCAGCGGATTCAGATTGCAGATGGTGACGCTTGGGAACTGTAGTTCTGATATCGAGTTTACTTCGATTTTCACTTCGATTGGATAACTGTAAAGGTTGTATATAAAACATTTAGGGAAAAAGAAGAAAATGTTGGAAACATGCAATTTCCTGTTCTGTAAACAATGTTTTCTTTTGTTTTCATGAATAAAACGGACATGAATTTTAGAAATCAATGTCTATTGTATAAGAGTGTCGCCTACTGTGTTTTTTCCGTGTAGGTAGATTTTCAAAATTGCAATATTTTGTCATGTCTCTTGCTACCGTTTCGTCCACATAATAAAATATTCGATTTGTTCTGTGAAACAAAATGTAAATCAGACGAACTGGACTACTTTTTAAGACGGACTACTTTTTGTCATCATCAACAATTTCGATACTGAAACTTACCAGAGAATCTAGTTCAGCAATATTTTAGAAATAAGCATATTATAACAGAGCTTAGACCTGTGAAGGTCTATTCGCTCATCTCTGCCATAAGATATTTATACAATACATACATAGTGTTGTTGTAAATAAAAAATATTTTATACGGTTGGGTGAATCGATAACTTTCGAGTCTTGGTGAGACTATTTAGTTCTCACAACCGAATGTTTATATTCTAGATATACGACAGATCTATGCACGTTTTATATTTGTTGGTGTTTATAATTTCTAACAACGACAAACACCAATTCAGCAGTATATGCAAATGAGCTGGTGTGTTCTGTAAGTATCAGTGCTGTTCTACAAATATCCGTGGTATATCAAATATAAAAACTGCATTGGCGTTATTGCATGGATATTAGGTTAGTAAAAAGCTAAAAGAATATTTGAAGCAGTTGTATTACACTGAAAATATGTTATATCTTATATGTAAAATGAAAAAATGGTGCTGGACATACCTGAAGCATCTTTCAAAGAGCCAATAGCACGGTGTTATACTATGATAATGTTAATCAGCTCTTCATATCGATACGAACGTTCAACCAACCAACCGATCGACCGACCAATTAAGCAAACAAACATACAAGCAAGCAAATGTACCTGAAGTATTTTTCAAAGAGCCAATAGCACTGTATTGTAAGCCAGGTCATCATGCCAATACAAACGACCAGCCAGGCTATTCTCTTGTACAGGTGTGTGGCTTTATGTATCCTCGTGATGGCGGTAAAACTCGTCTCGTTACAGAAGTCATTGTACACCTGCCGTATTGATCTCTCTTGCCATCGGGCTGCCGCCATCTTTCCAGCCTTCGATTCTGTATAATGATGATAACACTAGTAGCAGCAGTATGTGAAGCACCAGTTGTAACAGTTAGTAGCAGTAGAATTTGCGCTTGTGGTTTTAGGAAATGAACTTGTAGTAGTGATAGAAATAAGCAATGGTTTGGCAAAAGGGAGTTTAATGCATCTCTGTGATACATTATGCCATGTAGCAACCAGTTTTGCAATAAAAACGAGAATTGCAATAAATTATTGCAAAACTCGTTGCGATGACAGAAAATTTAGATCACTTTATATAACTTTGTTTATGTCTAACATAATCCAATTTAACATTAAATTGGACTCTTACTTGGTTTTGAATGGAAAACGATCGAATATGACATAAAATTATTTTATTGCAATTCTTGTTTTTATTGCAAAAGTGGTTGTGAAGTGAAATGTAATAAATTTTGTGTCATCGCAACGAGTTTTGCAATAATTTATTGCACTTCTCGTTTTTATTGCAAAACTGGTTGCTACACATGCAACTCATTACATAAATACTAGTCCATGAAATCCCTAATGTAGAACAATCGCCTGCATCATGATGTAAACTGGTCCTTTAACATGCAGAAAATCGACTGCTCGCAAAAAGTATCGACTCAGGTCAGCCTGCGCAGTCCGCGCAGGCTGACCTAGATCGATGCTTTTTGGAGGTGAATTAAGCCCCTTATTTACAGAGTATGTCTAAAGCTGTGGTGGCGGTGGTTTTAGAGGCAGTAGCTGCCGTGTTGGTGGTTGTATTATTGGTATTACCAGAAATAGTTTTACTAAATGAAGTTGTAGTTGTTGTAATTGTAGTAGTAGTAGATTGATTGATTTATTGTATGGTGTTTAACGCCGTTTTCAACATTATTTCAGTTATATCGCGGCGGCCAGTGCACCTATCCATGCTTTCCTAGAGTCTCCTTTACCAGTTCTCCGCACAATTTTCTTTCCAAGCCACTGGCTGCTTTCCAACATAACCATCGTCGAAACAATGGCCAGTGGTGGGAGAGGAATGAATCCCGTCGCAATGACTATCATCAATCCTCGAATAGAAATTGGCCGAGCCAGGGATCGAACCCACGACCCCCTGTTCTCAAGTCCTGCACGCTACCGACTGAGCTACCAGGGCTCGGCTGTAGTAGTAGTAGAAGTTGTGGAAGATAATAGTGGTAGTTGAAGTAAAAAAAGTAGCAGTAGTAGAAGCAAAAGTAACTAAAAATGATTACATGATTACACACAAACTCCCCCCCTCTCTCTCTCTCTCTCTCTCTCTCTGCCCCTCCCCCTGTCTTTGAGCCCCTCCGTCCGTCCGCCCGCTAGTCTTTCTGTCTCACATCATCTTGTCTTTCTTACTCTCTTTCTTTGTCTCTTTGACACACATACACAAACACACACACACACTCTCTCTCTTTCTCTCTATCTCTCTCATTAACTCATGAATCTCACTCTCTCTTTTTTCTCTCTGTCGCCTTTGCAAGGCTAATGATTTATGACGAAGGTTTTTTTTTAAATCATGGTAATGGGAATTTATTGAACTATATTCTCAGATATGATTGATTATGCAAATATGCTTGACCGCTCTAACTTTCTCACATATCAGACAATCTCTAAAAGCAAACAATGGTGGAGCTGTACAATAAAGGATGGGTGTCACGCTGAATCATAGTGATCTCTTACCCTTTATCAGACAGCAAAAATTAGAGTCGCAAATTGTGATAGCCGTTTGCAAATGAGCTACGCTCTGACAAAAAGGTATTTAATGCATCTCCATGATCCATGATACCAAGCAAGCCATCTCATAGTTATGGATCCATGATGGCCAGTTTTTTTTTTTAACAATCGACTTAATCATGATGTATACTGGTTTACGAGCATACTTGGTTAGACTGATTCTTGGACATACAGAAAATTGGCAAATAGCGAAAAGTTTCGGCCCAGGTCAGCCTGAGCGGATTGCGCAGGCTGTTCAGGGACGATACTTTTCGCAAATACAATAAGCCCCCTCTTAACAAAGTATGACTCAAACGTGATTAAAATGATTTGATTTGTTTTGATTGGATCTGAAAGGAAAAAAAAAAATTGGTGGGGAAGGGAGTGGACAATGCCGGTTACCACTGGCCGCCGCGCTATGACTGAGATAAAGTTAAAACAGCTTTGAACATCATAAAAACGAAACAAACAAATAACTTGTACGGGAAAGCTGCACTGGCCGCCGTGACATATTTGAAGTTCTTCTGGAAATGGTAGTTACAATATTAGTGAAAAGTGGGCTTAATGCATCTCTGTAATGCATGATATCAAACAGTCATCACATAATTATTGACCCACCTAAAATCCATCTTGTTTGAAAATCGAATGAAACATGGGGGTAGAACTTCGACACGCAGAAGAATTAAAGAAAGCAAAAAGTTTCGACCTATGTCAGCCTGCGCGGATTGCGCAGGCTGACATGAATCGATCCTTTTTGCAGATGCATTAAGCCCCTTTTTTCCAGGGCATGGCCTTTGCTTAATACCTTTGCTTTCTGCAGATACTTGCATCTGCTCCAAAATCTCATGTATAGACCCGGGTTTAGTTTTTTCGGTCGGAGAATCTCCATTTATACCGACTGAGATCAGACTGTTACTGCTAAGCTTCTGAGATGGCATAAGTGGCTTCACACAAACCGTCTTGGTCTTTGGAACTTTGGTGTCAGGCTCCTTGTCCCGCTTTTTAGGAGGTTTTCCCATGTCGAACATTGGAATATGACGTCTGAAATTAAAAAGTAAAAATTCACCTTCCAGCATTCAAAAAAGTGTAAGTGTTTCGTTTAACCCCTTCCAGCGACATACATCTAGGCGAAAATTGGTTCCTTTGCGGACGGTATAGATCAAGATCAGACTGCACAGAACGTGCAGTCTGATCTTGGATCTAAGCCTTCCGCTTGTTTAGTAAAGCAGTTTTATTTTAAGCAGTCGAAAGAGGTTTCAAGCCGATATAAATCCTTTTTTTTTTTTGCTGTTTCAAAGGTATGGGGGGGGGAAGAGAGAAAATATCTCCTTATCGGACAATGAAGATCTAAGATCAAACTGCACGTTCTGTGCAGTCTGATCTTGATCTATACTGTGATATACCCTGTCCGCAAATGGTCATTGAGACTCCCTTAACTGCCTATAGGTTAAAAATGATATGTCTTGAAAAGGAGCGCGAATACCGATTATTTTAAAATCCTGAAAGAGAAACGTGGAAAATGATGACACAGTACCAACAAAACGAGTTAGTTTTGTTTTTGCTTTTTGGAAAAAAATGACTCTGACCACAAAATGTACCAGTGATATTTCACTTTTACTTTGCTTTTATTTTAAGTCTAAATTGTTGTTGGCAGGTAAAAAGTTCTTTCTCTACTACACTGACCAAGTCAACGCTCCGCTCCATCACATGACCCCGCCCCTTAGACATTATTTCCACAAACAAAAAAGGCGGACACACTGCATCTCGGTAAAATAATAGCGTGAACTAGTCACATAAACTGGTATCCCTAGACAACAAGCAAAACCCCATTTATCGATGACATCTACTGGTCTTCATATTCACCAATCAAAAACCGCGTAACAGAATTCCTTTATTTCTGTTTTAGACTAAGTTAGCAATTGCATCTTCGGCTAAAATTTTTATGACAAAGATTTTTCTGACCAAGATCAATTTATCAAACTCGCTTTAGAATGTAATCATATGTGATAAGGACTATCTTTGAGCATATATAATTTCACAATTTTAATCTCCAAGTCTCGCATTATCTCATGAAGTCTCGAACCGGGCAGATTCTGCCTTGCAGCATTGGATGTTATCAGGTATTAATCAATACGAAGATCGCATATTAACTCTTCAAGTGCCCTTCACGACTATAGTGACATTTGCGACCTGTGTAGAACAAGATCAGAGTGCACAAAAAGTGCAGTCTTGATCTACACCGTCCGCTTTGCCGATACTCATTTTGGACAAAACATCTTTGAAATTGAAATTTTGGACAAAACATCTTTGAAATTGAAATTTTGGACAAAACATCTTCGAAATTGCAGTTACATGTATTTGGGTCACATTACTGGACCGAAAGTGTTCATTTTGCTTTATTCAGAGTTTAAGCGTTTACGAAAACAGTCCCTCGTTTTCACAACACTTGGAAAGAAGACTTTTGAAATTATTGTGGATAAAGAAGAAAATGCTGGTAACCAGCATTTTCTTCTTTTCCCACAATGTTTTCTACCCTTTCCGAGAGCATGATTTATTTGTACCAATTCTAACCCTTTACCACACAATCCCGACTTTTAATGAGCCAGAGAAAAAAACAGCCTTTGAAAACATGGTGGGAAAAGGAGAAAATGCTGGTACCCAGCATTTTCTCCTTTTCCCACCATGTTTTCTAATCTTCCCAAAATGAATTTCAATTTTTTAGTAACATTTATTCTGTCGTCTGCAAATGCTTTCAATTAATTTTGGACTAGTATTTGTCGTTTGGTAAATAGTAAATTCATCGTGTGCAGATCTTTTGAAATTGAAAGGGTAAACATTTGTCGTTTGGGACAAGGCTAATGGTAAACTAGTCACAACCATCTCTTCTATAATAGTAGCGTTCAAAAAGCGCTTCGTTATAAATTTTATAAAGTGCTTTAGATGACCCTAAAAAAGCCTTGTATGGTACTATTCAATGACACTTAATTTACGACCATTCCGTGTTTCTGTCATCAAATATTTATTGATATGAAATCGTGTTGTAGTGGGCTTTAATCAAGACTGAGTTTTGTTTTGATTTTGATTTCGTTCAATTAGTTATCTGTTTTTTACATTTGTGATAAATCTCGAGGGAGGGTTGACTCGAGTGCGTTCTTTTGACATAAATAATGTTAGCAGAAATAAGTTCGAAGTTCCAATACTTCATTTCTGAGATACTGTGTGTGCTTTAAATTGTACCGAAGGTTAGAATGTTTTACCTTATAGAATCGATTTTGCAATAGATGAATTACTTAACTTGTCTTGTGTTAATCTAACTGTCGAATTCGGGTTTCTTCGTCACCCTGTACTCGGTAAAAAAGTAAATAATTATACCTGATGACAAAAAAGGGTAATGAAACGTAGATACAAATTCTAGACCACGGTGGCAGTATGATGACTTGTTTGGAATTTTGCATCACAGATCTATGCACATTATGTATTTCCTCTTTTTCCCAAATCATGGCTATTCTACTACGTAGACAGGGTAAGCATTGTTAATGATATGGTACATGTTGAAAAGTTAAATATATCTTCATAATTTACCTTTGAACCTTTTCAAACCAATCCCGAGTTTTAACAACCCTGAGAGAGACAGAGAGACAGGCAGACAGACAGAAAGACAGACAGACAGTCAAAGAGTCAAAGAGAGAGAATTTTGAAAACGCTGTTGGAAAAGGAGAAAATGCTTGTAACAAGCATTTTCTCTTTTTCCAACAGCGTTTTCTACCCTTCAGTACACAAATTTTATGCTTTCAAATAGTGCACTTCCTTTTTTGTTCTACAGATGCTTGCACTTTGGACAAGTCTACCATTATTGTTTTGCGTAGGATGAATTTTACTTAGACAGATTTTGTTACAAGATAAATTCATATCTTATTTTCAAAGACGGAATGGAAATCATCTGTATTCCTGTAAATACTCTAAGAGAAATCCAAAAGTTTGCGTCACCTTTAATTTTTCGTCCAAAACTGCTTTCAATTTGGACGCGTCTAACTTTTTGTCGTCTGGAAAGATGTATGATTTTTTGTTTGTGCGCCATTTTCGGCATTATTTCGGTTACATCGCAGTGACCAGAGAACTTATCCATGCCTTTCTGGAGTTTCTATTACCAGTACTTCGCTAGTATTCGTCCAACGCCACTAGCTCTTTCCCAACATGGTTAGCGGTGAGAGAGGAATGAATCCTGTCGCAACGACTATTGTCGATTCTCAGAAAGAAATCAGCTGAGCTGGGAATTCGAACCAGCGACCCCCTTTTCTCAAGTCCTGTAGGCTTCCTACCGCCCTACCTGGGCTTTGCTAGTAAGATGTAAAAACAGTACTATTGAACATTAAGTACGTTTTAAGTGCGTCAATAGAACGACTCAATAGGATGTTGAAATGAAGATTAGATACAGTTGAATGGGCGAAAATAAAAATCAGTGATTAGAAGTTTTAATTACAAGACTCTTTCAATAGGAATCCACTCGGGGACTGATAACGCGAATTCACCCACCGATTCACCTCAATCATGTACCAAGCAACAACATTTAGACTTGCCTAAAAATGAATGCATTCAACCCGATAGTAAAAACTCAAACACATTGCTAATTCAAGAAAATATCTCCTTGTCAGACAGTGTAGATCCAGGTCAGACTGCACGTTCTGTGCAGTCTGATCTTGATCTACACTGCCCGCAAAAGGTCCTCTCGTCGCGCTTGAGCAGCCTGAAGGTTAATTCTTTACTGAACAACAAAAATTAGAATTGTCCAAATTAAAAGCATTTGCAGACAAAGAATTCTGTGTAGAGGAAATAACTGGATCTGTCTTTAAAGGGTAGAAAACATTGCGGGAAAAGGAGATAATGCTGGTTACCCAACAATTTTCGTTGGCCATTCTCATCGTAGTCCTGTTCATGGTCATCCTGACCGAGTTTTCTCGGCATATTTCGTACCTTTTTGTTAGTAATGAGGATCATATACGGAATAACGTTAGAGAAGTCAGCAAGTAAAATCAAATTGGGCAGACTTGTAGATTGAATCATACAAAGAGTACTATAAAAGAAAATCAAAAGATAAAGGCCAATGAAACTATGAATGAAGAAAACACGCAAAAAGGGGCCCATACAAATTTCTTTGCCGTAAATCAAACTTTTCTGTAACTCACTGAAAAAGACTACAAGATAATTATATATTTCTCCGCAAGCGTAAAGAAACTGGCCCTTGCATTTGTTGAAAAGGCACAGTTTCGGCGTGGAAGCAACGGATTTGTCGTGTTGCATTCGGTAACTTAGTCTATCTTCATGGCATCAGATATGACGTCACCACGCTTATTTGAATACGATGCAATATAATCGACGCGTGGTAATAATAATGTGACATTCGCACAAGCCTTTGCGAAATACAGACGCAGAATCTAAAGACATGTACGAATCCTTTTCCGGAAATACCACTTAAAAGATTGTTTTCTTATACTGTTCATCCTTACTTTTTGATGGTTTGCCAGCTGATATCTTTTTAAGGACAGGGCACCCTGATGGGATTCGTGTAACATCACCTTTCATTGCCCAAATCATACGGATTCGGCTAAGACTCGGGTAATCCGTAATCGATGCGGGGAAGCAGTGTCTATCGGCCGATCGATTATGGATTATCCGAGTATTAGCCGAATCCGTACATTTTTTTCGGCGATGAAAGGCGAATCCACGAATCCCTTTAGGGTGCCCACCCTTAATTCAGTAATAATCATTTTGGAATCATTTTGAAAGTTTTGTTTGATTATAAAAATCTGTATAGACCTTTTAAAGAGGCCCTTATACTCATTTTCAGCCAGTTTTAACTCATTTTGTCTTTATATTATCAAACTATAGTCATTCTTATACCTTCATGCCAAATATTGCGCCTGACGGTTGCAAGGTTGCTTAGATTACGGTCGATAGAAAATGTATTTCGCTGAGTTGCGGCCTTCCATGTAAACAGACTCGTCGTTTCCGGTTTTTGAATCGAAGATTTCGATATATCCGTTATACACTCGGGTAGATTCGTATGAAGATCATGCATTCTGTCACGTGACTATATTTGACCTTCGTCCTGCGTCTAATGAGGTAAACAAAGGAAAATGGAGGCTTCTCTGTTGCAGCCTCGATTTTCAGACGGAGGTCGCGACCTATATGCAAATTACACCGTATCCGACTCTAGGCGGAAACCAACGATAAATTTCCGTGACGCACCGCCATTGTTTACAGCTTCGATCGTCAGCCAGTTTTCTTCTGACCAATGTTCGGTTTCTGATACAAATCTCCGTGTTTCTTTTTTTTCAAATACACCATATATGTCAGTAATTTATCCATGTTTACACAAAGGACTGATTTCTGTACCATTCTAAATTGTTTGAAATTTAACAGCGTTTTTGCTCACCGGCTGTAGACGGGCATCTTTAAAATTCGCTAGGAAAAAAAACTCACCCCTCAAAAATTGATAGAGAAGTCAAGAGCTTTTCTAACAAGAAAAATTGTGGAAAACCAGACATAACTTTACTCGAGTATTTTGTGTGCTTGTCAGTGATTTCACATGTATTAAACTATGAAACGTTTACTCATTTTGATAGCTCATATTTTCCAAGATTTTGTCCTCAAAGTCGTCTGCAACAATTTCTTTTTTAACTTTTTTTACCAGAAGACAAAAATTTACACTTCTCTAAATTGAACGTATGTGCAGAAGACAAAATAAAGGTTGCTCAATTGGTGACGTCGTTCTGTGAAAGAGTAGAAAACATTGTTGGAAAAGGAGAAAATGCTGGATACCAGCATTTTCTCCTTTTCCAACAATATTTTCAAAAGCCTTCCCCCTAAAGGTCGTTAAGTCTCTCTGGATTTGTAGTGAAAGGTTAGGGGAAGTAATTGAGTGAACTTGACCTTGAAGTTGCAATATACTCAGCTAACTCTTCACAAGACGACAAAATTCTGGACACGTCCATTTTGGAAACAGTTGCAAGCGAAAAATTAAACGTGTCCCACATGAGGGGATTTTTCTTTAAAAAGGTAATAAACATCGTTGAAAAAGGATGGAATGCTGGATTACTAGCATTTTCTTCTTATTTCAACAATGGTAGGTAAACTAAAAGTCTATATTTTTGCATCATTAAAATCTTCTAATGCACTACATAGGTTAAATCAACATGAACCATGCTCTGTGAAAAGAATGCTTAATACATCTGCAAAAAGTATCGACCAATGTTAGCTTGCGCAGTCTGCGCAGGCTGATATTGGTCGAAACCTTATGCTATTTGTAAATTTTCTTCGTATCGAAGGACAGTCTACCTCATTATTTAGTCCGCATTTAGACAAAATTGATTGTTTGGATCCATAGTTAAGTGATAATTTGCTTGGTTTATTACATCTCAGAAATGAATTAAATCCACTTTTCCCAGTGAATGGCTCAATCATTCTAACACTTTGTAAGACTACAGAATTCCCTTTAAACGTTTACATTGTAAAATATAGATGAAAGCAAAAATTGACAGCCATAGAAAAAAATAATTTTGTACAATGAGGGAAATATTGTTTAAAATGATATCATAACCGGAATGAAAAAATCCTTACATCGATTTGGTTAAATGTTTTCCCCGGAACAGTCCTCACAAACCAAACACTGCGCACTATTTGCCGATTGATTTGAATCTGATGTATCACGGGAACGCCTTTGAAAGTAGTTCCGTCCTCAATGACGTCATAGTTACAGAATCAATTACCGTCTGTTCATGAACAAAATAGTTGATGATATTACCTTTTGATTCTTTATCGGTCAACATATTGTAGACTCTTTATTATTTAGCCTTTCATGACACGATCCCGAGTTTTAACGGCCCTAAGGAAGAATCCTTTTGAAAACGTTGTGGGAAAAGGAGAAAATGCTGGTAACCAGCATCTTCTCCTTTTCTCACAATGCTTTCTATCCATTCAAGTAAAATTACGTCATTTGAATGACATTTTATTTGTTCTCTATAACAGGTTCTCAATTTTGGTAAGTCCGATATTGTGCCTTTCGGTAAAGAACAAAAGGATCTGGTGACTACAAAATGCGTGCAAATGTCACTCAGTTGACTGCCTACGTTTTCCGAAAGGGCTTAAGACATTGTGGGAAAAGGCGACATGCAGGTTACCAGAATTTCATTTTTTTCCCAATATCTTTTTAAAGACTTTACGAATCCTTTTGGGGGAAAAAAAGCCGGATTGTTTTGAATAGAATTGACTCTTAGAGTTCCGAATACATCAAATGACCATGCTCTGTTTGTAAAAGCCAAACCCTGACCAAGATATTGCGATTCGAAAAACCAGATGGAACTGAATAACGGATTGCGGAGATCAGATATAAATCCTGCACGTTTGGTGCCATCTGATCATAATCCATACTGTTTACCGAAAAGGCCATAATAATTTACAAAAAAAAATGAAGATCAAAAGGGAAAATACGATATCAATTTAGCATTAATAATTAATACAAATCGAGTAATTTATTACACAGTGGGTATTCAAAAACTTTTAATGGTACAATTATGGAACAAAAGCCCCGTGATGATCAACCTTTTACCTAATAAGTAAAATGAAACTTTCAAGCCGAGTAATGCTGTTTAAAACCTTTTTTGTTTTGGTGAAAACATATCTCCTTATCGGACAGTGTAGATCCAAGATCAGACTGCACCTTCTGTGCAGTCTGATCTTGATCTACACTGTCCGCAAAAGGTCAGTGAGTCGCGCCTAGAAGCCCAAAGATTAAAAGGTGATTTATCGAACCCTTTACCCGATTTTTGACGACACCGAAAGAGAAAACTTTCAAAAACATCGTTAGGAAAGAAGAAAAGGATGATTACCAGCGTTTTCTCCTTGTTCCACAGTTTTCTACCATTTCAAGGCCTGTGACAGTTCAATGTTTTGAACCATTTTGCATGTGTCGTAAGTGAGAATTTGTGGTTTGGTAAAACGTTAAAACTTAAGGCTATTGCGGACAATTTGAACATTTTTTCATGGACATTGTACATCGAGATCAGACATCACACCATATGCAGTTTGATCTTAATCTATACTGTCCCATGGTTTGAAAGACGATCTGACCAAAATAGCCGTAAAAAAATCTTTTATTTTGAGCTGACTTCTGATAGTGATTGTATGGTGTTTAACGTCGTTTTCAACATTATTTCAGTTATATCGAGGCGGCCAGTGCACCTATCCATGCTTTCCTGGAGTTTTTGTTACCAATGCCAGAGCTCCAGATAGAGGGAGTGATTTTGATTTCAAAATTAAAAATATTAATTATTCTGCACTAATGAGTACCCATAACATAGGGTTTGGAAGAGAAATAATGGATTTAGAATACCATCACTCCCTCTTATTTTGAGCTCTGAGTACTCCGCACAATATTCTTTCCAAGCCACTGGCTGCTTTCCCACATAACCATCTCCGAAACAATGATCAGCGGTGAGAAAGGAATGAATCCTGTCGCAATGACTATCATCAATCCTCGGAAAGAAATTGGCCAAGCCGGGGATCGAACCCTCGACCCCCTGTTCTCAAGTCCTGTACGCTACCGACTGAGCTATCGGGGCGAACTTCTAAGTTCCAAAATAAAACCCTTCAGTTTATAAATTGAACTATTCTCCAGACGACAAAAATATTAGACTTGCCCATTTTCAAAGAAATTGCAGACAATACACTACATATGGCTCAAACGTTGGGAATTTTCTGTGGCATGACAGAAAACACCGTGGGAATTGGAGAAAATGCTGGCTCACCACAATGTTTCAAAAGCCGTTTTCCTCGGTCTTGTTAAAAGACGGGATAGTTTGGTAAATGGTTTTACAGTTTAACTTTTTTACCAAACTACAAAATTTTAGACTTTTCTAAACTGAAAGCATTCGCAGACGACAAATTAAATTGAAATTTCGGCTTCATAGGATAGAAAACATTGTGGGAAAAGGAGAAAATGCTGGTTACCAGCATTTTCTCCTTTTCCCACAATGTTTTCAAAAGCTTGTCGTTTAAAGTCGGGGTTATGTGGTAAAGGGGGAAGTAATAAAATCGTGTCTCTTTAAAAGCTTTTACTATCAGGTCGCAAGCAACTTAAACGTGGTCAATTGGTAGTGTACAGGTCTCAAGAACAGGGGGTCGCTGGCTCGGCCAATTTCTGTCCGAGGACTGATGATAGTCATTGCGACAGAATTCATTCCTCTCTCACTGCTGATCATTGTTTTGACGATGATTACGAGGGAAAGCAACCAGTGGCTTGGAAAAAAAATTGTGCGGAGTACTAGTAAAAAAATAAAAAACACTCGAGGAAAGCATGGGTAGGTGCACTGGCCGCCATGATATAACTGAAATAATGTTGAAAACGGCGTTAAACACCATACAATCCTAACTCTAAAAATTTTCCTTGGACAAGACACTTCACATCCCTTGCCGAGGACTGGTGAAGCCCCGGACGCACATGTAAAAGGGAGCTGTCGCTGCGATATGACTGGAATAATGTTGAAAGCGAGGTAAAACACTATTTAATTGTTCAACAGAACATTTGTGGTCTGAAAAAGATTTAAACCGTAACAACCTATTTCCAAATTTTAACGACCTTAAGAGGATTTTTGAAAACTTTGTTGGAAAAGTAGAAAATGCTGGTAACCAACATTTTTTCTTTTAACCACAATGTTTTCTACCATCACTGAGACAGATCTAAGTTTTTGAGTCACATTGAATTTGTTTTCTTCAACTGCTTTCATCTTGAAACAAGTCTGAAATTTTTGCCATCGGGAGTTCAATAAAATGGCGTCAAATACATGTAGCCTATAAACAAATATAACCTTCGTGTACTTCTTTTTTTTTGCATAATTGAGCAGCGATCTGGGAAAATGGGGTTTAATGCATGTCCGTGATGTATGATACTAAACAAGTCATTACATAATTAAGCATCCATAATATCTATTTTGTATGACAACCGACTGAATCTTGAGGTAGACTAGTCCTTTGGCACGCGGAAAATTTAGCGATAGCAAAAAGTTTCAAGCCTGGTCAGCCTGTGCAGACTGCGCAGGCTGTCCTGGATCGATACTTTTTGCAGGTGCATGAAGCCCCCTCCTCACAAAGTATGACTCATATTTTTTTTTATAAAATCGTCCACTGGGACTCTTGCTTTCTCTATTAACAATACATCCCTAATTGTTTGTATAACTCGTGTAATCAATGAATAACTACAGAATCTTAACATTGCCATAAAGAACAAGACATCTTCACGTGTCGTTGTCTTTTTAAAAGTTTCAAATTATTGCACTTAGGCCACAGGCCCATATACATATGAATAATGCTCTGTGAAAAGGGAGCTTAGTGCATCTACAAAAAGTATCGACGCATGTCTGCATGCCCAGTCACTAAAATGGTGTCTGAAAATGCAAAGAAACGGTACAGAACGGGTTATAAGGAAATACATTGAAAGTATGATTGATTAATTGAATGGTGTTTTATGCCGCTTTCAACATTATTTATGTACTATCACGGCGACAGATCACATATTCATGTATTTCCTGGGTTTTAACAGTATCTAGGCCAGGGCTCTGAAGTGTCTTGCTCTAGGACACTCTCACGAAAAACCCAGTGGATCCGGTGAGGCTCAGACCCGAATCCTCCAGGTCATGAGTCCAACACTTTAACACTCAGCCACGCAGGACCCCTTTTAAAAATATGAGCCATGCTTTGTGAAAAAGGTGGCTTAACGCATATGCAAAAAGTATCGACTCATGTCAGCCTGCGCAGTCCGCGCAGGCTTACGTGGGTTGAAACTTTTTGCCATTTGAAATTTTCTCCATGTCAAAGGAGCATTCTACATAATAATTCAGTTGCTTGTTAGACAAAATGGATTTTGTGGATCCATAGTTATGGGATAACTTTGCCTGCCTCATATCAAATTACCAATCAGTACAAGAAAAGGATTTTTCTCTTTGATATCCATTTTCTTAGATGTGAAAACGCAATGCAAGGTATGGGTCAATAGTAGCAACCTTCGTGTATTGATTCTCTGAACCATTTGGTTTAGCCAATCAGGAGTTGTGTTATTTTTAAATCTAGAACATTCTTGAGAATGAGACAGAGAATATTCTTAAGAATGTTTGGTGAATATGGACGACCGTGGCACTAGACAGTTAGCAAACGAATGAAACCGAAAGTTATTAAGATATTGTGAGAAAAAAGAAAAGTTCCGCCTTTTTTCCCGGTACTAAAACAACAAAAAATAGATTTTTAATGATCACAAGACTATTTTCTTCACTTCCGGCTGTTAACAACTTTTTACTCCTTCGATAAACAATCGCGAGTTCTCAGGGCCCTGAGGAAGAAAGGTTTTTGTAAACATTGTGCTAAAAGGAGAAAATGCTGGTAAACTGCATTTTCTCCTGTCCCTCAATATTTTCTACTAAATCTATTTCAAGTACGAATCATTTTTTAAACTTTATGTTTAGTTATTCGTCTGCAGTTGCTTTCAAGATGGACAAGTCTAAGAATTTGTCAAGCAAATTTTTTAATCCTTTAAAAGAACCACAAACATTTTAAATTCAATGCAGTTATCATAAAAAGATATCCAAAGCTACTGATATACATACAAGATTAGGAGGCAAGATTTGAGCAGTCTGATCTCGATCTACACCGTCAACAAGAACGTGTCATGTTGTATCAGCTCGCTAAGGGATGGAGGACTTTGGTATATCATTTTCAACCCTTTTCCAGATTGTACGATACAGTTATTAACCCGGAGAACAGAAAATAAGTGAGAGGTGCTTTGTGAAAACGGGGTTAAATACGTATTTATTAAAGGGACATTCAACCAGATTTCGTTTCTAACGTTTTCTTTTTTTATTAATATTATTATTTTTTTCCCAAAAGCTGAGTTTTTTTTTCGCATGCAAAGATGGCGATAAAATCTATTGAATTTCCAGTTTAGAATTTCATATACCGTCAATAACGGTATAGATGTTGTTGCATAACATGGGTCAAACGTGTTTTTAGCACGGTATGATGAATGTATTTTTAGCACGATATGTTATCGGTTGGTTCCATAGCTCAGTTGGTAGGGGCACCGATTACGTTTTTGAAGGTTGTGGGTTCAAGTCCGACCTGAGATAATTTTTGCCAGAATTTTCTTTTTCCGTTTGTTTCTCCAAGCTAAGACAATGCGGCAACGTTATCATTAATTTCTCCCTCACAAAAAAATCAGGTTCAAAATTTTTGTTCAGTGCCCCTTTAATGTATTATACCAAGGAAGTCGTTGAATGAGATTGGTCTATTTTGTTTGAATCTGGATTAAATCACAAGGAGACCTGTCCTTTGGCATGCAGAAAATTTGCTTACAACAAAAAATTTAAACCAAGGTCAGCATGCGCTGATCAATCAATCAATCAATCAATCAATCAATCAATCAACCAATCAGTTAATTTCTCCGTTTCCATAAATAGTTTTCAAAAACCCTTTTTTCCCTCGGGTTTTTTTCAACATTAAAATTTAATTGATTAACGAATGGTCAAATAATCTTTTCTTTTTTATTTTATTATTATTATTATTTTTTTTTTTAAACCCTTTACCACATAGTGACTGGTCAACACTGAGGGAATTCACAGGAGACAATTCACATGTTTTTTAAATGATAGACCTAGTTCTTGAATAGGAACACAACCTTGTGGGGGAAAAAGAGAAAAGGTTTGTTACCAACATTTTCTCATTTTCCCTCATTGTTTTCAGAAGCCTTCTTACTAAGGGTCGTTAAAAGTAGGGATTGTGTGGTTAAGAGTTAAGCCGTACGTTGCAGATTTGTGTCATGAGAAAATGTGTTAAATCTGTTTCCCTATAACATCAACGCTTTTCTATAGCATCATGGTTGCTGGTCACCAGCATTTTCTCCTTTTCCCACACCGTTTTTCAAAAATCCTTTCCGTCAGTGTCATTATAACACGAAATTGATCAGTGAAGGGCTAAACATCTTTCTTTGTTGCGAAAATGTTTTTAAATAGCCATCTACCGCAAAGTGTTGTCAGGAAGTAATGGGTTTACTCCGTTTCCTTATATTTTTTGTCTAACGCTTTTCCATACGATCCATTATTTTACGATTATCAGGAAGAAAGACACTGTGAGAAAAGGAGAAAATCATGGCCACAATGCCTTATGCACTCCTTTACCTCTGCGACAAAAACTAATTCTAGATTTAAACAACTTGAAAGCATTTGCAGACAAGAAATTGAAATTGGCAAGAATAATATGATTTGTCTCTGAAAGAATAGAAAACATTGTGGAAAAAGGAGAAAATGCTGGTTACCAGCATTTTCTCCTTTTCCCACAATGTTTTCTAAAAGTCTTCCAACTCAGGTTTCGTAAAACACGGGATTATTTGGTAAAGCTTAAAGACAAATTAACTTGTCGTCTGCAAATCTTTTTTTCAAAAATGGACTGTTTGAAATTTTGTCGTCTGGTAAAGAGTTGATCAAATCATGTGATGTGGGAAATTTCAGTTTTACTTTGATTTTCTTTTTTCCGTGAATCATTTCATTTTGTTTTTGCCTTGTTTGTTTTTTCATCTATGTCTTCATTGATTTTTATTTATCGCTTTCATGTTTTTCTTTAGTAATATCATTTAGAAAGTTTACAGTTCGATAAGCGGTCGAGAAAGAAAGTGCGTTTTTTTACAGCGATTTGTGAATTATTCCTCTTGTATTCTTTTTAACATTTGCAAGTAAAATGACTGTTCAACTTACATGATTAAGGCATCAAACGATTAATGAATACATTAGGATGAATTGTTTTGTTTCCTTTTGAAAAATGATAATCAACACTTAGGCTGCTAAGCGCGACTTTGTGGGCTTTTCCGGACAATGTAGGTCAAGATCAGACTGCACAGAACGTGCAGTCTGATCTTGGATCTACACTGTCCGATACGGCGACATTTTTCCAATTTTTACGATTTCTAAATCGTAAACATGTTTTTTTTTTTTAATTGGCTGTTTGCAGCTTAAGGGTTAAAATAATTTGTTGTCTTTTTAAATAATATCAAATCATCATTTTTCATGTTTAGAAATCTAAAAGTTTGATAAACGGTCAAGAAAGATAAGTTTTTCTTTTTTTTAAATTAGAGTTTAAGATATATTGTTCGTGTATTTTTAACATTGATAGCTCAAATAAATAGGTAAAATTTTATTGATTAAAACATCAATGGATCGATATAAAAATATGATTGATATAAACTTCAATGGATCAATATAAAAATATGATTGATTTAAACGCAAATGGATCAATATAAAATTATGATTTATTTAAACGCCAATGGATCAATGTAAAAATATGATTGATTTAAACGTCATGGATCAATATAAGGAATTTTGAAAGTGTGATGCATAATCCAGTTTTTTTTTTTTTTATATTGAAATTACTATGAACAATTTTTTCCTTTGCTTCCTTTGCAAAATTGATTGATCTACTTTGGAATAATTTCGGCATTATTCTTGTGTTTTCCTTACCAAAATATAGTCGGGTTCGTAATAGAAAGGTAAAAGTTTGATAAATGGTCAAGAAAAACACAATCATATTTTTACTTAATTAAGACGTTTTGTTCTTTTTTGCTCTTTAACACTGTTACTTCAAATAAATCGATACCATTTGGTTGATTTAAATGTTAACGCTTCAATACAAATTCAAAAGTTTGAATCATGATGCAGATCGACAGGTACTTTTTTGCTAAAATATTTGCTATATAATTTCCTTTTCAACATTAACATTTAAAAACAATTCGATACTGTTTTATTTATTAAAACATCAATATATCAATATTCATGTATATAAATGTGAAAATTTGATAAGTTGTAATGAAAAATAAGCTCGGTTTATTTTATTAACATAAGGATATGTCATCCTCATTTTTTTTTTCAAAATTGATAAAATGGAACAGAATAAACAATAATGAAATGACCTAAAACATCAAAAAATGAAATGATAAAAAAAAAAAACTGATAAGAATTAAAAGCCATTTTCAAGAGATATCGATGAGTTGATAAGTGAATGAAAGAAAAGCACCCATGCCTTTCTCTGAACAAATATGATAATTAAAAAAAAAAAAACAACATCATTATCATCATCATCGTCGTCGTCAAACCGTTGTGTTTAGATATCAGATTGTATAAGAAGAAGAATCGTCACAGCGAAACGAACATGCCATTTATGAAAGATCTGGCTGCTATTCGGAATATCTTAATTGTGTTCCTAACTCCAATACTTTTCTCTCCCTTGGTTTTAACTGTTCCAGGAAAGGTAAGATAATCCATTATGTACAAATCACGACTTTTATGCACCAGACTTATTTGGAAGCATCGAGGAATAAGGACAAACTTGTTATACTTATTCGATTTATGTTTTTTTTTTTTGACTGAGCAGAGGACGCCATTTGAAAACATCGAAGCAAAGGGAGCAATTCCTTGTACCGAGCAATAGTATTTTTCTCTTATTATTATTTTCTCCCTTGGTTTAAACAGTGACAGGGAGGTGACATTACCCTATCACGTACAAATTAACGACTTCCGTACAGAGTGACAGAAGACTGCTTTCGAAAACATCGAGGAGAGAGGAGCACTTTGTTTGTACAAGCTATATTGCTCTTTTCTCTCAATGCTGTCAACTCTCTCAGCGCCAGACATGTAAACTCGACCTCTTTCGGCGGCTGAAAATACGGCTGAATGTGATGTCTGATCACGGATATGTAGTTTTAAATGTTAACTCTTTTAGCGGAAAACATATTAACTCCCTTGGGAGGCTGAAAATAGGGCTGAAGGGACAGTTTAATCTTGCATCTTTTTAGAGTTAAATATTAACTCTTTTAGCGAAAAACGTCTTGACTCGACCTCTTTCGGCAGCTGAACATACGGCTGAAATTACAGTTTATCTTGGACCTAAAGTGTTAAAATTTAACTCTTGCAGAGCAAAACATGTTAAATCGACCTCTTTCGGCGCTGAAAATACGGCTGAACGAGCAGTCTGATCTTGGATCTATAGTATTAAATGTTAACTCTTTCAGCGTAAAACGTCTGGACTCCACCTTTTTCGGTGGCTGAAAATACGGCTAAAGTGCAGTGTGATCTTGTATCTATTCTATAGCGTTAAATGTTAACTCTGGCAGCGAAAAACATGTTGACCCGACTTCTCTCGGCGGCTGAAAATACGGCTGAACCTGCAATCTGATCTTGGATCTATGGTATTAAATGTTAACTCTTGCAGCGAAAAACATAATTGAGCCGTGCTCTGTGAAAGGGGGCTTAATGCATCTGCGAAAAGTATCGACTCAGGTCAGCCTGCGCAGTCCGCGCAGGCTGACCTGAGCCGAAACTTTTCGCTATTGGTCAATTTTCTGTATGTCGTAGGACCAGTCTTCCTCATGGTTCAGTCGGTTGTTAAGTCGTAATGGATTTTATGGATCTATGACCATGAGATGACTTGCTTGATATCATGAATCACGGAGATGCATGAAGCCCCCTTTTGCCAGAGCACGGCTCATATAATCCAGACCTCTTTCTACGGCTAAAAATACGGCTGAACGTGCACTCTGATCTTGGATCTATGAGTAGATATAAAGAGAGAGAACTGGGATTGAGAACGAGAGCTGGGATTAAGGTCAAGATTAAGGTTAAGGTCAACCATGTGATTAAGGTCAAGATTAAGGTTAAGGTGAACCATATGATTAAGGTCAAGATTAAGGTTAAGGTGAACCATGTGATTAAGGTCAAGATTAAGGTTAAGGTGAACCATGTGATTAAGGTCAAGATTAAGGTTAAGGTCAACCATATGATTAAGGTCAAGATTAAGGTTAAGGTCAACCATGTGATTAAGGTCAAGATTAAGGTTAAGGTCAACCATATGATTAAGGTCAAGATTAAAGTTAAGGTCAACCATATGATTAAGGTCAAGATTAAGGTTAAGGTCAACCATGTGATTAAGGTCAAGATTAAGGTTAAGGTCAACCATATGATTAAGGTCAAGATTAAGGTTAAGGTCAACCATATGATTAAGGTCAAGATTAAGGTTAAGGTGAACCATGTGATTAAGGTCAAGATTAAGGTTAAGGTGAACCATGTGATTAAGGTCAAGATTAAAGTTAAGGTCAACCATATGATTAAGGTCAAGATTAAGGTTAAGGTCAACCATGTGATTAAGGTCAAGATTAAGGTTAAGGTCAACCATGTGATTACGGTCAAGATTAAGGTTAAGGTCAACCATGTGATTAAGGTCAAGATTAAGGTTAAGGTCAACCATGTGATTAAGGTCAAGATTAAGGTTAAGGTCAACCATGTGATTAAGGTCAAGATTAAGGTTAAGGTCAACCATGTGATTAAGGTCAAGATTAAGGTTAAGGTCAACCATGTGATTAAGGTCAAGATTAAGGTTAAGGTCAACCATGTGATTAAGGTCAAGATTAAGGTTAAGGTCAACCATGTGATTAAGGTCAAGATTAAGGTTAAGGTCAACCATGTGATTAAGGTCAAGATTAAGGTTAAGGTCAACCATGTGATTAAGGTCAAGATTAAGGTTAAGGTCAACCATGTGATTAAGGTCAAGATTAAGGTTAAGGTCAACCATGTGATTAAGGTCAAGATTAAGGTTAAGGTCAACCATGTGATTAAGGTCAAAATTAAGGTTAAGGTCAACCATGTGATTAAGGTCAAGATTAAGGTTAAGGTCAACCATGTGATTAAGGTCAAGATTAAGGTTAAGGTCAACCATCTACAAGAGTTCTAGTTTTTTAACCATATGTATGATTAAAATATTATACCAACCATCCCATGCTTAAATCAATAATTCAACCATATCCCTGGCTAACTCTCAAACCCAACCATTCCCCTGCTTATTACTACATCCCAACGTCTCGTATTCTTAGCCCATATAGCTATATGAGCGAAATTATATCTTAGTGTGTCCCCAAGCTAACATATCGATATTGTTCCCAAGGATATAACGTTTATCATCGTCCAAACCTAAAAAAGACTGCATACATTTATTTAATGGTTTATTTAACCATTAAAGAAATCTTTATATATCCACCTCTATCAAAATAGATATGTAAGAGTGACGCACAGTAGGGTTGTTTGATCTTGAAATAAAGTTTATGATGTCACATTGTTTAATTTCGAGTGGTTTAGGAAAAACTACACAGCTACAAGTCTCATCTTTCTTTTTAATAATAGAGTAATCAACCTGCTCTGTTCCGTTTACCACAATATTAACTTTTACCTCTTCTGGTACATTAGGGTTATCTTTAACAATTGTTAAACTACCTCTTATAATTCTACCCGGAGCACTCATACAATAACCACCCAAACCATGATCTTTGCCTGAAGCACCATTACCAAATGAAAACTCATAATTACCATCTCCTATTGGTCCATTTTCTTCAGCCCACACAGATATAATAGGGTGGGAGACTTTTTTATCCACGTAGGATTTTGTTGCTAAATCTCTCTCTTCTACTGGAGTTGCATCGTTTTTTAAAGAAAAACCTTGGAGATTTACGTTAGCCACCACCGTGAAACTTCCATCTGGGTTTTTTATAATAGCTCCACCGTTATCAACGTAATTTTTATTGACAGCGGAGTCACGGGATACAGGATTTGGTAATCCAGTAATCGGGTGATCATTCATATCTATTTCACCAGCCATTGAAAAAGATCCATCTTGTTTTTTTTGTCAAAGCGTTTCCACCCGCGGTAACCGCCTCAATAATGGTATCTACATAAAACTTATTTGCAGCTTGTTGGTCTAATACAGGTGTTGCGACGTTGTTAATCCTTCGCCCACCCATAGAAACGTCTGCAACTGCTAGATACCCTCCAAATGTGTAAACAAAGGCTCGGCTGGCACCATCTACGTAAGCCCTAGTAGCAGCGTCTTGTGGATATGTGGGATCTATAAGATTTGTTAAACTATACCCTTTCATATCTATATTTGCAACAGCGGAAAAAGTGCCATCTTGTTGCTCTACTATTGCTTTGCTGCTGCTCCTATCCACATAATTTTTAGTAGCAGCTTCATGCAATTCTGTTGGTTCCTTAACGTGTTTTATTGGATTAAAACCCATGTTTAAATAACCATCTTTAACGTGGTATCCACCGTTTTCATCTAACAACCCTGAGTTGGTGTCAACATAAGCCTTAGTTGCCACATCTTGAGAATTTACTGGATTACTAACCCTTGTTAATGTATTACCATTCATGTTTATAGAACCAGTAACAACAGTTGTTCCATCTTTACGTAAAAAATTATTATTTATATAAGCGAGTGACACACCATCACCGCTTGTTTTATCATCTTCCATTCTTCCAAATTTGTTAAACAGGCATTTTTTATATTATTACTAAAAAAGTTTATTTAAAACATTTTGAAACTTTTTACCCGAGCTTAACTCTTTTAGAATGTATAAACATAAATGCCCACAAAATACTTGCCCAGCTTGTTGTAATTGATCAGTATTATAGTGTATCTGGTGTTTTAAATACTCTTGAATTTCAATAGGTGGTTGTATGCCATAACTATCAAAATAAAGTTTAGTTTTACCATTTTTATACCAAGCAACCCAATGTGTACCAGGTCCACTACTTTTATCAAAGTTTACTATACCACATTCTTTTTTACTCGGTTTTATCGGTAATGTATCTAGTAAAAAAACTCCTCTAAAAGAAGGAATCTCTAATCTTTTTGCTGCATCTTCCAATTCGAAATTGTTCAACGGTTTATTTGGTAAAATTACGTTTTCAATCGAAATATTTAACATTTTTTATAATTAAATATTTCTAATGTCTTTATTGTCAACCCATGAATTAAATTCATCGGGATAACCTTTCCACTTTACAAGAGATTTCTTTTTTCCTTTTTTAATAACCTTTTCTATCCTATACAGCTCTTGACTGGTTTTCTGTAGTTCAGGTTCATAAAAGGTACCTTGTATTTCTTCTCCATTAAGATCCTTAATTTTATATGTTACAGGTGATGTATTTTTTACTTCAGAAACTGTAAAACCTCTTCAGTCCATCTTGTTGTATAACCTTTCTCAAAAGTCTTTTTCTTTTTAGCTATCCTTACTTTGTCTCCAACGGAAAACTTAGGATTTATATCTTTTATTTCGAGATGATCGGGGTAAAGATTTCTCCAAACTTTGGTTTCATTTTCTTTTTTACTAGCATTTACTGGAGTCATTTTAATAGATGAATGCCTCGTGTTATTATATTCTTTAACGATATCCGGTAGCACATTGATGTAAACGTTTATGGAGTTAGCGGAAAAATACTTCCACATTTTTTCTTTCATTGTTCTAATCCATCTCTCAACCACACTAGATTTTTCCTCATTTTCAGTAGAATACAATTCAACCAAGTCTTTAACATCTTTGTTATAAAACTCTTTACTCTTATCCACCCACATTTTTTCAGGTTTTCTCTCCTTAAAAATACTCTCCAATGCTATAGCAACAGATTTCCCTGTTTTGTCTTTTAATGGTATCAACCATCCGTATTTAGAAAAGATGTCAATGGCAGCGAGAAGGTATTTAACACCGCGATTAAACTTAGAAAATGCTTGCATGTCTACTAAATCCACAGCCCATATCTTATCTATACCGTTTACTATAACTCTCCTTTTCTTAAATTTT
The DNA here is from genome assembly GCA_946811185.2 of Hippopus hippopus. Classification (NCBI taxonomy): domain Eukaryota; kingdom Metazoa; phylum Mollusca; class Bivalvia; order Cardiida; family Cardiidae; genus Hippopus; species Hippopus hippopus. The sequence goes on along the minus strand of OX328113.1, from coordinate 7,754,245 downwards.
CTTCTTACAGGTTTATGTAATTCTTCCGCTAAATTTACGAAATTTTTTTTTTAACCCCCATTCCAAATTTCATCTTCGTTCCAATGAGTTTACTTACCAAACCCCTTTCCATTTTTTCTCTAATAGTAGGATTGTAAATACCTTCTAATTCTGTTAACATATTTTCATCACACACTGCGTTTCTTGTGGCAGTGTCATTATGCTGAAGATAGCAAACATCATGATGATATGCAGCTTTATCAACGCGGTTTATTGGTTTACTCCATTTCTTTGGTGTTAAATCTGGATTGAGTCTTTTCTTTAATTTAGTGCCTGGTCCCGTAAAATTGTGACCAGGGAGATGCATTTCAACAGGTAAATTATTTATAGCTTTATTTAGCAATGATCCTCCCTTTGTCGTCTTAACAAACTGTGTTTTAATTATTCCACAAACCACACATTTCCCACGTTTCATATTTTTTCCATTTTTAGCAACAGCATATTCTATATTGTTTGTATCAGTATGTTTTTTACATTTAACACAATACATTTTTATATATATAAATTAAAAAAGCTATATAAAATGGATATTATAAACTTATCATGGAATGAAGTAGTATCAAAGAGATTTAATCACTCCCTTTTACCAAAAAGTATTAGAGGTTTAATTATAGGCAAATCAGGATGTGGCAAAACTACTTTATTGTTAAACCTTTTACTTAGACCAGGTTGGCTTGACTAAAACGATTTGAGTGTTTTTGGAAAAAGCCTTTTTCAACCGGAATACCGAATACTAAAAAAGGCTTTTGAAGAAAAACTACCAAAAGAATGTATCTTAAGGTTGTTTAACATGCGTGATGAAATACAAGAATTAAATGTATCCCCTACAGCTTTAGTTGAAGAATGGAATAAAACGATTAAAAACAAATCAGATATAAATTGCAACTTCTTTGAAAATGCGAGTGATGTGCCTGATCCGAGAGAGTTAAACTCAGAAAATAAAAATTTAATGATTTTTGATGATTTACTTTTAGAAAGGCAAAATAAATGTGAGTGTTAATATATTCAAGGAAGGCATAGTAATGTTGACTGCTTTTACCTCTCACAGAATTATTTTAGACTACCGAGACAAACTATTAGAGAAAACGCTAATTTTATTTGTCTTTTCCGACAAGACCTAAAAAACATTAATCATATTTATAGCGATCATGTAGGTGAAGATATGCCTAAGGATGAGTTTAGAAAATTTTGTCAAAAGGCATGGGAAAGACCACACGGTTTTGCTAACATTGATTTAACCAGTAAAAAACACGATGGGAAGTATAGAAACGGTTTTGACAATTTTTACATACCTAAGTCAGTATAAAAAAATGAAAAATAACTTAACAAAAATATACATATTATAAAAAAGAATGAGAGATTTAGTGAAATATACACATAAATGTGAGTTAATTATCATAAAATTAGAAGGGGTATTAAAAAAATACTTAGAACGTTTTACAAAACATAATTTAAAAATGATATTAGAACAAATAGGAATAAAAAATTATGATTGTTTTGAAAAAAATGGTTTAGTATGTATATTAATAAATTACTTAAAACAACGATTAGAGATCAAACAAGCAATATCACCACCAAATTATGAAGCTAGAAGTGTAAAATTGTTGTATGATTTTTATTTTGATATATATTTTATTATTTATATTACATCTGAATGTATATACCAAGGAGAGCTTGATGAAAATGATTTTAATGAATTTTTTGTTGATTTTTATAATTATAGTTTGGAAAATACCTTAGAAGATGGGTTAGAAGAATTCTTTAATATTAGTTGTGAGCATTTTAAAATATAAATAATATTTTCACCTTTATAAAAAATGGAAGATCTTTTAGAACAAATTGTAAAAAATACAGAACACAAAACATCATTTCAAATCATAGTAAGCGACAACAAAACACGCTTTAGAACAAGGTTTAATCCTCCTATTCAGCTGGAAAAGGATAAAGTATATAAAATAGCTTTAGTAAACCTTGAAACTTACTACTCTTTCCCAAATATTGATGCAACAAACAACATATTCGTTTATTCTCCAGACAATGGTAATTCATGGATTAAAATAAAAATACCTGAGGGAAGTTATGATCTTGTTGACATTAATGATACCATTCACCAGGAAATGAGAAAAAAGGGTCATTACGACGAAGTTAATGAAGGGTATTATATTAACATTTCTGCAAACACCAATACCCTAAAGTCTGTTCTTACCTTAGAAGATGGTTATCAAGTAGATTTTAATCAACCAGGCTCCATTGCCAAAGTATTAGGATTTACTAACGCTAAATATACACAAGGATTTTACGAGTCAGAGAATGTAGTAAACATTCTTAGTATAAATAGTTTGCTCGTTAACATAGATATTATTTCAGGAAGTTATGTTAATGGTTCAACAAAAAACACTATTTACTCTTTTTTTCCAGATGTTGCACCTGTATATAAGATAATTGAGTCGCCAGTTAATTTAGTGTACTTACCAATAACATTAGATGAAATACATAACCTAGAGGTAAATATTACGGATCAAAATGGAACATTACTAAATCTTAGAGGTGAAATTTTAACAAATAGGTTTCATATTAGAGAAGTGAGATAAATAAAAAAAATAGTTATATATAAAATGACGAGTTACATTACTGTTAAAGTAAATATATCTGAAGGACAAAAGCAAAAGCTTCAATATGCTGTTAAAGCTGGTTGCCCAGTAAGTATTCGTTTAGGTCATGAAGATTTACGAGGTAATGATGTTTTAGCATTAACCAATTCACAAGCAAGAAAAATAGCTAAAGCCTATGAGGATGGTAAGGGTACCACAATTAAAATGACTGCAAAACAACTTAAATATAATATGAAAATAGAGGGAGGTTTTCTCGGAATGTTGGCTGGGTTAGCTGCTAGAGCTTTGCCGATGCTTGCAAAAACTGTTTTACCAGCTTTAGGTGTTGGTGCTCTTTCTGGATTAGCCTCAACAGGTGTACAAAAAGCAATGGGGTCAGGTCTTTATCTTAAAAAAGGAGGATGTGTTTGTCAAGTTGAAACTGATGGATGTGGATTATACTTAAAGCCATACAAAGGTAAAGGATTAGAGTCTGTTGGTGATGGTTTGTATTTAAAGCAAGGAGGAAAAATGTATCATGGAAGAGGACTTTTACTCGGACCTAATAGTCCATTTGCTAATATCCCTATCTTAGGAGCTATATTGTAATGCTATAAATATTATTTACAACAAAATAAAAATGGATATACATAAATTTGGTATAAAACCTAATATTACTACTCAACATAAAACTATATTTTGGAAACCTCATTTACATAGAGTAAGATATCCTCCCTTAAAGCAAGATCCGCTAAAATGGAAAATATACTCACAAGTAACTATTAAGATTCCTCCTCGTGATGGTATGAGACTTTCGCTAGGATTTGGTTATATAACTACACGAGGAGTTGTAGTGATATCTGTTAGTAATAAATGGAAAGATAGTTTAACCATTCTTAATGGGACACATCTTGATAATGAGGCTAATGATATCTTTGCCTACATTTATAATTTCTCACAAAAACCAATTGAAATACCTGAGGGTGAGTTATTTTGCAATCTAAAATATTTACAATCTTGACATAAAAAATTATCATTTTAATAAAAAAATGGCAGATACAGATCAAGAACATCCCGCTAAAAAAATCTATCCCCCGCTACCTCGAGAAAGAAATAATCCAAGCGCTCCATCTATTGAAATGATGACACTAGATGACAAAGGTCATTCCTACCGTTTACAAAAAATATCTGAAGTACAAAAGTTTCTCGAAAATAAAATTCAAAAAAGAGATGCCTTAGCTAAAAAATATTTTAGAGCCGCAAAAATTGTTGACAACGTTGACACAGTTTTGATCACGGTAGCCATGGCTTCTGGAGTAGGTGGAATCGGTTTACTATCTACTGTTGTAACTATTCCAGCTGTCATAGCATTAGAAGCATCAGCTGCGGCAACCGGGCTTCTTTCACTAGTAGGTAAATATGTAGTAAGAAATTCAAGAACCAAGGCAGAAAAACATCAAAAGATTCGAATGATAGCTGATGCTAAGCTTGATACAATTGCTTCACATATATCCAAAGCTTTAACTGACAATCATATATCAGATGAAGAGTTTAAACTTATCATGGAAGAACAAGAGAAGTATAAGAATATGAAGGATGAGATAAGAACAAAAATTAAGAAAAAGATATCTACCGAAAATGAAGAAAGTTTAATTGAGAGAGGGAGGCAAGAAGCGCGTGAGTCCTTTCGGAGGTTGGTTGAAAAAATTCATACCACTCCCTCGATGTAGTAACAAACCAAGAAAAATAAATTTTTCATGCAACTGTAGTTATGAAACTATGATAAAATCTATGTTAAAAAATTATTTTAGTAATTAAAAAAATGTCTTTTTTAAAAATCGTTGATCCTGCAAAAAGGGACTTAATTGTAAAATTGAAACAAAAAAGAAGATTCGGGATAATCTACTAGCAGAGAGAACAGGTGAACAGCAACTTCAAAAAGATCTTTCGAAGTTTTTTACACCTATTACGGAAACGCAAAAAGCTACAACAAAGGATATTACAGAAGCACAAAAAACTACAACAAGGGAGATTACTGAGGGGCTTAGACCTATTAAAGAAGGTATCGAACAGTTGTCGCAAGCTATTACGTTTCCGGCCTTTCCTTCTATAAGAGCTGTTAAAGATCCTAAAATATATGGGGAAATTGCAACTAAATATTTAAGAAGTTCTTATTCTAAGGGTAAAGAACCTGATAAAACGTTTGGAATATATGATGAAGATAGTGAGTTTTATATTGGAAATAGAATAATTGATATTATAGATAATAATATTGTTGTTGGCAATGAAGAATATCAAGGCACGCCTGGTCTATGGGAGTTAATAATATCTAAAAATCCTGAAAATTATACTCCTGATGATTTATTAAATTATAGAAAGCTGTTGTATAAAACCAACGCTCTTCATAAAAATAACGATCCGGATAATCCAAGTCCTAAATCTTCTAGAGGCAAAAAATGGAAAAATATACTTAAAAAAATTTGGGGTGAAAGAATATATGAAGGAGAGGGTATCGTTGTTATCCCGTGTGACCCTAACGCCTTAATAGAAAGACTAGACCTGTTGTTGGCAAGTAAAGAAGCAGGTAACACAGGTGTAAGAAATGAGGTAGTAAGCATTTGTGATGAATTAAAAAGACAAGGTGTTTTAAATTCAAACGCTTATAAAAATTTAATGTCTATACTATAAAAAATGATCATCACTAAAAAACACGGATTTAAAAGAAGGTATTCATACGGTGGTACCGGAATCTTTGATAGTATTGCTAACCTTTTAGCGAGGCTTTTTACTAGTAGTGCAGCTAAACAAATTGCGTCTTCTGCCCTTGATGTAGGAAAGAGTGTAGCTAAGGAAGGTGCAAAGAAAGCTTTAGAGGTTGGAAAAAGTGCAGCTGTAGATGTAGGAAAAAAAAATTGTTACGAAAGCTTTGACACCAAAATCAAAGAAAATTTTACAAAAATATAACGCACATCCTAAACCCACGGTTACCCCTACTACACAAAACATTAGTACATTAATAGATGGAAGTGCCATTGCTATTCAAGATTTAGTTAAAAAATTAAACAGTGGAGCAGGCATTAAAGTAGTATGAAGAAATAAGTTAAGAAAATTATATTCATTATATAAAAAAGAGAATGTCAAACTTAATATTTGATCGTTTATTTTATAAAAAATATAATACTAGTTATATTACTATACAAAATGCATCTTTAAACCTAAAAGATTGCGAGATTCTTGAAATTAATAACACGAAATATGGTTATAAAAAAGCTGTTGTGAAGTTATCTCCTGAAGAAGTAATCAAGATGAAAGAGATTGAGGAAAAGGTGAATGAACGTTTACAAAAGTGGGAGATACCCCAAATAACACTTGTATACTGTAACAGAGTTTATCCTAAAACTAAAATAGATACCGCAAAAAGCATTGAACTTAAAGGTGTGTTTGTTAATGATGAAAATAAGTCTTTTCCCCAACTTTGGTTAGAAATTTAAGTAACACAATTATAATTTTTATTTATTTAGAATTATAATTGTAATAATAAAATGGACATTTTAAAAATCACAGAACCAATTTTAAAAGATGATAGTATTGATAAGTATGAACACTATGAGTATGAACCAATCACAGGTGCAAATCTCAACAACTCAGGGGGAGATATTAGAATAAGTATCGAAACCCAAGATATTTTACACATCCTAGTGAGAGCCATTTACTTATTGAAGGACAATTAGTAAAGAATGCTGATGGTACTGCTTATGATATAGCTGCAGACAACACTAATATTGCTTTAACAAACAACGCCTTGATGCACCTGTTTAAAAATATTAGGTATCAACTTTCAGGTATGGATATTGAATCCATAACAAATCCTGGCCAGGCTACTACAATGCTTGGGTTGTTAAAATATCCGGATGATTTTTCTAAATCACAGGGGTTAAACCAATTATGGTATAAGGATACAACAATCAATGCAGACGATCAAAATAGAGGATGGGAAATAAGAAGGCAATACATCATTAATAATACAATTAATCCAGTAGGTTAATTTAGTTTTAGAGTTCCTTTAAAGCATATATTTGGTTTTTGTGAGGACTATAATAAAATATTGTATGGAATGAAGCAAACTCTCACCTTAACAAGAAATAATGATAATGATGCAATCTTTCGAATCAACGCTGCTCCTGAAGGTAGAATTAGATTAGATAAGATATCATGGTTTATGCCACATGTGCTACCTGCTGATAAAGAGAAGATAGAACTTTATAAAATTATCGAGAAAAAAGAAAAAATACCGGTTGGATATAGAATGCTACAGTGTGACTCTATCGCAGTTCCTCAGACAACATCATTTACCTGGAGACTTTCCGTTAAATCATCTCCTGAGGTACCACGTTTTATCGTTGTCGGCTTTCAAACTAATAAAAGTAATAAACAAAGACAAAATGCATCTGTATTTAACAATATAAATGTTAAAAATATTTATGTTATGTTAAACTCCACTAGATATCCCGCGGTTGACTACAATCTTTCATTTGATAGTAAGCAATTTAGTAGAGCGTATGGTGACGCCGCATTATTTAGATCTAAGTTTTATAACATGAATGAGTTGGTGTCAAACCCTAACATTTCCCCCTCAGATTATAGAACCTTATATCCTTTGTTTTTGTTTGACGTTTCCAAACAGAGTGAAAGATTAAAATATTCTGTTACTGATATTCAAATTAAGGCAAATTTCGGTGCAAATGTGAATGCAAACACTGAGGCATATGCTGTTATTATTAGCGATAGGTTAATTAACTTCCAGTCTGATGGAAATAGAATGAGTGTAGTGTATTAAGACATTTTTTCTTATATATAAAAATGATAAAGATTACAGATTTAAAAAAAATTCTTAAAGAAAATAATATAAATTTCTGCTCATACTGGGATAAAAAGCGGTTAGTTGAGTTGGTGAAAGAACATGGATTGTTCCCAGAGGAGGAGGAGTCACCTAAAAAAGAAAGAAGTAAAGACCCTAGGTTTGATAGATTAAAAACTATTATGCATAATCCTAAGAAAGTTAGTTTAGAGGATGTTGAAACTGGTGAAATAAAAACCTTTCCATCGATTTATAAGGCAGGTAAATTTATAGATCGCTGCCCACAAACGATTGAGAACTGGAATGGGAGAACTTGGAATAATAAATATAAGATTAACATTCAATAATTTTATTATGACAATGACGAAGTCATAATAAAATTAAATTAACTTAAGTTTTTTTTTTTTATATATAAAAATGGAAAATATTAATTATAATATATATACCGTAAAAGGTTTAAAAAATTTAGCTAGGTCTAGAGGAATCCGGGGATACTCTAGACTTAGAAGAGCTGAATTAATTGGGCACCTAAGTAATCCTCCTACTGATCAATTCAGGAGGCCCACAGTAAAAGACTTAAAACAAGAAGCTAAGTCTAGAGGAATCCGAGGATACTCCACGCTTAGAAGAGCTGAATTAATTGAGCGTCTAAGTAATCAAGGAGCACCAATATTAGATTATAATATTGGTAATTTTGAAGCCCCTGTATTACAACCAACACCTTACACACCCCCGATACCAACTCCAACTCCACCTACAGCCGCAGCTGAGGAGTTGATGAACTATTCAGATAGTATTAGAGAAATTCCAAAAAATATATCACCTAGGATAGAAGCTTTAAAAAGAAAAATAGATAAGTTATATAGGGATAAAGATGAAATAGAGATTATAGAAGGACCATCAGCACTTGGAGGATTTACCAGACAATATTTTATAAAAGGTAAAGGAGCTTTTACACCGGCTAATTTCCTTGATTTAGCTAAAGATACATTAACCGATGTTATGAGAAATAACCGTCAAACAAAAGTTAAACTTATTATGAGGTGTATGATGAAACACTCTATTACTAATGAATTAAAACCTGTGGATTTTCATTCTGGTTTTCCAATTGTTAATTTAGATGGGGATGATGTGGATGAATTATATGAAGAAATGGGGTAACAGATATTAGTTAATATAGCAGCTGAGGAAATGAAAGAAGATTATTATAAAGTTCTTTACGTAATCGATTTAAGATTACACACAGTATCATATAACCCAATAAGAGGTAATTCTTGGCTCCCAACTCCTTCTAAGATAGCAAATACAAAAAGTGTTATTAATCCAATAAATAGAAATGATGATATGTGTTTTGCATATTGTATTCTTATAGCTTTGAACCCAACAATTGAACATCCTGAAATAATCGAAAGACTAAGACCTTTGTTAAACAGTATAAATATGGAAGGGATTAATTACCCTGTTTCCCTTCAGGATAGAATTAAATTTGAAACCCTAAACCCATCTATATCCGTATCAATTCACGGATATAATGATTCCACTGGTGTTTATCCACTTAGTTTAAGTAAAGAAGTTTATAAAAGAGAACATCATATTAATCTTTTACTTCTTGAGAAGGATGGTAAAAAACATTATTGTTTAATTAAAAATATGAGTAGATTGTTATCTAAACAAATATCTGATCATAACGGTAAAACTTATATTTGTGAAAGATGTTTAAATCATTTTCAAAAAGAAGAAACTTAAAATAAACATTTAGAGTATTGTGGCGAAAAAGATGCCTGTAGAATAGACTTACCTGAAAAGGGTACCAAAATATCTTTTTAGAATTTTTATAAACAACAGAGACACCCTTTTACAATTTATGCGGATATGGAGTTTACATTAGAAAAGAAAAACGAAAAGAAAGGCAGCGGGACAAAAGTAATTAATGAGCATAACGTTTCAGGATATTGTTTTTATGTTAAATCACTTTATGAAAATGTTTACCCTTCAAAGATTTTCCAACATCTAAGAAATTCATAGAGGATTTAGAAAATGTTATAAAAGAAATAGATAGGATACCAACGAGGGAAATGATTTTTAAACTTCATGATAAAAGAGAGTTTGATAGAGCAAAAAATTGTTGGATATGTGGGGAGTCATTTTTAAAATGTAAAGACACGAAAAAAGTGAGAGACCATTGTCATTATACTGGAAAGTTTAGGGGAGCCGCGCACAATGTGTGTAATTTAAAATGTAGAAGACCTACTTTTACACCCGTATTCTTTCATAATTATAGTAAGTATGATGCTCATTTATTTATAAAAGATTTAATGAGTACACCTGGTGAGACGAGTTGTATACCAACAAACAAGGAAACATATATAAGCGTGTCTAAAAATGTTCCAATAGAATACACTGTTAAAGGGATGAAGAAAATTAAAACGCATGAGATTAGATTCCTTGATAGTTTAAAATTTCTAGGTAAAAGTTTAGATGAATTAGCTAGCACTCTAGCTAAGGAGGACAAAACTAATCTCACGAAATATTTTGAGGGTGAAAAGCTTGAAATGGTCTCTCAAAAGGGTATATTCCCATATGAATGGTTTGATAACCTTAGTAAATTAGAGGAAACAAAGTTACCCGAACAAAGAGAATTTTACTCAAAGCTTAAGGGTAGTGGAATTGGTGAGGAGGATTATCAATATGCATTAAATGTATGGAAAACCTTTGAGATGAAAACTTTTAAAGATTATCATGACTTATATAATAAGACTGATGTTTTACTGTTGGCGGATGTCTTTGAAAATTTTAGGAATGTTTGCTTTAATAATTATGGGTTAGACCCATCTTGGTTTTATACAGCGCCGGGATTAGCTTGGGAGGCAATGTTAAAAATTACTAAGATAAAATTAGAATTATTATCAGACCCTGATATGATTTTATTTATTGAAAACGGAATAAGAGGAGGTATCTCAACCATTTTTAAACGATTTGCAAAAGCAAATAATTCATATATGGGTGAAAAATATAACCCAAAGGAACCATCAAAATTTATTACTTATTTGGATGCGAATAATCTCTATGGTTGGGCAATGTGTCAAAAACTTCCCATTGGTAATTTTAAATGGATGGATGAAAATGATTTACAAAATTGGCAGGGGTCACCTTGTATATTAGAGGTTGATTTAGAATATCCTAAAGAATTACATGACTCGCATAATGATTTCCCATTAGCTCCCGAAAGATTAAAGACTGGTAAAGTTGAAAAACTTATACCTAATTTATATGATAAAAATAAATATATATTACATTATGAAAATTTAAAGTTGTATTTAAGTTTGGGTCTAAAGCTTAAAAAGATTCATAGAGGGTTAACTTTTGATGAGAGTGAATGATTAAAACCTTATATCGATAAAAATACTAGACTAAGAGCAAAAGCTAAAACCACATTTGAAAAGGATTTCTTTAAACTTATGAATAATTCTGTATTTGGTAAGACTATGGAAAATATTAGGAATAGAGTAGATATAAGATTAGTTAATACCAGGGAAAAAGCAGAAAAATTAGCCGCTAAACCAAACTATTACGATATAACCACCCTTGATGAAAATTTATGTATAATTCAAATGAAAAAACCGCGTTTATATTTTAATAAACCTATTTATGTAGGGATGTGTATTTTAGATTTAAGGAAGACATTGATGTATAACTTTCATTATAATTATATTAAAGATAAATATGGTGAAAAAGCTAAACTTCTTTTCACTGATACAGATAGCTTAATGTATGAAATAGAAACAGAAGATTTTTATAAAGATATTAGTGGTGATGTTAAAGATCGGTTTGATACAAGTGATTATCCGCCCGATCATCCTTCAGGTATTCCCACAGGATTAAATAAGAAAGTTGTGGGTATGTTTAAAGATGAGACAAGTGGTAAGATTATTGAGGAGTTTGTGGGCCTCAGGTCTAAACTATACTCTTATAAAATGTGTGATGATGATGAGGAGGAAATTAAAAAATGTAAGGGAATTAAAAAGCATGTAGTAGAAGCATTTATTAAACATGAACATTATAAAGAGTGTTTGTTTGAAAATAAGACACAATTAAGGAGAATGGTAGTTATTAGAAGTTATGATCATGAGTTGTATACTGAAGAGATGAATAAAGTCGCCTTGAGCGGAAACGATGATAAACGTTATATCCTTGGGAACAATATCGATACGTTAGCTTGGGGACACACTAAGATATAATTTCGCTCATATAGCTATATGGGCTAAGAATACGAGACGTTGGGATGTAGTAATAAGCAGGGGAATGGTTGGGTTTGAGAGTTAGCCAGGGATATGGTTGAATTATTGATTTAAGCATGGGATGGTTGGTATAATATTTTAATCATACACATGGTTAAAAAACTAGAACTCTTGTAGATGGTTGAGCTTAACCTTAATCTTGACCTTAATCACATGGTTGACCTTAACCTTAATCTTGACCTTAATCACATGGTTGACCTTAACCTTAATCTTGACCTTAATCACATGGTTGACCTTAACCTTAATCTTGACCTTAATCACATGGTTGACCTTAACCTTAATCTTGACCTTAATCACATGGTTGACCTTAACCTTAATCTTGACCTTAATCACATGGTTGACCTTAACCTTAATCTTGACCTTAATCACATGGTTGACCTTAACCTTAATCTTGACCTTAATCACATGGTTGACCTTAACCTTAATCTTGACCTTAATCACATGGTTGACCTTAACCTTAATCTTGACCTTAATCACGTGGTTGACCTTAACCTTAATCTTGACCTTAATCACGTGGTTGACCTTAACCTTAATCTTGACCTTAATCACGTGGTTGACCTTAACCTTAATCTTGACCTTAATCACGTGGTTGACCTTAACCTTAATTTTGACCTTAATCACGTGGTTGACCTTAACCTTAATCTTGACCTTAATCACGTGGTTGACCTTAACCTTAATCTTGACCTTAATCATATGGTTGACCTTAACCTTAATCTTGACCTTAATCACATGGTTGACCTTAACCTTAATCTTGACCTTAATCACATGGTTGACCTTAACCTTAATCTTGACCTTAATCACATGGTTGACCTTAACCTTAATCTTGACCTTAATCACATGGTTCACCTTAACCTTAATCTTGACCTTAATCACATGGTTGACCTTAACCTTAATCTTGACCTTAATCCCAGCTCTCGTTCTCAATCCCAGTTCTCTCTCTTTATATCTACTTCTATGGTTTTAAATGTTAACTCATGCAACACAAAACATGTGATAAACTCGACATTTTTCGACGGCTGAAATCAAATCGACTGAAACTCAGAAAGATTTTCATCTTAAAGGCTAGACTAGATAAGCACATGGTATCTACATATCCATAATAAGCCTGCCCGTTCTGTGCAGTCTGATCTTGATCTATGCTGACCGCAAAAGCCACAATGTCGGCAATGTAACACCGCTCTGAAAACTATATCAAAAACTGCATACAAGGATCTGCCTGCACGAGTGAGAAGATCGATCTAGGCAGCTCTATTTTCCGAAACCCGTAAGAGGTGAATATTTAGTAGAATGCCGATTGATCAATGCAGAATTTCCCAAAATGAGCTGCACGCACATCTACCAGACGATAAAAGTTAACACTTGTCCAAATTGAAAGTACTTGCAGACGACAAATCAAAGTTAACTCAAATGACGAAATTTGTGCACCTAAGGGTATAGAAAACATAGTGAGAAAAGGAGAAAATGCTGGTTACCAGCATTTTCTCCTTTTCCCACAGTGTTTTCAAAAGCCTTCTTTCTCAGGGTCGTTAAACTTTGGATTGCGTGGTAAAGGGTTAGGCACTTGACCTATTTTTTGACAAATTTTCGAAAATACAACATCATGACAACCCTTCACTGTATTAGCTAATTTGAGATTCACCGCGCCCAGTGACTTTGTCGGTAACGTAGGCTACAGAATTCATGGGCTCGAATCTCAGCTCTGCCTAGATATTTCCGATGATCGATAAGGAATGAACAGTGCTGAACAGAACATTTTATGAAATAGAATGTATACATCTTACTCTGTCTTCATTTTTATTCCAAACGACAACATTTGAAAGCGGTTCACAGTCGGCCAAATGTGACTCAAATGTTACCATTTACTGTCTAGTGATAATTCTAATGTAATAAATCAGGTAGGGATCTACGTCAAAAAATTGTTAGATTTGGTAAATGCTGGGCATCAACGTAGTCTGTAAAATATATATATAACATGTATCACAGGCCGAAGGCCTTATTACTGAATAAACTGGATTGGATTGTGTTGTATTCGTCGTAATAACAGTAGAAAATAATTGTGGGAAAAGGAGAAAATGCTGTTTTCGGAAGCCATCCTCCTCAGGATCTTCAAAAGTCGGGATTGTTTGGTAAAGGGTTAATATACACGGGATAGATGGTGAAGGGGTTGAAAATACACCTCTATTGTTCGCGTGTGTGCATAAACCACGTGAAGGGATACATTAGTGTTCTCGTTTATGCATGAAACATGTTACGCGATGCATAAGTGTGCATGAACATGTATACTGGTTTAAGTGAATGATGATCTTTACCTCTTTACCTCGCAGTCTCGTGTATTAACAACCGAGAGTAAAAGGGGTTTTTGAAATCATGTGGGAAAAGGAGAAAATGCTGGACACCAGCATTTTCTCCTTTTCCCACAATGTTTTCTGCCTTTTGAAAGACGAATTTCATTATTTGGGTTGCATTTGATTTACGTTTGTTAATGCTTTTAATATAAACGAGTGTAAAATTTTGTCATTTTGTAGAGTTGAATTTCAGTTTCACATTTCTTTAACAAGAGTTTAGGTAAAACTGTCTTAAATATGCAGATATAGGTCATGTACATTCAAAGCCCCGATAGCTAAGTTGATTAGCTTGTTTGTAGAAAATGCAAACGTCGTTTTCAAAACTTTTTTAGTTATATCACTGAAGTCAGTGTACTTTTACATGCTTTCCTCACCTTTCTTTTACCTGTGTAATGCACAAAAATCTTTCCAAGCGACTGGTCGCGTCTCCACACAAACATTGTCAAAACAATGTTAAACGATGGGAGAGGAATGAATCATGTCGAAATGACTATCACTAATCCTCGAGAATAATTTAGCCGAGCCGGAGAATCGAACTCGCGACCTCATATACTGGATTTCAAAGCCAGTCTTTACCGTCAGAGCTATCAGACTCGGCAGCTTTGTAGAAACACACACTGTTTGTTGTCCAGGAGTTGTGTGTGAGGATTCCTGCTCTTCCATAATTGGTTTCGAGAATTGAAGAACATCTTCTACTCCTCTCCACCTCTTAATCCTTACCAAACGATCCCATGTTATGTCGACACTCGAGGGAAAGCAAAGCCTTTCTTAACGTTTCGTGAATATCCAAACCCCCAGCCAACCCTCCAATTATACAGCTCACTAAAGATTAAACTTAGTTTTTTATTCAATCTATTGACAGGAATCTTCATGCGGATACGTTATGATAATCATGGCTATCTACTGGATAACGGAAGCTCTACCAATCTACGTCACAGGTCTACTTCCGGTGTTTTTATTTCCGATTGCCGGTGTTATGTCTGCCAGTGCAGTCGGCAGCGTCTTTCTAAATGTAAGTAACTATCTAATCTACTCTGTAATTAAGATACTCAAACCATCAGCTGAAATAAAGACAGAAACCAACGGCCTTGACGACGATATCACTTACTAAAGCTCTAATGGCGGCCAGTTAGTCAGAGCATCCAACATCTCGACCCAGTTCCTACAAGCATCCAAAGAGGTTTTAGTTCATCTCCGTGATGCATTACATTAAAGAAGTAATCACATAATTATGGATCCATGAAATCCATTATGTATCATGAGGTAGTATGGTCCTTAGACATGCAGGAAATGTACAAAAAGCAAAAAAGGTTCGATCCATGCCAACCTGCACGGACTGTGCAGGGTGGCATGGATCGTTACTATTTGCAGTTGCATTAAACCCCCTTTTCACAGAGCATGACTCAAATGTTCTACCACTCTACAACGGTTGAACTTAATGGAACAAACTAAGTAAAGCACAACGGAAGTTGATGGATTCCAACTATAAAAAACAGCTGTATACTGATAACGGAAGCGCTTCCCGTTATCTTCCGCTAGGTGGCATTTTTCAAATACGTACCCATCTGACCTGGGCATTCTGGGTAGAAAACTGAACTCTTTTTCAAAGTGGCAATCGATTCAGCGAATTTCAAAATTGAATATACGTTTATTCACAACAACGCTACCCATCTGATTCAACCAGCCATGGTTAGCTACCATGTAATCTTTGCACCAGTCATTTATAAACACAGTCCTTACAGGCTTGAGAAATAGCCCATGTATAGCCAAGACATTTCTTCTTGATAAGCCTGTGGAAAATACCCTGCACAAATCCTGGTTTCCCTAATTTCTATTTTTAGAAACTGTATTCAAAGATTTGCAATAAACAATGTTTTTTTTTTAAAAACCATTTTTCCCGTTTGAAATCATTATTTTTTAAAGATATTTGGAGTGAAAAACAGGCTAGATTTTTCAACAGAAGTATTGTTTATAACCATTTTCGACATTGCCACTTTTTAAGCAGAATAGTTTAGCTTACACACCGCGCATTAATGCTGATCCTGCACAGGATAGTGATGCGTCATAGCAGACAGGTCTAATCTTCGAAGAATATGACATGCGCAGACAACGAAGCGCTACCCAGTTATATTAATAGTACTTGTATTCCAAGTCGTCGGTGTTCTATCTGCGAGTTCAGCTGTTACCGTGATTGTTTAAACATTCGGAGCCGTGTTTTATTTTTAACCGTCAGTGAACTCATTTTCAGAATTAAATTTGCAATTCACATCATTTCTAAATGCGGTTATTTCAAGAGAAGTGTTTACGTCCCCCCTTTTGAATGAGACATTCTGCACCGATCAGATACAAATGGAAGGGAAAATTACTAGTAATTTCACCCTTTGCCGAAATGTTTCTGAAAAAGATCTGGTGTAAAGAAAAAAACGTTCTTCGTAGTAAAAACCATGTTAAATGCGGTTATTTTCAAAAAAGTGTTTGCGTCCCCCTTTTGAATGAAACATTTTGAACCGATCAGGTGCAAATGGAAGAGAAAATTACTAGTTATTTCACACTTTGCCAAAGTGTTTCCGAAAAAGATCTGGTGTAAAGAAAAAAAAAGTACTTTGTAGTAAAAACTATGTAACGATCAGAAAGGTCATTATGTATGATCGTATAGCAACATAATTCCAGGGCGCAACACTGATGTTCATTGGAGGTATGATTGTAGCTGTCGCCATTGAAGAATGGCAAATACACAAGAGGATTGCAATACGGATGTTGTTATTTCTTGGATCAAAACCAGCAATGTAAGCGTGACGCATGGATTATGGCAATGTTTACCTTTAGATAGGCAAGAATGACGGCAACGCCTGTCATGAGTGGCGCATGAATAGCGACAACATTTATTTTAAGATAGGCATGAATAACAGCAGCGTGTGCCTTAAGATACGCTTAGATGACGACAAAATTTACTTTAAGATACGCATGATATCAGCAAAATTACTTTAAGATACGTATGAAACACAGCGGCCAAGATACACATTAATGACGGCAACCTTCATATACGCATGAATAACGACAGCTCTTAATTCAATATATGCATGATAAATGGCAACGGTAGCCTTAAGAAACACTTAATTCACAGTAGAACTTACAAAAAATATCCAAAAGCTGACCCTTAGATACGCATCAATTACAACTACGTTTACTTTGTCATTGGTGCTCAAGGGGTTAATCATTGCATGGATATCGGCATTCTTCCCCCCTCAAGAAACGCATGGAAGTTGACAGATTTGACATTTAGTAGCAAATTAAACCCTTAAATATGCACAGATGACAGCAAACCCACTATTACATTTGCTTCGATAACAGCGACTTTTAGCTCTTGAAATGCATGGCTTACGGAAATGGTGCTTTTAGACACGTGTGGATAACGAACAATTTTCACTCCTAGAAACGCACTGTAAAGGACGCACGGATAATGGCAGCTTAAATCTTTATGTGCGCATGGATAAATGCAAAGTCGTCTTAAGAAGAGCGTAGTTAGCAGAAAAGTTTACCGTTAGACATTTATTGATTACGGAAACTTTTACCTATCGATGCACATGGGTCATAGTAATGTTTATCTTAATATTCGCATGACTAATGTCCGGCCACAGTTATTTTTCTATACGTATGTTTCCAAATAATGTTTACCTTCATATATGCATGAATAACGACAACCCTTACCTTTCGATCCGAATGGCTCCCAAGTTACGTTTGTTCTTAAACGTATGAAGAACAGCAACACTTATATTTGGATACTAATTAAAAACAAGAGTATGACTCTCAATAAAGTTTTTTCTTTATTTACGGATGATAAACGATATATTTTACAGCACAGAACGCATAAATAACACCTGATTTCTATCTTTAGAACACATAAATAAAAACCAGTTTACAAAATCGATTTTTAAAGAGAATACTTAAACTTTTTATTACATCTGAATTTTCGTATTTTTTGTCTTAAATTTGAAACAATCAATTACATTTACTGAGAAAGTCCTTGGTATTTTATAAGCAGTGCACGTTTAATTCTTCGTCTGTGAATGCTCTCCATTGAGAACTTTTGTCGCCTGGTAAAGTGTAAATTGTTCATCTCTTTACGACACTATGAACGACGCCTTCAGGTATACTAAATAAAGAAGCGTTTTTTCGAATAGAAACGAATCGGGTGAATCCCGGACAAGCTTCCATCTTTCTACCAACAGCTACAATAAATACAAACCTAAAGCAAGGAACAACTCTGTACCAGTTGTACTCATTTGCATATTCGAAGCTTAGAATACAAGGGAGAAAATTCATTGGAATAAACAATGAACACATGACATTTCAGGCTGATGTTTGGATTGATGATGTCAGCCTGGTTTCTATCGATGTGGATCAGCAATACAGCCACGACTGCTATGATGTTACCAATAGTGAACGCCATTTTGGATCATTTAGATGAAGAACAACAAGCTAAAAATGGTATAGATCTTATTCTCTGATTTGGATACGTATATGAACATAAAGGCATGTTGAATCATTCGTATGATCTATATGGATTATCAGATAAAACGCTCAAAAAGCGTGCAAAAGACCTATGCATATTATTACTAGGTCCTTTTAACTGTTACACGTGCATAACTGCCTTTGTACTTTCTATTGTTAAATATCTTATCAGAAGTTCTGATTGGAAAATCAGAAATGCTGTAACAAACTTTTTTTCAAAACCCTTATCCGTTGAAATCAGTTCTAAAACTTAGAGGACAGAATCGAATTCTAGATCTTGAAATAATCAAACTTTTTGGGGTCATTTGACTTTTGCAGCACTGGAACTTGACCCCTTTCGACGGCTGAAATTACAGTCTACCGACATTCAAAAGAACCAGACGACATAGATCCACGTTCTGTGCAGTCTGCCTTTAATCTATGCCGTCCGCAAAATTCTCTGTTCACCTTTTGCACTGAAAGGATCAAATGATCTCAGTAAGCATTATTTATCTAAAACATGTCACATTCTTTGACAGATAATGAAAGGAACGAAATTAAACAGAATGAAATGAACGAAATAGAACTAACAATAGTGAAATATGGAGAACCTAATGGACATAATACGCAGGACGAAACCATAGACACAGAAACACAGGACAAGAAGTGAGTATACATGCTGAATTTATCGCAAATATCAGGTATTTTCGGGTTCAAAATCTTTGTTTGCAGACCCAGTTTTTATCTGTTTGGAATTGTTTTGAGGTATATATCCACCAAATCAATGTACTATAAATCTGTTGGCCTGCTTCTAAGTGCAGATGTTACCAAAGTATGACTGAATAAAGTTGTCCGATGTATTCTTGCAACGTGCATCTTTCTTTCCGTCTCCATCCATCCACCCCTTTACGTTCCACACTTCAATCATTTTGGTCATAGCTCCAGTATATCTTTCCGAATCTCTGATATTGTCTACAACTCAAATATAGTTAAAACTCTCGTTTTCAGCAATCATTCGCTTTTGCATTCACCTCTCCGTCTTATATCATCTCTACACTTTCATTTATTCTCTGTCAGTCTCTCCACGTCTTATTGTATTCGCCTCTCTCTCTCTCTCTCTCTCTAAAACATATCACATTCTTTGACAGATAATAAAAGGAACGAAATTAAACAGAATGAAAGGAACAAATAAAGCTGTCCGATGTATTCTCGCAACGTGCATCTTTCTTTCCGTCTCCATCCACCCACCCCTTTACGTTCCACACTTCAACCATTTTGGCCATAGGTCCAGTATATCTTTCCTAATCTCTGATATTGTCTACAACTCAAATATAGTTAAAACTCTCGTTTTCAGCAATCATTCGCTTTTGTATTCACATCTCCGTCTTATATCATCTCTACACTTTCATTTTTTCTCTGTCAGTCTCTCCACGTCTTATTGTATTCGCCTCTCTCTCTCTCTCTCTCTCTTTCTCTCTCTCTCTCTCTCTCTCTCTCTCTCTCTCTCACTATCCATCCATCAAACATGTTGTAATTAATAAAAAAAACATTTTAACCTCTCCCTTTGGCTTGTTTGTTTCAGTTCAACGAACGATATACCTGTAAATGGAGCTGACAATACAAACACAGACTGGCATCATGTCAGAAAAGCATTTAATTTATGTGTAGCTTACGCTGCGGACATAGGTGGTATCGGAAGTATGACTGGATCTGGACCTAACCTCGTGCTCAAGGGACAAACAGACCTGTATGTACTTTTGGTACTCTCTCAATTGTCTTAGGTATATTCAATTTATCTTTTAAAATTGCTGGTAAGTCTTCAGATGCATGTAAGTATCACCTTACGTTCAATACTTCCTCTATAATGTAATTACAGGATATATAGAAAGATGGGGAAGGAATCGCCGCTTACCTTCGGCACGTGGCTTCTGTATGGTGTTCCAACATCATTAATCATTGTTGTCCTCGCTTGGATCTGGTTAATGATTTTCTTCCTTCGACGCAGGTATGCAAAAATCCTCTGCGAATCTTGTGAATATCGAAATACTATAGCTGTCAAATCTAATCTTTCCATAACCAACAAACAAGTGGATGTTGTATGTAGGGTTCCTGTAGTAAAGGTTTCTGTTCTTTTTGTTTTTCACTTTCTTCACTTTTTACTCTACAATAATATCTGGTTAGCTTGGATCGCCATTTTAATAATACATGGTAAATGTCCTAAGACATCCTTGCCGTCATAACCTTAGTTTCTTGAAAATATTCCATTACAGAATGTTTACGTCTTGTTGTGGCCGACAAAATACTACAGAAGCAGCGAGAGTAAGAACTATTCTACTGTCGGAATATTCAAGATTGGGAAAACTTAGGTTCGTAGTAGTTTTCAACAAATAAGGTTGTCTTCGATTGTGAAACAATTTCTTAAACTCTATATACCCTTATCCTGCCAACTGGATGTAACTGGGATACTTTTTGAAATTTAAAAATTGCCAGGAATACTTTGAAGTCAAAAACTTTTCCACAGTGTCGTATAACATTTAGGTTCGAGAGATGAATTTCATGGCATAGCTGGAGGAAAGCAAATTTTCAACATTGAAAATCGATGTCTGGATGTGCAGAGTGAACTGTAGCTTAACAGTAACTCTTACGACGCATTAACTACGTTCCATTTGTAACAAAATCAATTCTTTTAATGTGATAAAAAAAGTTTCAAAATTAGTTGTTTAGGTGTTTAGCAGAAAAGTATTACTAATGAAAAATGTATTAGCACAATTTCGCTAACTTCATAGACAGGCATCGTATATGGTCTGCAAGCAGCATATACCAAATTAAAATGTGCAGAAATAAGAAATTTTGTTTTCTGTTGAGTACGGCGAAGCCTTTCGTTGTGGCCAGCCACGTGTATTAAGCAAACACAGAGTGAGTTTCTGAGGAAGGAAAATATGTTGAATTTTAACTGTTCTCAGCAAGTACCTCTCTTAAGTAATTTTGAATGGCCTTTGCTTGCTTGCTTACTACACGTTGCACTTTAATTCAAATAACGTTTTATGACAGTTTCGCCCAACTAGCTGTGATAGGAAATCTGATATTGCTCGTGATTCTCTGGATAACACGTGATCTAGGAGGAGCTTATGGTTGGTCACATATTTTCCAGGACAGGTAAGACTTTAGATTTCTTTTTCGATAGTTTGAAAAGCCAAATAAACGAGTGGATATTTTTAAAATGATGGATAGAATAGATCTAATTGCATATCTACAGATACAGACAGACAGGCATTCTTAGTTTTAAACACTTTCCATGGTGTGTAATCCTTTAAACACAACATATGATCTGTCATATGGGAAAAGGGGGTTGAGTGCATCATTATCATATATCTTACCAAACAAGTCGTTTCATGGATGCCTTCTGTCTAAGAAACATTATGAATCTTGCAGTAGAACAGTCCTCTGACACGCAGTAACAAACAGTTTTGACCCATGATCCTTTTTTTCAAAAATATTAACACATCTTTTGTCACAGAGTATGAACAATATATTACGATGCTTTCTCTAAGTGTTGTTTTGTCTCTTGAACAAATCTAGTATCTTTAATTGGCATTAGTATTTTCATCCTCCGATATGAATAACTGTTTAGATAAAGTAATAGAAATGGATTTTTTTTCATTATTCGGTGTCAAAGTTCATAAATCACCATGTGCTTAATGTTATTTGGAACAAATTATGCTGCAAGCCTTGATATATGTTGTTCTATTGAATTATTATTTCTAAGACCTTACAATGGCTTTTAATATATCCTGTCCCAGGTGTGTGAAAAGCTTGTCTCTTCGGTATTATAAAAAAGACTTGGTCGATATACTGAAATTGTTGCAGTGAGTAAAATTGTACATGTATTATGTATCTTTTGTTCTAGGTTCATAAACGACGCTGTTCCTGCAATACTGGTGGGCGCCCTAATATTCACATTTCCTTCTGTTATACCCAGGGTGTTTTGCTGTAAAGATTCCGGTAAAGGAGTTTGTGTGTAAATGATTGTTATGCTCATTGCTTTTCTTGTTCATTAGTTCGCGGCTCAGCGATTGAAATGTGAGTTTTGTAATCAGGGCCCGTATTCGCCGACCATCCTTAATTGCATTCTTAGTCGTGTTCTACAATTAGAAAGTAACGCATTTTCTGATTGGCTGAACAATTGGTTCTAGAGATTTAGACTTGCCATATTCAGAACAGTTAGTGAATATGGGCCTAGAAAACAATTATTTTATGCCCCATTGCGGCATTAGTAAAGTATGAGTATCTTTTTTGCGAACTATGACGGAGCAAAAATAAGCCATCACCTTGAACTGATATCGCCCTGTAGAGACCTACGTAGACAAACCTGCACTTTTATACAATAAGAAGACAAAAAGACAAATGAATATGATAGGCATTTTAACGCTTTAATGGCCAGTAGATTACATTTTTAAGTTGCGTTTTCTGACGGCATATATCATGATCGCTACTCAATTAACGATGACTGGTATAAGTGTAAGAGGTCTTAGGAAAGTTTCTCAATTGGTTCTCCGAAGGTCAGTGATGACGATACTATTTCTAACTCTACAAGCATTGACGTTCCAGGAATTCTAAAAGAGTGTAATTGCTAGTTGCAACGGACGATATTATCCTCTTTCAGCCTTTTTCATTTCGATCATTCTATAGACATGTATCAGTGACATTTTGTCATGTCATGTTATTAAACAAGGACATCGAAGATTGCGTTTGCCGACATCATCTAAGATGGCGACGGTCAAGGTTGAACACGAACAAGCAAGAAAGGAAGTTAGCTTGCATATATCACTACTCACAATTACTATAAAATCAATCACTATCTAGTAATCAACCATAAATGAACGTTTAAAAGAATGAAAAAATAAACATAATGGATGAATAAATGAACAAATTGATAAATAAATGAATTATTTAATAGATAAATGAATAGATGATTTAATAAAAGATTTAAAAAATCAATCAATCTGTCAATCAGTCAATTCTTTATAGTCTGAACCTTAAATTTATGAGCAACCTTGATCACTTTTGCTCCATCAGCCTTATAAGAGAAATGAGCCATGCTATGAGAAAACAAGACTTAATGCATCTCCGTAATGCGTTATACCAAGCAAATCATCATAATTGGCCTGCAACAGGCGAAAAAGGGCATTCGGACATTTGCGTAAAGTGTCGTCTCGGCTCAGCCTGCACACACTGCGCAGGCTAATCCAAAAAGACACTTTCCGTTTTTATGTAATTTTCTGTTTTGCGCAAGTCTGCTGTAGCACAAAATCTAATGTAGTCGTAAAGTGCCGTCTCGGATTAGCCTGCTCGGATTAACGGGCATCGCAGGCTAATCCGAGACGACACTTTACGCAAATGTCCGAATGCCCCTTTTCGCGTATTTCAAATCATCATATAATTCTGTATCCATAAAATCCATTTTGTCTTACAAACAACTGATTCATGAGGCAGACTGATCCTCTGACGTGCATGAAATTGATCAATAGCAAAAAGTTACGACCCAGGTCAGCCTGCGCAATTCGCGCAGGCTGACCTGGGTCGATACTTTTTGCAGATACATTAAGCCCCTTTTTCACAGAGCACGACTCAAATATAATATACTTGTGTGACTGACTTTTGATCAGGTATGACATCACAGGAATCGGTTGCACGGCCCTTACTGTCGTGGGGAAGGTTCCACGAAAAGATGCCCTGGGGTATAGTGTTTTTATTGGGCGGTGGATTCTCCATAGCCAAAGCTGCCCAGGTATTGTGGCACTCTTTTTATTTCAAACTTTTTTAACTGCCAAATTTATCAACTTATGTTTCATGGCTTGAAATGTATGTAACGAGGATGAAATAGTCTGAATTCAATTTCCCTCTGAATTTACTCGACGGTTGTACATTGATAAATGCGATGACAAAGAAACCTGAAAATGGAAATGTCTATTTAAAAGACACAGTTCTTATCTAAAAAATAAGAAAACAACTCATCAATAACTTAAAATATACAATTGCAAAGATTACTTACTAGGATCAAATACTAGCAGCAATTAGGAATATAATAAAAATACATAAGTTTCCTCTTTCGAGGTCTGACATACGTGATCAGATATACATGTATAAGCTGGGTTAGTGAGTGGTGCCATGCAAAAAGGGTGGAAACATCTCACACACATACACACACACCCTTTCACCCCTCCTTTACTCTCACATAGTTAAGGGTTAAGGTTAAGGGTATTGCATGTTACCTTGGCTACATACATCAACAAATGAACTACACAAGGAAGCTTTTCGACCTACAATGTACGTATTAGACTGTCGGTCGTAAAATTTTAAAAAGACAGCGTTTTCATTTGTATTGAATCTTTCTTTTTAAGCCTTTAAAAAGACAAACTAATTGTTGTTAAATAACGTGACCCTTTCAGCACAGTCGGCGAAAACATAGGCTTTTGCGGACAGCATAGATTTCAGATCTGACTGCATAAAACGTGCTGTCTGATCTGGGATCTATTACGTCGGCTTATCAATTTCACTGCCTTGTAGTTTCAGCCGTCTAATGAGGACCATTTTATACATTTAGTTCTGAAAGATTTACGGTGAACACTGGGGACATCAATAAAATCTTGAGAGTCTGATATAGTCATTGTTACAATACTTTTTATCGCCAGTCCGATAGAGTTATCTCCCTTCGAACAGTCTTGTACATACATTGTATTGTACGAAAATGAACAAGTCTGGCAAGATGGTGCAATATTATCGGAACCTACACGGTGCCCGTAACGTAGCCGTATCGTTAACTTACCCATAATTGGGAAAGAAAATGAAAAATAAAAGCCTTGATATACTCGAACTTACTAGACACCGCAACACAGTAAAATGTGCCTCCAATAGTGCAGATGGCTGCGTTTGATTGCATTGAATTTTGTCTAGGCGTGGTTCAGGTAGTAGGTCTAAACGCACATTTAACTTTAAGTGTTCGACAGATGTAAATGAGAAGTGTTATTCACCATTCCGTATTTGCATAAAGTCACTTGCAAACTTCAAATAAGTTGGTAACGAAAACTTTTTCAGGTATCAGGATTGTCTGCAGTGATCGGGAACCAGCTATCAGGTTTACAAAGTTTACAGCCATGGTTATTGACTCTGGTTCTCTGCCTAATCGTCACAGCGTGTACAGAAGTCACAAGTAATACGGCAACCACAGCTTTAATACTGCCCATTATCTCTAACTTGGTACGTGTCCTTTATATATCGCAAAGCCTCACTTGTTTTCAGTGTAATATACCCATTACGAATTTTTTTTTATCTTACACACGTTTGAGAAAAGCATTATTTGACGTTATGTATGACGTCATTTTGTACTTCTTTTAGAGAATGGAATCGGGTTTTATTCATAGAAATTACCACGTGTATTGGTATTGTTTTGCATATTCTGACCTATAATTCTTTAGAATCTATACAGTTATGTGGTAAAATGATTGATTGATTGTATGGAGTTTAACGCCGTTTTAAACTTTATTTCAAACAGCCACTGCACCTATCCATGCTTTCCTGAAGTTTCTTTTACAAGTACTCCGCACAATATTCTTTCCAAGCAACTGGCTGCTTTCCCACATAACCATCGTCGAAAAAATGATCAGCGGTGAGAGAGGAATGAGAGAGGAATGAATCCTATCATCAATCCTCAGAAGGAAATTGGCCGATCTGGGATCAAACCAGCGACCCGCTGTTCTTTAGTCCTGTATGCTATCGACTGCGCTACCGGGGCTCGTTATGTGATGAAAAGAATTCTTTGTAATGACTTGCTTGGTACCATGTATCACCGAGATTAAACTCCCTTTTGTGCCACTCACTTAGAACTGTGGATGGATACGAACCCTCTAAATATTTTAATATCAATGAAAAAGGTTCTTTTTTTCAAGATAAGAAAAACTATCAGGTATCACTACTGATTACTCGCAAGGTCATCGAGGCTCTGATGACAAAATTCATTTTCACAGTTCTCGAGTTTTAACGATCCTGAGATAGAAGGCTTTTAAAACATTGTGGGAAAAGAAAAGAATGCTGATTACCTTTTCCCACGATGTTTTCTACCCTGTCAGACATTAATCAAATGATTTTGAATGCCAGATAGTAAATAGTCCGCAGTACAAATGTTTTCAATATGTGCGACCCTAAAGTGTTATCTTCTGATAAACAGTTAAGCCATCTTTATTTCATGCTTTCCGGTAGGTTATCGAGAAATATCGGTGAAATATTTTTCGATATTTCATGGTTACGACCAGTGAAAATACCGATTTTTATATTCTAACTCTTCAATTGAAGGCGGAAACAGTCGTTCCCGCGCACTAGTTACCTATGTAAAATGGGCGTGCCTCACAACCAGATGGAAATATGACGTAATTTACCTCAAATTTCTCGCGCTTGACGTAATATTGTAATGCGTTGCTATGCAGAGGGGGTACGCCAAGGGGAATAACCGAAAAGAATTGTACTGGATTTTGATTAAGTTCACCCCAGAAAGGGTTAAAAGCATGAAATAAATAGATTTTTTTTTTCGGTGAAAGATCGAAATTTAGTTCATTGAGTGAACATCATCGGTAATATTTTCACTTGAAAATATTACCGATGATGTTCACTCAATGAACAAAATTTCGATCTTTCACCGTAAAAAACAAATGTCCTCTATATATCCATAAATGTGTCCAATTCAACGGTTGATTCGACTGTTCCGTGTTTGAACAGACGAGACTTCATCATATTTCCTTTGATTCGATTTATCTTACAGGCTGTTGCTCTAGAACTTGATCCAATTTATCTTATGATGCCCGCAACGTTTGCAGCCTCGTTTGCATTCATGCTTCCGGTTGCCACGCCCCCAAACGCCGTCGTGTTCTCCAGTGGACACGTCAGGGTACTTGATATGGTATGTACAGCTATTATATTTTATGGTGAATGATAATCCTTAAAGCAGCATAAAATTAGATTTTGACCTAAGTTTTGGGGTGAAAAGTTGATTATTATTGTAAACTTAGAATAATAAGGATGTGACTGGTTACTCTAACGGCAGAAAGAGACTGGCACCGTGACCAACTGTAATTTTACAAATCGTCAGACTTAGAAAAATCGCAGTACCTTTAATTTGTATGAGTAAACTTAATCTGTATTTTATAGACAGAATTTCTTTACATTTACCCGTTTTGGGATTTCTTAAAAAAAAAAATCAGAAGATGAATTAAAAAATATTCTTGTAAATAATAAAATAACCACACCAAAACCAAGATTTCATACTTCAATTAAACAAATTAAAAAATATGACAAATGGACAGATAATTCTTTCTCCTTTTGTCACAATAATGAAAAAAAAAAAAAAACCGTCGACTGTAACTGTACATAAAACAAATAAGTCATGCTCTGTGAAAAGGGGGTTTAATGCATCTGCAAAAAGTATCGACCCATGTCAGCCTGCGCGGTCCGCGCAGGCTGACATGGGTCGAAACCTTTTGCTTTTGTAAATGCTCTGCATGTCCATGGACTATTCTACCTCATGATTCAGCTGGTTGTTAGACAATAGATTTTATGGTTCTATAATCCTGTGATGCATCAAACCCCTTTTGTCAGAGCATAGCTCATCTAAATATGGAATATTACAACAGTCTGCATATCTGCGTGGCCGGATCATGTCGAGTTCTGTATGTAAAGAGGTGCATATCGGATGAGACCGAAGGTCGAATCCGATATTCACCTCTTTACACACGCAACGAGACATGATCCGGCCACGCAGAAATGCAGACTGTTGTAATGTTCCTTTTATTATATACCTCACCACAATAACTGCCAAGAAGCATCAAAAATCAATACGAATAGCCAAAACTTCAGAGATCTACATTTCATTGTACATATGAAGAATATTTATGAGTGGCGGTAAGTCTGCACAGATCAGCTTTTAAAAATGGCGGTTGCTACCTTCGAGCCGCTACTAGAAAAAAGACAACAACTGTGCCTTAAAAACTATCTCTTGAACACTAAAAAGGTAGTTAGTGGTTGTTATTCACACTCACTGTCAAAATCAGTATTTTTCTTTCGTTTTAGCGCAGGAGGCAGGTCAAAAGCTTGTCATTATTAATCGCGATTCTTAAGTTCACGAGTGTATCGTACAGTAGCATATATGGAAATACCGTTTAGAAATTACACGTGTTTATGTAATGGGCATTGACACCGGACTCAAAATCTGCATAGAACAATTTTTGAAAAAAAGTACATGACAAATAATAGATGAAATAGCTATAAATACACCAAAAATGGGTCTTTTGTGCTTCGTCATGCGGGCCGAACGTGATAGGAATTTGGCGAAAGACCAGAACGTCAATACACAGACGTTACGTAGTCCGTGTACAGGACTATGCTCTGCACACGGTACTAGTGTGATACGGAAAAATTTTCTGTCGAGTTGTATTGGCGAGTAAGATAACGCCCGTATTTTACCCAGATCATAGATAGGTATATAATAAATATAATTATCACATTTATTACAGGTGAAGGCCGGAGCTGTGTTGAACTTCATTGCTGTGTTGGTACTTCTGCTTATGAACGAGACTCTGGGAAAAGTTATATTTTAACTCCTCGTCAAATAAATCAGTGTTTTACGAGTTATTGGAAGAAGACTCTTCAAAACATTTTGGAAAAAGGAGCAAATGCTGATAACCAACAGTTTATCTATTTCGCAAAACGTGTTTTTTCTAACCCTTCAAAGACAAATCCGGCAATTCGAACCACACCCTTCCTAACGAATTTGTATGTTATCACTCTCCAAAGTATCCCAAGTTTTAACGCCGCTGCTTATCAAAGCTTTTGAAATAACTGATGAATTGCTGATCAGCATGAAAAATAATAGTGTTTTTGTGTACTGTGATAATTTACACCAACATAAACATGGTATAATTTGGCTATACTCTGTGAAATGGGGGCTTAGTGCATCTGCAAAAAATATCGACTCATGCGCGGACTGCGCAGGCTGACCTGGGTCGATACTTTTTGCTATTTGTAAATTTCATGCATGTTTAAGGACTACTTTACCTCAATATCCAGTCAATTGTTAGACTAAATGGATACTATGGATCCCTAATTATGTGATGTCTTTCTTGGTATGATGCATCACGGAGATGCATTTATCTCCCTTTTCACAGATCATAGCTAATATATTCTTGTATTGTCACGCTAGATCTTGATGAAAAAAAAATGAATGACTTCGTACAGTGTGACAATAAACAGCGACATGTGTATACGTCAGTTGTGATTATGAGCTTTTTATATGCATGTGAACGTGTACTGCCTTCTGTTGTTATTGCCTATTTCATTTAACCAAGGTCAACATTATTTACATAAATTAGAATTCTATTTTTACCCTCGGCATCGCACGGAGCTGCCTTCGGCATATGTCCCGAATGGTCACGGAAATATTCGCACGGTATGCGCAGATCAAATTGCTTACCTGTACATTCTAGTGTGTATATATGGTGGCATATTTCTGCCGCGAGATACGAGATAGCTATCATGATAATTTTTGAAAACTATCGTGATAAAACAAAGTTTCCTGGAAATATTATCTAGATAATAAAAATTTTCACGATAAAAATATCGCGATAATTCTACCTGTTATCATGATTTTTTTTGCTTTCGTGCCCATAACTGACATTCACGGTATCTATAATTAGATACGGTTTCGGAACATCTTGGTCTATAACCTTATGAATTCTCCTTTTCCCTGAATGGTTTTAAAGTGTTCGTAGGAGGCATTTCGAGTCGTCTTTGTGATTTTACAGACCTGTTTATTTCGAGTCTTGTCAAAATTTACCAATTAAGCTACAATTATTAATTATTCGAACTTTTACTTACTGCAATCTTGTGAAGTCAAAAACTACAGAGTTCATCCAAATGATAAATTTTCTATTTATAGATATCGAGAAACAGGTAAAACTATCACGATAATTTTATCTTGCATGTCAGCTTCGTGCACGATTGAGAAATTTTGCGTTAAAATATTAAGTTTATCGTGATTTTTTATTTCAGGAAACTTTTCACTATCTTGATAAAATTTCCAGGAAACTTTAATTTATCGCGATAGTTTTGTAAAATTATCATGATAGCTATCTCGTATCTCGTGGCAGAAATATGCCACCATATGTATATATATATATATCTTCCCGAATAATAGTCGGAGTTCTATCTATATGCCTACTTATATATTCCACCTAAAGGTCAGGATCAGGTTAAATGAAGTAGACAGTACCCCAAAGAGCAGTCTCTGCGAATAGTACCAAAACGGAAAGTTTCGATTCACAAACTATTTAAAATTGCATTCCAAGTTTAAATCTAGATTTAGACAGAAACACGATTTTTGATTGGCTAAATCATTTGGCGTCAACTTTGAGACTGTTCACTGTTCCACACAGTCGGCGCGAGTACTGGTGTAATTTCCAGGAAGCAGAATCGAGAGAGATAAGTTTAAGTTGCAAAAACTTGTTTCTCAATTGATGTAAAATAGATACATGTACGCTCGTATGTTTAACCTAACCTAACAGACCTAATTAAATCCAAAACAGACATTGAAGTCCTTCGTGTCCAAATAAGTGGAGCAGAGAGCTACATGTTTTGACACCATCACGTGACCTTATCAGTCGGCACAGATCTTTCCTCCTCGTTGAATAAAGGCATCCTAGTTAGAATAAATTTGTCGGTTGGTGTGTACTTCTTCTTTTTCAAATTTAACCTTTTACTATACAATTGCAACTTTTAACGACCCATGAGAAGGAAAGCTAATGAAAACATGATGGGAAAAGGAGAAAATGCTGGTAACCAGCATTTTCTCCTTTTCCCACAATGTTTTCTACCATTCCCAAAACAAATTTAAAAAAATTTCAGTCACATTTATTTCGTCGTCTGCAAACGCTTTCAATTTGGACGAGTCTAAAATTTCAACGTTTTGTAAGGAGTTAAAGTAGTTTATTATCCTAAACACCGTGTCATTTGTCCGACCTATTTCACGCCCCAAATACCTGACTAGTTATAGGCACACTTGCGGCCAAATATAAACAAATAGAAAATTGTTTACTCTGTTCTACTTTTACGATACATTTTTTCTGTCAGCATCTAGTACGTTGACAGATTCCTTTGTAACATACTATCAGACTAATAATGAATAGAGGTTATTTGTTTTTGTCGGTGAAAGATTCAAATCTATTTCATCGAGTGGACATCATCGGTAATCTTTTCACGAGTGGCCCAGCAACAAGTGAAAATATTTCCGATGATATTCATGAGATGAAATAAATTTCGATCTTTCACCGAAAAAAAAAACAACTATTTATTACATGTTTCTAACCCATTTTTTTTAGGACTTACATCAAAATCCAGTACAGTTCTTTTCAAAAATTCCCTTGGTGTACCCCCTCTGCAAAACAACCTATTACAATATTACGTAAAGCGCGAGAAATGTTGCGTAAATTACCTCATATTTCCATCTGGTTGAGTGGCACGCGAATTTTACCTATGTAACTATTGCGCGAGAACTACTGTTTCCGCCTTCAATTGAAGATATCGAAAAATATTCCACCGTTATTTTTCGATAACCTACCGGAAAGCATAAAATAAAATCCATACTCTGAATTGTACAAGTATAAATGATATTTGTCCCAATTTGAACCCCGAAATGTTTATATTTGGAATCCAGTGGGCCTTTAATGTTACATTGAGGGTTGAATACAAAATGAGGTCATGTAAGTTCCTCTTCTGTATACGGTTACATGTATCTCCTTTTCTGTCCCGTCCGAAAATATAACTCACCGATATATTTTATAAACTATCACTTTCGCAAGTTTACGTGTACTTGTTATTATCTGTCTGTCATTCTGTCTGTCTGTCATTCTGTCTGTCTGTCTGTCGGTCTGTCTCACCCTGGCAGAGAAGACATTTGAAAACATTGAGGGAAAAGGAGAAAATACAGGTAACTATAATTTTCTCCTTTTCCCCTAATTAATCCTACGCTGAAAAAAAAGAAAGAATAAAAAAAGTCTTGTGCTACATTTCGACATCTACAAATGTTTTCAGTTCAAAACTTTGTCGGTTTGTCTAGAGGTTAACTCTTTAGCCTACCAAATGACAAAATTTTAGACTTGTCCAAATTGAAAACATTTGCAGAAGACAAAATTAATGTGACTCAAAAATTGAAGTTTGTTTTAGGAAGGGTAGAAAACATTGTGGGAAAAGGAGAAAATGCTGGTTACCAGCATTTTCTCCTTTTCCCACAATGTTTTCAAAAGCCCTCTTCCTCAGGGTCGTGTAAACCAGGGATTGTTTGGTAAAGGGTTAAACAAATAGGGCGACATCAGATCTGGCTTGTATTGAGCAAATATATGTACCAAACATTCATGAGTTTGAATGACCCAGTGATAGATGGCTTTTGAAAAAAAAAAAAAATGGGAAAAGTAGAATATTCTGAAAACCAGCATTTTCTACTTTTCCCACTATGTGTTTTTATCGTATGGAAAATTTTATCATATTTGTACCAATTTCGAAATTGTCGTCTGCCGATGTTTTGAATTTGGAAGAGACTATAATATTGTGGGAAACGGAAACAATTCAAACAGGATTTTCTCTTTTTCCCGTAATGTTTTCTACTTTACCAAAGACAAAAAAAACCCCACACATTTGAGCCACATTTAGTTTGTTGACTGCAAAATTAATGCTTTCAATGTGGACTAATCCAAAATTTTTCGTTTTGTATAAGGTTAAGGGTGCTACTTAAGTTCAGAAGCTTTTTAATCTTTCTTGACTGGCCTGGTGGCTCAGTCGGTTACGTACAGAGTTTCAGCCCTTAACCTGCCAAATAACTGAAACGAAACTTTTAAGCCGATAGTAAAAATTGAAATTTTGCTATCCCAAGGTTTTTTTTTTTTTGCGGGGGGGGGGGGGGGGGAGGGAGCACGTACTTATCGGACAGTGTAGATCAAAGATCAGACTGCACGTTCTGTGCAGTCTGATCTTTGATCTACACTGTCCGCAAAAAGGTCAGTGAGTCGCACTTGGCAGCCTGAGGGTTAAACCCAGGGGTCGCTAGTTCAAGTCCCCAGCTCTGGAAAGTTATTATCGAGAATCGATAACGGTCATTGAGAGAGAATTCATTCCTCTAATATCGGTAATAATTGTTTCGACGATGGTTGTGTGGGAAAGCTGCCAGTGGCTTGGGGAAATACCGTGAGAAGTTACTGATATAGAAAAGCGTTTTAACTCTTAGGCTGCTAAGCGCGACTCAATGGCATTTTGCGGACAATGTAGATCAAGATCAGACTACCCAGAACATGCAGTCTGATCTTTGATCTACACTGTCGGATACGGTATTTTTTCAGGTGAAATCAACTTCGAAATCGCAATATTTAAGAAATAATCTTCTTTCTATTGCGGTTTATCGTTCAATAAACCACGGTTGTGAGTTATGAGGCACAATAAATAATCCACGAGGGCGATAGCCCGAGTGGTTTATTCAGTGCGCCTCATAACTCACAACGTGGTTTATTGAACGATAAACCGCAATAGAAAGAAGATTATTTCGATTCTAACATGACCAACTCTTAATGAAAGGAAAACAAGTTCATACTTGGAGTAAAAACGCAGATGCAGATAATATTTCATTGAATAACTTACTTTATACAGAATGACGTCACTCTATATAGAATGACGCAGATTCTAACATGACACGCGAATTCGGCTCTATAAACACAGTGCGACGAAAGAGTGGTAAACTCTACGTAATTATATGTAGAGTGACGTCATTCTATATAGAGTGACGTCATTCTGTATAAAGTAAGTAAGTAATTTATTTAATGGAATATAATCTGTATCCGCGTTTTTACTCTAAGTATGAACTTGTTTTCCTTTGATTAAGAGTTGGTCATGAAATAATCTTCTTTCTATCGTGGTTGTGAATACAGACACTGGAATGGGGTTAAGAATACAATTTTTAGAATAGTTGATCAATGCGGACCTTTGATTCTCAGGTGAGACTGCATGCTGGTAAATCCCGGTAGCTCAGTCGGTAGTGTAGAGGACTTGAGAACAGGGGATCACTGGTTCGATCCCCAGCACGGCCATTTTTTTTCCGAGGACTGGTGATAGCCATTTCGACAGGATTCATTTCTCTCCCACCGCTGACCATTGTTTCGACGGTAGTTAAGTGGGAAAACAGCCATGGGTTGGAAAGAATATTGTGCGGAGTATGGTAAAAGAAACCCCAGTAAAGCAATGATATGTGCACTGGCCGCCGCGATATAACTGAAATAATTTTGAAAACGGCGTAAAAACCCGATACATTCAATCAATGAATGAATCAATCAATTGACCAATCAATAAATCAATCAATTAATCAGAAAAAAAGTCTTCATGTTTTACCAATTGCAAATTCCTTATTTGAGAACAAATACCAAGAAGTATGGCACATGCCAGCTTACTCAACTTCACCGAAAAAGCTCCAAGTAAATATCTGAAACTGTTATTACCTACTTCATTTAAGGGGTCCTGTGTAGCTCAGTGGTAAAGTGTAGGACTCGTGACCTGGAGGCCCCAGGCTCGAGCCTCACCGGCTCCACTGGGCCCCTCACAGGAGTACCCTTGGGCAAGACACCACAGAGCCCTAGCTTAGTACTGGTGAAACTAAGGAAAACATGAATATGTGAGCTGTCTCCGAAATATGACTGAAATAATGTTAAAAGGGGCTTAAAACACCTTTCAAACAAACCTATTTCATTTAACCTGACCCGGGTTAACTTCATTTACATAAATTGGAATTATATTTTTACGCTCGGCATCGCACGGGGCTGCCTTCGGCATATGTTCCGAATGGTCACGGCAATATTTTGTACAGTGTGCGCGAATAAAATTGCTTACCTCTA
This sequence comes from Hippopus hippopus, assembly GCA_946811185.2. Lineage (NCBI taxonomy): Eukaryota > Metazoa > Mollusca > Bivalvia > Cardiida > Cardiidae > Hippopus > Hippopus hippopus. The sequence continues at coordinate 7,718,656 of OX328113.1, read as the reverse complement.
CCTTCCCGGTCATTTGTAACTTCCCGAATAATAGTCGGAGTTCTACATGTATTTATATGCCTACTTATATATTTATCATAAAGGTCAGGATCAGATTAAATGAAGTAGTCAATATAATATAAACAGTGTACATGAACTTATATATTCTAGGTACCTAGGGAACTCTGGATAGTATATAAACTGTGGTCAGCGTACTAAAATTTTCTGGGTGCTTAGTAAACTCTAGATAGTATATAAACTGTGGTCAGTAAACAGTAAACCTGAAAGGTTTCCGAGTGAGAAATATTTACCTGTGTTATAAGTCATAACCTATCATTTCTAGTGCCTAAATCTACGCGGACAGTATCGTGCTTTCTCCGGTATGTTGACTTAACTGTTACGGCTTATAAGCTACTGAATCCGCTTTTGTAGGCAGTGTAGATCAAGATCAGACTGCACAGAACGTGCAGTCTGATCTCAGATCTACACTGTCCGCTACAGAGTGAAATTTTTTTAACGAAAAAGAGCTTTGAAAATCGCGTTTTGGTGTTGTTGTATTCGCTGGATATATTAATTGTCTTCATTAATCGAGTTAAGGGTAGATACTGTTTCCACTTATCACAATGATAGTTTTTATCTTTTCACTGATTTATGATTTCACGTTAATGGAAAATTTAGGTCAAAGATAAGGTCAAGTGGCAGACAGTGTTGATCCAAGTTAAGACTGATCTCTCAGAGCAGTCTGATCTTGATATGCGCTGTCTACACAAGTTTTTTTGGTCTTCATTCTTTATGGTTAAAGGGTTTCATTTCAGCTTGCTGAGTACAATTTAAAGCTGTTTTATTTAACATATAAAATTATATTAAATATTTTTGGAACTTGTAGGCAGTGCTTGGACTTGCGTTGTTAAAGTGCTCTCTGTAATATTTATGTTAGTACTACAACTACTACTAAAGATAATAATGATAAAAGTAAACGGTGAAGAATGGATATGATTAACTCATTTATTCATATATTTATTCAATTATTTATTTGTTTATTTATTTATCTGTTGATCTATTTATTCATTCATTTATTACCCCCCAAAAAATGAAATTCAGTGATTTTTTTTGCGATAGAACACGTAAAATGAATTATTACTATTATTTTCATCATCTTCTTCTCCTTCTTGGGTTTTTCACAGGAGTGTCCTTGGGCAAGACACTTCAGAGCCCTAGCCTAGTATTGGTGAAACCCAGGAAAACATGTATAAGTGAGCTGTCGCCGTGATATGACTGAAATAATGTTGAAAGCAGCCTAAATTCCAATCAAACACACTAATTCTTCTTCTTCTTCTTCTCCTTCTTATCATTATAGTGAGAAAGACCATAGATCTAATGTCATTTTTGTTTATGACTTAGTTTAAAGTCTGACCAGTAGAGTTCTGTAATAAACTCTTTAATTTGGTGTTTATAGCAACTCGAATCCCAACGGAATAAATCCACAAAAAATGTCCACAGTGGAAGTCCAAAATGCTGAGATTATTGACAATGTGAAGGACTATTATGGAAAACAGTTGAAATGTACGGCGGATTTAAAAACTCAAGCATGTGTGTCCACTGGAACTAACTTGTCCAAGAGAATCAAGTCGGCACTGTCCGACCTTCATGATGAAGTAGTAAGCAGGTATGTTTTCATCTTTTGTTTTCCTTTTTTTTTTTCTCTTGGGTCTGTATTCGCCAACCATTCTTGAGAACATTCTTAGGCTTATTCACCACAATTTTCTAAATTCGAAAGTAATACAACTTCTGATTGGATGAACCAAATGGTTCATAATCAGAAGAACGGTTGGTATACAGACCTTTTTTGTTCTTATCGACAGGGGGTGGGGGGGGGGGTTTGTTGAGAATAACAAATATTGTGCTGTGCCCGTAGTATGACTGAAAAGTTGTTAAACGCTTGAAAAAGATCCATCAGCAATTTAATCATTTTCAACTGTGCGCTTCATTGCTTTATGTCAATCTTAACAGTATTTAACCCTTTACCATACCAAACAATCTTGTGTATCAACGACCCTGAAGAAGAAAGGAGAGTCTGTGAGCGTAACCCAGCGCTCCTGGAGTTTGTTCATCAGTAAATCAGACAAAGTTAACATGCTAATGGTGTCATACCACTATACGAACTGCTTCCAGGTCGTAATAGCTAAAAGTAGTCCTGCTTTAAAAAAATAACTTCAAAGCTTCTGCTGCACTGTTTAATAAGACAAAAACCAAATGAAAGGTCTAAAATGTGATCCTCTTGTTCTTTTGATAATTTCTGTGGATACCGAGTGCAAAATTGTAACACCCTATTTCTTTGGGAACTACTTTGTGCCCTCAGAGGGATATGGTCTGCAACCAGGAAGGACCTCCCCCCCCCCCATGTGATTTTTCAAGGGTACTTTTCTTTAAAAATTGAATAGCAAAAATCGCAACCTGTCAAGGTACCCTCATTTAACCTTTCTTTTTGTATTAAATATTTTGTGTAGGTCACTAAACACAAAGGTCTCCGTTTGCAAATAAAAGTACAAAAGAGCGTCAAAGATGGTGATTTTCAGTCTATTTTCAATGTAAAAAAGAAATATCTTTAAAAAGAAAACAGATGGCGTAAATTTGCCAGTAAATAGGCAAGGGCCCCAAGAATAAACACGTCTACATTTTCACCATAGGGGTCCTTAGAATAAACTTATTTCCATTTTTGACCAATCACAAATCAGTACCAAATAGTAGGTCAAAACCCAGCGCATTCAGCTAAGCCGAAAACATGTAAAATCAAAGTACTGAAAGTACTAATAGAAGGTGATGCTAGAAATTTGCAAGCAAATAGGTTTTAACACTGGATCAATTCATTAATAAATTAATTCATCTGATGGTTGATAACATCTTTTTCTCAGATTCGTGTAATTTTTTGTAGAGTCTGCTCAACAGCAATGACCAGTATAAATGTTGATTTTTAACTTTATTGATCACAGGTCTACATATGGCTTGGGGACTGTAAAAAACGCAGACAATATAGAACATAGAGTTAAGCAGACAAAATACACAAAAAGGGTAATGGAACAGGTAATAAAACGCAGACAATATAGAAAAAGAAGGGTATATGCAAAACGAAGATAAAAAAGTTCAAGGAGGTTTTCTGAAATACCTGTTAAATGAGTAAATAGACTTTGATGAAATTTTCATTGATTATATCTCAATTCAGCACATTACACGAATTAGTTCAATTGTGTTAATTTACAAATCGGTGTATAAAGGGGGGGGGGTGTTGTTACTTAAGTTTCATTTCAACATGGTCCATACATTTTAAATTGAAGTAGGACTAAACGTATAGTGTTATTTATGTCTCGATTACTTTAACTGAAATGAATCTACCAACTTGATACCTCTACTGGGACCATACAAATGATAAAAATGGATTAATTATACTGTATATTTCACCTGGCGTAGCTTTTGAATATATGTACCTGTTTTCATTATTTTTTCTTAAAGCAATGAATTAATAGTGGGGGGGGGGGTCGAAATAAGTGAAGTTTAAAGAAATTTTGTTGTAAATGAAAAGATATTTAGCCAATAACCAGGAGGAAAGTCGGGTATTTCTGAGTACCTTGAACTATATTGTCTGCATTTTGCATGTAGCCCTTCTTTATCTATATTGTCTGCGTTTTATCACCTGTTCCATTACCCTTCTTTGTGTATATTGTCTGCTTAACTCTATGTTCTATATTGTCTGGTTTTTATACCGACCTCATGGATTGTTTGGATTGATTATGCACCAGTATATCTACAGAACTAAGTGGTTTGGTTTTTTTTTTTTACTTTTTCACAGGCTTATTTACATTTCTTTGTCCAAACTCATAGATCTTTGCTTTTCAACAAATATGTCAAGGGTTCAATTACTGTAATTTGGAGTGAATTTCCTATAATACTTGGCAATACCAAGTCAAGATTACAACCTTTTTTTGTTTTAGGTCCAGGAACATGTACTATGGCTTCCATCTTCCTTTTGGAAGGCTAAATGCCATCCTTATTTACTCTAAAATCAAAATATTCAACTTCATCTTGAAGTAAAAAGCACTTTTCTTTCCTAACTCAATTTAATATTTATTTGGGTTTGTCTTTTCAACACTGACTCATCATCATCATTTTGACTTGTAATAGTGATATCATCTAATATGCAACGCACGGAATCTAATATTTTCAGCACCATGACCATAGTTTGTTGGAATATTGCAGGTGAACTTGAAAGTCTATATGGAAGCTTAAGATTATGTGTACATGGATATATATATGTCGTAGTCCAAACTGGAATCTAGGCAGATATGGAATCTGCCTAGACCAAACTGGAATTCTGCCTAGACCAAAATAGGGTTCCAGTTTGGCTAGGAAGCTCCACAATCTGCCTAGACCAAATTGGAATATTTTCTCGTTTAATATGGTGCAACTACATATAAACCATCTTATTTAACTTAAACACCAGCATAAAAGAAGTTTTAACCAGAAATTCTGAGTAAGATTAAATTTTGAATTTTTTGCACTTTAGGAAAAATGCAATGTGGAAAACGGAGCAATCTCAGTTGTAAACACATGTGGATTAATATGATTAAAAAAAATTGGAAAAGTATTTTGGTATACACAAAATTATAATTCTAATTTGGTCTACGCAGATTCCAGATCTGCCTGGGCAGATTCCGGATCTGCCTAGATTCCGATCTGGCCTACGACATATACATGTGTCAAAAAATTGTGAATTACTGATTATGGAGATGTTTGCGAATTCAAAACACTTATTATTTGTAGGTATATTTGTGGTAAAACACACAAACAGAAAATTTTGCAAATTTTTCAAATTCATAAAATCACAGAAATTTCCACATCAAAATAATTTCCACTTATACAGTATAAGTAATGACCCATATATTGTGAACTTGTCACATATTCGTGCGACTGCTAATTTAATCATACATGTTAGTACACATGACACATGTCAATTTCTTTAAAGTTTTGTCTCCAATCTAATTTTATGAACACTTGTTCCGCTGTTGGTAATGGATAATCTGCTGTATCAAAAACAGGGTTAAACATGACTTTGAAATGTCCTTAAACTCTAACTGTATTGTCAGGTTTTAATACTCAGGCCTCTGCCAACTCTCAGAATTTGAGGAGAAGCTACTTCTCCCTCGCCTGAGAATTGGAGAAGTTTTTCAAAATGGGGAGAAGTGGTCAGACTTTGAGAACTTCAGACAGACATTAAAAACAGGATATGAGCTGAGTTATACAAGGAAATAATATTTTAACAATTTAACAGTTTAATTAAATAGAAAACCATGTCAATACATGAAATTATATAATACTTTCTATCTATTTGATCAATATCTTTATTCCTATAAACAACTATTTAAATCTTTGCAACACAGCAAAGTTTTAGACCAGTCCAAAATGAAAGCATTTGCAGATGACAAATAAAATTGGGCACAAATGACAGTATCTGTCTAACTCTTTACCAAACCACAAAATTTTAGACTGGTCCAATTTGAAAGCACTTGCAGACGACAAATTAAACGTAACTCAAAAATTGAAATTTCTTTCTAGCAGGGTAGAAAACATTGTGGGAAAAGAAGAAAATGCTGGTTACCAGCATTTTCTCCTTTTCCGGCAATGTTTTCAAAAGGCTTCTATCTCAGGGTCTTAAAACCCGGGATTGTTTGGTGAAGGGTAAAGATTTTGAAAACAATATGGGAAAAGAACAAAATGCTGGTTACCAACAATTCTTTCTTTTCCCACAATGCTTTCAAAAGCCTTCCTCTTCAGGGTCTTCAAAACTCAGGACTGTGTGGAAAAGAGTTAAACATGTTTATTGTTTCCCAGCTCTATTCATACACTTTTTGGATGAAAAACATTATGGAAAGAGAACACATTACTTGGCTGAATAATGGTTTCCCTTGGCACATTTTTGTTATTTTTTTTCTTTAATCTTCCAAGCACTATTATTTCCAACACCCTGGACAAAATTTTTTGCTGAAAATCATTCTGTTTACCATGTAAGATAATTTCTTACTGTCAAATTGAAAGCATTTGCAGCAGACAAATATAGATAATGCCTTAAATGATGTAAATAATGTTAAAAAGTAATGAAAATATTTTGTCAAAAGGAGAAAAGCTTACTACCAGCATTTTCTCCTATTGCCACAATGTTTTCAACTTTCTCATGGTAAGAAAAATCCAGTTTCAACGAAATTTAAGTAATAATATTGTATCCTCAAGTTTGGCTTTACTTGTGGCAAAAGTCAACAAAGGGTTAGAACATAAGTAGAGACAGGAAAATGCTTGCAACCCCCATTTTCACCTTTTGCAACAATGTCTCAACTTTCTCATGGTATGTAAACCTCAGTGTCAGGAAATTTAATGCTTTACCTCACAATCCCGACTTTTAACGACCCAAAGAATAAAAGCCTTTTAAAACACTGTAGGATAAGGACAAAATGCTGGTTACCAGCATTTTCTCCTTTTCCCACAATGTTTTCTACCCTTCCCAGCACAAATTTCAATTTTTGTGTCACATTTATTTTGTCGTTTGCAAATGCTTTCAATTTGAAGAAGTCTAAAATTTTGTCGCTTGGTAGAGAGTTAAGACACAACTTACAAGAATACTTTTCCTAACTCTTAATACACATGTACCATTCAAACCTTCTAGTTCAGTTTTTTAGAGAACCTGCAACCTTTCACAGGGTTGGTCGATACACTGATATTACCGTCTCTATCAACTTTGACAGCTTTCAGTTTACTACTTACATGTAGTTTACGCAAAGAGCCCTTGAACCACTCAGCTAGAGACAACGAAGATAAGCTTGTACAGGACAATTTTGGAGCTGCCCATTCAAAGTTTTGGACCTTTTCCTTCCACTATATACTAGTCTTTGTAATTCTGTTTTAATTTTGATCTCTAGTGCAACCCATACAGGTCTTGGTTTCCAAAATTTTGATGGTGATCTAAGTGTGAAAATTGGCCCTTCTCCCTCATTTTAATTTTCAGACTCCGGAAGTTTGATGTTCATTCAGTGAGTGAATTTTGGACATTCTTTAATTTCTCTTGTCCCGTTTTTCCATAGGCTGTGATTTTCTTTTGGTCTTTGTATAGCCTTTTTGGAGACATCTTGCTTATATGACCTGACCGTTACAGCTATGACACTTGGCATTCTTGTAAAAACAATTCTGTCATGATTAGTTTTACCACCCCTAAACCACTGTGTGAACACTTTATTATGGGCCCTTAGTTTTTGATGCTTCAATATCTACCAATTCCATACTTACAGCCACATCAACTGCCTTTTTCAAAGTCAATTCTTCTTCTAACAATAACCTTCTCTGAATAACAATGTTCCGTAACCCTCTGACAAAAAAAAAATCACTCAGCAGTCAGCACATCTAAAAATGTCCCAAACTCACATGATTTAATTAGCAACACTGATTCTACCAACTACTGGGTTACAGTTTCATTTTCACTTAGCATCTTACAATGAAACATAAATCGTTCTGCCATGATGAAAGTTTCGTTTTGCAGGTTATTTTAAATAATGGGTCGAAAGTCTTACCATTAACCTTTTGAGGTGCAACAAAATTACAGAGCAGGCTGTAAGTCTTAGACCCACATGGAGATAATAAAAAAATCAGCATCGATGCTATTTGCTACAGAAAACCACTCTAGAACTTGGATAAGCGTATTCCTCGTTCTCCACCCAACAGTGCAACTGTCAATGTACGGTCGAAATTGCTGTATTTTACCCAGCGTTTCATATTTCAGGTTATATTTACTGTATACGGAGGGGATGAAATATCCTTGTCGCAACTGTTTTAGGGTCCGAACAGCAGCAATAATAAGCATTCGATTTTTAACTTTATTGATTCTAATCGTTATCTACTTTCAGTTTCTATCCCAGAACGCGTACGCAACTACAATTAATCAAAGTACAGGGTGTTTCATAATATCTGTCCCAATTTTACTCACATATAAATTCAATAAGACTTATCCTTGATTAATTTGAGTTACATAATTCAATAATAGACGTATGGGAGTTTTGTTTGGTGTATATAACCGGTATATTAGTGGAGTACCTTTCATTTCAGAACACATCTTCCAAATTCTCAATTTTACAGCACATGCTCCAAATGACGTCCTTTCTGTGCAATTACGACGTTGAGTCTATTTTTGAAATTGTTAATCACTGCAGTGCACGTTTCTCTGTTAATGACACGGATTTCCCTCTTAATGGCAGTTTTCAATTCATCTGTTGTTTTTGGACTACGGTTATACACTCTGTCTTTTAGATATCCGCACAGGAAAAAATGTAAGGGGCTCAAATCAGGTGAGTGAGGTGGCCATTCAAAATCAGTCTTTAAAGAAATAATCCTTCGACCGAACGTCTGCTGTAACCATATGATTACTTCCCCGGCTGTATGCGGAGTTGCCCCATCTTGCTGAAACCAAATGCTGTCTAAATTAACACCCCGTCTTCTCAATGCTGGCACAAATTTCTTTCTCAGGAGACTTAAGTATCGGTCCTTGTTTACCGTTTCAACTGTTCCCTCATCGTCTTCAAAGAAGAAAGGACCAATTATCCCATTTACACTAATCGCCGCCCAAGCTGTAACTTTTTCACCATGTAATGGCTTTTCAATATAGAAATTAGGTTTCTCAGATCCCCAATATCTACAATTTTTCTTGTTTACTTGTGCATTTAAGTAGGAATGTGCCTCGTCCGAGAACCAAATGTTATCAATGATATTCATATTGGCTATCATCCAATTAGCAAATGATATTCTACCCTCAATATCTGTAGCTTTTAAATGTTGCATGATGGAAATAGTATAGGGCTTCAGATTAAGATCATACTTTAGCATTCTGTACACACTTGTAGAACTTACAGAGTTGCTGATATCACCCAGTACTTTCCGAACTGACCTCTGAGGTGTTTCTTCGATCACTGCTTTCACCTGTTCAATATTTTCCTCATTCTTACGGATTTTGGTCAACCAGAGTTCCTGTGTCTTCTGTCCTCAATAGATCCCGAATCTTCAATAATTCTTTGTATTTGCTTCCTATCCATCTTCCTCAACTCAGGATACTGTTTCCTCAATTTTCTGACAACAACTGTTGTTGAATTTGTTTGATAGTACAGTTTAACAATTTCTGAAGCTTGCTCTTTTGACGGTGCCATTTTGAAAATAGCTCTGAGGAAATGACGTCATCATAACGTCTTGACGTCAAAGTTTTCCCGTACTTTTATATTACCTAAAAACTCCCACAGTTCTTCATTATTTTGATATATGATAACTTAAAATGCCTTTCAAAATGACTAAGTTATGTTGATTTGAAACTGGGGCAGATATTATGAAACACCCTGTACATTATATAAATACTTCGACCGGAAGCGGATCAAAGACTTAAAATACTAAAATTGATAGCAAAAATTCATGGCTGATTTCCATAAAATCGTGTATCTAAGCGTTTCGCATGCAGTTTTAGATGTTAGAAAAGTTGTTTGAGGTGTAATGACATAGTTTTGGGTAATTTTCGAGTGGTTTTGGGTGTTTTGGGGTGTTTCATCTGAGACGTACTTTACAAACTAGGTCATGTCAAAGCTGCGGAACGAGACAAATTTTCAAATTTAGAGCGAGTTCTACGACAGTAACTCTGAAAATCATTGTTTGTGTAAATGGCATACACTGATTTTTAATCCGCATAATTATAATTTGTACATATCAAATGACACAGACGCGTCTGTTCATTGATCTATGAGGACCTATTTTTCTTGAAACTGGGGTGAAATGCGTCATCTTGGAGAAAAAGTCTGTCGGTTGGCATAAGAAGGTGATGATGACGTCATCACCTTCTAAAAAAAACAGTGATGTGACACCTGACCGCGTTCTCAAAAAAAAAGTCAAAGCGCATATTAACCCTTTCGGCGTTATTGGCGAAAACAGTGACTTTTGCGGACGGCATAGATCAAAATCAGACTGCACAGAACGTGCAGTCTGATTTTTTATCTATACCGTCCGCTTGTGTAGTCAAGCCTATACAATCAAAATCTTTGTAAGTTTCAACAGGTTGTATTAAGAGCCGTCGAAAGAGGTCGAGTTAAATTTGGATGAGAAAAAAAAAATTCCTACCATTAGGACTTCAATCGACCGCTTAATAAAAAAGAAGCTCGGCAGAGCCGAAATTCCTACTACTCAGCCATTCGGCACACCTCAGATGAACTGTTGATCAAGTCCCATCGGCTGTCATACGATTGTAGACATGCACCTACACGGTACATTTCTTCGCCGGAAATACACCGCTTTACCATTCTTAAATTTGTAAGTTTCCACATGAAAAGAGGAAACACGAGTCACAGTTCTCTGTCTAGATCTTTCTAAATATATTTCCATTGATACACCGTTTGTAGATTAAATCTTTAAAATTGTCTTTCAATTCCGTGGGCTGATGAGGGCTCTTACGTGGCTCAGTGGTAAAGTGTAGGACTTGTGACGTGGAGGTCCCGTTTCGAGCCTCAATGGATTCACTTGGCCTTTCGTGGGAGTGTCTTTGGGTAAGACACTTCAGAGCACTAGCCTAGTACTGATCAAACCCAGGAAATACATAGATATGTGAGCTGTCTCCGTGATATGACTGAAATAGTGTTGAAAGCGGCAAAAAAGCACCATTCAATCAATCAATAAAACCGTAGGTTGATTTAACCGGAAGATTAGTAGATCTATAAATAACTTCACTATCGTTGTTTGATGTCGTTGTTAACTGATTTTCTGTCATGCTTAAGATCATTTGACATGTAATCAAAATGGAGACCTCGTTCATACGGACGAGGATAGATGTATATGTAGTCACGGAATCGGCCGAGTTGTGACGAGCGATTACTTTGCACTTTTCATTATTCGGCCGTTTCCGTAACTACATCTAACCACGCCCGTATCAAGGAGGTTTCCATAGGAACTACTTCCAGTCACATGATCTTATACATAGTGTCCAGTGCCCATGATATTTTTTTTTACCAACTGCGACTTTTTCTACAGTGGAGATTTTATATTTATCTAATTAACTTCGCTCATACTCCTAACGAGAAGTATACTTACTCTTTTTGTTGAGTTTTTTTGGTCGTGTATTGCGAAAAGTATTTTCTGCACAAAAAAAAAAAAGCCTGAGAGGAGCATGAAGTTTAAAGAATCAAAGCGTTGAAAATGCTGATGTGGCATTTGTCAAGGAAGCCATTGTGTGGAATTAATAATTTGAAAGAAAAAAAAAAAAATTCAAATATTAACTTGAAAGTCAACCTACTAAGCAAATTAATTCCTCTTTTTTTTTGGTTAAAGGTTCAGGTTATTTGTATATAGGTGGTCTCCCTTTTATCATTCACAAGAGGAGTCAGGAGTAATGTCCCTTGACGGTAGGATGCATGATGGGTATAGAGAGAAACCATACATATATATCTCTAATCAAATTAAGTTTATGTCTGAAAACTATGAATTTTAGATATCTTTGGCCGTCAAGATCTAATTCCCAACATTACAATCAATTATTTCGATCTGTAAATATCTATGCATAATCAAATGGAGTAGCGTGCAAACATGGGACGAACAAGCCCAGGCACGAACTGGTTTTGGAACGAACAAACCCGAAACCAAAACGGTCAGTAGACAAATTTTGTGTATATCATTGCGCCAAAAGAAGGCTACGAGTGGGTGAAGCTATTTTCAATCAAAAAGAGTATTTCCACGATCGATGGCCTTATCCAATTTATTTTAATACACCATTTCCAATTACATATCTGAGTGCTATCGAAAAACTCATTTGTCTGAGAAAAACTGAGTTTAATTGGGTTTATTTCCTTTGGTTTTGCACAAATTACGATACATGGTCTTCAAAATTCAATATTGAACATTCAGTATTGAACTCATTGTGGCACTGTCTTAGACAAATGCCACAAAAACCGAGTTTTGAATTTTCAATGTTGAGTTTATGAACTGTACATATATTCATTTCAAAAGAATAAGCCACAAAATCTTTTTCAGGCATAGGCTGAAGAATGCTTTTACACTGGTCAGTTATTTTCCAAAAACTCAAACAGAATGAACTCTTCTGGTCAGCGGTTGCCAAAAAAGCTCCAGGGAAATTCCAGCTTAAAAGTGTCCCTTTAGACGTTTCGTTGAGTGTAAACGCCGATTTTAAACAAAAGTACTGTAGAAAAGGATGTAAACACACACACACACACACACACCAACCAAGGACATACCTACACCCACCAGCCCAACGACCGACCCACTCACTTTCTAACCAAGCAACCAACTAACCAACCAACAAACCAACCAACCCCACATACCTACACCCATCGACCCACCGACCCACTCATCCACAAACCAACCCCACATACTAACTCACCCACCCACCCTACAACCAACCAACCAACCCCACATAACTACACCCATCGACCCCGCCGACCCACTTATCCACCAACCAATCCCACATGCCACTTCAACGACCCACCCACCAACCCAGCCACCAACCAACCAACCAACCTACCTACTTACCTACCAACCAACTAAATGACCAACCAAACAACTAGCCGATCAATCAACTAACCCATCGACAAACCGATCAATAATCAATCAACAAACCAACCAACAAACAACCAACCAACCAAAGAACCAACAACCAACCAACCAACCAACTAAACAAACAAGGAAATAAGCAAACATGCAAACAAATTTATTTACTGCGTATTAAGCGGATGCTTTATCTCGATCAACCTTAACTAGAACACAAAATCGTGCATTAATTGAAAGCATTTGCAGACGACAAAATAAATCTGACTCAAAAGACAGGACTTTCAAACGGTAATTCACTGTGGAAAAAGGAAAAGTAACCAGCATCTTTTCCTTTTCCGACAACGATTTCCAAAGACTTCGTCCACAGGTTTTTGAAAATACGGGGTTGTTTGGTAAAAGGTTTAAAGGTCATACCTGCTACAAAATTGTTATGGTTGGCATGCTGGGTAAAGGAGGGGGAGGGATAGCGCGATAACGCCTGTGTGTTTAATATGTAACACGAATTTGTAAAGTTTGTCTGACCCGACCAACGTGTATGTATGTGTGTCGAAAGTTTGTGTTTTATCGAGAAAACCGGCATAATGGGAGATGATGATAGGATACTGAACTCTGTCAAATATTATTACGGCAAGGAACTTACGTGCACGGCGGATCTTAAAACACCGGAATGCATTTCGTCCGAAGATGACATGACGAAGTCGATGAAATCAGCTTTGTCTGCTATTCACGATGAAGCAGTTAATAGGTACTGTCGGTTTTTGGCTCTGCTGTCCGAGGGTCGTAAGAGCTGATGTCATGGCAAGGTTTCGGTCCGTCCATCTGTTTTTACGTTGATACCTTACCCAAAACAAACAAGTGTCTTTCATCTTCCAGCGGGCGATTTTTGAAAACACTGTGGCAAAAGGAAGAATTCCTCGTCACAAGCAGTTTCTCCCTTTTGTTCCCAAAATGCTTTCACACATATGAATGGTTAAAAGTTAGTACAAATAGTTTGATAAATGCCCCAGAAGGTGATATTACTTTTTGACAGGTCGCCTCTTTTGACCCATTTTTTTGCGGGGGGGGGGGGGGGGGGACGGAAAGAAAGAAAGTTGATATGTTATCAGGAAACATCACAATGACATGGTAGGTCCAACTTTAACCTTACTCGGGGAAGAAACAAGACCAGCAACAAAAATTCTGTTTCTACATGTAATCCTATCTACGAATAGGTGTAGCCAGGATTAAAATATCTATACGCACAGTGAGGCACAATGAGGTACGAACTGCTGATTGGGGAAGGCAGCTTATAGGGGAGGGGTGGGGGGGGGAGTCCTCCGTAAAATGTCTAGAATTTAGATGCGAAATTGTGGGTTCTGGAATGTTTTGAGAATGTTTTCCTTTTAAAAAAATTAGTCAATATCGTTCGTATTATCTTTTTGGAAAGAAAACTGTTTTAAAATTTGTTTTATTCGCACGTGCGTACGTGTGTATTGTGCGTAATGCGCGCTACGCCCTTGCTACGGTTTTGTGTTTAAGCATGCGAACAGTAATTACCAGAGGTTTTTTTTTTTTCAAGATTTCGAAAAACTTATGAAACGAAATCTTGTAAGATGTCACTGAATCTAGTGAAACATTATCGTTCTTAAAATATACCTTGGTAAACAAAAACCGAGAGGACAGACTACAACAGCGATAATGTTTTGTTGGCATATTTTAATGTTGGCTGTCGGACAAAACTAATAAATGAGCCATGCAGTATTACAAGTAAGCCATCACATAATTATTATCCAAAAACATTTTGTCTAACAACCAGTTGAATCAAAAGATAGAATGGTTCTTCGGCATGCAGAAAATGCACCAAAAGCAAAATGTATTGACCCTGCGCGAACTGCGCAGGCTGACATGGGTGGATGATATTTTCAGATGCATCAAACCCCCTTTTATTTAACAGAGTATTGCTTGAACCTCTCTCCCCCTCCCCCGTCCCCTCCCACACACATACATAAATTTTGCCTTCTCACAGGCACTTAAGGTACTGGTTAAACTTTTCATCACTTCTTTCTCTCGTGATCAATGAACAGTATGGTATATGGTGTTCGTTCGCATTTTATGTGCCGAGCCCCGGTTGCATAGTCGGTAACGTACAGGACTTGTGGACGGGGTGGGGGGAGGCGGAGGATCTCTGGTTCCATTCCGGGCTCGGACGATTTCTTTCCGAGGATTGCTGATAGTCATTGCGACAGGATTCATTTCTCTCTCACCGCTTACTATTGCTACAGCGATGGTTATGGGGGAAAGCAGCCAGTGGCTTGGAGAGAATATTGCGCGAAGTACTGATAAAGGAAACTCCGGGAAAGCATGGGTAGGTGCACTTTCGGCAGCGATATAACTGAAATAATGTTGAAAACGGCGTTAAACATCATAGAATAAATCGATCAATCAATCGTATTTTATGTGTTCTGTACACGGAAAATTTAGTAAACCATGGCGAGCTGTCGCTGAGGCCTATATTAAGGTTGCTAAGTTATTTACATATGACAAAAATATCAGAGTTTAAACCTGACAATTTTACCAGTCACCACTATTTTGGTCCTGTCCAAATTGAAATTATTTGCAGACGACAAAGGGAATGTGGCTTATCTGATGTCATTTGTTTCTAAAAGACTAGAAAACGTTGCGGGAAAAGGAGAAAATGCTGGTTACCAGCATTTTCTCCTTTTCCCGCAATGTTTTCAAGATCCGTTTTCTTCAGAGTCTTTGGTAAAGTTTTAACCTGCCATTTCAGATAAATGAACATTGCCAGCCTATGATAATGAACCAAACTCATTGCGATTGAAGAAAAAGAGTTTTTTTACAGGAAAATTACCACACTATCGGACCCTCTAAATCCAAAATCAGACTGCACATATCTTGCATTTAATTTTCATCTACACTGTCTGCAAAAGCTAAATCCTTTGTGTACACTAGCCTAAAGCATTGTATGACTAAACGTAATTAGTGTTTCTAGAATATGAACATACCCACTAATATGAATATGGGCAATTCTCTTTGAAAAGGGGGTTTAATGCATTTGCAAACAGTTTCGACACAGGACAGCCTGCGCAGTCCGCGCAGGCTGACCTGTACCAAAACCTTTTGCTTTTGATTAAACTTTCTGCATTTCAAAAGACTATTCATCCTCAGGATTCCGCCGGTAGTTAGACAAGGAGGATTTTATGGATCCATTATCATGTGATGACTTGCTTGGTATATAGAGAATAGATAGTTGGTGTCTTGGATGGGTTAAGTTTATCGGGCAAGGCGGAGGAATTTATCTGGTGAGTCGAAGGCGAACCGGATAAATTTCGGAGCCGAGCCCGATAAACTTAACCCACCCAAGACACCAGCCATCTATTCTATTTATCCTGTCACTCACTGTAACGGAACAAAACAAACAAACGAAAAAAAAAAAACATTGATAAAGACCGTACCTTTAAAAAATTTCCGGAGCCGAACTTGATCGACTTTCCCAATCCAAGACTCCAACCGTCTATTTTATTTATCCCTTTTCTCAATTATAATCCAAAATCCGACTAAATTGAACATTTCGCTCGAAATAAGGCACACATTGACATCTTTCTCACTAGATCTATGAGAAACTTTAAAAAAGGAAGAACCGTGTTTACAACACCCTCTGGATATGCAGCTGCAATAATGACGTCATGAATGTTATTGTCTACGTCATAATTATTAAACGTGACGTATATCCGCAGAAAAATAATGTGGCGAAGAAGACAATGTTTTAACATAACAGACTATTAATTAAACGAGCAAAAGTATTCGCTAGCGATTGATTCATTCATTACGGCAGTAAGACGCTTGGTTGAAAATAGTCCCAGTTATCAGGTGCGCACTTAGCGGTCACGTGACCAACTGACGGATATCAAAAAAATATACGGCACCCTGTTATCGGGTCGAAATTGTAGAAGGTGGCAGGATAAATTGCATCATGGAGTTGCACTAAAACCCACATGGCAAGAACATGGCTTAAATTATCTTTATCACTGTTTAAGGTATTACGGCTGCGGTCTTGTCATTCCGGAGAAACTGGAAGGGATGAAAGTCCTTGACCTTGGCAGTGGAAGTGGGCGGGACTGTTTTGCGATCAGCAAGTTGGTTGGACAAGATGGACACGTGACAGGCATTGACATGACAGATGAGCAGGTACTTTTTAGGACATATTAGTCAAAACTTCTTTTTCGTCGGAGACTAGCGTTTGGTAGTCCTCTTATACATCAGAGTTCCGCGTTAAGGACTTTGGTACCTTTGGGACTATCTAAATTATTGCGTAAGAATCTAACTATTGCCTACTTCATTTAACCTGACCCAGGTCAACATCATTTACATAAAATTATATTTTTAACCTCGGCATCGCACAAGGCTGCCTTCGGCATATGTCCCGAATGGTCACGAAAATATTCCGTAACTTTAGCGAATGCGAACTAGACTTACCGAATAATAGTTGGAGTTCTATTTATGTGCCTACCTATATATTTAACATAAAGGTCAGGATCAGGTTAAATGAAGTAAACAATACTGGTTAGGTATCAAAGAAATAATCATCGAGAGTGATGAAGTTTTAACTTGTATTACAATCAATTTAATATACTCGTATAGAGGATAATCAACTGGTAGTTTGTGATATTAAACAATTGTCACTAGAATGGGATATGATGCGGTTGAAAACCGAGTCCGACGAACGATTTTTTTTTACTTCATCATACCCCATTCGAGTGACAGATTTTTAATTTCTTACACAACCAGTTGATTATTCTATTCATTATAGTCCTATCCCACCCTTTGTTTTCTGATAATCATTAAGGACGGGACAATGGGAGCAGTAAAGGAAAAAAGTAGTTCCAGCAAATCATTCTAAAACTATATCGTCGCTTGTGATGATACCATAATTATCATCACTAGTGGTGTTATTCACTGTGGAAAATAATAGTACACTGAGAAATCCCAGTAATTCTATGATAGGAATATAATAAAAATATTTACGAGATGAACTTCTAGTGGGGTCGGATCCTCAAGCTTGTCCATACAGGTCTGGAGGAGCGGGATGTAGTTTGTTTTCAACATTTTTTTTTAATGTATTTATTTCTGAATGTTTGTCTTTTCATCTAAAGAAAAAATGAACTTGCATTTTCATTCAGATATGGCCGTTCTAATTCATGCTTCGTTTTCTTGGTTGTAACATTCACTGTTATTCAATCACATTTATAATGTATCTTAGATTGCTAGAGGAAAACTGGATGGCCTTAAGTGTCGTATTTTACAACTGTGAAAAATAAGGCTTTTTGAAAAAAATAAAGGAAAAATGTTGGAAAAGGAGAACAACAACAACAACAAACAGTTTCTACTTGGATCTTTCAACTTCTGATTTGCTGTAACATTCTGAAAAAGACTTCCTTAGCCAGTAGGCTGCTAAGCGCGACTCACTGACCTTTTGCGGACAGTGTAGATCAAGATCAGACTGCACAGGAGTTGCAGTCTGATCTTTTACCTACACTGTACGATACGGACATATTTTCCCCCTAAAATGATAGTCACTGACGATGATTATGTGGGAAAGCAGCCAGTGGCTTGGAAAGAAAATTGTGCGAAGTACTGGTGAAAAAGACTTCAGGAACGCATGGATAGGTGCACTGGCCGCCGCGATATAACTGAAATAATGTTGAAAACGGTGTTAAACACCATACAATCAATCAATCCCCCCTAAAAAACCTTTGAAATAGCAAAATTTGGGTTTTTACTATCGGCTAAAAAGTTTCTTTACTTATTTAGCAGGATAAGGGTTAAAATTTCTGTAACTGAATCTTTACAACAGATAGATAATACATTTAATTTCATGCTTTTCGGTAGTTTATAGAGAAATAACGGTGGAATATTGTTAAATATTTCAGGGGTAGGATCATTGAAAA
Source organism: Hippopus hippopus (assembly GCA_946811185.2). Taxonomy (NCBI): domain Eukaryota; kingdom Metazoa; phylum Mollusca; class Bivalvia; order Cardiida; family Cardiidae; genus Hippopus; species Hippopus hippopus. Next base: position 7,700,117 of record OX328113.1, on the reverse strand, counting down.
AAAAAAACGATTTTATTTACTAACTCTTCAATTAAAGGCGGAAATATTAGTTCCCACGCACTAGTTACATAAGTAAACGGTGCGTGCAATTCAACTAGGTGGAAATAATTTACCCTACATTTCTCCATTTCTCGCACTTTACGTAGTATAGTAATGCGTTGTTGTGCGGAGGGGTACGCCACGGCGAATTACCAAAAAACAAAAGTATTGGATTTTGATGTATCCCCCCCCCCTCGGTAAAAAGAAGGGGTTAGAAGCGTGAAATAAAAAGGTTTTTTGTTTCTTTCGTTGAAAGATCGAAATTATTACCGATGATGTTCACTCGATGAAATAAAATTCGATCTTTCACCGAAAATAACAAATATCCTCTATGTATCCTCTGTTAGAGTTCATCACTGTGGTTGAACGCCTAAGTACCAATATCGTTTTGATTGTTTGTAGCTAGCAGTAGCCAACAAGTACATCCAGTATCACACACAAAAGTTCGGATACAACAAGGAGAACGTGACGTTTGTGAAAGGTTACATAGAAAAGTTAACGGAAGCTGGAATTCAGCCTGATACCACGGACATAATTGTGTAAATATAGCTTCTTTTATTTTAAAGCTAGATTCTGACATAGTTTCGTGAACTGATGAAATTGTAGCAAAAAGCCGTCCGGCCAAAAATGTATCGGGATAATGCCATACCATTTTTCTGGGGGTTTATATTTGCTTTGAGCCACCTGTAAAAATTGATGTCAAATTTTTTTTTCGCAGCCCAAAGCAAATACAAGCCCCAAAGTAGTTATTACGACGTGATATTCTTTTATTATATATCTACAAGACTAACAATAGAATATTGCAGTTATGAGCAATTTTGTTCGACAATGTTAACAAATTCAAAAATACCATTTTGGATGGGTGAAAAGCCTTTATTTTTATTCTATAGTTTTGACCAATTAGAGTCGTCCAGTATAGCACTATTGGACGAATCGGATTTGTCCAAACTATTTTTAGCAGATAAACCACGCCCTCATTATAAAGTAAACATACAAATTTCATTGACCAGTCAGATCCTTTCAGTATATTCACTTTTGTATTACAATTTTCATCTTATGCTTTGAAGATAAAAAGGTTTTAGCTTTCAAAGTTTCGACTTTATTACTCCCTTAATACTTATCCTTTTGTTATGTTCTGTGTATGTTACGAAACAAGCGTAACGAGACAGAAAACCAGCAACAAGCTTTTCACAATTAACAATATTTATTAATGAATAAAGACAAAAGAGCACAATAAGAGTTAAGTTTGAATGAAATTTTGACAATTGTTAATCTTTGAACAAGAAATAGAATAGGTCCCTCAAAATTAAGAATTGTGTTTAGACTACAAAAATTATGAAATTTCTGGTTCCTAAAACCTAAATTAACAATAGTTTTAACTTGCAAATAGATATGAGCAACCTGTTTAAGAAATAAATAATTCCAACTTACAGATCTATATTCCAATTTAAATCCAACACTTTTCACTAATTCTGTATCCTCAAAGCCACAAGTCTAAGTTTAAAATCCAGATCCACCAAGTAAGTCACTCCTATTTATATCAGCTTGGAAAAATCTAGATTAGTCTTTTCTAGAAAGATGACAACATGAATTGGTAAACAACTTGTTAACTAACAACCTGTTTCTAAAAAAAACCACAATGGAAAAACCAATGAATGTTCTTTATGTTTCTAGAATGCTCTGTATATAGAGTGAAAGTGATAATGAAAACAGGTTACATGTATATCCTATTTACATAACACTTCCCCTTCTAAAGGAAAAGAAAGTTTTAAGAATTAAAACTTTCTTTTGTTAGAATATAAAACATATCATTACATTTAACTGTACATGAAACTATATTATACATAAAGAGAAATATTAACTAACTACAAGTTAAACTCTAGACAAAGCATCAGGGATAATATTATCCCTACCTTTTATGTGTCTGATATCCATGTTATACTCTTAAAACAGACTCCATCTGAGTAAACGCTGATTCTTGTTTTTCATTTTATGGATAAAAATCAGAGGATTATGATCACTATATACAATGATGGGTGCAGGAGAAGACGACAAATGTATTTCGAAAGGCTGAAGAGCAAGAATGTGAGATAAACACTCTTTTTCTATTGTTGAGTAGTTTTTCTGATGTTTGTTAAACTTTTTAGAAAAATAACTAACTGGATAATCTACACCATTACAATCTTCTTGAAGTAAAACACCACCTGCACCAGTATCACTGGCATCTACTGCAAGCTTAAATTCTAATTCAAACTTAGGAGCTAAAAGAACTGGTTCACTTTTTAGTATGACTTTTACTTTATCGAAAGCTTTCTGACAATCATCATTCCATTGCTTGTAGGTACAGGAAAATCAGAAACAGCTTTTACTTTAGTTCTACGAGTTTTACCTGTCCTTTTCCAACAACATGACCCAAAAATGTTAAACTAGCATGACAAAATTCACTTTTAACAAGATTAATTGTTAATTTGGCTTTACTCAGTCTGTCAAAAATTCTCTGATAGTCTTTAGATGTTCATTCCAATCATCGCTGTGAATAATGACGTCATCGATTTAGGCCCTACAGTCGTCCAATCCAGATATTATCATGTTGATAAGACGTTGAAATGTTGCCGGCGAGTTTTTCATGCCAAAAGGCATAACTTTGTACTGATAAAGTCCATCAGGGTTTACAAACGCAGAAATCTCTTTAGCTCTTTAAGTAAGAGGAATTTGCCAAAATCCTTTTAGAAGATCAAATTTGGTTACATATTTTGCATGACCAATGTTGTCAATGCAGTCATCTACTCTGGCACTGGAAACGAATCAGTTTTAGTCACAGTATTAACTTTTCTATAATCAGTGCACAAACGAAAAGTTCCATCTGGCTTTGGTACAAGAATACAGGGAGAACTCCATTCACTCTGACAAGGTTCAATAAAGTCATTGTCCAATAGATACTTGATTTCCTCTCTAAGATACTCCAGTTTCTTGGGATTCATTCGATATGGATGTTGTTTCACTGGTTTTGAATTTTCAGTGTCCACATCATGGTATATTGTGTTGGAATATCAGGGAACAGGTGCTCATATTCAGAAATTAACTTTTTTAATTCATCTTTTTGATTATTATCTAAATGTGAAAGTTTTTGATCTAAATTTCTTAAAAAGTCAGAATTCTGAAGTTTTGAACAAATAGGGTTAGACTTACCAAAGTTCATTTCTTCACAATTTATGTCTTCATGGTTAATGTGATTTTGATATTGAGGGACTGAGGAAACTACATTTATTGGTGAAATATTTGAATTATCCCTATCAACATATTCTTTTAACATATTAATATGACGTAATTGCTTTTGCTTTCGCCTGTCAGGAGTTGTTATCACATAATTTAAGTCACTGACCTTTTTCTCTACAGAATAAGGACCAAAATATCTTGCTTGTAGAGGCCTACCAGGAATTGGTAGAAGAGCTAAAACTTTATCTCCAGGTTTAAGATTTCTTTCTTTAGTATTTTTGTCATATCTTTCTTTCATTCCACATTGAATTTTCTTTAAATTTGATTTTGCAACTTCACAAGATTTGAATAATCTGTTTTTAAAGTCAGATACATACTGAAGTAAATTTAAAGGAGATCTTCTTGTGAAGGAAATATTTCTTTTAAAAGTTTTAAAGGTCCACGAACTGTGTGGCCAAAAACAAGCTCAAAGGGACTAAAAACCAAGAGATTCCTGTACAGACTCTCTTACTGCAAAGAGTAAAAGATGTATACCTTCATCCCAATCCTTTTGTGTGTCAAAGCAATATGACTTTATCATATTTTTTAAGGCCTAGTGTAACTGTTCAAGGGTACCTTGGCTTTCAGGATGATATGCAGAAGGCCTATATTGTTTAATTCCCAACTCGTGCATCACATGTTGGAAAATGCCAGACATAAAATTTGACCCTTGATCAGATTGAACAGATTTAGAAAGTCCTGCAAAAGTGAAAAAATTCACTAAAGCTTTGACAATTGTTTTAGATTTTATATTTCTTAAAGGTATTGCTTCAGGAAAAGGGGTGGAAGCACACATAATAGTCAAAAGGTACTCATTATCAGCCTTAGTTTTTGGCAATGGACCTATACAATCAATTATAATCCTGCTAAAAGGTTTATCAAATGCAGGGAGAGGCTGTAGATTAGCCTTAGGTATGACCTGATTGGGTTTGCCTACCATTTGACAAGTATGACAAGACGTACAATATTCTGATACATCTGCTTTTAGACCAGGCCAAATACAGACAGGTTCCTGTGAAAGATCAGTTTCACTGGCAGATTTTTTAAATAAAGGTGCTAATTCTGGATCATTGTGTTGGTCTTCACTTAGTTTTGACCTTGACCTTGTATCATGGCCTTCATTAGCTAAGGGTGAAGATATACGAGGGGTGATCAGAAAGAACGTGGACCAGTGCCGGTATCAGAATATCGTTATAAAAAATAACTTGGAGAGTTTACTGTTTTTGAAAGTAACCTCCTTTGAGTTCTATGCACTTATTCATTCTTGATTTCCACGAGCGAAACACGTGTGCGAGCGCGTCACGTGACATTACTCCTAAGGACCCGGTCATAGCGAGGGTTAGCTCCTCTCTGCTCTCGTAGTGCGTTCCACATAGAGAATCTTTCAAAACAGGAACTAGTCAGAGGTCACATGGAGTCAGGACTAAATTATAAGGGGCATTGGCTAGTGTTTCTATATTTAGTTTTTGCAAAGTTTCCTGTCCAAGTGCGGCTTTGTGAGTTAGGGCGTTATATTATACTAAAGTGACGTCACTCCGCAGGACTTCAGGCTGTTTTTTTCGTATGGTCTTTGTGAAATTTATTCGAATAATGTGGGCATAAAACTCAGTATTAACTGTAGTATATATAGATGTAACATGATGTAGAAGGAAAAAAAGGATAATAGAAATACATGATGTATAACTTTACCAAGTGACTTAGAAAGGTTGGCTTTACCAGCGGAAGGCGATGTTGGATGTTTCCATACACTGCTTTGTTGTCTAGATTCAGTCTAGATAAAGTGTGCCTATGTTCCATTGCATGTTACAATACGATCAGTAAAGTTTGACCCCTCTACCCTAATACGTTCTGAAATTTCTTAACATATTTTGACCCTAACCCCCATTTTCTTGGGCGTCAGTTGCCGAGGTACCCAGCTTGTGCAAACACGCGACATTCTAAGATTCTCTGTCAGAATCTCCTGAGCACTTCAATATGAAATGTTGAATGTGTCAGCTATTTTCCTGACAGTATCTCGGCGATCTTGTTTTACATGCTGCTCTACATCCGTTATGATTTTGTCTGAGACTGATGTTGATAGACGACCATATTTAGGGTCATCTTTAACAGTGTCATACTTTGTCTAAATCGGTCCGATCCATGTACGAATATCAGATTCCTTGAGTGCAGAGTCCCCTTCAACTGTTTCTAAATCGGTTTTGATTTCCGATAGATACTTTCCGAGTTTGACGTAAAACTTTATGATTACTCTCGGCTCAAATAAAAGGTCGTCCGACATTTTGGACCACTAATGCGCTATATGACGTCATGAAAATGACGTCATACTTTACCTGATTGATTATGACGACATTTGAAAGCTTGAGTCAGTTACCAGATAATTAATGCTCATCTATACAAATTTGTGTAATCCTCCGTGTAGTAGTTTTCAAAATAACGAGGTGGTCCACAATCCTTTTGATCACCCCTCGTATAATCAAATTCTGATGAATTATGTTTCGAATTGGTCTGACTTTCAGACGGGTTTTGTGAAATAGACCTCTTAATTTCATTTTTAAATAAATGATCCAACAAAAGATCCGATAAGTCAATATCAGACTGATTTTTAGTCAAAATGGCTTTCTTTGCCATAGCTCTAGTAACTGCACATGAAGGTTAAAGGTCAGGAATTTCCCCCTAAATCGGATCGGGTGATTGATCCATGCAAGGTGTGTCAGTTATAAGTGGATTAACAATTACCTTATCTCCGTCTAAATCATTGCATAATAACAGATGGACACCTTTAAAAGGTATTTTTTTTCTGACACCAACAGTCACTAGACCATTAATTAAGTCTGAAGACAAATAAATGTTATGAAGCGGAACATGAACAAATCCACATTCTACACCCTGAATGAGGACACTTGTCCCAGAAGAAGTCTTCTCAGAAAAAGGCAGAACATCTGCTAAAATAAAGCTCCAGTATCACGTAAAATAATAGGGGTAGACTGGACAAAGTCACTTTTTAGTGACACAAAACCATCTGATAAGAATGGTTCATAAATCTCCATAACAGTATCAGTCTCAGGTACTTTGGCCTGGACAAAGGTTTGGTCTTTGAAACATGACTGAGGTGTAGACTTTAATGAAGTAAGGCCTGTAGGTTTATGACCTTCTTGTTTTTCCCGTTTTCTTTTTAAAACAGGACATTCAGAAATAATATGACCTGATTCTTTGCAATAATTACAAGTGGGTCGAGATAAGGGATTTTGACCTTTGGCTTCATAAGGAGACTTGGGTTTGGGAATATTCTGATTGGAATTGTTATTATTTTGATTAAAATTTGGTTTAGGACCAGTAGATGAATAAAAAGGATTTCGAGGGTTTGATTTATTTATAAAAGGGACCTTATGGGTCAAGGCAAAGTTGTCCGCTAAGCAAGCAGCTTCTTCTAAAGTTTCAACTTCTTTCTCGTCTAAGAAAGTTATTATATCTTAATTAATGCACCTTTTAAATTCTTCAACTAACAATAATTGTCTACGTTTTCCATGATCTGAACCTATTTTCTTTGAATGGCACCACCTATCAAATAATTGTTCTTTAGTTCTAGCAAATTCAACATGGGTTTGACCATTTTCTTTTCTGCAGTTCCTAAATTTTTGTCTATATGCTTCAGGTACCAATTCATAAGCCTTTAGAATCAATTCCTTAACATTATCATAATTAGAAAGCTGTTCATTACTTAATTGAGAAAAAATATCACGAGCCTTTCCAGTTACAACGCTTTGCAAGAGTAAGGTCCAGTGCTCTTTTGGCCACTTCAAAATTTCGGCAAACCTTTCAAAACGTGAAAAGTATTTATCAACTTCCTGTTCGTGAAATGGTGGAACAAGTCTGAGGTGTTTTGTTATGTCAAAATCATTAATCATATGCAAAGATGGTTTTTCTTTATTTTCTATTTCTAATTCTTTCATTCTCAACTGAAACTGCCTTTCCTTCTCTCTTTCTTCTAATTCAGCATGCATTTTTTCAAACTCTATTTTCAATTCTAATTCTTTTTCTTTCATCCTTTCTTCTTGTTCTAATTTTTCTCTTGTAATTTCTCTTTTTTTTCCATCTGTAGTTTTATTTTTGCTAAATCAATATTAATTTTAACGTCTGTCTGAGACACAAGAGCAAAAGAGTCAAGTATTACTTCATCAACTAAAAACTGAACAATAGAATTCTTAATTTCATGCTTTAACATAGTACCTTTAATGGCAGTCAGTTTATAATGAGAAGCAAAATCTAATAAATCAGACTTTAATTTAACAACCCCTGAGAAGGCTCAGCAATAAATTTTTCAAGATCAAAAGGCATGATTGCTTTTTGCTGGTTTAGTCTAATAAAAATCATTTTTTTTTATTATTTTTTATTATCTAATATTATTATAGATCCAATACTGTAACAAGTTCAAAATAATTTCAAAGTATTATCAAAATGACTAGATGATCAATCCCGGACGAGCCCCCAATTTCTGTTACGAGACAAGCGTAACGAGAAAGAAAACCAGCAACAAGCTTTTCACAATTAACAATATTTATTAATGAATAAAGACAAAAGAGCACAATAAGAGTTAAGTTTGAATGAAATTTTGACAATTTTTAATCTCAGAACGAGAAATAGAATAGGTCCCTCAAAATTAAGAATTGTGTTTAGACTACAAAAAGTATGAAATTTCTGGTTCCTAAAACCTAAATTAACAATAGTTTTAACTTGCAAATAGATATTAGCAACCTGTTTAAGAAATAAATAATTCCAACTTACAGATCTATATTCCAATTTAAATCCAACACTTTTCACTAATTCTGTATCCTCAAAGCCACAAGTCTAAGTTTTAAATCCATATCCATCAAGTAAGTCACTCCTATTTATATCAGCTTGGAAAAATCTAGATTAGTCTTTTCTAGAAAGATGACAACATGAATTGGTAAACAACTTGTTAACTAACAACCTGTTTCTAAAAAAAACCACAATGGAAAAACCAATGAATAATCTTTATGTTTCTAGAATACTCTGTATATAGAGTGAAAGTGATAATGAAAACAGGTTACATGTATATCCTATTTACATAATATGTAAAAAAGTAAAGATAAATTGTTGCATTGTACACAATAAAAATAACGATTTTCTTCGTTCGAGTGCAGAATTAAATGAAAACTCTGTCAAGTGATAGCGGGTGATGTACAGCTTTTAATTAGTGTGTATGTTAGTGTGTGTGTGGGGGGGGGGGGGAGGGAAGAAGACACTTCAGAGGCTAAGCTCAATAGTGGTAAAACATATGGAACATGTAAGATATATCAGTGATTCACCGAGACATTTTTGATAATTGCGTTAAACACAATTCAATTACTGAATTAATGAAAAAAAGATGTGCAGTTAATTGAGATGATGACTGTATAGTGTTGTTACATCTGCTCTGGCCAACAGAAACATGAGAAACATCAAACCTTTCCTATTATTGTGACTTTCTGTTGTTTTTCAAGGTCGAATTGTGTGATAAACCTGTCCCCGGATAAACGTGCTGTTCTGAGTGAGGCATACAAAGCTCTCAAGGTATGTTTTAAGTTTTGCAACCTCGTTTTTTATGGTGATCACTGCAATCTAGTGTCTGATAGAGCGGGGCTTGATTTGTATACATGTCTCCATTTAAAGCTATTGGCACAAGGTTACTGAGACCTTTTCTATTTATTGAACACGTCTTATATATTTAAATGGGTATAAAACTATTGCTCTGTCCAATTCCTTTTTTATTTTTACGTCCGCTATCCCATTCCTTCTATCTTTCTACTTCTTTCCCATTCGTTCCATCTGTCTAGTTCCCTTTTCTAACTCGAGCCACCCTTCTACTCTTCCTTTCACATGTTTTTCCTCATTTCAACACCTAGTTCATTCCCCTCCTGTTATCTGCTCCTCTCTTATTCCTTTCTACCGCCCCCTTTTCGTTTTTATCAACTTTCTACCATTTTCTTCCATTTCCAGCTTGTTGACTGTCTGTCCTTATCTTTTCCTCTCTTTCAAGTCTCTCATCTTCAGGCATTATGCCACTCTCTCCTAAAGCTCTCCTCTGTTACAGACTTTCAGTTTCATTAAGATTTCGGGACACCAAACTCTACCACTTTCACTAGACATATTTCATCATGTCATTATTTATGCTTCACAATGTTTACAGAAGCCGATTTTGTCTATTATTATTACTATTTAGGTCGGAGGCGAACTGTACTTTAGTGATGTTTATGCAGACCGAGTGTTATCAGATGAGATAAGAAAGCACGAGGTCCTCTGGGGTATGTTTTTCGAAGTTTATTTGGATCTAAAATGGATACAATAGGGTATCGGTATTAGTTATTCAATACTGGGTTATTGTTACGATTGATCACTCGAGTGGCCTGAAAATGCACTTAGTTGTCAGTTTTCAGTCACGTTTATCAAAAATCAAATGTTTGGAGCGTGTCTGGCTGCATGATGAGCAACAGAGTTTATTGTCCTTTTACAAGTCTTTTCCAAACTTATTTATTCCAATGTGGCAAAAGAAAGGGCTTTAGGTAAGAGTTTGTAAAACTTTCAACAGCGCATTTTAGAACACAATAGCTAAATTCTTCCAAACCTTTCTTTTTTTTGTATTTTTCTTTTCAATGAGTGGTTCTTAATGTTTACATGCTGTAATAGTTGTAAAAGAGAAATATAAAATAACTTTACATAATCATAATCCTTTCACCTCTGCAAATATGGTCAAGTCTAATAATTGTTTCCTGGTAGGTAATAGTTAGTTCACACTCGGATTTCAGGAGAATGTATTTCGGGAGCCCTATGCTGGGAAGAGTTGTACCAGTTTGCGGAAGAAGTCGGGTTTTCTGTCCCACGCCTCGTCACTGCCTCGCCGATCAACATTGATCGCGAGGATTTCAAACAAGTGTTAGGTTTGTACAAATAAAACAATAATAAAACCTTTAGAACCTAAATAGATGTTTTGAAGTTTCTGGAAAACAAAGCATTACACCACTTTGAATGTTAATTTGTCAGAAGCCGAGCCCTAGTTGCTCTGTCGGTAGCGTACATATCTTGAGAACAGCTTGTCCCCAGCTCGGCCAGTTTCTTCCCAAGAATTGATCATAGTCACTGCGGCAGGATTCACTCCTCTCTCAGGAAATATGCTGTGTGGAGTACTTGTAAAAGAAACTCCGGGAAAGCATGGTTAGGTGAACTGGGCGCCGAGATATAAATGAGATTGTTGAAAACGGCGTTAAACACCGTACAATCAATCAATCAATTTGTCTGAATATTTTATGAAACAGGGGTAGAGTAGATCAAGGAATCTTTTGTGCAGTCTGATCTTGATCTATAATGTCCACAAAGACAAGTATGATTCTGGTTCTTTTCATTGCAAACAAACTTCTCGTCATGCTGAAACCTGTTATTTCCTGTCATAGGTTAAAGTCTATCAATATATAAGCCATGTTCTATGAAAAATGGGTTAAATGCCACAGTAAACACATTGCCCCTGGCTAACCTGTGCAGTCTGCGAAGGCTGACATGGGTCAGAAGCTTTTGACTTTGATAAATTTTCTGTATGTGCAATGACCAGTCTAACTCATTATTCAGTTGGTTGTCAGATAAAATGGATTTTATGAATGTTTTGACTTACTTGGTATAATGCATCACGGAAATACGTTAAAACCCATTTACCAGAGTGCATTTTCATCATTTCGTAAATTGCAGGAGATGCAAAGTTCGTCTCGGCGACTTACCGCCTGTTTAAATTGCCTAAGGACCACGTTTCGGCAAGAAAAGTCATCTACAATGGTGGCGTCACAGAATTCGAGGACAAGCTTAAATTTGACCACCAAACAGAGTTTAAGGTACCTTGACAGAATTAAGATAAGAACTCTACACTACAGATACAATGGCAGTTGCATTTTGTGGACACTTTGCAGTAGTGATATGTGAAAGTCTGCTTCTTTCTCCCACCTTTCTGCTCTACCTTCCTTAACCACTGCCTTCTTGCGTAATTTTGATAGTCGAACTCTTCAATCTTGCTGTCGTTTTTTAGAATGATGTCAAATTTTTTTTTTATAAAGTAACATAGAGAGGAAAGGGTTATAATAGTAAAGTCCGAGTTTCAAATGTCAATGAACCTCTCGCAGACAGTCAAGTTACATTGGTGCCTTTTAAGTTTACACCTGTTCCATTGGTCTCAGGGAATCGAAAACAATGTTATCCCATTCCCATGGTGTCAAAGTTAATGAAACAAATCAGTGGACGACTGGCATCTCTGTTCATTGGGATTTGTCATAGTGTTGAATACCGTTGCAGACAACTAATGGAATTTTTCAGAGATCGATCATAACGAAAGAAAAGTAAAAAACTCGCCAGGGATAGAGGTTCCTGGAAGTCTGCAAACGGTTCAAGGGGGTTTCCTGTTTCCAGCCGTTTTTACTTAAGGACTTTAAATATAATATCCTTTGATGATAATGGAAATTTACAAAACCAGATGGATAGGGTTTAAAACGTCGAAGCTGATGGCGACCATTGTCCAAGATGGCGGTGTATACGATTGACTGACAGAAAAGGAACGAGGCTGCATATATCACTACTTAGTGAAAGTAAAAGCAAAGCTGCTGGATGCCTTTAGGATCTATTTTTTCAATATCAGATGTTTCGTTTTGCCTTTTCAGTTTTTGCTCTTTATTAAATGTACGTCACAGCTAATTTATCCTCTTGTCGTAGTTTTTATTGGTCTCTGGGTAAAGGCGAGTCGGAATTTGATTTTAACTAAATTATTAATTTTTATTGAATTATTCACTAAATTCTTATTCATTTGTAATTTTCATAGACTGGTGATGTAAACTCTCTTGATTCTGAACTAGCAACTATCTTGTTAACTTCACGATTCAAGGAAGAATTTGACTTCGAGCCAGCAAACAAAACAGGAACAAATGAGTTCAACAATTGTTCTTTCCCTTCTTCTGTAAGTACTTGCTTTCCTTTTATTTTCATTATAAGTAGACGATTCCGGTTTTTGTCTGTCTGTCCATAGATAATGTCTTATCTATACATTATTTTTTCAAATATTTATTCGCATCTTTGTTTTTGTTTAGATATTCATTAGCATCATCTTAAGGTGTTATCAATATGTTTCTTCGTGCACTGATGCGGATTGAATGATGTCGAAGAAAAAGTAAATAAAGATGACTAAAAATGACTTGAATGTACCATACGGTTGAAAAACATGTCGGCTAATTGGTTGTCAGGTATTATCTTGAGATGATATTACTATTGCTGCATTGAAACTGTAACATTATTTTAAGAATTCGATTGTTATTTAATATGAATTATTCAATTTCCAAACGGACGAAATGTTCAGTTTCATGTGGTTATCATCTTTTAAGATAAGACGTAATATGTTGTGTGTTAGATTTCTTTCTTTTTTTCAAATTACGAACTAATACCATTACTTTACCCGTGATAGTTGTATAAAAGTTTTCTGTTGTTGTTAACAGTATCATCGCCCTTGCTTTTATGATTTATAAGATGTCTGAATAGCACCTGATTATGCCATTGTTTTAGCCGATATGTTTTAAGTAATGTATTTGTAGTTTTGTAGCATACTATATTTCTGATTGATATATTTCATAAAGATTTTTTGTAGATTTTATCATACCATATTTCTGTCTGACAACTTTCATATAACGTTTTTTAGTGCGTGTTGATTTCACTTTTGTTGTCTCTGATATGTTAAATAAAATTTGTTTTTAGCTATTACCTAGCCGACCTTGTATCTGATTTAGTAACATACAGGGGATCCATTGTTTGATTACCAGTTCGGAAAATTTGCTTTTGAGTAAAATTGGTGTCATTACGATATAATTGATATAATTGATTCGTATGTTGACTCAAAACTCTTCTGTTTATATAAGCCATAGTTTGGCAAAAAATTACTGCATCTGCAAAAAGTATCGACACAGGTCAGCCTGCACAGTCCACACAGGCTGACCTGGATCCTAACCTTTAGCTTTTAATCAGTAATTTGCATATTCAAGGATGAGTCTACCTCATGATAAAGTCGGTTGTAAGATAAAATGGATTCTATGAATCTTTAATTATTTGATGACTTGCTTGGTATAATGTATCACAGAGATAGATGTGCATTCAACCCCCTTTTATTTTCCGGTATACGACCTATATCATACTCATTTTTTTTCATTTCAGAAAGTAGACCCTTTCAAGTACGTAAAATCTAGAGACAATACTGGCGACAACATATCGGAAGGCTGCTGTGGGCCCAAAAAGTGCTGTTAAGGATTTCAAACCAGATGATAAAAAAAAATAGATGCATTCAAAGACTTGACAGATGATTCCAAAGGACTGTGAAAGTTGTGCCTTCGTGTGTACATACATGTATACTAGATTCTGACTTAATCTTTGGACAACAATTATGAGATTATGCTTGGCATGGCTTAGTGCTCAAGATTTCGGAATTAAAGTCATGAAGTCCTGGATTCGATCTTCTCCGGCGGAGATCGTTTTATAAGGGCGTCCTAAGCCAAGGCCATTCTGAGCTCAGCCCTAGTGCTGATGTAATATACAATGCATAAATGAATGATTTATCCCATTTTCGTTATTTACATAAACCTAATAAATGGATAACCTAATGAACTTAGCTTTATTCGGCAGTTGTTTATTCCCTCTCACTATAAGGTTGATATAATAACAAAATGGCTGACGTCAACTTTAAGTGAGCATTAAAAAAAAGAACAGTTTAACACATTCAAAACCGTATTTCTTACCTTAGTATTTTGTAATATCATTTTAATTTTATAAATTCGTATCCTCTTTGGTATGCTGGAATATAAGTTTCTGGTGTACTGAATAGGAACACTTGTCCCGAAGTTTCAAATGGCTTTCTCAGGCTTATTTCGCGTGTCAATGATTTCAGGCCGTTTTTTTTCAGTTATTTTTTAAGTCTATGCCGTAAGCTCCCGATAATATTCAAGTCCGGACTTGGATCCTTGTCTTCATTACTGAAGGTTACCCTTCTCCAGTGTTGAGGTAGAGTCCTACTTCTGTTTGTTCTGTGCACACCAGTTTACACAATTTTCCGGACCTTGAGTTCTCGATATCCTTTGCTATACAATTCTCTTGGAACATTATGTCCGATAATGTTTGTTTTCTGTTTTGTTTTCCAATTCTTAACAATGTCCGACAATGACGTGCACTTATCTTTGCTGGAAATCCACTTCTTTGTACCTTTTCAAAACTATTTCGTAAACGATATCTGTTGAAAATCCCATTATATTGTTGCCCGTGGTATGTCCGCTCTATACGAAATATTTCCGATTGTCGATTACACGAATAATATACTGTATAAGTAGAAATTTTTGCGATGTCGAATTTTTTTTGCGATTTTAGGAACTTAAAAAATTCGCAAACTTTTATTATTGCGCATATTACCACAAGTATGCCAACCAATAACCCGTGTCATGAATTCTCAAACATGTCAGTATGAAAAATGTCTGTAATCGTTATTTCACAAGTGTTTCCACACGCGTATTCATCCACGTATACTGTATGATTCAATAGCCGTTTTCATGTCAGAGGTCAGTTTTTTCCTTCTCTTGCTTTTATCACATAACCTCCCTTGTTTTCAGTGTAATTTACCCATTACGAATTTTCTTATCTTATACACGTTTGATATCACAATTGTGTGTCGTCACTTTTGACGTCATTTTGTGCGTATAACATAGAAGTGAATGGATTTTATGGATATTACCGCGATTTCATCTATAGATGGTTTTGCATGTTCTTAGCTATAATTTGTAAAATATGGTTATGTGATAAAAAGAATCTGACGTTCGTTGGCGTTTGAGATAAAATTTTACTAAACTCGTCTAGAGAAAATGTTATTAAGCTCGCCAAAGGCTCGCTTAGTAACATTTTTCCTAGACTCATTTGATAAAATTTTATCTCAAACACCAACTCATGTCAGATCCTATATATCCAGCTCGGTCCGAAAACTAAAGAGGGCTCGGTGAAGCTCGCCCTCCCAGTTTTCAAAGCCTCACCGGATACACTTTATCTTGGCACCCACCATATATTGCCTGAAACACGCGAAAAGGGGCATTCAGACATTTGCGTTAAGTGTCGTCTCGGATCAGCCTGCGCACCCTGCGCAGACTAATCGGAGACGACATGTTATTTATGTAATTTTCTGTTTAGCACAAGTCTACTGTAGCACAAAATCTAATGTAGTCGTAAAGTGCCGTCTCGAATTAGCCCGCGCGGACTGCGCAGGCTGATCCGAGACGACACTTCACGGAAATGTCCGAATGCCCCTTTTCGCGTGTTGCAAGCCATATTCTCTATCAGTGTGGATTATGTTACCGAATAAGGTTTAAAGTTTCGCAAATATTTTGAAACATATGTTGAAGGAACACTTTGAGAGACATAAAAGTGCTTCCAGTTAATTTCAGGTAGTATTTTTGTAGTTATTGGTTTTTACCTGACAGTATTCAAGTTCCTAAGACATTTTTTCTTCGCTATAACCTAGGCTGTTGATACTCATTAAGCTTGTCTCTTCGTGACCTTAATAATGAGTTATCACAACAAAGGTTGCAGTGAAGAACTAAGATGATATTACTCCTGCAGCAAGGAAACATATTGCTTTTATCTGAACCTCTGTCGAGTCAGTGGTGAACAGACCAAGAGTTACTGAATTCTTGACTTTTGTAGGCACAGTATTTCAACTTAAATAACTTAGAATAAAGTCGAAATCCTTTTTATTTTAGAATGGACTTAACCCTTTCAACGCATAGGCGGAAACAAAAGCTTTTGTAGACGGCATAGATCAAGATTAAACTGCGCAAAACCTGCAGTCTAATCTAGGATCGATATCGTCTGCTTGTTTAGTCTACAAAGCCTACAAAATAATGTTAATGTCTCATCCGATGTGTCTAAACAAAAAGATAGACTATTTTGTATTAATAACATCACTTATCTTACACATCAAGCACATGAGTTGACTAATTCTACATTAGTTTTATCATTTTAAATTTCGGCAAGGCCGATAAACATTTAAAGCATCTAAAGAACAAAGAGCAAAACTGTTCTGTCCGATTTTTTGGTGTTTCAATGTCGTTTCAACATAATTTCAGTCATAATACAACGGTCAGTACACCGACTTAGAAAACCTCACACGCGTTCAAAGACACATACCCAACCCACACCCCACCCCTCCCACGTACACAATAGACCTTCTTTAGCACTGAGTGAAACACAGCACCTTCACAAAACAGAATTTTAGAACAGTCCAAATTCAAAGCATTTGCAGACAATAAAGAAATGTGGGTCAAATGACGAACTTTGTACTTTAAAGAGTAAAAAGCATTCCGGAAAAAGGAGAAAATGTTGGTTACCAGTGGTTTTTCCTTTTCCCACAATGTTACTTAAAGCCTAATTAACCACACTCGTTAAAACTCGGCATTGTCTGTCAAAAAGTTAAAGACAGAACACACTATATGAAGTGTCTTGCACAGGGACACTCCTACGATAAACCCAGTGCGTCCAGTCAGGCCAAAACCAGAGGCCTTCAGGTTACGAGTCTCACCATGTACCACTGATCCACGCTGGACATCCCTAGATTGAGTAAATATGTCAGCTCTCTATACAATATTTCAACGGAAAAATAAAACGTAGGTCATCCAAAATGGCCGCCTTGTCTAAATAACTTAACATTGTACCATGCATGCGATACCGAGATATTGAATTACGGTTTTGTTTGTGGAAAACTTGCCGGATTGCTTTGTGAGTTGTCAGTCAAATTTACAGGTCAGGCATCAACATCGCCACAGGCACAATGAAAAAAATATTCAATAAAGTGACAGAATTATAGCATTTTAGCTCGGCTGTTTTTGATGAAAACATCGAGGTATTGTCTTAGCCCTGGGGTCGTCTGTGTCATCGTCGTCTGCGTTGTCATCGCTAGCGTCGTTGTGCAAAAACTTTGACATTTTCAAAAACTTTGACATTTTATAATATCTCTGTCATTACTGAAGCTATTTGCTTCAAGCTCAGATACGTTGTTCACTATTAAATATGGAACCCATACAACTATAGCAGGTAACTATTAAAGTATTGTGACACAGTTATGCACCTTTTTCAACTTCGAATTCTCACTGACAATCAAGCAAATACAGCCGAGCGATGCTCTTGTTTGTTATTGCCAGCGGCTGATTTTTTATTCAATTCATTTAAATAGCTTATTATTCCTTCGAGTTTTTTTTCTTGTAATTCTTAACTGAATAAAGATACATGTACATGAAACGTCATAACCACTTTTGTAATGAAAAAAAGGTGTGGTTGTTTGCTTATAGACGATAATTCAAAGGTAAATCTTTACTACTTTTCATCCAGTTTTTAACCAATTTCATCTATCTTACAAAACTATAGTCATTCTTGTATCTTCATGCCAAATATTGCCCCTGATGGTTGCAATGTGGCACAGATTACGACGTTTTGAAAATGCATTTCATTCACTGGAGGCTATCCAAAGACATCACAACCACAGTTTTCGGTTTTAAATCAAAGACAAATCCCTAGAGTTTCTTTAATCCATATACCTTATATCGAATTTTTATATATCTTTTTTACAGATCACTAGATTCCACACACTGTCAAGCTTGAACAGCGTTTGTTTACTCTCTGGCTGTAAAGATGTACCTTTAAAAAAAACCAGAATCAAACATATGACTCCGTTGAGTTTATGTAATTGTTTTGAATTCCAATAATGTAAGATTATTGAGGTTGCTATTATAACAGACTAACTGTTCCTTATTAACAATACTTTATCTTAATATCACATCTACAATCGTCATTTAACGCTCTTGTCCTTGGGAAAAACACTTCAGACAGAGACTTAGCTTGGTACTGGTGAAACACAGGACATTTTTAATATGATAGTGACACCATGATATGACTAAAATAATGTTGAAACGGTAAAAAAAAAACAATAGTCAATAAACCATGAAGATCAATCAAGTACATGTATATCAGAATCTAAGCCCAAAACACCGGTTTTCACCATTTTTAAAAACTCATTTTAAAAACAATCACGAGCTTTGGACCGATCTATAAAAAACGTACATGTATAAAAAATGCGTTTGAAAATGTTTTGGGAAAAGGAGACATTACTAGTTACGAGTTTCTTCTTCTTTTCCAGTAATAATATGACTAAAATAATGTTGAAACGGTAAAAAAAAAACAATAGTCAATAAACCATGAAGATCAATCAAGTACATGTATATCAGAATCTAAGCCCAAAACACCGGTTTTCACCATTTTTAAAAACTCATTTTAAAAACAATCACGAGCTTTGGACCGATCTATAAAAAACGTACATGTATAAAAAATGCGTTTGAAAATGTTTTGGGAAAAGGAGACATTACTAGTTACGAGTTTCTTCTTCTTTTCCAGTAAAGTTTTCTGTTTTTTTGTCCAAAAACTCCTGAACATCGTGCCGAAAAAAGGATAATATAGTCCAAATGATTTTTATTTTGACAATGGACGGATGTCTCAGTCTAACACAGGATAACTAGCAATAATATTTATCTGATCAAATTGTTCTACATCTAAAGAATACACCATCGTTACCAACATCTTTGGCAAAAAGTTGGTAAACGAGATGAACAGTGACCGAAATATTATCAATATTTTTTTGTACTGTTAACCTCTATTAATCCGTTCTCCTGGACAGTATATATAACCGTCAGCCTACCCATCTCAAACCACGTCTTCTGCTGTTTAAGCAAATTGTTTTTAAAAGGATTCGGGAAAAATGTTGCCTCTATGAAGAGAATAACTGAATTCTTTCTTTTTTTGTAGGATAGGAGTTTATTATAAATCAAAGGGTTAGAAATACATTTCGAACGCAGATTATGTTTTTTGTAAAGACCAGTATACAAACACTATGCAGTCTGATCTTAATCTAAGCCTCACGCAAATTCAAGCAATGTATTGCAATGTTATGAAAGGCTTTGATTCAACTCCTCAACAGACAAAATCCAGCATTTGAGCCTGTTATTTTGACGACTGAAAATATTTTCAAAATTTCATCGTCTGATAAAGAGTTAAACTCATATTCCATATAGAAGTTTGAAACTTTATTGTCTTATCATGGAGTATACTTAGACAGACATTGTGCGACGCAGTCGTAAAGGCACTTCCTGTTGATCCACCAGAAACAGATCATATTAGATAGTTGCACATTCAAATTTGTATATACTGCGTCGTGTACTACCACGTGCAGAAGTGAGTTGTTGCTTAGACAAAAGCGATGATCTTAACAATGTCTACCCATCGTTTAGTCCCACCACGAGGATAGTTACACTCGGTTAATGTTTAGTCTGGACAGACCGGGGCTAAGTAGACTGGAGCTGAACTAATTTTATGCAAACCGTTTAAAATCCTATTCCACCCAGACTTGGTTTAGGCCTTGATCCAGTCTTAATTAAACCTTTGTTATGCATCCGGTCCTTTAAGTTTATGTTTAATCTGAAAAAAATACTAACAATTAGATATACCGTATAGATACGGAACTGCACTAACAAGATTTAGATGTTTTAATTATAATACTGGAATTGAAATTGGGCCCAGTGCTGATTTACCACTAAGGACAGAATATACTTTCAAAAATTAGGTAACAAAGTATTAAAATGTTAACATCATTATTTTGGTTTTTTTTTTGTTATTCTAAACGGGATGAGAAAAGCAATCAGTATCTTTTCAGCTGGCATATATTAGGTTCAGGTCAGGTTCAGGTACAAGCTACTTTTATGATCTACTATTTACAAAAATCCATGTTCATACGCTTCTTCAAAGTTGAAGGAAAATCACTCAATATGTGTATATAAAATATACTTTGAATGAAATATTTTCACTATAATTGTCGTGGCAAACAGTTTGGACCAGGATCAGACTGCACCAATCGTGCAGTCTGATTTAGAGTCTTGACTGCCCGTCATTAAGGATGGCAGTGGAGTAAATTAACCCGTCTATACTGTAGTTTATTACTATCTCGAATACATAAATCTCTAAAGGTTCAGACTATCTGTGTATATATAATGTCATTGTCATTTGGGACATTGGGATCAGGACCAGGCTGCGCAAGACGTGAAGTCTGATCTTGGATCTTAACTGCCTGTTATGAAGTACGGCACTGAAGTGACTTAACCCTTCCGTACTGTAGGTCGTAACGCTATCTCCGATATATTGTTCAGAATGTATGTGTAGATGTATTGTCGTTGTCATTATGGACAGTTTTGATCAGGACCAAACAGCACAAAACGACTTGTCTGATTTGAGTCTTGACTTCACGAAAAGTGCAGTCTGATCCAGGGCCTTGACAGCCCTTCATTAATGTTTGAATTGAAGTGAATTAACTAGATTATACGATAGTTTACCACTTACTCCTGCTTACTCTTGTACTTGTGAAAGCCCAGAATGTCCGTGTATATAATATATATATATATTATATGTATATTGTCATTGCAGATAGTATGGATCGGGATCAGTCTGAACAAAACATGCAGTCTAACCTTGGATCTTGCCTGTACGTGGATGGCATTGAGTTGAATTAACCCGTCATTACGGTAGTTTACGACTCTTTCCAATATAATGTCTGCGAATATGTATTGTCTTTGCCATTGCAGACAAATCGGACCATGGCCAGACTGTACAAATGGTGTCCGTTATTAAGGATGTCACTGAAGTGAATTAACCCGTCTATAAAGTAGTTAACATTATCCACTGTAGATTATGAAAGCCCAGAATGTCTGTATACACGTATGCATTGACCTAAAATATTAATATACTCTTATCGTTGAGGTATCGAAGACTGCCTTTACTTGCTTCTGCGAGCGGATTAGATCAGGATCAGACTGTGTTTGTAGTCTGATCTTGAATCTAATCTTTCAGCTTCTAAGCCAAGCACAACAAAGAAAATAAAGTAACACTGTATTTTCACATGCTTCATAAAAGTTAAATAGGTAAATCACTCTATCTGTTTGTATGCTGTATATTTATGTGTATGTCATTAGTTATGTCAACACACCGTCAGGGTCGGGAGACATTTTGTTTTTCCCCGTGAGTCCGTCTGTCCGTCCGTCCGTCCGTCTGTCTGTCTGTCTCTCCGTCACAAATCGTGTCCGCTCTATAACTCGAAAACCTTTTAAGATATTTTGATAAAACTTCACACATTTGTAAAGCACCATGAGACAAAGTGTCATGCACAAGAACCATAAGTCTGGCTTGTATATTTTTCGAGTTATTTCCCTTGAGGATTTTCTCATTTTATTTACAATTTCTTGTCGCTCTATAACTCGAAAACCGTTCCGTTAGGGGTATCTTGATAAAGCTTCATACATTTGTAAAGCACAATAAGATGATGTGTCATGCACAAAAACCATAACTCTGGCCTGTATATTTTTTGAGTTATTACCCTTTGATCATTTTCAATACAATTAAGTGGCCGCTCTATAACTTGAAAACCGTTTGAGATATTTTGATGAAACTTCATACATTTCTGAACCACAATGAGAGGATGTGTCATGCACAAGAAACATAACTCTGGTTTGTATATTTTTTTAGTTATTTTCCTTTGATCGTTTTCCATACAATTTCGTGTCCGCTTTATAACTTAAAAAATCATTAGAGATATTTTGATGAAACTTCATACAATGAGATGCACAGACCCATAACTCTGGATTGTATATTATCTTAGTTATTTCCCTACGATTATTTTACTTTATATCAAATACTCATTTAGTTCGACTGACTAACTAACATTAACTTTCACCGCTTTCACCGTGTGTTTGTATTGTTTTTCCTCAACTTCATATTGTTTGTCCTCGCTAGTGCTCACAAACTTTATATTGTTTGTCTTTGCTAGTGCTTTAACCTATATGCTAAACTTATTTATTTTCATGAGCCATTTATTTTACCGTTTTTTGGCAAGAAAGAGGAACTTCCTAAAATAAATTGCTGATAATTTGTTTGTATATACTAACATTGCCACTGCTTTGCATAGTGCTGTAGTCTGCAATGCCACGAAAATATTTACTTTCACTTTCTGTTTGCTATCAATGCACAACTTGGGCTTAGCCTGTGCTAGTGCTCTTATCTATACTGTCAACCTATTTCTTTTCATGAGTGCTTTGTTTTCCTGATTTTTGTGCGAAAGAGGAACTTTTGAAAATAAATCTATAGTGTACATTGTCATTGCTTTGCCTAGTTCTGTAATCACCCAAAAACATGAAAATAAATGGCCGCAGATAAAAGGTTGGTTTACAATAATATTTACTTTTCTTTTATGAAGTTTATTATTCATCCATCATTGATTGATATCGGCTCGAATAAAGCGTGCACACGTAAGAAAATCTTACGAGGCTAACGGTGCTGACATGACCTCAAATGTATACGTGGACATTAAGCAACAAAATCAAAATCAGATCCTCACGACAAAACCTGTTTTCAGGGTTTCTTCCAAGACAAAATAAAAACTATTCTGTGCGAGAAAAACTACCAAGAAAGTTGAAATTTTGAGTATACAAAACAGTTGCCCTACTCTCAAAGCAACAACCAACAAATATGTACATCAAAAATTGGCACATCTCCATGATGAGCTGCAGATTTATTGTTCACATATGCTAAAAGCAGAATATCTCATGATAAGGCTCACCTATTATTGACTTTGATAGCGTTTTCCTTCAAGATCATTTTAATCGAATTATGAAGTGGAATTGTATTCCCAGTACTTCTTGTCAACATATGTCTAAGCACAGCAATTGCCACTAAACACTGAAACACAGTTCACAGCAGAAAATCTGCTTTTTCGCATATGCAAGAACAAACACACAGATCAGCAACGCTGTAACCGTCTAGCATGATCAGTGCCTTTGTTTTCACTTTTTATAGAGTACAGTCCCACTACTTCTGATATCTGGAATTTCAAGCCCCTAACCATCTTCTGTGGCTGTACAGCCTTTTGTGTCAACAAGATTGTTTGCTCTAAAAATGACCATTATTTCAGTTAGAAATTGCCTTGGTGACATATCAATCCTTCTGACACCAGAAAGGGGGGAAACATCTGGTTTTTTTTTTGGTATAAAAGTTCTAGTTTTATTGGCCAGATGCCTATATACTGTGATTAAAAAATTGTCATTGTGATTGTATTGCTTTGAACGCATATTCTCAAATTGTTTTGAAGATGGAAACATCTACATACCAAACTTTCATTTGGGCACAGAGTATTGAAGTTACACATCGTTTCACTCATGATAGACCTTGATCTCAATAAAGGATCTATGTCATATTTCCGACGTGTAGTGTGCAAAATTTAGTCAAGTGCAGCCTTTCGTGCAAGGAAATTTCGCTCATAGTCGTAATTGCAAGACCAGCACTAAATTGAAGTAATTGAAGAAGTAAGGAATCAGTATATCAGAGGTTAGTGTTTTACAATAATATCATATTTGTTCGTGGAGGATGACAAAACGTTTTTTGCTTGGCCATAGCCTCAAACTTGACAGTAGATTAAGGTTTATCCGATACTATTTCGATGTGTTGATTTTGTATGAAGGGAAAAATAATTGTGTATTATTTCACAGGTAAAAGAAACAGTGGTTTGTCACACTCGATTATTTGTCTCACTTACTTAACACCCCCCCCCCCCCCGAGAAGAGTATACAATATACAGCCCAGAAATATATGTGAAAATTGTTTTTAATCAATATTTGAATTAGATAGTATTCACAAATATTGCATGGGGGGAGGGTTAGTGAGTGAGCCATATCAATGTGAGCAGGATAAATCTTTCTCCTGTTCACCTGTGCCATTATTGAATACACTAGCCAGTAATATTCTATTATGCATCAATTCAATATCTTCGAGTCAGAAGTTTTCAAATTAATTCAGAATTAATTGTATATGATTACCATATATTTTGACTATTTGGAAATAACGTTATAGAGTTAGCTTCGAAGGCGGAAGTAAATTAGGATTTCGTTAACACAATGTCGATTTGTCATTTCTTTAGCAAGCAATCCCATTTTTAACGACCTGGCGAAATATTACTTTTTAAAACGGTGTGCAAAAAAAAGAGGGAAAAAGTCTAACCACATTTATCTCCTTTTTCAACGATGTTATCAAGCCTTTCAAAGAGGAATTCGATCATTTTACTGACTTTTCTTTGCCGGCTGCAAACAATTTCATTTGCGACAAGTCTGAAATTTGTCATCTAGTAGAGAAATACATCTTATAGAGCCAATAAATAATTCAGCATTTTTTTCCATTTGAATTAGATTGTCACTAAATGTATAAGAGTTTCGGATTTAAGTATCCTGTGATGTAAATTCGGACCAGAAACTCGTTCAGTGCAAGCGTTAAATAATACACATCTTAGAGTACAAAGAAGACAAATGGTCATAATTTTAAGATATGAAGCTTCTGCGTATGATAGACTATTAATGATAAAAATTATCCATTTTGTTCATAAAATGAATTTGTGCATTTTCTAATGTACATGTATTAATATATTCAACATCACAATGATAAACATATTTACCTTATCTATATCTTACAAAACTAAAACATGTTCACTTTGCAGCACAAGACATAATGGATGAGTGCAAAGAAGAATTTACGGAAGAAAATATGTCTGATGAAGACAAAACAAAGTCATGTGACTCCTGTAGCTTTCGAGGCGTTGGTAACCCAGCAGACACATACTGTCCTATATGCACCGAATATCTCTGTATATCTTGCGTAGAAATACATCATAGTTTTAAAGCTACACGTGCCCATAAACTTGTGCAGATTGAAGGATCAACAAAGACTGTAAGACGGATGAAGGCTCCGTTTACAAACCAAATGATGTGCGAAATACATTGGTCCGAGACAGTTGCAGAATATTGTCTGACACATGAGAAAGTGATTTGTCGTCTTTGTAAAACAACCAAACATAGAAACTGTGACACCAGTGTCCTCGGGGAAGTTGCAGAAAACCGGAAGAAAAGCGTCACAACGTTTTTAGAGGACATGAAAGTGCTGGCATCAGAATTTGAAAAAATAAAACGGTCAAGGCAGAAAGACAGAAGAAATTTTCTGCAAATATCTAAGGGTTTAGAAGAAAAAGTTGAGACGATTGAGGAAGAAATCCTAACATGGGCGGCAAAACTAAAACAGAATGCTCTTGAACATATTGCAAAGACTGCAAATGGTGTAATATCTAGCATAGACAATCATATTGCAGTCGCGGACGAAATGACAACACTGTTAACGACTATTCAAACATCATTCGAAAAAATAGGCAATGACCACCTCTTGGAAAGTTTCGTCCTCATGAGAAAAACCCAGCAGCAGATTCAGGAAGGGACTGAGGTGAAAGAAGAAATAAAGAAAGAAATAAAACAGCCGACTTTAAACTTCTATAAATCAGATCGCCTATCAAAACTTATGTCTGATGTTTCTTCTATTGGAATATTAGAGACAGGGGAGACTTGTTCCATTGATTTTCGAGAAATTTCAAAAGTGACGAAGAAACCTGACATCACTGTCGATTCCAGGTTAGTTACTGGTTGTGTATTCATGCCGAATGGACATTTAGTGATCTGTGCCAACCACACAGTGAAAAACTTAACAGCTGAATTTAAATTGAAAAATGAACTCGAGTGTGATTCTCAGGCTTGGGATGTTACAGTTCTATCTATAGCTGAGGTTATTGTCACAAGACCATACTCAGCGTGTCTAGACGTTCTAGATGTGTCGGAGAATATGAGGAAAGTGAAGTCGATACCTGTTGGAGAGCAGTGTTGGGGTGTGGATATACAGAAAGACAACATCTACGTCAGTTGTAATTTAGAGAATGGGACAGAAGGAAAAATAAGAGTTCTTACACTTGATGGCGTGTGTATGAACACATTTCAGATTGATGAGGGAAAGCCTTATTATCTAGCTGTAAATAAATCAGGGGACAGAATTATAGTATGTACAGGTGGCACATCAAAAGTATTGTGTATCGATATGGCAGGCAATAGCATCTTTACATATTCAGACAGTCAGATGGAATATTCTCTTGGTTTATTATTTGATTTGCACAATAATTTTATGGTATGTGCAAATGACTCCAACAATGTACATTTGGTGAAGGAGAATGGTACTAAACACGAAATTCTTCTTTCCTCTGATATTGGCCTCTATGAGCCATATTGTCTTGCATACAGATCGACTGATAAAACTCTTGTTGTAGGACAGTGCACAGCAAAGCCTGTTGTAGCCTTCTCAATTGATATTTGAATTACAGTTGTTGTATTATTTCTCATTCAAACGAATACTGTGTAACGCACAAGTTTATACACAATTTACGAATTTCAGACAAATGCATCTTTAAATTTATTTACAAACATAGACTACATCCTAATTGAAACTGTCAAAAATTGAATATAGACAAGTTATATAATTATATACAAGTCATTCTATGCATAATGAATGTCGAGCTTTATACAATTCATTTGGTACATAATGTCCGACGGATTGAAAAAAAAAAGTATATAAGTTAATTGTGATAATCCGAAGATTTCAATATTTAAATAAGAATGCAAAAAGATACAACAAACTGCAGTAAGAATTGATGCCAGGATATAGATGTAAAAGCCAGGTTCTGTTTTCCATGTACATGTATATTACACTTATGATTTGGAAATCAGTAGGTATACTACATTACGAATGAGGGATAAAAAAACAAATACATTTAAAAGTAAATTGCGCAGGTCCGAAGATATAACCGTAAAGATGTGAATGTTAGAGGAGTAAAATAAAACAAAACAGCACGGTATAAAAGCTGAGATGTGTCCAGCAGATCCTGTTTAACATTGATTAATATTTCACATTGACGCTGAAAAAGCTGGACTCGTTGATTTCTCTGCGTGGAATGCGCTTCGAACGTGAAGCCGTCAAATTCAAGTAAAACAAAACTGAAACAAAGTGTCAAGAAATACATGAACTCCGAATGCATGAAGATATCAAAGGAATAATGTTTAAATGCAATGGCTAAGCCCTCAACTCTCAATCTAAAAAAGGCTCTTAGATTTTTTTCGATAACATTGCGGAAAAAAATGCTGGATGCTACTATTGTTTCTTTTTCAACAATGTTTTCCATCCTTTTAAAGACAAAATCCATTATTTAAACCGTGCTGCGATTGTCGTCTGCAAAGGTGTCAAGATTGGACAAGTCTTAAAAATTATTCTCTTGTAAAGAGTTAGGCCCTAATCCCCTATACCTGGCTCGAAAAGCTAATTTGACAGCCTTTTTCACTCAAAATATGTCACAGTTTATCGAATTAAAAAAAGGGACCAGGTTTTACGTTTGAACTTGAACTACACTGCCAACAAAGTAACTCAAGTCGCCTCCACTAGTCCGAATGTTTTGACTTTTTCTTGATCTTTCACAATACAAGGATCTTACGGTTGAACCAATTGCTGTATAGAATTATAGTACCTCATTTAATATCACGGAAGTGAGAAATATAAAAGTCGCTGCATCTTCTTGCAATGGAATTCGTAAAATACTATACCTAGTTCATCCTTGCTGTCTTTCAAGCCAAGCATGCATTCATTTGTATGAGCATGTGTACATGTAAATTGTTTTACCAAAAGTATACTTTATAAAGTAAAACCTGTCGTAATGGCCGAGTCTATGAAACAAGCAGTCTTTAATAACTATTTGTCACACAATCCCGAGTTTTATCGATAATGAGGAAGAGACCTCTTGAAAACAATGTGGGAAAAGGTAAAACTGTCTGCTACATACGTTTTCACTTTTTTCCTACAACGATTTCCGTCTCTATCAAAAATAGGGACATATTCGTGTCAATGTCGATTTTTTAGCAAGTGCTTCAATTTCAGAAACTCAGTTTTCAGAGAAGACCAACTTGTTAGAATGTACATGTATCTGTACTGAAGCAAAGACCTGTCTTTAACAAGCACGTGTTGAGTTTCTACAGGTGATTGTTTTTTCTATTTTACAAAACGACAAAATCTTTTGATTTGTTCAAATTGACGGCATTTGCCGACAATAAATTAAATACAACGATGGCAGAAAACTTTATGGGAACAGGAGAAAATGCTAGTTACCAACAATCTGTCTTTTCCTCAATGTTTTTAAATGCCTTCTTATCTGTCGTCAATACAAGAGATTTAGAATGAACACCTGTAAGAATGATTTTTTTCTAAGTATAACTCTTTACCATAAGCACAAAATTGTAGAATGATCCACATTGAAAGCAACAGCAAACGACAATTTAAAGGTGGATAAAAAAAAAAAAAAAATGAAAATTATCTTTAAAAATGTAAAAAAAAAAAAGATGGGGCAAAGGGGAAAATACTGGTTGCCAGCATTTTCTCCTCTTTCCGTCAATTTTTTTCAATTGCAAGTTTTCGTCAGCTTTGTTAACAGAAGTAATATTTGGTAAAGGGTTTATACAAGTAAGACTGTATTTTTATGTTTAAGTCATTTCGATTGTGTAATTTTTGTAATTCTATCTAGAAGTCTTTTCTGTTTTACGTCAAAACGAAGGTATACCTTTAACAATTTTACTTCTGCGGACATTTTTTTTTGCGCCTTGCAGGGACCATATTTCTTTAATTGAAACAAATAATGTAATTACTCATGAATGGCAATTTCTTCTTTTGCCAACCGTACCAAAAATTGATTGATAATTTAACAAGGATATATTCAAGGCAACATAAAGGTTAGGCGTGTGGTTGCAGGCTAATCTTGATCAACAATCTCAGCAACTTACATCTATGATCAACAATGGCAAGATAAGGGTTAAACAACTGCATGACATGCATTTGTCATCGATCGGCAGCAGTTGTTTTAAACATACACACAGCATGTTTGACTCAGAGGAACAGCACTACTTGAATGAAAAACAAAGCGGCATAACAGTATCAAAAAATGAATGCCGCCTATAGATCCTATTGGATTTGGTTACCCTTTTCATAGAGAAAAAACAAACCCGTGTTTGGAGTAAATATCTTCATTAAAGTTACAATAAAGGCAAAATGTGAACAAAGCGGGTGTTTAAATGGATTTGAATTTATATCATACCGTTTAAAAGTATGGAAATTATTGAGAAGATGGCCATCTCTCGTTGTACGGTCGGTCCAAGTGTTAGTTGCTAACAGAGAAATTAATTCTAAAACTAGGTTAAAACCTGCCAGGTCTACTTTTTGCCTCATTTTAAATTTCCTTTTTTTGTGCCAGCAACTAACATATGGCCAGACCACACGATAACAGATTGTCATCTCCACAATATTTTCCATGCTTTTAGGTATGATTTAAATTTAAATGTATTATGACACCTGCTTTGATACTTTAGCCTTAACTGGGCCTTTAATGAAAGAGAAATCAGATAATGTCAAGGGTTTTGCAGGCGACGACGAATACGCAGACGAAGCACAGGACGACAGCAATATAGTAAAGAATATCTCATAGTGTTCTTCGAAAAAGTGAACTTAGAAATACAAAATAAGCAATATTCGGGGTATAGGCATACTCACATTAAACCCATTCTAGGATGACCGTTTACATTTCAAAGATGTTTTCCAAATTATCTATTACGAGTTTATTTTAGAAGGTAATTAAGTTGTCCTTACATCCTAAACGAAGAAGGTGGGGGTTGTATTGACCTAAAGACGTCGAGATGATAACAAACTTTCAGCAGTATAAATCATTGTCTCTGTATAACGTTTTAGCAGATCACAAAATTTAAGATACGTGTACCTTGATATAAGATGCATTTCAAGACGAAAAACTATTTGAGGCCAAAGTGATGGGATTTGTCTTTGACAGAGTCAAAATTGTTGTACCAAAATTATAATTTCTCTAACAGTTATTTCAAGAGCTTTCTTTGTCCAGGTTCGTAAACACAATGGACTGTTTGGTAAAGGTACACGTCTCCCTAACGTGCAAATATTTATTGCCAACCTATTTTTGTCTTACACCGCAATGTTAGTTTTGAGTGATTGATTTGCGTTTAACGCCATTGTTAACAATAAGTATATTGGCGGTCAGTGCATCTAATCATGGTTTCCTTAAGTTTCTACTACCATACTTCACTCTATATTCTTCCAAAGCCACTGGCAGCTTTTCTACATCGGAAAACAAAGGAGCAGCAGAAGATTTTTAAGACATAATTTTGATCATATTAAACGAGGTTTTGACTAAAGTTTCGACGTTTTAATACTCGATAAAAATTTTAGACTTGTTCATATTTAAACTGAACTTGTAGATAACGAAGTTGAGGCAGCTTGAATAATAGGATTTGGGTTTGAAAAGGTAGAACATGTTGGGGAAAAGGAGAAAATGCTGTTAACCAGCATTTTCTCCCTTTGCCACATTTTTTTAAAAGGTATTGTTCTTCAGAATTTTTAAATATCAGGATTATTAGAAAAGGGTTGAAAAGTTGTATTATCTTAGATGTAAACTGTATTTTGAGACAAGTACACTTATACCAAGTTTAGACACACATTAGGTAAGTAGGTGTTCCTTTCTTTCTGTAAAACAAAACAAAAGATAACTTCTAAAACAGCTTAACCTTGTTTCTCACTGACAAGCTTTAAATGCATATTCTCAAATTGTTTTGAAACATCTACATGCCATAATCCTACTGGCAGACAGAATATTAAAGTTATATTTCGTTTCACTCAAAATAGACTTTAACCTCAATAACTGGTCCACCTCATATTTCCTACGTGACGTGTGCAAATTTTAATCGGGTGCATCCTTTTGTGTATAGCTGTATTTGCATGCCCGACACTGCGTTGCGATATTTGAAGAAGTAAGGAAGCAGTATATTTAAGGTTGGTGTTTTAAAATGACTTTTAGAAATGTTCGTGGAGGATGACAAAAAGTTTCGTGTTTGGTTATAGTTTCTAACGCGGCAGTAGATTAAGATTTAGTCGACACAATTTCGATCTGTTGGTCATGTATGTAAGGGAAAAATAATTACATTTTATTATATTTTCATCATTTGCATTAACATTAACCAATTCATCTGATCAAAATATTCGGGGCTGATCTCAAATCATACAAAGTATTGGCTTTTGTAAAGGTGATATTTAGTTATTTACCTTGGCTAAAGTGAAACAGGATTTAGTTAACACAATGTAGACGTGTCCAATCTTTCATCAAACAAATCTGTGTTTAGCGACCCTGAGGAATTATAACTTTTCATACTAGTGTGCAGAAAAAAAAACTCTTGTAACCATTATAATGTTACTTTTCAACGAAGTTATCACGCATGTACAAAAAAAAAAAAAAAAAAATCCTATCACTTTATTTATATTTTCTTATTTTCTTTGTGGTATGTAAATACTTAAAAATACTTTTGACAAGTCAGAATTTTTTTGCATGTTTTAAGGCTAATATATAAGCTAAACATTTTTCGACTTTGAAATTCACTGCACGAAAAGTAGTTTTATTCAGAGTTTTAGATTTATGTGTCCTGTTGTATATACATAAAAATACGACATGTACAATCTGTAATTCACATCTTCGAGTGATAAATATGACAAATGACCATGCTACAAGATACAAGGTATTTGTATTTAGGAGACTATCAATAGGTAAACATCATCCATTTTGTATAGAAAATAATGTTGTGCATTTTCTTTGTAAAGAGTAAATTATTCGACATAACAAAAACAAACAAACTATCAACATTAGCAATATCTTCCAATCATCTCTATTCCTTTCTGTTCAGCCAACAGCAGAAGACACAATGGCTGAGTGTCAAGAAGACTTAACACAAGAAAACGTCTCTGATGAATACAAAACAAAGTTATGTGACTCCTGTAGCTTTCGAGGTGTTGGAAACCCAGCAGAAGCATACTGTCCTGAATGCAACGAATATCTCTGTATAGTCTGTGTAGAAATACACCGTAGTTTTAAAGCTACACGTAAACATGAGCTCGTGCAGATTGATGAATCAATAGCAGCTTCAGATAGGAGAAAAGGGCCGGTTACAAGTGTCATGATATGCGACATTCACCGATCTGATATTATGACAGAGTTTTGTGTCACTCTTAAGAAAGCAATTTGTCGTCTTTGCAAAAAGACTAGACATCGAAAATGTGATACCAAAGACCTCGGAAAAGCTGCAGAAGAAAGTAAAAATAGCGTCAAATATTTTATAGAGGATATGAACGTGCTTGCATCAGAATTTGAGAAAATAAATTGTTCCAGACAAGATGATAGAAGTCGGCTTCGCGAGACAACAAAGAAAATTAGAAAAAAAAAAGTTAGAAAGATAAAGAAAGACCTAATCGTTTGGGCAGAAAATCTCGAAAAGACTGCTCTAGAAGAAATAGAACAGACTGAAAAGAAAATGGTATCTAAAATTGACAGTCACATTGCAGAGACGGAGGAAATATTAAACCAGTTAGTATGGGTTAAAACTGAATTTGAGAATGTAGGCAGTGTCTTCTCCGTCGAAGCTTTCGTCCTCAAGGCAAAAACTGAGCAGCAGATTCAGGAAGGAAGGGAATTGAAACAGGAAATAGAAAAGGAAATAAACCCTTTCACTTGTAACTTCCGTAAATCAGATAAACTATCAAGACTTGTGTCTGAAATTTCTTCTTTTGGAACAATAGAGTTAGAGGAATCTCGTCTTATTAATTTCACAGAAATTTCAAGAATGACGAAAAAACATGATATCGCTGTCGAATCAAGTTGGGTCACTGGTTGTACATTTATGCCGAATGGACAATTAGTGGTTTGTGATTATACAAATGACGTTGTGAAAGTATTCACATCTGACTTTGAATTACAAAATGAACTCGAGTGTGATTCTTGGGTTTGGGATATTGCAGTTTTATCTACAGACGAGGCTGTTGTTTCAAAAACAGAATCAAAGTGCCTTGAAGTTCTGAATGTGTCGAGAGCTGTAAGGAAAGTGAAGTCCATACCTGTTGGAGAGCAGTGTTGGGGTGTGGAAATAAAGGAAGACAGACTCTATACCAGTTGTCATCTACAAGACGACAGAGGAGGAAATATAAAAGTTCTTAAACTGGATGGTGTGTGTGTGAACTCCTTTCAGATTGACGAAGGAAATCCTTACTATCTAGCTGTAAATGATGCCGAGGATAAACTTTTAGTATGTATAGATAGTTCATCAAAAGTATTGTGTATAGATATGACAGGTAATATTCTCTTCACATATTCAGACAGTCACTTAAACTATTCTCTTGGTTTGTTGTTTGATTCGTATGACACTTTCATTGTATGTGGAACAGGATCGAAAAATATACATCTGGTGAAGAAAGATGGAACTAAACTAAAAATTCTACCTTCCTCTGGTGATGACCTCTGTGGTCCATATTGTCTTGTATACAGGTCGAATGATAAAACTCTTGTTACGGGACAGTTTGCAACAAAGTCTCTTGTACCTTTTTCAATCTGTATTTAATGTATGTTAGTCTCTGTGGGCCATATTTTCATACAGGTCGACAGATAAACTCACGTGGTAGGGCAACACGCAACAAATGAAGCGTTCTGAATCGACACTTGAAAGAAGGTTGTCCGGCATTCTTTCGAATATCATGTTCAACGCTTATTCATACACAGATTACGATTTTCAGACTACAAATAATTGGATATGTGTGGATAATACCGTAATCTATCTGTAAGGTTTGAAGATGGTCAAGTTAAAATACGAATGTCGACATATAAACAAATCAGTCTAATCGTAGTACATGCCAAGCAAATCAGCGTGTACATAACGACCGATGGATGAAAAAAAAACCACACACACACACGTTTATGATAGTCCGAAGGTGTTTAGGTAGAGAAACGAATGCGAGAAGATACAACAAATAGCAGTAAGGTATCGATGTTAAAATATAGATCTATAGAGCAGATCCTGTTCTAAATGACGCTTGAAAATACAGATTTCAAATGATAGACTACATTGCGAATTAGGGATAACACACAGACACATTTAAAAGTAAATTACTGTGTCCGAAGACGTGACCGTAAAAACACAAATGTGAGAGAATAAAACAAACACGATATGAATTTTGAGATGTAGTTAACAGATCCTGAGATCAAACCAACCACTCTACAGATTTGTCCATACATCAAATCACTCCGCTGTACCTGAGACGATAGAGAACGCACGTCTTAATCTATTTTGCTTGAATTGAACAAGCATTTATCTATTTGTATTTTTTTATTTGTAACCCTGAATTCATTATTCAATAATAATGAATTGCATACATGTGAGTATAATTCAGCATTCACAGTCCGTCTCTAACTCGATGCTGGAGTATCATGCCATGTCTGTCCACGAAGAGAATAAACACTTCTTTTCCGCAACTCTTCACGACTCTCGCTTTCTCTGGCGGAGGTGTCCTAGGTGTTTTCCACTTTCTTTCCGGATCACAGTGGTGGAGCCATGTTTTGTCCGTAGTTATTATTCTGTTCAGAAAGCCATCTCCTTCCATATCGTAGCGCCGTGGAAACTGCGTTACTTTTCTTCGGGTTTCAACAAGCGAGGGAACCAATGCGCACTGACTTATGACATTCCAAGTTGAGTTGTTAGGATCTGGTGAAGAACATTTCTGGATATATCTAGCGTTTCGGCGATATCTCTAACCGTCAATCTCCGGTCCTTGTCTATCAGATCTTTATTTCTATCCTTGTTGTTTGGCATCAAAACTGAAGGCCGACCAATTCTTTCGTCTTCTTCCTCCCATTGCTGAATCTTTCATGCCAAACAAAACAAGAGTCTTTTTTTCACCTATTTTTCACATTTTGGTAAAGTTTTGGACGATCTTATCATTGTCAATGTCTCCGCTGGTGACTTTTTGAGTCCAACACAAAACTTAATAATACTCCGTAATTCCACGTCACATGTCGACTTCATTGTTGTAGCAGCTGTTTCTTGGAGCTATTAGTTGATTTTGACAACAAAATTAAATAACTGAAGCGACAGCTGTTAAAATCACTGGAAATGACGTTACAATGGTGATCTAACATTATGTTGTTTCGCGGAAAATTTGACCTAACATAAACTGGTCTTGGGCACACAATCTAGGGCTACAAGTTATAGACAAAAGCATATTTTTAGCGTGCTCTGGCTTTGCGTCAGTGTGCTACTATGGGAATGTATATTTCAATCAGCGTTCAGTTTGTAACAAAAGTAATTTTTTAATGTGATCAAAAAGGTTTCAAGATGAGTTCTTTATTTTTAGCCAAAAAGTACTACTAATAAAAATGCCTCGGCATTTCGCAAACTTTCAGGACAGCCCTCGTAATACAGGGTTAAAATCAGAGAAATAAAGATAAAATCTCGTCTCTTTATATCAGTAAGTTTTTTTTAAGTCATTATCTCCAACAGAGGAATTTTTATGCTTTGCACACGGACATTTTCGAAATCATTAATTGATTGTGTCATTGTATTGTGTTTTTTGCCGTTTTCTATATTTTCTATATTTCAGTTATATCGCGGCGGCCTAATTTCCATTCTTCCTGGAATTTCTTTAAACAGTACACCGCCAAATATCTTTCCAAGCCACTAGCTGCTTTCCCACATAACCGTCGTGGAAACAATGATCAGGGGTGAGAGAGGAATGAATCATGTTGCAATGACTATCATCAATTTTCGGAAAGAAATTAGCCGAGCCGGGGATCGAACCATCGACACCATGTTCCTGAGTCTTATACGCTACCGACTGCGCTACCGGGACTCGGCGAAAACATTGCTACAACATTATTTATAAAGTTACTCAAGAAATGCAAGTTCTCCTTCAATCATTGTTTTCTTATGATTGCATGTATCAGACCGAATTTATATATATATTTGATATTGTTCAAGGTCGCAAAATGTGCAGGCGTGTAAAGATAGGCTTATGTTTGTCTGCACTCTCGGAAAATCACAAGCAGAATACCAACCAGTAGCCAAGGCTTTCGACTACGGTCAACCTGTGTGGCCTGCCCAGGCTGACTCTGGTCGATACTTTTTGGAGATATATTATACCCCATCTTCACAGAGCAATGCTCAAACATTAAGAGCATATTTGATTCCAATGAGCAAGACAACTATGATCAAAAAAAGGGGGGGGGGGGGGCAAAAGTATTTTACCTGTTACCTACCCGCTTACTGTTTTTGCCCATTTTGACATCAAAGATTGTGTCGTAGTGTGCGGTAAATATCTTTAGTAATGCTTAGTAAGCATCAATTTTATATTGCCTTTGGAGGTATGCAGTATTCAGTAGATTCAAGACAGCGAGCTGGATGCCTTTTTCGACGTTGGTTCATGGCCCCTGTTCACCAATCACTTTAATTTTAGTATTCTTCACTTAAAGCAACACTATTTCTGATTGGCTTAACAATTTAGTTTAGCAAATCAGATATATCGTTACTTCGAAAGGCAGAAATTCTTGAGAATTGGACAAAAAATCTAATTCAGAATAGATCGTGAATACCGTATTATATAAAAATCAAATAAACCTCTGACTTTTCCTTTACTACTTTCTGCATTACCCAGGAGTACAGATTGTTTGAATTCTTAGAGGTTTACTATGCTTTCAACAGTATTTAAGTCATAAGACGGCAACAAACAACTTATGCATGGTTTACTTGGATTCATTGTACTGTACTGCAGTCCTGTGATACCATGCTAAACAACGTAGCCGTGCTCCAGAGGGTATCGAACCAGGGATTTCTGTTTACAAATCGACAGCATATTTACTGTGTTAACCCAAACTAGGTAGACAACGCTGTCCAGGGGACACGACGGACCTTTTTGTAACTACTGTTATTTGACACCCAAAACAATGCGGGCAGTGCATACGGCTGCAATTTTGTAGTACCTTGGCAAACCACATAACAAAGTCCAAGAACGGGTATCAAACCAGACTCCATATTCACTAATTGTTTTTAGTTTTAGTCCCGGTCTCATTGCTGATTATGAAGGTAACGCAACTTCTGATTGGCTTAAGTATTTGGATTAACCAATCAGAAATTGTGTTACTTTCAAGTTAGAAATTTCTTGACAATGAGATTAAAATCATTCTTAGGACTGCTTGTTGATTACGAACCCATAACTACTGAGCCACAGGGGTACACAGCCTGAGCCGACAAAGTCGTACCTGGGGGAGTAGCGCATATAATACTTAAAAATAAACAATGAAATGGGTAAATTGCAATCGATGAATGACACACAAACACATTTATTTGAAAATTAAGAATGTCTGAATATGTCATCGTGTATATAGGAATGTTGGAAGAAACAACGAAAAGCTGTAAGATGCCAGTGTCCAGCTACGATTTTATCCAACAGCTGCTGGTAAAAAATGTTACGACACAAAGTAACTGAGCCTAATTATTTTTTTTACATCAAATGCGCGTAATTGCGCTACCCTTAGAAGAAAAACTGTCGAAAACATTGTCGGAAAAGCATTTTCTCCTGTTCCTACAATGTTTTCCACCCTTTCAAAAACAAACTCTATTAATGAAGCCACATTGAGATTGTTGTCTGCAAATGCTTTAAAATCTTAATTAAGAACTATCATGTTATAAAGAGCTCGGTCGAAATTCCTAAACCTGGCCACAAAAGACTCTAAAAGCAAACTTCGCAAACTTTTGAATTCAGATTCTGCCAAAAAGTAGCGGCTATTAAAGAACAGAATCATTTTTTTTAAGCTCGAGTTTGGACTAAAAGTGCCTCTAAAGTAAGTTAAGTTGCCTCCACATATCTCGTTGCCTTGGCCTCTTGTTGATCTGGGACACTACAAATATTTGTTTTGTCAAACCAGTTCCTCTGTAAAGTTGTAGAACCTCATCGAATATCAGAGACCTGTTACCAATATGAAAGTCGGGGGATCTTCTTGAAATTGGAAACCTCTCTGCTTATCTCTGTCTGGCTGCCTTTCTTTCTGGCTGCATTTTTTCTTGCTAAGCAAGTTTTCAATTGTTAGCACATAACATTATGTATATATTAAACCTGCTGTATGACCGACACTATGAAACAAGCAAACTATAATAAACGTTTACACAATTCCGAATTTTAAAGATCTTGAGGATGAAGGCCCTTTTAAACAAGGTGAGAATAGGTGAAATTGCCGGTTACGGGCTTCGGACTTTTTCACTTTATCCCATAATGTTTTCAACCCCTATCAACAATATGCTCTCATATGTACCGATTTCGAATTTTCCGTCTGCAGTTGCTTTCAAAAAAGAAAATTCAACAATTTCTTGTTTAACAAAATTGAGCAAGAAGAAACTCAGTTTTAAGAGAAGGCAAACATGGTCTATGTTTCTCTATTCCAGAAGCACCTGTCTTAAGCAATCACGTGTTAAGTATTCTGTTGACTGTTTTCGACACTTGACTCGTTATCATACGACAAAAAAAAGACTTGTCCACAGTGAAAACATTTCGAGACGACAAATTAACTTTTTACCAAACGACGACATTCTCGACTAGTCCAAATTGAAGCATTTACAGACGAACTGTAAAATGTTACACAAATCGTGAATTACATATTTGAAAGGTAGAAAAAATTGTGAAAAAAGGGGAGAAAATGCTGGAAATCAGCATTTTCACCTTATGTCACAATGTTTTCAAAAGTCTATTTTCTTTGGGTGGTTGAAAATGTGACTCAAATAATGAAAGCTGTCCTTTGAACAGTAGAAAACATAGAGGAAAAAGGGGTGAATTCTGGTAACCATTTATTGCTGATTTTTCCCTGTTGTTTTTAAAGGTTTATTTGTTTCTGTCGTAAAAACAAGGGATAGTTTTATAAAGAGTGAATAGATGTAAGAATGAATTTTCTATCTAAAAGTATTTATCAGCCGACACAAAAGTGCAGTGATCCGTGTTGAAAGAATATACACCCGATAAATCAAAAGTGGGTAAAATAATGAGATTTCTTTTAAAGAGTAGAATACTTGATGTAAAAAGGAGAATTGTGTTGGTCACCCAAAAGTCATCTTCTCAAGTGTCTTTAAAAGATGGGGATTGTTTAATAAAGATACAAATCGTTTTTCATCGTAAATGTTTGTAATTCTATCAGTCTATCCGTCTCTAAGTAATGGACGGAGTCATTTGTACACTACTGCTTTCGTTAAAGAAATGAATTGAAATAAAACCCGGCTGCTTTACGTCAAAAGAAAACTGATTTTAAATAATTTACTTCTGCAGACCACTTTTAGTGTGGAGCAGTCCAGTTTTGAAAACAATGAAACAAGTACATGTATAGAAGTTACTCAACAAGGGCAAATTTTTAATGTTTCTAGATTCTTTTTCACGTGTATACGTATTCTTACCGTACTACAAGTTACTGTACGACTCTTACAAGGATATTTTCAAGGTCACAAGGGGGAACTATTCTCCGGACAAATCTGATCGCTGGTCCAATATGGCAAGATAGGGATTAAACATGTGCAATAAACGGAGTTGTCAACGATTGGCTGCAGTTGTTTTAGACATGTTTTGTATAAGATATAGTACTAGAAAATAAAAGTGACATAACTCTGTCAACAAAGTGGGTTACCTGCCCTATGAGTATAGGTTCTCCTTGTCATAGCTGGCAAAAGTCCGTATTTAAATAATTATTTTATTTTGTTTACAAGTAATGACTGAGATATCGATAATGTCAAGGTTTTTCTATATGCAGACAAAAACGAAGAGGATGCAGAAGATTATTGCTATGTAAATATGTCTCGTCGTGTTCTTCGAAAAAAAGAAAAAATGAAAAATACAAAATAAACAATATTTGGGACTTATACATTCTCATATTAAACATATTTCAGGATGATAGTTAACGTTTTAAAGGGTGTTTAGCATTTGTCTTCGAAACTTTATTTAAGAAAGGTGATAAAATCGTCCTTAGTTTCTAAAATTTCTTAATTAGGAAAGGTAGGAGTAATTTACGTTAGCAAAATAAAAGTCGAGATAAAGAAATAAATACAAATGTCACTCGTGCTTTTGTGCAACGTTTGAGTAGACAACAACATTTAAAATTCCTTGATATTAAACGTATCTCAAGACGACACACTATTTGTGGCTGAGGTTATGGGTTTTGTCTCTGAAAGAGTCCAAATTATTGTACCAAAATTTTCTGATTTCTCCAACAACAATTGCGAAAGCCTTCTCTCTCACTTGTCGTAAAAACACATGATTGTTTTGTAAAGGTATAAGTCACCGTAACCTGTAAATAATTATTGCCAAGCTATTTCGGTTTTAAATTACAATTACACGGTGTTTCATAATATGTGAAACACTTTGAAACCCTTGTTACTTTTTTTATTCGGATAGTTATTACAAATAGCAAGGTATCATATTAAAGGTAAATGTGTACAGTTTTAACCCTTAAGCTGCTAACCGCGACTCTCTGACCTTTTGCAGATAGTGTAGATCAAAATCAGTCTGCACAGAACGTGCAGTCTGATCTTTGATCTACACTGTCTGATAAGGAGATATTTTTCTCAAAAAGATAAGTTTAAAGTAGCATAATTCAGGTCGTCTTAAAAGTTTGATTTACTTATTTAGCAGGATACGGGTTTTAAGTATAGAAAACATTCTGAAATGTGATAAAATCTAAGTAATCACCCTTAGAAAATAACTTCTATCTACTGCATACTAGTATATTCGAAACGGCGTCCATTTTGAAGTTGCTGTAGCTACACTCGCTTCACAAAGTCTGTAAATGCGATGTGTAAACCCTCGATTTGAGATGACTCCCAGAGAAAATCAAAGCGTTGAGAACGCTGATGCGGCATTTGTCAAGGAAGCCACTGTGTAGATTTAATAATTTGAAAACAGGAGGGCCATGATGGCCCTGGATCGCTCACCTGAGTCAATAGGCGAAATTCACTCCAAGTGCGTAATTCAATTTCTGACCAATTGTCTGGTCAATTGAGCTTAAAATGTGGCCTCTGGAGCGTCCACAAGGAATTTCCTGAAGTTGACCTAGTGACCTAATTTATCACCCGATGTGACCCAATTTAG
Organism: Hippopus hippopus; assembly: GCA_946811185.2. Classification (NCBI taxonomy): domain Eukaryota; kingdom Metazoa; phylum Mollusca; class Bivalvia; order Cardiida; family Cardiidae; genus Hippopus; species Hippopus hippopus. The sequence continues at coordinate 7,658,747 of OX328113.1, read as the reverse complement.
AACTCGTCAAAACATTTATCAAGACAAACATTCTGACCAATTTTCAAGTCAATTGAGCAAAAAATATGGCCTCTAGAGTGCCCACAAAGTATTAGTTTAATTTAACCTTGAGACCTAGTTTATGACCCAGGTGACCCAATTTTGAACTGACTGAACACCTTGTGCCCAGGTGGGCTAACAAACTTAGAACAGGTTCACCACATACCAAATAACAAAGCTCTATGCTTTCCAGTTTTAGAAAAGAAGAATTTTAAAGTTTTCCTTCTTTGTTCCTTTGTTCGAACTTGTGACCCCCGGGGCATAATCCATTTTGTATGATAACTGACTGAATCCTGAGGCATGCATACTGGTCCTTTGACATGCAGAAAATTGATCAATAGATCTAGCAAAGAGTTTTGACACCAGGTCAGCTTGCGCGGACTGCACAGGCAGACCTGGGTCGATAGTTTCTGCAGATGCATAAAGCCCCCTTTTCACAGTCATAAATCCGGCTTTCTCTGTAAACGGTTTTTTGAAACAGTCAAAAAACTAGTTCAGTCATGATGTCTTAGACACAATATTTTCCGCGAAAAAACGGCTCGTGCATGACGTAAAAATAGTACGATTTAATCACGTCATCATTGGATAGCGTAGATCATTGAGTTTATTTATACAAAAACAGACGTTCAATACGCTCAAAGTAAGTAGGAAATTGAATAATCGGTACTCATTAAACTGACGTTGATTTTTAAGTTATCATCCGATAGGTAGATAATTACTGTCATTTTTGACCAATCAGGAAAATGTTCGAAAGATTGTGATACGTGTGACGCTGTGCGACTAACCGGAAGACACTCAATTTTTAGTCATCCCTATCTAGATTTAGACTAAAACCCAGAACGAAGTTGGAATTTTATTTTTAAAAAATCTAGAACGGTGTTACCGCAAAACGAGCTTCGCTCGTTACGGGCTTCGCCCGTAACTCGCTGTCGCTCCTTATTAATAATGTTTTCGCTTTCAATAATGTACTTTACTTGGAATAGAAGTTAAAAAAAAATCACATAATTACCTTCGTGATACAATGAAAGACAGGCAGAAGAATTAAGTAATAGATTGATCGTCAGGATTTTAGCACAGTTCAACCTTATTTTAGTTATATCGCGGCGGCCAGCGCACCTATCCATGCTTTGCATGAGTTTATGTTACCATTAATTCCCACAAAAATCTTCTAAAGCCATTGGGGGAGGAAATATTATTAAAGATGATGATTTCGATTGTAAAAAACGAGGACTGCACCGTAGCTTTGACTCTTAACCACACAGCAAAGTTTTAGATGTGTCCAACTTGAAAGAACATGCAGATAACAGTGAGAATGTCGCTCAAATGATATAATGTGTTTTTAAAGGGTAGAAAACATTAGAGAAAATGGGGGATTGCTATTAACCAGCAGTTTTGTCCTTTTTCAACACGTTTTTTTCAAAAGCAATCTTCTTCAGAGTCGTTAGAATTCAGCATTGTTGGAAAAAGGTTAAGAAGTTTTGAAAGTAGAGGTATTAAAATGTGTTTTGAGATGAGTACACATGCATCAGTTTTACACATATATTTGATAAATTTATACATTTTTCCTTTATTTCTGTCCCTGTACTAAACGAAAAAGAACTTAACCATCTACTCTTGATACTTAATGGTAAGCTGAAAATGCATTTTCTCAAACTGTATTGAAGAAAGAAAAATCTACCTGCATTAGCGGACAAAGCATTGAAGTTACACCTCGTTTCACTCAAAATAGACGCTGACCTCAATAAATGATCTTCCCCAATTTTTCGACGTATCGTGTGCAAAACCCTTTTGAGTAGAGAACAATCGTGCATAGTTGTACTCGCAAGCCAAACACTTATTCCAATAACTGAAGACCTAAGGAATCAGTATATTGAAGGTTTGTGTTAAAGAATGATTTTATGTTTGTTTGTGGATGATAACAAAAAAGGTGTTTGTATTTGGTTATCTTACGTGGCAGTAAATCAAGATTTAGTGGACACAATGTCGATGTGTCGATCTTGTATGCAAAAATGTATGGTCGATTGATTGATTGTATGGTGTTTAACGCCGTTTCCAACATTAGTTCAGTTATATCGCGGCGGCCAGTGCACCTATCCATGCTTTCCTGGAGTCTCTTTTTACCAGTACTCCGCACAATTTTCTTTCCAAGCCACTGGCTGCTTTCCCACATAATCATCGTCGAAACAATGGTCAGAGGTGACAAAAATGTATGGAAAAATAAGTGTGTATTACTATATTCGCAAACCAAACATTGTTCTTTTATTTCCAATTATTAGTCAATGAATCAAATCTATATATTCGGGTTAAGACTTTAAAAAAGGTTTCAAGGGCGATCGTATATGATTTAAAAAAAAATGACTGTAAGGTAATGGCGTTATTTAGTAAGCTACCAAGACGGAAGTAAGTTAGGATTTACTTAACACAATGTCGACGTGTAAAACCATTCAGCAAACAACCCCTTGATTAATGACCCTGAGGAGTTGTTACTTCCTAAAACTAGAAATGAAAATCTTGTAAACATAATTATCTGCTTTTCCATTGTACCCCTGGGGTCAAATCTGGGCATGCCCTGGCTAATATAATAGTGAAAAATTTAAAAATCTTCTCGTTTTAAACTATACGACTTATTGCATCAAAATTTTGCATGCAAATTTGTCTAATGAGCATGTATATTTATTAAATGGACCACTATCAAACTTGTTTAAATTACAGCCCTGGGGTCAAAATTGGCACGGCTGCAGAAGTCATAATTTTTGTCAAGGCTTATATAGTGAAAACTTCAAAAGATTTTCCTGTTTCTGACCTTGTTTATAACCACATAGCCTAGACCTGAATCATTTGACATGTGGCTTTATCTTGTGGACCTCAACCAAGATAAAGTAATTATAGCTCTGTTGTCAAAACAGGCTTTGCCTTCGGGTCACAACCTTCACATGTAAAGAAAACTTTATCTGTCTTCTTGCTCGAAACCATATGGTCTAGAATTATAATATTTTCTATGTATAGTTTGTATTTATTAGCCTGTGGAGTGAAACAGGGCCATCATGGTCCTTTATTTCTGTTCTTTTGGCAGCAGAAGACACAATGACTGAGTGCCAAGAAGAGGTAACACAAGAAAACGTGTCTGATGAAGTCAAAACAAAGTCATGTGACTCCTGTAGCTTTCGGGGTGTTGGAAACCCAGCAGACACATATTGTCCTGTATGTTCCGAGTATCTCTGTATATCTTGTGTAGAAATACACAATAGTTTGAAAGCAACACGTGAACACGAACTTGTGCAGATTGAGAAATCAACAAAGACCTTATATAGGATGAAAGTTCGAGTTACCAACAAAATGACGTGCGACATACACTGGTCCGAAATTGTAAGAGAATTCTGTTTGACCCATGAGAAAGTGATTTGTCATCCTTGTAAAAGAACGAAACATAGAAATTGTGACACAAGTACACTCGCAGAAGTTGCGGAAAAGCGGCAGGAATGCATAACAAGGTTTTTAGAGGACTTGAAAGTTCTGGCATCAGAATTTGAAAAAGTAGAATGTTCAGGGCAAGAAGATAGAAAAAATGTTCTGCAAATATCTGAGAGTTTGGTAGCAAAAGTTGAGACGATAAAAGAGGAAATCGTAACGTGGGCGGAAAAATTAAAACAAGATGCTCTTGAACAAATTGAAAAGAATGCAAATAAACTACTATCTAACGTTAACAGTCGTATTGCAGTCGCAAAGGAAATGAGAAGCATGTTAACGACTGTTAACAAATCATTTGGAAAGTTAGGCAATGACCGCCTCTCGGATAGTTTTGTCCTCATGACAAAAACCCAGCAACAGATTCAGGAAGGAACTGAGCTGAAGCAGGAAATAGAAAAGGAAATTAAACCGCCTAATTTTAATTTCTATAAGTCGAATAAGCTTTCTAAATGTATGTCTGATATCTCTTCTCTTGGTACAGTAGAGACAGATGAATATCGTTTTCCTAATTTCCTGGAAATGTCAAAATTGACGAAGAAACAGGGTATTGCTGTCGAATCCAGTTGTGTAACTGGTTGTGTATTTATGTCGAATGGGCAATTAGTGATTTGTGACCATATAAACCACACAGTGAAAGTTCTGACATCTATTTTCAAACTTAGAAATGAACTCATGTTAAATTCTCATGTTTGGGATATTGCTATCCTGTCTGCAGATGAGATTATTGTTACTGAACCATACTTTGCGTGTCTGGACGTTATCAATGTGTCGGAAACTATAAGGAAAGTGAAGTCGATACCTGTTAGTGAGCAGTGTTGGGGTGTGGATATAAAGAAAGACAACATCTTTGTCAGTTGTCATTTAAATAATGGAAAAGGAGGAAATATAAGAGTTCTTACACTAGATGGTCTGTGTTTGAACACATTTCGGATTGATGAGGGAAACCCTTTCTATCTGGCTGTAAATGATGAAGCAGACAGAATTATAGTATGTACAAATTCCCCATCAAAGGTATTGTGTATAGATATGACCGGCAATACTATCTTTACATATTCAGACACGGAAATGAAGTATACTCTCGGTTTTTTGTTTGATACACTCGACAATATCATGGTATGTGGACGAGAATCCAATAATGTACATGTGGTGAAGAGAGATGGAACTAAACACAAAATTTTGCTTTCCTCTGATGATGGCCTTTATCAGCCATATTGTCTTGCATACAGATCGATCGATAAAACTCTTATTGTAGGACAATGGGCAACAAAGTCTCTTACAGCGTTCTCGATAGAAATTTAAGATACGATTGTCGGCCCATTGGTCTTTCAATGGAATGCTGACATAGCAGTGAGTGCAAATTTACAACGTTCTGAAAAAAAGAGGTTAAATGCATCTCCGTGATGAATCATACAAAGCCACCCATCTCACAAGTAAGGTGATTTGATTTCATTTTCATTGGTAGTCTGTAGATACTTTTTTTTTGTGAAAAGTCTGAGGCTTGGTCGTTTAGCGAGAGTTAAAATGTTCAATGGTAGCTAAATTTGACATTTCCCCAGACCTGATTCATAAGAAATTCAACACATTCGAAAAAAAAAAGGTTATCGCAGAATTTTAGAATGAACTACCGTTTGGTACAAGTATAAATCTAGACCGACACAACGCGTCCTCTTTGGTTGAATATGAACATTCTTGTTCTTAAAACCTCATGCCACCCAGCGCGATGAAAGGGCTAAATTACTTGAAAACCATAGAGTGATAAATATTCACATTATTGTAGAAATTGAAATAAAAACAATATATGAATAACTTAAGGTTATTCTCCTATTTTTTCTTTACCTCACATATACTAATATTTTTTGTTCACTTTTAAAGTCTACTCAATGTAAACCCGTGCAGGTTTGTCTACCTTATTTCACAAAATTGGCTGACTTTTCTAAATATAGTACGAGCACGAGATACTGAATTTAAGTTTTGGTTTTGGAAAGTTTGCTGGAATACTATATGAGTGATCATATTTATTAACCCTTTATTTAAAAAATCCCGAGTTAAAACAACCGAAAAAGAAAAAAAGCCTTTGAAAAAAATATTGGAAAAGGAGAAAATAATGGTTGTAGCATTTTCTCCTTTTCCAAATAGCTTTTCATTTCTATTAGACTCAAATTCTTTGTTTTGAGCCTCATTCAATATGTATTCTGCACATGTATAGTTTCATATTGGACGCCTCTAAAATGTCTTCGTCTGGTAAAGGGTTACGGTAGCCTGGGTCCAGGCGATAATAATTTAGTAATAACTTCGTATCACACTGTCCTAATATCGGTCTGCTGTCGATCTTTGGCAGCTATCCGTTATTATTATCGCCTGGGGACATTCGAGGGTCTCCACATGATTATAAATCGTGCCATTAATCTAATAATAGATTTCTTTATCGCGTGATGTCACAATGTTGATAACGATAAAATGGGGCATTTTTCGACTAATTCAAGTACAACGATGACGAGTGATTTCCCCGAACCTGTTGTTTTATCAAAAATCATCGCGACCTGCAACAAATCTAGTAAAAAGCATCTTTTTGAAAAGCTTTCAGACCGAATCGAAGCAACTGGAATTTCTGTATCTATTTTCAGTCATTTACATTCGAACACGATTGCAGCGACATCTACTTTACCCCCTGTGAGATGGGGTTAAGTAGATGTCGCTGCGATCGGTTTTCGATTGTCCCAAGGCCGTCATCTTTTAACAAGGTAACGTCCGAATGATAGAAAAGGAAAACAATGAACGGACTGGAACCCAGGCTTGGTTACGGTGAAAAATGCGTCATGTATAAAATGTATAAAAAAGTAAGCTTATTAAATATATTATAAATGGAAATGAATAGAGCATTTGTCATTGCGATTACTTCTAATCGATTATCTTTTTTCAATTCATTTCATTTTAATATTCTTACGATTTTTTAATTTTCTACTACCTTTGTAATGACAACCAAGTAATTATTTATGTTCAAAAGATGATTGAGAGAAAGCCAAAATTCATTTATGTGACTCGGATGCCTTTATGTAGTTTCAAATTTTGATAACAAATTCGGGAAGATGCCGTGAAAAAAGGCGAACTGTTCCCGTTCACGTAGATCATATCTTTAAATTGTTCTTTATTTTCATGAGTTTTGTTTGGACTTACGTTTAATTCTTACGATACTCTATGGTGAAACTTTATGATAAATGAACAGGGGTCAATTTGCTATCAAGATAGACAAAGGCAGAAATATAAATGTAGTACCATGAATTATGAACGATAGTTTGATACATGATAATGTAGTTGTACATTTACGTATCAGTCAACAATGATTTAATTCCTATTAATATCAGTTACATTAGTTTTTGCTAGACAATCTTTCCTTACCGACCTGGAGAGCCAAAGCTTTTGAAAGATTGTGTAAAAAGAGAGAAAATGCAGGTGACTAGCATAGCATTTTCTCCTTTTGCCTAATTGTTTCCTTTCCTTTCAAAGAAAATTCCATCGCCTTAACCACATTTGAATTTGTCGTTTGCAACAGCTTTCAAAACGGACGGGTCTAAAATATATTCGCTCGGTAAAGTGTAAAACAACATGTACCTACACGTTAGCAGATAGGCCTCAATCTAACTGGCTAAAGTTCAACCCGATCACGGGACAGATAACCCTGGAGTTTTGAGTTTAAACTAGGGCCATCATTGCATGTAGCAAAAAAGTAGTTCGGTCTTGAAAGCCTTTGACTTTCCAAGAGTGCCGATGGTACAAGTTTAGCGTAAAGCACGAGAGGCGGTGTACTCCTTTTTTGTAATGGGTTAGGGTGACCTCCCCTAGGAAAAAATCAATTTAGGACGTTTCTAAAAGTGAGTATACGCAATTTGAAATCATTTGATCACGACATTAATTAGAAAAGAAGTAAACATGAAAAAAGTAGTACTATGAAAACAATATCAAGCCGAAGAAGTGATACGGCCAGGGCCAAACCGATAGTACCGCCTCAGATGGCCTTGCAAACCCACTTCGTTGGGTTTATGTTTAACTTTGTCTTAAAAATTATGGCGGTCAGTGCACCTATTTTATCAGTTTATTTCACAATACTTTTTCCAAGTCACTGGCTGCTTCGCCATCCGACAATCCTCGAAAAAATGCTCAGTGGCGATCTCGGAATAAATGCCGTGCCACTGATAACAATTAGTTCAAAGAGTTTCGGAAAGCTTGGATTCCGAATTAGATTTTTACATTATCCTCTGAGCTGCCGGTCACAGCTGATGATTATCTTGGGAATAAAAAAAAGAAAAACAGCCAGTGGCCAGGGCAGAGTCTTGTGCAAAGTACAGATAAAGGAATTCCACAAAAGCAGGGATAAAAGCACTTGCCACAGTAAAACGACAGGAATAAATTTGAAATTGCCTTTCAACACTGAAGAGATACACAAAGTTACCATAAGGGCAGGGAGAGTGTTGAGCAAAGCACAGCTAAAGACATGAAAAAAAAAATATAAATAACAAATAAATAAATAAACAATCAAGAAACAGAAAAAAATGATGCTTTGGCTACGGTGAAATGAAAGAAATAATGTTAACAAATGCCATATTATACTTAGCAAACTCACAAAGAAACCATGTAGCCAGGCAAGAGTGTTGCGCAAAGTACTGGTGAAAGGAAAGCATGGTTAGACTCAGTGGCCATCGTGATATGACCGAAGTTGCGCTGAAAATACCATTCAACATCAAATAAACGTACGAAATAGACACGTGACTGTACACAGTTCTTGTACATTGCCCTATCTGATAACGACAGCATGATAACAAAACGAGTCAGTTTATCTGCAAGGACAAGGGGCATCTTTCATTCGCCACCAACTACATTTTGAATGTAAGTACAAGAAATCTTATATTTTTTCTTTGATACAACGGAGGCTACAGGAAGAAAAAGATAGAGGATATATCGTTTTGATCATATCAAACAAGGTTTGTACAAATGTTTTTAATCTTTACAGTCAAAAAAAAAAATTGTCCAATTTGAAACTGAAGGTGCAGATAACAAAGTAAATGCGACTTAAATAATGTTTTTTTTTTTTTGTTTTTGTTTTTATTTTGAAGGGATAGAAACATTGGGGAAAAGGAGGAAAGGCTGTAACAAGCATTTTCTCCTTTTCCCACAATGTCTTTCAAGGCATTTGTCTATAGGTTTGAAAAAACGTGAGACTTTTAGTTAAGGGTTGAACTGTTTTAAACTTAGAGGTAAACTGTGAGACGGCCACTTTTACATACAAAGTAGATAAGCATGATTTCCCTTCTTTTCTCTCTTTATACCAAACAGAGGATACTTTTTAAAACCTTTATATCTTGTTACTCAATGAAAAGCTTTAAACGCATATTCTCAAATTGTTTTGAATTACGGAACATCTACATGCCAATTTCCAATAAGAGCACAGAGTGTTGAAAGTTTTTGTTTCACTCTAAATAGACTTTGACTTCGATAAAGGGTCTAACTCATGTTTCCAACGTATCGTGTGCAAACTTCAGTCGAATGCAGCCTTTTGTGTGGGAAAGTCTCCTGCATAGTTGTATCTGCAAGTCTAACACTAAATTTCAAAAACTGCATACATACATGTCAGAAATGGGAATATGGAAAAGGTAAATACAAGGTATCTATAAAAGGTATGAGTTTCAAAATGACTTTATGTTTGTTCGGTTAGGATGACAATAACGTTTTTGTATTTGGATACACAACTTCTAAAACGACAGTAAAATTAGATTTAGTTTACACAATCTGGATGTGTTAATCCTTTGTGAAAGATGAAAATAGTATAGAGTGTATTTGAATTCCAAACATTTCTATATTTACAGATATAAAGGCGGGAGTAAATTAAAATTTAGTACACACTATGTCGGTGTGTCATTTTTTTTAAGAAAACAGCGCAATGTCTGGGTAAATTACTAGTGAAAGCAGTGTGTGAAAATGAAGAATTCTTGAAACCACAATTGTAGCATTTTCCAGGCCTTTCAAATAACAATCCGGTCATTTGAATTACATTTCTTTTGTTGTCTGCAAATACCTTTTGTTCGTGACAAGTCAGATATGCTATCTTGTAGTAAAGAGGTCTATGTATTGAAGCAAATATGTAAATTTAATACGTCTTTAAAAGTCATTTTTGTCAGAGTTTTAGATTTAATCTTTTTGCAATATCTATCAAGACTGAAAAGCACGTCCTATGCAGTGAAAGGGTCAATTAATTCACTTCTTAGAGTGACGAAATTTTACAGTACTGCACAAACTGACGATTATAATTCATTTTATGAAATAATAAAATTAATCTAGGTCGACTTTTACACTTGCCTTTATATCTTATATTTACCTGTATGTTTCTATGTTTCTATTTGAATGTTATCTATTCGTGCATCTCTCGATCTATTTTCTTTTTTTTTTTTACTTTTACACAAATGTATGACTCCCATTTTGGCCATAAACAGATGTGTATATAAGTGTTGTATATAAATGAAAACAACTAATGTTATGAAGCATGCCGGTATAGGAGACTGAATACGAACAAATAATCTGTTAGCTTTAAAAGTAAAGACTGGGTAATACCTTTATATCCAAGCGATAAATTCTAAATCATAATAATAAACGTATTACTGCAGCAATAGATTACAATCATTATTCAATTTATTCAGCTGGATGAAGCAGATACAATGGCTGAGTGCCAGGAAGAATTGATCCATGAAAACGTATCTGATGAAGACAAATCAAAGTCATGTGACTCCTGTAACTTTCAGGGTTTTCAAAACCCTGCAGACGCATACTGTCCTGTATGTGCCGAATATCTCTGTGCATCTTGTAAGGAAACACATCGCAGTTTTAAAGCTACACGTGCACATGAACTATGGCGCATTGAGGAATTAGAAAGGGCGTCGGACAGGACTAAAGACCCAGCTACAAATGTTATGATATGCGACATTCACCGGTCCGAAAATATGACAGAATATTGTGTCATTCATGACAAAGCCATTTGCCGTCTATGTAAAACCACCAAACATCGAAAATGTGGGACCAAGAACCTCTGGGAAGTATCAGAAGAAAAGAAAAATAGCATCACATATTTTATAGAGGACATTAAGGCATTGTTGTCAGAATTTGAGAAAATGAATAGTTCCAGACAAAACGATAAAAGTCAGCTTTTTGAAACAACAACGAGAATTGGAGCAAACATTAAGAAGATAAAGGAAGAAATTATGATTTGTGCGGAAAATCTGGAAAAAGAAGCCATTAAAGAAACTGACAATACTGAAAACGACATCGTATCTAAAATTGACAGTCATATTGCAGCAGCAGAAGACATGATAAACCAGTTAGTATGGGTAAAAACTGAATTTGAAAAAATAGACAGTAACAGCTTCGTTGAAGCTTTTGTCCTAAAGGCGAAAACTGAGCAGCAGATTCAGGAAGGAAGGGAATTGAAACAGGAAATAGAAAATGAAATAAATCCTCCTACTTGTAACTTCTTGAAGTCTGATAAACTTTCGAAACTCATAACTGAAATTTCTTCGTTTGGAACAATAGAAACAAGGGATTCTCGTTTAATTGATTTCAAAGATATTTCACGAATGACGAAGAAAGCTGATATCGCTGTTGATTCCAGTTGGGTTACTGGCTGTGTATTCATGCCTAATGGACAGTTAGTGGTTTGTGACTATTCAAACCACACAGTGAAAGTCTTAACATCTGAATTCAAGCTTGAAAATGAACTAAAATGTGATTCTCGAGCTTGGGATATTGCAGTGTTATCTACAGATGAGGTCATTGTTACAAAAACACTACTGAAGTGCCTTGACGTTCTAAATGTGTCTGGAACTGTAAAGAAAGTGGATTCGATAGCTGTTGGAGAGCAGTGTTGGGGTGTTGAAATAAAGAAAGATAACATCTATGTCAGTTGTCATGTAAATAATGCGAAAGGAGGAAATATAAAAGTTCTCACAATGGATGGTGTGTGTGTGAACACATTTCGCATTGATGAGGGATATCCGTACTATCTAGCTGTAAATGATGCAGGGGACAGAATTGTAGTATGTACATATTTCACGTCAAAAGTAGTGTGTATAGATATGACAGGCAATACCATATTTACACATTCAGACACTGAGATGAAGTTTTCTCTCGGTTGTTTGTTTGACACACAAGATAATTTTATGGTATGTGGAGCAGGATCCAATAATATACATGTGGTGAAGAAAGATGGCACCAAACACAAAATTTTCCTGTCCTCTCAAGATGATCTCTCTCTTCCACATTGTCTTGCATACAGATCAACTGATAAAACTCTTGTTGTAGGACAATACGCAACAAAATCTCTTACAGCCTTCTCAACAGAAATTTAAGATACGATTGTCGATCTATTCGTCATTCAATCGAATGATGACACAATAGTAAGTTCAAAATTACCATTTCCTTGATGAAGGAGGTAAAATGCATCTCTGTGATGCATCATACAAAGCAAGTCATCACGCATGTATGAATCCATCAAATCCATTGTCAAACATTGATTGATTGATTGATTGATTGTATGGTGTTTCATTTATATCGCGATGGTCAGTGCACTTATCCATACTTTCCTGGAGCTTCTCTCACCAGTATTCCACACATTATTCTTTCCAAGCCACTTGCTGCTTAAAGATTTCCCACACAACCACTGTCGAAACATTGGTCAGCGGTGAGAGAGGAAGTTAAGAGAGGAAGGAATCTATTGTAATGACTATCATCAATCCTCAGAAAGAAATTGGCCAAGCCTGGGATCGAACCAGCAACCCCCTGTTCTTAAGTCCTGTACGCTGCCGACTGAGCTACCGGGACTAGGCATAATTTTATTTTGAGGTAGAGTGGCCCATGAATATGCAAAATAAAAAGGTTCGATCCAAGTCACAGCCTGCCTGGACTGCTCAGGCTGACGTGAGTTAATACTTTTTCCAGCTGCTTTAATTAAATCCCATATTGCACACAGCATGGCTCATGTATAATTTACAAATTTTAGACTATACACTTTTACATAAGTAAATTACGAAGTGCATGTAAATTGTACAAGGACATGCACATTGCATACTTGTCTAAAATATAACATTCTTTTTTCATAGGATAATTAGTTCCATATGCAGTAATGTGAGAGAAGGTTATAATCAAAGAAATTTTTACAACAATGCTTAAAATCTCGTCTGTTTTCTTCAATTAAAAAAAAAATGGAAAAAAAATAACCCATGTACTCATACAGACAAACGTTTGAGTCTTGCAGTAGGCCATTTTAGAAAACGATGGTACAGATCATGATATGACCCGAAGAGGCATTTTCTCATTTTGGCACAAGGTTTATATGTATCAAAATCTAATTTATACAGTTTATAGACAGTTTACAAGGATATGTTCATAGTAGCAAATAAGTGCAGGCGAGTACTGGTGTCAGTCTAAACTGTCGGAAAATCACATTTACGGTTGAATATGGCAGGATAACCATTAGACAAAGCCCAACAGTGAACCGCATGCAGGAGTCAGAAGTGGGCTGAAGTTGCTTTCAAAATATTAAGCGACACTCTGGCAAAAGGAGATCTAATGCATCTCTGTTATGCGTTATACAAGGCAAATCATCAAATAGTAATGGATCCGTAAAATAATTCTTATCGAAAGACCGACTGAAAAATGAGATAGACAAGTCTGTTGACCTGCTAAAATTGACCAGTAGCAAAATTGGTTGACTAAGGTCAGCTTGTGAGGACTGCAAGTGATCAGAAAATGACCTTCTAAGCGATAGAAGCAATACCAATGCTCAAAATGTTCCTTGTTTTAACTTCCTCACCTTAAATGTTTGTGGATTGTTAAGAAAGAAAAAATCTCTAGAGTTTGTTGAAATTATCAATAGATATAACATAATAGGACTATAAAAAACCAAGAACGACGATACTGGCTACTTTTATATCGATGGATATTTGTTTTTTAACAAACGATAGGCGTACCATGCCGAATAGAAAATCGGGTAGCATTGGGCTATTAATTAGAAAAAAAAATATCGCAGCCAATGTAAAAGTCCTGAAAACTGACAGTACCGAACGTATTGACGCGGAGCGGCGATACTGTCTGTGGTGCATTCAAAATACTACCAGAGAGCTCGCCGTACTTCTCGAATGACCCATATTCGATATTAAAAGCTGAGTTTGACACTTTTCACACATTTTCCAATGCCACCATTTTCGGCAATTTCAATTCTGGTAAAAGAAAAGAAAAAAAAAAAAAAAAACATGATTATATAGAATTGAATAGATGTTTTAAGTTTTGAGATGACTAAAACGAGAAAATGAATAGTTTCCAGAATCAAAATGTATGAAAATTCGTCAAGATTCGTATAAATCAATGAAAAATCTTGGATACCAATGAATGGAGTTTCTGGTGGTTGTGAGTTCGAAACCCCGTTGAGACGAACTTTCTTTCCGGCGATTTTCGTCTCCTACCTCAGATGCATGTGAGAAAAGTAGTCAGTGACTTGGAATTAAAGTTGTGTCAGTACTGGTGAGAGAAAGCCAGGAAACACATGCGAATGTGCACTGACCGCCGTGATATGACCTAAGCTGTTACAACGGCGTTAAACTCCAATAATATCATACTATATTACCTGTTTATTGGGTCTTACCAAATTTGGGCACAATGCGCAAATCAAAGCAAGACGTCCTGAATGTGTCGGGAGCTATTAGGAAACTGAGGTCGATACCAGTTGGAGAGCGGTGTTGGGGTGTGGATTTAAAGAAAGACAACGTCTGTGTCAGTTGTCATTTAGAGAACGTGAAAGGAGGAAATATAAAAGTTCTCACACTGGACGGTATGTGTGAGAATACATTTTAGATTGACGAGGGATATCCTTGCTATCTAGCGGTAGATGATGCAGGGGACAGAATTATAGTATGTACATATTCCACATCAAAAGTATTGTGTATCGATATGACAGCCAATACTATCTTTGCATATTCAGATACTGAGATAAAACTTTGTCTTGGTATATTGAATGATTCGTATGACAATTTCATGGTATGTGGACGCGAATCCAAAAATTTAGAGGTGGTAAAGAAAAATGGAACTAAACACAAAATCGTGCTTTCCTCTGATGATGACCTCCGTAAGCCATATTGTCTTGCATACAGGTCGACTGATAAAACTCTTGTTGTAGGTCAGCGCATAAAAAGTCTCTTACAGCCTACTCAATAGAAATTTAAGATACGATCTTCTAAATCAATCGAATGTTAACATAACAGCGAATTCAAATAAAACATGCTCTGGTTAAACGCACATGTATATACCAAGAAAGGCATCATATAAGTTCTGATCCATAAAATTAATTTTGTCCCTCAACCAACTGAATACGGGGTAGAATGGTCATTGGACGCGCAGAAAATTTTACAATAACGGGCTAACCTGGATCGATACTTTTTGCAGACGCATTAAACCCCATTTTCACACAGCATGTCTCATATATAGATTAAATATTTAGACTTTACACCATTAAATCTGTAAATTACATAATTAGATTGTACCAAGACACGTATATTTCATAATTGTCTATAATCTTATGTTTTATCATTGGATAATTAGTTCTCGTATATATACCAATGTACGAGGACTGTCCTGGAAGTTGGCGAAATTTTGCACGAACTTTTTTTGTGTCAACATACTCACTAATATTTTGATCTTAGAAAACTAGTGTTCAGTAGCTCTTGAATAATGATAATAGTAAACAACTATAGTGAAAAATGTTAACATACTATCGAAAACAAACATGTCACTAATAACCATCCTAACATTTTTTCGACGTTAGATTACGTCCATCAACTACAGTACAGTTCGCGCGTTTTTTTCTATTTTCGCTCTCCGCGGTGGACCTAGCGCGGACCCAACGCGGCGATTTTAAAACACAGGTGAACGCTGACCGATCTTAAATGCAGCGATCCCTGGCGGACCACGGCGGTCTGGTTACTCAATAAAAACGACGCGATGACTCCGCCGCGATCAGACAGGTAAGTTTCTTTTCAGTGTAGCAAATGATTCAAGAATGAACCGAAATTACGCACCATTTTACTCTTTTACAAAGTCGTATTACACGTATGTATCTACATGAGAATTTTTTTATATCAGAAAGAAAAAAGATGATAAGTAGTCATCATTGCCAAGCGAATTATTCAACGGAGATTGATTTAAATGGTTATAAAATCAAAACAATTAAACCTTTAACCACACATCCCGAGTTTTAAGTGCCGTGAAGAACGAGGGTTTCGAAAACATTGTAGAAAAAAAAAAAGAACAGGCCGGCAACCAGCATTTTCTCCTCTTATGCAATGTTTATCTACCCTGTCACACACTCTTCAACAATTACGAGTGATTTTCACATTTCCTTAACTCTTTACCAAACGACAAAACGACTTGTCCAAATTAAAAAAAAAAAAAAAACCACACTTGCAGACGAAATTCTGAATCTAACTCAAAAATATAAAACTTGTTTTTATCAGGTGGGAACATTGTGGGAAAAAGAAGAAAATGCTGGTTTAAGACATAATGTCAGCTCCGACATGTACTGTCACGGAGAAATATTTCATGAGCTGCTCTTAGGCCTATTAGATCTTGACTCTTGAGCTTATTTTTTTTCTTGCTAATGATAACGATCACTAGCATACAAAATATTTATTTTTACACATTGATATAATTATCTGCACATGTTCATTACAAAATAAATTAATGAATCTCGCAGGACCGAATGGATAAAATCAAACACCCTGGTTCTTCCGTGAGGGTTTTGGTAAAAAATTAACTCTTTACAAAGGCACAAAAATGTATTCTTTTCCAAATTGAAAGCATATGCAGACGACAACTAAATGTAGCAAACGTGGCATTTGTCTTTAATATGATAGAAAACATTCTGGGACAAGGAGAAAATGCTGGCTACTATCATCTCCTTTCCTCACATTGAAGACTTCTTCCCAGTAGGTAGATAAAAATCAGAATTGTGTGGTTAGGACTTAAATTACGACTGAAAATCACAGTATGCTAGGAAATCGAGGAAGAAAGGGTATTAAGTTTACACGACTTGCCAGCATGAATTTCACAGTACGTCACACAGACGTTGTGTGCACAATGTTTCTAAGACGTTGACATCAAAGAAATGCCGGTCAAACTTTACCCTTCCATTAAACCTGACCGTCCTAGATGCTTGTTTTTTTTTTTACTGTTATTATGGCAATGTTTCTGTCGATGTTCAGAGCAATTTGAAATTCGATTTGGTTTTATTTCCCGGAGGTTTATAAGTAATCAGTGTCGCTATCTAGAATGACCGCACCACTCCAAGTTAAACACAACTTTCATCATTTTTAGGATCGTAATAACTCAGCTGTACATAAGTGTAGGCAAATCTCTGTAAGTCGACTGCAACTCTTGCGGACGCTTTACATTTATAAAAAAGTTTTTTTGCAGGCAATACAAAAACGACAAAATATTGCAAAGTAAGGCCTGATATGGGTCAGAACATTTCACACACTGTCAGCGTGTTCCTATATCCAATATCAATAAAAGTATAGTGTTGAGCACTGTTCTCAACATGATTCCAGTCATCTGAAGGCTGCCAGCTAGTGCATCTGCATCTCTTTTCCAGTACTTTGTAAAATTATTTTTCAAGACAATGAAGACACTGATTGCTGACCTATACATAAATCGTAGAAACAATGCTCAGTTGTCAGAGAAGAATGAATCTTGTCGTAATGACCAATATCAATCCTCGAAACGAGTTTTTCTGAGTTGGGATTCCGCGTCACAAGCTTGCATTACTAGCCAGCTAACGTGCTCGACAGATTCAAGATCGGATATCACGTTTTGAAATATCATGGGAGGATTTGAAGATCAGTGGAGAAAGGGTTCGGTTTGTAAACTAAATCTTAGCGTGTTAAACTTTCCAAAGTGTTAAGGGATATCAGGGTTTGATTAACAAAAGACGCGTGCAAAATAAAGATTATCAACCTCCAGATTTGGCTGATCTTGTTCTAAAGTTGGAAGATAGGTAAACTTGACCTTTAACCGTTCAACAGATGACAAAATTTTAAACTCACCCATATTGAAAGCATATTGGCTCAAATGAGAAAAGTCGTCTTAAAAAGGTTGGGATACGTTGTGGGAAAATATTAGCAAAATTTTTCCCTAACCCACAATGTTTTCCAAAGCTTTCTGTCTTGCGATCGTTAAGACTCGTGCTTGTGTTGTAATGGGTTAACCAGTTGGGAAAAATGTAACTTGTTGTGTTTGTCTCTATGTACATGTGATAAAATAAAGAAGAGCATGTGATGATTGTTTTCGTTCCTAAAGACTGGTATATCTATGATTACGACCTATTATGATTTTTTTTTTTGTCTACGAGACAACATTCCGTCATTTTCTAAAAGAAAAAGGGTTAGGGTTTCATACACAAATGACACGTGTTACTCTTTACCAGACCTCCAAATCTTAGCCATATCCAATTTTATAACATTTGCAGATGACAAAATGCAATTCAAACAACGAAATTTGTCTTTCCAGTGGTTGAAAACGTTGTCGGAAGAGAAGCAGCTGCTCATAATCGGTACATTTTCTTCTCCTACACTGGTTTCTCGAGGCTCTTAAAACTCGGGATTATTTGGTAAAGGGTTAACAATATACGGACAACCCCCGCCTGTTTTTATTGCCAAATTTGGTTGTCGGGGTGTAGATAAGCTTTAACCCTTAATCCGTACAGCATTAAATAAATGGAACTGAAACGTCTGTGAAGAAGACGAAGATTATGAACTTTTCACAATTGTTTTGAGTTAGAACATCTCTTAGAATATCACAGTAAAAAGATAAATTGCTTGTTACGTGCATTGTCCTTTTTCCTCAGTGTTTTCAAAAGCCGAATAATATTATTTGGTAAACGCTTAACACACCGAGTGCAGCTTAAATTACTTTCAGTCTCGTTTACAGACGATGTAGATCAAGATCATGCTGCATGTTAAACGCAATCTCTTACAACTATATGTACAGTGAGATATTCTAGCCGAGACAAAATTAGGATCTTTAAATTCTTGGTTCTTTGTATGGAGGAGTTATTTTTGTAGTGTTTTTAGGATAAACTAGGGTAAAGCCTGTACCAGCGATCTAGGATTGAAAAGAGCGTTAAAAAGAGCCCGAGTAAAAACTTTTTAAAACACCGTTGGGAAAGGAGAAAATGCTGTTAAGCAATATACCATCCTAGTTCCACGATATTATCTACTTTTCAAAGAGAAACCCGATCATTGAGACACATTAAATTTGTCGTCTGCAAATGCATACAAATTGAACAAGTCTAGAAATTTGTCGCCTTATTCAGATGTAGGATGCGGATAGCATAGGCTCCGCGGCAAGATTTGTTTGTAGGATGTACAATGCCGTTTTAACGTATTTCAGTTACATGGCAGCGGCCAGTGAACCTATTCAAGTTTTCCAGGAATTTCTTTTAACAATAACGTTACTCCACACAGTATTCTTTCAAGTTACTTGTGGCATAGAAAGTACCAATGCCGAGAGAGAGAGAGAGAGAGAGAGAGAGAGCGAGAGAGAGACAGTTGGGGATTGGGGATAATGAGATTTTCCAATGCTATTTTTTATATGAAGAAATACATGTCATCAGACGGCTGTTGTATGACCTAATGCTGTCTTTTACAAAGTCAGTATTAAAAGCCCAACAGCAAAAAAAAAACACTGCAGGTGTTAACATTCATTTAAATTTAAACCATTCCACTTAAAAGTATGGAAAGTATTCCGAGGATGACAATCTGTGTATTCTGTCCAAATGTAAGTTGCAGGCAGAAAAAAATCATGTCAAAACCAGGCAAAAAGTAAACTTAAGATACAGTGACTTGCCAACTTTTAACCTAATTTTTGTATTAATTTCTCTGCCAGCGATAAACAGTTGGCCCAACCATGCGATAACAGATTGTCTTCTTCACAATAATTTCCACTCTTTTAAATGCATTTTAACACCCGCTTTGTTTACTTCGGCAACCATTATTACTTAGACACTCGAATGCAGTCAAACGCAACTGTTACTAAATTTAGAGTGCCTGTTAGGATTTTTACAGACATCGTGGATTGAGATCAGACTACGCATCAGGCAATGTCTGATCTTTAATATTTACTGTCCGCATACTAGTGTCAGAGTTACCCGATCAGCCTGATTCTACATTTTATTTTTGTAACTCTTTCCGTCGGTTGGTGTCGATTCCATTTGTGCCATGCTCTGTGAAAAAGTGGTTTGGTGAATCTACAAACAGTATCGACTCCGGTAAGCCTGCGCAGACCGTACAGGCTGACCTGTGTCGAAACATTTTGCATTTTGGTCAATTTTCAGCATGTCATTCTACCTCATGACTCGGTCGGTTGTTAGATAAAATGGATTTTACTGATCCATGTTTTGTGATGTTTTGCTTGGTATAATGCGTCGCGGATATGCATTTGAACCCTTTTTCACAGAGTATGGCTCATTTATTTGCACTCAACGAGGAAATAACTGTTTGGTTGTTTTAGTAGGTCAGCCGATTACCAGTTCGAAGGGAAACGGCTTTATTTAGTGTAATAGTGATTTTCTTTCTTTTGTTATAACAATTTCTATTGACATTGAAATTTCCTATCGATATCAATTTTTCCAAAAATGATGATGAAATAGAAATAATACTGTGTATCCAATTCAGTTCACTCCTTTTAGTAAACATTTTAACCTATTTCCTTCTTCTTTAAATGCCTATTCAATCACTTTTCCTTGCATGAATGACATGTGTTGTGTTGTGCGATTAAATAGCGAAAAAGGCTTCAAGACAATTTTTTGGGCTGTTTGAGTATAACAAAAAAGTCTTTCATAATCTCGGACAGTTTAGATCCAAGATCTGAACGCATGACGTTTTCTGATCTTGGTCTTCTCTGCAAAAGCAACTTTATGCTGTAAGGTTTGAGATGCTGAAGACAACTCCAGCCACGTTTTTGAAAACTATGAAGATCAAGATTCTGCCGAAAGTTAAATCCATTCCGGTATGGTATGATACACCCTGATATTTGATGAGATATTCTAGCCCAGATAACCTTCAAGTCCAAAAGATTACATAACGTTCAGCAATGTTGATGGGATAGGATCCGCCAGTATCTAGGCCTAATGGCAGCAAGATGACGAGAGAGAGAGGGGGAGATGTAACCATTTTTCCGGTTTAAAAATAACTTTGGTGAAAAAAGGAGAAAATATTCCAAACATTTTAAGCGACATATTTCTAGACATTCGCTGCTATTCGAATATTTTATTTTCTTACAGAAAATAAACAGATCTATAATTATTTTGACTTACCAAATGAACGGGTAATCCATCATCGGAATCTATGTCGTAAATATTCAAGAAGGGTTAGATAAGGTCGTATAAAAAAAGTGTCAGTCAGTTTAGTATGACACGTGCGTGTGGAACTAACAACTGGGACAGTACTTCACACTGCCGGAGTGCTATACCAACATCAAAGGAATACCGATTTAACCCTTGTCTCTCCTTGTGTTAAGTTTGTATATATGTTATTTAACCCTTTACAAAACGACAAAATTTTAGACTAGTCCAGATTGAAAGCACTTGCAGACGACAAAAGAAATGTAACTCAAAAATTGAAATTTGTTTACAGCAGGGTAGAAAACATTGTGGGAAAAGGAGAAAATGCTGGTTACCAGTATATTCTCCTTTCCCCACAATGTTTTCAAAAGGCTTTTATCTCAGCGTCGTAAAAAACCAGGGATTGTTTGGTAAAGGGTTAAAAAGAAATGAAAAGAACGGATTTTTGTTGAAGAGAACAAGAGGAACATTTTAGTTTAGAATGTGGACCGATGTTTTGTTTTTCTGACGATCCGATAATGCTACATTACACGTTTTTGTACTTTAACCCATCAAACGGCATTCACAACAATAATTGCCTTTGCGACTTACATAATTCAAGTTCAGGCTGCACGAAAGGTGCAGTCTGAGTTTGGATTTATACTTTGCGCTCTTGTAAGACATTGACGAAAACAACATTGAAAAAATGCTGGTTTTTGGGTCTTTTTTTTTTTAATTAAATTGTAGAATATGTTAGGAGTTTTCGGCGCTCTATGGGTTAAGTTATTAATTGGGGTTCCAGAGTTTTTCCTCTTCTCAAGTACACGGTGCTGAGTCAGAAACAATCAGGAAGTAGTAACTTTGGTTTTCGGTTTTTGGAATCAAGCATGAAATTGCTTTTTCCAAAATTTCATATCGCTAAATCTAAATGTGCGATAGGCCTACAAGTTTATAACTTAGCGAATAGCTGAATTAAATGATATATATAACGTTTTGCGGCATCATAACTAAAGTAATCCCTGTAGGCAATGCTTATATCAGCATTTAAAGGTACGAAAATGTTGCGGTCGTAATGGAAGAATTAATTCTTGGTTCCCGAAAACAGTGGTTCTCTAAAACAGTAGGGACAATTACAGATATTTATGTATAAAAATTTACCGTTATCCGGCGATGTATTCCCCCGCGATCTCTCGCAAGTCGCCGCGATCCACCGCGATTACCTCCTGCTGTGAAGCTGCCCGATATTTTTTCAGGCCGCGGTGAGAAGTCCGCCGCGTTTCCCCTACTTTCACCTTTGCAGCAGATTTGCCGCGGACAAATTGGTCCGCCGCGTCTCGCGGACTTGAGCAAAAAACGCGAGAACTGTACTGTACATGCATGCTCAAAGTTACAACTTCTCCAAGTAGTCGCCACCAATTGCAACGCATATCCGATATCTCTGATTCAAGTTATTAAAAATGTCAATGTAACACGTTTGATCAAAGTCTGCTACGACGTTCTGTGTGAACTTTTGAAGTTCAGCTGATGACTCAAAATGATGGCCGCGAAACATTTTCTCAGGAAAAAAACAATAAAGTCTACGGGAGCGAAGTAAGGCCTGTACGGCGGGTGTTCTAACAAATCATATCCAAGCAGGTCTATTTTAAGGAGTGTCATTCTCGCCTTGTGCGCCGGTGCATTGTCTTGGTATATGATTTTTTCCGGGTCCACATCCGGGCAGTAGATAGTAAAACTGGTATTCTAAGCCAAAATTAAAAGAAATTAAAAAAAAATTTAAAAAAAGCGAAAAAAATTTATCGAAATTCGAAAATTTCAAAAATTTTTCATCTAAAATTAACCCAGCAGTCGACTGAAAAGTTGAAGTTGTGCAATGTGTTAGCTGTTTAGACGCTCGAAGCCGGTTCGCTCAGTCTGGGTGAAAGAATTTTCTAAAAAAAATTTTCTAAAAAAAAATTTAAAAAAATTTTAAAAAAATTTTCTAAAAAAATTTTTTTGAAATTTTAAAAAAAGTTTAAAAAAAACATTGTAATATTTTACAATGAATGAAAACACAGATTTAAACAAGCCCCAACTTGTTTGGGAAACAAATGGAGAATCTATTCCTTTATATAACGTGGAAGTATTAAATGAATATGAAGAATTAATATGTGAGATAGAAGAATTATTAGAGAAAAAATTTTATATGGAATTAAAATATAATTTATGTCCACAACCAGTTTATCAACCAATAATTACACACCAACCAATTGCGCAACAACCAATTGCGCAACAACCAATTATGCAACCAATAGCACAACAACCTATATCACCAACTCCAAATTTAGGATCCATGCTGCTCAACAATACTCCGCAGACTTTTACCTCATTATCAGGTCAGCAAGCAGTAGCGCAACAACCATTTTACTAAATTTGTAAGGTAAAGATGATTATCAATCATAAAAATATAACTTATTATAAACAAAGTTATATTTTTTGATGCCCCCAAGCTAGTGTGTCAATCTTGTTTTCCAAAACAAACCTTTTATCATCACTTGATCCTAACGCTTTTTTGTTTAACTCTTCAGTATACATATTATGACCCATACTTCTTAAAACGGTCATCTTTCTATACTGATCCTTTTCTGTAAGCAAACACTCTTTGTAATTATTAAAATTTATCTCTTTCTTGATAACCGCTTTTTTAACACCTTTACATCTTTTGTATTCATTACCATCTAAAGTTTTATAAGCATATATTTTTGCTCCTAAACCAACAAACTCAGTCATAATCTTACCACCTAACTCATCTTTAAACTTTCCAACTACTCCAGCATTACAATTATTTTTTAAGAAATGATCTTTAGGATAATTGCTTGTATCATACATTTCAAACACATCTTTTTCCATATCTTTGTACAAATTTTTAGTTTCTATTTCAAGGATAAAACTATCTGTATCAGTATAACACATTCTAACCTTTTCACCATACTTAGCTTTAAGGTAGTTATAATAAGTTTTTTGCATATGCGTTTTACTAATGTCTAAGATGCTTAATCCTGAGTAAATAGGTTTATTATATTTTAAAATAGTGTTTTTCATGTGTACCGCTACTAGGTTTTCATCGAATATTGTTGTGTGGTTATAGTTTGGTTTTGCTACCAATTTCCTATAACGCTCCTTACTAGAAACCAAGTGTACCGTCACTCTATTTCTCAGGTTTTCAATAGTCTTACCAAAGACTGAATTGTTCATCAACTGAAAAAAATCTTTCTCAAAATTATTTTTAGCTGCTTTTCTTAGTGTAATGTTTGTATCAATATATGAGTTAAGCCATGGGCTTTCCTCAAACTTAATTCCTCGATGTATTTTAGTAATCTTTAAACCTAAATCAACTCATGTTTTTAAAGCTTCATGATGAATAATATAATTCTTTTTTTATTTAAGTTTGGAATAAGTTTTTCTACTTTTTCTATTTTTAAACGTTCAGGTGCTAAAGGAAAGTCATTGTGTAAATCGTGTAACTCTTTAGGATATTCTAAATCTACTTCTAATATACATGGTATTTTTTGCCAAATTTCTAATTCTTCATTTATCATCCATTTAAAACCATGTGTAGGAAGAGGGCAACTCATTGCCCAAGGGTAAAGGCTGTTTGCATCTATATATAATAAATATTTTGACGGTTTACTAGAATCGTATAATTTACCCATATCCTCATTATTTGCTTTTGCGTGTCTTTTACTGCACATGCTAACACCTCCTCTGATACCCTTTTCAACCATTAAAAGCATATCAGGATCAGATAAAAGCTCTAGGTTTACTTTCGTTATTTTTAATGTTGCATCCCAAGCTAAACCGGGAGCTGTATAATACCAACTAGGATCTAAGTCATAGTTTTCACGGCAAACATCTCTAAAGTTTTCGAAAACATCCGCTAAAAGCAATACATCTATTTTATTGTAAAGTTCTAAGTAATCCTTAAACGTTTTCATATTAAAAGCTTTCCAAACCTTTTGTGCATGAGCATAATCTTCACCCGTAATTCCTTCTTTGTTTAAACTTGAGTAAAATGATTCTTTGGGTGGTAATTTCTCTTCTTTAAGTTTATCAAATGAATCTAGGTTTTCATAAGGAAAAACTCCTTTTCTCCTAACCAAGGGCAGAAGGTTTCTAGTGAAATATTTTGATAAAATTTTTAATTGACTTTCCTCTAAGTTGCTTGAAAGTTTATCTAAACTAGAACTCATAAACTTAAAACTATCAAGGAATCTAATTTTATGGTTTATATTTTCTCCAACCCAAATGTCTTTACTAAAACTAATATATTTCTCTTTATTGTTTGGAATACAATCAATCTTCCCTTCAGATTTGCCAAGGCATTTAATAAAAAGATGAGCGTCATATCCACTAAGATTATGAAGGTATACAGGTGTGAAGTTAGGATTTCTAGCTTTTAGATTGCATTTACTGTGTGCGGCACCTCTATATTTACCTGTAAAATGGCAATGATCTTTTACTCTAATATTATCTTTTGTAAACTTATTACCACAAATCCAACAGCGTGTTTGTTGAGTATGTTTTATTTCTTCCTCTCTCGTAATTTCAATAGGCTTTGGGTTTTGGTGGTACCGTTGATGAATTTCTTGTATATCATCTTTTAACTGGTTTATAAAAACTTCCTCAGCATTTTCTCCAACATAACTTCTTTTTATAGGAGCACACACAGTATCATCAAAGCATTTTATAATATAAAAAAAACTACAAGGTACATGCTTTTGACGTTGTATAATATAACTCTTTTCCGGGTTTGGTTGGCATGTGTGTATTGGTTCCAAAACACTTTCAAAATCAGCGTATACAACAAAGGGAACCTCAAGTTTTCTAGCATGGTTTTTAAAAGCTAACATGGTGCCTGGTTTTGGCATTTCTAAAACAATAGGTTCATGTTCATTACAGTATCGTTCATGGTTTTCCAAAAGTTCTTTACTACCAAAATGATTTAAACATCGTTTGCAACATTCTATATTTCCATTATGAGTATTTGTTATTTGTTTTTTCACTAATCTATTAAAGTTTTTTATGAGGGCATAGTGCATATTTTCTCCATCTGTAATAAGAAGATCAACATGTTTACTTTTTTTACATTTTGTAAGCCTAAGAGGATAAATAGATTCCTTTATTTCCTGATACCCATACACGTTTACACTAATTTCTGAATTTTGTTTTTCAAACTTATTGATACCCTTAAACGAAACAGGATACTCTATTCCATCCATGTTTAAACTACTTTCCTTTGCTTCTAAAGTTTTGTCAACTCTTTCTGGATGGTTGTCTTTTGGATTTAATGCTCTTAAAACACTCCATTTAAAACATTTGTCATCTTTATTTTGCATATTGATAACTGCTTTTTTGCTAGCAATCCACTTTGGCAAAGGTAACCAACCATTAACTCTTAAAGGATCATAACCAGCTGTATGTAGTTCTACTTGCACTATACTTTCAAATGTCCAACCACTACCTTCTCTTTGAAAATTAGCTAATTTTTCCATAACTTCATCTATCATTTTATTCAACAAATCCTCTATTTCTCCCCCGTTTAAATTTAAATGTTGTGTACTATGAAAAGCAAGTTCAACAGGAGCTCGATCAAGATCTGTCATTAACCTTAAGGTACACCTAAGTACAAGTTTTACCTTTGTTCGTAAATTATTTTGAAGAGTATTTATAAGAGACATCCATGTGTCTGCGAAAAATCTTTGTGTGGTATAATTTTCTTTACCCTCTATAACATGTTGTCTAGAATACCCTCTAAATGCGGATGGACCCTCTCTAATCTCAAACGGTTGTCTTGGAGAGTAATTTTCTCTAACACGTTCAGCAACTTCATCCAACACTTGTGGTATTTGTGCTGGCTCCACATTACCAGTTAGCCAGTTACTAAAATCAGTTACTCTTCTTTGTATAGATTCCGGAACAACAGCTGCGGCTAGTCGTCTTGCTCCAGAGTAAACATTAGACGCAGCTCGTCTAGCTGCACTCGTAAATCTATTTAGGAAACTCATTTTTATATATATATAATAAAAAACTTAAGTTAAATTTTTTTTGTCTCAAAAACTTTTATTACGACTTCATCATTGTCATAATAAAATTATTGAATGTTAATCTTATATTTATTATTCCAAGTTCTCCCATTCCAATTCTCAATCGTTTGTGGGCAGCGATCTATAAATTTACCTGCCTTATAAATTGATGGAAAGGTTTTTATTTCACAAGTTTCAACATCCTCTAAACTAACTTTCTTAGGATTATGCATAATAGTCTTTAATCTATCAAACTTAGGGTCTTTGCTTCTTTCTTTTTGAGGTAACTTAGGCGACTCCTCCTCTGGTAACAATCCATGTTCTTTCACCATCTCAACTAACCGCTTTTTATCCCAGTATGAGCAGAAATTTATATTATTTTCTTTAGAATTTTTTTTAAATCTGTAACCTTTATCATTTTTTATATAGGAAAAATATCTTAATACACTACACTCATTTTATTTCCATCAGACTGGAAGTTAATTAACCTATCACTAATAATAACAGTATATGCTTCGGTGCCTGCAGGTACATTTTCACCAAAATATGCCTTAATTTGTATATCAGTAGTAGAATATTTTAACTTTTCACTCTGTTTGGAAACGTCAAACAAAAACAAAGGATAAAGGGTTTTGTACTCTGAAGGGGTGAAGTTAGGATTTGATACCAACTCATTCATGTTATAAAACTTAGATCTAAATAACGCAGCATCACCATACGCTCTACTAAATTGCTGCTTAGCAAATGAAAGATTGTAGTCAACCACAGGATACCTAGTGGAGTTTAACATAACATAAATATTATTAACGTTTACATTGTCAAATATGGCAGGATTTCCTCTTTGATTACCAATTTTATCAGTCTGAAAGCCTACAATGATAAAACGTGGCACCTCGGGAGATGATTTAACAGAAAGTCTCCAGCTAAATGATGTTGACTGAGGAACTGAAATGGTGTCGCATTGTAGCATTCTGTAACCAACTGGAAATTTTTCTTTTTTCTCAATAAGTCTACAAAGTTCCATCTTCTCTTTATCCGCGGGTAGCACGTGCGGCATAAACCATGATATTTTTTGCAACGTAATTATACCAACATTTGGATCAGGATTAGGAAGAGGATTAGGAGTTTCTCTAAAAATCGCATCTTCATCATCATTTCTTGTCAAGGTGAGAGTTTGCTTCATTCCATACAATATTTTATTATAATCTTCACAAAAACCAAATATATGTTTTAATGGAACTCTAAAGCTAAATGTTCCCTTTGGATCAGAATTATTAACGATGTATAGTTTTTTATATTCCAACCTACGTTTTGAACAGCTGCTGCAAGTGTTGTATCCTTATACCAACATTGGTTTAGCCCCTGTGATTTAGAAAAATCATCCGGATATTTTAACAACCCAAGCATCGTAGTAGCCTGACCAGGATTTCTTAAGGATTCAATATCCATACCTGAAAGTTGATACCTAATATTTTTAAACAGGTACATCATGGCGTTGTTTGTTAGAGAAACATTATCAGCATTTGCGTAAGCTGTTCCATTAGCTTTTGTAAAACGACCTTCAATAAGTAAATAACTCTCACTAGGATGAGTAAAAATATCTTGGGTTTCAATGCTAATCCTAATATCTCCTCCTGAGTTGTTGAGATTAGCACCTGTGATCGGTTCATACTCATGGTGTTCATACTCATCAATGCTATCATCTTTTAAAATTGGTTCGGTGATTTTTAAAATGTCCATTTTATTATTACAATTATAATTTTAAATAAATAAATAAAAATTATAATTGTGTTACTTTTACTTAAATTTCTAACCAAAGCTGGGGAAAAGACTTATTTTCATCATTAACAAACACACCTTCAAGTTTAATGCTTTTTGCGGTATCCATTTTAGTTTTAGGATAAACTCTATTACCGTATACAAGTGTTATTTGGGGTATACCCCACTTTTGTAAACGTTCATTCACCTTTTCCTCAATCTCTTTCATCTTGATTACTTTTTCAGGAGATAACTTCACAACAGCTTTTTTATAACCATATTTTGTGTTATTAATTTCTAGGATTTCACAATCTTTTAGGTTTAAAAACGCACCTACTATAGTAATAGAACTTGTATTGTATTTTTTATAATCTACACGATTAAATTTTAATTCTGGCATTATCTTTTTTATAAGTAATATAATTTCTTAACTTATTTTTTTCTTCATACTGTTTTAATGCCTGCTCCACTGTTTAATCTTTTAACTAAGTCTTGAATAGCAATGGCACCTCCATCTATTAATGTATTAATGTCTTGCGTTTTAGGAGTCGTTGTTGACGTTGGCGCACTATATTTTTTAGTAAAATTTTCTTTGATTTTGGTGTTAAAGCTTTTGTAACTAATTTTTTTCCTACATCTACATCTGCACTTTTTCCAACCTCTAAAGCTTTCTTTGCACCTTCCTTAGCTACACTTTTTTCCACATCAAGGGCAGAAGACGCAATTTGTTTAGCTGCGCTACTTGTGAAAAGCCTCGCTAAAAAGTTAGCAACGCTGTCAAAGATTCCGGAACCACCGTATGAATACCTTTTTTTAAATCCGTGTTTTTTAGTGATGATCATTTTTTATAGTATAGATATTAAATTTTTATAAACGTGCGAATTTAAAACACCTTGTCTTTTTAATTCATCACAAATGCTCACTAACTCATTTCTTACACCTGTGTTACCTGCTGCTTTACTTGCCAATAACAGGTCTAGTCTTTCTATTAATGCGTTAGGGTCAGATGGGATAACGATACCCTTTCCTTCTACATACTCCATCCTATTTTGCCAAATACGCTTGTGTATGTTATTCCATTTATCACTTTTATTGGAATTAGGTCTGTTTTTGCTTGGATTGTACTTCCGATAAATAGCATTTGTTTTAAACATCATCTTTGCGTAATTGTCGAAATCATTGTCATCATAAATACGCACATTCGGGTTCTTAGATATGATTAACTCCCATAGACCAGGTGTTCCTTTATATACATCTTTACCAATTATAATATTATTTTCATCAAACATTACCATTTTGTCACCAATTTTTAATTTACCACTACTTTCATCATACCTTACTCCAAATGTTGTATCTGTTATTTTCGGGTCGCCAAGCCTTATTAAATAACTCTTCGCTATTTCTCCAAGATCTTTTCCTTGTTTTTCTAATGATTCTTCAATAGCCTTTATAGATGGGTCTTGAAACGTAATAGCTTGTGGTAACTGTTCGATACCCTCTTTAATAGGTCTAAGTCCCTCAGTAATCTCCTTTGCTGTAGCTTTTTGTGTTTCCGTAATAGGTGCAAAAAACTTTGAAAGATCAGTTTGTAATTCTTGTTCACCTGTTCTCTCTGCTAGTAGATTATCTCGAATCTTTTTTTTTTCGTTTCAAGATACTCTTTTACAATTAAGTCCCTTTTTGCAGGATCAGCGATTTTTAAAAAAGACATTTTTTTTAATTACTAAAATAATTTTTTAACATACCTTTTATCATAGTTTTAACACATCTTTTTTAACATAGTTTTTAACATAGTTTTTTAACACGTTTTCAAACACCAACTTGTTTGGGGTAATATATAAGAGCATTATATATTCTCCTATATATTAGATGTCTGAGGTATCGCCTATTTCACAAATACACTTACACCTAATTTCAGGGAGATTACATCGTGGTCGAGGAATTCTTTTCAACCAACCTCCGAAAGGACTCACGCGCTTCTTGCCTCCCCTTTTCAATCAAGCTTTCTTCGTTTTCGGTAGATATCTTTTTCTTGATCTTGGTACGTATCTCATCCTTCATGCATTTATATTTCTCTAATTCTTCCATGATTAGTTTGAATTCATCATCAGAGATATAATTGTCAGTTAAAGCTTTCGATATATGTGAAGCAATTGTATCTAACTTAGCATCAGCTATCATTTTAATCTTTTGATGTTTTTCTGCCTTGGTTCTCGAATTTCTTACTACATATTTACCTACTATTGAAAGAAGTCCGGTTGCCGCAGCTGTTGCTTCTAATGCTATGACTGCTGGAATAGCTACAATAGTAGATAGTAAACCGATTCCACCTACTCCTGAAGCCATGGTTACCGTGATCAAAACCGTGTCAACATTGTCAACGATTCTCGCGGCTCTAAAATATTTTTTAGCTAAGGCATCTCTTTTTTGAATTTCATTTTCGAGGAAACTTTTGTACTTCAGATATTTTTTGTAAACGGTAGGAATGACCTTTGTCATCCCCCATTGCATGCATCTCAATAGGTGGGGCGCTTGCAGTATTTCTTTCTCGGGGTAACGGAGGATATATTTTTTTATAGGGATGTTCTTGATCTGTATCTGCCATTTTTATTAAAATAATAAATTTTTTATCTCAAGATTGTAAATATTTTAGATAACAGAATAACTCCCCCTCAGATATTTCAACCGGTTTTTGTGAGAAATTATAAATGTAGGCTAAGATATCATCAGCCTCGTTATCAAGATGTGCTCCATTAAGAATGGTTAAACTATCTTTCCATTTATTACTAACAGATATCACTACAACTCCTCGTGTAGTTATATAACCAAATCCTAGCGAAAGTCTCATACCATCACGAGGAGGAATCTTGATAGTTACTTGCGAGTATATTTTCCATTTTAGAGGATCTTGCTTTAAGGGAGGATATCTTACTCCACGTAAATGAGGTTTCCAAAATATAGTTTTATGTTGAGTAGTAATATTAGGTTTTATACCAAATTTATGTATATCCATTTTTATTTTGTTGTAAATAATATTTAAATATTACTATTATATTCATAATCATAATCATATACAACAAGAAATAATGGGTTACCTCCTGAGATAAAAATACTTCCATCAGAAATATTTTTTATAAATGTTATTATATCTTCTTTTTTATAATTAGACTCATAATCAAACTTGTTTCTTATACCCATTAAGATTAAACTTTCATCAAGTTGAATTTTAACATCACCCCCACCTGGTGTAATATACCCAAGACCAAGTTGAATTTTTATACATTCTTCAGGTTCTAGTACTATGTCATGTTGTAAATATACTTGACATACATTACGAGTAATATGTTTAGGTGGATGTTCTAAATTTTTAAAAGGAAACCATATTACTTTTTTCATTTTCATATTTTCATTTTCTTTTATGATGTTTCTATTGCATAACATTTTAATTATGTATTATTTTTTCTTATATTAAATTTTTTTTTATAATATAGCTCCTAAGATAGGGATATTAGCAAATGGACTATTAGGTCCAAATAAAAGTCCTTTACCATCATACATTTTTCCTCCTTGCTTTAAATACAAACCATCACCAACGGGAGCTAATCCTTTACCTTTGTATGGCTTTAAGTATAATCCGCATCCATCAGTTTCAACTTGACAAACACATCCTCCTTTTTAAAGATAAAGACCTGACCCCATTGCTTTTTGTACACCTGTTGAGGCTAATCCAGAAAGAGCACCAACACCTAAAGCTGGTAAAACGGTTTTTGCAAGCATCGGTAAAGCTCTAGCAGCTAACCCAGCCAGCATTCCGAGAAAACCTCCTTCTATTTTCGTGTTATGTTTAAGTGGTTTCGCGGACATTCTAATTGTGATACCCTTACCATCCTTATAGGCTTTAGCTATTTTCCTCGCTTGTGAACCGGTTAATGCTAAAACATCATTACCTCGTAAATCTTCATAACCTAAACGAATACTTACCGGGCAACCACCTTTAACAGTATATTGAAGCTTTTGCTTTTGTCCTTCCGATATATTTACTTTAACATTAGTGTAACTCGTCATTTTATATATAACTATCTTTTTATTTAGCTCAAACGAGCCGAACATGTCGGTGAGACAAAGGGTAGACTTGGTTACTGTTCTAGCGCATTTTTTTTAAATTCGGATATTGTTTTTTCATATAACATTCCCATTTTTTGTATTTGCTGCTATATATATAT
Source organism: Hippopus hippopus (assembly GCA_946811185.2). Taxonomy (NCBI): domain Eukaryota; kingdom Metazoa; phylum Mollusca; class Bivalvia; order Cardiida; family Cardiidae; genus Hippopus; species Hippopus hippopus. The sequence continues at coordinate 7,625,796 of OX328113.1, read as the reverse complement.
ACAAATTTTAGAAAAGTATATATATATATATATATAAAGTGGAGAAAGACAATCACAATATATAATTACATACTATCTTCATCTTCATCTTCATCTTCATCTTCTCCGCAACCATCATTTCTTATTTTTCTTTCATGTTCTTCATTTCTTTTTTTTCTTTTGTATTCTTCATAATCATCATATTCTTTGCACTCATAATTAGCAGAATCATAATACAAGTAAAACAGAGGAGATCCTTTTGCCACTGTAATTTCTTCGCCAGTTTCATTTCTTAGAAATGTAAAAATATCTGCATATGTAGTTACATAAGATGGAGCACCATAATGTCTACCATTGCTCCTTAAACCTCGTAATACCCATTTGTCTACTAATCGTAATCTAAGAGTGAATGAGCCTGTTGTTCCATCTGCAAATGTAAGTCCAAGACTAATTCTATAGCAATCTTCAGGTTTTACAACAATATCTTGTTGTGCAAACACTTTTACTACCTTGTTTGGAAGCTCTACAAATGGATGTGGAAATTTTTTATCATGTACTCGAACCCAAATTGGTTTCCAATCTTTGGCTTTTATATCTTCTCTTTTCATAGATATCATTTTAAATATTTTCTACATTTTCTTAATTTAATCTACACAATTCCCGCGCTCATCTCGCTTCTCTAATATGAAACCTAATTGTTAAATGTTCGCCTCTAAGATTTAGTAAATTGCCATCTTGATCTGTAATATTTACCTCTAGGTTATGTATTTCATCTAATGTTATTGGTAAGTATACTAAATTAACTGGCGACTCAATTATCTTATATCCAGGTGCAACATCTGGGAAAAAAGAGTAAATAGTGTTTTTTGTTGAACCATTAACATAACTTCCTGAAATAATATCTATGTTAACAAGCAAACTATTTATACTAAGAATGTTCACTACATTCTCTGACTCGTAAAATCCTTGTGTATATTTAGCGTTAGTAAATCCTAATACTTTGGCAATGGAGTTTGGTTGATTAAAATCTACTTGATAACCATCTTCTAAGGTAATAACAGACTTTAGGGTATTGGTGTTTGCAGAAATGTTAATAGGATACCCTTCATTAACTCTATCATAATGACCCTTTTTTCTCATTTCCTGTTGAATGGTGTCATTAATGCCAACAAGATCATAACTTCCTTCAGGTATTCTTATTTTAACCCATGAATTACCATTGTCTGGAGAATAAACGAATATATTGTTTGTTTCATCAATGTTTGGAAAAGAGTAGTATGTTTCAAGGTTTACTAAAGCTATTTCATATACTTTATCCTTTTCCAGTTGAATTGAAGGATTAAACCTTGTTCTAAAACGTGTTTTGTTGTCGCTTACTATAATTTGAAATGATGTTTTATGGTTTGTATTTTTTACAATTTGTTCTAAAAGATCTTCCATTTTATAATATTTAAATATTTTTTATATTCATATTTAAATATTTTCTAAATTTTTACGAGGAAAAAGAATTGGAATAATATTTTCTAACCTACCATTAACATTCTCTAATTTATTTTTACCTGTTTTCGAGCAAATCTCTGTTATCATAGCAAACACTTTTTTTAAAACTTTTAATATCCCTAACATCATCATCATCAACTCTCCATACATTATTCATGGCACCCGCAATATCATACATTAAATTAAATAGCTCTTGTCGATGATATAATAACATCCTAACAAAAAATTCAGAATTAGGATCTTTCGAGATTTTATGATAATCTTTTACTATATTATCAAATATATCCATAGCTTTATTCATTTTATCTATTAAATAATCAATTGCTTCCATTTTTTAGCAATATATAATTTTTCGCTAAGTTATTTTCACCAAACGAGTAGGCGACGAGTTATACTGACTTTGGTATATAAAAATGATCAAACCCGTTTCTATACTTTCCATCATGCTTTTTACTGGTTAGATCGATAATAGCAAAGCCATGAGGTCTTTCCCATGCCTTTTGACAAAATTTTCTAAACTCGTCCTTAGGCATATCTTCACCTACATGATCGTTATAAATATGATTAATGTTTTTTAGGTCTTGTGGGAAAAGGCAAATGAAATTAGCGTTTTCTCTAATAGTTTGTCTCGGTAGTCTAAAATAATTCTGTGAGAGGTAAAAGCAGTCAACATTACTATGCCTTCCTCGAATATAGTAACACTCACATTTATTTTGCCTTTCTAAAAGTAAATCATCAAAAATCATTAAATTTTTATTTTCTGAGTTTAACTCTCTCGGATCAGGTACATCACTTGCATTTTCAAAGAAGTTGCAATTTATGTCCGATTTTTTTTTAATCGTTTTAATCCATTCTTCAACTAAAGCTGTTGGTACAATGTTTAGTTCTTGTATCTCATCACGCATGTTAAACAACCTTAAGATACATTCTTTTGGTAGTTTTTCTTCAAAAGCCTTTTTTAATATTCGGTATTCCGGTTGAAAAAGGCTTTTTCCGAAAACACTCAAATCATTGTAATCAAGCCAACCTGGTCTAAGTAAAAGGTTTAACAATAAAGTAGTTTTACCACATCCTGATTTGCCTATAATTAAACCTCTAATACTCTTTGGTAAAAGGGAGTGATTAAATCTCTTTGATACTACTTCATTCCATGATAAGTTTATAATATCCATTTTATATAACTTTTTTAATTTTTATATATAAAATGTATTGCGTTAAATGTAAAAAACATACTGATACAAACAATATAGAATATACTGTTTCTAAAAATGGAAGAAATATGATGCGGGGGAAATGTGTGGTTTGTGGAATAACTAAAACACAATTTATAAAAGGAGAAAAAAAAAACAAAAAAACTACTGGCGGTAGCATATTAAACAAACTTATAAATAATTTACCTGTTGAAATGCATCTCCCTGGTCACAATTTTACAGGACCAGGTACCAAGCTAGATGAAAGGTTAAATCCAGATCTAACCCCAAAGGAATGGAGTAAACCAATAAACCGCGTTGATAAAGCTGCTTATCATCATGATGTTTGTTATCTTAAGCATGATGACACAAAAACTAGGAATGAAATATGTGATAAAAATATGCTAACAGAGTTAAAAGGTATTTACAATCCTAATATTAGAGAAAGAGCGGAAATGGGTTTGGTAAGTAAACTCATTGGAACGAAGATGAAATTTGGAATGGGAGTTAATAAAAAAAAAATTTCGACACGATAAAAATTTTAGCGGAAGAATTACATAAACCTGTAAAAAGAAAATTTAATAAAAGGAGAGTTAGAGTAAACGGTATAGATAGGATATGGGCTGTTGATTTAGTAGACATGCAAGCATTTTCTAAGTTTAATCGTGGTGTTAAATACCTTCTCGCTGCCATTGACATCTTTTCTAAATACGGATATCTGGTGCCATTAAAAGACAAAACAGGGAAATCTGTTGCTATAGCATTGAAGAGTATTTTTAAGGAGAGAAAACCTGAAAAAATGTGGGTGGATAAGGGTAAAGAGTTTTATAACAAAGATGTTAAACACTTGGTTGAATTGTATTCTACTGAAAATGAGGAAAAATCTAGTGTGGTTGAGAGATGGATTAGAACAATGAAAGAAAAAATGTGGAAGTATTTTTCCGCTAACTCCACAAACGTTTACATCAATGTGTTACCGGATCTCGTTAAAAAATATAATAACACGAAGCATTCATCTATTAAGATGACTCCGGTAGACGCGAGTAAAAAAGAAAATGAAACAAAAGTTTGGAGAAATCTTTACCCCGATCATCTCGAAATAAAAGATATAAATCCTAAGTTTTCTGTTGGAGACAAAGTAAGGATAACTAAAAAGAAAAAGACTTTTGAGAAAGGTTATACAACAAGATGGACCGAGGAGGTTTTTACAGTTTCTGAAGTAAAACTTACATCACCTGTAACATATAAAATTAAGGATCTTAATGGAGAAGAAATACAAGGTACCTTTTATGAACCTGAACTGCAGAAAACCAGTCAAGAGTTGTATAGGATAGAAAAGGTTATTAAAAAAGGAAAAAAGAAATCTCTTGTAAAGTGGAAAGGTTATCCCAATGAATTTAATTCATGGGTTGACAATAAAGACATTAGAAATATTTAACTATAAAAAATGTCAAATATTTCGATTGAAAACGTAATTTTACCAAAGAAACCGTTGAACAATTTCGAATTGGAAGATGCGGCAAAAAAATTAAAGATTCCTTCTTTTAGAGGAGTTTTTTTACTAGATACATTACCGAGAAAACCGAGTAAAAAAGAATGTGGTATAGTAAACTTTGATAAAAGTGGTGGACCTGGTACACATTGGGTTGCTTGGTATAAAAACGGTAAAACTAAAATTTATTTTGACAGTTATGGAATACAGCCACCTGTTGAAATTCGAGAGTACCTAAAATGCCCAATACAGTACAATACTGATCAATTACAACAAGCTGGGCAAGTATTTTGCGGTCATTTATGTTTGTACATTCTAAAAGAGTTATCCAAACGAGTTGGCGAACGAGTAGGCTCAGAGAATAAATTCCAAAATGTTTTAAAAAAACTTTTTTAGTATTATAAAAAATGCCTGTTAACAAATTTGGAAGAATGGAAGATGATGAAACAAGCAGTGATGGTGTGTCACTCTCTTACATAAATAATATTTTTTTACGTAAAGATGGAACAACTGTTGTTACTGGTTCTATAAACATGAATGGTAATACATTAACGAAAGTTAGTAATCCAGTAAATTCTCAAGATGTGGCAACTAAGGCTTATGTTGACACCAACTCAGGGTTGTTGGATGAAAACGGAGGATACCACGTTAAAAATGGTTATTTAAACATGGGTTTTAATCCAATAAAAAACGTTAAGGACCCAACAGAATCGCACGAAGCTGCTACTAAAAATTATGTGGATAGGAGTGGTAAAGCGATAGTAGAGGAACAAGACGGCACCTTTTCCGCTGTTGCAAATATAGATATGAAAGGGTATAGTTTAAACAATCTTATAGATCCCACATATCCACAAGACGCTGCGACTAGGGCTTACGTAGATGGTGCTAGGCGAGCCTTTGTTTACACATTTGGAGGGTTTTTGGCAGTTTCTGACGTTTCTATGGGTGGGCGAAGGATTAATAATGTTGGAAGTCCTTTAGAAAACCAACAAGCTGCAAATAAGTTTTATGTAGATGTTAGTATAGAAAACGTTAAAGCTCATTTAGGGGGTGGCGCAATATTGAAAAACCCAGATGGAACCTTTTCTGCTGCTAGCGATATCGATATGAATGGTCAGTCCTTAAAAAATATCGCAAACCCAAAGGATCCGCATGACGTGGCAAATAAGGTTTACGTAGACAGAACGATGAAATTTAACAAACCTATTATAACTGTGTGGGCTGAGGAAAATGGACCAATAGGAGACGGTAATTATGAGTTTTCATTTGGTAATGGTAATTCAGGTAAAGAGCATGGTTTGGGTGGTTACTGTATAAGTGTCCCAGGTAGAATTATAAGAGGCAGTTTAACGTTTGTTAACGATGACCCTAATGTACCAGAAGAGGTAAAACTTAATATTGTGGTAAACGGAATAGAACAGGTTGATTACTCTATTATTGCAAAAAAAAGCATGATTGGTAGCTGTGTAGTTTTTCCTAAACCACTTGAAATTAAACAATGCGACATTATAAACTTTATTTCAAGATCAGACAACCCTACGGTGCGTCACTCTTACATAACTATTTTGATAGAGTTAGACTTGTAAAGTGTTAATATTGGAAAAAAGGATTAGTTTACACCACGTGACATAGTATTTCACAACTTTACCTTATATTTCACAACGCTTACTCATATTAATACCAGTTTAGTCTGAACTTTTGAGGATGATGGTAGTATGTTATGATATTAATAATTTTTTGCTTTGTTTTTTAAAAAATTAAAAATGTATATGATAATTGTATAAAATATGATTTTTATTTATAATAATAAAGCGGTCTTACTTCCTTGTTTTATTTTAACTTTTGTAAGAATGTTATTAATAACACAAAATGGTAACCTCTGGCGTGGTCTAACAGCCCGTAAGTTAATACCGAAAAATAAGAACCGCTGGCGAGGCCTAACAGCCCGTAAGTTCATACCAATTACTAACACAAAATGGTAACCTCTACTGTGGATTAACAACCTGTAAGTTAATACCATATTTCTTACACATTAAAAACACAAAGTTGTAAGGCTGCTGTTTAAAAACAGAATAAGTATTTTATACAATTATTTTACACGTGGAACATTTTTTTAAAAAACAAGGTAAAATTTTTTGATATTATAATATACTACCATTTTCAGTTTTGTGAAAAGCTAAGTGAAAGCTGTAGGGTTGTTTACTAAATAATACTTCCTCTTTCGTTTTCGATGAGGAAGTACAAAAAATGGTTTAATCATGGTAGTGTCATTACTCACCTTACTTCATCTATATCTTCTTTTATGAGAAGGTATGGAAAACGGAGTTGAAGGTGATTTCTTAACTAGTTTAACGTTTTTCAAGATTAGCTTGGTCCCACTGTAAAAATATAACTTTATTATTTTAAAAGTTATATTTTTGATTTATGATTTAAAAATAAAATGGTTGTTGCGCTACTGCTTGCTGACCTGATAATGAGGTAAAAGTCTGCGGAGTATTGTTGAGCAGCATGGATCCTAAATTTGGAGTTGGTGATATAGGTTGTTGTGCTATTGGTTGCATAATTGGTTGTTGCGCAATTGGTTGTTGCGCAATTGGTTGGTGTGTAATTATTGGTTGATAAACTGGTTGTGGACGTAAATTATATTTTAATTCCATTTAAAATTTTTTCTCTAATAATTCTTCTATCTCACATATTAATTCTTCATATTCATTTAATACTTCCACGTTATATAAAGGAATAGATTCTCCATTTGTTTCCCAAACAAGTTGGGGCTTGTTTAAATCTGTGTTTTCATTCATTGTAAAATATTACAATGTTTTTTTTAAACTTTTTTTAAAATTTCAAAAAAATTTTTTTAGAAAATTTTTTTAAAATTTTTTTAAATTTTTTTTAGAAAATTTTTTTTAGAAAATTCTTTCACCCAGACTGAGCGAACGGCTTCGAGCGTCTAAACAGCTAACACATTGCACAACTTCAACTTTTCAGTTGACTGCTGGGTTAATTTTAGATAAAATTTTTTTGAAATTTTCGAATTTCGATAAATTTTTTTCGCTTTTTTTTTTATTTTTTTTTAATTTCTTTTAATTTTGGCTTAGAATACCCGTTTTACTACCTACTCCGGGTGTATTTGTCTCCGTGCCTGCATCAAATCTCTTTGCACTCCTAAGACGATAAAGAACGCGCGTCTTAAGCTTTTTTTTGTTTGAATTAAACTTGTATTTATACATTTTTAATAAATTTGTAACACTGAGTTTGTTATTAAATAATAATAAAGTGCTTACGTGTGAGTAATAGTCAGCATTCACATTGCGTCCGTCTCCAACCCGATGCTGGAGTATCGTGCAAAGTCTGTCCACGAAGAAAATAAACATTTCTTTTCTGCAACTCTTCTGGACTCTCGCTTTCTTTAGTGGAGGTGTCCTGGAAGTTTTCCACACAGAAGATTGCTGTTTTGTTTCCGGATTAAAGTGGTGGAGCCATGATTCGTCCGTAGTTATTATTCTGCTCACAAAGTCTTCTCCTTCCATGTCATAACGACATAGAAACGTTGTTGAGCACTGGACGCGGAGTTGCTTTTCTTCAGGTTTCAACAAGCGAGGGACCCAACGCTCACTGACTTTCCAAGTTGGGTTGTTAAGATCTGGTAAGGAACATCTCTGGATATATCTAGCGTATCGGCGATATATCTCACTGTCAATCTCCGGTCCTTGTCTATCGGATCTTTAACTCTATCCTTGTTGTTTGGCATCAAAATTGAAGGCCGACTAGTTCTTTCATCGTCTTCCTCCCATTCCTGGATCTTTCATGCCATTTATAAACATTTTTTTATTTTTTTTTAATTTTTTTATTTATTTATTTATTTATTTATTTATTTATTTTTTCTTTTCACATTTCGGTAAAGTTTTGGACGATCTTATCATTGTCAATGTCTCCGCCGTTCAAACACAAAACTTGATAACACTCCGTAATTCCACGTCACCAGCTGACTTCATTGTTGTAGCAGCTGTTTCTTGGAGCTATCAGTTGATTTTGACAACAAAATTAAATAATTGAAGCGACAGCCGTTAAAATCACAGGAAATGACATTACAATGATGATCTAATATTACGTTGTTTCGTAGAAAATTTGACCTAACGTAAACTGGTCTTGGGCACACAACCTAGGCCCACAACTTATAGACAGAAGCCTATTTTTAGCGTGCCCTGGCTGTGCGCCAGTGTGTCACTATGGGGATGTATATTTCAGTCAGCTTTCCATTTGTATCATTTTTTTTTTTTTTAATGTGATCAAAAAGTTTTCAAGGTGAGATGTTTAAGATTTTAGCCAAAAAGGCCTACTAATAAAAATGCCTCGACATAATTCCGCAAACTTCCAGGACAGCCCTCGTAATACATGGTTACAGTCGGAGAAAAAAAGATCAAATAAAATCTGGTTTGTTTTTGTCAATAACATTTTTTTTTTTAAGTCAATTACTCAAATAGACGAACTTTTATGTCTTGCACGAGGACGTTTTCGAAAACATTGCTTGATTGAGTGATTGTATGGTGTTTTACGCCGTTATATTATTTCATTTATGTCGTGGTGGCCACCTATTCATGCTTACTCGAATTTCTTTTATCAGTACACTGCGCAATATTCTTTCCAAGCCACTGGCTTCATTCCCTCATAACCATCGTCGAAACAATGATCAGCGGTGAGAAAGGAATGAATCCTGTCCCAGTGACTATCATCAATCCTCGGAAAGAAATTGGCCGAGCCGGGGATTCAACCAGCGACCCCCCTGTTCGTAAGCCCTGTACACTACCGACTACGCTACTGGGGCTCGGCGAAAACACTGCTACAACATTAATGATAAAATTACTGAAAAAATGCAATTTCTCCTTCTACCACTATCAGTAGATACAAACGGACAGTTCTGGCTCACCACAATTTCAACCATCCAACCACACCACAATTTCAACCATCCAACCATAAATTTTTCCACCACAATTTCAACCATCCACCACACCACACCATCCAACCATAAATTTTTCATAGGGAGAGAAATAAAATCACACCCCCAGCCCGCCAAAAAATCGTGCACCCCCGGTGCGCGAAAAAATTCTCGCAAAATCGATTTTCCTTTGCCGGCGGCGGCTTCGCCTTCCCACCCCCATCCCCCATCCCCGCGAGTCGCATCCCAACCCATCCCAAGCCATCCCAACCCCATCGCATACCCATCCCCCGAGTTTTCCCTTGCCGGGGGCGGCTTCGCCCGCCCCCGCGAAAGGCAAACTGTGAGCCCATCCCGCCCCCCACTACTCACCCCCGCGTCAACCCACCGCGAGTCACGCCTCTCATCTAATCCGGTCCATCCCCCATCCCGCATCCCCCGATTTTGCCCTCACACACGTCATCTAGCCCGAGCGGAATTTGTTCGTGTCCCCAAGCTAACGTATCGATTTTGTTCTCGAGGATATAGCGTTTATCGTCGTTTCCGCTCAAGGCGATTTTATTAACCTCTTCGGTATACAACTCGTGATTATGACTCCTAATAACTACCATTTTCCTTTATTGCATCTTATTTTCGAACAAACACTCTGTATAATGTTCGTGTTTAATAAACGCTTTTACTACGTGCCTCGTAATTCCCTTACATTTTTTATTCTCCTCCTCATCATCGCACATTTTATAAGAATATACTTTAGACCTGAGGCCCACAAACTCCTCGATAATCTTACCGCTCGTCTCTTCTTTAAACATACCCACGACTTTCTTATTCAATCCCAAGGGAATACCGGAAGGATGATCAGACGGATATTCACTTGTATCAAACCAATCCTTAACGTCGTCGCTAATATCTTTATAAAAATCTTTCGTTTCTATTTCGTACATTAAGCTATCCGTATCGGTGAAAAGAAGTTTAGCTTTTTCGCCGTATTTATCTTTAATATAATTATAATGAAACTTATACATCAATATCTTACTTAAATCTAAAATACACATCCCGACGTAAATGGGTTTATTAAAATATAAACGCGGTTTTTTCATTTGAATTATACATAAATTTTCGTCGAGGACTTCTATATCGTAATAGTTCGGTTTAGCGGCTAATTTTTCTGCCTTTTCCCTGGTACTAACTAATCTTACATCTACTCTATTCCTAATATTTTCCATAGTCTTACCGAATACGGAATTATTCATGAGTTTGAAGAAATCCTTTTCAAACGCGGATTTAGCTTTCGCTCTTAGGTTAATATTTTTATTGATATAAGGTTTTAACCATTCGCTCTCATCGAAAGTTAACCCCCTATGAATCTTTTTAAGCTTTAGACCCAAACTCAAATACAACTTTAAATTTTCGTAATGTAGTACATATTTATGTTTATTGTATAAATTAGGTATAAGTTTTTCCATTTTATCGGCCTTTAATCTTTCCGGAGCTAACGGGAAATCGTTATGCCAGTCCTGTAATTTTTCAGGATATTCCAAATCGACCTCCAATATACAAGGTTGACTTCGCCAATTTTCTAAATCGTCCATCCATTTAAAATTACCGACGGGAAGTTTTTGAATCATCCCCCAACCGTAGAGATAATTCGCGTCCAAATAAGTAATAAATCTCGAGGGTTCTTTCAGGTCGTATTTTTCATTCATATAACTATTATTCGCTTTCGTGTATCGTTTAAAAATAGTCGAGACGCCTCCTCTTATTCCCTGTTCGATAAATAAAATCGTGTCGGGGTCGGATAATAATTCTAATTTTACCTTAGTAGTTTTTAACATCGCCTCCCAAGCTAATCCGGGCACCGTATAAAACCAAGATGGGTCTAGTCCGTAATTATCGAAGCAAACGTTCCTAAATTTTTCGAAAACATCCGCCAACAGTAAAACGTCGGTCTTATTATATAAGTCGTGATAATCTTTAAAAGTTTTCATCTCGAATGTTTTCCATACATTTAAAGTGTGTCGATAATCCTCCTTATCAATTCCGCTATATTTAAGCTTCGAGTAAAATTTTCTTCGCGTGGGTAATTTCGTTTCCTCTAATTTACTGAGGCTATCGAACCATTCGTACGGGAATATACCCTTTTGAGAGACCAATTCGAGCTTTTCCCCCTCGAAATATTTCGCGAGATTAATCTTGTCCTCCTTAGCTAGAGTCCTAGCTAATTCGTCTAAACTTTTACCTAGAAATTTTAAACTATCGAGGAATCTAATCTCGTGCGTTCTAGTTTTCTCCGTCTCGCATTCTATCAGCACCTTTTTAGACACGCTTATGTACGTTTCCTTGTTCGAAGGTATACAACTCGTCTCACCCGGTGTACTCATTAAATCTTTTATAAATAAATGAGCGTCGTACCTACTATAATTATGAAAGAATACGGGAGTAAAAGTAGGTCTTCTATATTTTAAATTACACAAATTGTGCGCGGCTCCCCTAAATCTCCCGGTATAATGGCAATGGTCTCTCACCTTTCTCGTCTGAGAAGACAGAGAAGAAAATGGCACCCCGCATATCCAACAATCTCTCGCTCCGTAAAACTTTCTTTTATCCTCGGCTCTAAAAATCATTTCCATCGTGGGTATACTATCTATTTTTCTTATAACTTTTTCTAGATGCTTTACGAATTTCTTAGACGCGTTTTCGCCGGAATATCGGAAAATTTTCGAAGGGAAGACATCTTCGTAAAGCGATTTAACGAAAAAACAATACCCTGAGATTTTATGCGCGTGAATTACTTTCGTACTGTTCCCCCTCTTTTCGTATTTCTTTTCTAACATAGACTCCATATCCGCGTAAACTGTAAATGGGTGTCTCTGTTGTTTATAGAAATTCTTAAAAGATATCTCGTACTCTTTTCGGGTAAGTCTATTCTACAGGCATCTTTTTCGCCGCAATACTCTAAATGTTTATTTAAAGTTTCTTCTTTTTGGAAATGATTTAAACATCTTTCGCAGATATAAGTTTTACCGTCATGATCGGTTATTTGTTTAGATAACAATCTACTCATGTCTTTAATTAAACAATAATGCTTTTTACCATCCTTCTCAAGAAGTAAAAGATTAACGTGATGTTCTCTTTTATAAACTTCTTTACTTATACTAAGCGGGTAGACACCATCGGAACCGTTATACGCGTGTATCGATATGGATATCGAAGGATTTTGTTTCTCAAATTTATTTCTATCTTGAATGGAAACGGGGTAATTAATCCCTTCCATATTAAATGAGTTTAACGAGGGTCTTAGTCTTTCGATTCTTTCAGAGTTATGATCCGTCGGGTTCAAAGCTATAAGAATACAATACGCGAAACACATATTGTCGTCTTTATTTTTCGGATTAATAACGCTTTATATTCGCTATCTTAGGAGGAGTTGGGATCCAAGAATTACCCTTTATCGGGTTAAACGATACCGTCTGTAATCTTAAATCGATTACGTAAATGACTCTCCAATAATCCGCTTGCATTTCCTTATTCGCTATATTAACTAATACCTGTTCCACCATTTCCGCGTATATTTCGTCGACATCATCGCCGTTTAAATTAACGATCGGAAATCCGGAATGGAAATTCATAGGTTTTAATTCTTTAGTTCCGGAGTGTTTCATCATACAGATCATAACGAGTTTAACTTTCGTTTGACGATTCCTTCTCATAACATCGGTTAATTTATCTTTCGCTAAATCGAGGAATTCTTCCGGCGTATAAGATTCTTTACCTCTTATAAGATATTCTTTGGTAAATCCGTTAAGTGCCGATGGCCCTTCTTCAATCTCTATTTCATCTTCATCCTTATATAACTTATCTATTTTTCCTTTTAAAGCTTCTATCTCGGGCGATAGTTTTCTCAGGGTTTTGCTATCTAAATATTCCATCAACTTCTTGATTGCGACTTTAGGTAGTGGCGTTGATTGCAATACCGGGGCTCTGATATCCCCTCCCCGATTACTTAGAAGATCGATTAATTCGCCTCTTCTAAGTCTAGAGTATCCACGAATTCCTAAAGACCTAGATTCCCGTTTTAAGTCTCTTACCATAAGCCCCCTGAATTGATCGGTCGGAGGATTACTTAGAAGATCGATTAATTCGCCTCTTCTAAGTCTAGAGTATCCATGAATTCCTAAAGACCTAGATTCCCGTTTTAAGTCTCTTACCGTAAGCCCCCAAAATAGATCGGCTAGACTAATAGGCGGAGGATTACTTAGAAGATCGATTAATTCGGCTCTTCTAAGCGTAGAGTATCCTCGAATTCCTAAAGACCTAGATTCCCGTTTTAAGTCTCCTACCGTAAGCTCCCTGAATAGATCGACCGGAGGATTACGTAGAAGATCGATTAATTCGGCTCTTCTAAGCGTAGAGAATCCCCGGATTCCTTTAGACCTAGCTAAATTTTTTAAACCTCTTACGGTATACGCATTATAATTCGTACCCATTTTATATATGAAACTTAAATGCTTAACTTAAAATTTTTTTGTTTAACATAGCGTTAAATATATATTTTCTTTTAAGAAAACATATATTTTCCTATCGCGGCGGTCAATCCGTAAGGATCTTAATCTTATATTTATTATTCCAAATTCCCCCATTAAAAGTCTTAATTATTTGCGGGCAGCGATCTATAAATCTACCCGCCTTATAAAGCAATGGAAAGGTTTTTATTTCGCCAGTTTCAACATCCTCTATACTAACTTTCTTAGGATTAGCCATAAAAGTTTTTAATCTATCGTACTTAGGGTCTTTACTTCCTTCTTTTATAGTAGGGACTTCGCTTCTTTTTTTATTAGGTACCTTATCGTACAAACCGTGTTCTTTTACCAACTCCTCCAACCGCTTTTTGTCCCAGTACGCGTAGAAATTTATATTATTTTGTCTAAGAATTTTTTTTATATCCTCAACCTTTATCATTTTTTATATAAGACCTAATTGATTAACTTAATTTTTTTATATCACTACACTCATTTTATTTCCGTCAGACTGGAAGTTAATTAATCTATCGCAAATAATAACGACGTATGCCTCCGTGTTAGCGGGCGGATTTTCGGCAAACTTTGCTTTGATTTGGATATCGGTGACCGAGTATTTTAATCTCTCGCTCTGTTTGGAAACGTCGAATAAAAACAAAGGATAGAGGGTTTTATAATCAGAGGGGGTAATGTTATGGTTTGACACCAATTCATCCATGTTATAAAACTTAGATCTAAATAAAGCGGCGTCACCGTACGCTCTACTAAATTGGTTCGCAGCGAACGAAAGATTATAGTCAGCCGCGGGATATCTAGTAGAATTTAACATAACGTACATATTATTAACGTTTCTATGATCGAATATGGCCGGATTTTGTTCTTGATTACCAGTTTTACCGGTCTGAAAGCCGACGATAATAAAACGCGGTACCTCAGGTGATGATTTAACGGAAAGTCTCCAAGTAAAGGTCGATGACTGAGGAACCGCGATAGAGTCGCACTGCCTCATTCTATATCCGACCGGTACTTTTTCTTTTCTCTCGATAATTTTATAAAGTTCCATCTTCTCTCCATCCGCGGGTAGTACGTGCGGCACATACCAAGATATTTTAAGTAAATTAATTCTACCATCAGCGGGAGCAGCACCATCTCGAAAGACTGCATCATTATCATCATTTCTCGTTAATGTGAGTTTGCTTCATTCCGTACAATATCTTATCATAATCGTCGCAAAAACCGAATACATGTTTTAACGGAATTCTGAAACTAAAGGTACCTCTCGGAAGAGGATCATTAATAATATAATTTCTTCTTACGATGAAACCGGTGTTTCCAGCAGCCGCGTTAGCCGTTGTATCTTTATACCAACATTGATTTAACCCTTGCAATTTAGAAAAATCATCCAGATATTTTAACAAACTGAGCATCGTAGTAGCCTGACCGGGATACAATATAGATTCAACGTCCATACCCGAAAGTTGATACTTAATATTTTTAAAAAGATACATGAGGCCGTTGTTTATTAAAGAAATATTGGTGTTTGCATCGTAAATCGCTCCAGTATTGTTTCTTACTAATTCGCCTATAATAAGTAAATAACTCTCGCTAGGATGAGTAAAAATATCTTGAGTCTCGATGTTAATCCTAATTTCTCCTCCCGAGTTGTTGAGGTTTGTACCGGTGATTGGTTGGTACTCAAAGTGTTCGTACTCAACGATACTATCATCTTTTAAAATTGGTTCGGTTATTTTTAAAATGTTCATATTTTATAATTATAATTATAATTTTTTGAAATAATTATAATTTTTTAAATAATTATTCTAAATAAAGCTGGGGAAAAGGCTTATTTTTGCCATTAACGTACACACCTTTAAGCCCAATGACACTCATGGTATATTCTTTAGTTTTAGGATAAACTTTGTTACCGTATACGAACATTACTCGGGGTATACCCCACTTTTCTAAACGTTCATTTACCTTTTTCTCAATCTCTTTCATCTCGGTTATTTTTTCGGAAGATAACTCGACAACAGATTTTTTATAACCGTATTTCATTTCATTAGTTTCGAGGATTTTGCAATCTTTTAGGTTTAAAAATGCGCCTAGTATTTTAATAGAACTAGTACCGAATTTTTTTATAATCTACGCGTTTGAATGTTAACATTCTTTTTTATAAAGAATTTTAATTGCTTAACTTAAAATAATTTCTCATACTACTTTAATACCCGCTCCACCGTTTAATTTTTTATCTAAATCTTGAATAGCGATAGCGCTTCCATCTATTAACGTATTAATGTCTCGCGTCTCGGGGATATCATATTTTTGTAAAATTTTCTTCGATTTCGGCGTCAAAGCTTTCGTAACTAATTTTTTCCCCGTTTCTATAGCCGCGCTTTTTCCGACCTCTAAAGCTTTCTTCGTGCCTTCCTTAGCTACGCTCTTTCCCACGTCGAGGGCAGAACTCGCGATCTGTTTAGCGGCGCTACTCGTAAAAAGCCTCGCTAAAAAATTAGCGATACTATCGAAGATTCCGGAACCACCGTACGAATACCTTCTTTTAAATCTGTGTTTTTTAACAATCATATTTTATAATATAGACATTAATTTTTTATAAGCGGTCGAATTTAAAACGCCTTGTCTTTTTAATTTGTCGCAAATACCTACTAGCTCGTTCCTTACTCCCATGTTACCCGCCTCTTTACTCGCCAACAGCAGGTCTAGTCTTTCTAGTAATGCGTTTGGATCAGACGGGATAACAACGGCGATACCCTTTCCTTCATACAATTTTCTATTATTCCAAATAGATTTAACTACATCTTTCCATTTATTACCTTTAGAAGATTTAGGACGTTTATTCGTCGGATCGTTGTCGCGATACATGGAGTTGGATTTTACCAACAACTTCGCGTAATTCTCCTTATCCTCTCCCGTATAAATATTTTTATCCGGATTTTTAGATACGATTGACTTCCATAGACCGGGGGTACCTCTATATTCCACATTTTCCATCGTTGTCTCGAATAACGACTGGTTTGTCCCCGATATAAAACTTACCCTCTTTGTCATATATTCTGTACGTTTTATAGGCTTGATCCTTAGAAGCAAACTTTCTTAAATAGTTTTCCGCTATTTCGCCGATAACTATCGGATCTTCCGAAGCTTCGATAGAAGGAAAGGCCAGAAAATTAATAGCTCGCGGCAATTGTTCGATACCCTCTCTAATAGGTCTAAGTCCCTCAGTAATCTCCCTCGCTGCGGCTTTTTGCATTTCCGTTATAGGTCTAAAATACTTCGAAAGATCGGCTTGAAGTTCCTATTCACCCGTTCTCTCCGCTAGTAGATTATCCCGAATATTCTTTCTCGTTTTGAGATACTCTTTTACGATTAAGTCCCTTCTCGTGGGATAGGCGATTTTTAAAAAAAGACATTTTTTATATATTATTTTTTTTTTTTAACGCGGTTTTCAATGCAGTTTTTAACGTAGTTTTCAACGCAGTTTTCAACGCGGTTTTCAACGTAATTTTCAACGCAGTTTTCAACGCAGTTTTCAACGCAGTTTTTAACGTCGTTTTCAACGTCCTATATGGACAAAAATATATATTCTTTTTTAAACAGAATATATATTTCTCAACTCGTTTCGTAACTAAAGTTGCACGAAATATTTATTTTTCTAGGCACGATTCTTTTCCACCAACCTCCGAAAGGACTCACGCGCTTCTTGCCTCCCTCTCTCGATTGAACTTTCTTCGTTTTCGGTAGATTTCTTAATTTTCGTTCCTATCTTTTCCTTCATTTTCTTATACTTATCTCGTTCTTCCATGATAAGTTTAAATTCTTCATCCGACACGTAATTGTCGATTAAAGCTTTAGATACGTGCGAAGCGATTGTATCGAGCTTAGCATCAGCCGCCATTCGAATCTTTCGATGTTTTACCACCTTGGTCGTCGATTTTCTTACCGCGTATTTACCTACTATCGAAAGAAGCCCAGTTGCCACAGCTACTACTTCTAACGCTATGACAGCCAGAATAGCTACGACGGTAGATAGTAAACCGATTCCGCCTACTCCCGAAGCCATGGTTACCGTGACCAAAACCGTGTCGACGTTGTCAACGATTCTCGCGGCTCTAAAATATTTTTTAGCTAAGGCGTCTCTTTCCCGAATTTCATTCTCGAGAAACTCTCGTACTTCGGATTTTTCTCGTAAACGGTAGGAGTGACCCCCGTCGTCAATGGGTGGGGCGCTCGGCTCCGACAGAGGAGGATATAATTTTTTAGAAGGATGTTCTTGATCCGTTTCTGCCATTTTTTTTATAGAAATAATATTTTTTTACGCCAGATATTTTAGGTAGCAAAATAACTTGCCCTCGGGTATTTCGATAGGTTTCTGGGAGAAATTATAAATATAGACTAAGATATCGTCGACCTTATTATCGAGATGCATTCCATTAAGAATGGTTAAACTATCTTTCCATTTATTACTAACGGATATCGCTACAACTCCTCGCGTAGATATATAACTGAATCCTAGCGAAAGTCTCACGCCATCACGAGGAGGAATCTTGATAGTTACTTGCGAGTATATTTTCCATTTTAGAGGATCTCGTTTTAAGGGAGGATACCTTACCGAATGAGGTTTCCAAAATATAGTTTTATGTCGAGTAGTAGTATTAGGTTTTATACCGAATTTATGAATATCCATTTTTTTATTCGTTATAAATAATATTTAGATATCTTCGTATATAACGAGAAATAATGGTTCACCTTTCGAGATAGTAATATTTTCGTTAGTAAAATTTGTAAAAGATGTATGTATTATATCTATATTCCTCGCAGAAAATCCTCTATATGCAGAATCATTGCCGATTCTTATACCCTTTAAGATTAAATTTCTATCGATTAGAATTTGTAAATTATCACCAGGCGGTGAAATAAATCTGGGACCGAGCGGAATAGTTACATGACTTTTAGGTTCTAGTTTTATTTCTCGTTGAGAATATAATTCCCATATATTACTCCTAATTTGTGTAGGTTGGCAAAAATAATTTGGACAAGGAGACCACCTTATCCCATTTTCTTTATTACTCTCGCTTAACATTTTTATATAGTGAATATTTTTTTAAATTAAAAAAAATTTTATCATATTGCACCTAAAATAGGGATATTAGCGAATGAACTATTAGGTCCGAGCAAAAGTCCTCTTCCGTCATAAATCTTTCCTCCTCGCTTTAAATACAAACCATCGCCGAAAGAGTTTAATCCTTTACCTTTATGCGGCTTTAAGTATAATCCGCATCCATCGGTTTCAACTTGACAAACGCTTCCTCCTTTTTTAAGATAAAGGCCCGACCCCATCGCATTTTTGTACGCCCGTTTGAGCTAATCCGGAAAGAGCACCGACGCCTAAAGCCGGTAAAACGGTTTTCGCGAGCATCGGTAAAGCTCTAGCGGCTAACCTGGCCAACATTCCGAGAAAACCTCCCTCTATTTACGTGTTATATTTAAGTTGTTTCGCGGACATTTTAATCGTGATACCCTTACCGTCCTCATAGGCTTTAGCTATTTTTCTCGCTTGAGAATCGGTTAATGCTAAAACGTCATTACCTCGTAAATCTTTGTGACCTAAACGAATACTTACCGGACAACCGGCTTTAACGGCGTGTTGAAGCTTTTGCTTTTGTCCTTCCGATATATTTACTTTAACATTAGTACTATAACTCGTCATTTTATATAATTATTTTTTTATTTATCTCGCTTCTCTAATATGAAACCTAATTGTTAAATTTTCACCTCTAAGATTTAGTAAATTACCGTCTTGATCCGTAATACTTACCTCTAGGTTATGTATTTCGTCTAACGTTATCGGTAGGTATACTAAATTAACTGGCGACTCGATTATCTTATATCCGGGCACAACATCCGGGAAAAAAGAATAAATAACGTTTTTCGTCGTACCATTAAGGTAACTTCCCGAAATAATATCTACGCTAACAAGCAAACTGTTTATACTAAGAATGTTCACTACGTTCTCCGACTCGTGAAATCCTCATATATATTTAGCGCTAGTAAATCCTAATACTTTGGCGATGGAGCCCGGTTGATTGAAATCTACTTGATAGCCGTTTTCCAGAGTAAGAACGGACTTTAAGGTATTGGTGTTCGCGGAAATGTTAATATAGTACCCTTCATTAACTTCGTCTAATGGCCCCTTTTTCTCATTTCCTGATGAATGGTATCATTAATGTCAGCGAGGTCGTAACTTCCTTAGGGTATTTTCATTTTAATCCACGAATTACCGTCGTCCGGAGAATAAACGAATACGTTGTTCGTTCCATCGATATTTGGGAACGAGTAGTAAGTTTCGAGGTTTACTAAAGCTATTTCGTACACTTTATCCTTTTCCAGTTGAATGGGAGGATTAAACCTCGTTCTAAAGCGCGTCTCGTTGTCGCTTACTATAATTTGAAACGACGTTTTATGTTCCGTATATTTTACGATTCGTTCTAAAACTTCTTCCATTTTATAAATATTTAAATATTTTTTTATATCTAAATATTTTTTATAATTTAAAATGCTCGAGAGCGATATTAAAAAATTCTTCTAACCCATCTTTCACGCTATTTTCGAAACTATAATTATAATCGGTAAAAAATTCTACCATTTTGTCTTCATCGATCTCCCCGTAAATTTTACACGCGGAGGTGATATTAATAATAAAATATACATTAAAATAAAAATCGTACAACAATTTTACAATTCTAACTTCGTGACCCATTCCTCGCATGATTTCCAATCGTTCTTCTAAGTAATCTATTAATATTTTTACTAAATACTTTTTCGCGTAGCTTTCGGGAATAACGTAATTTTTTATTCCTATTTGTTCTATTATCATTTTTAAATTATGTCTCGTAAAACGTTCCGCGTTTTTTTCTAGACCGGATTTTAATCTTAGAAAAATTAATTCGCAATTATTCTTATATTTTTCTAACATTCTCTTTTTTTATAACGAATATAATTTGCTTAACTTAACTTTTTTATACCGATTTAGGCATGTAAAAATTGTCAAAACCGTTTCTATACTTCCCATCATGTTTTTTACTGGTTAAATCGATGATAGCGAAACCGTGCGGTCTTTCCCACGTCTTTTTACAAAATTCTCTAAATTCGTTCTTCGACATATCATCGCCTACGTGATCATTATAGATATGATTAACGTTTTCTAGGTCTTGTCGGAAAAGGCAAATAAAATTAGCGTTTTCTCTGATAGTTTGTCTCGGTAGTCTGAAATAATTTTGCGAGAGGTAAAAACAGTCGACATTACTATGCCTTCCTCGAACGTAATAACACTCGCATTTATTTTGCCTTTCTAAAAGTAAATCGTCAAAAATCATCAAATTTTTATTTTCCGAGTTTAACTCTTTCGGATCGGGAACATCGCTCGCATTTTCGAAGAAGTTGCAATCTATATCCGATTTATTTTTAATCGTTTTAGTCCATTCTTCGACTAAAGCCGTTGGTTCAACGTCTAGTTCTTGTATCTCATTACGCGCGTTAAACAACCTTAAGATACATTCTTTCGGTAGTTTTTCTTCGAAAGCCTTTTTTAGTATTTGGTATTCGGGTTGAAAAAGACTTTTTCCGAAGACGCTCAAATCGTTGTAGTTGAGCCAACCGGGTCTAAGTAAAAGGTTTAACAATAAAGTAGTTTTGCCGCATCCCGATTTGCCTATAATTAAACCTCTAATACTTCTCGGTAAAAGGGAGTGATTAAATCTCCTCGATAGTCCTTCATTCCACGATAAGTTTATAATATCCATTTTATATAAGATTTTTTAATTTTTATATAAAATGTATTGCGTTAAATGTAAAAAACGTACTGATACGATTAATATAACTCACGTCGTTAGTAAAAATAACAGGGATATGAAATGCGGAACATGTACAGTTTGCGGAACGACTAAAACCCAATTTGTTAAGACAGCGAGGGGTGGATCGATACTAAATAGTTATAAACAACATGCCTTTCGAAATGCATCTCCCCGGTCATAATTTTACGGGACCCGGCACTAAATTAAAGGAAAGACTCAATCCGGATTTAACGCCGAAGAAGTGGAGTAAACTGATAAACCGGGTCGATAAAGCCGCTTATCATCACGATGTTTGCTATCTTAAGCACGATGACACTGCCACGAGAAACGCGGTGTGCGATAAGAATATGTTAACGGAGTTAGAAGGTATTTACAATCCTACTATTAGGGAAAAAATGGAAAGGGGTTTGGTAAGTAAACTCATCGGAACGAAAATGCAATTCGGAATGGGAGATTTCCGAGATGATGAAATTAGCGGAAGAATTGCATAAACCCGTAAGAAGGAAATTTAAGAAAAGGAGAGTTATAGTAAACGGTATAGATAAGATATGGGCCGCGGATTTAGTAGACATGCGAGCTTTTTCTAAATATAATCGCGGTATCAATTACCTTCTCGCTGTCATCGACATCTTTTCTAAATACGGATGGCTAGTGCCATTAAAAGACAAATCGGCGAAATCTACCGCTATAGCGTTAGAGAGTATTTTTAAGGAGAGGAAACCCGAAAAAATGTGGGTGGATGAGGGTAGGGAGGTTTATAACAAAGACGTAAAAGCGTTGGTCGAAATATATTCTACCCAAAACGAGGAGAAATCTAGCGTCGTTGAGAGATGGATTAGAACGATGAAAGAAAAGATGTGGAAGTATTTTTCCGCTAACAACACGTCCGTTTACATCGACGCGTTACCCGATCTCGTTAAAGAATATAATAACACGAGGCATTCGTCCATTAAGATGACTCCGGTAAAAGCGAGTAAAAAAGAAAACGAAACGAGAGTTTGGAGAAATCTTTACCCCCATGATCCCGAGATAAAAGAAACTCCCAAGTTTTCCGTTGGAGATAAAGTGAGGATATCTAAAAAGAAAAAGACTTTCGAGAAAGGTTATACGACGAGATGGACTGAAGAGGTTTTTACAGTTTCCGAAGTAAAACGTACATCGCCTATAACGTATAGAATTAAGGATCTTAACGGAGAAGAAATACGAGGTACATTTTATGAACCCGAACTTCAGAAAACTAGCCAAGAGACGTTTAGGATAGAAAAGGTTATTAAAAAAGGGAAAGATAAATCTCTAGTAAAGTGGGTGGGTTATCCCGACGAATTTAATTCTGGGGTCGATAATAAGAATATCGAACGATTCTAAAATGGCGGATATCGAGATCGCGAGAAACGTAATTTTACCGAATAAACCGTTGAACAATTTCGAATTGGAAGATGCGGCGAGAAGATTAAAGATTCCTTCTTTTAGAGGAGTCTTTTTATTAGATACGTTACCGAAAAAACCGAGTAAAAAAGAATGCGGTATAGTAAACTTTGATAAAAGCGGCGGGCCCGGTACACATTGGGTCGCTTGGTATAAAAACGGTGAAACTGAAATTTATTTCGACAGTTACGGAATACAGCCGCCTATCGAGGTTCGAGAGTATCTAAAAAGTCCGATACGGTACAATACCGATCAATTACAACGAGCGGGGCAAGTATTTTGCGGCCATTTATGTTTGTACGTTCTAAAAGAGTTAGGGGCGGGGAATAAATTCGTTTTAAATAAACTTTTTTATATAAAAATGCCCGTTGACAAATTCGGAAGAATGAAAGGCGATGAAGCGAGCGGCGACGGTGACGGCGTGTCACTCGCTTACGTGAATAATAATTTTTTACGTATAGACGGAACGACCGCCGTTACTGGTTCTATAGACATGAATGGTAATACATTAACGAGGGTTAGTAATCCGGTAAATCCTCATGACGCGGCAACTAAGGAATACGTGGATGGAACTTCTGGCGGGGGGTTATTAAAAGAAAACGGCGGATACCAAGCCCTCGGATTTATAAATATGGGTTTCAACGAAATAAGAAACGTTAAAGAACCAACAGAACCGAGTGAAGCTGCTACTAAAAAATACATAGATAATTTCAATCGAGCCTTCGTTTATATAGATGGAAGGTGGTATGAGGCAGTTGATGCAATCTCTATGGGGGGACGAGTAATTAACAATCTCGGAATCCCTACGAGACACGATCAAGCCGCTAATAAGTTTTACGTAGATACCACCGTTGAGACGGCTACCGCGGGCGAAAAAGCTTTAACTAAACAACAAGACGGAAGATTTTTAATAGCTGGTGGATTAGATATGAATAGTCACACGATTAGTAGAGTACCAAATCCTTTAATACCTTATCATGCTGCTAATAAAAATTATGTCGATAGTGGTGGAGCTATTGTAAAAGATCTGGATGGAAGTTTCTTGTTGCTGCATAACGTAGATCTTGGGTATGGTTTTTTTTTAAAAACGCGCCAGCCCCGGTAGAAGAGAGTGATTTAGCAACGAAATCCTATGTGGATAAAAAAGTATCCCCTAAACCTATTATAACCGTGTGGGCTGAAGAACAGGGACCAATTGGAGACGGTAATTACGAGTTTGCATTCGGTAATGGTAATTCGGGTAGAAGGCATGGCTTAGGGGGTTACTGCATGAATGCGTCGGGTAGAATTATAAGAGGAAGTTTAACGGCTGTTAAAAGGAATCCTAATGTACCGGAAGAGGTAAAAGTTAATATTGCGGTAAACGGAGTGGAGCGGGCTGATTACTCTATTATTAATAAAGCGGACGAAACTTGCAGCTGTATAGTTTTTCCGGCGGGGTTGGAGGTAAAGCGATGTGACGTGATAAACTTTATTTCGAGATCAACTAACCCCGAAGTAACGCACGCTTATATATCTATTTTGATAGAGTTAGACATGTAAAATATAACTTGGTTTTTATAATAAGAGTTATATTTTACGTTCGATCGTTTAGTTATCCTCGTCAGAACTCGGATATTCGTCTAAGATATTAGGTAAAATTTCCTTTTCCTTTCCGGGTAATTGTACATTATTTTCTATTATTTTTACCGATATAACTTTAATCTGAATCGTTTCGACGGTTTTATTTTTAAATATTCCTTCTACTTTTAAAATACAAAACAACTTACAAGCGATTTTCTTATACGAAAGAGGGTTCACCTCTTCGTTGTTTTCATCGTAAAAGCGAGTCTTATCTTGTTTGTTTTCGTAAAGCTTTGGGTATAACATAGCCGTTCCATTCTCATTATATCTTAAAATATTAATATTGTCGGAATTTTTAATCTTATCTTCTTTTAGTTCCTCGTCCTCTCCGTGATCTCGAAAGAAATCCGTTAGCTTTTCCAGATCTTCTTTAAAAGCTATTTCCTTTTTCGTAGGCTTTTTATCGTTATAACATATCAAAGCCAAGGAGTAATCTTTTAGATCATTTCCAAATCCCGTATTAACGCCGTATGAAAACAGAACGGGGGTACGTATAAACAACGAACCATTTTTATCGTTAGAATATTTATACTTTATCGGAATCTTAACGAAACCGAATTCTTTGCTTTTATATTTATTCGCGTAATTTATAGAAAGGTTTTCTTTACGAAGTTCACCGCTTTTGATGTAACTCATTTTAAATATAGAACTTAAATGCTTAACTTAATTTTTTTTTACAAAATCCATACGTTAAAATCGCCTTGAGCGGAAACGACGATAAACGCTATATCCTCGAGAACAAAATCGATACGGTAGCTTGGGGACACGAACAAATTTCGCTCGGGCTAGATGACGCGTGTGAGGGCAAAATCGGGGGATGCGGGATGGGGGATGGACCGGAGTAGATGAGAGGCGCAACTCTCGGTGGGTTGACGCGGGGGTGAGTAGGTGGGGGGCGCGATGGGCTCACGGTTTGCCTTTCGCGGGGGCGGGCGAAGCCGCCCCCGGCAAGGGAAAACTCGGGGGATGGGTATGCGATGGGGTTGGGATGGCTTGGGATGGGTTGGGATGCGTCGGGATGCGACGAGTCGGGTCGGGGAGGGTCGAGATGCGACGACATGGGTTGGGATGCGTCGCGATGGGTTGGGATGGGTCGGGGTGGATTGGGATGGGTCGAGTGGTTTGGGGTGGGGTGGAGTCGAGTGGAGTGGGGTCGAGTCGAGTCGGGTGGGGTGGGGTGGGATGCGTCGTGATGGGTTGTTGCGGGATGGCTTGGAGTGGGTCGGGGTGGGTCGGGGTGGGTTGAGGTGGATTGGGATGGGTTGGGGTGGGTTGGGGTGGAGTGGGGTGGATTGGGATGGGGTCGAGTGGGGTGGGGTCGAGTGGGGTGCGACTCGCGGGGGTGGGGGATGGGGGTGGGATGGCGAAGCCGCCCCCGGCAAAGGAAAATTGATTTTGCGAGATTTTTTTCGCGCACCGGGGGGTGCACGATTTTTTGGAGGGCTGGGGGTGTGATTTTATTTCTCTCCCCCTGAAAAATTTATGGTTGGATGGTGTGGTGTGGTGGATGGTTGGAATTGTGGTGGAAAAATTTATGGTTGGATGGTTGAAATTGTGGTGTGGTTGGATGGTTGAAATTGTGGTGAGCCAGAACTGTCCGTTTGTATCTACTACTATCGTTTTCTATAATTGCATGTATCAGACCCTATTCATATGTATTTTAGATATTATACAAGGGTATTTTCAAGGTCGCAAAAAGGTGCAGGCGTACAGGTAGACTTATGTTTGTCTGAACTCTCGGAAAATCACCTATATGGTCGACTATGGCAGTACAGCTATTAAGCAAGACCCGACCACATGCGGGAGTCATGACTCGGCTGTAGTGGCTTTTTGAAATGAGCAGCGTTCTAGTAAGGGAAGGTATAATGTAGGCCCATCTCCGTGAAAGCAAGTCATCACATAATTACGGATCCTAAAGATCTATTTTGTCTAACAACCGACTGAATAATGACTTAAACTGGTCTTTTGACATGCAGAATACCGACAAGTAGCCAAAGCTTTCGACTAAGGTCAACCTGTGCGGACTGCGTAGGCTGACTCTGGTCGATAATTTTTGCAGATATACGAAACCCCATTTTCACAGAGCATGACTCAAATATTTAGAGCATGTTTGATTCCAGGGAGCAAGACAACTATAATTAAAAAAAGGGGGCATAAATATTTCACCTGTTACCTGCCCTATTACTGTTTTTGCCCCCTTTGACACCAAAGATTGAGTCGTTGCGTGCGGTAAATATCTTTAAAAGTTGCCCAGTAAGCATCAATTGCCCTTTAAGATATGCAGTATTCAGTAGATTCCAGACAGCGAGCTGGATGCTGTTTTCGACGCTTATTCATGGCCCGTGTTTATCAACCACTCTAAACTCATTCTTCATTTAGGAAGCAACATTATTTCTGATTGGCTGAACCATTTAGTTTAGTAAATCAGAAATGTCGTTACTTCGAAATGTAGAAAATTCTTGATAATTAGACAAAGAATCTGAATTAGAAAAGATCGTGAATACGGTATTCGATAAAAAAAAAAAAAAAAAAAAAGGACAAAAAACTTCTAATAGTTTTTCTTTATAACTCTCTGCATTACCCAGGAATACAGATTATTTGCATAATTTGAGTTTTACCCTGCTTTCAACATTATTTAAACAACAGACCACTTATGCATGTTTTCCTTGGGTTCCATTGAACTAACCTACAGTTCCGTGATACCTTGCTTAACAACGTACCCGTTTCCCAACCTAGGTCGACAACGCTGTCTAGATAATACGACGGACCCATTGTAACTACTATTATTTGACACCAAAAATAATGCCGACAGTGCATATGGCTGCAATTCTGCAGTACCTTGCCAAACCACGTAACAAGGTCCTTTTACGAGTATCGAACCAGACTACATATTCATCAGTTGTTCTTAGCTTCAGCCCTGGTCTCATTCTGGATTTTGAAAGTAACACAACATCTGAATGGCTAAAGTATTTGGATTAGCCAATCAGAAATTGTGTTACGTTCAAGTTGGAATTCTAATGAATGAGCTTCAAATCGTTTTAAGGAATGTTTGTGGATTATGGACCCATGTGTTTTCTTGTCAATACCATAACTACTGAGGCATGGAGGTACACAGTGTGGGCAGAAAGAGCTGTACCTTGGAAGTAACGCACGCAGCACTTGAAAATAACAAATAGATGGGTGAATTGCAAACGAAGAATAACACACAAACACTTCTGTATGTAAATCAAGAATATCCATAGATGTCATCGTTTATATAAGAATGTTGGAAGATACAACAAAGCGCTGTAAGATACCAATGTCGAGCTATAGATTTAACCAATAGCTCCTTTTAAATTTTAAGACACTAGGTAACTAAACCTTGTTCATTATTTATGTCAAACGCGCTAACACGACCCTTGGAAGAAAAATATTTCGAAAACATTGTGGGAAAAGGAGTAACCAGGTAACCAGCGTTTTCTCCTGTTCCTACAATGTTTTCTACCCTTTTAAAGACAAACTCAAGTTAAGCAAGCCACATTGAAATTGCCGTCTGTAAATGCTTTCAAAGCTAAAGAAAAAAAAAAAAAAAAAGAAATATCGTGTTGTAAAGAGTTAGGTCCAAAGTCCTAAACCAAGCCGCAAAGACTATGAAAGCTAACTTTTACAACCTATTTAGTCAAATTATGCCAAAAAGTATCGGCTATTATAGACCAGGATCAGTTTTTTCTTTTTGTTTTTTATAAAGCTTGTGCTAGAACCAAAATTCTGCCAAAATAATTTAAATTGCCTCCACTAGTCCAATTGCTTTGACCACTTGTTGATCCGTGATTTTTGTCAAATTAGTTCATCTGTAAAGTTGTAGAACCTGATCTAATATCAGAGGCATGTTGCCAATATGAAAGTCGTGGCATCTTCATGAAATTGGAAGCCTGTCTAATTATTTCTTTCTGGCTGCCTTTCTTCGTGGCAGCTTTTTATCTTGCTAAGCAAGTTTTCAATTGTTAGCACATATAATCTGTTTATAGTAAACCTGCTGTAAAGACCGACTCTATTTAACAAGCAAACTATGATAAACGTGTACACGATCCCGAATTTTAACGATCTTGAGGATGAAAGCTCTTTAAAACAAGGTGAGAATAGTTGAAATTGCCGGATACGGGCCTTTTCTCTTTATCCCATAACGTTTTCCACTCCTAGAAAAATATGCACTCATTTGTACCAATTTCGAATTTTTTGTCTGCAATTGCTTTCAGTAAGGAAGATTAAACAATTTCTTGTTTAACAAGATTAAACAGAAGAAACTCAGAAGGCAAACATCTTTATGTATCTCTATTCAGGAAGCACCTGTCTTGAGCAAGCACGTGTTAAGTATTCTTTTAACTGTTTTCGACACCTAACTCGTTATCATACGACAAAAAATAGACTTGTCCACAGTGAAAACATTTCGAGATGACAAATTAACTCTATACCAAACGACGACATTCTCGACTAGTCCAAATTGAAGCATTTACAGACGAACTGTGAAATGTTACACAAATCGTGAATTACATATTTGAAAAGTAGAAAACATTATGGGAAGAAAATGCTGGAAATCAGTATTTTCACCTTATGTCACGATGTTTTCAAAAGTCCTTTTTCTATGGATGGTTGAAAAAGTGTCTCAGATAATGAAAGTTGTCTTTTGAAAGTAAAAGAACATAGAGGGAAAATGAGAGAATTCTAGTTATCATTTATTGCTGATTTCTCCCTCATGTTTTTATTTATTTATTTATTTATTTATTTGTTTCTATTGTAAAAACAACAGATAGTTTTACAGAGAGTGAATACATGTAAGAATGATTTTTCTGTCTAAAAGTCTTTATCAGTCGACAAAATAGTGCAGTGATCCGTATTGAAAGAATATACACCCGAATATATCAAAAGTGCGTCAAATAATGAGGTGTATTTTTAAAGAGTAGAACACTTGATGTAAAAAGGAGAATTATTTTTGTCACCCAAAAGCCATCCTCTCAAGTGTCTTTAAAAGATGGGGATTGTTTGGTAAAGATATAAACCGTTTTTCTTCGTAAATGTTTGTAATTCTATCTGGCTATCCGTCTCTTAACTCTTTAAGCGGCAAATAAATAAACTCGATCTCTTTCGACGGCTCTAAATACAATCTATTGAAACTTACAAAGATTTCGATTGTATAGGCTTGACTACACATGCGGACGGTATAGAGCAAAGATCAGACTGCACGTTCTGTGCAGTCTGATCTTGATCTATGCCGTTCGCAAAAGTCACTGTTTTCGCCTATGGCGCCGAAAGGGCTATGTAATGGACGGAGTCATATGTACATTATTGCTTGCTTGCGTTAAAAGAATGAGTTGAAATTAGACCTTGAGCCACCAATAGACCCCCCCCCTGCCGCCCCCCCCCCAGCGGAATTTTCGGCACTATTATTTTCTGAAGCCCCAAGGTCTCATGAGCACTTTGTCAAAGTCTGCCATCTTGCGAGTGGGGCTTTTGCGAGTTATAGAGGTCAAAGGTCATCAGGTGCACTGGTGCATAAGAGATATCAATGAATAGCAGTTCGGGTTAAATTTTCAGTTCATTTTCTACATTTAATATGTCAGAAATATGTTCAGATGGGTTTATAAACTCATATCTTAAGTCAAAACAGCTGTTTTACACAAATAGAAGCAACTTTGTTTGAATCAAAGTACTGAGAGAACTGTTCTTGGCCATGTTTGTGAGCGTAAAATGGCTGGTACCCAAAATCATATTCATAGCATTCAAAATCATCAATTATGATCTTAGTGATACATAATAGATTCCAGGACAAACATTGTGCCTTACCAATATCATTTATCCTATCTGTAAGCTGTTTCAGCGAAGGAAATCAGAGTATTAATAGTTACAAATGTTGAACTTTTTTTTAAATCTTACGCTATTTGCTGGAATTTAAGATATTTCTCGCTGTTGACCCATAAAAATTCATTGACGTCAGGATTGCATTTATCGCTTCTATAATCAACAGTAATTTGCTACATTGATTGGTGTTGTACTAAACCCAGTGAATAAAGTTGTGTAGATCTTTTTCTTCATAGAGTTCGAGACTAATATGAAGTTGCCTTTCATCGAAATGATAACTATGATGTTTACAACAGATCATTCCATGCTATATGGAAATCTATGAACTATCACCCAATTTGACCACATTCATGAAGTCAACATTGTTATCATCTTTCTCATTGCTTGGTTAGATAATATTTCAATATGTTACCTAAATCATTGTTATGATTTATACTCTATATTATTCTATACATGTACTGCATGTCTGTGACATGGGGAAGTACCAAGTAAACATTGTGAAAATTCAATAGCATTTCTGTTCTGTTCACAATATGACATTTTTACCAAAATTGAAAAACATCAAAATGTACGCAAAGAGGGCATGCATAAAACCATTTTTGAAAAACTCTAGGTTTGTTATTTTCTAAATGATTCCAAGGAAGCATTTCGCAAAACAGAATCTACTTTTGTCAAACTACAGAGACTTCCCTTCACAGCATAGACTTTGCGAATGAGAAATCAGGTCAGAAAAGAAGAAACTGTCTCCCCATTACATCACTGATCATTTCTTGCTACAGATGGGCAATTATTGTTGTATCACTTATATGGAATAGCACAGTAAAATGAAATCTATCATTTGTAAAATGGGAAACAAAATTCTAGAAATAACAATAAGCCCATGATCGTGATACCAAATGCAAAAAAAAAAAATGTTCATCTGGTCATGCACAATACTAGTTATGCTGATATTGGATGAGGTGGAGCTAAGCATAGTCTAAGTATATTGCAGCAGGCATTTTCTTTTTGACATACGACAGGTACTTTTATATACATGTTTGATAGAAAGAGAGAAAAGCAACACTCTTGCCCAGGCCTTTTGCCCACAGCAGAAATAAGGAGAGTCACTAATCATCTATCAAACAAGGTAAATGATTACTGGCCAGCTAAAATATCAAAAAAGCTTCTGTCTCTCTTAAATGTGTACAATATCAAACAAAAAACTAAAAAACATTTTTTTTTCAATTTACACAGATTATAAATCACTAGAATACAATGTAATTGAGTAAAAGAAGACATAGCCTTGAAGCTATGCAGGTAGAAAACAAGAAGTTACACATATGTAAGAACAAGATAGTCTGAGCAATCAAAGGATTGCAATGTGAATGATGATAATTTGCATGACTTTTATGCCAAAAAATATGTTAATGACAAGAACATTAATAGTACATGTACATGGTAACACACAAATGACCTTCATTTCAAAGATAACAAAGAAGGGAAACAAAATAGATAAAAGAAAAAGGAAAAAAACCAGGGCTCTTCATTGCATAGTTTAAGACTTAAGCATATTATATCAAACCTAATGCAACTCATTTCCAACATTTAAACTTAGCCGTCTTTTATAGTCATTGCACGATGCTTCAAATTATTTCCTTGTTTCTTAATACCAACCAGTTAACCTGGCATAATTCTGAACATGTAAAAATGGAAAAACGACAACCACAGTTTTCATAACAAAAACATAAAGCCACAGATAGGGCGGGTAGGAATGAGAATGGTGATGGGGAAGGTTTTACTGAGTAAATACAAGCATGAATGAGCTCTCATTAACAATATTAACACGATTAACACTGACCAACAGTGTGAGATAATAGTTGCATCTGCCCTATTGAAATATCAACTCCAAATGGGGAATTCAATTCATCTTTGTAACTCACATGGCTAGTAAATCACCTGATAACTTAGTTGATGTGTGTAAAAAGTGAAACAAGATTAACTACGAATAAGATATCTCTGATTTTGGGCAGTTAAGTCTTTCCACCCCAAATATTTAATGCTTACCTCTTTCGATGCCTGGAAAGAGGCTCCACTGAAACTCAGTAAGAGATTTATCATATTAGGCTTGACTAAACAAGCAGACGAGTGTGAGAGTTCTAAGATAAGACTGCATGTTCTGTGCAGTCTGATCTTGATCTATGACGTCTGCAAAGGCCACTGTTTTCACCTATAGTGCTGAAAGGGTTAAATTCATGCATATGTATTTTATATTTAACTAAAAAGGTGGATATGCCTGTAGGTCATACCTTTACTACTTCATGGCAAGGTCGAATTTTAGTACTTTGATATCATTGTCTGAGAGAACTAAATTGATAAAATAACAAGAGAAGGCACTGTAGATAGCATATGCAATGTCCTCTTAATAAACAAGATCAAGATATATTTTACTTATAAACTTTTTTGTCCGTTTTTTAGATACAAGAGTTAAATGATACACGATGTACTTTAGTAACTTTAGTACTTTGATTTACACTAAAAGTTTCTATTTACTGTAATGAATATAACTATTAAGATCATGAAAATAAGCATACCAATAAATTTTAGATTGTTTTTGTTTATCTAAAATAAACAAATGAACCAGATAGTTTTTGAATTCTCAGCAGCTGGTATAGAAAAATAAAAAGTATATTAATGAACTTTGGTTATAAGTGCTTCCATTTTATCCATGAATATGACAAATTGATATACAATAAATCTGAAAATGCCATCTGGGTTGCTTCTAGGATGCATTCAAGGCATTTGTGAACATGAAAATGTGCTTTATCTGAAAAATATCCTTGTAGTTTCTCAGATTATGATTTTTTTGGAAGCTTGTATCATAAAAACATAGTGCTGTCAGTGCTTTGATTTGCATTAAATGTTCTTTAATTTTGTTAGAAATGCATAGAATTATCTAAATATGAGCTTATTACATTACCTGAGATCATTTGGAACTTTCACAAGGTATAAAATTTCCAAAGAAGTGTCAATTGAAGATCAGCTAATAAGGTTAGGGTTAGAGGTGCACTTGATGACCTTTGACCTGTATAACTTCCAATAGCCGCACTCGCCAGGTGGCAGACTTTGGGAATGTACTCAGGAGACCTTGGGGCTCAAGAAAATCATAGTCCCGAGAATTCCCCCTGGGAGGGGGGAGCAAAAACCCTTCTGGCTCATAGTCTAAATAAAATCCGGCTGCTTTACGTCAAAAGAAAAGTCCTATTTTAAATAATTTACTTCTGCAGACCTCTTTTTGTGTCTTAGCAGTCCAGGTTTGAAAATATTGAAACAAGTACATGTATTGACGTTACTCAACAATGGCAATTTTTAATGTTTCTAGATTCTTTTCAAGTGTATAGGTATTCTTACCGTACTACAAGTTAAGTTACGACTCTTACAAGGATATTTTCAAGGTCACAAGCTTTATTCAATTCATAGTACTGCAAACATAAAAAGTGGCATAACTCTGTCAACAAAGCGGGTTAACTGCCATATGAGTATAGGTTCTCCTTTTGATAGCTGGCAAAAGTCCGTATTTAAATTATTATTATCATTATTATTTTTCAGTAATGAGTGAGATATCAGATAATGTCAACGTTTTTCCATATGCAGGTAAATCCGAATACGAGGCAGGGGATTACCACTATGTAACAATGTCTTGTCGTGTTCTTCGAAAAAAAAAATACAAAATAAACAATATTTACCGCTTATACATTGTCACATCAAACATATTTCTGGGTGATCGTTAACGTTTTCAAAGGTGTTTAGCATTTGTCTACCGCGAATTTATTCAAGAAAGGTGATTAAATTGTCCTTTGTTTCCAAAATTCCTAAACGATGCAAGGTAGGAGTGATTTACGTTAGCAAAAAAAAAAAAATAATAATAAATCGTCGAGATAAAAAAAAACAAAAAAAAACGTAACTCAGTGCCTTCATACAACGTTTCAGCAGGCAACAACATTTCAAATACCTTGATATTAAACATATTTCGAGATGACACACTATTTGTGGCTGACGTGATGGGTTTTGTCTTTGAAAGAGTCCAAATTATTGTACCAAAATTTTCTAATTTCTCCAACAATAATTGCGATAGCTTTCTCTTTCACGTGTCGTAAATACACATGATTGTTTTGTAAAGGTATTAGTCGCCGTAACCTGTAAATAATTATTGCCAAACTATTTCGGTTTTACATTACAATGACACGGTGTTTCTTAATTAGTGAAACACTTTCAAACCCTTGTTACTTTTTTATTCGGATAGTTATTACAAATAGCATGGTATCATATTAAAGTTAAATGTGTACAGTTTTAACCCTTAGGCTGCTAAGCGCGACGCTATGACTTTTTGCAGATAGTGTACATCAAGATCAGACTGCACAGAACGTGCAATCTGATCTTGGATCTACACTGTCTGATAAGGAGATATTTTTCTCAAAAAGATAAGTTTGAAGTAGCATTATTCGGGTTTTACTTTCGTTTTAAAAGTTTGATGTAAGTTATGTAGCAGGATAAAGGTTTTAAGAATTAAAAAAACTTAACTATCTGAAATGTAATAAAACCAAAGTAATCATCCTTAGAAAACAACGTCTATTTACAGCATTCTAGTATATTCGAAACGACGTCCATTTTGAAGTTGCTGTAGCTGGAAACGCATCACAAAGTTTGTTATTGCACTGTGTAAATTCTCCTTTTAAGATGCCCCCCTCCCAAAGCAAAAATTCCAAGGGATCCGGAATTTGGACAAGCAAAGGACTATCCGACTTCAAGAATTCGGCAACTTTGACTGCGTATCAACGCTCTTTCCCAGCCATATTCAGAATATTCTGTGTAGTGTGGGTGCAGCAAAGTCTTACAAGAACCACAATTGTGTTATATCCATACCTTTGCGACAAAGTGCTGGCGAGAACTAAAGTTTCTAGAGATTCAAATAGCGCTCGCTGTTGATGTTCTCTGAGTTCCCTTCACCATTTTGAAAAAAGAACGGCAAAATTCACCTTCGCTGCTGACAGCAACCCATGCACATGCCTTCTTAGCCATGCATGATATTTCCTATAAAAGTGTCCGACATGGCATCAAACCAGTAAATGTGGTTCATCTTGTTTAACTCTTGATCCAGGATAAAGTGTAAATATCATCGGGAAAACTTAAACTGTCAATTTCAAGAGAAATGAGACATATCATTTCATCTGCAATCACACACTGTGTGAAGTGGGTGCAGCTGTGCGACGTCAGAAATGGACGTCGTGTTGGTTATTGTATGTAAATAACGTTACTTTCTAAGAATGATTGCTACAGGTTTTATTACATTTACATAGCGAGTTAAGTTTGTAACTTAAAAATTTTAACTTTTTACCTTCAGTATGATACCTTTTTCTTTGTACTAATGAAAAAAGACTAAGGTTTGAAAGTGTATCACATATTATGAATCGCCGTGATTGTTAATTATTGATACACCACACTAATTTCCATAGCATTCTTCCTCATGGCTTGTATAGATCGTACAAACACAGGTCTGCGGTTAAGTTTTCGTAATGTATCATAAGCCAACTTATTTTTGTTTTACATCACAATTAAATTCCTTATTGATACAAATCGTGTATGTTTTCGTTTTCTACGATTTACTTCAATTGGAATAGAGGAGACAAGAATTATTCAATTGATTAATCTTCAGGTGTTAAACGCCTTTTCAACCTTACTGCATCAGTCTTGCGGCTGCCAGCACACCTTTTCATGCTTTCCAGGAGTTTCTATGACCAATTATTTGACAATTGTTCTTCAAAAGACATTAGCTGCTGTCCAACATAACTATCGTAGGAAGAAGGAGGAGGAGATGTTATCAGAGATAATCTTCACTGTATAAAACTAGGTTTGAAATAAAGTTTTGATTCCTTTCCACACCGCAAAATTTTAGACCTGTTCAACTTCAAAGAACATGCATGTTTAGCGTACATGTCGCTCAAATGAAAGAATTTGTTTTTAAAAACGATAGATAGCATTTGGGAAAAGGTGTGCAGTTAGGAACAAAAAAGAGTTCATGTAACCATTAGTATCTCCCTTTTCAGCAATGTTATCTCGCCTTCCAAACAACACAATATTTAACGTCCATGTAAGGGATGTAATTTTTGAACCGGTGTAAGAAAATGAAAAAAAGGATTCTTGTAACCATAATTATTTCCTTTTACGTTCTTACGTTGTTAGATCTATTCACATTTCAAAAAAGGATGTCCAATGATTTTTTTTACGTTATCTTTACTGTCTGCAAATATACTTGTGATAAGTTTGAAGTGTTGTCGTCTAGTGAAGGGTTAAAAGTTTTACAACCAATATAATAATACATTAGTTATCTTACATTTTTGAATTAGATCTCACAACATGTTTTTGCTAGAGTTTTAGATTTAAGTATGATGCGATACATGTCAGACAATACTTCTTGTGCACTGCAAGCGTTTAGAAATTAACATATGTGAATGCTACAATTGGCAATGATGTAAGATATAGACCATCCAGGTTTATATGCAGTGAATGGGTAAATTATAATCCCTTTTTTGATAGGAACTTAATGCAATCATTTTTTCCCAATATAGAGCAATGTATTTGACACAGAAGAAAGAAGTATATACTTCATGCCTTACGATCATCTATGGTGTCTTTTAAGCTGGCAGCAGAAGACAGAATGGCTAAGTGCCAAGAAGAATTTAAAGAAGAAAACGTGTCTGATGAAGACAAAACAAAGTCATGTGACTCCTGTAGCTTTCGGGGTGTTGAAACCTCAGCAGACAAGTACTGTCCTGTATGTGCCGAACATCTTTGTATGTCCTGTGTAGAAATACACCGTAGTTTTAAAGCCACACGTGTACACAAACTTGTGCAGATTGGGGAATCAACAGAGGCTTCGGAGAGGAGTAAAGGTCCAGTTACAAACATTATGATATGCGACATTCACTGGTCTGAAACTATAACAGAGTTTTGTGTCACTCATGAGAAAGCGATTTGCCCTCTTTGTAAAACGACTAAACATAGAAAATGCGATACCAAAGACCTCAGGGAAGCTACAGACGAAAGGAAATACAGCTTCAAGTATTTTATCGATGATATTAAGTTATTGTCGTCAGACTTTGATGAAATAAAAAGTTCAAGACACAGAGATAGAAATCAGCTTTTAGAAACAACAACGAGAATTAGAACATACGTAAAGAAGATAAGGGAAGAAATAACAACTTGGGCAGAAAAACTCGAAAATGTTGCGATCCAAGAAATAGAAAAGATTGAAAAAGAAATGGTTTCTAAAATTGACAGTCATATTGCAGTAACGGAAGACATGATAAACCAATTAGAATGGGTTAAAACGTCACTTGAAAAAGTAGATCCAGATAGGAACTGCATTGAAGCCTTCGTGCTCAAGGCAAAAACGGAGCAGCAGATTCAAGAAAAGAGGGATTTAAAATATGAAATACAAAGGGAAATAAAACCTCTTACTTGTAACTTTCATAAGTCAGATAAACTGTCAAGACTTATGTCAGAGATAACTTCGTTTGGAACAATAGAGACAGAGGAGAATCGTTTCATTGATCTCAAAGATATTTCAAGAGTGACGAAGAAAGCTAATATCGCTGTTGATTCCAGTTGGGTTACTGGCTGTGTATTCATGCCTAATGGACAGTTAGTGGTTTGTGACTATTCAAACCACACAGTGAAAGTCTTAACATCGGAATTCAAGTTTGAAAATGAACTAAATCTTTATTCTCAAGTTTGGGATATTTCAGTGTTATCTACAGATGAGGTAATTGTTACAAATACTCAATTAAACTGCATTGACGTCCTGAATGTGTCGGGAACTGTAAGGAAAGTGAAGTCGATACCAGTTGGAGAGCAGTGTTGGGGTGTGGATGTAAAGAAAGACAACATCTATGTCAGTTGTCATCTAAATGAGGGGAGAGGAGGAAATATAAAAGTTCTCACACTGGATGGTGAGTGTGTGAAAACATTTCGGATTGATAAGGGATATCCTTACTATCTAGCTGTAAATGATGCAGGGGACAGAATTATATTTTGTACATATGAAACATCAAAAGTATTGTGTATCGATATGGCAGGCAATACTATCTTTACATATTCAGACACTGAGATGAAATATTCTCTCGATATTTCGTTTGATACACGTGACAATTTCATGGTATGTGGACAAGAATCCAACAATGTACATGTGGTGAAGAAAGATGGAACTAAACACAAAATTTTGCTTTCCTCTGATGATGGTCTCTTTCATCCACATTGTCTTGCATACAGGTCGACTGATAAAACTCTTGTTGTAGGTCAGCGCGCAACGAAGTCTCTTAAAGCCTTCTCAATAGAAATTTAGGAAACAACTGTCGGTCTATTCGTCTTCCAATCGAAAGCTGATATAGCAGTGAGTTCAAATGTACAACGTTCTGAAAAAAGAAAGCTAAATGCATCTCAGTGATGCATCATACAAAGCCAGCCATCACATGAATATGAATCCATAAAACCCATTGTGTCTCAACCCACTGAATTTTGGGGTTAGAATAGTCATTGGACATGCAGAAAATTTGACAATACCAAAAAGTTTCGAACATGGTAGCCTGCGCGGGCTGCGCAGGCTAACCTGGTTAGATACTTTTTGAAGATGCATTAATCTAGATTTGTACAGAGCATGTCTCGTGTTTAAATTTAATCCTTAGACTTTACACCATTACATCTGTAAATTACATATTAAAGTGTGTAC
The DNA here is from genome assembly GCA_946811185.2 of Hippopus hippopus. Classification (NCBI taxonomy): domain Eukaryota; kingdom Metazoa; phylum Mollusca; class Bivalvia; order Cardiida; family Cardiidae; genus Hippopus; species Hippopus hippopus. The sequence goes on along the minus strand of OX328113.1, from coordinate 7,586,673 downwards.
ATTTTATACGTGTCTATAATTTTACCTGTTTTCATTGGATACTAAGTTCTTTATGTATACACCAATGAGATAGAAGGTTTCAACCGGAGAGATTTCAACAATCCTGCCGAAAACGAATATAAAATAAAATCTCGTTTAATTTCGTCAATACGACATTTTAACTCATATGGCCGATTTTTTGAGCCTTGCAGCTGGCCATTTGCAAAAACAAAGCTACAGATGCTGAAATTACTAAGAAAAGTCAATTCTCCTTTTTACCATAACATTTTCACCTGTTTATACGTATCTGGCCATTAATTATATGAATTATTGATATTTGACAACGATATCTTTAAGGTCTCAAATATGTGCAGGTGTGTACGTGTAGGCTGACATTAGTCTAAACTCTCAGCAAATCACATTTGTGGCTGGCCATGGCAGGATAATTATTAAACAAGTTCCAGCCGCATTCCGGCGTTAACTCTCGGCTGTTGTTGCTTTTATGAATTCACCAGCAAAAGGAGTTTAACGCACCTCCGTGATGCGTTGAACAAAGGAGGTCATAAGATAATTACGGATGGATTAATTTCAATTTTGTCTAACAACTGACTGGTCTTTTAACATGCAGAAAATTGACCAGTAGCAAAATGTTTCGACCCAGATAAGCCTGCATGAACTTGACAGGCTTACCTTGGTTGATACTTTTTTTTAGCACAAGAAATAAACTTCCGTTTTACAGAGCATAACTCAAATATTTAGGGCATGTTTGATTCCAAGGAGCAAAATAAACTAAGTGTCAAAGAAAAGACATAACTGTGTCAAAAATAATTTATCTGTTACCTGATCTATTGGTATTCGCCCCTCTTCTAAGAGTAAGAAAAGGACAAAATGATGAAAACCACCATTTACTCTTCTTCCAACAATGGTTCTTTCCTTACAAAGACAAAATTGCCACCTTTAACCCGTTGTCTTCAAATGCCTTTACTTTGGACATGTCAAACATTTTGTATATTGCCAAAGATTGAAATTCTTAAACCTTGTATAAAACCCCCAGTGGACTCTGTAGAAATATATAGCGGCTCTGTTTTCCTAGTTTATAGGATCTCTTCCCATTAGGTATTTTGTGTACACAAAAACATCAGGGCAATGGTGGCTACGTGTTGCTCTACTGGCTAAAAACAATTAGGTAAAACATATATTTTCTACGGACTGTGAGCGTCATACTAGGCAGGGATTGCTTTAGTTCGATAATTATTTACAGGGGGATTTTGATACATCGCAATAAATGACAAGTTATTTTAGAAATGATCTTTAAACATTATGTTAACACATGTGCATACATATTCGCACAACATACACTGGCTATGATAAAATCCCACTGGCCTTTGTCCAGTACAGCTAAATACAAGAGGGTTATGATGGCCTTCTATCGCTCCACTGGCTTTGAACCCTTTACCATACAATCCCGATGTTAAATGATCCTGAAAGAGTAGGATTTTGAAACAGTTGGGAAAAGGAGAAAATACTGGTAACCTGCATTTTTTCTTGTCCATAAATGCTTTCTACCTTATCAAAGATAGAAAAAATCATTTAAACTACATTTAGCTTGATGACTGCAATGGCTTTTAGATTTGTTGCAGGTTTTATTATTATTTTTTTTTTTTTTTTTTAATTGTCACTTTTTAAAGATTGATTCTTATGGTGTTTCACACCATTTTGAATATTATTTCGATTATTGCGGAGATCAGTGCACCTAGTCATGCTTTCCTGGCGTTTCTTTTGCCAGTACACCACACAACATTCTTTGCGATTTTCAGACTACAAATAATTGGATACCTGTGGATAATATTGTAATCTACATGTATCTGTAAGGTCTGAAGATGGACAAGTTAAAATACGATTGTCGACATATACACAAAGTGTCTAATCATAACACATGCCAGGCAAATGAGTGCGTACATAAAGACCGATGGATGAAAACAAAAACACATGTATGAGTATATGGTAGTCCGAAGGTGTTTACGTTGAGAAACGAATGCGAGAAGATACAAGAAACAGCAGTAAAGTATCGATGTTGAAATATAGATCTATAGAGCAGATCCTGTTCTAGATGACGTTTAAACATAAAGAATTCAGCTGATAGACTACATTGCAAATTGGGGACAACACATAGACACATTAAAGTAAATTACTATGTCCTATGACGTAACCGTAAAGACACAAATGTGAGATTATAAAACAATTACGATACGAATTTCATCCATCATATCCTGATGTCAAACCAATCACTTTACAGATTTATAGAACCCAATTCAGTATCATGCCATGTGACCAATTTGAAAATCCTGGCGTCTTCATGAAATGGAATGGGTAAATTACTATACACCAGTTCATTCTAACTGACTTTTCAACAACAACAACGACAACAACAACATCAGCACCAACATGTAATCACTTGAATAAGCAGATGTGTTTTGTATTAGCAGTGAAAATGCCAGCTACTGGCTTTTCCACATTTTCCATTATGCTTTCTACCCCTATCAAAAATATGCACACACTTGTACTAATTTCGAATTTCTCGCCTGCGATTATTTTCACAAGTAAATTTTTGTCTGCAAGTACTTTCAAAGAGGAATCCGTTGTTTAACAAGGTTAATCAGGTGGAATCTCAGTTGACAGAAAATGCAAACATGCTTGAAGATTACTGTACTGAGAAGGCACCCGTCTTAGGCAAGCGTGTGCCTCGTTTCCTTCAGGTGCTTGCTAGTCTTTTTCAAACGAAAGATAAAAAAGGGACTTGTCAAAAAGGAAAACATTTGCAGATGACAGATTAAATGTAATTCAAACAATACGATTTTTCTTCGAGATGGTAGAAAACATAGGAAAACATGGAAAAAAGGGAGTGTTTAGTAATACAGGTATGGCTGTATTTGTGTATGTTTAAATCATTTTCGTTGTATAATGTATGCATTTCTATCTGCACCAAGGTGAAAGAGCTGCTCAGATGGGAAATTTATGTAATACTGCTTGAAATAAAAACAATAGTTCAAATAACACCTTGTCTGTTTTACGTCAACACGAAAGTGTAAGTGTTAGCCATTTACCTCTGCAGACAACTCTTTGCACATTGCGGCAAATTATGAAATTATTAAAGGAGGGAGATTTCTTCTTTGCCCACAGTGCACTCACTTGACAACGTGCATTAAACTCTACTAATTATTGATTTACAAAATTTTACAATGATTTTTTAAGGTCTAAAATTTGTGCAGGCTTGTACTTGTAGGATGATCTTGGTCTACACTTTCGGCAAATCACATTTGAGCGTTGCTCAGTTAAAAAAGGGGTTCAATGCATCTGCGAAAAGTATCGACATGTGTCAGCCTGCGAGCGAGCTGACCTGGGTTAAAACCTTTTGCTGTCGGTCAATGTTTTGCATGTCAAAGGACTAGTCTACCTCGTAGTTCAGTGGGTTGTTAGACAAATGGAATTTATTGGTCCATTATTATTATGACTTGCCAGGTAAAATGCACTACGAAGCTATATTAAGCCCCATTTTCCCAGAACAAGACTTATTCATCGTCGAATATGGTATGGTAAAAACTGAACAAGGACACGAGATGCTGATACCAATGATCGGCCAAGGCTGCTTTTAAAAACGTTTCGGGAATGATTGGTTCGAGGTAAAAGTTCTACATACATATCGTCCCCTTTTGGTAATTTCCCCTTTTTGATTGGAAAATTAAACGAGACTTACCTGTAAGTTGAAGTTGGATTTCAATTCTCCGAAGCACAAGGTCACCGTGATGAGCTCATGTGAGAGATACATGTTGTCTCCAGCAGGTCAATTTTCAACTTGTGATGTGAACACTTTTCCCCACGGAATTGATTCACATTTACACTTAACTTTTTATTTTTTGAACATATATACCCACTTTAAACTTAACACTTTTCAAACATTGTGAATTTATACATATTTTTACACTGCCAATTTACACAAAGGGTGGGCAAAAAGCGGGAGGGCACATGAGCTCATCACGGTGACCTTGTGCTTCGGAGAATTGAAATCCAACTTCAACTTACAGGTAAGTCTCGTTTAATTTTCCAATTCTCCTATCAGCACAAGGTCATGTGATAAGCCCCTGTGAGAGTTTTAAAGGTGTTCACGAACAACCAACGAATCAGGAAAAAACTACGTATTCAATCAACTAAATCTCTACTTACTATATATACAAATGTACAATATGATCCCTTTGACGTAATTTTTATGTGCTATCAGGCTGTTCACAACTTTTAAGAACAGCGTTTGAGAAATTGTTCGCATTATGTATAGACTTGTTATAGAATCTTGAAAAGGTTGTTTAGATGACCAGCCTGCCGCTGCCATAATATTATGTAACGGGATCCCCGCGTTCTGAGCTGCAGAAACAGATGCAGCTCTAGCACTGTGCCCTTTGTATTTTGTAATATCTATACCTGAGACTGAGAGTGTATTTTTGATCCATCTAGAAATTGTATTGATGGATACTGCACTATGAGGTTTCTGTGTACTTATGAACAATTGTATACAGTTTCCCCTTAGCTCTTCTGTTTGTTGTAGATAGGCCTTTAAAGCCGATGTAACACACAAATCCCTATCAGGAGTGTATCCATGAAATACTAGTGGTTTGATATGAAAACCTGGTCTAGTCTGCTTTATACACTTTCCAATGTGAAAAATAACTTGATCTTCAAGTAAAGACATCGAAGTTATGTCCATATATTGCAAGGACTGAGCTCTTTGGACCGACAACAAAGCTAAAAGCATGACTAGCTTACGTGTAAGTAATTTCAAACCAAGTTTGTCACTAGGTGCCAGTGATTTAAGATATTTTAAAACAACTGAAGTATCCCAAATGTAAGTGTATCTAGGGAGAGAAGGCCTGTAATTAAAGGACCCCTTCATAAACCTCTTTATAACTGGGTAATTACTAACTGTATAATTTGTGTCGGTTAGACTTACTATGGAAGATAAAGCACTTCTTGCTGTATTCAGTGCACTGTAACTTGATTCCTTCTGGAATAGGGATGTAAGGAACTCTAATACTTGATTTACCGAAACAAAGTGAATATCAAGGTCATTGCTGTCACAATAATGGATCCACTTATTGTAATACACCTTGTATTGTTTTCTTGTGCTATCCCGCCAGGAATTCACAATGATGGAAACTGCCGAGTTTGATAAGCCTGACCGTTGATAAACTTCCCTGACAAGTGACAGGCTATCAGTCGTAGTTTTGGATATAATGGATGGATTCTGCCCGGTGCATATGGTAAGGTCAGGAGGTCTCTGGCACGTGGTAATCTGACCGGGCTTGACACACACATTTTTATTGCTTGAGGGAACCATGACTGTGTCTGCCAATGAGGAAGTATAAAAATCCCTTCTGCCTTGTCCGCCAGCAGTTTCTGAAGCACTCTGTCTATGAGACTAAAAGGTGCAAAACCATAGCATTTGAAATCTGACCAGGATACTTTAAATGCATCTACATGTAAAGCCCCTGGATCAGGCTTCCAGGACATGTAATTTTTCAATTTCTTATTCAGCCTAGAAGCAAATAAGTCCACCTCTACCTCTAGAGAGAAATGCTTAATGCACTTTTGGAAGATATCATCTCTCAGCATCCACTCAGTGTTATCATGAAAAATACGACTTTCCCTATCAGCAATTACGTTATCCCGTCCAGGTATATGAACTGCAGTTAGCCACATGTTACACTGTTTAGCCAATTCCCAGAGTTTTCTGGCAATTGAATTACAGCTATCAGAGCGTGTTCCCCCCATGTGATTAATGTAGGCGACTGTGGTGCTGTTGTCCGATTAAACCCTAACATGTTTATTTAACATACCCCTCTAAAAGATAACAAGCCTAAATAAACGGCTTTTAGTTCAAGATAACTAATGTTGTTATCAACAGGTATCTCTGAGAGACCCCATTGACCTCCTGTCGTCTTATCATTGCAGACTGCACCCCAGCCCATTAAAGATGGATCTGTTGTCACTGTTATTTGAGGGGGAGATATGTGAACTGGTGAACCCTTATTATCCTTAGCACTACTCATCCACCACTGCAAATCAGAAATAGCTGCTTTACTTAATTGCATTTTTCCCTCGTAACTACCCTTAGCATGTTTCAAGGCTATGGACTTTTCATGTTCTAATATTTTAGTATATACCATACCAAAAGGTATGGCAATACAGGAAGATACCAGCAGCCCTATCAGTTCTGCGAATCCCCTTATAGTGACACCTTTTCCCACATTCTTGAGAACAGATTGTATATTGCTCACTATTTTCTCTTGTTTAGCCTCAGTGAGATAAACTCGCATAGTGACTGAATTTAGCACAAATCCTAGAAAAACAAGCTGTCTAGTAGGACAGAATTCTGACTTATTTTCATTTATACAGAAACCTAGTTCTGAGATAAGATTACTTGTACATTGTACATTGTTACGGCTTTCCTCATATGACTGTCCTTGTAAATATGAGTCATTAATATAAACAACTGACAAATGGCCCAGTGATCGTAAATGTCCAAAGACTGATTTCATGATCTTGGTGAATAATCTAGGAGCACAAGCCACTCCGTTAGGTAAGCATGTATATTCAAATAACTGCCCCTTCCACAGGAATCGCAAGAATTTCCTGTACTCCTTATTGACTGACACTGTGTAATAAGCGTCTTTCAAATCTATAGAGGCCATAGGCACCTGTAAACAGTTTGTTTCGAATTGGCCATGGTCAAATTTAGAAATAATTGAGAAAGGTAGGTTTTCAGTGCAATTTTGATAAGAAGAAGAGTTATTACACCCATGAATTGTGTTAGATTAAGGAAAAGAAGCATTTAATTTTTCTACGAAAGAGGAGGTCATGACCTTTCCTTCTTTGTTCTATAGGTTTGACCCCAAATGCGAATCTGAGGGGTCATGGAGCTAGCAGCCATTTTTAGCGGCAAATATAAGGGTGGGGTAAGGGCATGAAAGATTGCGAAAAAACGGCATGGAAACGTGCTATTTTGGACTTCATCCCCAGATTATGTGTTGTTTTGAGTTTCAATTTAGCTTGGCATTTTCAGGCTAGCTTCCTGGGTTTGCATTTTGTGAATTTTGGAATATAGGCTAAAATGGCATATTTTGTCAGTTTTTTTCCGACCATCCCACTTGCCTGTATTGATCAGTAATTTTACTATTTCACAACTTGAACATGATTTATTGATAAAATCTAAAGAAATAGGATTGTGCTGTTGCATTTAAGTGCTTTTTATAATTTCAGGTTGATTATTTTGACGTTTAAGTGAAAAGTTTGGTGTGACGTCCCAAGTACCTACAACATTTTACACCGAAACTGTGTTCTGCTGCCTTAAGGTAATTTTGAATTTTATGAAGTTTGTATTTTGATCGCAGATTGCATTTATTCTAGTAATTCTATCAATTTCTGATCTTGAAATGGTACTTAAAATGATTCTAAGACTGTAAATTTTGGCTGATATTGATTTAAAAAAGAGAGGTAACTCAAAATGCGGAAAAAGGCAAATTTGGCGAATTTGGCGCTCGACATCATGTCGCCTTATTTTGCTATTTTTGGACTTTTCCGGAGACGTTTTCCTTGAAAGTGGTTTAATTTAGGCAGTTCTGGTAAATATAGACCATTTCTGATATTACAGCAACAAATCCACATACCTGTTATGGCCAGTGCATTCTTCTAGACTCCATTGTGTCCGGAAAGAGTCGTCATGTTACGAAATGCTTTATGCGACAAGTCGCTGGCTCATGATGAACGTGTAGTTTGGACCGGTCCAACCGATATATATGGCTATGGTGTATACCGAGTCTCGGTTGATGTTAAAAGATTGAAACTGCTGGTTCATCGACTTGCATACTTTATCGAGAAAAGTCCAATTCAGCTTTGTAGTGACAAGCATGTGTCACATTTGTGTCACAACAAATTCTCTTTTTGATGGATTTGTTGCGACTAATCCAACATTTCCTGTAATTTCTAGGCATTTGCTTATTTAACACTGAGATTTCACTCTAACTTGTGAAAAAAACCCTTCCTTTCTTGACAAAGTCAACTTAGAAAGTGGGAGATTGTACATATTTCTTGGTCTTCTTGATAGGACAAGAGATAAACTGACCAATTAGACTCTCAAAAATGTGGATTTCTTAGAAAGACTACCAGATTTCACATACACATTTACTTCACCACACTATTGGAGTATTGGCAGATCCCTCATTATATTAAAAGCCTTCAATTCTGACTATGACCGTTTGGATTACCTCCCTTTGATTGGATAGAATTTAACTGCTCAGGTAAATTTCTGTGAAAGACATTGGGAAAGGGTTCCGTTTTTGTGTTCTATTTGTTTCTTATAAATTTTGCAAGTTGTTTATATCTTAAAATTGTTGGAGCAGTTTCTAAAAATTCTAATTATTAGAATGTTCTATGTAACAGACAGGCAATTTGGCATAGTACGTTAAAAAAAAAGTGACAATTTTAACAGAAACGGGACCCAAGACAGGGAAAACCAGTGCTTTTGCAACTGAACAAGTACCTGAGGTAAGATTTATGTCCAGAAAGAGAAAAGAAACTAGGCTGAGGTTGTAAAAGGTGAAGTTCAAGTGATTCTCCCTAGACTTGTCTTTCAGCTCAAATTGCCAGGAAAATGGGGTAAAATATGCTTATTTGCATAAGGGTTAAGAATCCATGTGAAATGAGTTCTGTGCAACTGAGCCTCATTCTGCTGGTTAAGATCAGTCAGTAACAGGGCTAGGTACTTGTTTAAAGTGTTTAAAGTGTTTTTTTGGCATATTTGAAAAATCTCATTTTTGCCTTAAGGCACCTGTAAACAGTTTGTTTCGAATTGGCCATGGTCAAATTTAGAAATAATTGAGAAAGGTAGGTTTTCAGTGCAATTTTGATAAGAAGAAGAGTTATTACACCCATGAATTGTGTTAGATTAAGGAAAAGAAGCATTTAATTTTTCTACGAAAGAGGAGGTCATGACCTTTCCTTCTTTGTTCTATAGGTTTGACCCCAAATGCGAATCTGAGGGGTCATGGAGCTAGCAGCCATTTTTAGCGGCAAATATAAGGGTGGGGTAAGGGCATGAAAGATTGCGAAAAAACGGCATGGAAACGTGCTATTTTGGACTTCATCCCCAGATTATGTGTTGTTTTGAGTTTCAATTTAGCTTGGCATTTTCAGGCTAGCTTCCTGGGTTTGCATTTTGTGAATTTTGGAATATAGGCTAAAATGGCATATTTTGTCAGTTTTTTTCCGACCATCCCACTTGCCTGTATTGATCAGTAATTTTACTATTTCACAACTTGAACATGATTTATTGATAAAATCTAAAGAAATAGGATTGTGCTGTTGCATTTAAGTGCTTTTTATAATTTCAGGTTGATTATTTTGACGTTTAAGTGAAAAGTTTGGTGTGACGTCCCAAGTACCTACAACATTTTACACCGAAACTGTGTTCTGCTGCCATATAGCATCCTGGCTTCATCATTCTGAGAGCTGACTGTAAACTCTCCATTTTGAAATGTATGTATTCTATCGACTCATTCAAATGCTTTACATTTAAAATCATTCGATAGCCATTTTGTTTTGGCCTAAAAAATACAGAAGAAATGCATTCCCCAGATGTGTGCGTGGCATGCTCAATGACGCCAATTTGTAGCATTTTGTTAATCTCTATGTCCAAAATACATGCCTCAGCAGTATTTACTATTGTAGGTCGATAGACTTCTTTCTGGGGTGTTGCAAGAAAAGGAATATCAATCTGTCTTACTAACTTTAGAACATTGCTATCACTGGTTATATTTTTCCACCTTCCCAGGAAATGTGGAAGCCTGCCTGCTTTGAAAACAGAAATTTTTGCACTCACCTCATTTGTTATTGGTGCCTTTTTCTGGAGAATGATCGATTGGCTGTTCTGTTGTTGTTCATTGGTCTGACTTGCCTCCCCCTGTTTTTCAAATGTTGGTTTTGCGGCGGAGGTCTGTTGAATAAAAAAGGCCTCTGAGTGCGTTTTGTCATTGGATTGAAGCGATGCTGAGTGAATTGTTTCTGGCGTCTGACCTTTAAACCAATTTTGTTCGTTTCTGTTATCGTCTTAAGTTGCTCCGTTATTTTGTCCCCAAAAAGGTATTCTGTCACAGGATTTTGCAGCGAACACAATGCTGCGTATTCATGGTTCAGCTCCTTCTTCATTAAGTCACGCCTCCAGGAATTCATGTCACAGCTAGCGCATGAAGTGAGCGCTAAGCTGTCCACCAGTAATGTAACTATACTCTCTATGTCCACCTGGTCTGGTTGGCTTTGGTTCTTCACCAAATGGTCAATGGCTCTCACCACCGGTACAATTGCTCTTAGGCAGTTTGACTGTATTTTCTGCAGTTTTGCATCTTTTGACCTAGCGTCAAGTGAAAGCACTCTCCAGATTTCTTCATTGACTTTAGGGACATCGAGAAGTCTAGTGTTTTCTGGTATTAGATGTTTTTCACAGAGCGACTCTCTTTTCTTGTTATCTAGTCTTGATGACATGAGTGTATGAAGGAAGTTCCCCATCTCCTAGGAAGCTGGTGACCCTTTTTTCTCCGTCAATGCCAGTGAGGCTGTGCATTGTTCTAGTATTGAGCCTTCGGCCTGTGTATGCGACACAGACTGATATTCACTGGAATTACTGCTGTATTCCCCAGAATTCTCCTCTTCCTCACCAAGATTCTCACTTACTCCCTTCTGAAGTTGTGATAATGATTGAGTCACACCAGAAAGCTGAGATACCAAGCTCATAATCATTTCAGATAGCTGTTTTTGTACAGCCATAAGTTGAGAGAAATCAATGGTATTTAGATTTTTTGTTTGTCCCGTGACAGGTGACAATTGAACATTTTCATCAATGGTATTTAGAATTTTTGTTTGTCCCGTGACAGGTGACAATTGATCGTTTTTATCAATGGTATTTAGGTTTTTTGTTTGTCCCGTGACAGGTGACAATTGATCGTTTTTATCAGTGGTATTTAGATTTTTTGTTTGTCCCGTGACAGGTGACAATTGATCATTTTTATCGTTCTCAATATGTAGGGCTTAATGGCCTACTAGGGGCTTCTCTGCCCATGGCACGAAATGTGGGAGGCTTAGTGCACCGTCCCCTTCCAGGAGTCTCTGTATTCTCAGAATTGTTATTCGAATTGAATTGATTACTCAGCTTACCAAGTAATCCTTTTTGTGCCATCATGTACTTTCCCAAATGTACTGTCAACCGCACTAAATTCAATCACTTTTTAAATCTACACTGATAATTCACCTGTGGTAAAACATTAACAGTTAAATAATGAATTTAAATTCCACTGTGTATTAAATGAAGAGCTATATTCTTCATTGTCCTTTTTTGTGTAACTCCAAATCTGAATAAGGTGCAATGTAAACACGTCTTAACCTGACTGGAATTAACCTGCAATTGACCTGCTGGAGACAACATGCATCTCTCACAGGGGCTCATCACATGACCTTGTGCTGATAGGAGAATATTGAACAACTAGCCCAAGATTGTAGTAGGTATCTACAGTACAAATACACTGATCAGAAAATACTTTTGTGTTGCCTCTCTTTTTCCTTACCACATAGACAAAGCAGGTCATGACACGGTCAATGTGGTTTTTCCTACATTGGTTTTTCCAGTCGGTTGAAAAATAGTCTCTTTTCTCTTTTTTGTTAATTTACTGTCTATGACACAATACCCCTCGACAATACAGTTTACACTGTGGTAGTAGTGGCTTATGTTCAAAGCCGTTGTGTGAGTAAGGAATCGATTTTCACTTTTAACAATTAGTGCTACATGTACATGTATACTGAAACGTGTCTACAGTACACAGTACAGCAAGTACAGAGCGTGCAGTCCGATCTTGAATCTATACCATCTGCTTTGTCGATAAAAGCCTATCACTTAAAAATCATTCTTTGTTTCAATGGTTTGTATTTTCATCCGTTGTTCAAAGAGGTCGAGTTTATATACTTTGCGCCGAGAGAGTTCAAAGTTTCACCACTGAACACATAGTCCTGTGTTTTAATGTGTCTACAGAGCAAGCATTCTCAATGTGAGGCGCAGGAAAAAAGATGAAATTATTTCTGAATTGCAGGTTGTCCCTTTTTCCACGATGTTTTCTACCCTATCGGACGATTTCTAGACATTGTATAAATTTCAATTTGTCATCTGCAGATGTTTTCAATATAGATAATTCCAATATTTGTTGTATGCAAATGCGTGTAAATCAACTGAGTAAAATACTGATTGAGCACTTAAAGAAGATCCTCATCATAGGAGGTCTAAGTATACGTGTTAATTAGATCGTCCATATATTAATTAACCGTATACTCCTCACAAAAGTCTTAAAGTCACAGTAAAGCCCAACTGAATAAAAAACCTGTTTATAAAATAAAAGTAAATTTCACTTTTACCATTTAAAAATATGGCGATTATTATGACTTTCACGATATGTAAATGTGCAGTTCGCAAAAGTTCAAGTCAATGGCAGAAAAAAGAATTTTGAAACTAGAACAGATCCTACCATGCCGCATTATCTGTTTGTTTACATCGAAGATTGCCGACGATTAGCCGAGTTTTCGTCGTAAATGTCCGCAGTGACGTGTTTGTGACGTAAACACCACGTGATCATTCAAGGCGCCGAAACAAACCCTTCATTCACTTGATCGTTTTGTTCCCATTCTAGGCTTGAAAAACGTAAGTTTATCGACATCGTAAACAGAAACAACGACACAGGCTGATCGTCGCTTTTCATTTATCATCAATACAGGAAGAGTTTACTAAATCTAAATAAGAAAAAAGGTTCAGAATGAGCAATCTTACTCTCCGATGATATAATACTGGAATTGTAAACAATATAGTATAGTCCTATCTACTACGCCATAGCACTAATGAGATGCAATATTATTACATGACGTCCTCGAAGACCTAGTTCGAATATACACGAACGATAACGAAGGTTGTCTCGATCAATGGCGTCCCTGAAATCGACGGGCTTCTCTATGCATTTTCGCACGCGTATATCATGGCAACCAATGCAGTAACTGACACGTTCGAGTTTTCTCCGATCTTATATATGTATGTTGTGATGGGTTATCCAATATATTTTCAACGGTTTTAAACGGTAAAAATTACCTAGTTTTGACTTTACAGGGGCTTGAAACACCACGATAATAAAGATTCAAGTCACATTTTGCAGGTTCTCTACAGGAAGATATATATATCTTTTTATCATTTCAGAAAGCCAAGACTTAAGTTAATACTGGAACAAAAACACTTCAAATAGTAAATACTTTCGTTAATATAACTTTGAGACATATTAAGTCAACTGTATAATTAACCCATTAACAGGAAACTACGTATATTTAAGATTCTGAAAAAAACTTTTAAAAATCAGGTAGAAAAGATAAATATTCTGTTAACTAGCATTTTCTCCTGTACAAAACTTCTGGTCTACGCTTTCAAAAACAATTATGGCATTTAAAACACATTGAATATGTCGTCTGCAAATGCTTCAAAAACGAGCAGACTTGAAAACAGGGGGTCGTGGGTTCAATCCCTGGCTCGGCCAATTTCTTTCCAAGGATTTAGATTCAGATTCAGATTTCTTTATTCCGTAAATTTGGCCACCGGCCCATAATACATGGCATACATAATAACTACACAATTGTTATCGTCCCACGATAAACTGAATAGTCAAACTTACCGCTTACAAACACTTATACCACTACAAATAAACGGCTAATTTAATTAGATACCAGACGATAAAGAAAATTACAAACGACTCAATGAAATTTGTTTAGGTAAGACTCTTCTTCTTCTCTCGATAGCTAGATATCACGGTGGAAAGAATTAAAAGGCTGATTGTAACCAGCATTTCTCACTCTCCCACTGTGCTATCTATACCTGTTATACGGTTTAAAAAGGCTAAAAGCTAAAGGTTTAATATTATAGCTGTGTTTCCAAAACAAATACTAAGATTTATAAATGGAATTCCTTTCTGGTCATGTAAAATGATTTTACAATCCCTATAGTACACACGGTACTATCATTTGTTGTGACAAGGCATAAGATGACCCGACGACACGAGGTCCGTAGACTAAACTTTGCTGTCTCGTGCACAACGTGTTTGGCTTGATTGTTTTGTAACGTTTCGTTCATATCTTAGGAAAAGCCGACCAAACAAACACATTTAGACTAAAACGAAAATATTGAAGTATGTAGTTTACAAAAACATTGTAATATACACCATTCGAGATATTGTCATTTCGTTTTCGCTGTCGCTTACCCCCGCTCTCACAGAGCCCTAATCTCCCAGAAATCGTGGTACTTCGGGAGACAGCGTTTTTCCCGAATCACTATGAAAACGAGCCGTTCAATACGACCTTCAGGGCATATTTCTCGAAGTACAACGATTTCTCTCCGGACGTGCCACGACGTACTACAATATACTGCGATTTAACGACGCTTTCACCCCGATTTTCTCTTGAAGTACACCGAGTTTTAGAGTCGAGGTACTACGAAGCATCCCGATCTACACCGACTACTCTTTTTCTATGTACAAAGGACTACGATGTACAACGAACGACGATGAACTACATCGATAGCTCCGGATCTACTACGACTTTCAAATCTTCTCCAAGACTTTGCACCCGAATTTTAACAAAAGACACAGCCAAGTATATATTTTTTATCATTTTCAGCTGAGAATCAGTCATCCTAAAACTTTTGAAGAGACAACGTGCCAACCACAACTGAAGAAGTCATCATTGCCATCTTGTGCTTCAAAATTGAGAAGAAGAAGAAGAAGGCCCTGACTGAACAAAGTCTTGTTCGGCAACAGCAGGGACTGGAATATGAACAGCACTGACCACAGCTTAAGGACAAGAAACAAAGGTGGCGGTGGGTGCGGCCTTGGCTTACCAAAGATAGTAGGCAGAGCACCAGACAGTACCATCAGCTGCTGCAGCAGAGGAAAGTACGTTGAATAGGATCAGTTTCTTACCCGAACAATGCCGAATTGACTACTACAAAGTACACCGAAACACTACGACGTAGTACGAAGTACTGTGAAGTGCACCGAAACACGTCGATTTCTGATCAAATCGGCTCGACTTTTGAATTCGGGAAAAAAAATTGCGCATGTCGAAATTTATCTCCCGAAGTGTTTTTGAGCCCGAATTGACGCCGATTTGATTCAAGAAGCACTACGAATCTCCCGAAGCTAGCCGAATTCACCGCGAATTTGAGAATTTCAAATTCGGGATCGATTCGGGGATTCGGGGTCTGTGAGACCGTAGGGGGGGGGGGGAGGGGGGGCGTTACATGGATAATAATTATATATCGCAGTTTTATAGTGATTTTCGTGTGTTGGATGTTTGTAAACACCAAAATTCGTCTGCTTGATTGAAGAAAGAAAACGGTGAAAAGGAAAGATTTGCAAAAACAAGGAATGCTGAAAGCGCCTTTAGTCATATAAGTACCCTTTTTTTACTCATGTAATCAAATATCATTGTTTCCACAATACTGCTGTTAAGGAGGGGAGCAGATCGAGATCGGACAGTACCTTTGTTATGCCCGATCTCGATCTACACACCTTGCCTCTAATGCTTGATCTACTTTATCGATCAACTTTCATTATTGTTCTTTTACAAAATCATACTTTAGGTTTGCTGTTTATCTTTACTTTATAGTCGTTGCGACAGGATTCATTCCTCTCCCACTGCTGACCATTGTCTCGACGATGGTTGTGTGGGTAAGCAGCCACTGGCTTGGAAAGAAAATTGTGCGGACTACTGGATAAAGAGACTCCAGGAAAGTACAGATAGCTGCACTGGCCGCCGCGATATAAGTGAAATAATGTTGAATAAAAAAATCTTGAAAACGGCTTAAAACACCATGCAATCAATTATTTAGAATGGAATGACAAGGGCGCACGTGAGGTTTACTTTATCTCTGAGGTTCAACAGAAGCTGATAGAAATCAGAAAAGGACAAAAAGGAGGAGAAGGAAGGAACTTGATCGTATCTATACATGGATCGGTGTATGGACTAACGTTTATAAAAGCTATGTCTCACAGGTAAATTGTGTATTGAAAGGAATGCCAATAGACCAGTTTTACATACACGTAAGTTCATTAACTTTTCTCGTTATTTTAGTTTTTTTTATATTAAAGGAAATCTGTTTTGTTGTTGTTTATATATGATGACGGTAAATTATGTGTATATGGTAATGGCTTTTACAAGATTAGTTTCCAAGGCGAAAGTAAAATAAGATTAACTTAACATCATGTCAATATGTCAAAATTCTTTCTCCAATCAATACTATGTTCTAACTCTTTTAAGGTAAGATATTGTTTTTAGCTCACCTTGAGCACTTCGTGCTCAAGGTGAGCTTTTCTGCTCGTGCTGTGTCCGGCGTCCGTCGTGAGTCCTTCTTCGTCCGTCGTCAACCTTTACCTTGTGTACACCGTAGAGGCCACATTTTCAGCCCGATACTCATGAAACTTAGTCAGAATGTTTGCCTTGATAATATCTGAAGCGGGTTCGAAAATGGGTCATGTCAGGTCAAAACTAGGCCACTAGGTCATATCTTAGAAAAACCTTGTGTACGCTCTAGGGGCCACATTTTTAGTCCAATACTCTTGAAACTTGGTCAGAATGTTTTTCTTGTTAACATCTTGGATGAGTTTGAAAATGGGTCACGTCAGGTCAATAACTAGGTCATTTGGTCAAATCTTAGATAAACCTTGTGTACGTTTCTGAGGCCACATTTTCAGTCCAGTACTCATGAAACTTAGTCAGAATGTTTGTCTTGTTGACATCCTAAACGAGTTTGAAAATGGGTCAGATTGGGTGAAAAACTAGGTCACTAGGTCAAATCTCAGAAAAACCTTGTGTACAATCTAGAGGCCAAAATTTAAGTTCAATAATCATGAAACTTGGTCAAGATGTTTGTCTTGATGACATCTTGGATGAGTCTAGAAAAAGCATATGTACAAGCTAGAGGCCAAATTTTCAGTCCAGTAATTATGAAAGCTTCCTACAATGTTTGTGATAATATCTTGAAAGAGATTTAAAATGGATCATGTTTGGTAAAAAGACTCAGGTGAGCGACTTCAGGGCCGTCATGACTCTCTTGTTTATAAAAAAAAAATGTTTATGCAAACTATAATTTCTATTCAGGTCACTTTGGGGGTTTAGCAAATAGCTACCCCTTTGAGACCCAGTAAATGGTTATTCGAAGTCTTTGTTTTAAAACTCATTAACTACGAACCAGTCACCTTCATGCTGTTAGACACATGTGTCGAACAAACCAAAAAGAACAAACGTCTTCACTATTCTGTGTCTACAATTGGAAAAAGACAGTCAATAAGATATTTTTATTAATATTTTTTCCACGTTTTATGTGAAGACATCAACAGATTGCAGACTTTTGTGTAAAGATAGTATTATGTTTAATTATACGTGCAAGTCCAGCATAATTTTCCTTTCCTCTGATATTGCCCTCTCTCGACCATTGTGTCTTGCATACAGGTCGGCTGATGAAACTCTTGTTGTAAGACAATGGGCAACAAAATGTTTTCAGCCTTCCCAATAAACATTTAAGATGCGACATTCGTTCTATCCGTCGTTCAATCGAATGTCGATATAATAGCTACTTCATATAAACCATGCTCTGGCAAAAGGGAGTTAAATGCATCTCTTGGATGCATTATATCAAGCATGTCATCACAAAAGTGTAGACAGAATCCATTTTGTCTAAAAAGCAATGGAATTATGAATTAGAATTGTCCTAGGGTATAAAGAAAAAAATGATGAAATAAGCAAAAACTATCGACCCGTGTCAGCCTGCTCAGACTGCGCAGGTTGACCTGAGTGAATACTTTTTGCAGATGCATTGAACCCCTTTTCACAGAGCATGTTGCATATCTTTTGCCATTTGGTCCAAATGGTTCACAAAGTCAACACCGGGGTTTGCTCGTATTAAAAACTCTCTCTGCCACAATGCTATCAAAGGTTATCACGATGCACGACGAGAAAATCAGCTGTGCTGGATTTAACAAGTTGGCTTCTTTACAAAAGAAGCCAGGACAGGTCAGCATCAATGTTTTCAAATAGTTTATTAGCTTTTAATTTCAATATATACTTAACGACTAAAAGAACCTGACACTTACAAAAGTGTGAAAAAATTTAATTTGCAGTTGATCTAAACATTTGCGCTTTGGTAATTTGATATAACAACATTCGATGTAAATTCTGGTATAACGTTTTCTATGGACGCTTCACAGTTAAGCGCATGCGCAGGTGTAAATCCAATGTAACCCTTAGTTGAAATTCTCAATATTTTGTATGCCCACCATTCGAGTCTATACACGCCTGAATTCGCCTTCTCATGGACTGAATCAGATTCACAACTCTTTGTTGAGGAATATTACGCCATTCTGCAATTAAGGCCTGTCGTAACTGCTGCACATTTCGTGGAGGTGGGTTCCTTTTGCGCACTGTGCTTCCCAGTTCGTCCCATGAATGTTCTATTGGCGATAAATCCGGAGAAAATGAAGGCCATTCAAGAACGTTTATGCCATTTTGATTAAGAAACTGCATAGTGGCTCGAGCACTATGTGCTCTTGCGTTGTCTTGCTGAAACATACCTCTGGGTATATGCCGACGCATAAAAGGAACAACAACAGGTCATAGAACATCATTCATGTAACTTGAAGCGGTCACATTTCCAAGGAGTACAACCTACTCAGTCTTCTGAAATGCAGTAACACGACCCCAAACGTGTACACTACCTCCGCCCCAGCGATAAAATTCAGTCACACATTGGTCATCAAACCGTTCTCCGCGACGTCGCCACACACGCTGCCTGCCGTCAGCGAAGCTTAGATTAAATTTTGACTCATCACTAAATGAAACGGAGCCCCATTGACGCCGTGTCCACCTTAGATGCGCCCTTGCCCAATTCAATCTTCCAACACGACGACGTTGAGTCAGCAGCAAACCTTTGAAAGGGCGTCTACACTTCAAACCACGTGATTTAAGCGCTCTTCTGATGGTGACAGGTTGGACAAATCGACTGAAATGAAACGAAAACCCCACTTACTCCACGGCTTTGTTTAGCACTTTACTTTTGCTTGTTGAAAATCAAACTTAATAGCACTTACCCATGATTCCCTCTGGTAACTCTGGCGGTTGAAACGGCTGTTTTACGTCGGTTCCTGCGATGTGACCTCACGACGTTCGCTACCTGCCTTCGGGTCAACGTCTTAGGTCTGCCGCTTCTTGGACGATCCGAGACGGACACAGTCTGTTGATATCGTTTCTGCAGTTGGTAGAGTGTATCCCTAGAGCAATTGAATGTCTAGCGGCATTGGTTATGCTAGAACCAGCTCTCAGCATTCCAATGGCCTCAGAACGTTGACGTTCATTCAGTCTCCCCATTTATCGAGAAGGAATTGTAAAAACTTTATGATGCACTTTTGTCAGACGGGTATCAGACTCCTAGCATCCACAATCGGAATTTATTTAAAGCTTACGGTTATGTATACATACCTATATATGACAAAAACATACTTCACGTGAATAACGTGGGTAACGTTCACTGAGCCAAATCATTAAACAATGCAAAGACATGCACCAAGAGCTGGTATTTCGTCAATATTAGAATAAAAATTATAGGGGCTTTATGTTGGAAAAAATGGGTCTTTAAAAAGTGTCAGGTTTTTTTAGTCGTTAAGTATATTTTGGTACATGTAAACAAACAAGTAAAAAAGCCGCCGCGTAGCAACCTTTTATGCTTTACATTACGGTCATTGACCTTCTTTCCGCGTTTTCAAGTCGCATGATCTTGTCCAGCGGTCTTCTTTCTCTTTTTTAACGAAATTCTTTTTAATTTCTCTTCTGCTTAGATTTATTTGCTTAATGAAAAATTACAATTATGCCAGAGGTCATTTGCAACCATGGCAAATAAATATAATAAATCTTTTCTGAAATTCGTCATATAAAAATAAACCACGTCTATTTCCTGTTTCGGTTTTTTGATTTCGCCTTATTTACAAAACCATGACGAAACAGACTGTGTATCAGAACAATTTCGCAAGAAAAATGGATTTAGACAGCAAATTCTGTGGCAGTCTGCCTTTTAAACTCACCACTGTTGGAGAGGTCTGATGACCTCTCCAATAAGATTCCGGTAACGAAAGGTTCGGTAATTGAGCCTATATCTATACCTTTTTTTTTTCTTGAATATATCAAGGGTATATATTTCTTTACTTTTTGTCTGGGTAGTTTTGATATTCGTAAGGTTGTCATTTATTATGATTTACTCTGATGGAGGAAAACAGCTGTCGGACACACGTAAAGACCGGTAAAAGTGCGATTAACATTACACTGAAAAATCGGTATTTAAAATGGCGGCACATAGACACGGAAGATCGTACAGACATACTTGTACCCGAATTAACTGCTTGTGAACAAAGCTATTTAAAACATATATTTTGATCACACACTAAAATAAAATTATGATAACACGACGAAGTGAACATTTAAAGCAATTTAATTCTAGGAACTTGAATTATAAAGTCCTCGGGAAAAATCGGGTGTTGAAATGACCAAATTTTGCAAAAGAAAAAAATCAACGGGGGGTCGAAATGACCAGAAATGGTCGAAATGACTGGGTGTCAAAATGACCGGGTGTCAAAATGACTGCCATTCGTGCTTTTCTTGACAAGGGAATATATTCAATGCCACAATTTTAAACATATATATCATATCAATGAACAAAAATCATCTCTATTTTTTTCTGTTCATTAGATAGCAGAAGACACAATGGCTGAATGCCAAGACGACCTCACACACAATAACGTGTCCGATGAATACAAAACAAAGTCATGTGACTCCTGTAGGTTTCGGGGTGTTGAAAACCATGCAGACAAATACTGTATTGTATGTGCCGAATACCTTTGTATATCTTGTGTAGAAATACATGGCAGTTTGAAAGCAACACGTGGACATGAACTCGTGCAGATTTCAGAATCAGCAGAGGCTGCAGACAGGAGGAAAGTTCCGATTACAAACATTATGATTTGCGACATTCACCGATCCGAAATCATGGCAGAGTTTTGTGTTACTCACGAAAAAGCCATTTGCCGTCTTTGTAAAAGGAACAAACATCGAAAATGTGATACCAAAGATCTCGGGGAAGTTGCGGAAGAAAAGAAAAAAAACATCAATTATTTTATGACGGAGATTAAATTACTGTCGTTAGACTTTGATGAAATCAATACTTCCAGACACAACGATAAAATGCAGCTTTTAGAAACAACAACGAAAATTAGAGCAAACGTTGCGAAGATAAAGGAAGAAATCATAAGTTGGGCAGAAAAACTCGAGAAGAAAACTCTAGAGGAAATAGAAAAAATTGAAAAGGAAATGATATCAAACATTGACAGTCATATAGCTGTAACGGATGACATAATAAACCAGTTAGAATGGATTAAAACTTCATTTGAAAAACTAAATCTAGGTAGGAATAGCGTTGAAGCCTTCGTGCTGAAGGCAAAAACTGAGCAGCAGATTCAGGAGGGAATGGAACTGAAACAGGAAATGGAAAAGGAAACAAGTCCTCTTACTTGTAAATTCCGAAAATCAGATAAATTGTCAAGACTCATGTCTGAAATTTCTTCTTTTGGAACAATAGAGACAGTAGATACTAGTTTAATAGATTTCACAGGTATTTCAACAGTGACGAAGAAATCTGATATCACCGTCGATTCCAGTTTTCTCACTGGCTGTGTATTTATGCCGAATGGACAGTTAGTGATTTGTGATTCAAACGACAAAGTGAAAGTATTTACATCTAAATGTAAACTAAAAAGTGGGATGAAGTGTGATTCCCGGATGGAAGATATTGCAGTGCTATCTGTAAATGAGGTTATTGTTACAAAACCAACATTAAAGTGCCTTGAAGTTCTGAATGTGTCAGGAGCTGTAAGAAAAGTGAAGTCACTACCTGTTGGAGAGCAGTGCTGGGGTGTGGATGTAAAGAAAGACAACATCTATGTCAGTTGTCATTTAAATACTGGGACAGGAGGAAATATAAACGTTTTTACGTTGGATGGTCTGTGTGTAAACACCTTTCGGATTGATGAGGGATATCCTTACTATCTAGCTGTAAATGACACAGGGGACAGAATTATAGTATGTACAGGTGACACGTCAATAGTATTGTGTATCGATATGACAGGCAAAACTGTCTTTACGTATTCAGACAGTCAGATAAACATTTCTCTTGGTTTGATGTTTGACTCGTATGACAATTTTATGGTATGTGGACAAATATCAAACAATATACTTGTGGTGAAGAAAAATGGAGAAAGACACAAAATCCTACTTTCCTCTGACGATGGTCTCTGTAAGCCACATTGTCTTGCATACAGACCTTGTGATAAAACTCTGATTGTAGGACAGTTCGCAAAACGACCCCTTACAGCCTTTACAATACAAATTTAAGATTCGATTGTCGTTGAATCGAATGTCGACATAACCGCTAGTTCATATAAAACGTGACCTGCCAAAAGGGGTTAAAACCATCTCTGTGATGCACCATACCAACCTAATCATCACATAAGTATCGATCCCTAAATTCATTTTGTCTAACAACCAACTAAAGGATGATGTAGAATGGTCCTTGGGCATGCAGAAAAATTACCATAAGCACTAAATAAGTTTCGTTCCAGGTCAGCCTGCAGGCACTGCAAAGGCTGACCCGGGCTGATAGTTTTGCAGGTGCATCAAAAGACCTTTATACAGATCATAGGTCATGCGTATAAAATTAATCTTAAAATATACATCTGAAAATTATCAATTTGTTTGTACGACGCGTATATTGCACACTTACCTATACTCTGAGTTTTTTTTTTTTTTTTTTCTTCCCATTGAATTGATAGAGACAATTCTACAAAGCTGTGGAAAATACAGTAAAAGAAAAAAAATCGGCTGTATTCATCAATACGAAACTCCTAAAGATGTGCTTTTGTGCCTTGTTGCACGAAATTTTCGAAAACAATGGTATAAACTATGAAAATATCAAAGAGTGGAAATTTCTCCTTTTGCCACATTGTTTAAATCTTTACCATGCGACAAGATTATAGACCTATCCAAACCGAAAGCATATGCAGATGCGAATTGAAATACTGCAAATATTGTTGAAGTTGTCCTTGATAGAGTAGAAAACATTGTGGGAAAAAGAGAAAATGCTGGTTACCAGCATTTTCTCCTTTTCCCGCAGTGTTTTCAAGTCTTGTATCTCAACGTCGTCATAAGTCGGCTTTTTTGTGGTAAAGGATTCAATGTATCAGAACCTGACTTATATGAATAATAAATATTTCATCAAAATAGTTTCAAGGTCTCAAATATGAGCAGGTGTGTATGTTTAGGCTAATTTGGTCTACGGTCTGGACAAATCACATTTGTGGTCGAATATGGCAGACAAGAGGGAACTGCATGGGGCTGTCCACACTAGGCTGTAGATCAGTAAAAATCAATTTTTATCTTGTCTTTCGACATGCAGAAAATCGACCGGTAGATATCCCAGATGCATTTATACAAAGCATGTCATCACCTAATTAAGGATTAGTAAAATCAATTTTTGTCTCTTTACCGGTAGCAAAATATTTCGACCAGGTCAGCCTGCAAGGACTGCAATGGCTGACCTGAGTGGATATTTTTGCAGTGGCATTAAACTCCTTTTTTACAAAGCACAACTAAAGTATTTTGGACACGTTTGTTTATTAAACCCTCAGTAAAGCCAATGAACAGGTAATTTTCACTGTTTAAAACTCGAAAATATAACGGATTACCCGTCACAACATACATATATAAGATCGGAGAAACCCTGAACGTGTCAGTTACTGCATTGGTTGCCATGATATACGCGTGCGAAAATGCATGGAGAAGCCCGTCGATTTCAGGGACGCCATTGATCGAGACAACCGTCGTTATCGTTCGTGTACATTCGAACTAGGTCTTCGAGAACGTCACGTGATAAAATTGCATCTCATTAGTGCTATGTCATAGTAGACAGTACTATTGTTTACAATTCCAACACTATGTCATCGGAGAGTAAGATTGCTCATACTAAACCTGTTTAATTATTTAGATGTAGTAAACTCTTCCTGTATTGATGATAAATGAAAAAACGATGATCAGCCTGTGTCGTTGTTTCTGTTTACGATGTCGATAAACTTATGTTTTTCAAGCCTAGAAGGGGGACAAAACGATCAAGTGACTGAATGGTTTGTTTCGACGCTTTGAATGATCACGTGGTGTTTACGTCACTAACACGTCACTGCGGACATTTACGACGAAAACTCGGCTAATCGTCGGCGATCATCGATGTAAACAAACAGATAATGCGGCATGGTAGGATCTGTTCTAGTTTCAAAATTACTTTTGCTGCCACTGACTTGAGCTTTTGCGAACTGCACCTTTACATATCGTGAAAGTTATAATAATCGCCATATATTTACATGGTAAAAATGAAATTTACTTTTATTTTATAAACAAGTTGTTTATTCAGTTGGACACTACTGAGACCTTAAGGCACCATACCACTAAGATTAAAAAATGGGACATAACTGTATCAAAAATACTCCCTCTGTTACCTGTCAGATTATAGGTCCCTCTTTTGATTGTAAGAAAAGGACAAAATGCTGGAATCTACCACTTTCTCCTTTTCAAACAATGTTTTTTCCCCTTTCAAAGACAAAATATCTCATTTTAGCCACTTTTTATTTATTGTCTGCAAATGCTTTGACTTTGGACATGTATAACGTTTGTGATGTGTTAGAGATTAACTCGGAGTCAATACGTGAAAAAAAATGACTATGACAAGACGTACTACTCTTCTGTTTGACCAGTAAATAAGGTGTCTCCCTATCGGGGCCTATTGTGTAAATAAAACAAGAGAGCAATGGTGGCTCCGTATCGCTCCACTTGGTGATACCAAAATATGGGCAATACATGTACTCTCTACATACTGTGACACCTATCCATCAACAGCCTGCAATTTACAATACTAAAACTTAAATAATTAATCAAGGGTTAAATCATACATATCATATCATTAGTATAAATTAATGATATTCTCTTATAACGATTTAGGGAGAAATGAAGATTTAGAAAGAAATCAATGTAGCAAACTTCGTGTAGATAAAAATTTTATCCTAATTAGAGAGAGAGCTCTTCCTAAGGACCATTCCCACCAAACTGTAAATGAATCCAACATTGGTTTTTGAACGGATGATTTCTATTGATTCAACATGTGGTTTTTGAAAAATGATTTTTAAAGTTTTGTCAAGTTCTACAGCTACATTGCTATGTTAAGGATAGGTCGTTTTAATGAAAATTAATATTCGACGGAGCAACGATAGGACCATATTTAAGTTGGCCAGTAGTTTCAGAGAAAATATTTCCAAAAAAGTTGTAACACACAAATATGCATATCCGAACGACGGACACGGGCCATCGCAACAGCTCTCTGACCTTTGTCTAGTGGAGCTTAACTTTAACCAAGAAAAAAGCGAAATTGATTGAATGTTTTAATACACCTTTGTGGACCACATAGTTTTATACACTCTTTGGTAGGCCTACATAACACAATCCATCAATTGAGGTACATTTCTTTTAGATTTTGTCTTATTAGTCGGGTCTCATTCGTCCGGACGTGTACGTCCGGGTGTGTTCGTACTTTCGAATGATCTCATTTCTTTTCAAATCATACCTGGAGCATTAGGAAGGCATATTAGTATAAAAGATGATATCTGACTCTTCACGAAGGAAATTGTTGAGTAGAACACGGATAGTTTCACCATTCAGCGCGAAATCGTTTACAGAATTTACATATTTCGCTTCATTTTGCGAGGAAATCTAAGTAAGACTGTATTTCAATTATTCAGTCTGCATTGTCAAGAAAAGATACTACAAGGAATACCGAATGTATAGAAAAGCGAGGCAGAAGAAGCGAAAGTCACTGTCCGTTCCCCACTCACTTCTTCTAATGCAATATAGAAAAAGCGGAACGGACCTGAACAGATCATAAGAAGCCTAGGTATGGACTTTCAAAGCAATGGGAAAACTGAAAACGGACCTAAATTGTATCCGAAATATCAAATATTTGACGTAGGAAACATCAGAATGAATATGAATAGGATTGAAAAGATCTGACATTTAAGTGTGAAAAAAAAGGAACGGACATGAACGGACCGCTAAATGCTTCCAATGAACTTTCAAAACAAAGGCAAAAGCAAGAACACATGACATGTTTACAAACTTCTTGCGTGAAATCTAAACATACCTTCAGATACTACTTAACCCATTTAGGAAATACCACTGAATATATTTTTTCTAACAAAACCATCAACAAAGAAGAAAAATAAAAGTTATATTTTTTTTAGTTGTATTATCTTCACTCACCGATAATGAAATATTTTTTTCACTAAAACTAACTTTGAAATAGCAACATTCAAGTTTTTACTATCTGCATGAAAGGTTCATTTAAGGTCTCCGTGATGTGTTATGGAAATCCCATTTTTCCCCCCAAAAAGGAATATCTGACGGCCGCAAAAACTCCAAAAATTGAAAATATGCGCATTTACCAAACACCTTGGTCTTTCTAATTCTGTTCCTAGCCACAGAGACTGCTGTTGTATAATCTACGCATAAACGCAAACTTACAGGTGTCAAAAATCCGTCTTTCAGTCGCGACTTTTTATCCGGATTTCTTTTGTATCCATCTCATCTGATCATGCTTCAAAGACTTTCGGACATCGGAGTTTTTTTGGAGCAAGTTTTTCAAAATTTACGACTTTCAGTGCTCTCATTTAGTGGTTGATTGGTTGTATGGTGTTTAAAGCCATTTTTAACATTATTTCCGTTTTACCGCGATGGCAAGTGCAGCTATTCATCCTTCCTGGAATTTCTTTCACAAGTAAACCGCACATTATTCTTTTCAAGCAACTGGCTGCTTTCCCACATGACCATCGTCGAAACAATGGTCAGTGGTGAGAGAGAAATAAATCCTGTCGCTTCGCCCGTAGCCATCAGTGCTTTCAGTGCTTTGATTGTTTTGTTTATTTTGTTTATTGTCTCTGTAATACTACAGTCTCCAGGAAAACAAGAGAAAGAGGAAAGATTTGTATCAATTCAACGAATCGGAGGGTATGTTGACTAAAGTTACAATCAGGTATAATCTTACTGGTACACTGTGCTTTAAAAGTCGTACACATAGACGAGATTTACATAGCCTATATGTAAATATCAGACAAATAAAATTTTCCTTCATTTCTCTCTTAAATACTAATAGGAGAATAACTTAATCGTTTAATCTTCTTAAGTAACACAAAAAGTGCCAGAACCGACTATTATCTTTTACGGACAGTATTAATCGAGATCGGTTTGCACAGAACGTGTTCTTTGAGCTTGGATACACTGCCCACTACTTCGTTACATTTTCTGAATGAAACGACTTCGAAATGTTCTAAGGGTTACTTAAAAGATTTAAACGCATATCCTCAAACTTAAAAAAAGAAAACATCTTAATGCCTTATTCCAATTAGATTACAGATGGTTGAAGCTATCCTTTCCCCTTATAAATAATGGACATTGATCTCGATAAAGGGTCTTCCTCATATTTTTGACGTGTCGTGTGCAAACTTTAGTCATGTGCAGCCTGTTGTGTAGAAAGGACTCGTACATAATTGTAATCGCAAGCCCAACACTAAATTGCTATAATTGAAAAGTCAGGAATCACTTTTTTAGAGGTTGGTGTTTTACAATGATTTTCTGTTCGTTCGGAAGGCAGAAGGTGCATTTTTTGTGTATTTAGTGAATAAGACGAAATTTAGATTAAGTCAACACAATCTTGATGTGTACAGGAAAACATGTACATATATAATATATGTATGCTGTGTTTTGAAGCACATCGAGAATGGCAGAAATATTAATGAATCAGTATGCTAGTGTTAGGAGGTTTAAAATTATATTAAGTTTGATCGTATATGATAACAATGAATTTTGACTATTTTGTAATGGCGCTACAAAGTCAGCTACCAAGGCGGAAGTAAATTAGGTTTTAGTAAACAAAATATCGACATGTTTAATCTTTCAGCAAACACCGCCATATTTAACTGCTCTCAAGAATATATATTTAGACCAGAAAAAACGCCCGGTGCAAATTAAGTTTTAGTAAACACAATATTGAAGTGTCAAATCTTTCACCAAACAACTCTATGTTTAATGACCCTAAAGAATATAGATCTATATCTGGACAAAATCCGGTGGAATTAGAGGGCTTATTAAATCACATCTTACAGTGACAAAAATAACTACGGTCATTTTACAGGCTGGCCTTTATCTGCCATATGAACCTATATTTTTCTATGTGTTTGAATGTTGAACATTTAAATGTGTATTAAACCCTGAATCAGAGCTGAGTCGTTTATTTTACTTCAATTACACAAGGATTTATATAGGTCACATTTTGGATATTTAAAGATGTGCCCAACATTTCTATATACAAATGACTCAAGTTATAAAGCATTCATGTGTAGGAGACTGTGAACATGTAAAAACATTTAAGTTTAGTATTTAAAAAATCACTGTGTATTTTTCTTCATTCTGGAGCAATATATTCGACACCATAATAACAAATATATTTACATCAACAATACCGTGCGATCATTATTTCTTTTTATTAAGGTTGCAGCAGGAGCAGACACAATGGCTGAGTGCCGAGAGGAATTAATACAAGAGATTGTGTCTGACGAAGACAAAACAAAGTCATGTGAATCCTGTAGCTTTCGGGGTGTTGGAAACCCAGCACACACATATTGTCCTGTATGTACCGAATACCTCTGCACATCCTGTGCAGAAATACATCGTAGTTTTAAAGCTTCACGTGCACATGACCTCGTGCAGATTGGGGAATCAACAGAGGCTTCAGTTAAGATTAAAGGCCTCGTTACAAACGTTATGATATGCGACATTCACAGGTCCGAAAATATGGTGGAGTATTGTGTCACTCATGAAAAAGCAATTTGTCGTCTTTGTAAAACGACGAAACATCGAAAATGTGATATCAAAGATCTCGAGGAAGCCGCAGAAGAAAGGAAAAATGGCGTCAAACATTTTATAGAGGACATTAAGTTATGGTCTTCAGACTTTTATGCTATAAATATTTCCAGACACGGTGATAAAAGTCAGCTTTTAGAAACAACAACGAAAATTAGAACAGACGTTAAGAGGGTTAAAGAAGAAATCATAATCTGGGCAGAAAAACTCGAGAATAGAACTCTACAAGAAATAGAAAAAAATGAAAAGGAAATGATATCAAACATTGACAGTCATATAGCTGTAACGGATGACATGATAAATCAGTTCGAATGGGTTAAAACTTCACTTGAAAAACTACATCAAGGTAGGAACTGCATTGAAGCCTTCGTGCTAAAGACAAAAACGGAGCAGTAGATTCAGGAAGGAATAGAACTGAAACAGGAAATACAAAAGGAAATAAGTCCTCTTACTTGTAAATTCCGAAAATCAGATAAATTGTCAAGACTAATGTCTGAAATATCTTCTTTTGGAACAATAGAGATAGTAGATACTCGTTTAATAGATTTCACAGGTATTTCAACAGTGACGAAAAAAGCTGATATAGCTGTTGATTCCGGTTGTATCACTGGCTGTGTATTTATGCCTAATGGACAGTTAGTGATTTGTGATTCAAACCACACAGTGAAAGTATTTACATCTGACTTTAACCTGAAAAATGAAGTCAAGTGTGATTCTCGGATTGAAGATATTGCAGTGCTATCTGCAAATGAGATTATTGTTACAAAAACACAATTAAAGTGCCTTGAAGTTCTGAATGTGTCAGGAGCTGTAAGAAAAGTGAAGTCGATACCTGTTGGAGAGCAGTGTTGGGGTGTGGATATAAAGAAAGACAACATCTATGTCAGTTGTCATTCAAATAATGGGAAAGGAGGAAATATAAAAGTTCTTACACTAGATGGTGAGTGTGTGAACATATTTTGGATTGATGAGGGCTATCCTTACTATCTAGCTGTAAATGACACAAGGGACAGAATTATAGTATGTACAGGTGACACGTCAAAAGTGTTGTGTATCGATATGACAGGCAAAACTGTCTTTACGTATTCAGACAATCAGATAAACATATCTCTTGGTTTAGTGTTTGACGCGCATGACAATTTTATGGTATGTGGACAAATATCTAACAATATACTTGTGGTGAAGAAAAATGGAACAAAACACAAAATCCTACTTTCCTCTGACGATGGTCTCTGTAAGCCACATTGTCTTGCATACAGATCTTGTGATAAAACTCTGATTGTAGGACAGTTCGCAAAACGACCCCTTACAGCCTTTACAATACACATTTAAGATTCGATTGTCGGTCAATTCGTCGTTGAATCGAATGTCGACATACAAGCTAGTTCATACAAAGTATGATCTAGCAAAAAGGGGGTTAAAACCCATCTCTGTGATGCACATACCAAGACAATTATCATATGCGTAAAGATCTCTAAAATTCATTTTGTCTAACAACAAACTAAAGGATGATGTAGAATGGTCCTTGGGCATGCAGAAAATTTACCAAAAGCAAAACAGTTTCGACCCAGGTCAGCCTGCACGGACTGCACAGGCTGACCTGGGCCGATACTTATGCAGGTGCATAAAAAGCCCTTTTTACAGTCCATGTCACATGTATATAAATTAAATGTTAGAATATATATCTGAAAATTATCAACTGATTTGTACGACACGTATATTGCATACTTGTCTATAATCTAACGTGTTTTTTTCCCATTGAATACTTTTTTCTGTATACATGTACGTAATAGAGGGTTACAATAGGAGACATTTCTACAAAACTGTTGAAAATAAAGTAAAATCTCGGCTGTATTCGTCAATACGAAATTTTTAACTCATGTACTCCTACAGACATTATTTTGTGTCTTGTAGCAGGGGCATTTTCAAAAACAATGCTATAAACTATGAAAATATCAAAGAGTGGAAATTTCTCCTTTTGCAAAAATGTTTAACTCTTTACCGCGCGACAAGATTTTAGACCTATCCAAACAAAAAACATATGCAGATTCCAATTTAAATATTGCAAAAATTGTTGAAGTTGTCTTTGATAGAGTAGAAAACGTTGTGGGAAAAGGAGAAAGTGCTGGTTACCAGCATTTTCTCCTTTTCCCGCAGTGTTTTCAAGTCTTGTATCTCAATGTCGTCATAAGTCGGCTTTTTGTGATTAAGGGTTAAATGTATCAGAACCTCACTTATATAAACAATAAATATTTCATAAGGATTTTTGCAAGGTCTCAAACATGAGTAGGTGTGTACATTTAGGCTGATGTTGGTCTACGGTCTCGGCAAATCATACTTGTGATCGAATATTGCAGGATAAGTATCAAACAAGACACAACGACATGGGACTATAAACACAAGGCTACATTTGTAATGATAAACAAGTGATACTCGGGCAAAAGGGGTTTTAATGTTGCGATGATGGTTACTCTGGAAAGTAAGCAGTGGCTTGAGAAGGATTTTGTGCAGAGTACTGATAAAAGAAATCTGAAAGATAGCATGGATAGGTGCACTAGCCACCACGATATAGCTGAATGTTAAAAAACAGCGCCAAACACCATAAAAAACAAACAAATAAATCTTGCACAATGACGAATAAGCAGTTTTCGACAGTACTATTTCAAAGCTCTGACATTTGCTCCAAAACAGTCGAGCTACAGAAACAGAAGGAATCATCGGGGCTTCCACATCATCACACAAATTGCAATTGTTCTGTCTTTTAATTGCCCGAAAAAGATCAGGTTGTCGTTGGCCTATAAGGTCTGCAGCATTGAGTTGATTCAGTGTCCTTGAGGCTTTTACGACATTGGTTTCTTTCTTTTGTTTCACATTATAAATGAATGGTGCTCTACGAAAGAGGGTTAAATGCATACCCGTGATGCATTAGTCCAAGCAAATTATCACATTAATCTGGATCCGTAAATTAGATTTTGTTTAACAACCGACTGAATCATGAGGTAGACTGGTCATTTAACGTGCAGAAAATTAAGCCAAAGCAAATCGTTTAGATCCAGGTCAGCCTCTGCGAATTGTGCTGGCTGACCTGGGTCGATACTTTTTTCAGATGCATTAAATCGCCATTTTGCAGAGCACGATTTAATTGAATTTCCTAGTAATTTTTTTTTTTTTTTTTTTTTTCAATCAGGAGAGGCATAGAAATTCTTCTTTAACAAGTCTCTGTTTCACTAAAGGAGACAAGCCGTTTGCATTATTAGGCTTTTAAACCGCTTTCAGCAGTATTTCAATTATTCATGCTTTAACTTTGTTATACTAGGCTACAGCTGTGTGATACCTGGCCAAACAACACATCGTATTATCGAACCTATAATAGACTTCCTGTTAGCAAATTCAACACCACAACCACTGAGCCACAGAGGATTCTAGCCTGTGTCGACAAAGCTGTACTTTGGGCCAGTGTATAATAAACCTAAGTGTAACACCTGTTATGTGAAACGAAACAAATGCTAACGGTGCAGGTGGTAATAACCCTTTACAAAACAAACCTGAGTTTTAACTAACCAAGAGGCGAATGGGCAAAGGATTTTGAGAGTATTATAAGAAAAGGAGAAAATGCTGGTAACCATCAATTTCTCCTTTTTCTACAATGTTTTCTTCCCTCTCAAAGAAAAAAAAATCCCATTTTAGCCACTTATTTAGTTGTTGCTTGCATATGCGTTTACTCAGGTCAAGTCATGAAGTGTTTAACTCACAGCCCATACACAAATACCCATAACAAGAACCACAAAAAGGCCATTAAACATGTTTAAGTACGCCTTAAGGTACAAAACAAAATTCACATGTTATATTACATGTATTTCTTCAAGATATTGTCCAGATCAGTTAAATTTTCACCTCATTTCATTTCCCTTTTTTTTCAGAAGCAGCCTGCATAGTGGAGTTAATCGGTAAAAGATATTTTCTTCTCTCCAAAAAACTGTGAAAGAAATCGTTAAGAATAATCAAAAGTACGATATCTATTGCCCTTGTACTGTCTTTCGAAAACAGCGTAAGAAAGGGTGCAACTACCTATTTCACCTTTACCCACAATATTTTCAAAACGACAGAAAGAGTGGGATATTGTCCTTTCCGTTGATTCACTGTCCTTTATATCATTTTTCACCTTTGATCGTACAAATACGACTCTCTGTAACAGTAGTAGACAGCTTTAGGAAAAGAGGGATTAATTTGGGCTATGCTGTGTAAAAAGGAGGTTTATTGTGTTTGCAAATAGTATCCCACCCATGTTAGCCTGTGTAGTCCTTGCAGACTGACATGTGTCGAAACGTTTTGCTTTTTTTAAATTTTCAGCATATCAACGGAACAAACGACTTCATTATCAAATTGCTTATTTGACAAAAAAGTTTCATGGATCTACAAGTGTACATAATATTGATATGACAGCTTGCGTCGTATTATGCATCACAGAGATGCTTTAAACCCCCTTTTTTACCAAACAACAAATATTACACTCTTTCCGATTCAAATAACAGTAAAGGATATTTCAAAATTGATAGAAAAGAGCTTTATTTCTCTGATAGGTAAAGAACATTTCGGGAAAAGGTGAAAATGCTGGTAGCAAGCATTTTCTTCTTTTCCAACAATGTTTTCGTAAGCCTTCTCTCTCGAGTTCGTTAAAAGTATGGACTGTGTGGTAAAGGGTTAATACACAATTATCATTTCTACGGAGGAAACCTTCAGAAAACAAAATGTAAGAAAAATGGTGGTAGTCTTGTTAAAAGTAATTCATCATTTTCCCACAATATGTCCACAATAACAGAGATCTGCTGGTCATACGAACAAATTTGAATTTGTCATTTGCAGGTACTTTCCATTTGGATGGGCCATAATGTGCTAGACAGAAAATTATCAAGGCACTATGTTTTCCATATCATTACTAGCACACATATTTCTTTCTTTGAATTGTATCTCCTCGTCAATGGCACCAGCTAATTGCAAGTCTTTTAGCAGCCTGTACAATAAATTTGTTAAATTCTGGTTTAACATCGTAAAAATGACACTGCTGTAAGATCATCATTATCGGCCTACTATGTAAAAATCGTCCGTCAACTCACTACCTGTAAACTCCTTATCTAAATCCTACTCAACAAAATAATGAATACTTTGGTCGTTTTCAACACCAGGTAACACTGTCGAACTTGAGAATCGCTGCTTTGTCAAAATCGTGGTAACCAGCATTTTTTTTTTTCCAAAACGTTTTCTTGCCTTTAAAACATAACTCCATCATTAAGGGCACTTTCAGTATGTTGGCTTCAAATGCTTTTAGTTTTCTCGAATTTTATCCTTTGGTAAACATTACTTTTCGCAAAGGCTGTACCATTACAAAGCTGTATCTGAATGTATCATGGAGATCGTTTCTGATTTTGCTTTTCCCATTAACACAAAACTTTATCGAATAGCACTGCTCTAGCGCCCTATTTACGGTATCAACAAAATAATGTGTTCAACTTCCGTTGTTTACAGGAAATGACGTCATATTTCATCCCTTGACGTTACGTAGCCCAAGATAAAGGTGTCCGAAAACGTAATGTGCATTTTTGACAAAATATGACGTTAGAAATACATTTTATGATCTCTTTAACAACAAGTAAACATGGAGTTGCCCCGCTTGACGTCACCCTACGTTGCCATAGTGGTTGTAGATTACGCATTGGTGCAAATAGTTTACTTTTTTCTGTCGGATTATAAGCATAATTCATCAAAGTATCAGTAGTGAAATTTCGTCAAGATAAGCATATGAATAAAAAAGTTATGAAACTTTTCCGGATACTTATGGAACACCCCTCATAAGTGGCGTTCTGTCTAAGATGGTTTAATGCAGCTTGATGATCATATAATTATGGATCAATAAAATCGATTTTGTTTACAATCGACTAAATCATGAGGTAGAATGGTCCTATGACAGGCAAAACATTGGACTGAATACATTTGTATTTTTTGCAAATGCGTCAAACCCCGTTTTCGTAGATTATAACTTAAATATTAAGGGCATGTTTCATTCCAGTGACCAATAGCAATATTTTTTTTTTTTCAAAAAGAGCAAACTGTAAAATTATTTGAGTCATGCTCTGTGAAAAGGGGGCTTAATGCATCTACAAAAAGTATCGATTCATGTCAGCTTGCGCACTTTGTGCAAGCTGACATGGGTTGAAACTTTTTGCTTAGGTGAATTTTCTGCATGTCAAAGGACCAGTCTACCTCATAAGTCAGTTAGTTGTTGGACAAAATGGATTTTATGGACCCGTAAATGTGTGATGAATTGCTTGGAATAATGCATCACAGATATGCATTGAGATTCCTTTTGCCAGAGCATCGTTCTTTCAATCTTTTATCTATCCTAATGGTATTAGTCACTCTTTTGATGGGGTAGGATGCATCCGAGTATGAAGTAATAATCTTTGGTTATGAAATAGATCTCAGAAAGTATCAAACTTCTTGTGCAATCAACCTAGCCCGGGTCGCAGTTTGTGGAGTACAGGGCTTAAAACCAGGGATTCACCGGTTCCGATCCCATTATTTCATGTGTGGTGCATTGTTGAGGCTTGCCCTTCTAAAGACTATGAACATTGTGAAAAAAAGGAGAACATGTTGGCTACCAGCATTTTCTCCTTTATCCTACACTGTTCTCTAAATCCGTCTACTCAAGGATAGCTAATGTTCGGGATTTTTTAGTAAATGGTTGATTAAGACAAACAAATGAAGTTCCGATGGATTTGTCCAATAAAAATGCATGTATTCACAAAAGCATTGCCTTTGTTTAAGAATTGAACACTTTAAATATCTCATGCGGACGACCTTTTCCTCTAGCAGTAGATAATTTTTTTAAACATTGTTAATAATTATAATAATAATAATGAATGCTCATACTGAGGATTTCCTTTTGATACAGTAGTTTTAAACTCATTCATAGATTAAGCTGACTACGCTTATTAACAAATATATCTTTAATTGTCGTATTTATTTAAGGGTAAGAGAGCTAAATCTCACAAACATTTCAAAGTTCATGAACTAAAAAAAAAAAAGTTCACTTTAACAAATCAACAAAAAGATAACGTACTCTGCGGTTTTTGAATGAATGCCTGTAACTCCTTATCAGAACTTGAAACTTAAGACCCAGCTTTGTTTCTGTGAAACAATGCTTTCTTTCTGTTATAAATAAAGTATAATATTCCCATATTGTATTTCCGTGTCTCAATAGAAGCTTCAGGAAAATCACAGACAAACTGACAAAGTAAGTAAAGGAAAGAACTTTGATCATATCAACGAAAGGGACTCAAAGTAGACTAAGGTTTTAGATAAGTATTTTATTACAAATAAATTGTGTATTGAGACGGATGCCATTGAGTCAACTTTAGCGCACCTGGGCACAAAAAGTGCTCAAGGTGAGCTTTTGTGATGGTGATGTGTCCAGCATCCGTCGTCCGTCGTGCGGTAGTCAACAATTACCTTGTGTGCACTCTAAAGTCCACATTTTCGTTTAGGTACTAGTGCAATTTGGTCCAAATGTTTGTCTTGCTAAAATCTCTGACAAGTTTGAAATTGAATTACAGTAGGTCACTGGTCCAAATCTTAGAAAAACCTTGTGTGCACTCTAGAAGCCAAATTTTCCGCCTGATACTTTTGAAACTTAGAAAGACTGTTTGAATTAATGATATATCGGACAACTTCGAAATTGGGTCATGTCCGATCAAAAAGTAGGTCACTGGGCCAGACCTTAGAAAAACATTGTGTGCAGTCTAGAGGCCCGATTTTCAGCCTGATACTCGTTAAAACTATGCAAGACTGTTTGTCTTGATGATATCTCAAACGAGGTTGAAATTGGGTCACGTCGGACTAAAAACTGGGTCACAAGGCAAAATCTTAGAACAACCTTGTGTTTACTCTGAAGGCCGCATTTTCAGCCAGATACTCTTTTCACTAGGTCTGAGTGTTTGTCTTTATGATATCTCAGACAAATTTAAAATTGATTCATTTGGCGTCTAGAAGTAGGTCACCAGGCCAAATCTTATAAAAACATTGTGCGCACTCTAGAGGCCACATTTTTAACCTGATACTTATGAAATTAGGTCGGGGAGTTTGTCTAGATGATATTTCAGACATGAATATAAATTGGGTCTCGTCAGATTAAAAATTAGGCCACAAAGTCAAATCTTAGAAGAACCTTGCATGCACTCTTGAGACCTTATATTAAACCAGTTACTCATGAAACTAGGTCAGAGTGTTTGTATTGATGATATCTCAGACAAGCATGAATTTGGGTAAGTCACTGTAGGTCACTGTGCCAAATGTTACGAAAACATTTTGGGCACTCCGAAGACCATGTTTTCGGCCAAATACTCATGAAACTTGGTCGGAGTGTTTGTCTTGATTCGTCTCAGACAAGTAAAACACTGAGTCACGTCGGGTCAAAGTCGGGTGAAATTGGGTCGCAACAGATTGAAAAGGAGGTCATGGAGCTTACTTTTAGTAAAACCTTGTGTGCGCACTAGAGGCCACATTATCAGCCAAGATTTATGAAACTCGGTCAAAGTGTTTGCCATGATGAGATCACAGACAAGTTTGAAATTGGCTCACGTCAGGTCAAAAAGTAGTTCACTGAGCCAAATCTTAGAAAAATATTGTGTGCACTCTAGAGGCCTCATTTTTAGTTTGATACTCATGAAAGGTGCTCAGAAAGGTTGTCATGATAATATCTTAGACAAGTTTGAAATTGGGTTGCAACAGTTTCAAAAGTAGGTCATGGGGTTTACTTTTAGAAAAACATTTTGTGCAGTCTAAAGGCCACATTTTAAGTCAGATGCATATAAAACATTATCAGAATGTTTGTCTTTATGATACAATGTACCACAAAAAAACGACCGGTGCAATAACAGAGTTTATTAATTCACACCTTACAGTGAAAGGAATTATCTGGTTATACGGCTTGTCTTTATGTGTCATATAATCCTGTATATTTCTATGTTTTAATGTTGAGCATTTCAATGTGTAGATCTAATAACCCGTGCATATCTTCAGCTTAACCGTTTTTTTGCTTAGGTACACAAGAATTTGCAGGTCATATTTTGGCCATGTAAAGATGTGTCTGTGAGTTTGGCATACAAATGACCATGACTCAAGTTATTAAGCATCCATGTATAGTATACTACGAATAGGTAAAAACACATACATATAGTATGATAAAAGCGTTGTGTATTTCTTTATTCTAGAGCGATAAATTCGACGCCATAATAACACATATATTTACCACAGCAATACCATGTAATCATACTTCTTTTCGTTTAGGTGGCAGCAGCAGAAGAAACAACGGCTGAGTGCCAAGAAGATGTGACACACGAAAATGTGTCTGATGAAGACAAAACAAAGTCCTGTGACTCTTGTAGCTTTCACGGTGTTGGAAACCAAGCAGACACATACTGTCCTGTATGCACCGAATATCTCTGTATATTTTCCGTAGAAATACATCGTAGTTTTAAAGCTACACGTAAACATGAAATTGTGCAAATTGACAAATCAACAAAAACTTTAAATAGGACGAAAGTTCGAGTTACAAAAGAAATGATGTGCGACATTCACTGGTCCGAAACTGTAACAAAATATTGTCTGACACATGAGAAAGTGATTTGTCGTCTTTGTAAAACGACCAAACATAGAAAATGACACCGGTGCCCTTGGAGTAGTTGCAGAAAACCGAAAGACAAGTGTCACAATATTTTTGGGGGACTTGAAAGTGCTGGCATCAGAATTTGAGAAAAGAGAATGTTCAAGACAGCAAGATAGAAAAAATATTCTTCAAACATATAAGGGTCTATCAGCAAATGTTAAGAAAATTAAGGAAGAAATCATAACGTGGGCGGAAAAACTAGAAGAAGATGCTCTAGAAGAATTTGAAAAGTCTGCCAATGGACTATTATCTAACATAGACAGTCATATTGCAGTCGCAAAGGAAATGACAAGCCTGTTAACGACTGTTAGGAAATCATTTGAAAAATTAGGCTTTGGGGGCTAGGCTAGTGTTTCAAAGAGTTAGATAAATGTATCATACATTTCACTGGAAGTGACAGAGACACAAATCATAAAAAAATGTGTATAGCAATAAAGTAACAAAGATAAACATAGCTACCCCTCCCCCGAAAAAGATCGTTTCTTTTTCAAATGCAAGGATTATTAGTATGTCGGTAAATACATGTATGTCTAATCAAGTATCAATGATGCCAAAATCAATAAACTTTAACAAAGATTGCTTTGACAAGAAGGTTTCTAGATCTTAGAAGCAGAAAAGATTTTTTCAATGGCATGAATTGTAAAGTTTTGGGAAACAGCTGAATTATAGATACATTCCTTTATGTTACATATTCCACTCATGTGATCATAACTATAAGCACCAATATTAATCATTTTTTTCAAGTTGTCCTTTGAACCTAGCTAAGTAGACCAAATATAAAAAAAAAGCCTCAATACGATCGACATGAATAAGTTGTGGAATAGTTATTTAATCATTCGAAAGACGAGCTAAATCTTGATATAATAGGGTTTTTTGGTTTGAATCCCGGCTTTGCTATCACTAATTTTTAGGGGTTCTCAAAACTCTTTGCGATGAAATGCATTCTTCTCTCACATGAGAAATAGAACGAATGCGCCCGGATTCTCTTAACAAAATCAAGATGGTTCACCGACAACTTTGTTCATTTTGGTTCAGAGTCAAATAACTTGTAATGGCTATTGGTTTATTGATTCACATACTTTTTCAGCACATTTTGCGGACACATTCCCTCAATGCACCCAGTTGTAGATCTATTATTTCACGGTCACATTTCTATTATTTATTTCATGTAAAGAGGAGCAGGAAAAAAGACATTCAATTTTTTTAGATCTATATCATCCCGTGGAACGGTAATTACTTTCTTCAATACACCCGGTGGCTTCGGTTGCCAAAAATTCATAAATAACCGCCACTATTGGAGGTTCAGGTGGCGATTAAAGTCGACCGGACATCACTAAACGGGCGCCACTGCAGGGATATCTGATAATTTTCGGAACTGATTCATATCTCGATCTCTCCATCGTTGGAGATTTATGATGTTCTGTGACTGTGTGTCCTGATCATTTTATCGACGATGGTTTAGCGAAAAATCAGCCCGTAGATTGGGAAGAATATTGTACAGAGTACCGTTTGAAGAAACCACTTGCCGCCGAGATATTCATTATTAATGAAATAATGTTAAAAACAAACACTATACAAACAAACAAACAAACACACACACACACACACACACAAACACACACACACACACACACACACACACACACACACACACACACACATATATATATATATAAGCTGAAGCTATGCGCGTTAAGTCAAGAATTGCAGCAATTTGGGAAAGAAAATTGAATTCAAGAAAAGATGTTTATTGGCGAAAAGTTAGAAATAGTGGAAACTTATGTTTCTATGAAAAATGGATAGAAGCATCCCCTGTCATTATACCAAGAAAATTCCAAAAGTTTGAAATTAGAAATGAAACAGAAGATCAAAGAGTTCTGAGAGAAAGAGCTGTGATTCACGATTTTAGAATGGAAATTGAGATGGGGAAGTTGAAATCTACCTCTTTTGAAGAACAAGCAAGAAAATTAGATCAAGAAATGATTGATTTGATACAATCAAAATGTTCAGGACAAGCTGCAACCTTCTTAGTAGATCTTTGGCAAAAACACGTCAAAAGAAATGAAGAAATATCTCATAAAAGATGGGAAAACAATGCAAAATGGCTTCGGGAATACGAAGTAAACTTTGTCAGAAACTACAATGGTTTAAATCCATTTTTCAAAAAAGGCAAAAACCATCCCGCACCAACCACGAGAAAGCAGCCATATACTTATGCAGATGCAGTCAAAACCTTTCCCAGGCGTACAAAGCAAGAAGGAAAACCAAGAAATACAATGGAATCATTATTACACCAACTTTTAGCACATCTGAAAACTGAATCACAGCATCCAGAAAGTAGTTATAGGAATACTAGATGGAGATACAATAACAATAGAAGGACAGACACTCATAATTACAGGAGAAATAACGAATTCAACACCAACCGACGGTGGAACAATATTTCATACAATAATAATGATATGGAGGTGGTCGATAGGGAGTCTTCTTCTTTTCTGGAGGCAGACCACAACTTTTACAACCAGTTCTAAAAAATGAAAATCTAGCTGAAACTATTAAAAAATCTACAAAAATTTACAATCTTTCAAATCGGAAATTAACAAACGATGAAAAGAATGTCTTGTTGATGGGTCTAAAATTCACACCCACACCCTTAAAAAATAATCCCTGTGAACTTGAAATCGATTTAAATGATTTCTTTAGAAAGCTTAGATTACAAGAATACTTTTCACAAAGTGCAGAATTCAACAATAGTTTAATGAGAAACAAATCTTCTTTTAATCCTCCTTCAGGGAGAAATAAAAAACTAGATAAATATATTTCAACAACCAAGTCATTATGTTTTAATGTTTTAAATAATACCAACCCTGTAAAACATAACATATCTCTTAATCAAAGAAAATCTATAAAATCACTAGCAGATGATTCTTCTATTATTATAAAAGAAGCTGACAAAGGCGGTGGAATAGTAATTATGAATAAATATTTTTATAAAAATAAAATCACAGAAATGCTTTCTGATATGTCCTATTATAAACCTATTCCACATGCCAATACAACACAGATATTTGACTCTATTAAAAGGTTAATTTACAAAAATAAAACAATCACTAAACAAGAAGCAGATTTTTTGTCAAAGTTTGATTACAAGACCAGTACTTTTTATGGTCTTCCGAAAATTCATAAAAGCAAAATCATTCAAAATATTTGTGATGTCATTAATGAAGAGTATATTGAAACTTTAGATCCAATTGATCTTCAAATGAGACCAATTGTGGCAGGACCTAACTGTGAAACAAGTCGATTAAGTTGTTTTTTAGATAAACTTTTAAAACCTTTTGTATCCAAGATCCAAAGCTATCTTAGAGATGAAATAGATTTCCTTAATTTTCTTCCAGAAACAGTTCCCATTAACACCTTTTTAGTATCATTTGATGTAGTAAGTTTGTATACAAATATTCCACATAGCTTAGGATATGAAGCAATTTCTTACTGGATGAATAGATATCCAAATCTTATTCATAACAGATTTGACCAAACTTTTATATTGGAAGGTTTGAAAATAGTAC
The DNA here is from genome assembly GCA_946811185.2 of Hippopus hippopus. Taxonomy (NCBI): domain Eukaryota; kingdom Metazoa; phylum Mollusca; class Bivalvia; order Cardiida; family Cardiidae; genus Hippopus; species Hippopus hippopus. The sequence goes on along the minus strand of OX328113.1, from coordinate 7,544,187 downwards.
TGGAAAATAACAATTTCTCCTTTAATTCCGTATTTTTCAATCAATGTTAAGGAACAGCCATGGGAACCAAAGTTGCCCCAACATATGCAACATTAGTTTTAGGATTTTTAGAGGAGATACTATATGAAAAAATAAGACAACTTAAAGACGAAAACTTCTCAGATTATATATACAAACAATGGAAAAGATATCTTGATGATTGTTTTATTTTTTGGACATACTCAATTAATGATTTATCAGTTTTTAATGACATACTTAACTCATTACATAAAGATATAAAATTTAAGATGGATATGAACTTATACAAAATGAATTTTCTTGACGTGTTAGTGATAAAAAATGGTTGTACAATTGTCACTGATATTTATTTCAAAATTACAGATTCTAAGCAATATTTGAATTTCAGGTCATGCCACCCAAAACATAACAAGACCAATATTCCGTTCTCCCTAGCTCGAAGGATCTGCACAATAGTATCTGACAGAAAAATTCTACAGTTAAGATTACGTGAACTTGAAAACATGTTAATTGAAAGAAAATACCCTAAAGCAGTAATCTTAGCAGGAATAAGTAAAGCTCTTAATATTCCAAGACATACTCTTTTACAGGTAAAGGTTAAAAATGATGACAATATCATGACATATATTTCGACATTTAATCCTAAAAACAGAGAGTTATTTGGAATTATTAAGAATAATTTTGAAATTTTGGAGAATGATCAAACAATGTCACAAATACTAAGAAACACCAAATTAATTAAATGTAAGAGACAACTTCCAAATCTAAAACGAATTTTGATTAAATCAGAATTCAAAGACACAACTTCAAAATCTTCCGTGAAAAAATGTAATGAGTCCCGCTGTGGACTCTGTAAACATATTATCGAAGGAAATGAATTCAAAATCAAGGATAAAACATTTACTGTCAAAGAAGATATGGATTGTAAAGTTTCCAACTGTTTGTATCTTTTAGTATGCAATGGCTGCCAAGAGTTTTATATTGGTCAAACAGGAGATAAACTTAGGAATAGAATTACAATACATAATCAACAGATTAGGGACCCTTCAACAAGACAAATACCATTGAGTTATCATTTAGATAGCTGTTGTAAAACAGATCCAAAATTTTCAATTTTTCCATTTTTTAAATGCAAATCACCCGACGTTTCAGCTAGAGTAACAAAGGAAAAATATTTCAAAAACATTTTTCGTCCAAAATTAAACTGTATTTAACCGTTGTTCTATGACGTCAAAATGACGTTAGTTACGATGTTTCATTAAAGCGTTGCCCTGATGAGCGTAAGCGAAACCGGTTGGCACGTTAGAAATACTAATTGTAGTGTCATTTCTCTTTTATTATATATATATATATATATATATTGAGAGAGAGAGAGAGAGAGAGAGAGAGAGAGAGAGAGAGAGAGAGAGAGAGACTAAGTACGTTTGTGCATGGATTGTAAGCAGCCGGCTTTTTATATTTGAATGTAACGATAAAATACCAAATAGATCTAAGTGTTCAGAGTCCTTACCAACGAAAACTTAGATAATGTTTTAAAGATGGGAGATGGATTTGAAGAAAATTCCATGCGCTTTAGTTCAAATTCAAATAACATACTTGTCATGGCGGTCAGTACACCTACCCATACTTTACCGTAAGTTTCTTTAAACAGACTGCATAGGTCGCCAAAATCAGCTATTTACAAGTAGTTTTTTTCCTATCTGCTTTCCCGCACGTCAATCGTCGAAGCAAGAATCAAAGGTGAAGGAGGATTCATGGTGAAGGAGGAATTAATCCTGTCGCAAAGACTATCATCAAGACAATAAAATGAAATAAGCGGAGCTATCTGGTAGCTTTCCGTCCTACGGATGAAAAAAATAGATCTATTTACAAACTTTCGATACATAGTTATGAATAAAATAATTTAGAATTAATTCTTACAGATCTTATGAAAAGAGGATCTTACATGAGCGTTTATGTATTAGGAATTTTATCAAACTAGTTGGCTCGCGTGAAATAAATTTTATTTAACGAGTTTTATAAAAGTTGTAATACATAAACACGAATATGAGATTCTATTTATCACATACAACGAACGACAGACAAAAAAGAAAAATATCCTGCATCATCACCTTTTGACAATATACTGTTCACGGGTCCATGTTTACAGTTGTAGTTCGGTTTCAGATGTGAAGATACACAAGTAGATAGCTCCATGACATTTACACCGAAAGTAGAATAAAATAGTTACTAGAGGAGGTTAAGTGAAACTAATTCAACAATTTTGTTGCTTTTAAAAAGCTTTCGCTGCATTTCTTGCTTTTCATTAAGCATGAAAATCTAACACGCTCTACGCGTATACGCCTTAGCAACAATGACGTCATTTTTCCGCGAAACGGCGTAGTAGTACAAATGCCGGCATTTACTGTGGTTGGTTTTTCAAGCTTCGCGCGCTCTTGACCGAAAATTGATCAGAACCGGGACCCAGAAAACGATAACGTACTAGTGTATTATCAAAAATAAGGGAGTTTTATGTGATATAAAAAAGTCGAAATCAAATCTTGCGATTTGAAACCATGAGGCCTTTATTTACTGGGAAGCAAAGTTCGTGCTCGTATTCGTATATGATGAGGAAGAGGGCTCTTTCAAACAAACCAGAAGGATTAAAATTTTGGTATTCCTTTTCCCACATTGTTTTCTACAAACATCAGAAATATGCACGCACTTGTACTAGTTTCCAATCCTTCGTCTCCAATAACTTTTCATAAGAAAAACTGGAATTCTTATTTGTATAACAAGATTAATCAACAGAATCCTCAGAAACAGCCGATACATTTGTTTGAATGTATCTGTACAGAGTAAACACCTCTCTTAGCAAGCACGTGTGGAGTTTCTTTCAGGTACTTGCCAGACTCTTTTACAAACGAATAAAATGGACTTGTCCAAAATGAAAGAATTTGCAGACGATACATTAGCTCAAATGACGAGATTTGTATTCAGAATGGCAAAAAACGGAAAAAAAGGAGAAATGCCAATTACCAGCAGTTTCTCATCTTTCGCACAATGATTTCAAAATCCTTTTGCCAAAGATATGTTTAAACAAGGGACTGTTTTAGTAATACAGGTAACACTGCATTTGTTTATGTTTAAGTCGATTTCATTGTATAATGCATTTATTTCTATCTGCACTAAGGTGAAAGAAAGATTAGAAGAGAAGGGTTAGCGTGATAACGCCAGTGTGTTTATTATGTAACACGATTCTACTGAGTTGGTCTGACCCGACCGACGTGCATTCAAGTAAGTGTCTGTATGTGTGTACAAAGGTTTGTGTTTTATTGAAGAAAATAGACATAATGGGGGATGATGATAGGATACTGAACTATGTCAAATACTATTACGGCACGGAACTTACGTGCACTGCGGATCTTAAAACACCGGAATGCATTTTATCCGAAGGTAATATGACGAAGTCGATAAAATCAGCCTTGTCTGCTGTTCACGATGAAGTAGTTAACAGATACTGTCAGTTTTTACCTGGGGTACTGCATGGCTCAGAAGTAAAGTGTAGGACTCGTAACTTGGCTGCATCAAGTTCGGGCATCGCTAGAAGCATTTTTTTTGGGGGGTGTCCTTGGTCAAGACACACAAGAGCCCTAGCCTAGCTCCCATGAAAACCAGGACAAACGTGAAGAAGTGAGTTATCGTCGTGATATGAATGCAAACATATCTAAAGAGGCGTAAAGTACCATACATGAAACAATGACTCAGATTTTAGCTCTGTCCCGAGGCTGGAAGAGCTAATATCATGAAGTGGTTTCGATCTGTCCATTCTTCCGTCCGTCCGTGTGTATGTTTATGGTTGACCCAAAAAAGACGATTTTTCATCCTCCCGCAGACGACCTTTGGAACATTGTGACAAAAAGAAAAAAAAAAAAATGCTTGCTTCAAGCAATTTCTCCTTTTGCCATAATATTTACACACTAAAACCAAGATCTGTGAAAAAGGGGCTAAATTCAAATACAAAAAGTATTGACTCATATCAGCCAAAACAGTCTGGGCAAGTTGACATTAGTCGAAACTTTTTGCTATTTGTAAATTTATGCATCTGTCCAGGGACTATACTGCCTCCATTTCAAATCAATTGTCAGAATGAATGGACTTTATGGATCTTTTATTACATGCATCATCTTTTGACAGAGCGCCGATCGTATGTATTTTCATGTATCAACACGAATTCTTCTTCTTCTTTCCCCCCCCCCCTTTTTTTTATTTTGCTGTTTTTACAATGACGTTTTCAAAGATTCCAGAAACAGAACAGTTTTGGTAAGTAGCTATTTCACGACCGAAGATAACCTGAACAGATCTAGTAGACGGCGTAGGTCAAGGTCAGATAAGGGTGACTTTAGTTTAAACATATCTATTTTACATCGATTGAGAAACACGTTCTTACAATTTATATCAATCTCTCTCGATTCTGCTTCCTGGGAACTACACTAGTACTTACGCCGAATGTGTGGGTCAATGAACAATCCAAATATTGACCCCCGCTCCCGGGTCTCGAGCTCGGGACCTTATGGTTACGAGGCCTATGCCGTACCTCACAACCACAGACACCACAAGGGTGACTTTCGAAAAAGAAAAATCAATTCAAGTTCAGGTGAATAGCTGTTGTCTTTTTTGCATTCAGTTTGGGCATAAGTCATGTGTTATGTTGATGTTAATGTTGACTCAGGTGTTACCAAAATTGATCAATTAAGTCAGAAGTTATGCTGCAAAATATACCCAGATTCGTCTTAAGTGCAGCATTTTAACTGTTTCATCAATTTTAAATGCCTTCCACAAAGCGCATGTTCCGTTATATTTCAAAACAACCCTTATGTGCCAGTCATCATTTAGTCACTTTTAGTTTACCATGTAATTTACATGCATTTTGTTCTGTTTACCCGTTCAAAGATGAAAATTTATGCACACATTCCTTTAAAAAAAAACCGATTGAAAATAACCTTGTTTCACCCGGCATCAATAATATTTCCCAAAATATTAACATAAGATGTGCTGTATATTGTAAATGAAAAAAAACAAAAAAAAAAAACAATAAAATGTATAATGGTAAATTGTAGGCGAATACATGTATACAGTTGGAACTCGCGATACTACTTCAGAAAATAGGTTCTACAATCAGGTACCCAGGTTTATCTCAAGTGCAACTTTACGTAGTAATTCCCATCATATAACCATATCCTGTATTCTTTATTATTTTGTTTCATTTCTAGAATCAGCAAGTCAGGACAAAACTGTCTAAAGCTATTTATGACTTGTAGTGATGCATGGGCTTCAAGTAAGTTGCCAAAATTGTTGTTCCAAGTGCAACGCAGTTTTTCATGTTTGAAATGTGCAATGGTATTGAGTAACAAGCACTTCTCCCCCAACTCCATCCTTTGCAATTTTTGTTTTAACACATTTAAACAAGTAATGCCTTTCAAACAATGTGGTCAGCCATTTTTTTTCAGCCATTTTTTTTTGTATAAGATTGAAAGAACATTGATTTTTGGCTTACTAGTATGGCAAGGAGATTTTTTTGCAGAAATGAAACGTTTTAAGGCAGTATTTCTTTCCAGCTCTTACTACTTAATGAAAATAGATGTGAAAAACTTTCAAAACTATAACTTAAACTGTCTACTTGTAGACATAAGGAGCCATTTTCAACCAACCTGAAAATTTTGTACTTGCGATACAAAAATTAAAAATGAATTGTATAACTACAAGTGCTGACTTTTTTCCAGAAATTAAACTGATATTGAGCAAACATGGTTAGAATGGTTCTTAAAACTCATTTAAGAGGTGAAGTCCACTTAATGGCACACTATTGTTGGGAAGTTTGGTTATATTTCACACATATCAAGCCAAACACCGCCCCCCACCAAACACGTAACAAGCAGGTCTTATCCTTATTGGCTTATCACATACAGAGTTTCTTCATTTTTATGTCCAAAATCTAGTTATTTTCATTTTATTATTGAACTCAGAAATAGATTCTGGGATTTTATATTATGTGTGCTATTTTCGAACTTTTTTTTATTAAACGAGACACTAATAGTAAATTGGTACATATGGATATTCTTCCTTCATTTTAGATAAATTCAGGATTAGATTGATTATGACCTTAGTTTTGCAAAGAAGTTACTTCATATTCTTACAAGAAAGAGAAGGAAGAGGAGGAAAAAAGGGAGGGTATATTTAGAATTAACTCTCACTGTTTAACACGTTTGAGATGACTCAGGCAGAAAAGCAGTCAGTAACTTAGGAAAAAACTTGTGTGCAGAATCAGTAAGATTATTTACATCAACGATAGTAAAGATGCACTAGCTGTGATATGATAAAAATAATGCTGAGAACAGTATTTAAGACCAAACAAACATGCTTTCTTCACCAGTACCAAAAATATTGGAGGTGCTAATGAAAAGTATCGATTAATGTTGGTTTCAAGTTGTTGATTTTCTTTCTGTACATATTCATGCATATACATACATGTAGATCAACATATTTTTGGTATTTGACAGATGACGAATGTAAGAAAGGAGCAAGTGGGAGTTCGGTCAGTCAAAATCAAAAGAAAGAAAAACAAATGAAATAAAATAGATAGACGGGAATATATGATGCAATTTTGTCAAAGAAATTTAACCTTTCTAATATTTTTTTCTCGGCGGAAAGAAAGGTATAGGCATAGCCTGAAGAAATTGTCGAAAAATCAATAGTTCACTAAGGTTTCAATTACCTGTTTTTACCTAGTACATGTATTTAGAATTTTTCTGTGATGTTTTTTTTACTTTTGCGTCGCACCTCCTATATGTAATTAAGGCAATAGTTTTCATTCAGCCTTAAATTTGTAATTGTATTTCGTTTTGACTAGGGCTCTATTCATCACAAAATTGTTGCACACGGACCGTACAAAATATTGACATAATCAAACCGACATGTCTAAGAACTTAAAGAATTCAGATTTGAACTTGACATATTCTTTTTGTCAGAAACCAGTAAACAACAGCAAGAAATATTTTTTTTTAGATCACCGTTTTTGTAACCCTAAGTTGTTTATCTTTTTATGGGCTGAAATTTTTATAAGTTCTCTCATGTCTTTTTGAACTTCTATTTGTCTAACATCACTGATTATAGTTATGAATTAAAGTATCTTAGTGTGTGAAATCATTTAAAACTTTTACTTAGAAGATCAGAAATGCAAGGCTTCTTTTGTCCCAAGTGCAACGGTGTACTTCAAATATCTAATAACATTGACTGGAAACTACTTTGCCCTTGTTCAAAATTATTTGAACTGATTTGTCTTGATTTGTCTTAACTAAAAAAAGCATTGGCTTACTGATGTGTTGTATCAATTCTCTTTTCCACATAGAAAAATGCAAAAAAATTCCATTAATAGAAAATAGTTATTCTCATCAATAGTTTCATCATTTTTTTTTTTTTTTTTAATTCATATTAATTGGTTGTCAGAAACAAAATAAGTGGAACAAGTGCTATATGATAAACAACATCATGGCTAAGTAGCAGAAATGTCAAGGGAATGTCTTTGTTCCAAGTGGAACAAAAGTTTTGAAGACAGACTACAACATGAAGGGCCGTTTCTAGAGGATATAATGTTTTGATTTAAAAGAAGTAAAATGAGTATGTTAGGAGTACCGTGAATTTTGAAGTTTCCATAAATATTTGAAAACTATGGGAAGAAAAAGAAAAAAAAAGTTGATAGGTAGAGCAAGCAATTTGAGCATCTGATTTATCAAAAAAAGTTGTTTTTTTTCACGGAGAGAATTAAAAAAATGGCAAAGAGTCATATCTTGATATATGTCTAGCCAAAAAGTACCTACATGATGAGGAAAAAAATCTGGAACAGGTGTAGTACAAGGTACAAGGACTATACCGTGTTGAGAAAAAACCAAATGAATAATTTTTGAAACATGGAATTTACAAACAATTGAGTGGAGTTCTAAATTAGATGATATCAGTTCCCAACGCTTCGACATGTATCAGAAAGAAATTAACGTAGAAATCATTCAGCTTAGAGTCCATCTAATTTTTTACTGGTCTGTTACACCTAATCTTTTTTTAGTCACCCATAACATAAAACGCACACTCCAACACTGGGCAAAAGGGGGTTTAATGAACCTGCGTGATGCACATATCAAGCAAGACATCACATAATTATATGTCCATAAAACCAACCTTTTTTTTTTTTGAACAACCGATTATATCACGGCCTAGAATGGTCCTTGGAAATGCAGAAAATTTTGCAAACGAGAAAGAGATGGACAAAGGTTGACACTTTTTACTGTTGCATTAAACCCCTTTTGACAGAACATCGGAAAACGAGAAGATACTGGTAACCAGCATTTTCTCCTTTTTCCACAAAGTTTTCTACCCTCTCAAAACAAAGTTTAGGTCTGGAGTCACGTTTGTATTCTACACATGCTTTCAAGTCGGACTAGTCTTTTTTTCCTTTTGTAAAGAGTTAAACATGACATAATTCGTGACATAATTATGGATCCAGAAAATCCATTTTGTCTAACAACCAGCTGAATCATGAGGTAAAATGGTTCTTATACATCCAGAAAATTTAACATTTGTAAAATGTATGGACCTAGGTCAGCCAGCGCTGACTGCAGCAGCTGACATTAGTCGATACTTCTTGAAGATGCATTAGATCCCCTTTTCATAGAGTATTACTTGTATCTTTTACCCCTTCAAAGAAGCCTGCTCACAGGCACTTAAAGTGTTGTTTTACACCATTAGTTTTCGCACAAATTTAAACGAGAGGTAGATTGTACCTGCAACTAGTTCATATTCTATATAAATTATACATGAACGATTTATCAAACGGAGACCTATGTTGTGTAAGTAAACAATTTACAAACAACAAACGTTTCATAGGTCAAACCATTACTCCTTACCTGACAGTGTTTAGTTTTCGACTGGTCCACATGGAAAGCAAATTTTGCAGACGACAAAGTAAATGTGCCTCAGGTGACGTGATTTTCGTTATGAAAGGGTAGAAAACGTTTTCGAAAAAGGAGAAAATACTGTTTCTGCTTTTCCTACAATATTTTAAAAAGCCGTCTTCCTCAGAGTCGTTCGGGTTTGTTATCATTTTGTAAAGACTAAATTTCTATTCGAAGTAAATGAACGTTGCCTGCCGATGATAAAAGGCTGGAGAATAGCTAACGTTATTATTTCAAAGTTTCTTTTTAAAGAAAAATGATACAGGTATCCGGCAAGGTAAATCCAAGATTAGACCACACATATTAAGCAGTCTGATCTTGATCTACACTGTCCGCTAAAACCAAATAACTAGTGTACAGTAGCTTAGCATAGTACGGATAAACGTAAGATGTGCATTTACGATATGCATATACCCACTAGTATGTATAAGAGCCCATTCTCTATGAAAAGGGAGTTTAACACACTTGAAAAAAGTATCGACATATGTTAGCCTACAAAGCCCGCGCAGGCTGACTTGAGTCTTTTTTTTATATTGCAAGTTTTCTGTATTTCCAAGAAATACTTCACCTCATGATTTGGTAGGTTGTCAGATAAAGTGGTTTTATGAATCGTTAATTCTGTGATGACTTGTTTGGTATAATGCATTACATAGTTGTATTAAACCCCATTTTATCATAGCATGGTTCACATGATCTGTATTATTATTATTATTATTATTATTATTATTTGGTGTTTTAAGGCGCATCGACAGCTGTGGTCATTTAGCGCGCATGAAGGTAATATTTAGAAATGGAATAATAAAATATTAATTTGATATTTAAAATCTATATTACAGTCTATATCTTATTATAAAAATCTATCTCTTTTAGGTATTCTAAAATGTTATTCTGTTGTACATGTAAAAATAAATTTTGTATGCTATCAACACTAAAATGTTTTGACCGTATACGGTCGAAATTTGTACAGTTTAATAAAATATGTTTTATAGTTAAAGGTTCATTACAGTTTATACATTGTGGTGCTCTCTCATTATTTAAAAGATGCACATGTGAAAACCTTGAGTGTCCCACACGACATCTTGTTAAAATTACTTGACTTTTTCGGTTACAATAAAATTCATATTTATCATTAAAATTTGGCTTGCTTGCTAAAAGCTTGTTGTTAAAACATTGTTGCCATTTAATTTGACATTCAGACTTGATAAATTCATTTATTTGTTGTTTTTTGTCAGTATAAGGAATTTTTATGTTGGCTATGTTCATATTTACAGCATCCTTTGCTTCTTGATCAGCTATTTCATTACCTTTTATATTAATGTGGCTGGGTATCCAGCAGAATATTATTGTCTTTGATCTACATAAATAAACATATTTTCTGAAAAATTGTTGAATCAGTGGATTTGGGTTATCAGGATGTTTTAAAGATTGTAAAACTGACATTGAATCAGAAAAAACTATGAATTTCTTGTTATTATTGTTTTGTATTGAACAGAGAGCAATGTTTAAAGCTACAGCTTCTGCTGAAAAAATAGAGCTATGATCTGGTAGTCTTATTTTGGCAGTTTCTTGCTTGTGTACTGAAGCGCAACCAACTTTATTGTCTTGTTTCGAACCATCAGTATAAATTGAAATGTAATCTTTATACTGTGATTTGATTTCTAAAAATTTATTTTGATAAAATAATGGATTTGTAACTGATTTCTTATTTATGTTGAGATCAAAAATAATATTTGGTGGATCTATGGTCCACGGCTCTTTTACAGGAAGTTTAAAGGGTTTAATATTCTTTACATTTATGTTTGACTCATTAAGAAGAGGTTCAACTCGTAGACCAAGTGGTTTGATAAAATTAGGTTTATTTTGAAAGAGTATTTTGTTGGGTGGATTAAAAATGTCATTGTAAACCGGATTTTTTGTATTTGAAGCCAGTTTAGTTGCGTATTGTAAGGACAGTTTTTTCCTTCTATCATATAAGGATGGCTCCTGGGCCTCTGAATACAAACTTTGAACAGGTGACGTTCGGAAAGCTCCCAAAGCTAACCGAAGACCCTGATGATGAATAGTGTCCAACTTTTTTCGGTAGCTTTTTCGTGCAGAGCCATATATAATACATCCATAATCCAGTTTTGAGCGTATTAAAGATCTGTATAGATTTAAAAGAGTTTTCTTATCTCCTCCCCAGTCAGAGTGGGAAAGCATTTTTAAAACATTTAAAGCTTTTTGACATTTCAGTTTCAAAGCATTAATATGTGGTATGAAAGAAAGTTTTTTGTCAAAGATAACTCCTAAAAATTTTGCTTGATCTATTATTGGAATTGGACTATTATATATTTTAAGTGATGGATCCAAGTACAACCTATGCTCTTGGCAGAAGTGTACGCAGTTTGTCTTTGTCTTGGAAAATTTAAAACCATTTTCTATAGTCCATTTCTCAATTTTGTCTAAATTATTTTGAAGCTTAGTTTCAATTGTTTTCATATCTTTGGACCTGTAACATATTAAAAAATCATCCACATATAAAGAACAGTTCACATCGTCATCTAAACATTTTACAATATTGTTAATCTTGATATTGAACAGAGTAGGTGAGAGGATACTTCCTTGAGGAACTCCCTGTTCTTGTTCATAGTCATCAGAAAAAGATGTGCCTACTTTAACTTTGAAAGATCTATTTGATAAAACGTTTGAAATAAACTTGGGTAGATTTCCCCTTAATCCAATTTTATGAATGTCTTTTAAAATGCCATGTTTCCACGTGGTGTCATAAGCTTTTTCTAGATCAAAAAATATGGCAACTACATGTTGTTTCTTTACAAAAGCATTTCTGATAAAAGATTCTAATCGTACTAATTGATCTGTCGTGCTTCTGTTTTTTCGGAACCCTGATTGATGTTCCGATATAATATTATTGGATTCGAGGTAAAAATTAAGTCTATTGTTTATCATTCTCTCCATGGTCTTACATATACAACTAGTTAAAGCTATGGGTCTATAATTTGTTGGATTTGTATGATCTTTATTTGGCTTAGGAATTGGAATGATTGTAGCTTTGGACCAACTTTTAGGGAAGATACCTTGTTCCCATATAATGTTAAAAATGTTTAACAGAGTTTGTAATGAAATACGAGGTAAATGTTTTAAAAGTTGATAGTGTACTTCGTCTGCACCTGCAGCAGAATCGTGAGCATTTTTTAGAGAATCTTCAAGTTCTGATAGTGTGAAAGGTAAGTTGTAGTTTTCATTTGTATCCGTTTCAAAATTAAGTTCTTCCATTTCTGCTTCTTGCTTATGTTTTTTAAATTGTGGTTGATAATTTGCAGAAGAAGAGTTTGTTTTGAAAGTTTTACCCAGGATATTAGCGATTTCTTCTTTACTTTCGTAGATTTTGTCATCTACCTTGATATGCGAGTGTTTCATGGTTTGATTCTTTCCATTTATTTTCCTAAACATATTCCAAATGGTTTTCATGGGAGTTCTAGCATTAAGTTTAGAAATGAAATCTTTCCAAGATGATCGTTTTGCTTGTTTAATAGTACGTTGAGCCTTAGCTCTCATAATTTTACAAACATTTAAGTTTGTTTTTGTTGGATATTGTTTGAAACGTTTTAAACTGTCTTTACGTTTTTTAATAGCTTCTTTACAATCATCATTAAACCATGGCTTTTTCTTCTTAAAAGTATTTGTTGAAATCTTCGGGATGCATTGATTTGATATGTCAATTAAAGTTTCAGTAAAAGAAAGCATTGGATCTTCTGAATTTTCAAAATTGTCAATCAATAATTTTTCATGGCAAAGAATATTGAATTTTTCCCAGTTAGCTTTTTAAAAATTCCATTTTGGAATTTTCTCATCTTCTGTTTTTTCAGTTTCTTGTATAATGATAGGAAAATGATCACTTCCATGAGAATCTTCACATACTTTCCATTCATAATCAAGGTACAAGGAAGGATGGCAGAGTGAAAGATCTATTGCTGTGAAAGAACCTGATCCAGGATGCAGGTATGTATGTTGATTGGAATTAAATAGACATAAATTATTCTCTGCAATGAAATCTTCAATTATTTTACCTCTATCATTGGTATCTGAACAACCCCATAATTCGCTATGTCCATTAAAATCACCACATATGATGTAAGGTTGAGGTAGTTGTAGTAAAAGATTTTCTAAATCATTTTGATCTATTCTTTTATTTAGTGGGATATAGATAGAGCATATTGTTATAGTTTTATTTAAAGATGCTTTTATTGCTATTGCTTGTAGATTTGTGTTTAAGTCTATCTTACGATGAGGTACCGTAGAATGTATTATGATAGAAGAACCACCAGATGCTCTTTGGCAATCATTATGTATGTAGTGATAGGAAGAATAATTGCGAACTTCCAAGTCATCATTGGGGGTTATAAAAGTTTCTTGAAGACAACAAATTTGTGGATTTAATAAAGATAAAATAATTAGTAGTTCATTAAAGTTGGCTTTTAGACCTCTACAATTCCATTGTAAAATTGAGTTTTGACCCATTATACTTGTATATTGGGAGTTTGAATTTACTTAAAAGTTATTTGACTGAGGAGTCAATTTCCAATTCCATATCTTCTAAACTTTCAAATTTATTTGCCAGCTTAATAGGATCCTGTGACCCTTTCTTCTGTCTATTTGATTGTTGTTTATCTTTTTCTTTTTTATCTGGTTTATTTTTCTGGCTTTTATTTGGTGATGTAGTGCATGAATTAGCTCTAGAAGCTGATCTTGATCTACTAGAGTCTTTTGTTTGGTTAGATTTTGAACCTGTTTCAGATGTTCGAGGTGGTTGGACAGATGGAGACGTAGATTTTGAGGAAGGTTTAGCGCCTTGCTCAAAATCCACGGGATCATACTGTGTTCCACAAGTTCTTGTCTGAGGTTTTGCTGTTGCTGATTGAACTATCTTAGAGTACCTAGGTTCAAAAGCTGTCTCATATTGTTTTTTTGCCTCAAAGTACGAAATCTTTCTTATTGTTTTAATTCTCATAATTTCTTTTTCTCTTTTCCAGACTTCACAGTTGGTTGATCTTGCACTGTGATCTTTACCACAATTTACACATTTGAAAGGTCTTTGGCAGATGCTAGATATGTGTTTGGATTCACCACATCTATCACAGATTACTGCATCTGTGAGCTTGCAGTTGTCTTCGTGGTGTCCAAATTTTTGACAATTAAAACAGCGCAAAGGATTTGGGATGAACTGTTCCACTGGTACTGTACGATAAAAGATTCTAATACTCTGAGGCAAAGTGGTGGTGTTAAAAGTGAGGAGTAGTGTATTGGTTTCAAGTTGAACATTATCTTTTTTTATTTTGAATCTCTTGCACGCAACAACTCCTTGCGGTGCAAGATATTCAACAATTTTTTCCTCTGTTTCTCCTTTCAGTACCCTGTCTTTCACAATTCCTCTGGATTTGTTAAGCGAGTTGTGTTCTGAGACTGAGACTTTCAAGTTGTAAAACTTTTTAACTTTTAATAGAGATTCAGCCTGACTTGCTCTTGATGTTTCAACGAGTAGTAGTTCGTTTTTTAATTTTTTAACTGATTTTGGAGTGCCTATCAAACTTTCTATCTGTTTTTCTATTATGAAGGGAGACAGAGATGTGATGGGCTTTGCCTCCTCACTTTTAATAACCAAGAACTTTGTGTTGTTTAAGTAAGACGTTTCGTTTTCGTTATTCGGTCGGGGTCTTTTGTTTTGGGAAGCCATGATTTTGATACTGTAATTTCAATAGCTATGCGCTCCACCCTCCTCGGAGCCCTACAAGGGGACGTCTAATGGAAATGGATTTCCTATTTCCGACGCCAGAGCTACATAGCTATGATACTTAACAAACCTTAAGTGAAGATAAACTATAGGTCTATTAATTAGCCCATCAGCCGCCGCTTTATAAAGGAAAACAATGTAAAAGATAAGAAAAAAGAAAAAATCCAACCCGGTTGGTATCATAAGATACAAAGAAAGAAATATAGATAAAAGTATGTAATCCTAAAAGCTAGGCACGACCGAGCCGATTGAGACGGGTCGGGCCTAACCCATCCCTCTCGTCTATCCGAGGCCAGGGCCAAAGTAGTGTGTTGAGTGCTGGAGATCCCTGGGCACTCTCAACTACCAGGATCCCCTTTTCCGGCATACGAGATGCCACCCACGGCAAACAAGTGGCTTCTGAATCAAAGACAGAAATCTTTTATCAGAAGAAAGTTTGCTCAATGAAATATTTTCAATCAAGAAAGCTTTAGATATAGAGTGTTAGCATGATAACTTTAGTGATTAGAGTTGATAACTCTAGATCTCTACTTGTAGGTAAGATTCTAAATACAAGTATGCCAAATGTTTCAAATTCTTCAAACATATAGTGCTAGAGACTGGAAAAGGTGTTGACGAATACAAGAACAAAACATAGATGTTATACACAGATGCTGTTATAATCTTCGTCCAGTGTGCTACCCACTGGCACAGATGATACACACACAAATGAGCATGTTAGTATATGAGACAGGAAAGTGTATAGGAAAGATATGTCTTCAAAAAATGAAAATAAAAATTCACTTTTGGAATGAAAAATTTGTTTTGGAAATCATTTGATCTTAATTTGTCTTGTTCTTCAGCCACTTTTATGTTTTAATTTTGTGTTTGTTAATTTTTCTGGAAATATTTAATCGTATTGACTTTAGTGTTTTTATTTCCATATTTAGGTTGATTTTGTTATTGTTATTTTTTACTAATATTTACTTTGAATTAAATTACTTTGGACCTGTTTTATTAATTTTAGTTTTATTATTATCGGTCTCCTCTGTTTCTGGGGACTTTTACCACCCATATGCCACAGAGGCGAAGGCAGCCACCAATTTCTAAGGCCCCGAGTGGCGGGGGCCGTCACATGATCTGTATTTGTTAAAGGTACTATGGCTGCGGTCTTGTCATTCCGGAGAAACTGGAAGGGTTGAAAGTCCTTGACTTTGGTAGTGGAAGTGGGCGGGACTGTTTTGCGATCAGCAAGTTAGTTGGACAAGATGGTCACGTGATTGGAAATGATATGAAAGATGAGCAGGTACTATTGAAGTTCTTGTGTCAAAATCGATATAAGCTATTTTTAAGCATTATATTAACTTCTAGTGGGGTCGATCCCTGGAGCTTGTCCATAGTAGTCTGACCAGACGGGATTTAGATTGCTTTCAATATGTTTGGCAGAATACATGTATGTCTTTTCGTCATTATTTCTATCATTTTCACGCACACGGTAAACAAATTCACTCGATTTTTTTCCACAGAAATGGCTGTTCTTATTCCTCCGCGTGTTTTTGGTTGTTACATTTTTCACGAGAATTAAAAAAAACAACAACATTTATCAAATGTATCATAGACTACTAGAGTAAAACTGGATGGACATAATTGTCGTGTTTTTACGCCCGTAAGGAAAGAGGTTATGAAAACTTTGTTGGAAAAGGTGAAACTAGCAATTTTTTGGTATCTTCACTCGGTGATTTCCGGTAACATTCCTAGAAAACCTGGCATAGAAACTGTTGTATTTTAACTTACAGATAGAATCTGTAGTGCTACATTTATTCGGCATCGTTAGAGTTCATTTACTGTGTTTGAACACGCTAGTAGCTACCATGCTTTGATTATTTGTAGCTCGCAATGGCAAACAAGTACATCCAGTATCACATACAAAAGTTTGATTACAAGACGGAAAATATGACCTTTGTTAAATTTACATAGAAAAACTAACAGAAGCTGGCATTCAACCTGGTACGACGGACATCATTGTGTAAATATGATTTCTTTCTTCAGCAAATATATATAAGCTAGAGTTTTAACTGCATGGTCCACCAATTAAATTGTAATCAAAACAAATGAGCCACTCTTTGTAAAAAGGGGGCTTAATGCATTTGCAAAAAGTATCCGCAGTCCACGCAGGCTGACATGGGTTGAAACGTTTTGTTATTTGTGAACTTTCTGCATATCAGAGGACCATTCCATCCCAGGATTCAGTCGATTGTTAGTCGACATGGTTTTTGTGAATCTACAATAACATTTTATTAATAAACCTTAACTCAGTCAGTGCCATAGGTGAAATCAAAGGCTTCTGTGGCTGGCACTGATCAGAATCAGACTGCACAGAACGTGCAATCTGTTCTAGGGTCTGTGCCATCCTCTTCTTTAGTCAAACCTGAAGGCCGAAATTCATTTCTAGTTACAGTGGGTTGTATTTACAGTCTTTGAAAGAGATAAAGTTTATACAGTCTGCAATGAAAACTAACTATAAACATTCCAAAATAGGCAAAAGTGTTATCGCATGTATATATATTTTTTTCTATAAAGTTAAAGCAACGTTGAACATGTATTCCATTATAAGGTAGCTACACACTATATGATGATTCATGTGTTTTGGCACCGTAAAAAGATAAAGCTAAGAAAACTTGAGGAATAACATGGATTATGGTATTCTTTCAGTTTCGTTATATATATACATGCATGTGTTCTTCTATAAGAAGCTCGTAACAGAAATTGGGGGCTTGCCCGGGATTGATCATCTAGTCATTTTGGATATACTTTGAAATTATTTTGAACTTGTTGTAGTATTAAAGTTTATTAGATAATAATAATAATAATAATAATAATAGAAATAATTAAAAATCAAAATTTGATTTTCATTCTACTGAACCAGCAAAGAGCAATCATGTCTTTTGATCTTAAAAAAATTATTGCCGACCCTTCTCAGGAGTTGTTAAATTTGGCAAAAAAGTCTGATTTATTAGATCTTGCTTCTCATTATAAACTGACTGCCATTAAAGGTACTATGTTAAAGCATGAAATTAAGAATTATATTGTTTAGTTTTTAGTAGATGAAGAAATACTTTACTCGTCTGCTCTGTCTCTTATTCTTGTGTCTCAAACAGATGTTAAAACTAATATTGAGTCAGAAAAATTAAAACTGCAGATGGAAAAAGAAGAAAAAGAGTTAAAATTAAAATTAGAGCAAGAAGAAAAAGAATTAAAAATAGAGCAAGAAGAAAGAATGAAAGAAAAAGAATTAGGATTAAAATTAGAGCTAAAAAAGATGCATTCTGAATTAGATGAAAGAGAGAAGGAAAGACAGTTTCAGGTGAGAGTGAAAGAATTAGAATTAGAAAATAAAGAAAAAACATCTGTACAGATGATTAATGGTTTTGACATAACAAAACACCTCAGACTTGTTCCGCCATTTCAAGAACAGGAAGTTGATAAATACTTTTCACATTTTGAAATATTTACTGAAAATTTGAAATGGCCAAATACAATACAATACAATACAATATTTTTTTATTTGTAAATGTAGGCCTCTGGCCCATAATACAATATTTCAGTTACAATGAAAACAGCAGAGTTACAATTACATTTGAGCCATAACATGTGAAAAAGGAAGCTTCATGCATCTGCGGAAATTTTTAAACCAGACCAGCCTGTGCAGTACGCACAGGCTGACCTTGACTTAAACTTTCAGTATTAGTCAATATATCGTATGCTCAAGGACCCGTCTACCCCATAATTCAGTCGATTGTTTAAAAAAGTGAATGTTATGGATCCATTAGAATATAATAACTAGCTTGGTATGATGGATTACGGAGATGCACTATGCCCCCATTTCCAGAGCATGGCTTAATTACATATAACATAAAATCACTTGAACCTTTATCCTGCTACATCTACATAAATAAAACAGCAGATAATCAAAAAAAAAAAAAAAAAAACCTCAAATATTGATATTTTATAGTCTATTATTGGGGGTATAATATCTAATTATCGGATTGCGCTAATCCAAGATCAGACGGCACGTTCTGTGCGGTCTGATCTTGAGTTACACCACTGTCACAAGGTGAATGAATAATACTTAACAGCCTATAGGTTAACTACTTTGATAAGCATCCTTTAATGTTAAAATTGTTGAAATGTATTTTGCTACTTTTCTAATGGTTACTAAATTTTTGCATTTCAGTAAATTATAAAAAGACATTATATCTTTTCTACCTTGATACCATGAAAACAATAATGTTTGTCTTTCTGCATTAAACAGAGAACAATGGAAAAAACAGTGATATTCAGTTTCTACAACTAAAATGTCATGATTTAATAAACAATGGTGACACACCCTGTCATCTCTTTCTATGTTAAAATGTCTACCTAGCTCTATATTTAATTTATGACTAGAACACCTAAATCTTGCGAGAGCTCTTCTTAAACTCGGGGAAATATCCACACATAGATATTTCTCCGGATTTAACAAGGAAAATATATGTTTATATAAATCACACCGAGGAGAATTTTGAATTGACTCATTCAAATTTTGTAGTGAACAGTCCGAAATTCTTCTCTTAAAAAGCTTAACAAAGTGATCAATGTCCTCTAGGTCTTGTGAAAGCCACGCATAAGCAAAACCATTTGTACAAAGAAGATTTTTAACTTGTGTGACCCAATTGGTTCTACCAAGATCGGCATGTGCCTTAAGCATCTTATAACACTGCTTGGGAAAACGGTGATTATCCATACGTAATAGTTTACACCAATATTTAACCACTTTAGTTTTATAAGTAACATATAATGGTAGTCTACCACATTCAGATAATACAATACAGTTGTTAACTGAATGATTAACACCTAAAAATTCTCGACAAAATTTTAATTGAACATTTTCAATAATCTCGGAATACTCGTAGCCCCATAGCTCTGCACCAAATGTGAGGATGGGTAAGACCATTGCATCAAATAGTTTAAAGTATTCCTTATGCGGAAAGAAGCCAAATTTATACTGATATGATTTAATAGAAAATATTGCCTTTTTTGCTTGTGACGCAAGTTTATATTTTGAGACAGACCATGAAAGTTTGGGTGTTAACAACAGACCCATATACTTATACACTGAAGTTGTTTTTACTCGTAAACCATCAAAGTACCATTTTTCACTCATTTTCAGGGGACCACCGTTTCTAAAAACCATGATTTCTGTTTTACTTAAGTTCACGGAAATTTTTGTTTCATGACAAAATTCGGATAGTTTATTGAGTTGTAACTGTAGATTATTTACTGTGTCCGCGCAATGAGCAACATCGTCTGCATACAACAAGCAAGAGATAGGTGAAATTTCATCAGATATAAAAATCCCGGGACAGGTTTCTCTAATAAGGGTAGATAACTCTTGAATGAATAAGTTGAATATTATCGGGCTGCTTACGTCCCCTTGTCTCGTTCCTATATTACAAAGAAATGGCGCTGTGATTTTGTCTGATACTCGTAGGGTTGCTTTTAAATTAGAGTACATGTCCAAAAGTAGATAAAACATTTTTCCTCTTAGTCCTCTTTTCAATAAAATGTTGAACAACTTATTATGCACTATCGAATCAAAAGCTTTTTTAAAATCCACATAAAGAACATAAAATCGACCCCCGGTTTTTCCAGTATATTTCTGTATCATGCTTTGTAATGTAAATAAATTATCTATAACTGAGTAACCTGCTCGAAATCCCGCTTGACTTTCGTCTATTATTTCAAACCTGTCCGCCCAATGATATATCCTATCATTAAGAATATTTGAAAAAATTTTATACACAACATTAATTAAGGAAATTCCTCTATAGTTCGAAGGATCATCTTGCGAACCGGATTTATATATAGGTACTAAAATGCTTTCGCACCATGATTTTGGAAAACTACCAGAATTAAATATTTCATTGAAAATCAATACGAGTGTTGGAGTTACAATATGACAAGTATGTATGTAAAATTCAGCTGAGATTCCATCTTTACCAGGTGCTTTACCATTTTTAAGTTTACCAATGCTCTTTCTAACTTTATATTCTGTAATGGGGGAGTTCAATATCATGTCATGATCATCTAGTATGTCGTCTGCTTCCCAATGTCTCCCGGTAGGATTAACCTGATCACTATTATACAATAATTTTTTGAAGTAAGTTAGCCATTTTCCAACATTTTCCTCGCCTATAATGCAAGCTGTAGATCTATTTTCGCTCCCCGCTTTAAGAACCCTCCAAAAATCAGTCGGATTATTACTACTATTTATTAATGTTTGGCGTTTATCAAGTAAAAATCTGGATTTTTTCCGCGAGCATATGGATTTGAAATAATTGCGAGCTTCAATATATCTTTTAAAGTCTAAATAATTGTTTGTGATTCTAAATCTTCTTAATAAGGAGTATTTCAAAGTTTTTGCCTCATGACAGCTTCTATCCCACCAAGCTGGATCCGAAGTACTTGTTGTGATCCTGGTTGTTTGCACCTGCATCACTTCAGCAGAAATTTTATAGACATAAGTCAGTCTTTCAATAGCTAAGTTTATATCAGTAGTGACTAAGCGATTTATTTCATTTAAATTTTTTGAAAAATTGTTATCAAAATTAAACAAAAAATATTCACAAAGATCACTTTTCCATTTCAATCTTTCTAAGGGAAATAATTCAGTTCTCACTTCTTCACAAGGAGTCTGAGTAGCCTCCCTTCGTGCACTAAACGACAAACGGCTCTGTATTGGAAAATGATCCGACTCATCTCTATCCACCACAGTGAAATAAGATATGAATGGAAACATTTCCGTCGAAGCTATATGGTAGTCTACTACACTTTTGCCATCGTTTGCTGTACATGTAAAATTACCAATAAAATCATCATGTAGACGCCCATTTAAAAGATGAATATCATGAACACAGC
This sequence comes from Hippopus hippopus, assembly GCA_946811185.2. NCBI lineage: Eukaryota > Metazoa > Mollusca > Bivalvia > Cardiida > Cardiidae > Hippopus > Hippopus hippopus. Next base: position 7,522,461 of record OX328113.1, on the reverse strand, counting down.
ATAGTTCTACTAAATATTTTCCATATGAATTATAAACAGTATTGTCTTTGTTATTGCGTGGAATTTCAAAATTATCTTTATTATAATCAGTATCAACATTGAAAACATTGTGCAGGGTATCATCGGGAATATAGTCTAAAAAATCTTTTGTACGGGCATTTAAATCACCCATTACGTATAAATAACAGGTAGGGAAAACATATCTCAAATGCTCAATAGTTTGACCAAGAAGTAAAATACCATTACTTTGATCTGGCTTGTAAATAGACGACCCTTCAGGTGAAACGTATGTTACAACAAGTAAAACATCTTTCATACAATCAAAAATACAACAGTTTATATAAAGTACAACACAATCTTTTAAATCATGACATACACGCCTAACAAAATGATTCTTCAAGAGATCATTCTTAACAAAGACGCAGACACCTCCGCTGCTCCTTATCGAATAGCGAGATTTACTACGTATAAAATCAAAAACTGTATAATTATCAATAAATGTTGAATATTCACCAGAATAATTAGACCATGTTTCAACTAGCCCGATAATATCAAAAGAAGAAAGGTATTTCTTTATACTACTACAATTACTGAAATGTTTAAGACCCCGAACATTCCATGATATCATGCTAATATTTACATCAGTCAGTGGGCCTTGACCTATAACCTATACAGATTGACCCTCGGAATACTGTCTCGGAGAATCTCATCCTCTGATTGGTTTGCATCGCTTCGTGTCTGTTCATTTACAGAGGTTGATCTTCGTTTTCTCGAATACCCAATCCGAACAATTTGATTGGTTAAATCGTCAAACGCGAATACCTCATTTTCTATAATTAACTTGTCATAGCTAATAATAGCTGGAACACTGGAACTTACTTTTGCAAAGCGTTGTAACTGGAAAGGCTCGTGATATTTTTTCTCAACTAAGTAATGAACAGCTTTCTAATTATGATAATGTTAAGGAATTGATTCTAAAGGCTTATGAATTGGTACCTGAAGCATATAGACAAAAATTTAGAAATTGCAGAAAAGAAAATGGTCAAACCCATGTTGAATTTGCTAGAACTAAAGAACAATCATTTGATAGGTGGTGCCATTCAAAGAAAATAGATTCAGACCATGGAAAACTTAGACAATTATTATTAGTTGAAGAATTTAAAAGGTGCATTAATTCAGATATAAAAACTTTCTTAGATGAAAAAGAAATTGAAACTTTAGAAGAAGCTGCTTGCCTAGCAGACAACTTTGCCTTGACGCATAAGGTGTCTTTCATAAATAAATCAAACCCTCGAAAACCTTTTTATTCATCTACTGGTCCTAAACAAAATTTTAATCAATTTAATGACAACTCCAATCAGAATAGTCCCAAACCCAAGTCTCCTTATGAAGCCAAAAGTTTTAAGCCTACAGGCTTTACTTCATTAAAGTCTACACCTCAGTCATGTTTTAAAGACCAAACCTTTGTCCAGGCCAAAGTACCTGAGACTGATACCGTTATGAAGACTTATGAACCATTCTTGTCAGATGGTTTTGTCACTAGAAAGTGATTTTGCCCAGTCTACCCCTATTAAAATTTTACGTGATACTGGAGCTTCTCAATCTCTTATTTTAGCAGATGTCCTGCCTTTTTCTGAGAAGACTTCTTCTGGGACAAGTGTCCTTATTCAGGGTGTAGAATGTGGATTTGTTAATGTTCCGCTTCATAACATTTATTTGTCTTCAGACTTAATTAATGGTCCAGTGACTGTTGGTATTAGAAAAAAAAATACCTTTTAAGGTGTTCATTTGTTATTAGGCAATGATTTAGCTGGAGATAAGGTAACTGTTAATCCACTTGTAACTAACACACCTTGCATGGATCAATCACCCGATCCGATTGAGGAAGAAATTCCTGACCTTTACCCGTCGTGTGCAGTTACTAGAGCTATGGCAAAGAAAGCCATTTTGACTGAAAATCAGTCTGATATTGACTTATCTGATTCTTTATTGGGTCATGTATTTAAAAATGAAATTAACAGGTCTATTTCACAAAACCGGTCTGAAAGTCAGACAAATTCTAAACATAATTCATCAGAATTTGATCATATATCTTCACCTTTAGTTAATGAAGGCCATGATACAACGTCAAGGTCAAAACTAAGTGAAGACAAACACAATGATCCAGAAATCGCACCTTTATTTCAAAAGGCTGAAAGTGAAATTGATCTTTCACAGGAACCCATCTGTTTTTACATAAAAAATGGAATGTTAATGAGAAAGTGGCGCCCTCCTGAAGTCTCTGTTGATGATGAATGGGCTGTCAATCATCAAGTTGTTGTTCCGAAATCTTATAGATTAGAAATATTAAGCTTAGTTCATGAAATACCTATGTCAGGTCATTTAGAAATCAATAAAACCTATCACAAAATTCTTAATTATTTAGAGAAAACTCAATGTAAAATGAAAGAAAGATATGACAAGAATACTAAAGAAAGCATTTTTTAACCTGTAGATAAAGTTTTAGCTCTTCTACCAATTCCTGGTAGGCCTCTACTTGCAAGATATTTTGGTCCTTATTCTATAGAGGAAAAGGTCAGTGACTAAAATTATGTGATAACAACTCCTGACAGGCGAAAGCAAAAGCAATTATGTCATACTAATATGTTAAAAGAATATGTTGATAGGGATAATTCAAATATTTCACCAATAAATGTAGTTTCCTCAGTCCCTCAAAATCAAAATCACATTAACCATGAAGACATAAATTGTGAAGAAATGAACTTTGATAAGTCTAACCCTATTTGGTCAAAACTACAGAATTCTGACATTTTAAGAAATCTAGATAGAAAACTTTCACATTTAGATAATGATCAAAAAGATGAATTAAAAAAGTTAATTTCTGAATATGAGCACCTGTTCCCTGACATTCAAACACGGACAGATATAATATACCATGATGTGGACATTGAAAATTCAAAACCAGTGAAACAACATCCATATCGAATGAATCCCAAGAAATTGGAGCATCTTAGATAGGAAATCAAGTATCTATTGGACAATGACTTTATTGAACCTAGTCAAAGTGAATGGAGTTCTCCCTGTATTCTTGTACCAAAGCCAGATGGAACTTTTCGTATGTGCACTGACTATCGGAAAGTTAATACTGTGACCAAGACTAATTCGTTTCCAGTGCCAAGAGTAGGTGACTGCTTTGACAATATTGGTCATACAAAATATGTAACCAAATTTGATCTTCTAAAAAGAATTTTGGCAAATTCCTCTCACTAAAAGAGCTGAATGGATTTCTGCGTTTGTAACCCGTGATGCTTTGTCTAGAGTTTAAATGTAATTAGTTAACATTTGTCTTTATGTATAATATATTTTCATGTACAGTTAAGTGTAATGATACGTTTTATATTCTAACAAAAGAAAGTTTTAATTCTTAAGACTTTCTTTTCCTTTAGGAGGGGAAGTGTTATGTAAATAGGATATACATGTAACCTGTTTCAGTTTCACTTTCACTCTATATACAGAGTATTCTAGAAACATAAAGAACATTCATTGGTTATTTTATTGTGGTTATTTTTAGAAACAGGATTGTTAGTAAACAAGTTGTTTACCGATCCATGTCTATAAATAGCTTGTTTTCATCTTTCTAGAAAAGACTAATCTAGAATTTTCCAAGCTGATATAAATAGGAGAGACTTACTTGGTGATTTGGATTTCGAACTTAGACTTGTGGCTTTGAGGATACAAACCTCAGCCTTTTGTGTGTGGGAGTTTCGTGCATAGATGTACTTGCAAGCCTAATAGTTAATTTGAAGTATTGTAGATATAAGAAATACGTTAGTGAAAGGTAGGTGTTTTGAAATTACTTAATGGTTGTTCGGAGAGGCGGGGGGGGGAACAAGAAAGATTTTTTTTTGTTTTTGGTTATAGCTTTCAACAAGACAGTGAAATAAGATTTATTGGACACAATCTAGATATGCTATAATTATTTATCTTAGATAGAAATTGATTGTAAACGGCACTCTAGGAAAAGGGTCATATTAAAAAAGTAGTCATCACCTAATTATGGATACAAGAAATTAACTACATATTACAACAGACAGCACTATGTAGTGGTAGAATGATATTTGGGCATGTAAAAAACATACAAATAACAAAGCGTTTCCTTCCATGTTAGCCTGCTCTAACTGAAATATTTCTGTAGATGCGTTAAACCCTTTGTTCACAGAGTATGGCTCATGCAGTTGTATATGCAATCCAATCATTTCGCTTTTTTCAGATATAAAAGTATCGAAACATATGAATACAGAGATTTAAAATGGTTTCATATTTGATCATATTGGCCTATGATTACAGTCAGTTTTGACTACCTCTGTTTGGTAATGGCATTATATAGTTACATGTAGCTACTTAGACGGAAGTAAATCTGGATTTTTGTGTTTACGGTGTAGATGTGACAAATTTTTCAGCAAATAATCCCATGTAAAACGATCCTGAGGAAACATAACTTTTTTAAAACGGCTAGCGAAAATGAGCAATACTCTTTTATACAATGATTTTCTCCTTTTCCAAAATGTTATTAAGCCTTTTAAAGAAGAATCTGATCATTTGGATAACATTTATTCTGTAGTCCGTAAATACTTTCATTTGAGACAAGTCTGAAACGTTGTCTTTTGGTAATCTCTTACTAAAGCCGATCTAACTATATAAACGTATCTAACTTGTCTCACATTTGAATTATAATTTCGCTACATACAAAAGCTATTTTGTCAGATTGTTAGATTGAATTATCTTTCATAAGACAAGAAAGCATATTTTGTGCAGTGAAAGGGTTAAGTAATTCACTATTTAGAGTGGAAAAGATTGCCAATAATAAACAGCCTGAGGAATATAGCGTAATCTAAATAATCTAGGTCGTCTTTGAGGATTTTCTGTATCTGTAATTTATGCATCTATTTGTTTCTTTATTTGAATGTGTCTACCTGTGCATTTCTTCACTAAATTTATTACTTTTGAATGCTAATTCATAGCCCCATTTCGGCCATGTGAAGATATGTATAATAGTGTTACATACAAATGATCATATCTTAAAATGTGATGCATCCGGATATAGAAGAATAGGAATACGTAAAAACATTCCCGTTTGGAATTAAAATAAATTATTCTAGAGCAATAAATTCAAAACAATAATAAAACACATATTTACTGCAGCAAACATGGGGTAAAAAAATAAAATGCTGCTTAGCAGTTTCTCCTTTTACCGCAATGTTTTCATAATGATTCTTCAGGATCCTTAAAACTCAGGATTGTTGATAAAAGGCTGAATAGGCGTACTGTGTTTTAAGCCGAGTACACAAAGACCAGTTTTACATACGTAGGCTACATATAAGATAAATGAGTTACCTTTCATTTCTGTCTTTATACCAAACAAAAGATTACAATTAAAACTATTACATTTTGTTATTCATTAAAAATATTCAGCGGATATTTCCAAACACTTTTAAGAGAAGAAAGGTCTGCATTCGAAACTATCATTAGAGTACAGATTATTCAAGTTGCCGTTTCTTTATAGTGGATTTGATCTCGGTAAAGGATCTTCCTAGTATTTCCAATGTGTTGTGTGCACTTCTGTGTAGAGAAGTCTCGTGTATAGTTGTACCCGTGTGCCTAATACTGAATTCCATTAACTAGAGAGGTAACGAATCAAAATATTAGAGGTGGGTGTTTTACAATAGTTTTTATGTTTTTTTTTCATGAAGACAGTTGATTCACTTTGATCATAGATTTATTTTACAGTCAATTTTAATCATTTGGAAATGGCGTTAGTTACATAGCTAGCTACCAATGCGGAAGTAAATTAGGATTAACTAAGCACAGTGTCGACGTGTCATATTTTGTCATATTTTGTTGCAAAAAAGCCAGTTAAACTACCCTGAAGAATTGAAGTTTTGTAAACTGATGTGTCAAAAGAATTCTTTGAACAAGTCATCTCGTTTTACAACGATTTCACCACACCTTTCAAAAATAGATCTGATTATTTTAATTTTGCATGTATTTACTTTGCTGCCTTTAAATACTTTCATTTGTGACAAGTCTGAAATGTTGTCGTCTAGTACAGAGTTACATGTTTTAAATTCAAAATTTAAATCAACATTTTTTTTCCAATTCGAATTAGACTTTGACAATATTTTTTGAATTTGAATTTGAATTATTATGAAAAGACGATTGTCAGAGGTTAGATTTATATCTAAATATCCTGCGGTATACATGTATGTTAAATGTCCCATAGCGGCTAAAAATCAATGCAGGTGCTTAAACACATTTAAATTTAAATCATACCATTCAAAACTGTGTGGAAAATATGGCGAAGATGACAATTTTACATTGTGTGGTTGGTCCAAGTGTTATTCGCTGGCAGAAAAATGAATATTAAAATCAGACAAAGGTAAACAAAAGATAGAGTGACCTGGCAACTTTTAACCTAGTTTTGAAATTGATTCTTATGCCAGTGACACACTTTTAAGTGGAATGGTTTAAATCTAAATATATTGTAACACCAGCCTTGTTTACTTCTCGTTGCTACTGTTACTTTAAGACCTTGGTCAACGCTTATAAAAGTGTTCATGCTCAGCTCAGCTGAGAATAGAATTTTAAAGTTCAATTTCATAAACATTATGGAGTAAAATCAGAACTTAGAGTTTTTCTGTGTCTTTGTCAATAGTCAATGTCTTCACCTCAAATTTTCATTACGTCTGTAAGCAAAGAAGAAACTTTAATTTCGAGCACGAACTCAGTTGAGCATGGACTTATGTTTTTAAAGAACGGGCACAAAAGATACGTCCTGTGCATTAAAAGCGTTAACTAATTTATATCCTAGAGTGATACAGATGACAAATGGTCATAATTTCAGATACGAAGTACTTGTGAAGAGGACATAAAAATGGGTAAAGATGTAGTACATAAATAACGATGTTGTAGATCAAAAATATCTAACTAGGTTGGGAGAACTGATAGGTGTCGAGCCTTAGGGAGACAATTATCAATTCTCAAAACCGGATAAGTATATTTTTGCTATACGACTTCCTTTAACGTCTGAGTAAACGCAAAAGAGCTCTACGTGCTGTTCTATAAATATCCGTATTTCCGCTTCCACGTGTTGTTCTATGAATATCTGTGCTACATCAAAAATAAATATCACATCGGTATTGCGTGGATATTAGGTTACTTGACAGAAAAAACAGTTTATATTATAAAATGAATTTGTGCATTTTTCTTGATATAAAGGAATATATTCAACACCATGATTTTAAAAATATTTGACTTAGCAATGCTTAACGTTAATCTCTATGTTTTCTGCTCATGTGGTAGCAGAAGACACAATGGCTGAATGTCAAGAAGAACCTACACACGAAAACGTGTCTGATGAAGACAAAACAAAGTCATGTGACTCTTGTAGCTTTCGGGGTGTCGGAAACCCCGCAGACAAATACTGTATTGTATGTGCCGAATACCTTTGTATATCTTGTGTGGAAATACATGGCAGTTTGAAAGCTACACGTACGCATGAACTCGTGCAGATTGGGGAATCAACAGTGGCTTCAGAGAAAAGGAAATGTCCGATTACAAACATTATGATATGCGACATTCACTGGTCTGATATAATAACAGAGTTTTGTATCACTCATGAGAAAGCTATGTGTCCTCTTTGTAAAACGACTAAACATAGAAAATGTGATATGTGATACAATATGGTATTATACAATATGGTATTATTAGTTTTGCAAAAAAAAAAAAAAAAAAAAAAATCATGGTTTTGAGCATAGTAAATATACAAATATGCATGTTATATATAGACCACAGGGTTAAAAAGGGAGATGATTTGGCCGAATCAAGGGTTAATCTTTGATAAATACATACTTTCTAATGGACAGATTTTTCTTAAAATTTCTACACTTATAGCATTTTTAACTCTTAACGATAAGATAAAATAAAAATGGCACCTATCCGTGCTTATTTTGTCAGAAAACAAGGATAAATGTCACTGTGGAAGTTAAATTTTTCAAGGAAAAAAATATTACAACAGCTCAGAAGACATAGTGGGAAAAGGAGAAAATGCTCATTAGGATCGATTTCTCCTTTTCCAACAATACTTTTCAAAGTGGAAACAGCTGTACTTCCACAGCTTTAATTTTTCTGCCTTTGTTTGCTTGTTTGGTGTGTAACACCGTTTAAACATTTTGTTAATTATTTCACAGTGACAATTCACAGATCCATATTTTTCTCTTCACTAATACTCCCCGAAGAAAGTGTTACTTGTTTCAGTGCACCAATAGTATTACCATATGTACAAAAAATACATATGTGCACTTTTGATCCACTATCCATGACAAAAACACATGCGCAGTAGGATGCGCGCGAACATTATGTATATACGTCGTCAAAGGTCGAAATCAAATGTTGTATTTTGGTCCAGAGGCCTTTATTTACTGGAATAAAGTTCGTATTTGTATTCGTATTTGTATATTCATATTCATTAATATACGACAGTGAGGAGCTACAACAAACAGAATTAAGATAAAAAAAAATGTCGAGTCATAAATCTGTTCAGCAGATCTTGTTTTATATGGAAAATGCATAAGCTCTAGATAAAGACTTGTTACATGCATGAATTACCAGTGGTATACATACATCTGTATAATAATATCTAACTACGTGCAATTCAGTGGGTATATTATGAATGCCGGGTTATACAACAATACACTAACATAATGAATTATGCATGTCCAGACAAAGATGAGACACGAATGTTAGAGGATGCAAACAGCAATAGGATATGCATTTTGAGCCATAGATCTATCCAGTAGATCCTTTTCTACATATTAGCGACACGCAAAAACCTGAGCTTGTTATTTTTTCTTGTAAAATATAAGTGATCTTGTAAGCGAACCTGTCCGTTTCTTATGTGTAATGTGCTTCCATTGTGAGGCCGCCATAACCGACTAGAAACAATATTTGACAAAATAGAAATAAAGATGTCAACTCCGAATGTATAAAACGTAAAACGAACATGGACAAATTGAAATTCAGAGAATTGTTATTGCTTTACTTTTCTGGTCCAAATCCCTATACATAGCTGGTAGGAAAACAATTAAATTTGAAAGCAAAACAGGTCACAAATTATCAACTGAGACCATGATCAGATTCGATGCAACAGTTCAGTCTGAACTAGATCTAAACTGTCCTCATAGTCACTAAAGTTGCCCTCATTAGTCCGAAGGCTTGCACTACTTTTTGATTCGTGATACTCAAGAGGTAAAGGTAAAATTCATTAAATTGTATAGGACCACCTTCAATCCTCCTTCACCGTCGATTGTTTCGACAGGTATTCACACTATAATTTGGTAGTAATGTAATGGTTTATATGGAAAAAAAAAATGTGTGTGTGTTTTTGCTTTCATTTTGGGATGAGGATAGTTAGAGCAATAAGTCTATGGGTTTCTTTTTTAAAGAAAAAAAGGTTATCTCACTTAATTATTCATGTGGTTTTTCCATATAATGTACAGACTGCGGGCAAGTATGTTCTGTAATTACGTGTGCATCGCGTTTAGTCGAGAATCGTTCAAACTTTTAATGAGATGGGATAAAATAGACAACTTTTAATGTTTTGATTAACAAAAACTTTGCTTTTCGTTTCAGCTTATATATATATATATACACACACACACACACACACACACACACACACACAGAGAGAGAGAGAGAGAAAGAGAGAGAGAGAGAGAGAGAAACCGCTCTCTATAAGAATGAATAAATACAGCTTAGCCGGCAACTGACGGTTATCTGGATGTAGTATTCAGAAGTTCATGCCGGCAAGTCTGTGAAACGCGATGACAGCAAGTTTCCTCGTGGGGAGCTGTGCTTCAGTAGGTGTATTCAGTTCAGTAAGGTATCGTCAAGTGCTCCGAATCTGGTTTGGTTGAAGCCTAATAAAACGCCTGCGCATGCACAGGATGGGCAACTGGATCCTGATTGGTTGTTGCTTGGCATGTTATTGTCAACAACTCTTTGTCAAGACTCGGGCAATTTCCGGAACCCGAACTATTACGATATCCAACGTTTTATTTAAAAGAACCCCTGACCCTTTTCATTTTATATCTAAAAATCCTATAAAACCCAAAGTTTAAAATAATAAGTCCCTGTAAGGCATCATCACAATTTGACCCAGTGTTCCTCCACCAATTTGATGGTATGGGCGTTACAATTGGACATGTTTGGTTGTGTCCATGTTGTGAAGCTAATGCCATCAGGGTTAATTAAAACTCATAGAATAGTACCTCAAAATTGGTATCTATTTCCAAAACTTTTAAAAGTAGCACTTAAAAGTAAATGATTGTAAAACCCAACAGGCTGGTGATATATAGAAAAAAGTATATACACATACGTCCTGTTTTTAAAATGAAATGTACTATCACAGTTACACTTATCACAGTACGTAAGGACTGGTCTGGTAAAAAGTACTAAATAATATGTGGTGCTTCCACAAACTTGATCATTTCTTGATCATATGTGCATTCCCCTAGGGTAACTTTTATTATTCATGGTCCAGTATATAACTTTCTGCTTATCACTGAGGGATTCGAGAGAGATAGAGATAGAGCACTGATCAGCATTCTGATACTTGCCCAAAACCCAGTGCTTGATAGTCATATTGAGGCAATTCCTCCAACCAACTTGCCAGTTGACCTTATCGGATTTTTAAAACTGCTGTGGTTTAAACGGATTCAGAATTGGCCCCGAGAAATACTACCTGAGCTGACGAGTAACGCGCACCGCTGTAAGAAGCTCCTTACGAGTGGTGCAATACGTCTTCCTTTCAGGCATCAAAGATTAGACTCAAATAAGCAATTATTACACTCTCCTGTCCTCCCTGCATCTGTGATAGCCGGGCTCTGCTAATTGCGCTTTTGGATACAACAAAATAAATAAACCAGTCCCATCAGGTTAACTTTAAACTGGAGCTGATGTTAGAGCTACCTCTTATGACATTGTCATTCACCCCAACTTAAGCCATTCTTTCTGATTAGTGCATACGACGGAGAAGCTGGATTCCAAATGTCCCTTATAATTTCTCTTATCGGTGGTATTTGGCCCACCCCAAGGAACGTTCCATATCTATGGAACTTTGGGGCACCGGCCACTTTTCCACATACCTAACCACTTCATCACTTATTTCTAACCCTTTTCCCCAGACCCATCTTACTGAAAGTTCCACTTTCCATTGGAAAAATGACATTTTTGGGCACAGATTGTGCCCATTACCCCAATGTCTTCCAGAAAAGCGGAAACTTGTAAATATCCAGATATGCCTTCTATACACAGGTTTAATTTTCCTGCAAGTGGATTTGGTGTAATACCAAAAGCCATATCATCCTGCATTCTGGAACGAACTGTATTACTTACTGTAGGTCGCTTCGTGCCTGGTCACCTACCGCAATGGTTATCTACCACTTGGTGGGATTGGCAACCACTCCCAAAACGACCCATCACCAGAAGGGTATCCAAGCACTCTTTATAAGGGCACAGGTTAGAAATCCCTTTTTATTGCAATCTTAAGGGCACTGAAATCCATATACCATCGCACACTTTCCCTTCCCATATCAAAATCGCCAGAGAAGTTTATTCTGAAATTAAGGAGTTACCTCCCCTGCATTATGCATCTATTCAGAACAAGCTCTCCTCATAGACACTCTCATTTCTCATTTTATGGGTCGTGCGACACAAGTAACAAGGTTTGGTGCTCTAACAAAATTGAAGTTACCCAAATTGTAGTCTACCTGATAATTGATTAAAAGAAATGTATTGATTGCTCCAGTGTCTAGTTATTTTAAGGACTTTAAATGATAAGGCAGTTATTTCCTACCCATATTTCCCCTTATTCGGGCAATTACTGCTTTCGTCTAAATTACCCATTGGATGGGCTAGAGAGAATTCATGGGCAGATCCTATCCCAAACTTGCTTTTTTTTTTTAAAGTTTGGCAATTTTCAGATTGCGTGTGCATATCAACGGTTGCCATGATAATTTTACTTTCTATCAGATTTTTAATATCGGTAGGGTGTTAGTAAAAATTGGTCTGAATTTGACTTACAACAACAACTCACCAACTACACAGAATTCGGAGGAATCACTGTCTTTCCTGTACAGATACATCCCCCAAAGACTTGTCTGGTGTTTAAGTGTTGCTGATCCTACTTTGAAGTAACCAAATAGAAAAGTATCACTAGAAGCTAATTTAAGATCTTTACAACCCTTTCTCTAAAATTACTGCCTGAATATTCAAAATTAAGACCTCAATGTAATTCTTTCAGGATCGGAAGGCCTTCTTGTCCGACCCTGACCTGTTTAAAAAGTTAGTGTTTTACTCTTCTGCATTAAAAAAAAGTACAGACTTGGATAGTAATCTTTCATGTGACGGGCACTTTTTGACAAATTGCCATAGTTACACTCCCCACTTTGCAAATAATTATAAATTTTCAGTTTCAATTGGGGGATGTTAAACTTTATTTCGCATTATATCTGTTAAATAATAAGAACCAGACCTCTAGCCACAAGTTTGGCCGTGAGGGGTTCACGTCACATTTATTATTACTGCAATAACTTTTTTTTTTCAAAAGGTTTTGACACACAGAATCAGTGAGATCATACATGTCAGTTTTTCTTTTAATTTTGACAGTATTAATTTTGAATCTTAAGTCTAGATTTTTAACAGTTCAACCTTTTTGTTAAACTATTTCATTCTATCAAAGTCTCATGAAGGGCTCGGTGGCTTGATCTTTTGTTGGCAAAATGGTAACAATCAGGACAGAATGTTTATGTAAACATGTCTGTGTGTATTGCCCAATTTACCCTTTTTCTGACTCAAAGCTTTGTAAATCAATTATTGCCATTTTGTTGCTGAAACCCCATTTTCCCGGGAATTAGGTCGTTGGTTCTCTGAGATAATCCTATACCCTGCTTCCCTATGGGCGCAACCCCGGCAGAATAGTGTGAATGACAAGGCCATTTCTTTCCACATAGGAATAGCTGGGTAGAGTATAGCACCCAGGTCACCAATTCCTATATCCTCATTCCCCAAAACTTTCATTGGGCTGTTGGGTTTAAGTCCTAGGCTGAGCCATGAGGTTTTCAGGAATATCGTTCCATTCAAATCTCAAAGGTAGCCCATCAACTTATCAGACTTAAGCTGTAGGTAGTGGGTACCTATAAATCTCTTATTGCAGAGAAGTACCCCACAGCTTTCCCTGCTAAAACCCATAATACACCCATCCATTCTTGGCTTCATCAGGAATCTTTGCGCTTTACTTTAACAATATTTGTTGCAAACTGGCCTAGTCAATTCAGCCATTATTCTATAATGTTGTCCAAAAGCTATTGGAGAAAAGACTTGTCTCTTTCTTCCACCTTTCTTATTCTAGCCTCCCCCTTTTATGACTAAAAAGACAAAGAGTGAAGGCTTTTCTGCTTTTGTTTTGCCCTTCTGTAGATAGAGTATCAAAAATTAATTTGTCTTCTTTCTCCTCAGTTTTCCTACAGGCTGTCAAGTTCTACAGTAAAGTAGGGGTAAGAAGCAAAAATTGGTAATCTTTCCCCAAACAATTTCTTAGTTTCCATTACTCTAAAAAGATAAAGGAGAACTGCTTATGTATTAACAAAAAAAAAAAAAAAAAAAAAACTTAACTGTAAGAAAAATCTAGAGATAAACCTATCTACAGGCAGTTAATTAATGTATATATAGATCTATATTTTGCATGTGTCATTACCAGGTGTGAAATAGAAATTAAATCTTAGTCACTGGGAAATAAACGAATTAAAGGATAGAAAAATGTTGGAAAATACATTGAAAGTTTAACTTATCACTAGTTGTACTCTATCATTGAACTGTCATGGTTACAGAAATATCATGGATAAGGAAAAAAAAATGTATGTTCTCAATATCAGTATTAATCTTTGTTAAATACAAGGTCAATCACAAAGTTATACTGGAAATAAAGAAGTTATTTTTAAATACCAACATTACTTTCATGTCAAATATTACTAATCAATACCATCAGTATTTATAAGTTAAATAAGAGGACATTCCTAACAAGATAGGATAAATATAGGAACTACAAGTAGCATTAAAAAGAATGAGGCTCTTCAATTCAATACTATTGGTCTTTTCTTGTGAAGTATTGTGAAATATTCAAAATTATTAGTAATTAAGTAATTATACGAAACAAGGGACGAGGACATGGGACTATTTAAAAATGTTCCCAAATTCTAATATATATAGAAAAATAGAAATAAGGTGACAGCCTGTAAAGAACATCCCTGTGAGAAAAAAAATGAAAAATTCCCAAATCCTTTTGGAAATGTGGTCAAATCCCCCGAATTCCTGGTTTCAGATGGATAAACATAAATAAAAAATCAATTCAGTTCAAAACATCCACTCTGAAAACCGTATGGGAAACCGACCCATGTTCTCCAAAAAGTGACTGGGTACAGGGACGAAAAATTCAACTTTAGTAGTCTGACTTTTCCCCCTCATTTTTTTTTTTTTTTTTTTTTTTGGCTTACGAAAGGTTGGGGAACAAAAAAATATTCTAATATTGTCAGACAAAACAGAGGAGAAATAACACCAATTAAAGATAAAAATGAACTTTTCGTAAAAATTTCACAATGCAGCTGCTGATAACTGAAACCGGAAACGGAAGTGAAATCAGCAAGCAAATGTAAAATACTGCCGTGGGAGTAGCAAAACTGTGAGGAAAATGGGCAACTTAACGCCAACTGTACAATAAGTCTCCCATATATCCCTTTCCTCACACGGCACTGCTTGAACAAAATACGTTTTCAGCGAAAAAAGTCTCGCAAGCGGAGGTTATCTCTTGAACTATGCCCGATTATGGATTTTTCAATTTGGACGCTGCCGGGAAATTGCAAATAAAACCCGCACTCTGAAATCCCAGTAGGCTGCTTCAAAAAATCATTTATTTTAAAAATTGCCGTTTGGAAAATTTTTCAGAGTCTCCCACGGAGTTACCTATCGCTATCCCTAATGCCTCCAATATACATTGAATCCAACACGCGGCTGAGCGTTCAGCACGAGATATTTACCGCTAATTGCAAGTACAATTATAAATGCCTATGTGTTTACGAGGTTCAGTTGCTCGCAGCGCCAATTATAGAGAAACTGCTCTCTATAAGAATGAATAAATACAGCTTAGCCGGCAACTTACGGTTATCTGGATGTAGTATTCAGAAGTTCTGGCCGGCAAGTCTGTAAAACGCGATGTCAGCAAGTTTCCTCGTGTGGAGCTGTGCTTCAGTAGGTGTATTCAGTTCAGTAAGGTATCGTCAAGTGCCCCGAATCTGGTTTGGTTCAAGGCCAATAAAACGCCTGCGCATGCACAGGATGGGCAACTGGATCCTGATTGGTTGTTGCTTGGCATGTTATTGTCAACAACTCTTTGTCAAGACTCGGGCAATTTTCGGAACCCGAACTATTACGATATCCAACGATTCTACAACAGGGAAAAATGAAATAAACCAGTTAATACCGGACCGACACAAGTGAATTAAATGTACAAATGAAGATTAAGACGTAACGTGCCTATAATATATATATTTCAATAAAAAAAAACTAAACAAACATGTTTCGGCTTTCGGCTCATCAGTGTAGCGTTGTAACTATCGGTAACGTCGTTTATTACGTCATTTCCCTTGTAACGTCATGGAAGAGAACGATTAGATGGGGTCATTTCAAACGATGTCAGGCATTAAGAAATGGTTTGAAACAGTCTATGAACTATTTTTCTTTTGCTAATCTGACTGACAGTTTGTCCGAATATAGTTTGAAAAAGGGAAACATTTTGAACTTTATTTCGTCCTTAGAACAGAGGTCTATGTGACTACTTAGTGGTAATTGTCGGGTCGAAGGGTCTCTAATTTGTTGGGCATGTATAGTTCAGCGTGTTCTTAATTTGTCCCCTGTCTGCCCTATATAATATTTTCCGCACCCATTGCATGTAATGACGTACAGGACATTCTGTACATCGCAGCTCATGTTTGCATTAACTTTGAATATCTTACCATTGAAATTATATGTAGATCTTTCCGGCATGTGAAGACAGAGGTTGCAATTTGGTCGACCAGATGTTTATACTGTGAATCTGTCAGTATTATTTTCCGTGAATCTGGCCTTAGTAATGAGCTTTTTCAAATTAGTTGGCTGTCTTTTACTTTTTATGAATATTATGTCTTTGGTGGCGTCTTTCATTCTTTCGTCAGAATTTAATAATTACATGTTATTTTTAAATATTCCGAACATATCAAAGTTGTTCGGGTTAAACGTTGAGATGTACGCTATTGTACTTTGACTATGTTGATTATTTATTACTAGAAGATTTTCTCTCGGAATATTCAAAGCTTTGTTTATTCCTAGTTGAATTATTTGCTGGGGATATTTTCTTGCAGTGAGCGCATGTTTTAATTCCGTAAGACGTTCATTTCTTATTTCAGGTTTTGAGATATGGTGCAAATTCGACGGGCTAGATTGTATGGTATTCTATTTTTTGTGTGCTTGGAGTGGCATGAAAAGTAGTTAAGGTATTGCTTGGTATCTGTGTCTTTGAAATAGATGTCAGTATTAATTTCCGTGTTTTGCTTTGTTATTAAGATATAAAAAAATAGTAAAGATTTTTCATTAATTTCAATTGTGAATTTAATGTCAGAATGTAAATCTTTTAGAAGCGTATGGAAGGTTTCAATTTCTTGTTGAGTGTATTTCCAAAATATGAGACAATCGTCTAAAAATCTTCTCCAGTTAGTCATTAAGTATTCTAAAAAACTTTTTCCAAAGGAGGGGTGTCCATAAGGCCCTTTTTTGGGCTAGGATAGATTTTTGCCAAAATTTGCTGATTTATACTACTATGTATTGGCTTTCATTTAGTGAAGTATTAAGATGCAGCGGCCATGTCTTCTATGCTATATGCTTGAGAAAAGTGGGTGGGATAATTTGATATGATATCAGCTTGTAAGACTAAATTGCAAATATCTTCCATTTGAAGCTGCAATCAATATTCATTCATTCCATGTAGGTACTTACCCTGTAAGAGGGTGTTAATGATGCAAACAATTTAAATCATCATTCTCTAGCAATGTAGTTATAATCACTTTTAAGTCGTACCTAAATTTCGCTTATTTTGTCATATCCAACTTTCCGAAAAACCACAACATAGTTTTATTGTTTTATGGAAAACTACAATATGTTGATATTGCATACTAGACATAGTAGACATTCTAAAGTTATGAGGAATTTGCTCTGCTACAAACGACACTAGAGTTATCTGCCCTTGAAAAAGTAAAAAATGCTAATTTTCTCATGTTCTAAAACTAAGCATATTTTTAGTATATTTCAGAGGAATAAAAGCACTAAAACCTAACTTGTATAGATGTTTGTCAGAAATAAGAATAGAACAAGTCAAGGCATGGTGACCTCGACCTTTTTCAAGGTCGAAGTGAGACCCAGGGCTCCAATTCATCACTGATAATTCTGTTACTAGGGATGAGTTCACAAACTTTCAGATCACAATTAAGGATTTCACATTTCGAGGATACAAGAACTTTTTAAGCCCATTGGCAACCTTCAATATTGGTGACATGATTCTGAATTATAGTTTGGTGACCTTGACCTTTTCTTCATGGTCAGAATGAGATCTAGAGCTCTATTCCAGAAATTCCTATTCTCTTCTTGTGGGTTTTAACGTTGTCCTGCTAAATAAGTTAAATGAAACTTTCAAGCTGACAGTAAAAACCCGAGTAATGCTATTTCAAACTTGTTTATTTGAGAAAAATATCTCCGCATCGGACAGTGTAGCACGTTCTGTGCAGTCTGATCTTGATCTACACTGTCCGCAAAAGGTCAGCGAGTTCCGCTTAGTAGTTCAGGGTTAATACATTTCATTGGATTCATTCAAATCTAAGCTATGCAGATGTTAGTCAGGATTAGGTATAAAGTGAATGTAGGCTTGGTGACCTTGACGTTTTTCAATGTCAAAGTAAGACCCACAAGCTTTACTAGATGAATATAAATTATCCCAAAGGGCTCAAACAAGCATCTCTCAAGTCAAAATATTGGTAATGTACTAGGAATGAACATTGTATTAATGCATATACGATTTATTACTGGGATATGACAGCATATTATACTGACTCTCAGCTTGTTGACTTTGACATTTTGTCGATCTTATAGTTAGACCTAGAACGCCCTTTTAGTCCTATTGATGAAAAAAAAAAAATGTTTTGGCCTGATATGATTTCTATACATCTTTTGAGATATTGCCATTACATGCCTTTTCTTTGTTGAAACAGCATCAGCAATCTCTTCACCACTGAATGTCAGATTGATGATAAAGTGAATCAGACCTTTGTTGAAAAGAAATCACGCTTTGTCAAATAGTTTGATGAAAGAAAAAAACACTTTTTTTTGGGGGGGGGGGGTATAAATAGGAATATGAACACAAAGAAACCTAGAAAGTTGCTAAAGCAAGTATGCGAGACAATTATTACAAAATTCAAATATTCATTTAAACGTAAGTATACCACGACGGATAGTCTAAGATTTCTAAACCTATCCTGAAAAATGTTTTAAAGTACCTCTAGAAGTAATCAGTATCATACTAGTCAAGTTGAATATCTTTTTTTTTTTAAAAGAGATTAACTGCTGAGATCATTTGGCTTCACTGAGACAGTTTGATAAACTTTGTGACTAGAACTGACTAGATAAAATAATGGAATGACCTTACATCACATACCTGAATATGCAGAGACATGTTTATGTCGTTGTGTAGGCTAAATGGCCATTACACAATGAAACAGAGTATATATACTACTCAAAATTTGCTAAACACCAAATATTTCAGACATGATTTTCAACTTTGCTTGAGATAATTACATGTATATGTGTATGTACATGTATTAGATTTTTTCTTTAATATGGTTCAGTGATATAATTGTATAGATGGTCCCAACTGTACATGTAATAAGTATAATAATAAGATTATGTTTTTATGACTGGGAAAATGTTCGTTTAAGCTAAAGTGTAAGGTATTCAATCATCACTTCATCTTAAAAGATAAAGAAAAGGGCTTCTCACCATGATGTTAATGTTGCCCTTGGCATGCATCATGTACTGTCAAGGTTTCAAAAGTGGTCCACACCTCTGCAGTTGACAACTGCTGAAGGCTTGCTGCATTTTGTGACAGCAAGGCGGTTTCGTATTCCGCTTCAACTTGCAGTATATGTACCCGTACAAACTATCCACCCATGGTTGAACAAAAAAGGTCTTCACCAGAACAGACTTTTTTTCTCGCAGCTAGGGTATGAGTGGGCCTTTGACCAAGCTAGGTGGACCTGAACTACACTTTACAGATGAGCCTATCTACTGCATAGACTAAAGAAACACGCTTGCTAGGGTATGACGAATGCCGATGTTTAGATTTTATACAGCCATCATTGCTGAACATGGCCATTATAGAGGCTGTGTAATTTTTACCCACGGGTAAAATCAGCTGGGATTAAGTGGAATGAGCTTATCAATGTTGACCAGTGCAGACTGACTGCCCAATAGTATCTAAATGGGTTCTTGATACCCGGGAAGGATTGTATACTACTGCAGGTTACTGGAATGCTCTAATGGACGATATAGCTCGTCTGCATACTACCCATGGTGTGCAAAAGTACCTGCGAAAAGATGGTATTGCATTTCTGGACTGGCAAATCCAATCCCCTCACCACAATCCCACAAAGCATACGTGAAATGGGCTGCAGGTCTAAATTTTAGCTTTTCAGGTCTAACCAAAAAGTATCCGGAAGCTTTTTGCTATTCTTGTTCAAGAATGGAGTAAAGTTCCAAAAGAATTATCAGCAATCTGACAGGGAACAAAGAAGATTGGTTCAAGCAATATATAAGTCACATACTTGTTTTAATACTAAATTGGCTTGCATAAGCAGCTTTTTGGGCAAGTTTTGAACATTACAATTTTTTTTAAAGTATCTTTTTCAAATTGCTATTCAGCTGACATTCTAAAATCTCTGTCAAATAAAGTAAAAAAGAAATCAGGGAAACATCATATACATCATTATAGAAAATACTAATTGAATTGTGTAAAAAAATCATAACATTAATATTGCAACCATAAAGCCTATGCAATTAAATATGTTTGGTGCTTAGCAAACTTTGAGATATATGAGAGTTGAATGACATGACGATCAAAATGATGAGTATTGAATTTCTTATATTGAAATACAATGTTGTAAATGGGTTTTATTTGTGAAAAATAATCGTAAAATGTAAAGTATTTGTATTTGATACGGTTGGAAATAATTACATACACAAGAGAATCTGAATTCCTGGAAAAGAGCTCTGGGTCTCATTGTGAAGGTCAAGGTCACCAAACTTTAATTCATTATCATGCCACCAATATTGAAGGTTGCCAATGGGCTTACAAAATTCTTGTATGCTGCAAAACAGCGAAATCCAAAATTGTGACTTAAAAACTTGTGAATTCAAACCCATAAGGGCATTTATCAGTCATAGTATGGATAGCTTGGTCTCACTTCGACCTTGAAAAAGGTCAAGGTCACCATGCCATGACTTGTTCTATTCTTATTTCTGACAAACATCTATACAAATTAGGTTTGAGTGAGTTTAGTCCTCTGAAATATACTGGAAGCTTTAGAACATGAGAAAATTAGCATTTTTTACTTTTTCAAGGGCAGATAACTCTAGTGTCGTTTGTAGCAGAGCAAATTCCTCATAATTTTAGAATGTCTACTATGTCTAGTATGCAATATCAACATATTGTAGTTTTCCATAAAACAATAAAACTATGTTGTGGTTTTTCGAAAAGTTGGATATGACAAAATAAGCGAAATTTAGGTACGACTTAAAAGTGATTATAACTACATTGCTAGAGAATGATGATTTAAATTGTTTGCATCATTAACACCCTCTTACAGGGTAAGTACCTACATGGAATGAATGAATATTGATTGCAGCTTCAAATGGAAGATATTTGCAATTTAGTCTTACAAGCTGATATCATATCAAATTATCCCACCCACTTTTCTCAAGCATATAGCATAGAAGACATGGCCGCTGCATCTTAATACTTCACTAAATGAAAGCCAATACATAGAAGTATAAATCAGCAAATTTTGGCAAAAATCTATCCTAGCCAAAAAAGGGCTTTATGGACACCCCTCCTTTTACTTCCGATTTTGAATATAGAATTTCTTCTAGATACCCAGCACTAAAGTAGCATATGTAGGGGCAAATTTTGTACCCATTGTGGTACCTTTTATTTGTGTGTATGTTCTATTTGTAAAATTGTTGTTAAGCAGTACGATTTTGATACCTTCTAAAATGAATTCTTTTGAGAATCTTTGATGAATTAAATTGGAAAACTTTTCCAGTCAAAATGTAATTGCTTTGAGACCAAGATCATGTGAAATATTTGTATATAGGCTTGTAACATCGAATGAAACAATGAAAGAAGTAATGTGTTTTTCGTCACCTCTTTCGGAATATAGTTAAAAAAGTCTAAATCATCACGGGCATAGCTTTTTACGTGTTTGATGAAAGGTTTTAAGAGAATGTCGATTAAGTTGCTTAATCTATGTGTTTCGCAACCGGCTCCTGCTACTATGGGTCTGAATTTCAGGTCTTTTGGGTCTATGATTTGGATTTAATCACTTGTATTATTCATGCATACGTTGTTTATTAAGCTGCTTTTATGTATTTCGGTAAGCCATAGAAAAAACTGAGATTTCAAAATTTGTGAGGTAGTCGATTTCATTTCTAGTGACTTCATCAGAAAGGTTTATTAACTTATGTATTTTCTTGATTATTTCTTTGGAACAATTCTGTAATATTTCTTTGTAGAAAACGTTTCTGGATATTTACCTTGTAGAATTCTTTATTCATTATACAATACCCCCTCCCATATCCGCCTCTTTTATTTCTATAGACTGGTCATTTCCCAGTACTGAAATGGCTTTTCGTTCTGTTTTTGATACATTTTTTCTTATGGTACGTTTGCTATTTCTGGGGACATTTTTTTGTGACATTGATATAGTTTTCTAAGGCTTCATTTCTACGCCTTGGTGGTTGAAAGTCGCTTTTGTTTCTGACTAGAGAGTCATCTCCCTGCATGGTTCCGTCAAAAAAGAATTATCTCAGTCTAAGCTTTCTGTGAAATTCAGATATATCTGACTCTAATTCTTGGTAATTAGGTTTATCCGGGGTAGGTGTAAATTTTAATCCTTTTCTTAACAGATTGGTTTTGGCGTCTGATAAGTTTCTGTTTGAGAGGTTAAAGATTTTCACTTTCTTACTGTTCTGCATTCTGTCAGTCAGGTTAGTGTTGAGGAGCTCGGGCTCTCTTCTAAACAATAATCATCATTTGGCTCTTTAATGACATAACTTTGGGCAATGGGCTGGTTTTTAGGAAGGATTGTGTTGCGGTTTTGTACTTTGTCGATACTTTTTAATTGTTGACTTTGTCGATCCATTTCTTAGCCATCGGCGAGTCTGTCTTTGTATTAATGTATTAGTTTGTGTTATAGGCTTTTTCCAAACAGTCTGGTTATTTTGCTGTTGTATCGGGCGTTCTCGCTTGTCAAATTGTACCTGTCGATTATCGTCTCTAATTTCGGATTTGAAAAAGGGATTCTTGTCTCTAAAGTTCTCTCTTGGAGAACATTCAACAAGGTTGTCTCAGTTAACAGTTTATTCATTAGGAAGTCCCCATACACACATACAGTAAAAGACTGCAAAGAGAAAATTACAAAGAATCCTTAGAAAAGAACTCAGCATCACACAATGCCCATCAAAGATAAAAATAAACAAGGTGGACAGTGAAGATGCAGATCAGTCCCCACAAATGCGCAAACTGATCCTCCTCCTCACTGCCCAACAAATTCTCCTTTTCATGAAAATACATGTTTAGGTTCTTTACCACGGCAATATTATGACGAGTTTCGATAATCAACTTAAGGATGCAATAATGAATCTACACAGATTTAACAAAACCAGATATACAGATTTTGTGGGAAAGGGAGAAAGTGTGGTCAACAAACACTCGGTAGTGGTGTTAACCCACACTCTGTTCCTTTCTAACTACAGATAAAATTCCTAACTAGTTGAAGTTCAACTTATACATGGGAATAAAACCTTACCAAAAATTGGCTTAATTTACAAGTACCAACAACATAGGGAATTCAATTCGGTTTCTTATCATTATAGACATGTTTACATGGGCTGCAACGAGTTTCCGATTGAGAACTGTACCACTAAAACATGCATTTCTATTTCTAAGAACAAATATATTCGACATGACTAGGTGAACATGCTGCATTCTTCATTTTGCTTTTCTATTTTTAGAACACTCATATAGAAGACGAAACTTACTAATTCTACATAAATTACAACAAGAGAATGATGAGAGGGAGCTTTCACACTGCTTCTGCACATTAAACATTCAATTTTGTCAATGAACAAACCCAGGGTGTAAGCACAGAAACTTGGTGAAAACTAACAGGCTTCATTCTAGCTCTTACAAGCTAACAAAGTGCAGGTGACCTTGACCTTGCTTTACAGAATATTCACTTTTAAGCATTTCATGTATCAAAATACACCATAAAACTTACTCTATGGACTGCAGGATTTGGCGAAAGAAGAACTTAATGCATAATTGTAAATCATTGGAGGACATTTCGGGCTCAAAAACAGCAACGTTGCCGACATTGCCGTCCTGTGCATTTAACGCGCAATTTTTCAAACTCAAGGGAAACCACTCTCGACAAAATTGACCAAGAGAGACAATCCAAGTTATAATTTTTTTTAACATGAGCTGTCTCCCTTGACAAAGTACTAAATGATTGAGACAAGAGGAGTAGAGAGAAAAGCAAGCGTAAGAAAACTCAACAGACAGCACACTCCCTGCCTGATTCCAATCACCCGAAATGAACCTTTGTTACAAATTGTATCAACCAACTAATACTAAATAGTACAAAGTATCCCTTACTTTCAATAAAAGACTAAAAACTTAAACCTAAATATCATATGATAATTACTTAAATTCCATGTCTATAACAATGTGTCACTCAATCTCAGTAGTTAGCCTGAAATTCATAGAAAATTGATCAGAAATGTATGGATATATTAAATGCAGATTTGTTAAATGCAATTGCCTTTAACATAATCTACAGTTAACACCAATCATACAACCCATCGCAAGTCCTAACAAGCTTTTTCAGACAAAAGTAAAAGTACTTCTGAAATTGGTCTGATGTAGGTGACTGGTTTCCCATTCTTTATGACTCTGACCTCTAACTTGCGGACTAAATCATCATCACTTTTGAAAACATCAGTGACAAGTCCAGTAGGCCACTCAAAACGCGCGCACTCTTTGTCACGAAGAAGAACTATATCTCCTGTTTTGAGATTCTCACTTATTGTTGGCCTTTTCTTCCTTGGTTGCAAGGAAGATATGTATTGATTCTTCCATTTTTTCCAAAAAGTGTCTGCAAGAAGCTGCACTAATTTCCACTGGGAGCGGTACATATCCTTAGTATCAATTTCTTTAAATACCTGGGGGAGTAATTCTGGGGATTTTTGGGTAAGTAATGTTCCAGGACTTAATATAAATGGATCATCTTGATCTGAAGAAACAGGGGCTATGGGCCTAGAGTTCAGAATGGCAGAAACCTCAGCCATAAAGCTACATAAGACCTCGTGAGTTATTTTCCCATAGGAATGATTCAGCAACATGGCATCAAGTATACGCCGGGCCAACCCAATCATTCTCTCCCATACACCTCCAAAATGAGATGAATGAGGTTGATTAAATCGCCAAAGGATTTTATTTTCTTCAAGATAACTAACAATCTGTTTGTCCTCAATGTTAATTAAATCAATTTGGAGTTCCGACACTGCACCCACAAAGTTAGTACCCCTATCTCATCTAAATTCGAGGACCTTGCCGCGTATTGCTGTAAATCTCCTCAATGCATTAATGAAAGAAGATGATGACATTTCCTCAATAAGTTCAATGTGAACTGCACGGCTATAAAGGCATGTGAAAAGCACTGCCCATCTTTTGGAATTCAATATACCACCTCTAGTTTTTAGTGTAGAAATGTTCCATGGGCCAAACACATCACAACCAACAAAACTGAATACAGGGGAACAACTGAGACGATCACTGGGTAAGTCCGCCATCCTTTGAACACTTAACTGTCCCCTCAATTTACGACAAACAAGACAATGATGGATGATATAGGCAATTAAACGTTTACCACCTGTAATCCAAAAACCAGCACTACGGATTGCACCCTCTGTCAGGCGTCTACCCTGATGTCTCATCTTCTGGTGATAGTACATGGCCAATAATCTTGAAATGTATGCTTTGCCTGGTAGCAAGACAGGTGTTTTTTCTAATACTGTAAAGCTGGAGTTCTTTACTCTACCTCCCATGCGCAACACACCATGGTCATCTAAGTAAGGTGAAAGTCTGAGAATGAGGCTACTTGATTGTATTTGCCTTGAACTCTGTAGAGCCTTCAGTTCGTTTTGATAATGCTCCATTTGAGTTTGTTTGATAAGAAATTGTTCAACTTCGTGGCATGACACTAAGTCATCGTTACCATTTTGGCGACGTATTCTGTTTCGGATAGTACATATTGCTCTAACCAAAGATAACCAGTCACTAAATCGTTTGAATCGTGAAGACCCTAAAATAGGAGTGTGTGTTGCAGTCTTGTTTACACGTATCTCAGGGTGAATTTCAAGGTCCTTGTCAGGATTGACCAATGGAAATGGTTCAGATTCCTTGCTAATCATTGCTTCTTTTATAAATGTGGGTCCGTGCATCCAAATGCTTCCAATGAATCGAACTGTCCCTGAACCACGTGTCCCCAGGTCTACAGGATTTAGTTCTGTTGCCACATAATTCCATTGCTCTGGCATAGCACTCTGACGAATTCTGGCCACTCTGTTACCAACATACACATAAAATCTCCTACGTTCATTTGATAAGTACCTTAAAACCACTTTGCTGTCGGTGTAATACTGAATCACTTGCAAAGGTATATCATGCTCCTTTGACAACATTTCTCCCAATTCTACTGCCATGACCGATGCGCAAAGTTCTAATCTTGGGATAGTATGACCAGACGTTGGAGGCACCTTACTTTTCCCACATACAAGGCCAATATGCACAGAATTGTCACCTGCTACACCTCTCAAATAAGCACAGGTTGAAAAAGCCTTTTGAGAGGCATCACAGAAAATGTGTAGAGTCTTATTTGTACACACAGACAGACCAACTGTGAGGAAACACCTTGGAATCCTGACCTCTTCAAGCTTTTTTAGTTCATTCAACCAAACCTCCCATTTGTCTGCTATACTAGATGGTAATTCTTCATCCCAATCAAATCCCTCTTCAACAACCTCTGTCATTATCAGTTTACCCCCAAGTACAACAGGAGAAATAAACCCTAGTGGGTCAAAAAGTCCATTAACAGTTGACAAGACACGTCGTTTGGTCAACTGCTTTGACATTGTTATTGGTTTGTATGTGAAAGTATCGGATGAGAGTTCCAAGCTTAACCCAAGACTGTGATGCAAAGGAAAATAATCCCGGTCAAGATCAAGTGATTCAAGAGTTTTGGCTAATTCTGTTTGTGAGAAACGTGACATAACCTCTTGGCTGTTTGAAGCAATCTTATGAAGGCGAGTTTCCCACTATCAAATAACACCTTCTGAGTCTTTTTCAAGACCTCTACAGCCTTCTCTACTGTTGAGAAGGATGAAAGCCCATCATCAACATAAATTTTTTTTAGGACAAACTCTCTTACATCATGATCGTCGGGACTATCACGATCCATTACACACTGTCTTAACCCATATGTGGCAACTGCAGGAGATGGAGAGTTGCCAAAAACATGTACCCGCATACGATATTCTTCAAATTCACATCTAGAGTCGTTATACTTGTGCCACAAAAACCTAAGATAGTCTCTGTGTGGTTCATAAACAAGAAACTGAAAAAAAAACATTTGTTCTATATCAGCAATGAAAAGCATATGGCTCTCTTCTAAACCTGAGTAAGACACCATCCAAACGGTTTGTTAAGTCTGGCCCCTGTAGTAGTACATCATTTAGCGATGTACCTTCGTGCTTGCATGCAGAGTGAAATACCACACGTATTTTCTTGGGCTTTTTGGAGTGGTATACCCCAAATATAGGTAGGTACCAACATTCTGTGTTACCACTGCTAGGGGGAACTGGTTCTGCATATCCTGAATCGAAGATAGTTTGCATAAACTCACAAAAATGATTAAGCTTTTTGGGATTTCTGAGAAGACTGTATCGAAGCGACGTAACTCTCTTGACAGCAACCGATCTGTTGTTTGGCAGAGGGTTCCTCGGCTCTCTGAAAGGGAGAGGAGCAGACCATTTTCCAGAGGGGTCTTTCACAAATCCTGACCCCATGAGGAGCAAAACTTTTCATCTTCTATTGATGGCCCTATCATGTTGTCATTTTGCTGCCATTTGAAAAGAGGACTGTCTGAGTTGACTTGAAAGAAAAGTGGACAATTCTCGAAGATTGAGTCATGTCCATTTCTGTTCACTGATGTCTTCACAACCTTGACACTTTTAGGTGGATGCTTCTTTGTAAGGCACACATTTCCAATCAAAACCCAACCTAATGCTATCTTCTGGGCGAAAGGGGCTCCTTTGGGCCCTGTGACTTTCTTCTGGATGTGATGAGCCTCAGGCACATCCCGTCCAATAAGCAACAGGATTGAGGCATATGGATCAATAGGAGGAATTACCACATTACCCAAATGCTTGTAGTAATCTAATATTTCCGGAGTTGGAATTTCAGATCTTTCATTAGGGATTTCATTACATTCAATAGTGCACGGTATATGCAGTGCAGCAGAATGGTCCAAAGCTTCCACTATCAAATTTGAAACTTTTCTCCCCGTCATAGTGAATTGACCTGAACATGAAGCCAGGGTGTAAGAAGTTGATGATAACCATGAGATATCAAAACGATCAAACAAGTCCCCCCTTGCTAGGGAAGAATTACTCTTATCGTCAAAAAGGGCATATGTCTTAAAGGCTAAATTTGGTGAGCCCTCCGGATAAACATTGGCTAGGATCACCTTTGCGCATGATCTACCTTTGAAGTCATGACAAATCTCAGTACATTTTCAAACAACGCCATTCTCCCCGCCATGGTTCAGCACAGGTTCCGGCTCAGAGCTTAGGGCATATTGAACATGTAAAGCAGTAGGGTGAGTTAAACCTCCACAAATGTCACACTTAACCTGGGCAGTACAATCTTTAAACATGTGTGAAGTTGACCTACAACACTTAAAGCAAAATCTGTAGTCCTTAAGAAGCTTCTTTCTTTCATTAATGGACAGACGCTGAAATGCTTTGCATTCATTTAAGCTGTGTTTAGAACTATGAAGCATGCATTGATCATCGGTATCATTGGAACTTGATTCTAGTGCAGTTTTCTTAACCTGCAATTTGTCTCTACTACTTGAAGGCTTTTGAGCGTTTGACTCATTCTGATTCTTGCCAGATCTTAAAGCAGACTGAAAATTTGAGGAGTAATCAAATCCCGGATCATTACGTACCCTGCTCAACTCCAACATAAAATCTACTAAAACACTGAAAGGTGGGTATAAAACATTATGATTTTTGTTATAGCTTGAAGCATACGCTGTCCATTTCTCTTGTAAACCATATGGGAGTTTTTGAATTATAGGCCGCAGCCCACATGAAGAGTCAAAGTATCTTAGAGACCTAGCGTAAGTAGGATCATTCATCCGTGCCTGAATTTCTGACAATAGATCAGCAAGGTCATACAGTCTTTTTGAATCTTTATAGTCTATTCCAGGAAAGTTTGCAAGACGGGCCTTCAAAGCAGTTTCTACCAAGACTGGACTGCCATACCTGTCTTCCAATCTTTCCCAAATCTTTGACACAGCAGTTTCTGCATCATGCGAGTATGCACATTTGATACTAATAGCATATTTCTTTGAGTTTGGACCTAAATATCTAAGCAACAACTCCAATTCATCCCTGTGGCTAGGATTCAGTTCTGACTTTAAACCAGTGAAGGAATTTTTCCATGACTGGTATGTCTCTGGGTTATCATCAAAACATTCACAATTCCCTATTAACAAGTCACGCTTAATAAGGTAATTTGACAAATCAATGATAGCTACAGGAGCAGTGTTCGTGTAAACTGGCTTATTCAAACTAGTAGGGAAATAATCTTGAGAGTTATTCTGGGAGTTTGAATTAGGTTCTAAATGAGACACTATTTTCTCTTGAATGACCTTTGAATTCTCCATTGATGGATGCAATGGCTGAGCCTTTGGTACATATTCACCAGTCGCATGTTCACTGCCGAACTGAGCAGCCCGCAGGCGACTACTGTGCATGTCACCAGTATTTATACGATAGCTTTGACTTTTCTTCTCCACCTGTGAATAGAGTGATTGAGAATTTGGTACATGCACACCAGTCACAAGTCCACAGCTCAACTGGACAGTATGCCTGTGACCACTGCGCAGATTGCCAGCCCTCATCAAATAATCATTGTTTATAGGCTCATCATGACCCAATGCTTCCATATGATGCTCATTTTGTAAACACTCTTTTTTAGTTTTAGCTTGCTCATTTAGGTACCTAGTCATTAATTCACTTGGAGTAAATTGAATTAAATCAAATTCTTCATCTGTTTTTTCAAACTGTTGTTCTGAAAGTTCTTTTTTCATTCCGTTGTACTCTGCTATAGCAATGGAAGCCTCCTTCTCTGCTTCTAGTAAAACAACCTTTTGCTTCAGTTCAGGTTCTCTCTTGGTGAACTCCAACTTGGCCTGTGCAGCTTCAGCTTTTGCCCTTTGACGCATGAGAATACTTGAAACCGAGCTGAACTGAGGGGGCTTTAATAGAATTGGACTGAAAAGCCTCTTCTTGGATGTTAGGTGGTCCACCTGTTTCCGCCATGATAAATCTAAATTCTAATTTGTTCTGTTCTGTTCCACTCCCAAGTTCTTCAGACCAGATCTTTTACTCTCTTGGAGAACATTCAACAAGGTTGTCTCAGTTAACAGTTTATTCATTAGGAAGTCCCCATACACACATACAGTAAAAGACTGCAAAGAGAAAATTACAAAGAATCCTTAGAAAAGAACTCAGCATCACACGATGCCCATCAAAGATAAAAATAAACAAGGTGGACAGTGAAGATGCAGATCAGTCCCCACAAATGCGCAAACTGATCCTCCTCCTCATTGCCCAACAAATTCTCCTTTTCATGAAAGTACATGTTTAGGTTCTTATATTATTACTGGTTTCGATAATCAACTTAAGGATGCAATAATGAATCTACACAGATTTAACAAAACCAGATATACAGATTTTGTGGTAAAGGGAGAAAGTGTGGTCAACAAACACTCGGTAGTGGTGTTAACCCACACTCTGTTCCTTTCTAACTACAGATAAAATTCCTAACTAGTTGAAGTTCAACTTATACATGGGAATAAAACCTTACCAAAAATTCACAAGTACCAACAACATAGGGAATTCAATTCGGTTTCTTATCATTATAGACATGTTTACATGGGCTGCAACGAGTTTCCAATTGAGAACTGTACCATTAAAACATGAATTTCTATTTCTAAGAACAAATATATTCGACATGACTAGGTGAACATGCTGCACTCTTCATTTTGCTTTTCTATTTTTATAACACTCGTATAGAAGACGAAATTTACTAATTTTACATAAATTACAACAAGAGAATGATAAGAGGGAGCTTGCACACTGCTTCTGCACATTAAACATTCAATTTTGTCAATGAACAAACCCAGGGTGTAAGCACAGAAACTTGGTGAAAACTAACAGGCTTCATTCTAGCTCTTACAAGCTAACAAAGTGCAGGTGACCTTGACCTTGCTTTACAGAATATTCACTTTTAAGCATTTCATGCATCAAAATACACCATAAAACTTACTCTATGGACTGCAGGACTTGGCGAAAGAAGAACTTAACGCATAATTGTAAATCATTGGAGGACATTTCGGGCTCAAAAACAGCAACGTTGCCGACATTGCCGTCCTGTGCATTTAACGCGCAATTTCTCAAACTCAAGGGAAACCACTCTCGACAAAATTGACCAAGAGAGACAATCCAAGTTATATTTTTTTAACATGAGCTGTCTCCCTTGACAAAGTACTAAACGATTGAGACAAGAGGAGTAGAGAGAAAAGCAAGCGTAAGAAAACTGTCAACAGACAGCACAAGTTCTCTTTGAATGTTTTCTCATATTTTGTTAGCCAGTGTTCGTTTTTCTTCCATCTTCGTCTTGAGATTGTTTCATTGTTGTGTGTTTCAGAATGCCACCAATCAATAAGCTTTTGCACATGTCCTGATGATTTCTGTGAAATGATATCTATCATATACGTATCGATTGATTCATACCTTTCTTAATGATCGATAGTTACAACGTTACACTGGTGAGGCGAAAGGCCGAAACATGTTTGTTTAGTTATTTTCTGATTGAAATATATATATTATAGGCACGTTACGTCTTAATCTTCACACACACACATATATATATTTATGTGTGTGTGTGTGTGTGTGTGTGTGTTTTGAAGAAATGAAACAACCCGTTTAATACCGGACCGACACAAGTAAATTAAAGAAGCAAATAAAAAAATAGCCGTAACTTGCCTATAATATGTGTATTTCAATTATTTAACAACTATACAAACATGTTTCGGCTTTCGCCTCATCAGTGTGACTCTGTAACTAGCGGCAACGTCGTTTATTACGTCAATTTCCTTGTAACGTCATTGAAGAGGGTATGATTAAAGGGAGGCAACTTAAATAATATCAGGCATTAAGCAAAGGATTGAAACAATGTATGAAGTATTTTTCTTTTGCTAATCTGACTGATAGTTTTTCCGAATGTAATTTGTAAAAGGGAAATATTTTGAACTTAATTTCTTCCTTTGAACAGATGCCTATATGACTGCTTAGTGGTAATTGTCGGGTAGATGGATCTCTAATTTGTTGGGCATGTATAGTTCGACGTGTTCTTAACTTATCCCCTGTTTGTCCAATATAGTATTTTCCGCACCAATTGCATGTAATGATGTATATGATATTCTGTACATCGCAGCTCATGTTTGCATTAACTTGAAATATTTTGTCGTTGAAATTGTACAGGGTGTTTCATAATATCTGTCCTTATTCTACGAGTCAGTATTTTCCACAAGTTTCAATTTAAACTGAATTGAAAGCTTCCAACTTTTTGCAGACATAATAAAATTTCATTTGATATGTAGTATATAGACATTGCTCATATAATAGTTAATACACTACACTTTTTCTGACAAGTCCACTTTACAACAATGACGTCTACTGTGAGCAATTCTGACGTCCAGTGTATTGTGAGAGTTTTTCATTACATGTGTTCGATCCCCCCTCCGTTTTTTTAAAAATTTCTTTTTTGATTGCAGCCTTAAAGTCGTAAATAGATCTATCTCCTGACATTGGGCTGTACACATTTTATAATGCACCTTACAAGAAAAAGTTGGAGGGTCAAAATGTGTAACCAGACCTGAAAGAAATTAACTTTTGCCAGGATGCTTTTGAAAGTCATTCAGTTATGCTTCCGGTCGTGTGTTGTGTGGCTCCTCCTTGCTAAAATCAAATGTATGTACTAGTACCCGTGTCTTTGATCTTAATACTTTTTTCTTTTGGCATCGGAATGAAATTCTCTCACAAAATGTTCAGATAGCTCTCCTTATTTACTGTGTCGGCATTGTCCACGCCACCTGCGAAAAACATATGGGAACCACTATACCGTCTGCGCTGAAAACAGCCCATGAGGTAATTGTCTCATTGGTGTAGCAGTTTTTCAATATGTTGCTCTAAGCCCGTTCTGCTGCTTATAAACCTCTGCGCTTCTAGTATAATCTCTAAACAAAGTGTTGACATGATGTAAAGTCCCAGAATTGACGTTGTGCAGGACGCTTGTTGTGAAATGGACTTGTCAGAAAAAGTGTAGTGTGTTAAAGAATGTTTAGGTAATGTTTGTGTATTATATAACAAATGAAATTTTATTATGTCTGCAATAAGGCAGTAGCTTTCAATTTATTTGAATCCTACATGTGTAGACAATATTCGTGTTTAGAAGAAGGACATATATTATGAAACACCCTGTATGTAGGTCTTTCTGGCATGTAAAGACGGAGGCTGCAATTTGATCTACCACATCTTTTTACTTCATATGTGTTTGTGTTGGTTTCCTTAATCTAGCTTTAGTGATAAGTTTTTTTTTTTGTTTTTTTTTTTAATTTGGAGGCTGTCTTTTACTCTTGATAAATTTTATGTCTTTGGTTGCCTCTCTCATCCTTTCGTCAGAATTGAATAAATGCATATTATTTCTAAATACGCCGAACATCTCAAAGTTGTTCGGATTAAATGTAGAAATGTACGGTATTGTATTTTGACTCCGTTGATCATCACTACTAACAGGTTTTCTCTTGGTATACTTAGAGCTCTATTTGAATTATGCGTTTAGGGTATTTTCTGGCAGTTAGAGCTTGTTTTAACTCTTTCAAGCGTTCATTTCTTGTTTCTGGTTTTGAAACTATGGTGCAAATTCGTCGGGCTAAATTGTATGGTATACCATTTTTTGTATGCTTGGGGTGGCATGAAAAGTAATTCAGGTATTGCTTAGTGTCTGTGTCTTTGAAATAGATATCAGTATTAATTTCCGTGTTTTGTTTAGTTATTAGTATTTCCAAAAAAAAAACAAAAAAAAAACGAGTCTTCGTTTACTTCAGTTCTGAATTTAATGTCAGATTGTAAATCATTCAGGAGTGTGTGAAAGGTTTCAAGCTCTTGTTGTGTATATTTCCAGAATATGAAACAGTCATCCAAAAATATTTTCCAGTTTGTGATAAGGTATGTTGAGAAACTTCGTCCGAATTGTACTTCTGACTTTGAATATAGAGGTTCTTCTAGATACCCCAACACTAGAATAGCATGAGTCGTTCCCATTGCAGTACCTTTTACTTGATTGTATATTCTGTTGTTAAAAGAGAAATTTTTGTTTAGCAGTATGATTTTGATGCTCTCTAAAATGAAGACTTTTAAAAATCTTTGATGAATTACATTAGAATTTTTTTTCTAGCCAAAATGTAATAGCTTTTATACCAAGATCATGTGAGATATTTGTGTACAGGCTTGTAACATCAAATGAAGCTAGTAATGTGTTTTGTGTGACCTCTTTTGGAATATAATTTAAAAAGTCTAAATCATCACGTACATAACTTTTTACATGTTTGATGAATGGCTTTAACAGAATGTCAATTAGATTACTTAATCTGTGTGTCTCGCAATTAGGTCCTGCTAACATGGGTCTAGATTTTAAGTCATTTTCGGTAAACCAAAGAATAGACTCTCTGAGCTTTCAAAATTTGTAAGGTAGTCAATTTCATGTTAAGTGATTTCATCTGAAAGGTTAGTTAACTTGTATATCTTCTTAATTGTTTCTTTACAGCAATTCTCTGAACTTTCCTTGTAAAAGGTATTATCATTTAACATTTCAAGGATATTTTTCTTGTAGAACTCTTGGTTCATTATCACAATACCGCCTTTATTTCTATGGATCGATCAGTACTCAGTACTGATACTGCTTTACGTTCTGTATGTGATACATTTTTTCTTACGGTAAGTTTAGTATTTCTGGGTATATTTTTGTGAATTTATAAAGTTTTCTAATGTTTCATTTCTATCCTTGGGTGGTTGAAAATCACTTTTGTTTCTTACTAAGGAGTTATCTCCTGGAATGTTTCCATCAAAAAAGAAATCTCTAAGTCTAAGCTTTCTATGAAATTCAGATATATCTGACTCTAATTCTTGGTAATTTGGTCTTTCAGGTGTAGGTGCAAATTTAAATCCTTTTCTTAAGAGTTTAAATTCAGTATCTGATAATTTTCTATTTGAAAGGTTATAGATTTTTACTTTTTTACTGTTCGGCGTTTTATCAATCAGGTTAGTGTTCAGGAGCTCCGGCTGTCCTCTAAAAAAATATCATCATTTACCTCTTCATTGACGTTACTTTGGGTAATAAGTTGGTTTTTAGAGAAGATTCTGTCACGGTTTTCATTTGTGCAGTATTGATTGTTTGTGATACTTGATCTCGGGGTAAAGGATGGTCCAGTTCTTTTCCATCGGGGATTCGGTCTTGGAGCTGAATTAGTTGGTTGCATTGTAGGCTTTTTAAAAATCGTCTTGGTATTCTGCTGATGTTTCGAGGGTTCTTGCCGATCCAATGATTCCTGACGACTTTTATCTCTACTTTCGGACTTGAAAAAAGGATTTTTATCTCTGAAGTCATCCTTGAATGCCTTTTCGTAATCTGAGAGCCATCGGTCATTCGTCTTCGATCTTCGTTTGGAGATAATTTCGTTATTGTATGTTTCAGAGTTCCACCAATCAATGAGAAGCTTTTGTACCTGTCCTATTGATTTCTTTGAAATGACATCAATCATATATGCATCAATTGCTTCATATCTTTCTTTGTACTGTTCTGGTCTCAGTGATTGTAACTCGATCTCTGTCTCGAAATCTTTTTTCACAGTTTGTTCCTTGATCTCTCTCTTTGCCTCTGGTTCATTTCAGATTTTGATTGCTTCACTGCTTCTGTAAGATTTTCAATCGAATAGAGAAGCTCTGTGTGTGTGTGTGTGTGTGTGTGTGTGTGTGTGTGTGTGTGTATATATATATATATATATATATATATATGTGTGTGTGTGTGTGTGTGTGTGTGTGTGTGTGTGTGTGTGTGTGTGTGTGTGTGTGTGCAAATTTTGTAACGAAAAGAAAAATAGGTGGATTTTTTTTTTGTTAAATTGTATTTACATGTTACTTTCAATGTCCCTCATTGTACTTTTAGACTTGCCCTAGTTGAAAGAATATGCAGGAAGCAAAGTAATTATCGCTCAAATAATAGTATTCGTTTTTGAAAGGATAGAAAACATTTTGGGAAATGTCGTCAAATTTCAGCATAGTCGGGAACGTTGAGTAAGAATGATATTAGAGGTAAAGTGTGCTTAGAGACAAGTACAAAGAGAGCAGTTTTACATAAATAATTTATTAATAATGTTCCCTTCGTTTCTGTCTTTATACACAATGAAAGAGAACTTAACCGTTAAATCCTGTTGCTCGTGGCTTTGAACGCATTTTCTCAAACTGGTTTAGAGAAAGAAACATCTACACGCTTAACTCAGATTAGCACATAGACTACTGAAGTAGTTGTTTCTCTAATGATAGCTTTGACCTCGATAAAGGGTTCTACCTTACTTTTGCGACGTGTCCTGTGCAAAATTTTGTTAAGTGCAGCCTTTTGTGTAGGGACATTTTGTTCATGGTTGTATATGCAAGCCCAACACGAAACTTGTATTACTTAAGACGTCAGCAATCAGTATATAAGAGGTTGGAGTTTTACCATAAATTCCAATTTGGAACTGTTGATCTTGTATGTAAGGGGAAATGATAGTGTTTTGTTGTAGATCTATTTGAAAGCCATTCTTACCATTCCGTTTTTCTTTTTTTAAACATTAATCAATTCATCAAATCAGTATATTAAGGGTTGATGGATATGAGTACAATCAGGTTTGACTATTTGATAGCATTTGGAGTTATACTCGTATAGCTAGCCATGAAATTTCGTTAACACAGTATCGACGTTTAAAATATTTCAGCAAACAACTCAACGTTTATCTACACTGAGAAAATATAATTGTTCAAACCCGTGTGCAAAAAAAAAACAAAAAAAAAAACGAAGAGTTCTTGCAACTATATATTTACGGTCTACAAATACTATGTCGTCTAGTGAATAGTTACATGTTTTAAAGCTAACATATGAATTCAACATTTTTTTGTCTTTCGAATTTGAAATAGCTTTACTACATGTATATGAACATGAGTTTTAGATTTGAATATCCTGCAACATATATCAGGAAAAAAGTAGTGCAATGAAATCGAATATAAATTTTAGAGTGATACAGAAAAATCTTCACGATATAACAAATAAAGCATTCGTGCATAGGAGACTGTGAATAGCTAAAATATTACCCCTTTTGCATAGGAAAAAAATATACATTTTTTCTTAATCTAGAGCTATAGATCCGACAAAATATGGTTTTTTAACCTAAACAAAATCTTACAAAAAAAATATTTTTTCTCTATTCAGTTGGCAACAGAAGTCAGAATGGCAGAGTGCCAAGAAGAG
This sequence comes from Hippopus hippopus, assembly GCA_946811185.2. Lineage (NCBI taxonomy): Eukaryota > Metazoa > Mollusca > Bivalvia > Cardiida > Cardiidae > Hippopus > Hippopus hippopus. The sequence continues at coordinate 7,485,023 of OX328113.1, read as the reverse complement.
TCAAAGGAGGAAAACGTGTCTGATGAAGACAAAAGAAAGTCTTGTGACTCCTGTAGCTTTCGGAGTGTTGAAAACCATGCAGACACATACTGTCCTATATGCGGCGAATATCTCTGTGCATCTTGTGTAGAAATACACCGTAGTTTTAAAGCTACTCGTACCCATGAGCTCGTGCTGATTGTCGAATCAGCAGGAGATGCAACTAGGATGAAAGCTCCGGAAACGAACGTCATGATATGCGACACTCATAGGTCAGAAACCCTTGCAGAATTCTGTGATACTCATGAGAAAGTGATTTGTCGCCTTTGTAAAATGGCCAGACATAGACATTGTGACACCGTTGCTCTGAGCAAAGTTGCAGAAAACGGGAAAAAAAGCTTTACAACCGTTTTAGAAGACATGGAAGCGCTGGCATCAGAATTTGAGAAAATAGAATGTGCGAGACTGAACGATAGAAGACATATTCGAGAGATGTCCAGCGATTTAAGGGTAGAAGTTGAGAAGGTTAAAGACGAAATCATAACGTGGGCAGAAAAACTGACGAAAAATGCTCTTCAGGAAATCGGCAAGACTGAAGTTGGACTATTATCTAACGTAGACAGTCATATTGAAGTCGCAAAGGAGATGAAAAGCCTGTTAACGACTGATAAAACATCATTTGAAAAATTAGGCAATGTCAGCCTCTTGGAAAGTTTTGTATTTATGACAAAATCCAAGCAGCAGATTCAGGAAGGAACTGATCTGAAATTAGAAATACAAAACGAAATGAAACCGCTTATTTTGAACTTTTATAAATCTGATGAACTTTCAAAATTCATCGCTAATGTCTCTGCTATCGGTATATTTAAGATAGAAGATGCTCGATCTATTGATTTCCGAAAGATATCAATGATGACGAAGAAACGTGATATCGGTGTCGATTCCTGTTGGGTCACAGGTTGTATATTTATGCCAAATGGACAGTTAGTGATTTGTGACGAAACAAACCACACAGTGAAAGTTTTGACATCTGAATTCAAACTTAGAAATGAACTCAAGTTGGATTCTCGGGTTTGGGATATTGCTATCCTTTCTACAGATGAGGTTATTGTTACAAAACCAAGGTCGAAGTGCCTTGACGTGCTTAATGTGTCTGGACCTGTAAGGAAAGTGAAGTCAATACCGATTGGAGAAGAGTGTTGGGGTGTGGAAATAAAGAAAGACAGAATATATGTTAGTTGTCATTTCCAGAAAGGGAAAGGAGGAAATATAAAAGTTCTTACACTGGATGGTGTGTGTCTAAACACATTTTGGATTGATACGGGAAATCCTTACTATCTAGCTGTAAATGATGGAGAGGGCAGAATCATAGTATGTACAGATACCACGTCAAAAGTTTTGTGTATTGATATGGAAGGCAATACCATATATACATATTCAGGCACTGAGATGCAGTATTCTCTCGGTTTTTTGCTTGATTCTTGTGATAATTTTATGGTATGTGGACGACAATCCAATAATGTACACGTGGTGAAGAAAGATGGAACTAAACACAAAATTCTTCTTTCCTCTGATGATGGCTTGAGTGAGCCATATTGTCTTGCATATAGATCGACTGATAAAACTCTTGTTGTAGGACAGCGCGGAACAAAGTCTCTTACAGCTTTCTCAATAAAAATTTAAGATACTATCGTCGGTCTATTCGTCTTTCAATCGAACGCTGACATTGCAGTGAGTTCAAATTTATAATGTTCTGGAAAATGGGGTTAAATGCATCTCCGTGATGCATCATAAAAAACAAACCATCCCATCACATAAGTATGGATCCATAAAACCATTTTGTCTCAACCAACTGAATTTTAGGGTTAATGGTCATTAGACATGCAGAAAATGTAACAATGGCATGAATTTCGACCATGGTAAGCTGCGTGGGCAACGCTGACTAACCAGGATAGATACTTTTGCAGATGCATTAAACCCGATTTTCACAGAGCATGTTTTGTGTTTAAAAAATAATTTTTAGACTTTTCACAACTGCATCTGTTAATTACATATTAAAATTGTAAGAAGACACGTACATTGCATACTTTTCTATTTTTTTCATTTGATACTAAGTTCTATATACACCGATGTGATAGAGAGTTAGAACCGGAGAAATATCTACAATACTGGTGAAAACGAATATAAAATAAAAGCTCGTTTGTTTTTGTCAATAAGAAATTTTCAACTCATGTACTTCTAAAGACGATTTTTTTAATTGCAGCAGGCCATTTTCGAAAACAAAGCTACAGATGATGAAATTACTCAAGAAAGTAAAATCTCCTTTTGCCATAACGATTTCACCTTACATATCTCCGATCCTTAACTACATGAGTTATAGATATTTCACAAAGTTATCTTCATGGTCTCAAATATGTGCAAGCATGCACGTGTAGGTTGACGTTAAAATACACTCTCAGCGAATCATATTTGTGGTCGGATATAAAGTCGGGTGTCAACACTAGGCTGTTGTTGCTTTTGTAAATCAGCTGCCCTCCGCATCTCCGTGATGCGTTATACAAAGGAAGTCATTAGAGAATTATGGATCGATAAAATCAATTTTGTCCAACACCTGACTGGTCTTTTGATATGCAGAAAATTGACCAGTAGCAAAATGAAATCGACCCAGGTAAGCGTGCATGGGTTTAGCAGGCTGACCTTGGTTGATACATTTTGCAGGAGAACCCCGTTTCAAAGACCATAACTCATATTTAGGGCATAATTGGTTTCAAGGAAGAATACAACTGAGATTCAAAGAAGGGACATAACTATGTCAAAATAATTTATTTGTTACCAGCCCTATTGGTATTCGCCCCTCTTCTGATAATAAGAAAAAGACAAAGTGATGAAAACCACCATTTTCTCCTTCTCTAACTATGTTTTCATCCCTTAAAAAGGCAAATTATCGCAATAGCCACTTTTTACCTGTTGTCTCCAAATGCTTTTACTTTGGACAAGTAAAACATTTTGTCTTCTGCTAATGATTTAAACTCACAAACCATGTATAAAAACCGCAGGGGACTCTGGAGAGGTATATAGAGGTTCTGTTTTACCAGATACTAGGTTCTCTACCCATTGAGGTATTTTGCGTAAATAAAAACAAGAGGGCAATGATGGCTCCGTGTTCCTCTACTGGCTAAAAACACAATTTGGTCATACACATATTTTCTACAGACTGTGAGCGTCATACTAAGAAGAAATTGCTAACGTTCTATACTCATTCCCTAGAGGATTTTGACAGATAGCAATTAAGGACCAGTAATTTTAGAAAAGACCTTCGAATAAATGTTAACACGCAGACATGCATACTGGCACAACGGACACTGGGCCATGAAAAAAAGCTCGCTGGCCTTTGTCAAGTAGGGCTAAAAACAAGAGGACTCTGCATCGCTCCACTAGCTTTATACCCTTTAGTACACTAGTAGTCTCGAGGTTAAATGACCCTAAAAGAGAAGGCTTTTGAAAACATTGTGGGAAAAGGAGAGAATGCTGGTAACCAGCATTTTCTTCTTTCCCCAAAATGCTTCCTATCCTATCAAAGACAGAAATAATCATTTAAGCTACATTTAATTTGTCGACTGCAATGGGTTTTAATTTGTTTTAGTTAAACAAAAGATCAAACAAATTAAATTCTCATTTTTTAAAAGATTGATTGTGTTGATGAATTTGATGGTGTTGAACTCCATTTTCAACATTATTTCAGTTACATCGCGGCGGCCAGTACACCTATTCATCCTATCCTGGAGTTTCTTTTACCAGTACACCGCACAATATTCTCCCCAAGCCACTGGCTATTTTTCCAAATAACCAATGTCGAAACAGTAGATAACAGTGGGAGAGGAATGAATCATGTTGCAATCACTGTCATCAGTCCTCGGAAAGAAATTGGCCAAGCTGGGAATCGAACCATCGACCCCATGTTCACAAGTCCAGCACGCTACTGACTGAACTATGGGGGCTCGGCTACTGTTTCAAAGATTTTGATAAATGTACCATGCACTTTATCTGAACTGACATAGACATTTATCAAAAAAGTCTGTAAGGCAATAAACTAACAAAGATAAGGATAGCTAGTCCACTCACCAATAAAGTCATATCTTTTTCAAATGCAAAGATTATGTCAGTAAATACATGCAGATCTAATCATGTATCATTCATACCAATATCAATGAATTTTGACGCTATGGTACAAAACACAACCTATCCATTCCGATACATTTCTTTCAGATTCTGTCTAGGTCAATTGAAATAATGCCCAATTTTACTTTTATGAATTGAGTTTAGCAATGGCCTGCCGTAATACATTTTAAGGCTTTGTATATTACAACTTTAGAGAAAAAAAAATGAGTCAAAAGAAAAATAGCTTGTTCTAACAGTTGCTCATTGTGATAAGCAGTTGCCCCTATAATCACAGTGCATTTTAAAACTTTTGATAAAGAAAAAAGGTATCTTCCTTTCCTCAAATTGACTTTCTCTTGAACAACCAATTTTTTTTTTCGAGCATTGAGTTCTACCGTACGTGTACATGTATCAAAGAACCTCATGTCATTAGTACCAATTTCGAACATGTCATCTGCAGACACATTCAATTTGGAAGAGCCTAAAGCTGGTTGTTTTGGAAAGGGTTTTGACACAATGGACATGATTTTTTAGTCACAGTATTTGTGAAAACAATAGGAAAAATATCAACCGAGCTGCGACGTATTAGCGGTACTGATGGCTGCCAAAAACATGAAGAACATTTCATTGGTGATTAATGTCATAACAAAATAAACAATAGAAAATCATTCAAAAGAACAATAAAATAAGATGTCTTCATTACAATTACATGTATCAAGATTCACAATAGTAGCACGACCATCGTGCGTACAGCCGCCATCAGATTTTAGTTCTTACTTTGTTACACTTACTGCGATTAAAATTAAGGTATTGCAAAAAAAAAAAATGTAGGTTTTCCTTCTGCTTTATTTTGTACCAAAAATATCATTCGATTTCGTTTCGTTCTATTTCCTTTCGTTCTCATTTTATTTCGTTTCTTTCCGTTTTGTTCCGTTTCTTTGCATTCTGGTCCGTTTCGTTGCATTTCGTTTCGTTGCCTTTCATTTTGGTTCCGTTTCTTACTTTATAGGGACCCTATGTCTCCCCTCCTGAAGCGCTGCCATAGAAGTAGAAATTGGCTCTAAGATGGGCTTGATCTTATTGTGTCGTTTTCGCCTTCTCTTAATTCTCCTTCGTCTTCTTTCTTCCTCTCTTATATCTCGTTCGATGTCACTCAGTTTTTGATTCATACTTGATTCATACTTGATTCATACGCGTCATCTCTTGATGACCTCGATGAAGCACGCCTGGACGAGTGCCATGCTCCCATAGATATATCTGTAACAGACAATTTTGGTGTGATTCTGTTGTAAGAACAAGACGAGGTACAGATAGAAATAACATTTAACCATTTACTAATCTTACGAACAAAGTCCGTAACGAAGAAACAAATGAACAAATGCATGGCAGTACAAACCGCATCTGGCGGGATTCGAACCCATGACGGGCAAATATCCTCGTTTTTCGAGGTTTTAAAGACCAATACCATAACCACTGAGCTAAAGAGATATCTCCCAAACGCAGTTGTTAGGTATTGCATTTAAATCGGGACGAAGCCATGCTTGAAGGAGTGGTCTCCCGTAACACTAAATATTCTGAGTTTTAATGATCCTAAAGGAGAAGGTTTTGAAAACATTGCGTGAAAAGGAGTGTTACGAGACAAGCGTAAGGAGAAAGAAAACCAGCAACAAGCCTTTCACAATTAACAATATTTATTAATGAATAAAGACAAAATAGTACAATAAGAATTAAGTTTTAATGAAATTTTGACAATTTTTAATCTTAGAATAAGAAATAGAATAAGTCCCTCAAAATTAAGAATTAAGTTTAGACTACAAAAAGTATGAAATTTCTGGTTCCTAAAACCTAAATTAACAATAGTTTTAACTTGCAGATAGATATGAGCAACCTGTTTAATAAAGAAATAATTCCAACTTACGGATGTATATTCCAAATTAAATCCAAAACTTTTCACTTATTCTGTATCCTCAAAGCCACAAGTCTAACTTCAAAATCCAATCCACCAAGTAAGTCACTCCTATTTATATCTGCTTGGAAAATTCTAGATTAGTCTTTTCTAAAAAGATGACAACATGGATTGCTAACAACTTGTTTACTAACAACCTGTTTCAAGAAATAACCATAATGGAAAAACCAATGAATGTTCTTTATGTTTCTAGAATACTCTGTATATAGACTGAAAGTAAAAATGAAAACAGGTTACATGTATATCCTGTTTACATAACAGGAGAAAATGCCGGTCACCAGCATTTTCTCTTTTCCACATTTTTTTTTTATTTTTTTATTTATTTATTTATTGTTTTTTTTTTTCTTCTTCCCTTTCTCAGACAAATCTCATCCTTTAGGCTAACTTAACTTGTCATCTGCAATTGCTTTGAAATTGGATATTTCTAATACTTCATACTGTCATCTGCCATTGTGTAACTTCAAGAGTAATATGAGAGCTGTTTGATATAATCATGGAATTGTGTTTAAAATATAGAACTAGGAGACCAATTTAGATCTCTTTTAGGAAATATATCACACAATCTATTACCGAAACAACCTCCAAGTTTCATATCCATTCATATAAATTTTCAATATACATTTTCAACAGATAATTGTAAAACATATGTTAACATACATTGCCAGCTTCGGATGTGGGAAAAAAAATGTTAACGTCATCAAAAAGTCAAGACATCAGCGTTCTTGTTTTAAATAATCCCCTCAGACCCCTACCCCTCACTCAATTTAAATATTTCTATGTCATGTGAAAGAAAGTACATGTGGAACAAGGCACACCCAAGTCATCCGACATGACATCTACTGTTACCCTCTGGTAGTAATTCACTTTGACATGCACATTTGCCAAAAGTGATGCCCTTATGCTAACCTTTCGTGCTTCAGAGAGATCATCTATAAACGAAGTTCTGAATCATTTCTGAATTTCTCATGTATAGACAAATACAATAATACAGGAACTCGAAAATGTCGACTCCTAAATCAATTCTATGGTCTGTTTTGCTGAGTCGACATAAAATTTTTTTAATGCACACAATTTAGCTTCCAATGAAGACGTCATTGCGTCATAAAACTACCTGGCACTTACGAAATTAAAACTATGTTATCACAGTAACCTGAAGTGCCACATCAATGATGTTTTACGGAAATACCGTTATGATACTATTTGTCGTTTGCATGAGAGCCGGCATTCTTACACATTTCAAAATGTTCATTTTACATGAAATTACATGTTTCGAATCAGCATAAAATTTATGCTAGGCAATGGGCATTACATGGGTTACAATTGTTATACATATTTTGTGTTTATAATGTTTTTAAACTGCGAATTTTCTGTATCAACCTTATAGTATATTAATGCTATTAAAGGCAAATTTTCAGCTTAAATTTTCAAGAAAAATTGATTTCACATCGAAATTCCAAACATTTATCAATTAGCCCTCGTATATTCAAACCTCTTCACTACAGCGTACCATGTAGGCAATCATAAGAATTGTCTGCGCAAGACAATTCTAACTGGTACCCACACCATGGCCTTCAGGTTTAAGAGAAAAAAATATTAGTGTTTAGGATTTAAAAAACCCTGCTGACAATGAACCTGTGATTATTTCACAATTACAACCCTCTTTTTACCTCTTTATTACGCAACAAATTTTTAGTTGATTTATTGATTGTGTGGTATTTAACGCCGTTTTCAACATTATTTCAGTTATATAACTGCGGCCAGTGCACATGTCCATGCTTTCCTGTAGCTTCTTTTACCAGTACTCCACACAATATTCTTTCCAAGCCACTGAATGCTTTCAAACATAACTGTCGCCGAAACAACTGTTAGCGGTGAGAGAGGAATGAATCCTGTCGTGAAAACTATCATCAATCCTCAGAAAGAAATTGGCGGAGCCGGGGATTGAACCCACGACCCATTGTTCTCAAGTCCTATACACTATCGACCGAGCTATCGGGGTTCGGTGACAAATTTTTAGACTAGTCCTAATTCAAAGTTGTTGCCGACAAGAAATTTTTTCTATTTATTATCTAACCTATTTTATTTTCTAACCTATCGAAGACAGGTTTCATGGTTTGAGCCACATTTAAGTTGTCACATGCAAGTTATTCAAATTTGGATACAGCTACATTTTGTCATCTGGCAAAGAGCTAAAAAAAATAAAAGTGTAAAAAAAACCCTACATTTCCTTAGAACAACTTTTTCCCCCATTTCTTACAATACTCTTTGCTCATAATTATCTTCATCAAAGCAATGTCTGTATGCATGTATATTCATACTCTTCATTTCTTACCTGTTTAGCAGACAACATAATGTAGACTTATGCAGTCTGAAAGTATTTGTAGACGAAATTTAACATGATGGAATATGTCTTTAGTTGGGTAGAAAACATTGTGGGAAAAGGAGAAAATGTTAGCAACCAGTATTTATCCCTTTCGGACATGTTCTTAAAAAGGCTCATTCTCAGAGATATTATCTGGATTGTGTGGTAAAGAGTTAAATGGCCCCTTTGAAACTACTTTGCTGTTCATTAAGAGCTTTTATAGATCGCATGACATTCCAACAAAACTTTGCTGAGTTCTTGCATGAAATCTATCTTTACTCAATAGGGTACATAGCCAATACATAAAATACCACTTAGAATTATTTTTCTCACATTTATCTTTTTTCTTTACCGATGGTTTGCCAGCTGCCACCTTACTAAATTCAGAGAGGAACTATGCTTAAAGAATGGTGGGATTAAAAAAAAATCTGAATAGCCCCTTTCAGAAAACCTAAAAAAGGGCTTACCGAATACTGTGTATTAAGTAATAGATGTAGATTACAATGTATGTTAAAACATCTTTCAGTCCGTCATGCCAATTTGACCAAGAGACCGTACAGACAAGTTTCGTTCTTTTTTACATTGATTGAATTTTGAATTTTAGTAACTCATGGTGTATTAAGATCTTATGGTCACAACAAACAAATCTGAGTCAAAATTACGCCTTTTTTAATTGACTGTAACTATCAAGTTTCTTTATGCTTTCAACTAAAGATACTTAATAGATCTAGTCTTCACTAGTATTATACAGGAAACTTTAATTATGTCAAAAAATCTTGAAATACTCCTTTAAAAGCAGTGAAAAACAAATCAAAGAAAGCATTCATTGTCTCAGCTCAGGACAAATTTACAACACACCTGATTCTGAAAGCTTCTGCCTCACGCCTTTCATGGGATACAGCATGCCCCGACGTCTGCGGACATGTTTCGGAACGGGAAATGCAAAACTTGATGACAGTGATTGCGAGCTCATGCTGCTTCTGTCAAACCTCATCCCTGTCACAATCAAAACAAAAGACATTATCCTGAGTCCTAGATAAATGTTACTAAAATGGACACAAAAAGCATAATCAAGTGAGGCACTAGAAAAATACAATCAAAATAAAAATCATCAGCATGTAATTTTTATCTCATCCTTTAGATGATCACCTTGAAAACACAGTGGCAAAAGAAGAAATTGGTGGCGACTACTAATTTTCCCTTTTGCTTCAAAATTGTCATTTGTCTTTTTTTTCCATTACTTCTGTCTTTGTATCAAACGGAAGAGAACTTAATCCTTAAATCTGGTCATTTAATTATAAAGCGCTGGAACAGACTAAAGCTATTTTTGATGTAAGTGTTAATCAAGATCAGACTGCACAGAACGTGCATTCTGATCTTGAATCTGCAGTGTCCCCTAAATCGCTACATATTTTGGCCAAAACGACTTTTAACTGATAATATTTCGGATGTTTATGTTTAATTGAAATGAACCATTTCAGTACTTCAGCGCTCTCAGGCTTAATGAAAAGCTTTGAAGGCCACTCTCAACCTATTTTAAAGAAAGAAATTTTACATGCCAAACTCCGATTAGAGTACAGATTGTTGAAGTTGTTGTTTCACTAAAAATTGACGTTGCCCTCGATAAAGGATGTACATCATATATCAGACGTGTCGTGTGCAAATTTCAGTCGAGTGCAATCTTTTGTGCAGGGAAGCTTGTACTTGCAAGCCCAAAACTAAATTGCGATAATTGAAGACTTCAGGAATTAGCATATTGCAGGTAAGTCTTGATGATTTTTTGTGTTTGTTCGGTAAGGATGAAGGAACCTTTTTTGTATATTTGGTAAAACTTTCCAAAACATACTTCCAATTTAGATGTAGTCAACACACCCTCGATGTGTTGGGGAAACATGTGTAATTCGAGATTTGCAGATATAATCAATCAGTATATTCGGGTTAGAAGTTTTAAATGATTCGATCGTATTTTAAAATGTTCGGTCCTATTTATTACAGCAAGTTTAGACCTCTTGGAAATGGCGTAACATAGCTACCAAGGCGGGAGTAAATCAGAATTTACTTTACAAAATGGCGACGTGTCAAATCTCTATGCCAATAACCCCATGTTTTTCACAAAATAAAAAAGAATTCTGCTAACCATAATTTTATCCTTTCCCCACGATTTTAATAAACCCTTTAAAGAGCAATCAGATCATCTAAGTCTCATAATAATAATCTGCAAATCATGTAAAGTCTGATATTTTGTCGTTTAGTAAAGAGTATCTCAGTCACATTGTATTTGTCGTCTGCAAATATTTCAATCATGTCAAGTCGAGACTTTTGTCGGTTAGTGAAGAGTCAAATGCTTCAGTGACAAAAAGATGATTTTGCCATTTTTTCCAGTTGTTTTCGAATTAGAATTTCGCTAGATCTAGGGACATATTCGCCTTTGTCAGAAATTAAGAATTAAATATCTTGTATTACATCTTGTGCTGTCAAATCTTGTTCTTTCCGTTCCTTGATGTTTTCGGTCTTACCAAGCCCGATTAAAACGTTTGTATGGTATTTAAACCCTGTTTTCACCATTATTTCAGTTATATCGCAGCGGCCCGTGCACCTACTCGAGCTTTTCTGGATTTATTTTACCAGCACACTACCGCCAGATTCTTCAAAAGCCACTGGCTACTTTCCCACATAATCATTGTCGAAATAATGATAAGTGGAGAGAGAGAAACGAATCCTGTAGCAATGACAATCGTTAATCATCAGAAAGAAACTGGCCGAGCTGGGGAATCGAACCAGCTGCACCCTGGTCTCAAGTCCTGTACGCTAAAGACTGCGCTACTAGGGCTCGGGAGCGCGATAAATGGATTTTAGAATAAAGTTCATCTTAAAGTGATAAACATCCACAGTATTGCACAAACTAGTACAGGTCCAGTAAAAAGTTAAAGTCTAAGTCTACTTCTAAAGTCTAAGTCTAAGTGCCCTGAGAAATGCGTTAAGAGCGGACAGTTCATCCTGTAAAGTCTATTTCTATCATGACAGACAAGGCTATCTACGTATGCCAGTGCGATAACGAAGATTGTATAACTCGAAACTTCAATTTATAAAAATTCGAAACATAAACACTAACTGATACATGTATGTAATAAAGATAATCTATCTAGTTTAACAAGATTGTATTTTTTATTTCTCACTATCTAGTTTTATTTCTCTATGTTTAAATGTTGAATTTGGTTATGGTACCAACCCGTGCATCTTATCAACATAATTTGTTCCTGTTACAAGCAGTTTAATAGCTCATATTTCGGGCATGTAAGGGACTTGTCCATGCATTTTGTATACAAATAATCATAACTCAAGATACGAAGCATCTACGTGCAGGAGACTGTGAATTTGTAAAGATATTTCCGTTTAGTAGATAAAAAAAAAAAAAACAATCCTGTGAATTTTCATTTTTTCTAGAGCGGTAAATTTGAAACCATAGTAACTAACACATTTACTACAGCACGATCATTATTTCTTTTCATTTGTTTACCTGGCAGCAGCAAACACAATGGCTGAGTATCAAGAAGAAGTTACGCAAGAAAATGTGTCAGATGAAGACAAAACAAAGACATGTGACTCCAGTAGCTTTCTTGGTTTCGGAAACCCAGCAGACACATACTGTCCTGTATGCGCCGAATATCTCTGTATATCTTGTGCAGAAATACACGGTATTTTGAAACCTACACGCGAACATAAACTCGTAAACGTCATGGAATCATTAGAGGCTTCATCTAGAAAGAAAGGCCCGGTTACAAACGTTATGATATGCGACATTCACTGGTCTAAAAATATGGCAGCAAATTGTGTCACTCATGAGAAACCCATTTGCTGTCTTTGTAATACGACCAAATATAGAAAATGTGACACCAAAGCTCTGGAAGAAGCTGCAGAAGAAAGTTAAAATAGTATCAATTATTTTATAGAGGACATGAAGTTATTGTCGGTAGAGTTTGAGGAAATAAAAAGTTCCAGACACAGCGATAAAAGTCAGCTTTTAGAAACAATGACGAGAATTCGAACAAACATTAAGAAGGTAAAGGAAAAAATTGTAATCTGGGCAGAAAAACTCGAACAGGGCGCGATAGATGAAATAGAAAATATTCAAAAGGAAATGGTATCTAAGGTTGACAATCATATTACAGTAACGGAAGACATGTTAAACCAGTTAGTATGGGTTAAAACTTCGTTCGAAAAAATGGACAGTAACGGCTTCGTTGAAGCTTTCGTCCTTAAGGCAAAAACTGAGCAGCAGATTCAGGAAGGTTGGGAATTGAAACAAGAAATAAAAAATGAAATAAGCCCTCTTACTTGTACCTTCCGTAAGTCAGGTAAACTGTCAAGGCTTATGTCTGAGATCACTTCTTTAGGAGAAATAGCGACAAATGAGACTTGTTTTACGAATTTCACAGACATTTCAAATTCTATGAAGAAAAATGACATTGCTCTCGAATCTGGTATGGTCACTGGTTGTGCATTCATGCCAAATAAGCAATTAGTGATTTGTGATTATTCAAAGCAAACAGTGAAAGTCTTTACACCTGATTTAAAACTGAAAAATGAACTAAAATGTGATTCTCAGGTTTGGGATGTTGCAGTCCTGTCTACAAATGAGATAATTATTACAGAAATTGAAAGAAATTGCCTCGAAGTTTTGGATGAATCGGGGCCTGTAAGGAAAGTGAAGTCTATACCTGTTGGAGAGCAGTGTTGGGGTGTGGATATAAAGAAAGAAAGAATATATGTCAGTTGTAATTTGGATAACGGGAAAGGAGGAAATATAAAAGTTCTCACACTGGATGCTGTGATTGTGAAGACATTTCGAATTGATGAGGGACGTCCATACTATCTAGCTGTAAATGATGCGGGGGACAGAATTATAGTATGTACATATAACTCATCAAAAGTATTGTGTATCGATATGACAGGAAATACAATCTTTACATATTCAGACAGTCAGATGGAGTTTTCTCTCGGTCTATTGTTTGATTCGCAGGACAATTTCTTGGTATGTGCACAAGACTCCAACAATGTACATGTGGTAAAGAAGAATGGAACGAAACACAAAGTTATCCTTTCCTCTGATGATGGCCTCTCTCAGCCATATTGTCTTGCATATAGATCGACCGACAAAACTCTTGTTCTAGGACAGCGCACAGCAAAGTCTCTCACAGCTTTTTCAGTAGAAGTTTAAGATACGATTGTCAGTCTGTGTGTCATTCAATAAAAAATTCGATATAACAGGCAATTCATATAAACAATGTTTTGAAAAGTTTATATGTATCTCTATGATACTTTTTACCAGACATGTCATCACATAAGTATCCATCAAATTCATTTTGTCGAACAACTAACTGACTTTTGAGGTAGAATAGTCCTTGGACATGAACAAGATTTATAAGAGCCAAAAAGTTGTGACATGTCAGCCTGTGCTGACTGCACAGGCTGACCCGGGTCGATACTTTTTGTAGATGCAATAAAGCCCCTTTTTCACGGGGCTAGGCTCAAATATATAAAATACATTTTACACTATACACCATTACATCTATATATTACTAGTAAATCTGTACAAAGACACGTATATCGCACACCCGTCTATAATCGTTCTTTTCATTGGATAATTAGTTCTCTATATATTTATATGTTTGAAGATTACAATTAGGGATTTGTACAATACTGCTGAAAATAATGATAAAATAAAATCTCGTCTGTTTCCACAATTATGAAATGTTTAACGCATGTATTCTTACAGCGAAACATTTGCGTCTTGTGGCAGGCTATTTTCGAAAACAATGTTACAAATGATGAAATTACTTAAGTAAGGCAAATTCTCCTTTTGTCACACTGTTTCCACCTTTTTACATATATCAGACCCTTACTTACATAGATTAGAGATATTTTACAGGGATATTTTTGCGGTTTCAATTATGCCCAGGCGTGTATGTGAATGCTGATGTTGGTCTCCACTCTCGGCAAATTACATCTGTGGTTGAATATGACGGGGTAAAAATTAAACAAGATCCAAGCGCTTGTAAATGATCGAATTTAGTTGCGTACCAAATGAGTTGTGCTTTCGCAAAAGGTGGGTTAATGGCATTTAAATAATGCATTTTACCCAGCAAGCTATCACATAATTATTGATCCATAAAATCGATTTTGTTTAACAACCGACTAAACCATGAGGCAGACTGTGTCCTTTGACAAGCAGAAAATCGACCAAGAGCAAAAAGTTTCCGCCCAGGTCAGACTGAATCTTTTCACAGATCAACAGATCATGACTCAAATATCAAAGGCATGTTTCATTCCAAGGACCAATATCAATAAAACAAAAAATAAAGGTACATAATCTGTTGCCTACCCTATTGGTATTAGTCCCTCTTTTGATAACATACAATTGGCTCGAATGTGGAATAATAATCTTTGGTAATGACAGAGCTGTCAGAAAATATCAACCTTCTCGCACAACCAGCTTGCCGTGTAGCGCAGTCTGTAGTGTACAGAACTTGAGACCAGGGAGTTACTGTTCGAAACCCCAGCTCGAGTAATATCTTCCCGTGGACAGATGGTAGCCATTGCGACAGGATCATTCCTCTCTCAACGCTAATCGCTGTTTCGACGATGGTTAAATTGGAAAGTAGTCAGTGTCTTGTGAAAAATCGTCGTACAAAGTACTGGTAAAAGAAATCTCCGAGAGAGCATGGACAGATTCAGTGGCAACCTCAATGTAACTGAAATAATGTTATAAACGGCACCAAACACCACACAAACAAGCAAAGAAACGAATCTTGCACGATCAGGAATACGCAATAGACAACAGTACCATGACAACGCTTCGACATTTGCTTCTAAAACAATCGAGCTACAGAAACAGAATAACCAACTTTCGTAATCAATCAGAGGAGCTTACACATTCTCACACAAGTTGTAATTGTTTTGCATTTTAATTGATCGAAAAAAAAAAAAAAATCCCATCATGCTTCAAGATCTCCAGCATTGAGTTGATTCAATGTCTTTAAGGTTTTTACGACATTTGTTCAGTTCTATTGTTTCACATATAAATGAGCGGAGCTCTGCATAAAGGAGGTTCAACGCATCTACATTATGCATAATAATGAGTCATTACTTAATTGTGGATCCATATAAATCAATTATATGAAACAACCGACTGAATCATGAAGTGGACCGATCATTTGACGTGCACAAAATTGGCAAAATTTCGACCCAAGTCAATCGCCGTGGAATGTGCAGGCTGACCTGTGTCGATACCTTTATGCAGTACATCAAACGCCTTTTTCACAGAGTAATACTTAAATGAATTTCCCCGCGTTTCGTTAAATCGGTTGAGGCATAAAAAGTCTTCTCTTACTAGTCTCTGTGTTACCTTAGGAGACAAGCTGTTTGCATAATAAGCATTTTTTTTCTCCGTTCTCAGCAATGTTTGAGTTATATTACGGCAACAAACCTCTTATTCATATTTTACCTGAGTTTTACTATACTAGGCTGCGGCTGTGTGGTGCCTTGCCAAACGACATATATAGTATTGAACCTATTATCGACTTCCATGTTTGCAAGTTCAACCCAACAACCACTAAACCACAGGGGACTCCAGCCTGTGTAGACGAAGATGTACTACGGTGAATAACGAATCAAACTGCAATGTTTGTTATCTGAAACGAAACTAACGGTGCAGGTGGTAATAATCTTTTACCAAAACAATCCCAAGTTTTAACGAACGTGGAGGCAAAGGGGGCAAAGTTAACTGTTTCACCGCCAAATTAGTAAACGCGATCTGTTTCGATGGCTCTAAATAAAATCTACCACTCTTGACTTTTTTTTTTTTTCAGAAGCAGCCTGCATAATGGAGTTAATTAGGAAAACATATATTCTTCTCTCCTGGAACTGTAAAATATTCAAAATTACGATCTCTATTGCCCTTGTACTGTAAAGCTTCGGAAAACAGTGTAAGACAGGATGCAACAATCTGTGTCACCTTTACCAACAACGTTTTCCAAACGGTAGAAACATATCATCTGGTCCTTTCCGTTGATTCACCGTCCTTTATATTCTTAGTGATCCTACAGCGCACAAATACGACTTTCCATATAAGTACTGATAACTTTTCTTCAAAAGTCGCTGTAGGAAAGTAAGAATTTACCTGGTTCATGCTCTCTTAAAAAAAAAGTTTTTATTGCATTTGTAAATAATATCGACCAATATGTCAGCCTGAGCAGTCCGCGCACATTGGTCGTGACTTTCCGCCTTTTGTAAATTTTCAGCATATCAACGGAACAAACTACTTCAGTATGAAGTTGGTTATTTGACAAAATGGTGTCAGGGATCAACAATTGTATGAGAGCTTGCGTAGTATTTTGCATCACAGAAATGCATTCTCAATTCATTTTTTTCAGCAAAGACTGACAAACAACAAATATTAGACCCTGTCCCATCTAAAGTAAAAGCAAATGATAATTCAAAATTCATAAAAAAGAGTTTTTATTTCTCTGATAGGTGAAGAACATTTCGAGAAAAGTAGAAAATGGTTTAAAAATCAGGATATGAGAATTAAGAGTTTTTAAAATGATTTCAGGTTTGATCGTATATGCTACTGTAAAATTTGACTATTTAGTAACATTTTGGGGTAAGATATTTAGTTATCAAGGTAGAAGTAAATTGGCATTTAGTAAACACGTAAACGCAATCTCGACGTGTAACATTTTTCAGTTGTTGAAAGACTGTAAGGAAATTTAAATTTTCGACCGATGTGCAAAAAATGAATTTTCCTTTTCTAATCATAATTATCCTCTTTTTTCAAAGATGTTAAATTGCGCTTTTGAAAAAGGAATTAGATCAGGTCTTTTTTTTTTTTTTTTTTTTTGTCACATTTACTTTGTTGTCTGCATATATACCTTTATTTGTGAGAACTTTTAAACTATGGGTCTGGTATTGATGTAAATGTTTTTAAAGCTAATATATGGATTTAACAGTTTTCGAAATTGAATCAGAATTTTGCTACGTGTAAACGAAAATATTTTATTTTGTCAGAGTTTTGCATTTAATCATTCTGCAATATATATTTACAAAAAAAAAAAAAAAAAAAGGTAGAACGAAAGGGTTTGTAATTTACTTCTTACAGTGATAAAGATTCGCAATTTTGCAAAGACTAACAATTGCGAAATAGCATATGCAGTACAAATACCCTAGGTAGGTTTACACGCTTGTCTTTATCTATCAGATTTATGGGTCACAATTTGGACATGTGTGTATGAGTTTTGTACATGAAATACCATAAGTCAAGACATGAAGGAGACCTTGAATATGTGAAGACATTTCCTTTAGTATGAAACAAACAAACAAACAAACAAACAAACAAACATACAAACAAAACAGTGTATGTTTTTTTTTTTTTTTCCTATTCTAGAGCGCTAAAATGACACCATAATAACACATTTTTCACAGCAAAACCGTATCATTATTTCGCTTTGTTGAGTTTGTAGCAGAAGACACAATGGCTGAGAGCCAAGAAGAGGAAAAGGTAACACAAGAAAACGTGTCTGATGAAGACAAAACAAAGTCATGTGACTCCTGTAGCTTTCGTGGTGTTGGAAACCCAGCAAACTCATATTGTCCTACATGCGCCGAATATCTCTGTATGTCTTGTGTTGAAATTCATGGTAGCTTGAAAGCCACGCGTGCACATGAACTCGTGCAGATTGCCGAATAAGCAGAAGCTGCAGTTAGAAGGAAAGGCGCTGTCAAAAACGTTATGATTTGTAACAGTTACCGGTCTGAAAATGTCGCAGAGTTTTGTGTCACTCATGATAATGCCATCTGCCTTTTTTGTAAAAGGACCAATTATCGAAAATGTGACACCAAAGACCTCAGAGAAGCTGCAGAAGAAACCCGAAATGACGTCAAAGATTTAATAGAGGATATTAAATCTTTGTCGTCTGAATTTGAAGAAATAAAGAATTCCAGACAGCTTGCTAAAAGCCAGCTTTTTGAAACAACAACGAGAGTAAGAGCAAATCTAAAGAAAATAACAGAAGAAAATATAACTTGGGCGGAAAAAATCGAAAAGGGAACTATAGAAGAAATAGAAAAGACAGAAAAGAAAATGGTATCTGAAATTGACAGTCATATTGCAGTTACGGAAGACATTATAAATCAATTAGTATGGATGAAAGCTGAATTTAAAGAAATAGGCAGTGACTGCTCCGTTGCAGCTTTCGTGCTCAGGGAAAAAACTGAGCAACAGATTCGGGAAGGACGGGAATTGAAGCAGGACATAGAAAAGGAAATAAATCCTGTCACTTGTAACTTCCGTAAATCAGAAACACTGACAAGACTTATGTCCGAAATATCTTCTGTAGGAACAATAGGGATAGAGGAAACTCGTCCTGTTGACTTAACAGAAATCTCAGGACTGACGAAGAAACATGATATCGCTGTCAAATCAAATATAGTTACTGGCTGTGCATTCATGCCAAATGGACATTTAGTTATATGTGAAGACATGAACAACACAATGAAAGTCTTCACAACTGATTTTGAACTAGAAAATGAGCTCAAGTGTGATTCTCTGGTTTCGGATGTTGTAGCCCTGTCTACAGATGAGGTAATAGTTACCAAACCAAAGTTAGAGTGTCTTGAAGTACTAAATGTATGATAGTTAAGTTGATACCAGTTGGAGAGCAGTATTGGGGTATGGATATAAAGAAAGACAATATCTTTGTCAGTTGCCATTTCCAGAAAGGGAAAGGATGAAGTATAAAAGTTCTCACACTGGATGGTGCGTGTGTAAACATATTTCGGATTGACGAGGGAAATCCTTACTATCTAGCTGTAAATGATGCGGCGGACAGAATTATAGTATGTACAAATACCACGTCAAAAGTATTGTGTATCGATATGACCGGCAATACTATCTTTACATATTCAGACACTGAGATGAACTATTCTCTCGGTTTTTTGTTTGATACACATGACAATTTTATGGTATGTGGACGAGAATCCAACAATATCCATGTGGTGAAGAAAGATGGAACTAAACACAAAATTCTGTTCTCCTTTGATGATGGCCTCAGTCAGCCATATTGTCTTGCATATAGATCGACTGATAAAACTCTTATTGTAGGTCAGCGCGGAACAAAGTCTCTTATAGCCTTCTCAATATGAGTTTAAGATACGATTGTCGGCCTATCCGTCTTTCAGTCGAATGCTGAGATAGCAGTAAGTTCAAATTTACAATATTCTGGAAAAAGGAGGTAAAGCACATCTCGGTGATGCATCATACAAAGCCAGCCATCACATAAGTATGGATATATAAAATCCATTGTGTCTCAACCAACTGAACTTTGGGGTAAAACGGTCATTGGACATGCAGACAATTTAACAATAGCAAAAGGTTTCGAGCACGGTAGCCTTCTTTATCAGGCTCGTTCAAATTTGGGATAGACTTTACACCATTACATCTGTAAATTACATTGTATTGTGTTTAATTAAATTGTAAGAAGACACGGACATAGCATACTTGTCTATAGTCTTACCCATTTTCATTGGACATTTAGTCCTACATACACCAATGTGATAGAGGGTTACAATCGGGGAAATTTCCACAACACTGCTGAAAACGAATATAAAATAAAATCTCGTTTTCGTCAATAGGAAATTTTTAACTCATGTACTCCTACTGACGAATTTTTGAGTCTTGCTACAGGCTATTTTCGAAAACAATGCTGTAGATAATGAAATTCCTTAGGAAAGTCAAATCTGCTTCTGCCATAACGTTTTCGCCTTACATATATCCGACCCTGAACTATATGAGTTATAGATATTTAACAACGATATCTTGAAGATCTCAAATATGTGTAGGCATGTACGTGCAGGCTGACGTTAGTCTACACCCTCAGCGAATCACATTTGTGGTCGGATTTGGTCGGATATGTGGTCGGGTGTCAACACTAGGCCGTTTTTGCTTTTCGAAATCAGCTGCCCTCCGGCAAAAGGGGTTTAATGCATATCTGTAATGCGTTATACAAAGGAAGTCATTAGATATTTATGGATCGATAAAATCAATTTTGTCTAAACAACCGACTAGTCTTTTTACATGCAGAAAACTGACAAGTAGCAAAATGTTTCGACCCAGGTAAACTCGTATAGACTCGGCGGGCTGACTTTGGTTGACACTTTTTGCATAGGTGATAAACTTCCGTTGCAGAGAGTATAAATCGAATATCTAGGGCATGTTTGATTCCAAAGAACAATACTCACTAAGATTCAAAGAAGGGACATAACTGTGTCAAATATAATTTATCTGTTACCTGCCCTATCGGTATTCGCCCATATTCTAAAAGTAGGAAAATGACAAGATGATGAAAACCACCATTTTTCTTTCTTTTTCTAGAATGTTTTCATACCTTAGAAAGACTAAATTATTGCATCTAGCCACTTTTTACCTGATGTCTTCCATGCTTACACTAGGGACAAGTCAAACATTTTGTTTTCTGCTAAAGATTTAAACTCACAAACAATGAAACCAAACCCCAGTGGACTCTGCAGAAATATATAACGGTTTTGTTTTACCAGTCACTACCAAGTAAATGATTTACACATTTTCAATGGCTACATATCTATAATTCCACTGCAAGATGAAGAGACAGTTTGGCCTTAATCTAAAGTAAAGTACTGGACAGAGTAGATCGCAGACCAG
Source organism: Hippopus hippopus (assembly GCA_946811185.2). Taxonomy (NCBI): domain Eukaryota; kingdom Metazoa; phylum Mollusca; class Bivalvia; order Cardiida; family Cardiidae; genus Hippopus; species Hippopus hippopus. The sequence continues at coordinate 7,463,825 of OX328113.1, read as the reverse complement.
ATCACGTTCTGTGTAGTCTGATCTTCCTTTACACTGTCCACAAAAGCTTCTGGTGTCGTCAACAGCAGGGAAAGAGTTAACAGGGTGTCTTCCCATCGGGTTTTTGTGTGTGAAAATAAAAACATGGGGGCAATGATTGCTCCGTATTGCTCCACTGGCTAAAACCACATATGGGTCATGCACACATATTTTCTATAGACTCGGCGTCATATTAAGTATTATTATGAATTGCTTACGTTATTGACCTTTTTACAAGAGGAGTTTAATATATTGCAATTAATGGTCTGTATTTTCAGAAAAGGTCATTGAATAAATGTTGACACACAGACATGCATATTCGCACAACAGACACTGGGCCATTATAAAACTCACTGGCCTCTGTCCAGTAGAGCTAAAAACAAGAGGGCCATGATGGCCCTGTATTGCTCCACTGGCGTTAAACCTTTACCACACTAGTAATCTCGAGGCTTACTGACCCTGAAAGAGAAGGATTTGAAAACATTGTGGGAAATGAGAAAATGCTGGTAACAAGCATTTTATTTTTTTTTCCAAAATGTTTTTTACCCTACCATATCAAAGACAGATATATCATCTAAGCTACATTTAATTTGTCGACTGCAATGGCTTTAAAGGCCAAAATATCAAAGCAGGTGTCGTAATACATTTAAATTTAAATCATACCATTCAAAAGTATGAAAACTATTGTGGAGATGACAGTCTGTTATCGTGTGGTTGGGCCAGTAAGTAACTCGCTGGCAGAAAAAAAGAATTTTAAAATCAGACAAAAGTAAACGAAAGACACAGTTACCTGGCAGGTTTTAAACTAGTTTTGAAATTAATTTCTCTGTCAGCAACTAACACTTGGACCAACCTTACAATGACAGATTGCTATCTTAACAATAATTTCCATACTTTCAAATGGTATAATATAAATTCAAATGCATTTAAACACCCGCTTTGTTTACTTTTGGACATTATTGTTACTTTAATTTGTTCTATAAAAAGTAAAGTAAAATAAATTGTAATTTTTCATATTTGATCGTATTGATTAATTGGATGGTGTTTAACGCCAATTTCTACGTTATTTCAGTAATATCGTGGCAGCTAGTGCACCTATCCATGCATTCCTGGAGTTTCTTTTACCACTACACGACACAATATTCTTTCCAATCCTTTACTGCTATTCCACATAACAATCATTGAAACAGTGGTCAACGGTGAGAGAGGAATGAATCGTGTTGCAATCACTTTCATCAATCCTCGGAAAGAAATTGGCCAAGCCGGGAATCGAACCATCGACCCCCTGTCCACAAGTCCTGCATCCTGTTGAGGAGCTAGCTGAAATATGTAGTATATTTTAGGGGTAGTTTTCACTGTTTTGAAAGAAAAACTTAAACTCAGAACTGCGCACGTTGAATTCTCACCAAACACAGAAGCACGTCAGAATTGCGACGGAATTATGGGCAGTCTGTGAGACTTGGGATGAAAGACGGTTATTATACAATATAATAGGTGATGAAACATGGGTATCATTAATTTGTCTAGCCCGACGCAAAGGAGAATAACAAATTTTGGGTCGCACAAAACGAAGAACACTCCCAAATTGCTGGCGTTCTAGACGTGTTAAGCGGGAATTATTATTTTATGCTCGTAATGCGGTGCGTACGGTCCTAAAAATTGACTTGCGATTAATTGGCTTGAATTTTAATCATATTATTCTTTCCGGGTTTCTCTATGATCATATTTTACTTCTGTTCCTGTTCACGTTTAACACAATACACTCTTTATGATCTGAACTTATACATAATCATCTGCTCTTCTCAATGAAAAAATCCGGTCATCAAGCAACTTATAAGAATAAACTTCCTTGGCAGAGAGGGTAAAATGCTGTTGGAATTTATACGTTGCATTTATAAGATGAGTACTAAAAAGAATAACTATCAATTGGAATTGAGCCATTCCCTTTTCTATGTCCAATGTTTGTCTGTTATGTCACAGGTTTGGTTGTTTGTTCATGCATCTTAATGCAGACGCAGCACCCAAATGACTTTTTAAGAACACACGAAGGACAACTTGAAAAGATGTAAATATACTGACTTTTGGCTATCACAGGAAAATGGGTAAATAACACGGCTGGGCGAAGCTAATCATGTATGCAGTAACGCCTTCATTATTACTATTATTATTATTCTTATTATTATTCGAACCCAATGATAAAGAAAGTATAGGGAAAAAAAAGCGTTCCTGTAGAAAAATATTATTAAGATGCGTCTTAGTCGCATGACGTAAATAGAACCTACCGTAGAAAAATATTTTCCTAATAATAAAAGCAGAAAATGCTGAACACAAACTTTTTGTCTCTGTCTCACGATGTTTTCTTACCTTTAGAAGTCAATCAACATTTGAAATACAATTTAATTTGTCACCTACTACTGCTGTCAAAAATGACGCGTCTAAAATTAATTCGTCAGGAAGGACTATTTTATAGCTCATATGATTGATTAAATGCTGTTGAAATACGCTTTCAACACTATTTCAATCATATCACGGGGACAGCTTACAAGTATATCTTGGATTTCACCAGTACTAGGCTACGGTTCTGAAGTGTCTTGTCAAAGGACACTCCCACGAAAAACACTGCGCGTCCAGCGAGGCTGCAACCCGAGGCCTCCAGGTTACGATTCCTACACTTTACCACTGAGTCACACATGACCTTTATATAGCTCATAAGCAGCAGGTTGGGTGTAAGTAATGATAGCAAGAATCACCTGGGCAGTCTCCTAGATACATGTAGTGTAAAATATACCGCTGCACCTAAATATGTTTACTTTATTTGTACACTAAAAAATATAGGTTTTTGTGACATCTAGTCTTCAGCGTGTGCTCTTAATGATACTTTTCATGACAACACAGTTTTATACTTGTGAAATAAAGCAAACAACAACTTGAATTTGGTTCATTGATAGGACGCGTAGAAAACATTGTGTAAAAAGGTATTTTTTCTTTTTCAAAATCCGTCCTTATCATCCCTCTAGCGATAGATTTTGCGCTTCACCAAGTACGTCTTGCTGACAATTTGTTCAGAAAAAAGATCACTTTGGAAAGCATCGCGGCGAAATTTATGACTTAAGACTTTGTTCGTATCGACCATAATTATTTACAAAGATTCGTTTAAATTCGTTTTAAAAACCAGCTAGGTCAAGAGACCTTCTTTTTTAGCCAAGAAAAATGACGTTGTATGTCTTCCAAGCAACATAGAGATAACGTACTTTAAGTCAAAAGATATGATCTTTCTTTGACAGGGCAAAACATATTATACATATACCAGCATTTTCTTGTCTTCCTAAAATTTTAGCCACCCTTCTTTCTCAGGGTCGTAAAAACGAACATGTTGGATAAAAGGCTAAAAGGCTAATTTCAAGTAAAGTGCCTGTCATTTTAGCAGACACTGTTCATCATAGGTTAAAGGTACGTGAAAAATTTTACAGTCTATATTCAAACAGTGTTGTAATTCTTCTAGAACGGTTTACCGAGATACGTATACAACTACGCTTCAATTTTCACTTTGCTCTTTTATACAACAAAAGATAGTGTAAGTCGAAGAAAGACAGGAAAATGAAAAACGGGGAAAATATTTTCTTATAAGTTTTAATTCAAGTTTCAGATAGGTAAAATCTTAAAGGTAAATTGTGTATTGAGACGATGTCCCATATTTAATTAATTTATTTATTTATTCATTTTTATACAGGAAGGATGAAATACCCGTCATCCTTGTTTTCAGTTTCAATCGAGTTAGGGGAAATTGACCGTTAAAATGTGCACCTACACATTTTTGTAACTAATGGAAAAGATTTTCGGATATTAAAGGATATTCAGGAAAAGAATCGTCTGCATCTTAAACTCTGTTTACAGTGTAGAAGTGCAGACTTTTAAAATTGCTTTTCCACTCGCAATTGACTTCAACCCCGACAAAAGGTAAGATCATTTTTTATAATCTAACATGTAAGATTAAGCTAATAATTCTTTGAAAGTTTTAACATTTCACATGGTCGTTTTAAAGGCTGTTTTTATTGTCAATGGTGTTAAAATTGAAAGGTGTTCCTTGACAAAACTTTGCCTAACAATGAAGTTGGCGCTTTATAGCCTTATATTTGTATAACATAATCGATCCTTGATGGGACCAAATGCTACCAGGCGAAAATCCTCAACAGAGGTTAATCGTTGATTAAAGATCTTCCTTACTATTACCTGCAGTCAATGGCTCACACTTTAACATGTCTGAGATCTGAAATATGAGGCAATCCCAAACGGGACATTTATTATGTCTACAATACCAAATTAATACAAAAATTGTGAATGTATTTTCCTGAAGACACGTAGTGTTAACACTTAAAGATAACAAACCTATGCCATACGAATATGTTACGAGCATGACAGTTTTCCCTTTTGATTTATAACAACAGATTTAATGGCTGAGTGCAGAGAAGAATTTGGACCAAAAAGCTTATCTTATAAAGACAAAACAAAATCATGTGACTCCTGTAGATATCGTGGTAATCGGAAAGCAGCAAACACATACCGTCCTGTGTGCGATTTATATCTCTGCTTATCATGTGAAGAAATGCATTGTAGTTTTAAATTTACGTGTGAACATGAACTTGTTAACATTGAAAGTGCACAGGAGACTTCAGACACGATAAAACGTTCGGTTTCGAAGGAAATGTTGTGCGACATTCACGGGTCTGAAATTATAATAGAAGTTTGTTTTACTCATAGTATAGTAATTTGCCGGATTCGCAAAAAGACCAAGCACATAAAATGTACAACCTTTGCAATTAGAGAAGCTGAAGAAAAAGCAAAGAATTCTAGGAAGACCTTTATGGAACACATTAAAATGCTGGCAGCAGAATTTGAAAAGATAGGGCGTTCTGGGCAGAACGATAAACTACATATTCTTTCAAAAATCAAAAGCTTTAAAATCAGAAGTTCAGTTGATTGTAGAAGAGATAATAACTTGGGCAGAAAAACTCAGACCGGATGCTTATGAACAAATCGACCGGACTGAAAATGAACTTGTATTTAACATAGATAGGGATATTGTTGTTGGAAAAGAAAAGGAGAACCTGTTCAACACTGTCAAAACATCATTGGAGAATTTAGTTAATGACCGCCTTCTGGAAAGCTTCCTCTTAATGACGAAAACTTAGGGGCAGACTCAGAAAGGAACTAAGCAGAAACTTGAATTACAAATGAAAATAAAATATGTCATATTAAAATTCCGCAGGTCAGATGAATTGTCAAGACTTATGTCTAATATCGCTGCTTTTGGTACAATAGAGACAAAGGAGACTAGTTCCACTAACTTCATGGAAATGCCAAAAGCCACAAAGAAGCATGATGTCGCTGTCCTTTCTGATTACATTACTGGTTGTGTATTTATGCCAAATGGACAATTAGTAATTTGTGACAATGCACACCACGCGTTGAAAGTCTTCACATCTGACTATATACTAGAAAATGAACTTAAGTTTGATTCTCGAGTTTGGGATGTTGCAGTGCTATCTATAGTGAAGTTCTAATTACAAAAACAGAATCAAAGTGCATTGAAGTTCTAAATGTGTCGGGAGCTGTGAGGAAAGTGAAGTCAATACGTGTTCGACAGCAGTGTTGGGGTATCAACTTCAAGAAAGACAGAACTTATGTCAGTTGTTATTGTAAAAATGAACATGGAGGTAGTATAAAAGTCCTCACACTTGATGGTAGGTGTGTGAAAACATTTCGGATTGATGAGGGACGCCCTTACTCTCTGGCTGTAAATGACACTGGAGACAGAATTATACTATGTACAAATTCCACGTCAATGGTATTGTGTAGCGATATGACAGGGAATATTATCTTTGCATATTCAGACAGTCGGATGGATTATTCTCTCGGTTTACTGTTTGATGCTCATGATTATTTCATGCTACGTGGTGCAGGATCCAACAATATATATGTGGTGAAGAAAGATGGAACTAAACACAAAATTTTCCTGTCTTATGACATTGGCTTCTCTGTGCCATATTGTCTTGCTTACAGGTCGAATGATAATACTCTTGTGGTTGGGCAGTATGCAACAGCATCTCTTTCAGCATTTTCGATCAATAATTACACATGATTGTCAGCCGACATATCCGATTAGGACTTGGTTGAGATACGACTGTAAGAGGATACAGCAATTAACTGTTACCTATAAAAGTCGAGCTATAATAGAGCTATCCGTCCTATCGCCACGTGTATGTGTGTGTTTTTATTTTACTCTTTTCATATCGCATATTTAATATCGATAGTTTATAATTATATTTTCAAAGTCACCGTTTATGCAAATTTGTTTAATTCTTTACAAAAAGAGAAAATTCTAAACTGATCCAAATTGAAAGCTTTTGCAGATAACAATTTAAATGAGGCTTAAATGATGGGATTTTCCCTTAAAAAGAGAAAGAAAACATTGTTTGGAAAAGCAGGAAATGCTGGTAGCCAGCATTTTCTCTATTTCCCAAATGTTTTCCTAAGTTTTCTTCTTCAGGGTCGTGTAATCACGACTTTGCTTGGTTAAGGAATTAGGGCAACGAATACCCTTTTTCAAATGAACTTAAATAAGACAGGCACAAACAACTGTAGGATATGTCGGGTAACATATGAAGATAAAGGTATTGATGTATAAATTTGTTCACAATAAAGATTGTATTACTCATTCCTCCCTTTTATTACCCCTTTACCTGATGACAAAATTTTGCTTTTGGTTCAAATTGTAAGAGTTTCCGTCGACAATTTAAATTTCATCTAAGTTATAGAATCTATCTTTGCAAGGGTAGAAAACGCCTTGGCTAAAGAGAAAATATTTTTTTCAAACAAATTAAAAAAAATAATCTATGTCATTGTCGTTAAAATAAGGAATGATAAGGGTTAAACTTCAATAAAACTGTCTTTTTTTGACATATTTAAAAAAAAAAAGTAAAAAAAAAAAAAACGCCCGTAACTTGTAACAGTAATTAAAAATAAATGCCTTTTATGAGTATTTATAACTTGAAGCATTATTAACAGATCAGAATGGAGATTGTAGATAAAGATTAGACAGTCCCATTTGGCAGTCAAATCTTATTCTACGTGCTCTAAATTGAGATTCATATTTTCGAATATATTAAAAAAAAAAAAAAAAAAACTGATAATATTCATTCGGAATCAATGAGTGGGGCTTACACAACCTTGAAATAGACTCATTCTCACAAAACATGACCATTAGGCATATAAAAATAAAAAAAAATTCAAGTCGTATTATATCGCTTTGCTTCATTTTGCCACTTAGTTCAATGTTTTAAGCTACCGAATTTTGAAATTCACCAGCCTTGAACCCATATTTACGAAGTTTCACCCATGTTTGTGTATTTTCATGCATTATCAACTCTGCATGATTTTAAGTACTACTATTGCACAGAATAGAAGCCACTTTCCAAGCTTTATCAGCTTTGGAAAATTTTGAATGTTTTTGCTGTAATTTTGATGAAATTTCCCGTCGATTGGTATATAATATGTGTATGTTACCCAGTAAAATATGCGCTATGCTGGGCTTGAAAAATACATTTCCATGAAAATGATGCAGTATACACTGTATGCTTGAAAACTATTATATTCTTTTTCATAAAATACGTCAACGGTAAAACAATTTTCAAGAATCCTATGCTTTCAAATAGTAAACATGGATACTGACTATAGTTATTTTTGTCCTCGAATGAATAATTAAAATCATATTAGAACTTCCCATTGTCCCGTTTACTACTAGTGATTGTCCCATCTATTACAGTGTCTATGAAAACATAAATGATTGCTTTTTTAATGCGATTTACCCAAATTTATGAGAAACGCGAACCGAGTTAGTAACCACATAAAATATCGACATACTGTGTACTGAAGAGTGAACGTGCTACATATTTGCTAACTTTGATCGTTTCTCCCGTTTATTACACTTAGAATGTTAACGTTATGAACACTTGTAAAAGTATTTGAATTGATAACTTTTCAAAACGTCATCTTGAACTGTGAAAATTTGATCCAATTTTGTTGTTGGCTCAAATACGATCATTACTGGATCCAATGACATTTTCTTACTGCATCTCTTTATCATTTCCCAGCTTCACCTTTTTCTACTGTTGATATATGATGTTTTAACCTCTGTCTGACACATTATGTAGAAATTTTCGAAGTTAATCTGCGTTATCTTTGTATATTTTGATTATTTTTTGAGAAGGAATAACGATTCTAGAGTAATGTGTTTTCAAAAAAAAAAAAAAAAAATATAGAAAAATTAAATTCACCATAGGCGCTCCCCCACCCCTAAAAACATCGACAAAGATCTGATTAATGATCATCATATCTTAGAATTACGACTAATATCAGGCGAAAATGGAATAAATACATACTTGGTGTGAATTTAAATGAGCCATGCTTTGGCCACGGGGAGGTTAATGCATTTGCGTAATGCGTTAACCCAAGCAAGTCATTACATCGTTATGGATACATAAAATCCATTTTGTCAATTCATGAGGTAGAGTGGTACTTGGACTACAAAATATTTCAAAAAGCAAACTATTTCCACACTGGTCAGCATGTGCAGACGGCGCAGACTGACATGGGTCGATACTTTTTGCAGATGCATTTAACCCCTTTTCACAGAGTATGGCTTAAACATAAATTACAGCAGAATAATATGCAATATGCAATCAATGAGACCCTTTTATGAATACATCATAGTTTCCGAAACGTAACCTCAGAGTCATCATGTTTAAGTTATAACCAGAAACAACATTCACTGAAATCAAAAGGATTTTAACAACAGAATAGAATCCAAGGTAAATAATGTTGAATTACATGATTTTTCTATCATGATTTTAATATGATTGATATCAAGTACTGGTTTATCACGATTCGTTTATTATTGTTTACAAGTATTTTCGTTATATATTAAAAATGTCGAGTGTACTAGCCACAACAAAAACATTGCCCATACCCCGCACGTCATTTCTGGTCCCGAATCGGCATTCATTTACATTTCAGAGTTGGATGCACTTATATTAATCGGAATCTTTGCCATTAAGGACAAACAGGAGTCCAGTACAAAAGCAATGAACTTGGTCAAATAAACGAATGGAATGGCGTGTGGATTGAGGTTCAAAATGGATGTTATATTACTGGTGAATTGCGTACTGAGACGGGTAATAATAGCTAGATTTATATACACTTAGAACATTCCTTTGTTCGGCCATTTAAGTATTTTAGTTTTCTATATCAAACAGATAAAGGAAAAAATGACTGTTGAACGATACACAGACGTATTCAAGTTAATAAATGAAAATTTTCCCGCAGATACTTCTACCGGTTTTGAAGAAAATCTAAATTCCAATCAAAGGGGGGAACATTTGAAGTTGGTCCAACACAAAGACGTGATTTCAACGTGATTTAAAAGAGGTTATTTTGTCTTTTCTGATGTATAAGGTTTGTATCGTGTATGATCTTACCGTCAAGCGGAACAAAGATTATATATTTGCAAACAAAGGAAATAAATGCTTTTATCAGAAGAAGGCCTAGGCCGAACCGGTAGTACCGCCTCTGATGGTTTGCAAACCCACTTCGTTTGGTCGGTATTTAAGACTGGCTTAAAAATTATGGCGGTCAGTGCACCTATTCTATTAGTTTATTCCACAATACTTTTTCCAAGTGTCTGGCTGCTTCGCCAACCAACAGTCGTCGATAAAATGCTCAGCGGCTATCTCGGAATGAATGGCGTGCTACTGATTGGTTCTACCACATATTTTGGGCAAACTGTGATCCTGAACTTGTTTTTACATTGTCCATTTAGCTGCTGGTTACTGCTGATGATTATCTTGAAAAAAAAAGAAAAGAAAAAAAGTAGCCAGGGCAGAGTGTTTTGCAAAGTACAGGTAAAGAGATTCCAGAAAAGCAGCGATAAACGCACTTGCCACGGTAAAATGACAGGAATACAGTATAAAATGCCTTTCAACACTGAAAAGATACACAAAATGACCATATGGGCAGGGAAGAGTGTTGAGCAAAGCACAGATAAAAAAAAAAATGCAGAGAAAAAAGAAAACAAGAAACAGAAAAAAGACGCACTGGCTACGGTGAAATGAAAGAAATAATGTTAAAAATGCCATAACACGAAACAAACTCACAAGAAAACCATGTGGCTAGACAAGAGTGTTGTGCAAAGCAATGGTAATGCCGTTCCAAGAAAGCATGGGTGGACACTCTGACCATCGTGATATGACCGTAATTACGCTGAAAATACCATTAAACATCAAATAAACGTGCGAAATAAACACGTGCAAGTCATGTACATTGCCTTATCCGATAATCACAGCATGATAATAGAACGTGTCAGTGTATCTGCAAGGACAAGGGGCGTCTTTCATTCGCGACCAAGTACATTTTGAATGGAAGTACAAGAATTCTTATATTTTTTTCTTTGATACAACAGAGACTACGGGAAGAAAAAGATAGAGGATCTATCTGACATTGTTTTGGTCATATCAAACAAGGTTTACTCAAATTTGTTTAATCTTCACCACTAGAAAAAAAATAGACTTGTCCAATTTGAAACTGAAGGTGCCGATAACAAAGTAAATGTGACTTAAATAATGGGTTTTGTATTTTGAAAGGATAGAAACATTGGGGAAAAGGAGAAAAGGCTGTAACCAGTATTTTCTCCTTTTCCCATATCGTCCTTCAAGGCATTCGTCTATAGGTTTGAAAAAACTGGAGACTTTTGGTTAAGGATTAAACTGTTGTAAACTCAGAGATAAACTGTAAGACGGCCAGTTTTACATACGCAGTAGATAAGCATGATGTCCCTTCTTTTTTTTCTTTATACCAAACAGGGGATAATTCTTAAATCCTTTATATCTTGTTACTCAATGGAAAGCTTTAAACGCATATTCTCAAGTTGTTTTGAGTAAAGGAACATCTACACGCCAATTTCCAATAAGAGTACAGAGTGTCGGAAGTTGTTGTTTCACTGCAAATACACTTTGACTTCGATAAAGCGTCTAACTCATGTTTCCAACGTGTCGTGTGCAAACTTCAGTCGAGTGCAGCCTTTTGTGTGGGAAAGTCTCTTGCATAGGTGTACTCGTAAGTCTAACACTAAGTTTTAAAAACTGAATACATACATGTCAGAAATGGAAATATAAAAAAGGTATACGAAAGGTATGTGTTTCAAAATGATTTTATATTTTTTCGGTTAGGATGACAAGAACGTTTCTGTATTTAGGTACACAACTTCTTTAACGGCAGTAAAATTAGTTTTAGTATACACAACCTGGATGAGTTACTCCTTTGTGAAATATGAAAATAGTATAGAATCGGAAGCCAAAAAGTTCGATATTTACATACATAAAGGTATCGATATATCAGAATGCGATGGTTTAAAATGGTTACATGTCTCATCGTATAGGTCTGTGATTACAGTAAGTTTTTTCAATCTCTAATTGGTAATGGTGTATGTAGCTAGCTACCAAGCCGGAAGTAAACTAAAATTTATTACACACAATGTCGTTGCGACAATTTTTTAAGAAAACAACGCAATGTCTCACCACACTGGATAAAGAACTAGTTAAAGCAGCGTGTGAAAATGAAGAATTCTTGTAACCACAATTGTCGCCATTTCCAGGCCTTTCAAAGAACAATCTGGTCATTTGAATAACATTTCTTTTGTTGTCTGCAAATACCTTTGATTCGCGACAAGTATGAGATGTTTTCATGTAGTAGAGAGTTACATGTCTTAAAGAGACATCTTTACAGCCAGAGAGTAAACAAACGCTGTTAAAATTAGACGGTGTTATAATCTAGTCAGCTGTGTAAACGTAGATAAAAATCAATACAAGGTGTATGGGGCAAAGAAAATGTAGGGATTTGTCTTCGATTTAAACCGCAAACTGTGGCTGTTATGTCAATGGCTAGCCGCCATAGAATGAAATGTATTTTCTATCTGCCGTAATCTGTTCAACCTTGCAACCATCAGAGGCAATATTTGGCATGGAGATACAAGAGTGATTATAGTTTTATAAAATAAAGACGAAAAACGGTTAAAAAACTGGATGGGAACTAGTGAAGATGTATGTTAAAAGCCAATATGTAAATTCCAACATCTCTTGAGAAGACGTTTTTGTCAAAGTTCTAGATTCAGTCATTCTGCAATATACACGTATATCAAGATCGAATAGCTTGTCCTGTGCAGTGCGAAGGTTATGTAATTCACTTCTTAGAGTGACGAAGATTTTCAATATTGCACACACTGACGATTATATCAGAGAATCTTACATAAGTTTTTCTTTATTATCATTTTTATCAAACCAGTTGACTAAAATGTATATGACGCGAGCCTTTGCGAGCGTCATATACATTTTAGTCAACGAGTTTTATAAAAATGGTATTATATAAACATGAATGTGAGATTCTATTTATCACATAAAACGAATGATAGACAAATATGTGCCCTGCTCACCACCTTCGACCCCTATATACCGTTCACGCGTCCATGTTTACAGATGTAGTTCGGTTTGAAGTGTGTACATGCACAAGAAGATAGCTTTGTGATATGTACACTGAAAGAATAATGAAACAGTTTAAACAAGGATAAATCGAAATATTCCTACAATTTTCTCGACTTTAAATAACATTCGCTGCATTTCCTGTTTTAGTAAACATGAAAATCGTAGTATTTTTCCGCACGTATGCGTCTTAGCAACAATGACGTCATTTTCAGCGAAATGGCGGAGTAGTACAAATTCCTGCACGTGCTGCAGTTGGTTTCGCCGGTATAACGCGCTCATAGGCCTAACTACAAAAATAACCAGAACTAGGACCCAAAAAACGATAATACACTAGTGTATTACCGAAAATAAGTCATGGGTTTAATACACTGCTGGAGGCAGTTTTTTGTGATAAAATTTGATAAAAGGGCAAATCCAAAAATATTTTGACCATGCTGTTTTTAGCTCACCTGAGCACGAAGTGCTCATGGTGAGCTATTGTGATCGTGCTGTGTCGGGCGTCCGTCGTCCGTCGTGGGTCGTCCGTCGTCCGTCATGCTTCGAGCGTCGTGCGTCGTCAACTTTTACCTTGTGTACACTCTACTCGTAGAGGCCACATTTTCAGTCCGATACTTGTGAAACTTGATCAGAATGTTTGTCTTGATGATATCTCGGACGAGTTCGAAAATGGATCATGTCGGGTCAAAAACTAGGTCACTAGGTCAAATCTTAGAAAAACCTTGTGTACGCTCTAGAGGCCACATTTTCTGTCCAATACTCCTGAAAGTTGGTCAGAATATTTGTCTTGATAATATCTCGGACGAGGTCGAAAATGGGCCATGCCGGGTCAAAAACTAGGTCATCAGGTCAAATCTTAGACAAACCTTGTGTACGCTCTAGAGGCCACATTTTCAGTCCAAAACTCGTGAAATTTGGTCAGAATGTTTGTCTTGATAATATCTCTAACAAATTTGAAACGGGCCATGTTAGGTCAAAAACTAGGTCACTAGGTCAAATCTTAAAAAAACCTTGTGTATGCCCCAGAAGCCACATTTTCTGTCCAATACTCTTGAAATTTGGTCAGAATGTTTGTCTTGATAATATCGCAGACGAGTTCGAAAGTGGGCCATGTGGGGTCAAAAACTAGGTCACTAGGTCAAATCTTTCAAAAACCTAGTATACGCTCCAGAAGCCACATTTTCAGTCCAATGCTCTTTAAAGTTGCTCAGAATGTTTGTCATGATGATAGCTTGAATGAGTTTGAAAATGGGCCATGTCAGGTCAAAAGCTAGGTCACCAGGTCAAATCTTAGAAAAACCTTATGTAAGCTCTAGAGGCCACATTTTCAGTCTAATAATCTTGAAATTCGGTCAGAATGTTTGTCTTAATAATTTCTTAGACTAGTATGAAAATGGGTCATGTTGGATAAAAAACAAGGTCACAAGGTCAAATCTCGGAAAAACCTTTTGTACTATAATTACAGTCCAGTATTCTTTAAACTTTTGTTAGAATGTTTGTCTTGATGATATCTTGCATGAGTTTGAAAATGGGTCACATGGAATAAAAACTAGGTCACCAAGTTTCATCCTTGAAAAACCGTGTGTACGCTCTAGAGGCCACATTTTCAGTCTAATAATCTTGAAATTCGGTCAGAATGTTTGTCTTAATAATTTCTTAGACTAGTTTGAAAATGGGTCATGTTGGATAAAAAACAAGGTCACAAGGTCAAATCTCGGAAAAAACATTTGGTACTATTATTACAGTCCAGTGTTCTTTAAACTTTTGTTAGAATGTTTGTCTTGATGATATCTTGCATGAGTTTGAAAATGGGTCACATGGAATAAAAACTAGGTCACCAAGCTTCATCCTTGAAAAACCGTGTGAACGCTCTAGAGGCCACATTTTCAGTCCAATAATCTTGAAATTTGCTTGGAATGTTTGTCTTGATAATATCTTAGACTAGTATGAATATGGGTCATGTTGGATAAAAAACTAGGTCACTATGTCAAATCTCGGAAAAACCTTGTATACACCCTACAGGCCACATTTTCTCTCAAATACTCATGAAAGTTTGTCGGAATGTATGTCTGGATAATTTCTACATGTCAAGTAGGCCTCTGAGACAAATTCTGGAAAAAGCTTGTGTGCACTCTAGAGGCCATATTTGTAAGCCCAATACTAATGAGTGTTTGTCAGAGTGTTTGTCTTAATATCTCTGAAGAGATTGGAAATAGGTCATGTTGGATCAAAAGGCTCAGGTGACCGACTTCAGGGCCATCATGACCCTCTTGTTTCCCTTCTATCAGCTGCAAATGATCTCAGTTAAATATGTGTCTGTCATTTTCCATAAGTACAACCCGCTAACATGCCATAAACCACGGCCGGATTGTCACGATGATTTACGGCCCTAAAATGGTACATGGCTCACTTCCCCTGATTCGCTTACCTCCCGTGCTTGTGTGACGTCATTGTCGATATAGTCTGTGTATCGCTAGTAGATATTACATATGGATGCCGATGATTTTATGCAGTTATCTAAGTGTTAAATGAGAACCGAGCCGAAAAAAATGGTAAATTGTGCAGCCTATGGCTGCAACGTCGATTCGGAAACTCATGGAATTAGTATGTTCAAATTTCCGAAAGAATTAACACGGAGGAAACTATGGATTCAACATTTAAACCGGGGTCGGACAGTAACGACGGATTTCGTGCCATCGATTCATTTGAAATTGTGTCTGAAACACTTCGAGGACAGTCAGTTCTTAGTAAGTCCGAAACTCGCAAAAGAAGTTGGTTATAGGAATTTTAGGCTGCGGTTAAAACTGACGCTGTTCCGACATTATTCGAAACTCCGAGTCGGAAGGAAATAGACCTAAAACCGAAGGACAGACACTCCGCAACAACAATTTCCCAAAAGAAACTCCAACATGAGGTATTTCTTTTTTCCTTGAAATAAGAATACTTGAATTGTTATTCGTACTCTTTTACCCTTTTCTGCATTATCCCTTCATTCTGGACAAAGGAGAAATATTGCTGCTGTCTAACGTTTTCTCTCTTTTTCCAAATGTTTTCAACGTTTAACAAAATTATAGATTCATCCAGATTCATAACATGAATGTTGCAAACAACAAAGGCGGCTTTGTTCAAATTATGTTAACTTTCAAGGGATAATAATCATTCTTTGAAAAGCAAACATCATTTCCTTCCCACAATGTTTTTCACACACTTTCTTTGGGTATTGGAAACTAGATCTAGGGTTTGTATGGTAAAGGATGAAGTCGGTATCTGGCTACCCCTAGTCACGGTCATAAATGTTAATCCATCACCAACAAGTTAAAACAATACAGGAAATTATCAGATAACATTTGCATATCTCACCCCTTTACACCGTTATGTTAGTTTGTGACAGTGGTCTGTGACAGTAAACCCGTCATAGTTGTTTTTTTTTTTTTTTTTTTATCTTATACACTACTTTTCTTTGAATTCTCACTCTTAAAAATGATTTGTAAACTTACATGCATTTTGAAGTTACAAATTTTGAATTATCTCTATACAATTTTGATTTGTGCAAATTATTTCCTCATTCCTATCCATATAATGTCTTCTAGACAAGCTACTGAGACAAATCTTTTGAACATGTCAGTATGAAAATTCTGAAATAGCACATTTGACACAAGTCATTGACTCTGATAATCAGAAAAAAGTGAGCAAATTAAAAATAATACATTTTTCTGAAATTAAGAAACAGTATGTTTCTGACCAGGTTTACACACCAATTCTTTTACCTCACAATTCCGACCTTCAACCACCCTTATGGAGAAGGCTTTTGAGGACATAGAAAAAAAAGGAATAAGTCTTGATAACCAGAATTATCTTCTTTTCTTACAATATTTTCTACCTTCTATCAGACAAACCCATTATCAAGGCCACATTTGATCTGTGGTCTGCAAATACTTTCAGTGTGGAGTGGACAAGTCTAAAGTTTTGCCATCTGTGTAAGGGTTTAGCCTAACCCTAACCGAAATGATACAATATTAGAATATTTCATATCCACAGCATTTGAATATGCGGATTGTTCATTGGAATTTAGTGTAAACTTAGTTTAACCCTTTACCAAACAATTCCTTGTTTTAATGATCCTGGTGAATAATTCTTTTGAAAACATTGTGGGAAA
Source organism: Hippopus hippopus (assembly GCA_946811185.2). Classification (NCBI taxonomy): domain Eukaryota; kingdom Metazoa; phylum Mollusca; class Bivalvia; order Cardiida; family Cardiidae; genus Hippopus; species Hippopus hippopus. The sequence goes on along the minus strand of OX328113.1, from coordinate 7,447,067 downwards.
AGGAGAAAATGCTGGTAACCAGCATTTTCTCCTCTTTCGACAATGTTTTCTGTCCTATCAAAGGCAAGTCCAAACATTTGAGTAAAATTTAATTTGTTGACTCGAAATGCTTTCAATTTAGTTGAGTCAATAAATTTGTCGTTTGGTAAGGAGTTAAACATATTTATTTTATATCAATTGAGAAACAAGTTCATACAACTGGTACTAATTATTTTGGATGCTGATTCCTGGGAACTACACCAGTACTTGTGCCAAATGTGAGGAAATATTGTGGATAAGGGACAAACTGATACTTACCAGCTCTTTCTATGTTTTTACAATGAGTCTGAAGTCGTCTATACTGCATTTTGACCTGAATGTAAATATTAACCACTCATTCCCTAGTAGACCAATTTGAGTCTTACCCAAATTGAAACCATTAGTAGAAGACAAACAAGAACTGAACAAATTTACACTATCCTTTCCCACGGCACACATTTCAGAGTTTAAGACTTTCACAGAGAAGGTCTATAAAATCATTGTAGAGGAAGGTAAAAATGCTGGTATTTTGTCCTCTTGCCAAAATGTTTTCAAATCTTTCAGTCACAAATTCCATCTTTTGTGTCTCATTTAATTTCTTGTATACAAGTGCTCACAGTTTTGACCACTCTGAAATGTTGTCCCATGTTTTGAACCCTTTACCAAATGACAAATTTTAGACTGGTCCAAATTAAATACATTTGCAGACGACAATATGCATACGACTCAAAAATTAAAATTTGTTTTTGGAAGGGTATAAAACATTGTGAGATAAGGAGAAAATGTTGGTTTCAAGCATTTCCTCATTTTCCCACTATGTTTTCTAAAGGCTTCTTTGTTAGGGTCGTTAGAATTCTTGATTGTGTGGTAAAGGGTTTAGAAAACTCTTTACCAGACAACAAAAGTCTGGACTAGCCGAACTGAAATTAAACATAGCCCAAAATTAATTATCACTATAATATAAATTTCAAAATAATTGAAAGAATTAACTCTGAATAATCCAGAAACACATTATTTTAGCAAATTTCATGCTGATTAACAGTATTTTAAAATTCTCTTATTTTTATGAAAATCGTGCTTCATTGTGTATTCACCCATGAGAGAATAAACTTGTATCCGTCAGTGTATGCAGAATTCTTCTTTACAAGGTACAGATATCAACAAATAGTTCGAACTAATATCTCATGATCATTAATCATGATCAAAGTCAATAAAAAGGTTATTGGACATGAAACTAAAGTGTCGGGGAACTGTCTTCAAAAGTTTCGATGAACTGTCTCGAAAACCTGCGTCGGGGAACTGTCTTGTAGGGGAACTGTCTTAAAACCATATTTTTTTCATTGTTTTTGGCTAATTCCGCCCGTTAATCGACTGAAACTGCTTCACATGCAACAAAGTTTACGCCATATACTTAATTCCATCATGTATAGATCAATATTTCTGTAAGCGATTTTCACCCCGTAATGGGCATAATTCAAATGCACTGAAACGTCCGGCACAAGATCGTCATTTTCGTCATTAGTGGGCGAAAAGTTACTTCCATTCTCATCCTCAGAAACTTGATTACTTTCTTTAAAAATTGCCTCGTACATGTACGGCCTTACCGGACCAAAATCGTCTATTTCTTCGTCTTCAATATCGCTCAGTTCACTATCGTAAACAACGTCCATATTCAAACAACCTCTCCTATGACGTCACAAATCAAGGGACGCAACCAATAAGTAAGGGAAATAAGCGATGCAGTAAAAATTAATAAGCAGAAATAAAAATTGAAAAAAAAAGTACTTTTACTGATTTTTCTTTCTAATTACAACATTAACAGGTTACCAACTGATAAATGTAGATTTGAAAATTGACCATATCTGAAACTTGCTGATTTGCCCTTTAATAACATATTATGAATAATATAGGTGGTCCTTTAAGATTGTCATTGTCTCTAGTATTTACCTATATGTTTCTATGTTTTTGTTTGAATGTGATCTACTTATGCATCTCTACAACTAAATTTTCACTTTTACACACAAATGTATGACTCCCATTTTGGCCATCAACAGAGGTGTATATAAGCAAATGAAAACGACTGATGTTATGAAGCATGCAGGTAAAAGAGACTGAATACAAAAAAATAATCCGTTAGCTATAAATATTATGACTTAGTACTGTAATTTCTTTATATCAGAGCGATACATGAAAAAAAAAAAAAAAAAAAACATATAACTCCAGCAATGTCTTAAAATCATTATTTTATTTATTTAGCTGTATGAAGCAGATACAATGGCTGAGTTCCAGGAAGAAATAAACAATGAAAACGTATCTGATGAAGACAAATCAAAATCATGTAGCTTTCGGGGTTTTCAAAACCAAGCAGTTACATACTGCCCTGTATGTGCCGAATATCTCTGTGCATCTTGTAAGGAAACACATCGCAGTTTTAAAGCCACACGTGCACACGAACCCGTGCTGATTTGGGAAGCAGAAGGGGCGTCAGATAAAACTAAAGACTCAGTTACAAATGTTATGATATGCGACATTCACCGATCCGGAAGTATGACAGAGTATTGTGTTACTCATGAGAAAGCCATTTGCCGTCTTTGTAAAGCCACCAAACATAAAAAATGTGACACCAAAGACCTTAGCCAAGTATCAGAAGAAAAGAAAAATAGCGTCAAATATTTTATAGAGGACATTAAGGCATTGCTGTCAGAATTTGAGAAAATGAAAACTTCCGGACAAAATGATAAAAGTCAGCTTTTTGAAACAACAACGAGGATAAGAACAAATATTAAGGCGATAAAGGAAAAAATTATGATTTGGGCTGAAAATCTCGAAAAGGGAACCATAAAAGAAATAGAAGAGGCTGAAAAGGAAATTGTATCTCAAATTGACAGTCATACGGCAGTAATGGAAAACATGATAAACCATCTAGTATGGATAAAAAATTCATTTGACAAAATTAGTAGTGACGGCTCCGTCGAAGCTTTCGTTCTAAAGGGAAAAACTCAGCAGCAGATTCAGGAAGGAAAGGAATTGAAACGGGAAATAGAAATGGAAACACGCCCTCCTACTTGTAACTTCCGTAAGTCAGATAAACTGTCTAGACTAATGTCTGAAATCTCTTCTTTCGGGAAAATAGAGACAGAGGAGACTGATTTCCAAGACATTTCAAGAGTGACAAAAAAATATGGAATAGGTGTCCAATCCGAAAGGGTCACTGGCTGTGTGTTCTTGCCGAATGGAAAATTAGTGATCTGTGATAGAGTTAACTGCGCAGTGAAAGTCTTAACGCCTGTATTCGAACTGATACATGCATTTCAGTTTGATTCTCGGATTTGGGATGTTGCAGTCCTATGTGCAGAAGAGGTTATTGTTACAAAAGTAGATTCAGAGTGCCTTGAAGTTCTGAATTTGTCAGAACCTGTTAGGAAAGTGAAGTCGATACCTGTTGGAAAGAAGTGTTGGGGTGTGGATGTAAAGAAAGACAACGTCTATGTCAGTTGTCATTTAGAAAATGGGAGAGGAGGAAATATAAAAGTTTTCACACTGGATGGTGTGTGTTTAAACATTTTTCGGATTGATGAGGGACTTCCTTACTATCTAGCTGTAAATGATGCAGAGGACAGAATTTTAGTATGTACAGGTAACACGTCAAAAGTATTGTGTATCGATATGACAGGCAATACTATCTTTACATATTCAGATAGTGAGATAAAACTTTCTCTTGGTATATTGTATGATCCGTATGAAAATTTCATGGTATGTGGACATGAATCCAAAAATGTACAGGTGGTGAAGAAAGATGGAACTAAACACAAAATCCTGCTTTCCTCTGATGATGCCCTCTGTAAGCCATGTTGTCTTGCATACAGATCTAGTGATAAAACTCTTGTTGTAGGACAGATCGCAGCAAAGTCTCTTACAGCCTTCTCAGTAGAAATTTAAGATACGGTCGTCTAAATCAATCGAATATTAACATAACAGCGAATAGACCATTTGCCAAATACCGATACCGACGCGTCACCAAGAGTTACTTCCCTTGCGGATACTCTCCACAGGACAAGCTAATCCAATCTTGAATATACCCGATTAGTTAGAGGGTCACATTTTTTAAATGTAATTCACCGTAAAGCGATAAATTAGCAAAAAAAAAAAAAAAAAAAATGAACGTGCCGGTAGTTGTATCAACTATCACACACACACACACACACACACACACACACACACACAAAGAACAAAGCCATTTTATCAATCTTTCGGTGGTCTACAGAGAGAAAAGTCGTATCTTAAGGCGATTTCATGGAACCTTTTTTATGCAGACTATATTAATAACTTGAAAAAAAACGAATCCCCGATAAAGAAATCATGAAAGTTTCGCCAAATGCCTTGGTTTCATAGGGCAAGAACAAAAAAAAAAAAAAAAAAGGATAATAGTAAGTTCCAATATACAGTTAAACCAGGGTACCATGATCTAATGCATTTGAAAACAATAAGTGTTCGGGCAGAAAAATGCATCATTTGGGGTCAGTTATTAGAATGGACTTACCCTCTGTAACAGATTTTAACAATTCCAATCCCCTTACAAGTGATCAACGTAAGACTGAACAGGATAAACACTTTATAATGACACGTGTGTGTTAGTCGGTGCATCACAGCTTTTCATATAGATCATCCACTTTGACGGTGAAATACCGAGATCAAAGGAACAGCTAACGCTTTACCGGCTTTTCAATGAAAACAGTAATTGCACTTATTTCCCTACTGAAAATGAAGCAGGAACTACTTTTTTTCTAGTAGGAATGGACGGTTTGAAATTTGAACTGAACTTTTTTGTTACGATATTCATTTGATAAGATAGTTCAAACAGGAACATGACAAAAATGCAACTATAAAGATATTAAATGTTATTTTAAGGTCAGGATTTTCGCAGAAAATTCAAACTGTATAATGTTCCAGTTTTTTGTAAATGGACTTTCTCTTTTTGCAGATACTGGAACGATTTTTTCTAATAAAAAAAATATCACTTTAATAGTTTAAATCAAACCAGCGATCCCTGGACTTCGAGCCCTGCACGTTACAAACTTAGCTACAGGGTTCGGCAAACATTAGTTGACCAATCAGACATAAAATAGGAAAAGATATCTATTGCACTTCATTTATCATTATTATTATTTTCTTCTTTTCCCCTTTTCCCCCATATTCTTTACAACACTGAATCTTCAATAACACTTTACCAAACGACAAATTTTAGACTTGCCAAAATCAAAAGCATTTGCAGACAACAAAATGAATGTGACTCAAGAAATGAAATTTAGTGTAAGAAGGATAGCAAACATAGTGGGAAAAGGAGAAAATGCTGGTTACCAGAAGTTTTTCCCTTTTCAACAATATTTTTAAAAGCTATATTTCTCAGGGTCGTAAAAAGCTGGGGTTATGTGGTATAGAGTTTAAAATAGTTACAGTGAATGCTTCCGCCCAACGACAAAACTTTGGACTCGTCTAGATACTAGCATATGAAAACGATAGAATAAACGTGGGTCAAATGATTGAAATTGTCCTTGAAAAAGTAAAAAAAATATTGTTGAAACAGGAGAAAATCCTAGATTCAAGCCCTTCCTCCTTTTCCAATATATTCTCTCACACTTTGATTGAAATTCAGTTTTCACAGATGTTTCTGGACTATACATTGCTTACTTTTCGTTTTCGATTTTTTTTTTTTTTTTTTTTTTTTTTTTTTTTTTGGGTGGGGGAGGGGGGGTAAGGTTGAGGAAGTAAGACAAATAAAAGAAAGTGGGACAAATCACCACGTGTACCCCCCCTTTTTTTTTTCATGGGTCGCCAAAACATGAAATACTTTGGTAATAGGTTAAACAGCTGTCCAGTGTCTTCAAAGAGACAGGGACAGTCCATTTACTGAAATTACAACACTATTATCGTACCGTCTTTGTTGCAGCTATGTTCCTACAGACGAATAACTGCATATAATAGATCATGAACATAAGAAACGTGGCTTCAGATCAAATTTCGTACCTTCCATCCCTTCTTCACAAAATATTTATTCAAGCTTCATTTTGAGTATTTAAGAATATGTGTCTAATGAGTTTTTACAAAAAAATAGGTAAATGGTTAACTCGGTGTTCCTTTGATCTCGGTATCGCACTGCAGGGTGGGTGATCTTGAGAAAAGCTGTAGTGTACTTGCTTCGTACAGATTACGCACACGTGTCACATTAAACTGACTTTTCTTATTTTTTGTTTCATATTAATTTACCCGTTTGTTAATCATTAGTGGATGGGATTTTGAATTTTATACAGCTTACAGAGGGCAAGTTCGTTCTTAGTCTCTACGAACTCTATATTTCAATACGATCTCATAAAATGCATATTTTGTCTGTCCATGAATTTTTTTTTTTTTTTTTTTTTCTTTTTTTTTTTGGGGGGGGGGGTTTCAAAAGCAATATCATAAAATACGTTTAAATTGTGTTAGAATCAATTTCCTCTAGTTTTTTTGCTGTCTTTTTCTTTTCAGTTGTGAATTTGTCCAAATTTAAAGGATTTGCGAACGGGAAATACGGCATTTGTCTTTGAAATAGTGCTTTGTTTGTCCGGTGTAACTCGATACTTCCGTTGCGCGGCTTACGTTAACAAGGAAATATCGCTTATATCAAATGTAATTGGCAAATCGTCTATTCATATAAAGCACCGTCGTGATGCATTATACATGTATATACCAAGAAAGTTATCATTTAAGTACTGAACCATAAAGTTAATTTTATCTCTCAACCAACTGAATTTGTGATAGAATGGTCATTGGACATGAGAAAATAGAACAATAACCTGGATCGAAACTTTTTGCAGATGAATTAAACCCCATTTTCACATAAGGTGTATCATGTATAGATTAAATATTTAGACTTTACACCATTACATCTGTAAATTACATAATTACATTGTACCATGTCACGTATATTTCATAATTGTCTATAATTTTACGTTTTATCATTCGATAACTAGTTCTATATACACCAATGTACAGGAACTGTCCTGGAAGTTCGCAGAATTATGCTCGAACTTTTTTGTGTCAACATACTCAACAATATTTTGATCGTAGAGAATTAGTGTTCAATAGATCTTGAATGATGAAAATAGTAAAGAAATACAATGAAAACTATTAATATACTATCGAAACAAATATGTGACTAACAACCAGCCGGAGCACACAAACATTTTTTCGACGTTAGACGACGTCCATTAACACCACGCACGCTAAAAGTTACAACTTCTGCAAGTAGTCGCCACCAATTGCAACTCATTTCCGATATCTCTGAATCTATTTATAAAAATGTCAATGTACCAAGTTTGATCAAAGTCTGCGACGACGTTCTGTGTGAACTTTTGAAGTTCATCCGATGACTCAAAATAATGGTCGCGCATCATTTTCTTTACCTCAGGAAAAACAATTAAGTCCATTGGAGCGAAGTAAGGGCTGTAGGGCGGATGATCTAACAAGTCAAATCTAAGCCAAACTATTTCAAGGAGTGTAGATTTCGTCTTGTTCGCCGCTACATTGTCTTGTTGTTAAAAAATTTTTACCGGGTCTACATCCGAGCGTTCTTGTCCAAGTGCCTGCGTCAAATCACTCCGCAGTACCTGAAACGATACAGAACGCGCGTCTTAACTATTTAGCTTAAATTGAACTAGTCTTTCTCTATTTATTTTTAATTTATTTGCAACACTGAATTTGTTATCAAATAGTGACAATGACAATGACTTTATTCAAAATAACAAGGCAACCGGCAAATAATACAAGAAAATACATTTAAAGATAAATATTATGCATAATAGACAAATTACGTCCCTTTTCTTTACCATGTTAACCAGAGACCTGTTAAATAATACAGTGAAACTTTCAAACTAGTAGTAGGTACCCTAATTTTGCTATTTCATAGATGCTTATTGGGGAAACATTTGTCCATATCAGACAGTGTAGATCTAAGATCAGACTGCACGATCCTGATCCACACTGCCCGCAAGGATCTGAGAGTAGCGCTTAGCAGTGAAAGGGTTAACATCGAGTACAGTTCTAACACTCAGAGAAAAGGACAAAATGTGGGCAACAGCATTTGCCCCTTTTCCAGCAATATTCCTTACCCTTTTCGATATAAATCCATCATTGAAGCCATCATTTGTAGTGTACGATAGTAGATAGTAGAATACCCTATCCGGCTCTTTTTGATTGAGCCAGACGCAAATCGTAAAATCAGCCAGACATTTAATTAAATGAGCCAGCTAATTCCTTAACCAACTAACTAGTTAACCAGACAAACCGACTAACTAGTTAACCACGAATCCAAGGCTAACTTAAACTTTAAAAAAATTTAATTTTTATTTTTTAAACTTTTTTTAAAATCAAAATTTTTTTCAAATTTTTTTTCAATCAATCACATATGTCAGTCCAAAAATTTTTTGAATTTTTTCTATTTTTACATAAACAATTTCTTCAAACAATAAACATGGAAGCATTACAAGAGTTTCTCGAAGAGATAAATTTAAACGATGAAGGCTTACTAAAGTCAATAGAAAACATGAAAGAAAATTTAGTAAATGTTGATATAGCTAAAGATAAATTCAAAATTTTGATTTCAGATTTCCCAGAGAAATTTCAAAAACTATATTCAGCTACATATGCTAAACTTTTAGGTAACTACATAAACTCCATTTTAGATAGTATAGATGAAAGAATAAGGCAACATTTACCAATTAGAGCAGCATTATAAAACATTTATATACGTTTAGTAATGTATCTAAGAAAGAGATAGTATCTCAAGCGAATAAACATCTTGGAATAAAAATAGAAAAGAAGGGAAAGACAAGAAATGACATAATATTTGAAATGGTAGATTTTTCATTAATAGATGAAAATAATTATTTATCAAACATCAAAAAGACAAGAGGATTAAGAAATTATTGTGCTAAACCTATAAATCTAACAAGGAAAGTATCAAATGATATAGTAAACAACATTTCAGATATATAACTTACAATGATAAGTTATATATTACAACTTAACACATCCATAAATTTATTTCTTAAAGTTATATTTTATAATGCCCCCAAGCTAGTGTATCTATTTTATTTTCCAAGACAAACCTTTTATCATCACTTGATCCTAGCGCTTTTTTGTTTAACTCTTCAGTATACATATTATGGCCCCTACTTCTTAAAACAGTCATCTTTCTATACTGATCCTTTTCTGTAAGCAAACACTCTTTGTAATTATCAAAATTTATCTCTTTCTTGATAACCGCTTTTTTAACACCTTTACATCTTTTATCTTCCTCACCATCTAAGGTTTTATAAGCATTCATTTTTGCTCCTAAACCAACAAACTCAGTCATACTCTCACCACCTAACTCGTCTTTAAACTTTCCAACTACTCTTGCATTACAAGCATTTTTTAAGAAATGATTTTTAGGATAATTGCTTGTATCAAACATTTCGAACACATCTTTTTCCATATCCTTATACAAATTTTTAGTTTCTATTTCAAGAATAAAACTATCTGTATCAGTATAACACAATCTAACCTTTTCACCATACTTAACTTTAAAGTAGTTGTAATAAGTTTTTTGCATATGTGTTTTACTAATGTCTAAGATGCTTAATCCTGAGTAAATAGGTTTAATATATTTTAAATTAGTTTTTTTCATGTGTACCGCTGTTAGGTTTTCATCAAATATTATTGTGTGGTTATAGTTTGGTTTTGCTACCAATTTCCTATAACGATCCTCACTAGAAACCAAGTGTATTGTTACTCTATTTCTCAGGTTTTCCATAGTCTTACCAAAGACTGAATTATTCATCAACTTAAAAAAAAATCTTTCTCAAAATTATTTTTAGCTGCTTTTCTTAGTTCAATGTTTGCATTAATGTATGACTTAAGCCACGCACTTTCCTCAAACCTAATTCCTCGATGTATTTTAGTAATCTTTAAACCTAAATCAACACATGTTTTTAAGGCTTCATGATGAATAATGTAATTCTTTTTATTATTTAAGTTTGGAATAAGTTTTTCTACTTTTTCTATCTTTAAACGTTCAGGTGCTAAAGGAAAGTCATTGTGTAAATCATGTAATTCTTTAGGATATTCTAAATCTACTTCGAATATACATGGGATTTTTTGCCAAATTTCTAATTCTTTATTTTTCATCCATTTAAAACCATGTGTAGGAAGATGACGACTCATTGCCCAAGGATAAAGGCTGTTTGCGTCTATATATAATAAATATTTTGATGGTTTACTAGGATCATATAATTCACCCATATCCTCATTATTTGCTTTTGCATATCTTTTACTACACATACTAACACCTCTCCTAAACCTGATTCTATCATCAAAAGCATATCAGGATCAGATAAAAGCACTAGGTTTACTTTTGTTATTTTCAATGCTGCATCCCAAGCTAAACCAGGAGCAGTATAATACCAACTAGGATCTAAGTCATAGTTTTCACAACAAACATCTCTAAAGTTCTCAAAAACATCTGCTAAAAGCAATACATCTATTTTGTTGTAAAGTTCTAAGTAATCCTTAAACGTTTTCATATTAAAAGCTTTCCAAACCTTTTGCGCATGAGCATAATCTTCATCTGTAATTCCTTCTTTGTTCAAACTCGAGTAAAATGCTTCTTTGGGTGGTAATTTCTCTTCTTTAAGTTTATCAAATGAATCTAGGTACTCATAAGGAAAAACTCCTTTTCTCCTAACCAAAGGTAGTTGTTCTTTAGTGAAATATTTTGATAAAATTTTTAACTGACTTTCCTCTAAGTTGCTTGAAAGTTTATCCAAACTAGAACTCATAAACTTAAAGCTATCAAGGAATCTAATCTTATGGTTTATATTTTCTCCTACCCAAATGTCTTTACTAAAACTAATATATTTCTCTTCATTATTTGGAATACAGTCAATCTTCCCATCAGATTTACCAAGACATTTAATAAAAAGATGAGCATCACATCCAATAAGATTATGAAGGTATACAGGTGTGAAGTTAGGATTTTTAGCTTTTAGGTTGCATTTATTATGCGCAGCGCCTCCATATTTACCTGTAAAATGACAATGATCGCTTACTCTATAATTAACACGATTAAATTTTCCACCACAAATCCAACAGTGTGTTTGTTGTTTGTATTTCATCTCTTCCTCTATTGTAATTTCAATAGGTTTTGGGTTTTGGTGGTACTGTTGATGAATTTCTTGTATATCACCCTTTAACTGTTTTATAAAAACTTCCTCAGCATTTTCTCCAACATAACTTCTTTCTATAGGAGCACACACAGTATTGTTAAAACATTTTATAATATAATAAAAACTCCAAGGTATATGCTTTTGACGTTGTATAGTATAACTTTTTTCTGGGTTTGGTTGACATGTGTGTATTGGTTTTAAAACACTTTCAAAATCAGCGTATGCAACAAAGGGAAATCCGAGTTTTCTAGCGTGGTTTTCAAAAGCTAGCATGGTACCTGGTTTTGGCATTTCTAAAGTAATAGGTTCATGTTCATTACAGTATTGTTTATGTTTTTCCAAAAGTTCTTTACTACCAAAATGATTCATGCATCGTTTGCAATATTCCATACCACCATTGTTACTTACTTGTTTTCTCATTAAACTACTAAATTTTTTTATATGGGTATAGTGCATGTTTTCCTCATTTTTAGTAAAAAGATCAACATGTTTACTTTTTTCATCTTTTGTAATTCTTAAAGGATAACATTTACAATCATTGGTATACCCATACACGTTTACACTAATTTCTGAATTTTGTTTTTCAAACTTATCTATATCTTTAAACGAAACAGGATACTTTATTCCCTCCATATTCACACTACTTTCCTTCGTTTGCAAATCCTTGTCAACTCTCTCTGCATTATGCTCTTTAGGGTTTAGCGCTCTTAAAACACACCATAAAAAGCATTTGTCATCTTTAATTTTCATATTGATAATTGCTTTTTTGTTAGCAATCCATTTTGGCAAAGGTAAGTAACCATTAGCTCTTAGAGGAACATAAGCAGCTGTATGTAGTTCTAACCGCACTATACTTCCAAATGTCCAACCACTACCTTCTCTTTGAAAATTAGCTAAATTTTCTAAAACTTCACCTATCATTCCATTCAACAAATCCTCTATTTCTCCTCTGTTTAAATTTAAATGTTGATTACTATGGAAAGCGCGTTCAACAGGGTTTTGGTTAAGATTTGTCATTAACAATAATTTACACCTAAGTACAAGTTTTACCTTTGTTTGTAAATTATTTCGAAGAGTATTTATAAGAGACATCCACGTTTCTGCGAAAAATCTTTGTGGGTCGTAATTTTCTCTACCCTCTATAACATGTTGTGTAGCATACCCTCTAAATGCGGATTGAGAAGCTCTAATCTCAAACGGTTGCCTTGGAGGGTAATTTTCTCTAACATGTTCAACAATTTCATCTAACACTTGTGATATTTGTGTTGTCTCCACATTACCGGTTAACCAATTAGTAAAATTATTTATTCCTCTTTGTACGAAATCTGGTACGACATCTGAGGCTAGTCGCCTTGTTCCAGAATAAACATTAGACGCAGTTCGTCTTACTCCTGAGTAAACATTAGACGCAAAACGTCTACCAATGTTCATATATCTATTAAACAAACTCATTTTTATATAACAGACACAATTTCTTAAACAATTACAATTTTTTTATTTGTTTCAAAAAATTTTATTATAACAATAATGTCATAATGAAATTACTGAATGCAAATCTTATATTTATTTTTCCAAACCTTTCCATTCCAGTTCATAATTGTTTGAGGACAATGATCTATAAATTTACCAGCCTTATAAATTGATGGGAAGGTTTTTATTTCGCCAGTTTCAACATCCTCTAAACTAACTTCTTTAGGATTATGCATAATAGTTCTTAATCTATCAAACCTAGGGTCCTTACTTTTTTCTTTTTTAGGCAACATGGGAGACTCCTCTGGTAACAAACCATGTTCTTTTACCAACCTAACTAACCGCTCTTTATCCCAGTAAGAGCAGAAATTTATATTATTCTCTTTGAGAATTTTCTTTAAATCTGTAGTCTTTATCATTTTTATATAAGAAAGAAATATCTTAATACACCACACTCATTTTATTTCCATCAGACTGGAAGTTAATTAGCTTATTACTAATAACAACAGCATATGCCTCTGTGTTTACAGGTACATTTTCACTGAAATTTGCTTTGATATGGATATCGTTGACTGAGTATTTTAATATCTCACTCTGTTTGGAAACGTCAAACACAAACAAAGGATAAAGGGTTTTATAATCTGGGGGAGTAATGTTAGGGTTTGACACCATTTCATCCATGTTATAAAACTTAGATCTAAATAGAGCAGCATCACCGTACACTCTACTAAATTGATGCGCAACGAATGAAAGATTATAGTCAACCGCAGGATATCTAACAGTATTTAATGTAACATAGATATTGTTAACGTTTACATGATTAAATGTTGCTGGATTTTGCTGTTGATCACCACTTTTACCAGTCTGAAAGCCAACAATGATAAAACGTGGCACCTCAGGTGATGATTTGGTAGAAAGTCTCCAGGTAAATGATGTTGTCTGAGGAACTGCGATAGAGTCACACTGTCTCATTCTATATCCAACCGGTAATTTTTCTTTTTTCTCGATAATATTATAAAGTACCATCTTTTCTCCATCTGCAGGTAGCACGTGTGGCATAAACCAAGATACTTTAATTAAATTAATTCTACCATCAGCAGGAGCAGCACCATCTCGAAAGATTGCATCATTATCATCATTTCTTGTTAAGGTGAGAGTTTGCTTCATTCCATACAATATTCTATTATAATCATCACAAAAACCAAATATATGTTTTAATGGAACTCTAAAGCTAAAGGTGCCACTTGGAAGAGCATCCCTAATAATATACCTTCTTCTTACTTCAAAACCAGTGTTTCCAACAGCTAAAGCATTTGTTGTATCCTTATACCACAATTGGTTTAACCCTTGTGATTTTGAGAAGTCATCCGGGTATTTTAACAACCCAAGCATTGTAGTAGCCTGACCAGGATTCAATATGGATTCAATCTCCATACCTGAAAGTTGATACTTAATATTTTTAAAAAGATACATGAGACCATTGTTTGTTAAAGAAATATTGGTGGCAGCATCGTAAGCTGCTCCATCATCACTTCTTACTAATTCACCTATAATAAGCAAATAACTCTCACTAGGATGTGTAAAAATATCTTGAGTTTCAATGTTAATCCTAATTTCTCCTCCAGAGTTGTTGAGATGTGTACCTGTGATCGGTTCATACTCATGGTGTTCATACTCATCAATACTAGTATCTTTTAGAATTGGTTCGGTTACTTTTAAAATGTCCATTTTATAATTGCAATTATAATTTTTAAATAAAAATTATAATTGTATACTTTACTTTGGCCAAAGCTGAGTGAAAGACTTATTTTCATCATCTAACCAAAGCTGAGCGAAAGACTTATTTTCATCATTAACAAACACACCTTTAAGCTTAATGCTTTTTGCAGTATCTATTTTAGTTTTAGAATAAACTCTATTACCGTATACAAGTGTTATTTGGGGTATATTCCACTCTTGTAAACGTTCATTCACCTTTTCCTCAATCTCTTTCATTTCAATAACTTTTTCAGGAGATAACTTCACAGTAGCTTTTTTATAATCATATCTTGTGTCATTAATTTCAAGGATTTCACAATCTTCTAGTTCTAACAATGCACCTACTATAGTAATAGAACTAGTATTGTATTTTTTATAATATACACGATCAAATTTTAATTTTAACATCTTCTTTTTTTAAGTAATGTTTTTTTCCTTAACTTATTTTATTTTTTTCTTCATACTACTTTAATACCTGCTCCACTGTTTAATTTCTTAACTAAATCTTGAATAGCAATAGCACTTCCTTCTATTAAGGTACTAATGTCTTGTGTTTTAGGTGTATTAACAGGTTTTGGTGGTGTGCTATATTTTTGTAAAATTTTCTTTGATTTTGGTGTCAAAGCTTTTGTAACCAATTTTTTCCCTGTTTCTACAGCAGCACTTTTCCAACCTCTAAAGCTTTCTTTGCTCCTTCCTTTGCTACACTCTTTCCCACATCAAGGGCAGAAGATGCAATTTGTTTAGCTGCACTACTTGTAAAAAGCCTCGCTAAAAAGTTAGCAATGCTATCAAAGATTCCAGCACCACCATATGAATACCTTCTTTTAAATCCGTGTTTCTTATTGATAATCATTTTTATAGTATAGACATTAAATTTTTATAAGTGTTTGTATCTAAAACACCTTGTCTTTTTAATTCATCACAAATGCTCACCAACTCGTTTCTTACACCTGTGTTACCTGCTTCTTTACTTGCCAACAACAGGTCTAGTCTTTTTATTAATGCGTTAGGGTCACACGGGATAACGATACCCATTCCTGTCATATACTTATACCTATCTTTCCAAATATAGGTTAGTAATCTTTCCCATTTATAACTTTTACTAGAAGCAGGTTTTCTTGTGGTTGGATCATAATTATGATAAAGAGCACCTGTTTTTACCATCAACTTCGCGTAATTGGTGAAATCTTTAGCTGTATAAATATCAATATCTGGTTGTTTAGATGTGATTAAATGCCATAAACCAGGTGTTCCTCTATATACATCTGTACCAATTATAATATCATTTTTATCAAACATTACCATTTTGTTACCAATTTAAAATCTACCATTAGTTTTATCATGCCTTATTCCAAATTTTGTATCTGCTGCAGCTGAATTGTCAGCATTTTGTAAATGTTCCTCCGCCACTTCTCCAAGATCTTTTGAATATGTTTCTAATGATTCTTCTATAGATGGGGTTTTAATCGTAATAAGTCGCGGCCGCGGCAATCTTTCTGCACCTTCTCTAATAGGTATAAACCCCTCAGTAATCTCCCTTGTTGCAGCTTTTTGTGCTTCTGTAATATCCTTTGTTGCAATTTTTTGTGCTTCTGTAATCTCCTTTGTTGTAGCTTTTTGTGTTTCTGTAATAGGTTTAAAAAACTTTGAAAGATCTGTTTGAAGTTGCTGTTCGCCTGTTCTCTCTGCTAGTAGATTATCCCGAATCCTCTTTTTTGTTTCAAGATACTCCTTTACAATTAAGTCCCTTTTTGCAGGATCAGTGATTTTTAAAAAAGACATTTTTTAAATTACTAAAATAATTTTTTATCGTAGTTTTAACATAGTTTTTAACATGATTTTTATCATAGTTTCTTAACGCGTTTCATAACTAAAACTGCATGAAAACTTTATTTTTGGTCTTTTAATATCCAAGCGGCCCACCGTGACTTTTCTCAACCAACCTCCGAAAGGACTCCCTTTGCTCACGCCTCCCTCTCTCAATTAAACTTTCTTCATTTTCGGTAGATATCTTCTTCTTAGTCTTTATTCTTATTTCATCCTTCATCTTCTTATACTTTTCTAGTTCTTCCATGATAAGTTTAAACTCTTCATCTGATATACAATCGTCAACTAAAGCTTTAGATATATGTGAAGCAATTGTATCAAGCTTAGCATCAGCTATCATTCTAATCTTTTGATGTTTTTCTCCCTTTGTTTTTGAATTCCTTACTACATACTTACCTACCATTGAGAGTAATCCGGTTGTTGCACTTGTAATTTCTAAGCCTAATGCTATTGGTACCGCTACAACTGTACCCAATAATATGGCTCCCCCAACACCAGAAGCCATTGTTAACCCGATCAATGCTGTATCAACACCATCAACAATTCTTGCGACTCTAAAATATTTCTTAGCTAAGGCTTCTCTTTTTTGAATTTCGTTTTCAAGAAACTTTTGTTCTTCGGATATCTTTTGTAAACGGTAAGAATGTCCTTTGTCATCTCCTATTGTGCGCATCTCAATAGGTGGAGCGCTTGCAGTATTTCTTTCTTGAGGTAGTGAAGGATAAACTTTATTAGGATGTTCTTGATCTGTATCTGCCATTTTTTATTAAAATGATAATTTTTTATATCAAGATTGTAGATACTTTAGATAGCAGAATAACTCACCCTCAGGTATTTTAATTGGGTTTTGTGAGAAATTATAAATGTAGACTAAGATATCATTAGTCTCATTATCAAGATGTATTCCATTAAGAATGGTTAAACTACCTTTCCATTTGTTACTAACAGATGCTACTACAACTCCTCGTGTAGTTATGTAACCAAATCCTAACGAAAGTCTAATACCATCACGAGGAGGAATTTTGATATCTACTTGTGAGTATATTTTCCACTTTAGAGGATCTTGCTTTAAGGGAGGATATCTTACTCTATCTAAATGAGGTTTCCAAAATATAGTTTTATGTTGATTAGTAATATTAGGTTTTATACCAAATTTGTGTACATTCATCTTTTATTTTATTATAAATAATATTTAAATATTACTTGTAACATTACAATATAGCTCCTAAAATAGGTATATTAGCAAATGGACTATTAGGTCCAAGTAAAAGTCCTTTTCCATCATACATTTTTCCTCCTTGTTTTAAATACAAACCATCACCAACAGACTCTAATCCTTTACCTTTGTATGGTTTTAAGTATAATCCAGAACCATCAGTTTCCAGTTGACAAACACATCCTCCTTTTTTAAGATAGAGACCTGACCCCATTGCTTTTTGTACTCCTGTTTGAGCTAATCCAGAGAGAGCACCAACACCTAAAGCTGGTGAAACAGTTCTTGCTAACATTGGTAAAGCTCGAGCAGCTAACCCAGCTAGCATTCCAAGAAAACCTCCCTCTATTTTCATATTATGTTTAAGTTGTTTCGCAGACATTCTAATCGTTATCCCCTTACCACTCTCATAAGCTTTAGCTATTTTCTTTGCTTGTGAATTGGTTAATGCTAAAACATCATTACCTTGTAAATCTTCATAACCTAAACGAATACTTACTGGGCAACCAGCTTTAACAGCATGTTGAAGCTTTTCCTTTTGCCCTTCAGATATATTTACTTTAACATTAGTGTAATTTGTCATTTTTATATATAATTCTTTTTTTATTTTATCTCGCTTCTCTAATATGAAATCTAATTGTTAAATTTTCACCTCTAAGATTTAGTAAATTGCCATCTTGGTCCGTAATATTTACCTCTAAGTTATGTATTTCATGTAATGTTATTGGTAAGTATACTAAATTAAGTGGCGACTCAATTATCTTATATCCAGGTGCAACATCTGGGAAAAAAGAGTAAATAGTGTTTTTTGTTGAACCATTAACATAACTTCCTGAAATAATATCTATGTTAACAAGCAAACTATTTATACTAAGAATGTTAACTACATTCTCTGACTCATAAAATCCTTGTGTATATTTAGCGTGAGTAAATCCTAATACTTTAGCTATAGAGTAAGGTTGATTAAAATCTACTTGATAACCATTTTCCAGAGTAAGAACAGACTTTAGGGTATTGGTGTTTGCAGAAATGTTAATATAATACCCTTCATTAACTTCATCGTAATGACCCTTTTTTCTCATTTCCTGGTGAATGGTATCATTAATGTCAACAAGGTCATAACTTCCTTCAGGTATTTTTATTTTAATCCATGTGGTACCATTGTCTGGAGAATAAAGGAATATGTTGTTTGTTGCATCAATATTTGGGAAAGAGTAGTAAGTTTCAAGGTTTACTAAAGCTCTTTCATATACTTTATCCTTTTCCAGCTGAATAGGATTAAACCTTGTTCTAAAGCGTGTTTTGTTGTCGCTTACTATAATTTGGAATGATGTTTTGTGTTCTGTATTTCTTACAATTTGTTCTAAAAGTTTTTCCATTTTTGAAAAAGTAAAAATATTTTTTATACTGACCTAGGTATGTAAAAGTTGTCAAAACCGTTTCTATACTTCCCATCATGTTTTTTACTGGTTAGATCAATGATAGCAAAACCATGCGGTTTTTCCCATGCCCTTTTACAAAATTCCCTAAATTCATCCTTTGGCATATCATCACCTACATGATCACTATAAATATGGTTAATGTTTTTTAGGTCTTGTCGGAAAAGACAAATAAAATTAGCATTTTCTCTAATAGTTTGCCGTGGTAGCCTGAAATAATTTTGTGAGAGGTAAAAGCAGTCAACATTACCATGTCTTCCACGAATGTAGTAACACTCACATTTGCTTTGCTTTTCTAAAAGTAAATCATCAAAAATCATTAAATTTTTATTTCCTGGGTTTAACTTTCTCGGATCAGGCACATCACTCGCATTTTCAAAAAAGTTACAACTTATATCCGATTTGTTTTTAAACGACTTCATCCATTCCTCAATTAAAGCTATAGGGGAAACATCTGCATCCTGTATTTCATCTCGCATGTTAAACAACTTTAAGATATATTCTTTTGGTAGTTTTTCTTCAAAAGCCTTTTTTAGTATATGGTATTCTGGTTGAAAAAGACTTTTTCCAAAAACACTTAAATCATTGTAGTCGAGCCATCCCGGTCTAAGCAAAAGGTTTAACAATAGAGTAGTTTTACCACATCCTGATTTATCTATAACTATTCCTCTGATACTTTTTGGTAAAAGGCAGTGATTAAATCTCTTTGATACTTTTTCGTTCCATGATAAGTTTACAATATCCATTTTATATAACTTTTTTTAATTTTTATATATAAAAATGTATTGTGTTAAATGTAAAAAACATACTGATACAAGCAGTATAGAATATACTTTTTCTAAAAATGGAAGAAATATGAAACGGGGAAAATGTGTAGTTTGTGGAATAACTAAAAATCAGTTTGTTAGGAGAACAAAGGGCGGATCGTTGCTAAATAAAGCTATAAATAATTTACCTTTTGAAATGCATCTCCCTGGGCATAATTTTACGGGACCTGGCACTAAATTAAAGAAAAGACTCAATCCAGATTTAACACCAAAGAAATGGAGCAAACCAATAAATCGTGTTGATAAAGCTGCTTACCATCATGATGTTTGCTATCTTAAGCATAATGATACTGCCACAAGAAACGCGGTGTGTGATAAAAATATGTTAACAGAATTAGAAGGTATTTACAATCCTACTATTAGAGAAAAAATGGAAAGAGGGTTGGTAAGTAAACTTATTGGAACAAAGAGGAAATTTGGAATGGGAGTTTAAAAAAAAATTTCGGTATGATAAATTTAGCGGAAGAATTACATAAACCTGTAAAAAGAAAATTTAAGAAAAGGAGAGTTAGAGTAAACGGTATAGATAGGATACGGGCTGTGGATTTAGTAGACATACAAACATTTTCTAAGTTTAATCGCGGTGTAAAATACCTTCTCGCTGCCATTGACATCTTTTCTAAATATGGATGGTTGATACCATTAAAAGATAAAACTGGAAAATCTGTTGCTATAGCACTAAAGAATATTTTTAAGGAGAGAAAACCTGAAAAAATGTGGGTGGATAAGGGTAAAGAGTTTTATAACAAAGATGTAAAAGACTTGGTTGAATTGTATTCTACTGAAAATGAGGAAAGATCTAGTGTTGTTGAGAGATGGATTAGAACAATGAAAGAAAAAATGTGGGAGTATTTTTCTGCTAACGCTACAAACGTTTACATCAATGTGTTACCAGATCTTGATAAAGAATATAATAACACGAGACATTCATCTATTAAGATGACTCCAGTAAATGCTAGTAAAAAAGAAAATGAAACTAAAGTTTGGAGAAATCTTTACCCTGATCATCTTGAAATAAAAGATATAAAACCTAAGTTTTCCGTTGGAGACAAGGTAAGGATAACTAAAAAGAAAAAGACTTTTGAGAAAGGTTATACAACAAGATGGACTGAGGAAATTTTTACAGTTTCTGAGGTAAAACATACATCACCTGTAACATATAAAATTAAAGATCTTAATGGAGAAGAAATACAAGGTACCTTTTATGAACCTGAACTGCAGAAAACCAGTCAAGAGCTGTATAGGATAGAAAAAGTTATTAAAAAAGGAAAAAAGAAGTCTCTAGTAAAGTGGAAAGGTTATTCTGACGAATTTAATTCATGGGTTGATAATAAAGATATTAGAAATATTTAACTATAAAAAATGTTAGATATTTCGATTGAAAACGTAATTTTACCAAATAAACCGTTGAGCAATTTCGAGTTAGAAGATGCTGCAAAAAGATTAAAGATTCCTTCTTTTAGAGGAGTTTTTTTTACTAGATACATTACCGAGAAAACCAAATAAAAAAGAATGTGGTATAGTAAACTTTGATAAAAGTGGTGGACCTGGTACGCATTGGGTTGCTTGGTATAAAAATGGTAAAACTAAAATGTATTTTGATAGTTATGGAATACAACCACCTATTGAAATTCGAGAGTACCTAAAAAGTCCAATACAGTACAATACCGATCAATTACAACAAGCTGGACAAGTATTTTGTGGGCATTTATGTTTATACATTCTTAAGGAGTTAAGTTTGGGTAAAATGTTTCAGACAGTGATAAATAAACTTTTTTAATAATAAAAAATTGCCTGTTGATAAATTTGGTCGAATGAAAGATGATAAAACAAGCGGTGATGGTGTTTCACTCGCTTACATAAATAATAATTTTTTACGTAAAGATGGAACAACTGTTGTTTCTGGTTCTATAGAGATGAATGGTAATACATTAACGAGGGTTAGTAATCCTGTAAATCCTCAAGATGTTGCTACAAAACATTACGTTGATGGAAATTCTGGTGGGTTGTTAAAAGAAAATGGTGGATACCAAGCCCTTGGTTTTCTAAATATGGGTTTCAATGTAATAAGAAATGTTAAGGAGCCTACAGAACCTAACGAAGCTGCTACTAAAAAATATGTGGATAGAAGTGGTAAAGCTATAGTAGAGAATCGAGATGGTACCTTTTCTGCTGTTGCAGATATAGATATGCGAGAGTATTTGTTAAAAAATCTTTTGGATCCTGCTGATGCGCAAGATGCAGCAACTAAAAGATATGTAGACAGTGCAAATAGAGCCTTCGTTTATGGAGCTGGTAGGTATATGGCAGTTTCTGACGTTTCTATGGGAGGACGAAGAATTAACAATGTTGGAAACCCTTTAGAAAATGATCAAGCTGCAAATAAGTTTTATGTAGATACAGTAGTTCAGGTGGCTACTGCGGGTGAAAAAGCTTTAACAAAAAAACAAGATGGATCTTTTTTAATGGCTGGTGAAATAGATATGAATGATAACCCGATTACTGGGTTACCAAATCCTATATCCCGTGATGCTGCTGCTAATAAAAATTATGTTGATAATGGTGGAGCTATCGTAAAAAATCCAGATGGAAGTTGCATGGCGGTGGCTAACGTAAATCTCCAAGGTTTTTCTATAAAAAACGCAGCTCCCCCGGTAGAAGAGAGAGATTTAGCAACAAAATCCTATGTGGATAAAAAAGTATCCCTTCCTTCTCTCATAGGCCCTAAACCTATTATAACTGTGTGGGCTGAAGAATAAGGAGGGATTGTAGATGGTAATTATGAGTTCTCATTTTGTAATGGCAATTCAGGTAAAAACCATCGTTTAGGAGGTTACTGCATGAGTGCACCAGGTAGAATTATAAGAGGAAGTTTAACGACTGTTAAAGATAACTATAACGCACTAGAAGAGGTACAAGTTAATATTGCGGTAAACGGAATAGAGCAGGTTGATTACTCTATTATTAAAAAAGCGGACGAAATTTGTAGCTGTACGGTTTTTCCGAGGGCGTTGGAGGTAAAGCAATGTGATATAATAAACGTTGTTTCAAAAACAACCGACCGTGATGTAATACACGCTTACATATCTATTTTGATAGAATTAGACTTGTAAAAATATAACTTCTTTTTGGAAGTTATATTTTACGTTTGATTGTGCTTTTTGTTTTACAGATTGGACAACTGGTAAAGTTACCGTTTGTGTCACAACCATCACAAATACATATATGACCACAATTACAAAATAATATATTAGGATCTTTTTCTAAGCATATAACACATGTTTCTGATGTAAATGTTTGTTCTTGGTTGGTTGTGGGTGGTAATTCTATTTTAACAACTTCTATTACTTCGGTAACCTCTAAATCAGATAAAGTAACTCTGTTTGTGATTTGATATTGACTATGTTCTAATTTCATATATTCATCTTCATCAAAATCTATAAGTTCACCATCTTCATCACGATTATTATGATCACTTGGAATATGAGGGTTACCAATCAAAAGATTTAATGAGAAAGATAAATTATTGTTATATGCATCAGCAACAACATCGTTTTTATTAATTTTTATTATTTTTTCTAGCATGAGATATTTATTGAAATCATTTAGAATTGAATTTACATCTCCTTCCATTGAATCATACGAGTAAAGGTCCTGCCATTGTTCCTCCATAACACAGTATAATAATTCTGGTATATTGATGCTAACGATGAGGGAAACAGTCTCTTGTTTGAGTAATATTTTACTACATTCATAGTATAGAGCAGGTTTAAAGTTTTCGAGTAATTCAATGTAATGTTTGTTTTGTGTTCTTCTAAATTTAATTAAATCTCTACATTTAAAAGCTTCTGAAGGGAATCGTTTGGGTGTGTGGTTAATTTTATTCTCCAACATATCATTTAATTTATCACTAAAAATATCTATTTTTGTTTTAACACTCATGATTACTATATAATGATTTTCCTGTAAAAATAGAAAAAATCAAACAATTTTTGGACTGACATATGTGATTGATTGAAAAAAAAATTGAAAAACATTTTGATTTTAAAAAAAGTTTCAAAAATAAAAATTAAAATTTTTTAAAGTTTAAGTTAGCCTTGGATTCGTGGTTAACTAGTTAGTTGGTTTGTCTGGTTAACTAGTTAGTTGGTTAAGGAATTAGCTGGCTCATTTTATTAAATGTCTGGCTGATTTTACGATTTGCGTCTGGCTCAATCAAAAAGAGCCGGATAGGGTATTTTACTATCTACTTACGATTTCAATAAGGCTACATCTTTAAACTTGTGTAACCACGTCTGCCAGTATTTTAAATCACTGGGGGAAAAATGATAATAATAAAAAATCTAAATTGGTCCATTTACATATAAGTTATTTCATAAGCATGTATATATAATGGGCTAGATATCTAATGATAATTGGATTTATAGATTGAAGTAAATGGTAAAAATAAGCTTCACTACGACTAGAAGTATACCAGTTATATAGAAAGTTTGCTCTCATTTCTGTAAATTTTTCACATTCAAAAAATACATGATATTCACATTCTATAACTTTTACCTCATAATTGCTATAACAGTAAAGACAAATTATTTTATCTCGCTGGACAATATTATTTCTACCTGTTCCAATTCCAAATCGGTGGTTCGAGCAATGAAATTTTGAAAGCGCAATTCTGTGTTTCATTGTGACATCCAGTTCAAAGTATTTTTCTACGTTTAATAAGGATTCGAATTCAGAATGTTTATAATGATAACAACGGCTGGATGCATTAATGGATTCATGCCAATTTTGATTCGCGCTATCTACGAGTCGTTGTTTGAAAGTCTTAAGGAAGTGACTCGTATTTCCAATTTGTTGACTCATCCAGACTATTCCAAAACCATACATGTATAGCAACTTTTTAATATTTGAAGCCCAGATTCTGCGTCCCGCGTCGTCTAAATTTTTAAGCATAAGTAACAATTTCGAGGGTATCTATGGTTTGACATTTGTAACAGTTTACACCAATATTTAATACAAGATTAATGATAATCAATATAGAGCGGATAACGACCACATTCGCCTAAAGCTAATGTGCCATTTGTTGAACTATTCGAAATAAGGTATTTTTTACAAAATACAAAATGTACTGATTCAAAGATATGTGAATATGTATGTCCCCATATCTGGGCTCCATAGCACAAAATTGGCTTGATCATTGAATCAAACAATTCAAATAGGTCAGTACAATTAAAATAACCAAACGACTTTTGATATAGTAAATAGTAACGAAGTGCATACCTGTGAGTAATAGTCAGCATTCGCAGTGCGTCCGTCTTTAACCCGATGCTGGAGTATCATGCAAAGTCTGTCCACGAAGAAAATAAACATTTCTTTTAAGCAACTCTTCTGGACTCTCGCTTTCCTTAGTGGAGGTGTCCTGGGTGTTTTCCACACAGAGGATTGATGTTTTGTTTTCGGATCAAAGTGGTGGAGCCATGTTTCGTCCGTAGTTATTTATCTCTTCAAATAGTCGTCTCCTACCATGTCGTAGCGCCGTAGAAACGTCGTTAAGCACTGGACGCGGCGTTGCTTTTCTTCAAGTTTCAACAAGCGAGGGACCCAACGCGCATTCACTTTCAAAGTTGAGTTGTTAGGATCTAGTGAGGAACATTTCTGGATATATCTAGCGTTTCGGCGATATTTCTCATCGTCAGTCTTCGGTCCTTGTCTATCAGATCTATTACTCTATCCTCGTTTTTTTTTTTTTTTTTTTTTCACATTTCGGTAAAGTTTTGGACGATCTTATCATTTTCAATGTCTCCACCGGTGACTTTTTGAGTCCAACACAAAACTTGATAACACTCCGTTATTCTCCGTCACCTGTTGACTTCATTGTTGTAGCAGGTGCTTCCTGGAGCTATCAGTTGATTTTGAAAAGAAAATTAAACAAATGAAGCGACAGCCGTTGATATCACAGGAAATGATCCCCCAGCCGGACGGGGAGTAGAATTCGCCGGCTGCCGTCCTGCAGAGTGGTAAGACCACACCAATGGACCCGCCTGTTTGCCGTGGGTGGAGACTCGTAAGCCAGAAAAGAGGGTCCTGGCAGTTGAGGGGAGCCCAGGGATCTCCAGCTCTTCAACACACTGCTTTGGCCTCGACTTCGGTGTAAACGAGAGTCTAGATGGGCCCGGTCTAGTGTAATCGGCTGGTCGCTTTTAGATTTTGGGCATTTTGAGTTTATTTCACATAGTTCTAACACTGTTACTGGTGTAAAAGAGAAACATCTATTTTGTATGTTTCACAATTGTTTTCTTGAAAACGCATGTATCGCCAACTTGTCTGACTATATACACGTATATATTTGCACAGCATCAATTTGTCCATTTTAACTGCCTCTTTTTTGCGTATTTTGGTCCCTAGTCTAATATAGGCTCATGGGCTAATTGGGTTATGTAGGTCTTTTGATTTGGCTTTGACTTGCGTGGGTGCATCCTGATCTGGGGATGTTGCCACGCATTTTCTGTGCCGGATTGTCTGATTTGTATGGCCTGAGTATATTATTTGGGTAACCCTGACATGCAGAGCTGGATTCTCCGCTCTACTAGCCATGTCCCCTTTGTAGGACTCCATGGTGAGTGGGCCCGCGAATGATGAACATTAAAACTACAACCATGGATAACCAAACAAAAAAAAAAAAAGAACACGGAAAGACTATGATAGTGAACCGGCTGAACCGGAATCGACTGGACCTTTTGCCCGCTTCTTGATAATCGAATCGTTGCAACCGGAAAACCATTGGCAAAGCTGTCACCATTTGTTATTGAAAAGGTACTTATTTCTTTGGCAGGCTCCCCGAAGTCTGTCAAAAAGCTTAGAAACGGCACTTTGTTGGTGGAAGTTGAAAAACCGCAACATTCGAAAAACCTTTTGGCATTGAAACGATTTTTCGAAATACCAGCAAAATGCACTGCACATGGTACTCTGAACTCATCCAGAGGTATAATTAGGTGTCCAGACTTGGCTGGTGTGGAGGAAGAAGAAATTGTTTCCGAATTATCGACTCAGAATGTTATTGAGGCTAGACGTAATCGTGTTTTTCGGGATGGTATCCGGAAAGACACCAATACCATAGTTCTCAAATTTAAAACGGCCATCCTACCAAAAACACTTAAAGTCGGATACGTGAAGGTTCCTGTTGATCTTTACATACCAAACCCACTCCAATGTTATAGATGTTTTAAGTTTGGCCACCATGAAAGGCGATCCAAACAGATTCAACAGAGAAACAAACCTCCACAACAGCCAAACATCAGCAGCCTGTAGTTAACAAAAAACCAGAAAAGCCTGTTCCAAAGAGTCCGAATAGATCTCCAAATAAGGTCCGCTCAGATCGCCTTCCAAAGGGATCTGACGACCAAATTCAACAACACAACCGCTTCCAATGTCTTGAAGAAGACATAGAAGCGGAAAATGGCCATGCAGAAACTAATACAAATAAGCAATGTCGTATTATTAAATTAAATAATAAGAAATGAATCGGTACATAGTTCCAGTGTTTTATGGTATCTTCCTTACACTAACTTTAGTGATGACTAACACCTTTCTGCAATGGAATTGTCGTAGCATTAAAGCTAAGTTCGAGGAATTAAAACTTTTAATTAATGAACAGAAACCAGTTGCAATATCTTTGCAGGAAACCTTTCTTAAAGAATCTGGCAAATTATCCTTAAAATACCATTCTTGTTACTTCAAAAACTTCAGTGGTAACGATAAAGCTTCGGGGGAAGTAGCCATAGTAGTGAATAACAGTTTTATTAATCTTGAAACTACACTACAAGCAGTTGCGATGAGCATTTCCCTCAATAAAACCACAACTTTGTGTTCTCTTTATCTTCCACCTAGCTCACCAATTGATATTAAAAAACTTGATGATGTTATCAATCAATTACCCAAACCTTTCATTTTAACGGGAGATTTCAATTCCCATAATACATTATGGAGATGTACACATACAAATGATAAAGGCCGAATCATTGAAAGTTTCATCACAGATCATAACCTCGTTTTGCTCAATGATAAATCTTCAACGTATCTACATCCTGCAACTGGTTCTTACTCATCTTTAGACTTAACGTTATGCAGTCCGGAAATTTTTACTGACTTGAGTTGGAAGGTTGATGATGACCTTCACGGAGGTGATCATTTCCCGATCGTAATATCGGAGGTTGGACCATCTATACAACAACGTCCGGAGCGTTGGAAACTTCATAGGGCAAACTGAGAACAATTCAAAATTCATTGCGAACAATCAATTGACCCAAATGCTTTTGACGAATGTGAAAATCCAGCAGAACTGTTTACTTCCTTACTTTACTCTGCTGCAGAGAAATCAATTCCTCGGACATCGACAAAACCGAAGCATCCAAGTAAACCATGGTTTAATGATGAATGCAAGAAAGCCATAGCTGAGCGGAAATCTGTTCTCAGAAATTTCAATCTGAGACCTACTCAGGAGAATCTTGTAAGATTCAAAATCGCACGTGCGAGAGCACGGCGAACAATTAAGCAAAGTAAACGTGCATCTTGGCGACAGTATGTATCTAGATTAAATTCTAGATCGTCTGTCAAAAAGACATGGGAAATGATACGGAAAATTAATGGTAAAAGTACTTCCCATAGTATTGGTCATCTAGATACTGATGAGGGGAATTTTGAATCCAAACATGACATTGCACAGCTAGCACAGCTGATACATTTGCCAAGAAATCCTCTTCCACGAATTATTCATCTACGTTCCAAAAATTTCAGACCGCAAAAGAGAAATCCAAACTGAATTTTAAATCTAATAACATGGAATACTGTAACAAAGACTTTACTATAAAGAGCTAAGAAAAGCCCTAAAAAAGCCTCATGACACTGCAGTTGGGTCTGATGATATCCATTGTCAGTTCCTTAAACACTTACCGTATCGTTCCCTCCATTGTTTACTCCAAAATTTTAATCAAATCTGGAAGACAGGGATTCTTCCAGACTCCTGGAAAGAAGCTATAGTTATTCCTATACCTAAGCCAGGCAAAGATTCTACAAATCCTAATAATTACCGCCCTATAGCCTTAACGAATTGTATTTGTAAAACCATGGAAAGAATGGTGAATAACCGCCTTGTTTGGTTTTCAGAGAAAAATAAAATCATTTCCACAAACCAGTGCGGATTTCGTAAACAAAGAAGCACTCTTGATCACCTAGTTCGCTTCGAGACTTTCATACGCGAAGCTTTTATAAAGAAAGAACATGTTGTTTCTGTCTTTATTGACTTGGAAAGTGCTTACGATACCACCTGGAAGTATGGTATTATGGACGACCTCTATGATTTTGGTATTCGAGGTCGCCTTGCTTATTTCATTTCTGCTTTTTTAGATGAACGCCAGTTTAGAGTCAGAAAATACATTTTCTAGTCCACACGAACAGGAAATGGGCGTTCCCCAGGGAAGTATCCTCTCAGTTACACTTTTCAGTGTTAAAATTAACAATATTATTAAATCTGTTTGCCCTGGAGTAGAATGCTTTCTCTATGTTGACGACTTCTGTATTTGTTATCGGTCAAAACATATGCATACGATCGAAAGACAGCTTCAGCAGGTCTTAAATAATTTGAATTCATGGTCAAACGAAAACGGTTTCAAATTTTCGAAAACCAAGGCCAAATGTATGCATTTTTGTCTGTCGAGGAGACTTCACCTCGACCCGGACCTGACACTAGATGGTCTCTGCATTGAGGTTGTTCCAGAATTCGAATTTTTAGGTCTTTTATTTGACTCTAAACTCACGTTCATCCCACATATAAACTATCTGAGCAACAAATACCAAAAAGCTCCGAATCTTTTACGTGTAGTTTCCAGTATGGACTGGAGAGCAGATAAAAAAGTACTATTAAGACTTTATAGGTCATTAGTAAGATCTAAACTTGACTGCGGTTGCGCAGTATATGGGTCAGCACGTTGGTCATATTTCCCAAACTTGATACTATTCATAATCAAGGCTTGCGCCTTGCATTAGGTGCATTTAAGACTTCTCCAATCAATAGTCTGTATGCTGAAGCAAATGAACTTTCGTTAAACCTAAGGCGAAAGAAACTTTCCATGCAGTACTATCTAAAATTGAAGTCAAACCCTGAGAACCCAACTCATAAGGTTGTGTTTGAACCTCTGTATAAAGATGAATTTTTAAAGAAAGGAAAGGTAATCCTTCCTTTCAGTCTTCGTTGCAATGCAGACATACGAAGTCTTGAATTTGATTTAGATGATATCGCGGAAAATAAACTAACAGACGTTCCTTTGTGGACCTCAAATAGTCCCACATTCGTATATGATCTGGCATCACACCAAAAAGCGACTACAGATCCCATGATTTTTAAAAGCAAATAACTTGAAATAAAAAGGATATACTATAATTATGAGCCCATTTATACAGATGGTTCAAAAGATGATGACAGGGTTGCTGCAGCTGCCCTGCTAGACGATGAATTATATCAGTTCCGTCTTCCAGATAAATCTTCCATTTTTTCTGCAGAGCTAAAGGCAATAGACCTTGCTCTTGATCATATAAAAGACGACGGTTACTGGCGGTATATCATTTTTACTGATTCGTTCTCAGCAATGCAAGCACTTGAACACGAGAAATCTGACAATCCGTTAATTACTAATCTTTTAGATAAGTTATCCAACATCTGTGAAACGGATGATGTTGTGTTCTGCTGGCTTCCCAGTCATATTGGCATTTGTGGTAATGAGGAGGCAGACAAAGCTGCCAAGGATGCATTATCACTTGATGTTTTACCTTTCAAAGTACCTTTTAACGATTTTAAACGTCTTATTCATAATTTTATTCAAAATGTCTGGCAAAGATCTTGGAGTGATCCAATAAATCAGCGGAATAGATTATTTTCTATAAAGCCGAATACAGGTGAATGGCTCCCAGGCACGAGGTCAAACCGCCGAGAAGAAGTTGTTTTGGCCCGCCTACGAATAGGTCATACACACTTGACGGATTCATACCTTCTCAAAGGAAAGGAAGCTACTCAATGTATTCCATGCAACACCATTATCACTGTCAAGCATTTACTGATAGAATGCACAGACTTTGCACCTATCAGGGACAGGTACTTTCAGGTTGACAGTTTAAAAACACTGTTTGATACTGTGAAGTTGGAATCACTATTTGACTTTTTGAAGGAAGTTAACCTTTTTAAAAAAAGTTAGTCTTGTTTTTTGACTCTTCTTTTAAGAACATTCTTTACATACATTGTTTTGCCTCTTTAGTGGGGAGATATTTACTCCATTAGAGGTTGTTTTGTTTTAAAATTACCATGATTTTAGGGCCTATTGGCCTATACAAAGTTTTCCTTTTTAATTATTCCAACAAGGTTGCTACCTCATTGTTACTGTTCTAAACATCAGGTTCAAACGTTCCACAGTATTATCTGAAGCACAGGCATCGTTAAATTTGTAAATGCGCCCAATATGACCTTTCTGTCGACGGGCCTTAAAACACTATTTATTCATTCATTCATCACAGGAAATGACATTACAGTGATGATTTAACATTACATTGTTTCGCGGAAAATGTGACCTAACGTAAACTGGTCTTGGGCACACAATCAAGGAATACAAGTTATAGACAAAATATAGACAAAAAACATATTTTTAGCGTGGTCCGGCTTTGCGTTAGTGTGTTACTATGGGGATGTATATTTCAATCAGAGTTCCATTTGAAACAATGGTCAGCGATGGGAGAGGAATGAATCCTGTCGCAGTGACTATCATCAATCATCGGAAAGAATTTGGCCGAGCCAGGGGTGGTAGCCAGGAATCGAACCCTGGACCCCGTGTTCTCAAGTCCTGCACACTACCGACTGAGCTACCGAGGCTCGGCTATACTCATGTACTTCCCTTCCAGATGCTATATTACAATGATATGAAATACTCTCACATTCATGATCATCTACCATCTGAATTAACGTTTATTGAAATTCATCTGAAATAGTAGAGAAACATGAAAAGACTGTTAAAATTTATGCATCCATTTATTTTGCTTGTAAATCATTCTAACAACTGTATGTCTTTATATCTAATTGCTTTCACGTATGTATTGAATTGATTTGTATTGTATGACAATGAGCGGTATGCTTTATGTCGAAAATAAAATGCTATGCTATGCTATGTTACCGGGCTCGGCGAAAACATTGCTACAACATTAATGATAAAATTACTCCAGAAATGCAAGTTCTCCTTCTACCACTATGTTGTTTCTATGATTGCATGAATCAGACCTAATTTATATATATTTCAAATATTTTACAAGGATAGTTTCAAGGTCGCAAAAATGGAAAATCACATGTATGGTCGACTATGGCAGTATAGCTATTAAGGAAGCCCCAACCACATGAGGCCGTCATGACTCGGCTGTAGTGGCTTTTTGAAATGTGCAGCGCAGCACTCTGGTAAAGGAAGGTTTAATGTAGGCCTATCTCCGTGATGCACTATAAAAAGCAAGTCATCACATACAGAACAGTTCTCGCGTTTTTTGCTCAAGTCCGCGAGACGCGGCGGACCAATTTGTCCGCGGCAAATCTGCTTCAAAGTTAAAAGTAGGGGAAACGCGGCGGACTTCTCACCGCGGCCTGAAAAAATATCGGACAGCTTCACAGCAGGAGGTAATCGCCGTGGATCGCGGCGACTTGCCAGAGATCGTGGGGGAATACATCGCCGGATAACGGTAAATTTTTATACATAAATATCTGTAATTTTCCCCACTGTTTTAGAGAACCACTGTTTTCGGGAACCAATATTAATTCTTCCATTACGACCGAAACATTTTCGTACCTTTAAATGCTGATATAAGCATTGCCTACAGGGATTACTTTAGTTATGATGCCACAACGGTATATATATCATTTAATTCAGCTATTCGCTAAGTTACAAACTTGTAGGCCTATCGCACATTTAGTTTTAGCGATATGAAATTTCGGATTAAAAAAGCAATTTCATGCTTGATTCCAAAAACCGAAAACCAAAGTTACTACTTCCTGTTTGTGACTCAGCACCGTGTACTTGAGAAGAGGAAAAACTCTGGAATCCCAATTAATAACTTAACCCATAGAGCGCCGAAAACTCCTAACATACGCTACAATTTAATTAAAAAAAAAAAAGACCAAAAAACACCAGCATTTTTTCAATGTTGTTTTCGTCAATGTCCTACAAGAGCGCAAAGTGTAAATCCAAAATCAGACTGCACATTTCGTGCAGTCTGAACTTGGTTTATATAAGTCGCAAAGGCAATTATTGTTGTGAATGCCGTTTAATGGGTTAAAGTGCAAAAACGTGTAATGTAGCATTATCGAAAATTTACCACTACACCCGCGGTCTGAAACTGCACAATGGAAAAAAAACGTACAATTTACAAGTCCATGTACAACAGGCTTCAGGTATTTTTTCATCAAACATTCTTTCTAATCCTTCATTAGATGAAACAGATATAGCAGTTATTAGCCATTTTTTTTTTTAATTCTGTTGATAAATAAAAACTGAAAGACAATTTAAAAAATATTTACTACCCTGTATATTATCTCACTGTTTATCCTCATTTTCTTAGTCTCTTGATGTAAGGAAATCAAAGGGTAACGAATAAAACTTTTACATATATTTAGCCTTTTCAAAATACAGGTCGGATCGTCAGAAAAACAAAACATCGGTCCACATTCTAAACTAAAATGTTCCTCTTTTTCTCTTCAACAAAAATCCGTTCTTTACATTTCTTTTTAACCCTTTACCAAACAATCCCTGGTTTTTTACGACGCTGAGATAAAAGCCTTTTGAAAACATTGTGGGGAAAGGAGAATATACTGGTAACCAGCATTTTCTACCCTGCTGGAAACAAATTTCAATTTTTGAGTTACATTTATTTTGTCGTCTGCAAGTGCTTTCAATTTGGACCAGTCTAAAATTTTGTCGTTTGGTAAAGGGTTAAATAACATATATCCAAACTTAACACAAGGAGAGGCAAGGGTTAACTCGGTATTCCTTTGATGTTGGTACAGCACTCCGGCAGTGTGAAGTACTGTCCCAGTTGTTAGTTCCATACGCACGTGTCATATTAAACTGACTGACACTTTTCATACGACCTTATCTAACCCTTCTTGAATATTTACGACTTAGATTCCGATGATGGATTACCCGTTCATTTGGTAAGTCAAAATAACTATAGATATGTTTTTTTTCTGTAAGAAAACAAAATATTCGAATAGCAGCGAATGTCTAGAAATATGTCGCCTAAAATGTTTGGAATATTTTCTCCTTTTTTCACCAAAGTTATTTTTAAACCGGAAAAATGGTTACATCTCCCTCTCTCTCTCCCGTCATCTTGCTGCCGTTAGGCCTAGATATTGGCGGATCCTATCCCATCAACATTGCTGAACGTAATGTAATCTTTTGGACTTGAAGGTTATCTGGGCTAGAATATCTCACCAAATATCAGGGTGTATCATACCATACCGGAATGGATTTAACCTTCGGCAGAATCTTGATCTTCATAGTTTTCGAAAACGTGACTGGAGTTGTCTTCAGCATCTCAAACCTTACAGCATAAAGTTGCTTTTGCAGAGCAGACTAAGATCAGAAAACGTCATGCGTTCACATTTTGGATCTAAACTGTCCGAGATTATGAAAGACTTTTGTTATATTCAAACAGCCCAATATCGATATGAAATTCCAATGTCAATAGAAATTGTTATAACAAAAGAAAGAAAATCACCATTACACTAAATAAAGCCGTTTCCCTTCGAACTGGTAATCTGCTGACCTACTAAAACAACCAAACAGTTATTTCCTCGTTGAGTGCAAATAAATGAGCCATACTCTGTGAAAAAGGGTTCAAATGCATGTCCGCGACGCATTATACCAAGCAAGCCATCACA
The DNA here is from genome assembly GCA_946811185.2 of Hippopus hippopus. NCBI lineage: Eukaryota > Metazoa > Mollusca > Bivalvia > Cardiida > Cardiidae > Hippopus > Hippopus hippopus. The sequence continues at coordinate 7,412,316 of OX328113.1, read as the reverse complement.
AAACATGGATCAGGAAAATCCATTTTATCTAACAACCGACCGAGTCATGAGGTAGAATGACATGCTGAAAATTAACCCAAATGCAAAATGTTTCGACACAGGTCAGCCTGTACGGTCTGCGCGGGCTTACCGGAGTCGATACTGTTTGTAGATTCACCAAACCACTTTTTCACAGAGCATGGCTCAAATGGAATCGACATCAACCGTAGGAAAGAGTTACAAAAATAAAATGTAGAATCAGGCTGATCGGGGTGACTCTGACACTAGTATGCGGACAGACATTGCCTGATGCGTAGTCTGATCTCAATCCACGATGTCTGTACAAATCCTAACAGGCACTCTAAATTTGGTACCAGTTGCGTTTGACTGCATTCGAGTGCCGTAAGTAATAATGGTTGCCGAAGTAAACAAAGCGGGTGTTGAAATGCATTTAAAAGAGTGGAAATTATTGTGAAGATGACTATCTGTTATCGCGTGGTTGGGCCAACTGTTTGTCGCGAATGTAGGTAAAAATTTCAGAGGTAAAAATGCCATAGGTAAAAATGTCAAAGTGGTAAATATGCCATAGGTAATAATGTCATAGGTAAAAATGTCAGAGGTATTTATCATGGTATAAATATGTGGGGTTAGCTCAGTTGGTCAAGGCTTAGCAAGTTCAAAATCTTGTCAGGGTTCACTTATTTCTGGCCTCTGAATCATCTAAGATAGCAGTCAGTCAAAATCAAGATTGGTATATGGACTAACAGGGTCTGTAATCACCAACCATTCTTGAGATTATTCTTAGTATTATTCTCTAAGATTTTTTAAATTTATAAGTGACATAACTCCTGATTGGCTATACCGAATGACAAATGTAGAACAAGAAATTTCTTGAGAAAAATACAAAGAACATTCTTAAGAATGGTTGGTGAATACAGGCCCAGAAGTTCTAAGATCACATACTATTGTCCAAGATACTTTTTCACAGAAGTTTTTACCAAGGTTTGCAATGTTTTCAAAAGGACAGTATGTTAGGGAAAACTTCCTTAATCAACCCATTCATCACAATTCATAAACAATATTGCAGCAATATCTTATTGGTTGTATTCAAGTTTAATTCGAAAACATATAATGAAACATCAATAGAAAGTAAGGACATAAATATTATAAGTTATATCTAGCATGTACCATTTATTTAACTTTTTACCAAACTGCACAATATTAGACTGGTCCAAATTAAAAACACTTGAAGATGACAAATAAATGTAATTCAAAAAATAAAATTTGTTTCCAGCAGGGCAGAAAACATTGTGGGAAAAGGAGACAATGCTGGTTACCACCATTGTCTCATTTTCCCACCATGTTTTCTATAGGCTCCTATAGATCTCAGGGTCATAAAAACCAGGGGTTGTTTGATAAAGGATTAAGTCTTTACCACATGACAAAATTTAGACTTGCATGAACTGAAAGCATTTGCAGAAAACAAATTGCTGGTTAACACACAATGTTTTCAACAGGCTTCCTCGTCTAGGTCTTCAAAACTCAGGAATGTGTGGTCAAGGGTTTAAAGTTCATTGAATATTGTGACATTAGAAAAAAGTGCTCATCTGCTTGGTTTGGTTCTCCTGTATAAAAAAAAGTGACACAACAGTCATTTTCTGTCACACTGCAGATGAAATTTGAAGAACATCGATACTTAAGAACAAATTACCCATATTAAGCTCAAAATGAGTAATTTCTCCCTTTATTCCAATGTTTCCTTATTTATTTTACAACACCCTAAGCAAGTTAAATCTGACCAACTGATGATGACTTCTTGTATCACACAACGGAGAAAATTAGAAAAACATTGCAACAAAAGAAGAAATTGCCCATACTAAAGTGATCATTAGTAACTTTTCCTTTAGTTGCACAGATTTTCATACATTATATACACAACAGTTTTCAAAGCAATTTAAAATTTATCCCTCATCAATAACATATGGCTTTTTTTGTCACACAGTGGTAAAAATTTGCAAAACATTGTAACAGAAGAAGAAATTATTGATTATGAGGGCATAATGAACAGTTTCTCTTTTTGTTCCAATGTTTTCTCATGTGTTCATAACAGATCAAATAGATTGTCTCATATCAGCTGATGTCTGTGTTGAGCGGCACATGACATTTAAAAAAAAAAAAACATTTCCATAATGAAGAAATTGCGCATAATGAGCTCATTATGAGCAATTTCTTGTATTTTTCCATGTTTTCGATTCATTCCAATGTTTCCAAATTTATTTCAAAACAAGTTAGGCAAGTAACATCGTAACAACTGAGGATGGCTTTTTGTATCACACAGCAGAGGAAGTTTTTAAAACATTGCTACAAAAGAAGAAATTATCCATAATAAGCTCTTGGTAGGCTACTTTTTTTGTTGTCCAATGTTTCCTTGATTTGTTTTACAACAGCCAAACAAGTTTACACTTATCCTTATTATAGAAATCTATTTTTAGGTGCTCACCATTAGATGTATTAGGTTCTTGGTTCTTTGACACTTTTATAGATCAAAACGAATGGAATGCCCAACTGCATTAAAAAAGTTGGCAATGTCACGATTACCATCACTATACTCTACACACAGTTGCCTAAGTCTGGACTGGAGATTTACATAACGGCTTTGTTTTTTTCTTGGGTGAAAATTGCCAATATCGTGCTGGGCCATGGATGCTGCTGCTGATCTTTCTTCAAGTTTTAGAAATTTGATTAATTTCCATACATGTGGATGCTGGTGACCAACTAGATGTGTAAAGCGATTATTCCAACCCTCACACTGATTGTTTGTGCGTTGCCCGTCGTTTATTGTGTCATTCACATTCCATTCTGGAGGTGGAAATCTTGCAGGTGTTCTACGAATTATATTTACTCCATTTCTTAGAATATTTTTGAAACGTCCTGTGACATAGGTACTGTCAAAGTAGTTCACCATTTCTGCTGTATGTGGAATATCCAGTGTCTTAAGGTAATCCATTCCAAGTGGGACATCCTGAACAGGAAGGAATGCAAGTGCATCTAACATGCCACAATTTTTTTTAAATTCATTGTCACGCTTGTATATGTCGGTCAACCCTAATTCTTGAACCTTTCGCCATGTTGCTTGTGTAAGATGGTAGAAGCATCCTTGTATTGTAAGGTGGTCTCCAAATACAGTGCGCAAGGCTTGTCTCAAACCGATTTCAAAGTCTACCATTACTGTTAAGGGGTCAGGCTGGTATCCAGTATTTGTACATGTGTCAAAGACAGCTTGAAACAATGATTCATATGTGCTTTGTCTTTTGTCTTGTAGAAGGGCGAAGACACAGGGTACTGTAGATTCTCCTAGAGGAACATGTATCGCAAATATCTGGCTAAACTGTGTCGGTGCCATGGCAAAGTTGCCATCCATTAGCCAATGGTTGGACTGTGCTAGACGCAGGAGTTGTCTGTTAGTGGCAAACGCTATTATACGGCTGTCGCTGTCTGGCCCACTGTCATGGAAAAGGAACTGTTCTCCATTTACGTTTTGTGACCATTCACCATTTATTTGGATACGCGTAATGTCTTCAGGTACTTTGGGAAACTCTGGTGTTCTCTGATTACGTATGGTTCTTTTACATATGCTAGCTGGAGGGAGGGAGGCTAATGTGCATTCATCTGCAGTAATGATGCTGCTCGAGTAAACTGTAGCTGGTTTGTCATTTGTTTGTTTGGCCTGCACGAACCTTCACAACTTTAGTTTTTGTTTCAGATGGAGGGTGGTCATGATCTTGACCTATCACAATATCAGTCATACCAATATCTGTCCGTACAGTTCCACGACAGCCTGATGAACGTTTAGTACATATCCAAAATATTGATGACTTAGATGCTGATTTCTTGGTATACATATAATCCAGATGACACGGTTTAAGTCCACCTTTATTGCTACGAATTATTTCCATTTTCTACACTTAAAATCCAACATATATAATCCTAGACAAAGATCACATGATAAATAGTGAAGTGGTATCATATCCATTATTTATACTTATGTTCAAGTCAAAAGAATTTTGCAGTTAGAAGTTTGCTGTTTAAAGTCCTCTTTTGATGTTTCTGTATTAAAGACAGGCTTATACTTATAAAGTTTGTTTGACTTTTAATTATTTTCTTAATTATTCACACATTCAGCCAACAGAAAAATAAAAAGGTTCCAATGCAGGTTGATACAAATTGTTTAGTCAATAATTATTTTAACAAAGTATACAATTAATAATGCCACCCTCACTTTCTCACATTTTTAGCAAACAAATTGTCAACTAGTCTTCAAAGTAAATGTAGATAAATAATAAATAAATGTATAGGACTGGTTTAATTATCAAATCTACAAAGAGTGGCTTTACTACAATGGATCTGATTAACCCATTACCACACAATCCCTACCTTTGATGACCCTAAGAAAGAAGCCTCTGAAAACATTGTGGGAAAAGGAGAAAATGTTGGTAACCACCATTTTCTCCTTTTCCCACAATGTTTTCTACCTTTCACAAAACCAATTCCAAATGGATCTGGTGAGAGGCCAGAGCCACATGTTTTTTTCATATCATATACTCAGTACCTCTGACATTTTTACCTATGACATTATTACCTATGGCATATTTACCACTTTGACTCTGACATTTTTACCTATGACATTTTTACCTATGACATTTTTACCTATGGCATTTTTACCCCTGACATTTTTACCGCACACCGTTTGTCGCTGGCAGAGAAATTAATACAAAAATTAGGTTAAAAGTTGGCAAGTCACTGTATCTTAAGTTTACTTTTTGCCTGATTTTGACATGATTTGTTCTGCCTGCAACTTACATTTGGACAGAATACACAGATTGTCATCCTCGGAATATATTCCATACTTTTAAGTGGAATGGTTTAAATTTAAATGAATGTTAACACCTGCAGTGCTTCTTTTTTTTTGCTGTTGGGCATTTAATACTGACTTTGTAGAAGACAGCATAAGGCCATGCAACAGCCGTCTGATGACATGTATTTCTTCATATAAAAATAGCATTGGAAAATCTCATTATCCCCAATCCCCAACTCTCTCTCTCTCTCTCTCTCCCTCCCTCCCTCCCTCCCTCTCTCGGCATTGGTACTATCTATGCCACAAGTAACTTGGAAGAATAGTGTGGAGTAACGTTATTGTTAAAAGAAATTCCTAGAAAACTTGAATAGGTTCACTGGCCGCCGCCATGTAAATGAAATATGTTGAGACGGCAAGACGGCATTATACATCCTACAAACAAATCTTGCCGCGAAGCCTATGCTATCCGCATTCTACATCTGAATAAGGCGACAAATTTCTAGACTTGTTCAATTTGTATGCATTTACAGACGACAAATTTAGTGTGTCTCAAATGATCGGGTTTCTCTTTGAAAAGTAGACAATATCGTGGAACTAGGATGGTATATTGCTTAACAGCATTTTCTCCTTTCCCAACGGTGTTTTCAAAACCTTTTTACTCGGGCTCTTTTTAACGCTCTTTTCAACCCTAGATTGCTGGTACAGGCTTTACCCTAGTTTATCCTAAAAACACTACAAAAATAACTCCTCCATACAAAGAACCAAGAATTTAAAGATCCTAATTTTGTCTCGGCTAAAATATCTCACAGTACATATAGTTGTAAGAGATTACGTTTAATATGCAGCATGATCTTGATCTACATCGTCTGTAAACGAGACTGAAAGGAATTTAAGCTGCACTCGGTGTGTTAAGCGTTTACCAAATAATACTATTCGGCATTTGAAAACATTGAGGAAAAAGGAGAATGCAGGTAACAAGCAATTTATCTTTTTATTCTGATATATTCAGACACGTTCTAACTCAAAACAATTGTGAAAAGTTCATAATCTTCGTCTTCTTCACAGACGTTTCAGTTCCATTTATTTAATGCTGTACGGATTAAGGGTTAAAGCTTATCTACACCCCGACAACCAAATTTGGCAATAAAAACAGGCGGGGGTTGTCCGTATATTGTGAACCCTTTACCAAATAATCCCAAGTTTTAAGAGCCTCGAGAAACCATTGTAGGAGAAGAAAATGTGCCGATTATCAGCAGTTGCTTTTCTTCCGACAACGTTGTCAACCACTGGAAGACAAATTTCATTGTTTGAATTACATTTAGTCATCTGCAAATGTCATAAAATTGGATATGGCTAAGATTTGGAGGTCTGGTAAAGAGTTAACACGTGTCATTTGCGTATGAAACCCTGACCCTTTATCTTTTAGAAAATGACGAAATGTTGTCTCGTATAGACAAAAAAAAAAGATAATAGGTCGTAATCATAGATATACCAGTCTTTAGGAACGATAACAATCATCACATACTCTTCTTCATTTTATCACATGTACATGGAGACAAACACAACCAGCTACATTGCAAAAACAGATATCATTTTTTCCCAACTGGTTAACCCATTACAACACAAGCACGAGTCCAAACGATCCCAAGACAGAAAGCTTTGGAAAACGCTGTGGGCTAGGGGAAAATTTTTGCTAACATTTTCCCACAACGTATCCCAACCTTTTTAAGACGACTTTTCTCATTTGAGCCAATATGCTTTCAATATGGGTGAGTTTAAAATTTTGTCGTCTGTTGAACGGTTAAAGGTCAAGTTTACCTATCTTCCAACTTTAGAACAAGATCAGCCAAATCTGGAGGTTGATAATCTTTATTTTGCAAATTGCACGCGTCTTTTGTTAATCAAACCCTTATATCCCTTAACACCTTGGAAAGTTTAACACGCTAAGATTTAGTTTACAAACCGAACCCTTTCTCCACTGATCTTCAAATCCTCCCATGATATTTAAGAACGTGATACCCGATCTTGAATCTGCCGAGCACGTTAGCTGGCTAGTAATGTAGGCTTGTGACGCGGAATCCCAACTCAGAAAAACTCGTTTCGAGGATTGATATTGGTCATTACGACAAGATTCATTCTTCTCTGACAACTGAGCATTGTTTCTACGATTTGTGTATAGGACAGCAATCAGTGTCTTCATTGTCTTGAAAAATAATTTTACAAAGTACTGGAAAAAAAGATGCAGATGCACTAGCTGGCAGCCTTCAGATGACTGGAATCATGTTGAGAACAGTGCTCAACACTATACTTTTATTGATATTGGATATAGGAACACGCTGCTTACAGTGTGTGAAATGTTCTGACCCATATCAGACCTTACTTTCCAATATTTTGTGGTTTTTACGGTGGCACAAAAGTGACATGGAAGATATATTTTATACTACGTGCGCACGCAGTAGCTAATACGTGCGCACGTAATAAGTAATACGTGCGCACGCAGTAGTATTACGTGCGCACGCAGTAGCTAATACGTGCCCACGTAATAACTAATACGTGCGCACGTAATACTATTGCGTGCGCACGTATTAGCTAATACGTGCGCACGTAATAGTTATTACGTTCGCACGCAGTAGCTAGTACGTGCGCACGCAGTAGCTAATACGTGCGCACGTATTAACTAATACGTGCGCACGTAATAACTATTACGTGTGCACGTAATAATCGACCAATCAGTTTATAAGGATCAATAAATGTCTATCTTCCACTTCCATCTTGAAACAATGGCTTTCGTTCATGATTCTGATTGGTGGATTATTACGTGCGCACGTATTAGCTACTGCGTGCGCAAGTAATAACTACTACGTGCGCACGTATTAGCTACTGCGTGCTCACGTAGTATAAAATATATCTTCCATGTCACTTTTGTGCCACCGTAGGTTTTTGTATTGCCCGCAAGAAACTTTTTTATTAATGTAAAGCGTCCGCAAGAGTTATAGTCGACTTACAGAGATTTGCCTACACTTATGTACAACGGAGTTATTACGATCCTAAAAATGATAAAAGTTGTGTTTAACTTGGAGTTGTGCGAACATTCTCGATAGCGACACTGATTACTTATAAACCTCGCCGGGAAATAAAACCAAATCGAATTTCAAATTGCTCTGAACATCGACAAAAACATTGCCATAATAACAGTAAAAATACAAGCATCTAGGGTGGTCAGGTTTAATGGAAGGGTAAAGTTTGACCGGCATTTCTTTGATGTCAACGTCTTAGAAACATTGTGCACACAACGTCTGTGTGACGTACTGTGAAATTCATGCTGGCAAGTCTTGTAAACTTAACACCTTTCTTCCTCGATTTCCTAGCATATTGTGATTTTCAGTCTTGATTTAAGTCCTAACCACACAATCCTGATTTTTATCTACCTATTGGGAAGAAGTCTTCATTGTGAGGAAAGGAGAAAATGATAGTAGCCAGCATTTCCTCCTTGTCCCATAATGTTTTCTATCATATTAAAGACAAATGCCACGTTTACTACATTTAGTTGTCGTCTGCATATGCTTTCAATTTGGAAAAGAATACATTTTTGTGCCTTTGTAAAGAGTTAATTTTTAACCAAAACCCTCACGGAAGAACCAGGGTGTTTGGTTTTATCCATTCGGTCCTGCGAGATTCATTGATTTATTTTGTAATGAACATGTGCAGATAATTATATCAATGTGTAAAAATAAACATTTTGTATGCTAGTGATCGTTATCATTAGCAAGAAAAAAAATAAGCTCAAGAGTCAAGATCTAATAGGCCTAAGAGCAGCTCATGAAATATTTCTCCGTGACAATACATGTCGGCGCTGTCATTATGTCTCAAACCAGCATTTTCTTCTTTTTCCCACAATGTTCCCACCTGATAAAAACAAGTTTTATATTTTGAGTTAGATGCAGAATTTCGTCTGCAAATGTGTTTTTTTTTTTCAATTTGGACAAGTCGTTTTGTCGTTTGGTAAAGAGTTAAGGAAATATGAACATCACTCGTAATTGTCGAAGAGTGTGTGACAGGGTAGATAAACATTGCATAAGAGGAGAAAATGCTGGTTGCCGGCCTGTTATTTTTTTTTCCTACAATGTTTTCGAAACCCTTGTTCTTCACGGCACTTAAAACTCGGGATGTGTGGTTAAAGGTTTAAGTGTTTTGATTTTATAACCATTTAAATCAATGTCTGATGAATAATTCTCTTGGCAATGATGACTACTTATCATCTTTTTTCTATCTGATATAAAAAAATTCTCATGTAGATACATACGTGTAATACGACTTTGTAAAAGAGTAAAATGGCGCGTAATTTCGGTCCATTCTTGAATCATTTGCTACACTGAAAAGAAACTTACCTGTCTGATCGCGGCGGAGTCATCGCGTCGTTTTTATTGCGTAAACAGACCGCCGTGGTCCGCCAGGGATCTTCGCGTTTAAGATCGGTCTGCGTTCACCTGTGTTTTAAAATCGCCGCGTTGGGTCCGCGCTAGGTCCACCGCGGAGAGCGAAAATAGCAAAAAACGCGCGAACTGTACTATAATTACGGATCCTAAAGATCCTTTTTGTCTAACAACCGAGTGAATTATGAGTTAGACTAGTCTTTCGACATGCAGAATACCTACCACTAGCCAGAGCTTTCGACTAAGGTCAAACTGTGCTTACCGAGCAAGTTGACACTTTTTAACAGATATATTATACCCCTTTTTCACAGAGCATTGCTCAAACATTAAGGGCAGGTTTGATTCCAAGGAGCAAGACAACTATAATTAAAAAAAGAGGCAAAAACAGTATACCAGTTACCTGTCCTATTACTGTTGTTCCTGCTTTTGATATCAAAAAATTTGGCCGGAGTGTGCGGTAAATATCTTTAGTAGTTGGCCAGTAAACAAGAATTTTATATTGCCCTTTAAGGTATGCAGTATTCAGTAGAATCAAGACAGCGAGATGGATGCCTTTTTCGACGTTGGTTCATGGCCCGTGTTCACCAATCACTTTAATTTTAGCATTCTTCATTTAGGAAGCAGCACTCTTTCTGATAGGCTTAATAATTTAGTTTAGCAAATCAGATATATCGTTACTTCGAAATGTAGAAAATTCTTGAGAATTGGCCCAAAAAAAAAACTAATTTAGAATAGATCACAGATCGTAAATACCGTATTATATAAAGATTAGATAAACCTCTGACTTTTCCTTTACAACTTTCTGCACTACCCAGGAATACAGATTGTTTGAATGAATTATAAGAGGTTTACCATGTTTTCAACTGTATTAAAGTCATAATACGGCAACAAACAACTTATGCATGGTTTACTTGGTTTAATTTTACTGTACTGCAGTTCTGTGATACCTTGTTAAACAACGTAGCCGTTCTCCAGAGGGTATCGAACCAGGCTTTCCTGTTTACAAATCAACAGCATAACTACTGAGTTAACCTAAACTAGGTAGACAACGCCGTCCAAGGAACACGGCGGACCTTATTGTAACTACTGTTATTTGACACCCAAAACAATGTGGACAGTGCATACGGCTGCAATTTTGTAATACCTTGCCAAACCACTTGACAAAGTCCTCAAACGGGTATCAAACCACAATATATATCCACCATTTGTTCTTAGTTTTAGTTCTGGTCTCACTGCAGATTATGAAAGTAACGCAGCTTCTGATTGGCTTAAGTATTTGATTTATATAATCAGAAATCAAGTGTTCTGTCAACACCATAACTACTGAGCCACAGGGGTACACAGTCTGAGCAGACAAAGCCGTACCTGGGGGAGTAACGCATATAACACTTTCAAAGAAACAATTAAGAGGGTAAATTGCAAACGATGAATGACACACAAACACATTTATTTGAAAATTAAGAATGTCTGTATATGTCATCGTATACATGTATATAAGAATGTTGGAAGAAACAACAAAGAGCTCTAAGATGCCAGTGTCGAGCTATAATTTTATCCAACAGCCGCTGGTAAAAATTGATACGACACAAAGTAACTGAATCTATTTTTTTAAAACAAATGCGCTTGCGCGACCTTTGGAACAAAAGCTGTCGAAAACATTGTGGGAAAAGGAGAAAAATGCTGCTTTTTTTTAAGATTTTCTCCTGTTCCTACAATGTTTTCTACCCTTTCAAAGATAAGCTTTATTAATTAAGCCACACTGAGATTGTCGTCTGCAAATGATTTCAAATCTTAAGAACTATCGCGTTATATAGGGTTTGGTCGAAATTCCTAAACCTGGCTGCAAAGACTCTAAAAGCTAACTTTTGCAAACTTTTGAATTCAGATCCTGCCAAAAAGTACCGGCTATCAAAGAAAAGGATCAGATTTTTTTAAAGCTTGAGCTTGAACCAAAATGCCCCTAAAGTACATGTAATTTAAGTTGCCACCACTTATTTAGTTGTTTTGACCACGTGTTGATCTGAGACACGACAAGGATTTGTTCTGCCAAATCAGTCCCTCTGTAAAGTTGTAGAACCTCATCAAATATCAGAGGCCACTGGCTGAAGTGATGGGTTTTGTCCTCGAGTGAGTCAAAATTCTTGCACCAAAATTTTCCTATTTCTCCAACAATAAATTCGATAGCCTTCTATCCCCAGGGTCGTAAATACATGATTTTGTGTATGAGTCTCCCTAACCTGTAAATAATTCTTGCCAAACTATGTCGATTTAACATTACAATTACGGTGTTTCATAATATGTAAAACACTTTTAAATGTTTGTTACTTTTTTATTCGGATACTTATTACAAATAGACATGTGCGGCCTACAGACCGATGTGAACATGAACAACAAACATGAGCTATGTTGAGGGGTTTTCTCAAACAAATAAAAAGGGGGTTCAGCAAACAATACTACATTACATACATGAGGCCACGGTATTTTATTTGAGATATTCATGGTTATGGTTATTAATCGACAGAACATGTAGAAAAAGTCAGTTTCTACTGTCTTCACTTGAACTTAATCCTAGTTCCCGACAAACTTTAGATAACTTTAGTCTCATAAATTTGTTAAAGAGGGGATGTTTTCTCGGACCAAATCAGCTAATGGGCGCTTTCTTCACCTGTCGACCCTTGGCTGGGCTTCCTCTGCGTCGGTCGAGGTGAATATAGCCTGAGAGACGTTGTCTCAGGAGTCATTTTTGTCTGTGTACAAGGGCAGGTCCGGCCACAGACTGAGCTTGAACGTTCGCGGCTGCGGAGCCCCGATAGCCCAGTCGGTAGCGTGTAGGACTTGAAAACAGGGGGCCGTGGGTTCGATCCCTGGCTCGAAGTAAGTTTCAGACTAATATGTGACCTGTAGACTGCACACAAGGTTTTTCTATGATTTGACCAAATGACCTGCTTTGTGACTCGAAGTGACCAAATTTCAAACCTGTTTGAGGTATTATCAAGACAAACATTCTGACCAGGTTTCATGACTATCAGACTGAAAATATGGTCTTTTGGGTGCATTCAAGGCCTTTCTATGATATGGCCCAGTGACCTACTTTCTGACCTGAAGTGACCAAATTTCGAACCTGACTGAGATATTATCAAGAAAAAAACATTCTGAACAGGTTTTATTACTATTAGACTGAAAATGTGGTCTCAAGAGTGCACACAAGGTATTTGTTGATATCTGGACGACGCATGACGGACAACGGACAATGCACTATCACAAAAGCCACCTTAAGCTCTTCGTGCTCTGGTGATCTTAAATCACTGTATTGAGTTTTATGTTTTGTCAATGCATAAGGCAACATATTTCACAGACAGTAAAACTCAATATTTTTTCATTAATCTAAGTACAATATATTGAACGCTTTCTTGTGCATCGTTCTAAGTTGGTCATTAAGATTGAGCTTACTTGCTTACTTACGTACTTGCGATATATCAAGACTCGGCCGGGTAGCTCAGTCGGTACCGTGTCTGACTCGCGATCTGAACGTGGCAGGTTCGATCCCCGATCGGGTCAACTTCTTTCCGGTGAAAGTACCACCTCTCGCCTCTTTTCAATGATTCTAGGAAGAAAGCAGTCAGTGACTTGGAAATAAGGTTCTGAGCCAGGAAAACATGTATAGGTGCGCTGACCGCCGTGATATTACCAAAGATGTTAAAGACGGCGTAAAATCCCAAATAAAAGATATATCAATCGCTGTACGGTATTTTCACCTTACAACGGTTTTGAGATGTCCCCTCTCAATTTTGAGTGAATCGGCTGTCCATTTTCACAAGCTAGCTTTGCCCGCACAAGTCTAATAGCAAGGTATCATATTAAAGGTAAATGTGTACAGTCTTAACCCTTAGGCTGCTGACCGCGACTCTCTGACCTTTTGCAGATAGTGTAGATCTAATTCAGACAGCACAGAACGTGCAGTCTGACTTGGATCTACACTGTCTGATAGGGAGATATTTTTTCTCAGAAAGATAAGTTTAAAGTAGCATTATTCAGGTCGTCTTAAAAGTCTGAGTTAGTTATTTAGCAGGATAAGGATTTAAAGTATAAAAAACATCCTGAAATGTAATAAAATCTAAGTAATCACCCTTAGAAAATAACGTCTATTTACAGCATACGAGTATATTCGAAACGACGTCCATTTTGAAGTTGCTGTAGCTGCACTCGCTTCATAAAGTTTGTAAATTCAATGTTTAAACCCTCTATTTGAGATGACACCCAAAACAAAAACAAAAAAAACGGGATCGGGAGCTGGGGAGGTCAAAGACGATCCGCATTAAAGGATTTGGCAATCGCGACCGCGTCTAAACGATCTTTCCCAGCCATTGCAGAACATTTTGTGTAGTGTGGGGTTCAGCAAAATCTTGCAGGAACCACACGTGTTTTTTTATGAATTCCTCTGCGACAAGAACAAATAAATAGGTTGATCTTCAGGTGTTAAACGCCTTTTCAACCTTAGAGCAGCAATCTCGCGGCTACCATTGCACCCATCCATGCTTTCCAGGAGTTTCTATGATCAGTGAATTGACAAATGTTCTTCAAAAGCCATTAGCTGCTGTCCAGCATAACTATCGAGGAGATGTTATCAGAGGTAATTCTGACTGTATAAAACTAGGTTTGGACTATAGTTTTAATTCTTTACCACACCGCAAAATTTTAGACCTGTCCAACTTGAAAGCACACGCAGGTAACATCGTGAATGTCGCTTAAATGAAGATTTGATTTCTAAAAAGGATAGATAGCATTGGGGAAAAGGAGGAAATGCTATTAACTAGCATTTCCTGGTTAATAGCATTTCCTCCTTTTCCCCCAGTGTTTTCAAAAGGCGTTCTTCTTCAGGTTCGTAATATTTCAGCATTGTTGGAAATGGATTAAGTAGGTATAATTTTAGCGGTAAACTGTGTTTTGAGACATGTACACATAGAGCAGTTTTACATACTTGACAACTATTTTTCTTTTATTGTTGTCTTTTTACCAAACGAAGAGAGATGTTAACCGTTGAATCTTGTTACTTAAAAGCTTGAAACGCAGATTCTCATACTGTTTTGAAAAAAAATCCACATGCCAAGCTCCCGTTAGCGGACACAGTATTGAAATCTCATAGAAATAGATCTCATGTCACTTAAAATACACGTTGACCTCTATAAAGGGTCTATGTTATATTTTCGAAGTGTCGTGTTCAAATTTCAGTCGAGTGTAGCCATTTGTGTGAAGTCTCGTGCATAGTTGTACTAGTAAACTCAACATCAAATAGCTATGATTGAGGAAGTAAGGAAATAGTATATTTAAGGTTGTGTTTTACAATTATTTTATGTTTGTTCGTGGATGATGACAAAAATTGTTTTTGGTTGTCTAACGCGGCGGTATATCAAGATTTACTCAACACAATTTCGATGTGTATGTAAGGGCAAAAAAAATGCGTATCGTTGTATTTGCGAGATAAACATTAATCTCAAACTTGCAAAATATAATCGTTGCATCAAATAAATATACTCAGGATTAATCTAAAACATTATTACAGTAAGTTGTTTACTATTTGATGATTGCTTTGTATTGTTAGCTTCCAAGGCGGAAGTAAATTAGAATCTCATTTAACCCAATGTTGACGCGTCAAGTCTTTCAGTGAACGACCCCATGTTTTATATCAACGACCCTGAGGAGGTATAACTTTTTACTAGTGTGAAGTTAGGGAAAAAGAGTTCATGTAACCATTATTATCTCCCTTTTCAACAATGTTATCACGCCTTTCAAACGACACAATATTTTACGTCCATGTAGGGGATGTAATTTTTGAAACGGTGTAATAAAATGAAAAAAAAAAAAGGATTCTTGTAACCATAATTATTTCCTTTTCAAACGTTGTTAGATCTATTACACCTTTTAAAAGAAAGAGTCCAATGATTTTTTTTTTTACATTATCTTTACCGTCTGCAAATGTACTCCTTTATGATAAGTCTGAAGTGTTTTCGTCTAGTGAAGTGTTACAAATTTTACAACCAATACATACATTGATTACTTTACAATTTTGAACTAGATCTCAGAACATGTAAATCAAAAAGACGTTTTTGCTAGAGTTTTAAATTAAGTATGAGATACATATCAGACAATACCTCTTGTACACTGTAAGCGTTAAGAAATTAATATATGTGAGTGCTACAGTTGGTCTTCAATTAAGATATAAATCATCCCGGTTTAAAGGCCTATGCAGTGAATGGGTAAATCATAATCCGTTTTTAGCGGATTTGCTATATAGCAAATCCGCTTACTGTGATCGTTTTGACCAGAACCAAATACATCATGCGTAAAGACGCATGCGCGCTCACTTTCGGTTTTGGCTGGCTGGTATGGGACGAACAACGCAGATCTACAAATGATATTCAGCTCTGACCCTGAACAAATCATACAAATAAG
This sequence comes from Hippopus hippopus, assembly GCA_946811185.2. Lineage (NCBI taxonomy): Eukaryota > Metazoa > Mollusca > Bivalvia > Cardiida > Cardiidae > Hippopus > Hippopus hippopus. Next base: position 7,396,599 of record OX328113.1, on the reverse strand, counting down.
GTTTCATTTCTTTATCAAAATTTCGTCAAAACTAAAACATTTGTCAGTTTGAAATACTATAAAGACTTAAACAAAGTTTGTTCTTTTTTTTTTTTAATATGGCCATAAGCGTATGAACATTGTTTACACAGACTGCCCTCGTTTTCATTCAAGAAACGTTCATTCATAACTTGAGTCGTTCGCTGCCAAAATAAACAATGAGATTAAGCAGTATTTTCTCAATAAAATTACATTTTCAACTACAGTATTATATCAGATACCTTTAACTGTTCAGACAGCTAGCTAGAATTTGGCCGTAAATAATTTAAAGCACTTTCGAGAACGAATACACAGAACCCATGAAGTCGACTCGGCACCTTGTTACCCCCTTCGTATAACGCTATCGATGAATTTCAGAATTGTTTGAAACATTTCTGCGAAACGTTTGAAGGAATGGAGATCGTGCAGTCTATCAAAAAAAAAAAAAAAAAATTATTTGATGTTTGATTTATGCAAGACTGCGTTGGTAAAGCTTCCAGGATTTCTCTCTAGTTATCGAAGGGTCATTAAGAAATCCTTCGATTACAAACGGCCCCTATCAAGTACGAACCCGGGACATGAATTTATACTGAGGATTTTTGATGGGAAATCGTGTCCTTCTCGGTGAACTAAACATCCACTAACTTGAAGCCTCAGAGACACAATAGCTCACCATTTGTCTTCAAGGTGTAGAAGTCCATTTATAGTCCTTTTGATACATTGAATTTTATTTTGTTACGTTTCATGCAAAAAAAAAAAAAAAGAAAAACGATAAAAAAGAATGCAGAATTTGCAGATATATTTATGATAAAGGATCCACAGGAATGCATCTATCTACATGTCGTTCGATTTAGACATGTAGATTTAAATTCTTTGATATATTTTTGATGCTTTGAAATAGAAGCGCATATACAGAGCAAGTTGAACATATTTGTACTTTATATTACTTATAGAGTAAATTTTTATGATGAACTGCTGCTGCTGCTCAACCCATATTTAAGACGGTGACTGTGTTTTATGTAAACAGCAAGTAATTCAAACCTTGGAATGAAAGTATGCCTATAGTTTTTAAAGTTTTATAGAGGGACCCAATTCTTTTAACCATTAGGCTACTAAGTGCTACTCAAGGACCTTTTGCAGACAGTGTTGATTAAGATCAGATTGCACAGAAAATGTAGTCTGATCTTCAATCTATACTGCCCGGTATTTTTCCCCAAAAATAACTTTAAAATAGCAATAATTGGATTTGTACAATCAACTTGAAAATTTCATTTTGTTTATGTAAAGTTCATTTTTTACTTGTCACACTGAGTGTAATCTTCATCCATTCTGGCTACTAAAGTACCTTCAGCTGTGCCAAGGGCAAGGATTTACACATTTGAAAAAAAGGACTATGTTCTGCCAGGTGATGAGTGATGATTTCAATTCTTTTCTTTAGACCATGAAAATGGATTCACTCAAAACTGCATTGGATGTAATGAATAACCTTTTTACCAGTGTAAATATTGAATTTCAAGTGTCTCATAATGCTACATCAGGTATTTTTGTACATGTCCCTGCAATTGTTCAGTTATGTAGTATGCAAGGTTGGCAAAAAGCAGGTCAATATGAGTATTGACCAGGCCGGCTGTTTTATAACTGGTCATTACTGGTCACAAGTGGTCAATTGGTGGTCGATTGAAGTGGTTGATTGGGATGATTTAATCACTGGCTTACATACCCGTCTGGTTTCTAAATTAATACTAAAAGCTCTCCTCTTACATCCTGTACATGAAGGTTTATTAGAGATTATCATCAGTATCATAGTTTTTATCGATAGGGTCCTTTTTTATTTGATCATACATGTAATTCAAAAGACAGTATTGCTGGTCAACTGAAGAGGTTGTTGGATTGACTTTCCTTATTGAACTTACATAGATGTCGGTTCTTTTCAACCAAATAATTTTTATCTATCATCATTCCTTACAGAGAATGTAGATAATGTATACAGTTCTACACTCTCTCTCTCTCTCTCTCTCTCTCTCTCTCTCTCATCACAAACACACTTAGATTTTAAAAAATATAGATAATTTAACATAATCTTTGGTCATAAAAGTTCAAAGGTAGCATCATAAAGCAGCTAATACATGTATATAATTTCCATGTAAATTTGCAGAAAAAACTGTCACACATAGGCAAACATGTGAAATATACCTGTCATTCACCTACAGACATATTGAAGTACACATGAAGAAGGCTCTAACTGATTAAATAAACAATGGTTAAGGATACATTAATCTATTTGAAGTATATTTAAGTGTCTACTTACCCCTTTAAATTGCAGTCAAAACACATGAATGGTGTAAAAGTTGCCTCTTTCTAACCCAGTGGGTGTGGCTTAAATCAATTACCAACGGGACAAATCATGTGTCCCTATTTGGGGTATTATACTTGACAACAGGCTTTATTTCTAAAGTCTGAAATATTGACTTATATGCAATGATGATAATGTCTTATCATCAAGCAATTACTTAAGGTGTCAAACATGAAACCTGGGGACCTTATTTGGAACTTCTACACAGTTTTGGAAAAGTTGCAAAGGCCAGCTGATGAGTACCCTTTGCAGGGACAAAACAGTTTTTCCACTCAAGTCAACTTCTGCATATTGATGAATTCAACACAAATCATCCAATAAATAGCATAACTGTTAAAACTCATCTGAGCATTAAAGTTTCCAAATAACCACTACAAATATTCAATCGACCACCATTGACCACTTTTGGAGTATTGACCGGGGCAGTTTTAACCGGTTAAAACCGCCACTTAAAACTGCCCCTGGTTTCGACTGCTCAACCTTGGTAGCATGACTAAAATTCACAAAGACAAGGCTCAAAACTTCAAAAAGAAAACTTTTTCTGTATAGGCACTGCAGAGAACCAGCCGAGCCCTACTAAAACCAGAGAGGTACACAAATAAATAAGTTGTTGTCACTGTAAGTGTGAAAGTGTTGAAACTAATGTAACCACCAGAAATCAGTCACCCATCAAATTATTTTTGAAGGTAGTTTCAATCAATTTCATGTTTTCTGGCACTGAATGAGTTGACCTTACTTTTTTTTTTTTTTGTAAAATCATTTTTTCTTGACTTGTTTCTTTATGAAGATACTGGTAAATTTTCGTTTATGTAACAGAGGGAACGTACATTCAATATTCATGAATTACACATGGCCTAAATCTTAGAAAATACTGAACATACCACTTAGTTTTCACCTTTCAGACTATTGCATAACAATTTTGAGTTCAGGAATGAAACCAAGAACATTCTTTTGAAAGGAAAGAAGAAATCATTGTACCTGAACAGTCAAATTATTGTTTCTTGTTTGATTTTGTATTTCATTTTGAAATCTATAGTTTGAAGTTGTGTAGTAATTAGGAAGAACCCTTGAAGGGATTCCCAGGTGTTAGAGTTATGGAAAGGACAATGTGCTTTCAGTAAGAACTGACATACAAAATACTACTGTTGGTATTTCCCTGAGAGGACTCCTGTGTTGTTTTTTCTAAACTAAACCGTTTCAAAACAATGCATGCTTTATCAAAACCTTGATATCTGAGTACAGAAGTTTCAATATTTCAAAAGAGTCTTGCATAAAGATGAATAATGATGATTTTAGAAATGCTTAAAATGCTATAAGAGAAGAAAAATATAGTCATCATGTTTAGTGTAGCTATGTAAGCTCGCATGTTTAAAAACCCTAGGTTGAGCTGTTAATATTTTCAATCTTGTTTAAAGCAAAGTCTCAGACATAAACCACCTTCACTAGTTCTTCTGAAAAACCCTTGATTTTTAGTATAGCTAAAATTGCTTAATAAAGCTCGGCCAATTGGATAAGCTGTTTCAATTTTTTTTCTAAATATCCCTCAAAATGGTATAATATGACCACCCTTACCTAAGTTAAAACACATTGTATCCTTGTGTTATGGGATGGGGAAAAATGACTTTAGTAAGGATGAAAATTGAAAAATCTGTTGGTCTATCAATGTTTTCAAAAACTTAAGCGCCACATTTTTTGTGGCTGACAGAAATGTTGAATAAAGGTTAACATTGTAGGCCAATTTTAGATTATTTGATTAATTGAATGGTGTTTAATGTCGCTTTCAACATTCTTTCAGTCATATAACTGCTACAGCTAGCTTATTTATGTATGTTTTTAGTGGGTTTTAGCAGTACTAGGCCAGGGCTTTGAAGTGTCTTGCCTAAGGACACTCTCACAGAAAAACATGGTGCCTCCAGTGAGGCTAGAACCTAGGCCATCAGGTAACAAGTCCTACATTTTACTGGTGAGCCATGCAGGACCCCATATCCAAATTTTGAAGGGAGTTAGTTTTTGTAAGATTGTTCAGATTAGTCTATGTCCACCATCTATGCATAAGTTACTTTTTGTTTTTTAAATCAAAACTGGTAATCAAATGGATGCCATTTCATTATTCTTTCCTTCCCCATATGACAAGTTTTAGGCACTTTAAATGCATCTGCAGACAACAGTTCAGAAACTGATACAAATGAACTGAAGTTCACTCATATGATTGAAAACACTGTTGGAACTGGAGTTTTCTCTGCTTACCAGAATTTTGTCTTTGTTCCATAATGCTTTCAATTGCCTATTTCCTTCAGGATTATTAACACAGAGTATTTGGTATGTACACTTTAAAGTGTTAAAATAAACCAAAAAATCAAAATGTTCTCCAGATCCAGTTGTCAGATGCCATGACCTGACATGGATATGTTGTATACTGGTCTATCCCACAGATTGATGTAAATGTATAGCTTGTGTTTTTATAAAGGGGACACTAATACTGTCTTGCTATAAAGTAGTTTTTGTAGCAATGTGATAGAGCGTTTGCCTTGGGACCTGAAAGTTCTGGGTTAAATCCCAGCCTTGGAAGGCTATTTAACAGAACTGTTACAAATACATATAATCAGTATTCAGAATACCTTATGGTTTGTCCAAACATGACCTATATTTGACCCTTGAGTTTTGAAATTCGTGTCTTACAAAGTTAAATAGGGATAATTTTTTAGAGGATTTTTCTTTTGTTAGCCCTTTAACACACAATAAATCCCATGTTTTATGAGTCCTGTGTAAAAGAGCTTATTAAAACATTGTTGGAAAACAAGACATCAGTATTTCTTTTCTTTCTTTTCTCCTAGAATTTTTTGTGCCCTATACAAACCACATAATCTGAGCCATATTTATTGAATTGTTTGTTAATGCTCGAAATATGCAGCTATTTAGTTTTTATAGCACAAATCATTTTTTAAAGGCCAATAAATACTACCAGATATATATTTCTTTTAAAGATGCATCTTTACTCGTTTTCATCCTGTTTTGTAACCAATTTTATCTTTATTTTATGCAATTATAATCATTCTTGTACCTTCGTGCCAAATGTTGCCCCTGACGTTTGCAAGGTTGCACAGATTACGACGGATAGAAAATGCATTTCATTCCATTGCGACTAGCCATAGACATAACAACTACAGTTTCCGGTTTAAATCGAAGACAAATCCCTGGCGTCTCTTTATCCTATACACCTTATAGAGATTTTTTGTCTACGTTTACATCGCTATCTAGATTCTACACATTGTAAAGTTATAACAGCATTTGTTTACTCTCTGGCTGTAAGGATGCATCTTTAATATAAAGTGTACGGTTAAATTCAGTAAAATGATGCAAATCTGGGCGTTTGATAGTGAAAATGTACTTTAGCAATAGGTCACTCTGTTTATTTTTATCACATCAGATATAAGATCTTGATAATTATTTGAATATGAGTCCTTGTCGACGATGCATGTCACTGATTATGTACCATTCTCACAAGGTTTTCCAAAACTGTGTCATGAAATCTAATAATAACCATACAGGCTATGTAGCCTATTAAGGAAATACCAATTAAGATTTTTTTTTCTTAATCTTAGCTTTCTTCTTTAGTAATGATTTTCCAGCCATAATTCAGTGATAACTCATTTTTGAGTTTGGTGAGAGTATGAAAATCTGAATGGTTGGTTTTAATTTGGGAGAGTCAAAAATATTACTTACATATTATAGTTCTATATGTATTACATGTGAAAAAGGATTTCAATTTTCATTACATCAAACCATAGCTTAAAACTGTTCAACAAATCCGCTTTTCAGGACTTTCAGTCTTTTGATTTGATAGGTGATTAATATGATAATTTTTCCCAATATAGAGCAATGTATTTGAAACACAAGAATATATATATATATATATATATATATATATATATATATATATATATATATATATATATATATATATAAACACACACACACACACACACACACACACACTCTTTTTGCCTTACGATCACCTATTTTGTCTTTTAAGCTGACAGCAGAAAACACAATGGCTGAGTGCCAAGAAGAACTTAAACAAGAAAACGTGTCTGATGAAGACAAAACAAAGTCATGTGACCACTGTAGCTTTCGGGGTGTTGAAATCCCATCAGACAAGTACTGTCCTGTATGTGTCGAATATCTCTGTATATCTTGTGTCGTAATACACCGCAGTTTTAAAGCCACACGTGCACATAAAATTGTGCAGATTGGGGAATCAACAGATGCTTCAGAGAGGAGTACAGGTCCGATTACAAACATGATGTGCGACATTCACTGGTCTGATGTTATAACAGAGTTTTGTGTCACTCATGAGAAAGCGATTTGCCCTCTTTGTAAAACGACTAAACATAGAAATTGTGATACCAAAGACCTCAGGGAAGCTACAGACGAAAGGAAAAACAGCTTCAAGTATTTTTTAGAGGACATTAAGTTATTGTCGTCAGACTTTGATGAAATAAAAAGTTCCAGACACAGGGATAGAAATCAGCTTTTAGAAACAACAACGAGAATGAGAACATACGTAAAAAAGATAAAGGAAGAAGTCATAACTTGGGCAGAAAAACTTGAAAAAAGTGCGATCGAAGAAATGGAAAAGATTGAAAAGAACATGGTTTCTAAAATTGACCGTCATATTGCAGTAACGGAAGACATGATAAGCCAATTAGAATGGGTTACAACGTCACTTGAAAAACTAGATCTAGGTAGGAACTGCATTGAAGCCTTCGTGCTTAAGGCAAAAACGGAGCAGCAGATTCAAGAAAGAAGGGAATTAAAACAGGAAATACAAAGGGAAATAAGCCCTCTTACTTGTAACTTTCGTAAGTCAGATAAACTGTCAAAACTTATGTCCGAAATATCTTCGTTTGGAACAATAGAGACAATGGATACTCGTTCAATAGATTTCACAGATATTTCAAGAATGACGAAAAAAGCTGATATCGCCGTCGATTCCAGTTGTATCAGTGGCTGTGTATTTATGCCTAATGGACAGTTAGTGATTTGTGACAATTCAAACGACACAGTGAAAGTATTTACATCTGAACTTAAACAGAAAGACGAAATAAAATGTTATTCCCGGATTGAAGATATTGCCGAGCTATCTGGAGACGAGGTTATTGTTACAAATACAGATTCAAAGTGCCTTGACGTGCTGAATATCTCGGGAACTCTAAGGAAAGTGAAGTCAGTACCTGTCGGAGAACTCTGTTGGGGAGTAGATACCAAGAAAAGCAACATCTATGTCAGTTGCCATCAAAATAAAGGGAGGGGAGGAAATATAAAAGTTCTTACACTTGATGGTGTGTGTTTTAACACATTTTGGATTGATGAGGGAGAGCCTTACTATCTATCTGTAAATGACACAGAGGACAAAATTATAGTATGTACCGGTGAAACGTCAAAAGTGCTGTGTATCGATATGACAGGCAATACCATCTTTAAATATTCAGACAGTAAGATGAAATATTCTCTTGGACTATTATTTGATTCGCACGACAATTTCATGGTCTGTGCAGACAAGTCCAACAATGTACATGTGGTGAAGAAAGATGGAACTAAACACAAAATTCTGCTTTCCTCTAATGATGGCCTATGTGAACCATATTGTCTGGCATACAGGTCTACTGATAAAACTCTTGTAGTAGGACAGGACTCAACAAAGTCTCTTATAGCCTTCTCAATAGAAGTTTAAGATACGATCGTCGGTCTATATCAATCGAATGTCAATATAATAGCGAATTCATATAAAACCTGTTCTAATTATACGCATCCTCTTGATGCATTATTCATGTATATAACAAGAAAGTTATCATAGAAGTACTGATCCATGAAATCCATTTTGTCTCTTAACCAACTGAGTTTTGGGGTAAAATGGTCATTGGACATGCAGAAAATTTAACAATAACTGGCTAACCTTTTGCAGATGCATTAAACCCATTTTCACAGAGCATATCCCATGCTTAAATGAAATATTTAGACTTTACACCATTACATCAGTAAATTACATAATTAAATTGTACCAAGTCACTTATATTGCATAATTGTATATAATCTTGCGTTTTATTATCGGATAACTAGTTCTATATACACCAATGTACGAGTAATAAATGGTTACAGTCGGAGAAGTAAAGATAAAATGAAATCTCGTCTGTTTTTGTCATTTAGTTTTTTTTTAGCGATTTACTCCAACAGACGAACGTTTATGCCTTGCACCAGGATATTTTTTAAAACATTTCTTGCTTGATTGATTGTATAGTACTTTCTATAGTATTTCATTTATATCAAGGCGGCCAGTGCACCTATCCATGCCTCCTGGAATTTCTTTTACCTGTACTTCGCACAATACTCTTTCCAAGCCACTGGCTGCTTTCCCACATAACCATCGTCGAAAAACTGATCAGCGGAGAGAGAGGAATGAATCCTGTCACAATGACTGTCATCAATCCTCGGAAAGAAATTAGCCGAGCCAGGGATCTAACCAGCGACCCCCCTGTTTTTGAGACCTGTACGCTACCGACTGCGCTACCGTGGCTAGGCGAAAATATCGCCACACCATCAATGATAAGATTACTCAAGAAATGCAATTTCTCCCAATTCATCAAACCCAATTTATATACATTAGACATTTTACAAGGATAGTTTCAAGATCGCAAAATGTGCAGGCCTGTACAGGTAGGCTTATGTTTGTCTACACTCTCGGAAAATCACATGTATGGTGGACTATGGCAGTACAGCTATTAAGCAAGACCCAACCACATGCGGGCGTCATGACTCGGCTGTAGGTGCTTTTAGAAATGAGCAGCGGTCTGACAAGGGAAAGTTTAATGTACCTCCGTACATTATACAAAGCATGTCATCACATAATTACTGATCCTAGAGATTTATTTTGTCTTACAACCAACTCGTTGATGAGTTAGACTGGTCTTTTGACATGCAGAATACCGATCAGTAGCCAAGGATTTCGACTAAGGTCAAACAGTGCTGACTGCGCAGACTGACTCTGGTCGATACTTTTGAAGATATATTATACCCGCTATTCACAGAGCATTACTCAAACATTAAGGGCAGGTTTGATTCCAAGGAGCAAGACAACTATGATTGAAAAGGGGGGGGCAAAAATATTTTACCAGTTACCTGCCCTCTTACTGTTTTTGCCCTTTTCACATCAAAGATCGTGTCGTAGTGTGCGGTAAATATCTTTAGTAATGCTCAGTAAGCATCAATTTTATATTGCCTTTGGAGGTATGCAGTATTCAATAGATTTAAGACAGCGAACTCGATGCCTTTCTCGACGTTGGTTCATGGCCGGTGTTAATCAACCACTCTAAAAGCATTCTTCATTGTAGAAGCGACTCTCTTTCTGATTGGCTTAACAATTTAGTTTAGCAAATCAGATATATCGTTACTTCGAAATGTAGAAAAAATCTTGAGAATTGGACACAAAATCTAATTTAGAATAGATCGTGGATACCTTATTATATAAAAATTTAAATAAACCTCTGAATTTAACTTTATAACTTTTTGCATTACCCAGGAATACAGATTGTTTGCCTTATTACAGACTAACCATGCTTTGAACAGTATTTAAGTTATATTACGGCAACAAACAACTTATGCATGCTTTACTTGGTTCCATTGCAGTGTACTGCAGGTCTGTGATACCTTGTTAAACAACGTAGCCGTCCTCCAGAGAGTATCGAACCAGGGGTTCCTGTTTACAAATCTACAGCATAACTACTGATTTAACCCAAACTACATGTAGGTAGACAACGCTGTCCAGGGAACACGACCGACCTTATTGTAACTACTGTTATTTGACACCCAAAACAATGCGGACTGTGCATACGGCTGTAATTCTACAGTACTTACCAAACCACATAAAACTTCCTTTAACGGGTATCAAACCAGACTCCACATTCAACAATTTTTCTTAGTTTCAGTCTCGGTCTCATTCCGGATTATGACAGTAACGCAACTTCTGATTGGTTTAAGAATTTGGGTTAGCCAATCGGAAATTGTGTTACTTTTAAGTTAAAACAGTCTTGAGAATGAGACTAAAATTTTCCTTAGAAATGCTTGTTGATTATGAACCCAGATGTTCTTGTCAACTCCATAACTACAGAGCCACAGGGGTACACAGTCTGAGCAGACAAAGCCGTACCTTGGGCAGTAGCGCACATACCACTTGTAAATAAACAATTAAGAGGGTAAATTGCAAACGATGAATAACACACAGACACATTTATTTGAAATTAAAGTTGTCTGAATATGTCATCGATTATATAGGAATGTTGGAAAAAACAACAAAGAGCTCTAAGATGCCAGTGTCGAGCTATGATTTTATCCAACAGCTGCTGGTAAAAACTGATACGACACAAAGTAATTGAACCTATTTATTTACATCAAATGCGCTTGCGCGACCTTTGGAAGAAAAGCTGTCGAAAACATTGTGGAAAAAGGAGACAAATGCTGGTTATTAACATTTTCTCCTGTTCCTACAATGTTTTCTATCCTTTCAAAGACAAACTTTATTTATAAAGCCACATTGAGATTGTCGTCTGCAAATGCTTTCAAACCTTAATTAGGAACTATCATGTTATAAAGAGCTTGGTCGAAATTCCTAAACCTGGCCGCAAAAGACTCTAAAAGCTAACTTCGCAAACTTTTGAATTCAGATTCTGCCAAAAAGTAGCGGCTATTAAAGAACAGAATCATTTTTTTAAGCTTTAGTTTGAACCAAAAGTGCCTGTAAAGTAACTTAAGTTGCCTCCACATGTCTAGTTGCCTTGGCCTCTTGTTGATCAGTCACAATACAAATATTTGTTTTGTCAAACCAGTTCCTCTGTAAAGTTGTAGAACCTCATCCAATATCAGAGGCCTGTTACCAATATGAAAGTCGGGGGATCTTCTTGAAATAGGAAACCTGTCTGCTTATCTCTTTCTGGCTGTCTTTCTTTCTGGCTGTATTTTTTCTTGCTAAGCAAGTTTTCAATTGTTAGCACATAATATTGTGTATATATTAAACCTGCTGTAATGACCGACTCTATGAAACAAGCAAACTATAATAAACGTTTACACAATTCCGAATTTTAAAGATCTTGAGAATGAAGACCCTTTTAAACAAGGTGAGAATAGGTGAAATTGCCGGTTACAGGCTTCGGGTTTTTTCACTTAATCCCACAATGTTTTCCACCTCTATCAACAATATGCTCTCATTTGCACCAATTTCGAATTTTTGTTTGCAATTGCTTTCAATAAGGAAGATTAAACAATTTCTTGTTTAACAAGGTTAAACAAGAAGAAACTCAGTTTTCAGAGAAGGCAAATATTTTTTTATGTATCTCTATTCAGGAAGCACCTGTCTTGAGCAAGCACGTGTTAAGTATTCTTTTAACTGTTTTCGACACTTGACTCGTTATCATACGACAAAAATTAGACTTGTCCACAGTGAAAACATTTCGAGAGGACAAATTAACTCTTTACTAAATGAAGACATTCTCGACTGGTCCAAATTGAAGCATTTACAGACGAACTGTGAAATGTTATACAAATCGTGAATTACATATTTGAAAAGTAGAAAACATAATAAGCCATGTTTTATTTTAGATATAGTACTACAAAAATAAAAAAGTGGCATAACTCTGTCAACAAAGTGGGTTACCTGCACTATGAGTATAGGTTCTCCATTCATAACTGGAAAAAGTCCCTATCTAGATTATTATTTTTTTAGTAATGACTGAGATATCAGATGATGTCAAAGTTTTTCCATAAGCAGACAAATACGAAGACGACGCATAGCAGTAAGGTCTTGTCGTGTTCTTCGAAAAAGGTAAAACATACAAAATAAACAAATTTGGGACTTATACATTCTCACATTAAACATATTTCAGGGTGATCGTTAACTTTTTCAAGGATGTTTAGTATTTGTTTACTGCGACTTTATTCCAGAAAGGTGATTGAATCGTCCTTAGTTTCCAAAATTCCTAAACCAGGAAAGGTAGGAGTGATTTACATTAGCAAAAAAAAAAAATGTCGAGATAAAAAAAGAAATACAGATGTAACTAAATGGCTTTGTTCAACATTTCAGCAGACAACAACATCTAAAATACTTTGATATTAAACGTATTTCAAGACGACACACTATTTGTGGCTGAAGTGATGGGTTTTGTCTTTGAAAGAGTCAAAATTGTTGTACCAAAATTTTCTAATTTCTCAAACAATAATTGCGATAGCCTTCTCTCTCACGGGTCGTAGATACACATGATTGTTTTATAAAGGTATAAGTCTGTGTTACCTGTAAATAATTCTAGCCAAACTATTTCAGTTTTACATTACAATTACACGGTGTTTCATAATAAGTAAAACTCTTTCAAACCTTTGTTATTTTTTTATTCGGATAGTTATCACAAATAGCAAGGTATCATATTAAAGGTAAATGTGTACAGTTTTAGCCCTTAGGGTGCTAAGTGTGTCTCTCCGACCTTTTGCAGATAGTGTACATCTAGATCAGACTGACTGCACGGAACTTGTAGTCTGATCTTGGTTCTACACTGTCTGATGAGATTTTTTTTTCTCAAAAAGATAAGCTTGCAGTAGTATTATTCGGGTTTTTACTGTCGTCTTAAAAGTTTGATGTAACCTATTTAGGAGGATAAGGGATTTAAGTAATCACTCTTAGAAAATAACGTCAATTTTACAGAATACGAGTATATTCGAGATGACGTCCATTTTGAAGTTGCTGTAGCTGCACTCGCTTCACGAATTTTGTAATTGCGATGTGTAAACCCTCTCTTTGAGATGCCTGCCAAAGCAAAAGGTCCGGGATTTGGGGAAGGGATCTGGAAGTTTGGGAAGCAAAGAAATATCTGACTTCGAGAATTCGGCAACTGCGACCGCGTCTCAACGGTCTTTCCCAGCTATTGCAGAATATTCTATGTAGTGTGGGGTGCAGCAAAGTCTTTCAGGAACCACACTTGTGTTATATCCCTACCTTTGCGACAAAGGGCTGGCGAGAACTTAACGTTTCAAGAGATTCAAATAGAGCTAGCTGTTGATGGTCTCAGGGTTCCCTTCATCATTTTGAAAAGAACGGCAAGATTCACCTTCAGCGCTGAAAGCAACCCATACTCATGCATTCTTAGCAATGCATGGTTTTTCCTATAAAAGCGTCCGAGATTACTACCGGTTTTTATTAAATTTAAATAGCGAATTGTTTTGTAACTTAAAATTGTAGAACTTTTTACCTTCAATATGATACCTTTCTCTTTGTAATAGCTATCCGAATGAAAAAAAGACAAAGGTTTGAATGTGTATCACATATTATGATCATCCTATTTGTTAATTATTGATATACCACAGTATTTTCTATAGCATTCTTCCTCATGGCTTGTATAGATCATACAAACACAGGTATGCTCGGAAAAGGGTTAAGTTTCCGTAATGTATCCATTACCCTTGCCAAGTTATTTCTGTTTTACATCACAAGTACATTCATTATTAGTAAAAATTGTGTATGTTTTTGTTTTCTACAATTTACAATTTACTTCAACAGAGGAATTAGGGAGACAATAATTAATTTATAGATTGATCTTCAGGTTGTTAAACGCCTTTCAACCTTACTGCAGCAATATATTGCGGCTGCCAGCGCACTTGAATATGCTTTCCAGGATTTTCTATTACTACTAATTTGTCAAATATTCTTCAAAAGCCATTAGCTGCTTTCCAACATACCTATCGCAGGACGGAGGAGGAGATGTTATCAGAGATAACTTCGACTGTATAAAACTAGGTTTGGACTATAGTTTTGATTCTTTACCACTCCGCAAAATTTTAGATATGCTCAACTTGAAAGAACACGCAAATAACAGCGTGAATGCCGCTCAAATGAAAGAATTTGTTTTTAAAAGGGATATTTAGCATCGGGGAAAAGGAGGAAATGCTATTAACCAGCATTTCCTGGTTAATAGCATTCCTCCTTTTCCCACAGGGTTTTCAAAAAGCGTTCTTCTTCAGGTTCATAAAATTTCAGCATTGTTGAAAATGGATTAAGTAGGTATACGAGGGTAGTCCCAAAAGTCCTTGACAATTTCATTAATAAAAGAAAATGAAACGTTACAAATGACATTTTCAGATACGTATTCAATACATATGATCCAAACATGTATATAAAAACATACAAAATCTTTACAAATAAGAAAGTTATAGCATAAATACTACAACAAGTACCCACACTGCAGCACACGTCAAGCGTCAATAACGACGTCAGTGCTAAGTTTAAGAGTCTTTGTCAAAGTATTCGCCATGAAATTCAACACATTTACCATGTCATTAGATCCCCCACTGTTAAAAAACTTAACCAAATTTCTGTCAGACCTTTGTTAAAGCAAACATAGCAGACATTAGTTCATTGCTGGAATCGAACGTGCGACTGCGTAAATCCTCCATAAGCTATGGAAATCAGTCAAAGTTGTAAATCTGAGTAAAAAGTTTTCACCTTCTTGTACAGAGGGGTCCCAGGTGTCTTCCATATACCAGACTATCGCTTTTCAAGTTGTGTAACCATCCTTATCCGCTTTACAAAGAGGATCCAACAGGGCGTCATCTGCTTCGACTCGGCCAAGATGCTCTAGCGACATGTGAACCCTCCTCTATTTGCTTTCATAAGATAGCAGACGTGGAACCCAGCTCGCGCAGACTCGTGACATGTTCAGTTTGTTCTTAATTATTCTGTGGAAAGAAGACCTTGAAATGGTGGTTGAGGCCGATATATCTCTAACTGTTAGTCTCCGATCTGCGAAAACGCATCTCTTCACCAAATCACAGGACTCTTCATCTAAAGAAATCGGCCCACCATATCGTGCTTTCTCCTCTTCCTAGCGGTGGCCTGCCCTTAAATCTGTTTTCCTGCCATGCCACTTGTAGACCAATCCTCGAGAAATGTTCTTAAACTTTTCAGTACGCCAAATTTGTTCAATAGTCTGGACAAGTGTCATTCCAAGATCGGCACAAAATTTTAAAACTGTCCGCTGCGCCATGCGATCTTCGGAGTCGTCATTTCAAATTTCCTAATTACTACGGAACATTTTCGTTTGTCTGAACACTGTCCGTTGTTTTCTCCATTACATTCAAATTTTCTGTGATGATATCAAAGTTTCAGAACAAGACGTCCATGTAATATGAAGCAGAAATGATATCAAATATTGAAAATATTCGTGCATGGTTTGAGTTCATACAAACAATTATATAGAGAAAATACCGTGAGCCGAGAAATGACACCTCCTTATCAATTTTGTGAATTTAATGTAAAAATAGAGCAAATATTTTGTTGGAGACTTAATATAAAGTGAAATAACATCTTTATGTTTGAAATATGTGAAAATACATGTCCTGGCGCTAAAAATGGCCAGTTTATAAAATTTGTCACGGAGGTTTTGGACAACCCTCGTAATCTTAGCGGTAAACTGTGTTTTGAGATGTGTACACATAGAGCAGTTTTACATACTTGACGACTATTTTTTTTTTATCTCTGTCTTTTTACCAAACGAAAGAGTAGTTAACAGTTAAATCTTGTTGATTAATGAAAAGGCTGAAAAGAAGATTCTCAAACTGTTTTGAAGAAAAAAAATCTACATGCCAAGCTCCCATAAGCGGACAGAACATTGTAATCTCATAGATATAGATCTCATTTCACTCAAAATACACGTTGACCTCTATAAAGGGTCAATGTTATATTTTCGAAGTGTCGTGTGCAAACTTCAGTCCAGTGCAGCCATTTGTGTAGAGACGCCTGGAACATACTTGTGTAAGCTCAACAATAAATAGCGATGAAGTAGGAAGTAAGGTATAATTGAGGTTTGTGTTTTACAATGATTTTATGTTTGTTCGTGGATGATGATGACAAATCTTTTTTTTTTTTTAAATAAAATTGTTTTTCGATATCTAATGCGACAGTATTAAGATTTACTCAACACAATTTCGATATGTTGATCTTCTATGTAAGGGCAAATAAATGAGTATCGTTGTATTTGCGAGATAAACATTATTCTCAAATTTGCAAAATATAATCGTTGCATCAAATCAATATTCAGGATTAATCTATAACATGATTACAGTAAGTTGTTAACTATTTTATAATTGCATTGTATTGTTAGTTACCAAGGCGGAAGTAAATTAGGATTTCATTTAACCCAATGTCGATGCGTCCAGTCTTTCAGTAAACGACCCCATTTTTATACTGACGACCCTGAGGAGTTATATAACTTTTTAAACTGGTGTGCAGGAAGGAAAAAGTTTATGTAACCGTTATTATCACAGCTTTCAGACAACACAATATTTAACGACCATGTAGGGTCTGTGATTTTTGAACCAGTGTAAGAAAAGGAGAAAAGATTTTTGTAACCATAATTATTTGCTTTTCAAACGATGTTAGATCTACATGTATTACACCTTTAAAAAAAAACGAATTCATCTTTTTTTTTACATTAACTTTGCTGTCTGCAAATGAATTAATTTGCGACAAGTCTGAATTGTTGTCGTCCAGTATAGTGTTACAATTATTAAAACATACATGTACTCATTATATACATACGTACGTACATACAAACATTGATTATTTTACAATTCTGAACTAGATCCCACAACATGTATATTAATAGACGTTTTTGTCAGAGTTTAAGATTTAAGTATGATGCGATACATGTCAGAAAATACTTCGGCACTGAAAGCGTTAAGAAATTAATATATGCGAGTGCTACTGATATTACAAATGACCATAATGTAAGATATAAATCATCCAGGTTTATATGAATAAATAGGTAAATAGTTATCCCTTTTTTCGATAGGAAATTAATCCGTGCATTTTTTCTCAATATTGAGCAATATACTTGACAGACACACACCCTTACACAAACACCTACACCCTCATCCACCAACACACATACAAATGTATACTGTTTGCTTTAAGTTAATCTAACGATCATCTCTATTTTGTCTTTTAAGCTGGCAGCAGAAGACACAACGGCTGAGTGCCAAGAAGAATTTAAACAAGAAAACGTGTCTGATGAAGAGAAAACAAAGTCATGTGACCACTGTAGCTTTCGGGGTGTTGAAAACCCAGCAGACAAGTACTGTCCTGTATGTGCCGAATATCTCTATCTATCTTGTGTAGAAATACATCGTAGATTTAAAGCCACACGTACACATAAACTTGTGCAGATTGGGGAATCAACAGAGGCTTCAGAGAGGAGTAAAGGTCCGATTACAAATATTATGATATGCGACATTCACTGGTCTGATCTTATAACAGAGTTTTGTGTCACTCATGAGAAAGCTATTTGCCCTCTTTGTAAAATGACGAAACATAGGAAATGTGATACCAAAGACCTAAGGGAAGCTACTTATGAAAGAAAAACAGCGTCAAGTATTTTTTAGAGGACATTAAGTTATTGTCGTCAGACTTTAATGAAATCAAAAGTTCAAGACACAGAGATAGAAATCAGCTTTTAGAAACAACAACGAGAATAGGAACATGCGTAAAGAAGATAAAGGAAGAAATTATAACTTGGACAGAAAAACTCGAAAATGGTGCGATTAGAGAAATAGAAAAGATTGAAAAGGAAATGGTTTCTAAAACTGACCGTCATATTGCTGCAAAGAAAGACATGATAGAACAATTAGAATGGATTGAAATGTCACTTGAAAAACTAGATCTAGATAGAAACTGCATTGAAACCTTCATGCTCAAGGCAAAAACGGAGCAGCAGATTCAAGAAAGAAGGGAATTGAAACAGGAAATCCAAAGGGAAAAAAGCCCTCTTACTTATAACTTTCGTGAGTCACATAAAGTGTCAAAACTTCTGTCTGAAATATCTTCGTTTGGAACAATACAGACAGAGGAGACTCGTTTCATTGATTTCAAAGATATTTCAAGAATGACGAAGAAAGCTAATATCGCCGTTGAATCCAGTTGGGTTACTGGCTGTGTATTCATGCCTCATGGACAGTTAGTAATTTGTGACAATTCAAACAAATCTTAACATCTGAATTCAAGCTTGAAAATGAACTGAAATTTGATTCCCAAGTTTGGAATATCGCAGTGTTATCTACAGATGAGGTAATTGTTACAAAAACACAGTCAAGGTGCCATGACGTTCTAAATGTGTCAGGATCTGTAAAGATAGTGAAATCGATACCAGTTGGAGAAATGGGTTGGGGTCTGGATGTAAAGAAAGACAAATTATATGTCAGTTGTCATGTAAATAATGGGAAAAGAGGAAATATAAAAGTTCTTACACTGAATGGTGAGTGTGTGAACACATTTCGCATTGATGAGAGATATCCTTACTATCTAGGTGCAAATGACACAGGGGACAGAATTATAGTATATACAAACACCACGTCAAAAGTATTGTGTATCGATATGACAGGCAGATCTATCTTCACATATTCAGACAATCAGATAAACATTTCTCTTGGTTTACTATTTGCTTCGCATGACAATTTAATGGTATGTGGACGAATATCAAACAATGTAATTGTGGTGAAGAAAAATGGAACTAAACACAAAATCCTACTTTCTTCTGAGGATGGCCTCCATCAGCCATATTGTCTTGCATACAGATTGACTGATAAAACCGTTGTTGTAGGACAAAGGGCAACAAAGTCTCTTACAGACTTCTCAATAGAAATTTAAGACACGATTGTCATCACATCATTAAGGATTAGTAAAGTCAATTTTTGTCTTGTCTTTTGACATGCAGAAAATCGACCGTTAGATATCCCAGATGCATTCATACAAAGAATGTCATCACATAATTAAGGATTAGTAAA
The DNA here is from genome assembly GCA_946811185.2 of Hippopus hippopus. Taxonomy (NCBI): domain Eukaryota; kingdom Metazoa; phylum Mollusca; class Bivalvia; order Cardiida; family Cardiidae; genus Hippopus; species Hippopus hippopus. Next base: position 7,377,359 of record OX328113.1, on the reverse strand, counting down.
ATCAATTTTTGTCTTGTCTTTTGACAGTAACAAAATGTTTTGACCAGGTCAGCCTGAGAGGACTGCATTGGCTGCCCTGGGTGGATGTTTTTTGCAGAAGAATTAAACTCCGTTTTAACAGACCATAACTTAAGTATTTTGGACATGTTTCATTACAAGTCACCATACCACTAAGATTCAAAAATAGGAAATAACTGTATCAAAAATACTTCGTCTGTTACCTGCCAGATTGTATGTCCCTCTTTTGATTGTAAGAAAAGGATAAAATGCTGGAATCTATTATTTTCTCCTTTTCCAACAATGTTTTTTTTTTTCCTAACAAAGACAGAATATCTCAAGTTAGCCACTTTTTATTTATTGTCTGCAAATGCTTTGACTTTGGACAAGTATAACGTTTGTGATGTGTTAAAGAGATTAACTCGGAGTCAATACGTGAAAAAAATGACTATGACAAGACGTACTACGCTTCTGTTTGACCAGTAAATAAAGTTTCTCCCCATAGGGGCCTATTGTGTAAATAAAACGAGAGAGCAATGATGGCTCCGTATCGCTCCACTGGGTGATACCAAAATATGGGCAATACATGTTCTCTCTACATACTGTGACACCTATCCATCAACAGCATGCAATTTACATTAATGAAACTTAAAGAATTCATCAAGGGATAAATCATACATATCATATCATTAGTATAAATTAATGATATTCTCTTATAAAGATTTAGGGAGAAATGAATATTTAGAAAGAAATCAATGTAGCAAACTTCATGTAGATAAAAAATGTATCCTAATCAAAAAGAGAGCTCTTCCTAAGGACTACCAAACTTCCTACCAAACTGCAAATGAATCCAACATTGGTTTTTGAACAGATGATTTCTATTGATTCAACATGTGGTTTTTGAAAAATGATTTTTAAAGTTTTGTCAAGTTCTACAGCTACATTGCTATGTTAAGGATAGGTCGTTTTAATGAAAATTAATATTCGACGGAGCAACGATAGGACCATATTTAAGATGGCCAGTAGTTTCAGAGAAAATATTTCCAAAAAAGTTGTAACACACAAATATGCATATCCGAACGACGGACACGGGCCATCGCAACAGCTCTCTGACCTTTGTCTAGTGGAGTTTAACTTTAACCAAGAAAAAAGCGAAGTTGATTGAATGTTTTAATACACCTTTGTGGACCACATAGTTTTATACACTCTTTGGTAGGCCTACATAACACAATCCATCAATTGAGGTACATTTCTTTTAGATTTTGTCTTATTAGTCGGGTCTCATTCGTCCGGGCGTGTACGTCCGGGTGTGTTCGTACTTTCAAATGATCTCATTTCTTTTCAAATCATACCTGGAGCATTAGGAAGGCATATTAGTATAAAAGATGATATCTGACTCTTCACGAAGGAAATAGTTGAGTAGAACACGGATAGTTTCACCATACAGCGCGAAATCGTTTACAGAATTTACATATTTCGCTTCATTTTGCGAGGAAATCTAAGTAAGACTGTATTTCAATTATTCAGTCTGCATTGTCAAGAAAAGATACTACAAGGAATACCGAATGTATAAAAAAGCGAGGCAGAAGAAGCGAAGGTCACTGTCCGTTCCCCACTCACTTCTTCTAATGCAATATAAAAAAAGCGGAACGGACCTGAACAGATCATAAGAAGCCTAGGTATGGACTTTCAAAGCAATGGGAAAACTGAAAACGGACCTAAATTGTATCCGAAATATCAAATATTTGACGTAGGAAACATCAGAATGAATATGAATCGGATTGAAAAGATCTGACATTTAAGTGTGAAAAAAACGGAACGGACATGAACGGACCGCAAAATGCTTCCAATGAACTTTCAAAACAAAGGCAAAAGCAAGAACACATGACATGTTTACAAACTGCTTGCGTGAAATCTAAACATACCTTCAGATACTACTTAACCCATTTAGGAAATACCACTGAACATATTTTTTCTAACAAAACCATCAACAAAGAAGAAAAATAAAAGTTATATTTTTTTAGTTGTATTATCTTCACTCACCGATAATGAAATATTTTTTTCACTAAAACTAACTTTGAAATAGCAACATTCAAGTTTTTACTATCTGCATGAAAGGTTCATTCAAGATCTCCGTGATGTGTTATGGAAATCCCATTTTTCCCCCAAAAAAGGAATATCTGACTGTGTACGGCCGCAAAAACTCCAAAAATTGAAAATATGCACATTTACCAAACACCTTGGTCTTTCTAATTCTGTTCCTAGCCGCAGAGACTGCTGTTGTATAAAGTTTTTTTGGAGCAAGTTTTTCAAAATTTACGACTTTCAGTGCTCTCATTTAGTGGTTGATTGGTTGTATGGTGTTTAAAGCCATTTTTAACATTATTTCAGTTATACCGCGATGGTAAGTGCAGCTATTCATCCTTCCTGGAATTTCTTTCACAAGTAAACCTCACATTATTCTTTTCAAGCCACTGGCTGCTTTCCCACATGACCATCGTCGAAACAATGGTCAGTGGTGAGAGAGGAATAAATCCTGTCGCTTCGCCAGTAGCCATCAGTGCTTTCAGTGCTTTGATTGTTTTGTTTATTTTGTTTATTGTCTCTGTAATACTACAGTCTCCAGGAAAACAAGAGAAAGAGGAAAGAATTGTATCAATTCAACGAATCGGAGGGTATGTTGACTAAAGTTACAATCAGGTATAATCTTACTGGTACACTGTGCTTTAAAAGTCGTACACATAGACGAGATTTACATAGCCTATATGTAAATATCAGACAAATAAAATTTTCCTTCATTTCTCTCTTAAATACTAATAGGAAAATAACTTAATCGTTTAATCTTCTTAAGTAACACAAAAAGTGTCAGAACCGACTATTATCTTTTACGGACAGTATTAATCGAGATCGGTTTGCACAGAACGTGTTCTTTGAGCTTTGATACACTGCCCACTACTTCGTTACATTTTCTGAATGAAACGACTTCGAAATGTTCTAAGGGTTACAGAAAAGATTTAAACGCATATCCTCAAACTTAAAAAAAGAAAACATCTTAATGCCTTATTCCAATTAGATTACAGATGGTTGAAGCTATCCTTTCCCCTTATAAATAATGGACATTGAGCTCGATAAAGGGTCTTCCTCATATTTTTGACGTGTCGTGTGCAAACTTTAGTCATGTGCAGCCTGTTGTGTAGAAAGGACTCGTACATAATTGTAATCGCAAGCCCAACACTAAATTGCTATAATTGAAAAGTCAGGAATCACTTTTTTAGAGGTTGGTGTTTTACAATGATTTTCTGTTCGTTTGGAAGGCACGAAGGTGCATTTTTTGTGTATTTAGTGAATGAGACGAAATTTAGATTAAGTCAACACAATCTTGATGTGTAGTGGAAAACATGTACATATATAATATATGTATGCTGTGTTTTGAAGCACATCGAGAATGGCAGACATATTAATGAATCAGTATGCTAGTGTTAGGAGGTTTAAAATTATATTAAGTTTGATCGTATATGATAACAATGAATTTTGACTATTTGGTAATGGCACTACAAAATCAGCTACCAAGGCGGAAGTAAATTAGGTTTTAGTAAACAAAATATCGACATGTTTAATCTTTCAGCAAACACCGCCATATTTAACTGCTCTCAAGAATATATATTTAGACCAGAAAAAACGCCCGGTGCAAATTAAGTTTTAGTAAACACAATATTGAAGTGTCAAATCTTTCACCAAACAACTCTATGTTTAATGACCCTAAAGAATATAGATCTATATCTGGACAAAATCCGGTGGAATTAGAGGGCTTATTAAATCACATCTTACAGTGACAAAAATAACTACGGTCATTTTACAGGCTGGCCTTTATCTGCCATATGAACCTATATTTTTCTATGTGTTTGAATGTTGAACATTTAAATGTGTATTAAACCCTGCATCAGAGCTGAGTCGTTTATTTTACTTTAATTACACAAGGATTTATATAGGTCACATTTTGGATATCTAAAGATGTGCCCAACATTTCTATATACAAATGACTCAAGTTATAAAGCATTCATGTGTAGGAGACTGTGAACATGTAAAAACATTTAAGTTTAGCATTTAAAATATCACTGTGTATTTTTCTTCATTCTGGAGCAATATATTCGACACCATAATAACAAATATATTTACCTCAACAATACCGTGCGATCATTATTTCTTTTTATTAAGGTTGCAGCAGGAGCAGACACAATGGCTGAGTGCCGAGAGGAATTAATACAAGAGATTGTGTCTGACGAAGACAAAACAAAGTCATGTGAATCCTGTAGCTTTCGGGGTGTTGGAAACCCAGCACACACATATTGTCCTGTATGTACCGAATACCTCTGCACATCCTGTGCAGAAATACATCGTACTTTTAAAGTTTCACGTGCACATGACCTCGTGCAGATTGGGGAATCAACAGAGGCTTCAGTTAAGATTAAAGGCCTCGTTACAAACGTTATGATATGCGACATTCACAGGTCCGAAAATATGGTGGAGTATTGTGTCACTCATGAAAAAGCAATTTGTCGTCTTTGTAAAACGACGAAACATCGAAAATGTGATATCAAAGATCTCGGGGAAGCCGCAGAAGAAAGGAAAAATGGCGTCAAACATTTTATAGAGGACATTAAGTTATGGTCTTCAGACTTTTATGCCATAAATATTTCCAGACACAGTGATAAAAGTCAGCTTTTAGAAACAACAACGAAAATTAGAACAGACGTTAAGAGGGTTAAAGAAGAAATCATAATCTGGGCAGAAAAACTCGAGAATAGAACTCTACAAGAAATAGAAAAAAATGAAAAGGAAATGATATCAAACATTGACAGTCATATAGCTGTAACGGATGACATGATAAATCAGTTCGAATGGGTTAAAACTTCACTTGAAAAACTACATCAAGGTAGGAACTGCATTGAAGCCTTCGTGCTAAAGGCAAAAACGGAGCAGCAGATTCAGGAAGGAATAGAACTGAAACAGGAAATACAAAAGGAAATAAGTCCCCTTACTTGTAAATTCCGAAAATCAGATAAATTGTCAAGACTAATGTCTGAAATATCTTCTTTTGGAACAATAGAGATAGTAGATACTCGTTTAATAGGTTTCACAGGTATTTCAACAGTGACGAAAAAAGCTGATATAGCTGTTGATTCCGGTTGTATCACTGGCTGTGTATTTATGCCTAATGGACAGTTAGTGATTTGTGATTCAAACCACACAGTGAAAGTATTTACATCTGACTTTAACCTGAAAAATGAAGTCAAGTGTGATTCTCGGATTGAAGATATTGTAGTGCTATCTGCAAATGAGATTATTGTTACAAAAACACAATTAAAGTGCCTTGAAGTTCTGAATGTGTCAGGAGCTGTAAGAAAACTGAAGTCGATACCTGTTGGAGAGCTGTGTTGGGGTGTGGATATAAAGAAAGACAACATCTATGTCAGTTGTCATTCAAATAATGGGAAAGGAGGAAATATAAAAGTTCTTACACTAGATGGTGAGTGTGTGAACATATTTCGGATTGATGAGGGCTATCCTTACTATCTAGCTGTAAATGACACAAGGGACAGAATTATAGTATGTACAGGTGACAGGTCAAAAGTGTTGTGTATCGATATGACAGGCAAAACTGTCTTTACGTATTCAGACAATCAGATAAACATATCTCTTGGTTTAGTGTTTGACGCGCATGACAATTTTATGGTATGTGGACAAATATCTAACAATATACTTGTGGTGAAGAAAAATGGAACAAAACACAAAATCCTACTTTCCTCTGACGATGGTCTCTGTAAGCCACGTTGTCTTGCATACAGATCTTGTGATAAAACTCTGATTGAAGGACAGTTCGCAAAACGACCCCTTACAGCCTTTACAATACACACTTAAGATTCGATTGTCGGTCAATTCGTCGTTGAATCGAATGTCGACATACAAGCTAGTTCATACAAAGTATGATCTAGCAAAAAGGGGGTTAAAACCCATCTCTGTGATGCACATACCAAGACAATTATCATATGCGTAAAGATCTCTAAAATTCATTTTGTCTAACAACAAACTAAAGGATGATGTAGAATGGTCCTTGGGCATGCAGAAAATTTACCAAAAGCAAAACAGTTTCGACCCAGGTCAGCCTGCACGGACTGCACAGGCTGACCTGGGCCGATACTTATGCAGGTGCATAAAAAGCCCTTTTTACAGTCCATGTCACATGTATATAAATTAAATGTTAGAATATATATCTGAAAATTATCAACTGATTTGTACGACACGTATGTTGCATACTTGTCTATAATCTAACGTTTTTTTTTCCCATTGAATACTTTTTTCTGTATACATGTACGTAATAGAGGGTTACAATAGGAGACATTTCTACAAAACTGTTGAAAATAAAGTAAAATCTCGGCTGTATTCGTCAATACGAAATTTTTAACTCATGTACTCCTACAGACATTATTTTGTGTCTTGTAGCAGGGGCATTTTCAAAAACAATGCTATAAACTATGAAAATATCAAAGAGTGGAAATTTCTCCTTTTGCAAAAATGTTTAACTCTTTACCGCGCGACAAGATTTTAGACCTATCCAAACAAAAAACATATGCAGATTCCAATTTAAATATTGCAAAAATTGTTGAAGTTGTCTTTGATAGAGTAGAAAACGTTGTGGGAAAAGGAGAAAGTGCTGGTTACCAGCATTTTCTCCTTTTCCCGCAGTGTTTTCAAGTCTTGTATCTCAATGTCGTCATAAGTCGGCTTTTTGTGATTAAGGGTTAAATGTATCAGAACCTCACTTATATAAACAATAAATATTTCATAAGGATTTTTGCAAGGTCTCAAACATGAGTAGGTGTGTACATTTAGGCTGATGTTGGTCTACGGTCTCGGCAAATCATACTTGTGATCGAATATTGCAGGATAAGTATCAAACAAGACACAACGACATGGGACTATAAACACAAGGCTACATTTGTAATGATAAACAAGTGATACTCGGGCAAAAGGGGTTTTAATGTTGCGATGATGGTTACTCTGGAAAGTAAGCAGTGGCTTGAGAAGGATTTTGTGCAGAGTACTGATAAAAGAAATCTGAAAGATAGCATGGATAGGTGCACTAGCCACCACGATATAGCTGAATGTTAAAAAACAGCACCAAACACCATAAAAAACAAACAAATAAATCTTGCACAATGACGAATAAGCAGTTTTCGACAGTACTATTTCAAAGCCCTGACATTTGCTCCAAAACAGTCGAGCTACAGAAACAGAAGGAATCATCGGGGCTTCCACATCATCACACAAATTGCAATTGTTCTGTCTTTTAATTGCCCGAAAAAGATCAGGTTGTCGTTGGCCTATAAGGTCTGCAGCATTGAGTTGATTCAGTGTTCTTGAGGCTTTTACGACACTGGTTTCTTTCTTTTGTTTCACATTATAAATGAATGGTGCTCTACGAAAGAGGGTTAAATGCATACCCGTGATGCATTAGTCCAAGCAAATTATCACTTTAATCTGGATCCGTAAATTAGATTTTGTTTAACAACCGACTGAATCATGAAGTAGACTGGTCATTTAACGTGCAGAAAATTAAGCCAAAGCAAATCGTTTTGATCCAGGTCAGCCTTTGCGAATTGTGCAGGCTGACCTGGGTCGATACTTTTTTCAGATGCATTAAATCGCCATTTCGCAGAGCACGATTTAATTGAATTTCCTAGTAATTTTTTTTTTTCAATCGGGAGAGGCATAGAAATTCTTCTTTAACAAGTGTCTGTTTCACTAAAGGAGACAAGCCGTTTGCATTATTAGGCTTTTAAACCGCTTTCAGCAGTATTTCAATTATTCATGCTTTAACTTTGTTATACTAGGCTACAGCTGTGTGATACCTGGCCAAACAACACATCGTATTATCGAACTATAATAGACTTCCTGTTAGCAAATTCAACACCACAACCACTGAGCCACAGAGGATTCTAGCCTGGGTCGACAAAGCTGTATTTTGAGCCAGTGTATAATAAACCTAAGTGTAACACCTGTTATGTGAAACGAAACAAATGCTAACGGTGCAGGTGGTAATAACCCTTTACAAAACAAACCTGAGTTTTAACTAACCAGGAGGCGAATGGGCAAAGGATTTTGAGAGTATTATAAGAAAAGGAGAAAATGCTGGTAACCATCAATTTCTCCTTTTTCTACAATGTTTTCTTCCCTCTCAAAGAAAAAAAGAAAAAAAAAGAAAAAAAATCCCATTTTAGCCACTTATTTAGTTGTTGCTTGCATATGCGTTTACTCAGGTCAAGTCATGAAGTGTTTAACTCACAGCCCATACACAAATACCCATAACAAGAACCACAAAAAGGCCATTAAACATGTTTAAGTACGCCTTAAGGTACAAAACAAAATTCACATGTTATATTACATGTATTTCTTCAAGATATTGTCCAGAGCAGTTAAATTTTCACCTCATTTCATTTCCCTTTTTTTTCAGAAGCAGCCTGCATAGTGGAGTTAATCGGTAAAAGATATTTTCTTCTCTCCAAAAAACTGTGAAAGAAATCGTTAAGAATAATCAAAAGTACGATATCTATTGCCATTGTACTGTCTTTCGAAAACAGCGTAAGAAAGGGTGCAACTACCTATTTCACCTTTACCCACAATATTTTCAAAACGACAGAAAGAGTGGGATATTGTCCTTTCCGTTGATTCACTGTCCTTTATATCATATTTCACCTTTGATCGTACAAATACGACTCTCTGTAACAGTAGTAGACAGCTTTAGGAAAAGAGGGATTAATTTGGGCTATGCTGTGTAAAAAGGAGGTTTATTGTGTTTGCAAATAGTATCCCACCCATGTTAGCCTGTGTAGTCCTTGCAGACTGACATGTGTCGAAACGTTTTGCTTCTTTTAAATTTTCAGCATATCAACGGAACAAACTACTTCATTATCAAGTTGCTTATTTGACAAAATGGTTTCATGGATCTACAAGTGTACATAATATTGATATGAAGCTTGCGTCGTATTATGCATCACAGAGATGCTTTAAACCCCCTGTTTTACCAAACAACAAATATTACACTCTTTCCGATTCAAAATAACAGTAAAGGATATTTCAAAATTGATAGAAAAGAGCTTTATTTCTCTGATAGGTAAAGAACATTTCGGGAAAAGGTGAAAATGCTGGTAGCAAGCATTTTCTTCTTTTCCAACAATGTTTTCGTAAGCCTTCTCTCTCGAGTTCGTTAAAAGTATGGACTGTGTGGTAAAGGGTTAATACACAATTATCATTTCTACGGAGGAAACTTTCAGAAAACAAAATGTAAGAAAAATGGTGGTAGTCTTGTTAAAAGTAATTCATCATTTTCCCACAATATGTCCACAATAACAGAGATCTGCTGGTCATACGAACAAATTTGAATTTGTCATTTGCAGGTACTTTCCATTTGGATGGGCCATAATGTGCTAGACAGAAAATTATCAAGGCACTATGTTTTCCATATCATTACTAGCACACATATTTCTTTCTTTGAATTGTATCTCCTCGTCAATGGCACCAGCTAATTGCAAGTCTTTTAGCAGCCTGTACAATAAATTTGTTAAATTCTGGTTTAACATCGTAAAAATGACACTGCTGTAAGATCATCATTATCGGCCTACTATGTAAAAATCGTCCGTCAACTCACTAACTGTAAACTCCTTATCTAAATCCTACTCAACAAAATAATGAATTCTTTGGTCGTTTTCAACACCAGGTAACACTGTCGAACTTGAGAATCGCTGCTTTGTCAAAATCGTGGTAACCAGCATTTTTTTTTTCCAAAACGTTTTCTTGCCTTTAAAACATAACTCCATCATTAAGGGCACTTTCAGTATGTTGGCTTCAAATGCTTTCAGTTTTCTCGAATTTTATCCTTTGGTAAACATTACTTTTCGCAAAGGCTGTACCATTACAAAGCTGTATCTGAATGTATCATGGAGATCGTTTCTGATTTTGCTTTTCCCATTAACACAGAACTTTATCGAATAGCACTGCTCTAGCGCCATATTTACGGTATCAACAAAATAATGTGTTCAACTTTCGTTGTTTACAGGAAATGACGTCATATTTCATCCCTTGACGTTACGTAGCCCAAGATAAAGGTGTCCGAAAACGTAATGTGCATTTTTGACAAAATATGACGTTAGAAATACATTTTATGATCTCTTTAACAACAAGTAAACATGGAGTTGCCCCGCTTGACGTCACCCTACGTTGCCATAGTGGTTGTAGATTACGCATTGGTGCAAATAGTTTACTTTTTTCTGTAGGATTATAAGCATAATTCATCAAAGTATCAGTGGTGAAAATTTCGTCAAGATAAGCATATGAATAAAAAAGTTATGAAACTTTTCCGGATAATTATGGAACACCCCTAATAAGTGGCGTTCTGTCTAAGATGGTTTAATGCAGCTTGATGATCATATAATTATGGATCAATAAAATCGATTTTGTTTACAATCGACTAAATCATGAGGTAGAATGGTCCTATGACAGGCAAAACATTGGACTGAATACATTTGTATTTTTTGCAAATGCGTCAAACCCCGTTTTCGTAGATTATAACTCAAATATTAAGGGCATGTTTCATTCCACTGACCAATAGCAATATTTTTTTTTTCAAAAAGAGCAAACTGTAAAATTATTTGAGTCATGCTCTGTGAAAAGGGGGCTTAATGCATCTACAAAAAGTATCGATTCATGTCAGCTTGCGCACTTTGTGCAAGCTGACATGGGTTGAAACTTTTTGCTTAGATGAATTTTCTGCATGTCAAAGGACCAGTCTACCTCATAAGTCAGTTAGTTGTTGGACAAAATGGATTTTATGGACCCGTAAATGTGTGATGAATTGCTTGGAATAATGCATCACAGATATGCATTGAGATTCCTTTTGCCAGAGAATCGTTCTTTTAATCTTTTATCTATCCTAATGGTATTAGTCACTCTTTTGATGGGGTAGGATGCATCCGAGTATGAAGTAATAATCTTTGGTTATGAAATAGATCTCAGAAAATATCAAACTTCTTGTGCAATCAACCTAGCCCGGGTCGCAGTTTGTGGAGTACAGGGCTTAAAACCAGGGATTCACCGGTTCAGATCCCATTATTTCATGTGTGGTGCATTGTTGAGGCTTGCCCTTCTAAAGATTATGAACATTGTGAAAAAAAGGAGAACATGTTGGCTACCAGCATTTTCTCCTTTATTCTACACTGTTCTCTAAATCCGTCTACTCAAGGATAGCTAATGTTCGGGATTTTTTAGTAAATGGTTGATTAAGACAAACAAATGAAGTTCCGATGGATTTGTCCAATAAAAATGCATGTATTCACAAAAGCATTGCCTTTGTTTAAGAATTGAACACTTTAAATATCTCCTGCGGACGACCTTTTCCTCTAGCAGTAGATAATTTTTTTAAACATTGTTAATAATTATAATAATAATAATGAATGCTCATACTGAGGATTTCCTTTTGCTACAGTAGTTTTAAACTCATTCATAGATTAAGCTGACTACGCTTATTAACAAATATATCTTTAATTGTCGTATTTATTTAAGGGTAAGAGAGCTAAATCTCACAAACATTTCAAAGTTCAATAGAAGCTTCAGAAAAATCACAGACAAACTGACAAAGTAAGTAAAGGAAAGAACTTTGATCATATCAACGAAAGGGACTCAAAGTAGACTAAGGTTTTAGATAAGTATTTTATTACAAATAAATTGTGTATTGAGACGGATGCCATTGAGTCAACTTTAGCGCACCTAGGCACAAAAAGTGCTCAAGGTGAGCTTTTGTGATGGTGCTGTGTCCAGCATCCGTCGTCCGTCGTGCGGTAGTCAACAATTACCTTGTGTGCACTCTAAAGTCCACATTTTCGTTTAGGTACTAGTGCAATTTGGTCCAAATGTTTGTCTTGCTAAAATCTCTGACAAGTTTGAAATTGAATTACAGTAGGTCACTGATCCAAATCTTAGAAAAACCTTGTGTGCACTCTAGAGGCCAAATTTTCCGCCTGATACTTTTGAAACTTAGAAAGACTGTTTGAATTAATGATATATCGGACAACTTCGAAATTGGGTCATGTCCGATCAAAAAGTAGGTCACAGGGCCAGACCTTAGAAAAACATTGTGTGCAGTCTAGAGGCCCGATTTTCAGCCTGATACTCGTTAAAACTATGCCAGACTGTTTGTCTTGATGATATCTCAAACGAGGTTGAAATTGGGTCACGTCGGACTAAAAATTGGGTCACAAGGCAAAATCTTAGAACAACCTTGTGTTTACTCTGAAGGCCGCATTTTCAGCCAGATACTCTTTTCACTAGGTCTGAGTGTTTGTCTTTATGATATCTCAGACAAATTTAAAATTGATTCATTTGGCGTCTAGAAGTAGGTCACCAGGCCAAATCTTATAAAAACATTGTGCGCACTCTAGAGGCCACATTTTTAACTTGATACTTATGAAATTAGGTCGGGGAGTTTGTCTAGATGATATTTCAGACATGAATATAAATTGGGTCTCGTCAGATTAAAAATTAGGCCACAAAGCCAAATCTTAGAAAAACCTTGCATGCACTCTTGAGACCTTATATTAAACCAGTTACTCATGAAACTAGGTCAGAGTGTTTGTATTGATGATATCTCAGACAAGCATGAATTTGGGTAAGTCACTGTAGGTCACTGTGCCAAATGTTACGAAAACATTTTGGGCACTCCGAAGACCATGTTTTCGGCCAAATACTCATGAAACTTGGTCGGAGTGTTTGTCTTGATTCGTCTCAGACAAGTAAAAAACTGAGTCACGTCGGGTCAAAGTCGGGTGAAATTGGGTCGCAACAGATTGAAAAGGAGGTCATGGAGCTTACTTTTAGTAAAACCTTGTGTGCACACTAGAGGCCACATTATCAGCCAAGATTTATGAAACTCGGTCAAAGTGTTTGCCATGATGAGATCACAGACAAGTTTGAAATTGGCTCACGTCAGGTCAAAAAGTAGTTCACTGAGCCAAATCTTAGAAAAATATTGTGTGCACTCTAGAGGCCTCATTTTTAGTCTGATACTCATGAAAGGTGCTCAGAAAGGTTGTCATGATAATATCTTAGACAAGTTTGAAATTGGGTTGCAACAGTTTCAAAAGTAGGTCATGGGGTTTACTTTTAGAAAAACATTTTGTGCAGTCTAAAGGCCACATTTTAAGTCAGATGCATATAAAACATTATCAGAATGTTTGTCTTTATGATACAATGTACCACAAAAAAACGACCGGTGCAATAACAGAGTTTATTAATTCACACCTTACAGTGAAAGGAATTATCTGGTTATACGGCTTGTCTTTATGTGTCATATAATCCTGTATATTTCTATGTTTTAATGTTGAGCATTTCAATGTGTAGATCTAATAACCCGTGCATATCTTCAGCTTAACCGTTTTTTTGCTTAGGTACACAAGAATTTGCAGGTCATATTTTGGCCATGTAAAGATGTGTCTGTGAGTTTGGCATACAAATGACCATGACTCAAGTTATTAAGCATCCATGTATAGTATGCTACGAATAGGTAAAAACACATATATATAGTATGATAAAAGCGTTGTGTATTTTCTTTATTCTAGAGCGATAAATTCGACGCCATAATAACACATATATTTACCACAGCAATACCATGTAATCATATTTCTTTTCGTTTAGGTGGCAGCAGCAGAAGAAACAATGGCTGAGTGCCAAGAAGATGTGACACACGAAAATGTGTCTGATGAAGACAAAACAAAGTCCTGTGACTCTTGTAGCTTTCAGGGTGTTGGAAACCCAGCAGACACATACTGTCCTGTATGCACCGAATATCTCTGTATATTTTGCGTAGAAATACATCGTAGTTTTAAAGCTACACGCAAATATGAAATTGTGCAAATTGACAAATCAACAAAAACTTTAAATAGGACGAAAGTTCGAGTTACAAAAGAAATGATGTGCGACATTCACTGGTCCGAAACTGTAACAAAATATTGTCTGACACATGAGAAAGTGATTTGTCGTCTTTGTAAAACGACCAAACATAGAAAATGACACCAGTGCCCTTGGAGTAGTTGCAGAAAACCGAAAGACAAGTGTCACAATATTTTTGGGGGACTTGAAAGTGCTGGCATCAGAATTTGAGAAAAGAGAATGTTAAAGACAGCAAGATAGAAAAAATATTCTTCAAACATATAAGGGTCTATCAGCAAATGTTAAGAAAATTAAGGAAGAAATCATAACGTGGGCGGAAAAACTAGAAGAAGATGCTCTAGAAGAATTTGAAAAGTCTGCCAATGGACTATTATCTAACATAGACAGTCATATTGCAGTCGCAAAGGAAATGACAAGCCTGTTAACGACTGCTAGGAAATCATTTGAAAAATTAGGCAATGACCGCCTATCGGATAGTTTCGTCCTTATGACAAAAACACAGCAGCAGATTCGGGAAGGGACTGAGGTGAAACAGGAATTAGAAAAGGAAATGAAACCGCTTACTTTTAATTTTTATAGGTCGGTTAAACTTTTAAAAGTTATGACTGAAATCTCTTCTTTTGGTACAATAGAGACAGATGAGGTTCTTTTTCCTAATTTCCTGGAAATGTCATATTTTTCAAAGGACCAGGATATCGCTGTCGATTCCAGTTGGGTCACAGGTTGCGTATTTATGCCAAATGGACAATTAATGATTTGTGACGAAACAAACCACACAATGAAAGTTTTGACATCTGAATTCAAATTTAGAAATGAACTCAAGTTGGATTCTCGGATTTGGGATGTTGCTATCCTGTCTAAAGATGAGATAATTGTTACAAAACCTGAAGGAAAATACCTCGAAGTTTTGAATGGGTCGGGGCCTGTAAGAAAAGTGAGGTCGATACCTGTTGGAGAGCGGTGTTGGGGTGTGGACAAAAAGAAAGACAACATCTTTGTCAGTTGTCATTTCGAGAATGGAACAGGAGGAAAAATAAAAGTTCTTACACTGGATGGTGTGTGTGTGAACACATTTCGGATTGATGAGGGAAATCCTTTCTATCTAGCTGTGAATGATGCAGCAGACAGAATTATAGTAGGTACAAATACCACATCAAAAGTATTGTGTTTCGATATGGCAGGCAACACTATCTTTACATATTCAGACACTGAGATGAACTTTTCTCTCGGTTGTTTGTTTGATACATATGACAGTTTTATGGTATGTGGACGAAAATCCAACAATGTACATGTGGTGAATAAAGATGGAACTAAGCACGAAATTCTCCTTTCCTTGGATGATGGCCTATTTCTTCCATATTGTCTTGCATATAAATCGAGTGATAAAACTTGTTGTAGGACAAAATGCAGCAAAGTCCCTTACAACCTTTTCAATAGAAATTTAAGATACGATTGTAGGTCTATTCGTCTTTCAATGGAGTGCTGACATAGCAGTTAGTTCAAATTTACAACGTTCTGGAAAAAGAAAGTTAAATGCATCTCCGTGATGCATCATACAAAGCCACCAATCACATATATATGGATCCATAAAACCCGTTTTGTCTCAATCAGCTGAATTTTGGGGTTAGAATATTCACTTGAAGTGCAGAAATTTACCAATAGTAAAAAGTTTCGACCATAGCAGCCTGCGCTGGCTGCGCAGGCTAACTTGGATAGATATTTTTTGCAGATGCGTTAAACCCAATTTTCACAGAGCATGTCTTGTGTTTCAGTTTAACCCTATACCAAACGACAAAACTGTAGACTTGTCGAACTTGAAAGCTTTTGCAGACGACACATTAGATATGGCTCAAGTGATGGAATATGTTTCGGAAAGAATAGAAAACATTGCGGGAAAAGGAGAAAATGCTGGTTACCGGTATTTCCTCCTTTTCCCACAAAGTTTTTAAAAGCCTTCTTTGTCAGGGTCGTTAAAATTCGGTATTGTTTGGTAAAGTGTTTAAAATCTTTAGACTTTACACCATTGCATCTGTAAATTACATTGTATTGTGTTTAATTAAATTGTAAGAAGACACGTACATAGCATACTTGTCTATAGTCTTATCCATTTTCATTGGACAGTTAGTCCTATATACACCAATGTGATAGACGGTTACAATCGGAGAAATTCGTACAATACTGCCGAAAACGAATATAAACTAAAACCTCGTTTGTTGTTCGTCATTTTGAAATTTTTAAGTCAGGCACTCCTACTGACGAATTTTTGAGTCTTGCTACAGGCCATTTTCGAAAACAATGCCGCAGATAATGAAAATACTTATAGTTTAAACATATTTTATTTCATAAGTTGAAATGGGGTTGGGCCACAAGTTCTCACAACTTAGAATTAGCCCTTCCCCTACAGCACAAATTATACAGTTCTAACAACGGTATGTACAAATACAACAACATTGAAGTATGAGAAAGAAAAGAAACGCAGTAAGTGAGAGCTAAGAGTTGAAATAGAAAGATTACAAAAAAGAAACAAAAAAGAAAAGTTCAAAACAGGAAAAAAAAAAAAAAAAAAAAAGAAAAAAAAGATGATGTTCTCTGTGATTGCCTAAAATTTTATAAGGTTGTCATTAACATTTACAAAAATAGACTGAAAATTACGAAAAACGTTTTGATTCATTGATGTACAATTGAACTGCTTCAAATAGTAAACAATTTTGGTCGTGACTTAGGTCAGCACTGCCGAAAAGAAGTTTTATAGTATTTAGAGGATGAAATACTCTTGTTGCTTGGAAAAGTGAGATTCTTACATCTGTAAAGCGAGAACACTTGAAAAAATAATGTTCAGCATTTTCAATGCCATTACCACAGTCACATGTAGGGTCTGGTTTTAAGTGATTCTGAAAAAGGTCCCCGTTTAAATTACTACAATTGTTCCTTAATCGAGCATGAATTACTGATATATATCTATTACCAATACAGTAGAGACTTGAAACTCTCGCGGGCCCGGTATGTATTCTTAATTTTGATTTAAAAGAATGGTATGTTGCACTACATCGTATTTCTTGTTCTAGATTATTCCATAGAGAAATTGAGGATGGGATACATGACTTTTGTAACAAACTTGTTCTGGTGCGGACGTTTTCATAATTTTGGCTGTCTCTCAATTGGTATTGAGATATATTTCCAATTAATGGAGGAATTAATTCTTCTATGTAATGAGGAACAATATTGTATGACACTTTATACATAAAACAGAGCTTAGAATTTTTCCTTCTAGATGATAAGGTTTCCCATCCACATTCTTTGTAAAGATTTTCCAGAGATACTGATCTTGTGAGGCCTGTTACAATACGTGCAGCTTCATTTTGTAATTTTTCAATGGAATCCGAACATGAAATAAAGCAACCGTCCCATACAATAGATGAATATTCGAGAATAGGTCTCACATATGATAAATAAATTTTATTTAATGCTGCGCGAGTAAGAATAAACTGAAGTCTCCGCATAATTTGGATTATTTTGGATGCAGCCTCCAAATTATTATTGATGTGATCGTTCCATTGGCCTGAACTACTAAAAGTTAAACCCAGATGTTTATGTTGATCTACAATTTTAATTTTAGTATTATCAAAAAAAAGAGCTGGTTTGCCGTGGTCTTTTTTCGTTGAAAATATAACAGCTTCAGTTTTGTCTGGGTTGAAATCAACTAACCATTGTTTTGCCCATATTGAAACGTTTCTTAGGTCATAGTTAATAATACCCTCTATATCACGTACCGAAGAAGCGGAATAATATAAAGAGCTGTCATCGGCGTACAATCTCGTAAGACTCAAAAGAGATTCAGCAATAGCGTTAACATAGATTAGGAACAAAAGAGGCCCAAGAACAGAGCCCTGTTGTACCCCTGCTCCTAGGGGTAGAAGATTAGATTCTGTGGCTTGGATTACTACTTTCTGCTTTCTATTCTTGAGATAACTAGTCAGCCAAGTAAGAAGACTATCACTAATGCCATGTTGTTTAAGTTTAAACAAAAGACCTTTGTGCCACACTCTGTCAAATGCTTTTGAAATATCACAGAATACAATACAAGAGAGTTGGCCATGATCAATAGCTTGGCATATATGGTGATATATGTCTATTAACTGGTAAGTGGTAGAATGTTTTGGTAAAAAACCAGATTGGTATTTATATATGAGGTCGT
Source organism: Hippopus hippopus (assembly GCA_946811185.2). Lineage (NCBI taxonomy): Eukaryota > Metazoa > Mollusca > Bivalvia > Cardiida > Cardiidae > Hippopus > Hippopus hippopus. The sequence goes on along the minus strand of OX328113.1, from coordinate 7,359,169 downwards.
TGGACATAAGGAAATTATACATATGTTTAAAAATAATTCGTTCGAGAAGTTTTCCACAACAACTTAATAATGAGACAGGTCTGTAGTTAAAAGGTAAGGACTTGTCTCCTTTTTTGTAAATAGGTGTAACAATTGCTTTTTTCCAAGATTCAGAGAAAACCCCTTCTGACAATGAACGATTGAATATGATGTGCAGTGGGTTACAGATCGAGTTGATGCATCCTTTGAGCATTCTATGACTTATATCGTCTGGACCGCTGGCCTTGTTAATATTGATAGAATGAATGGCATCCTTAATTTCCGAAATTGTAACTTCGTTAATTACCAGTTTATTTAAAGTTTTGAGTTGACAGTTAGGTAATATGCTGTTTTTGTCATCAACCGTTGAAATGGATGCAAAATAGTTGTTTAAGCAATTTGCTTTTTCTTGGGAAGATGTGAACCAAATTTTATCTCCTTTAGGTTGAATTTCACTCAAAGGTGGAAAGCATGATTTAGAATTTTGTTTTTTTAGAAAGTGCCTAATAATTTTCCAAAAACTTTTTTTATCATTACTTTGTAGTTCTTTCAATGTTGTTTCCAAATTTCTGAAAAATATTTCTTTCGCATGTTTTTTTCATATTATTAACAGTATTACGTAATTTCTTATATTTTTGCCAATCGGTCGATTTGCATGAGTATTTGGTAATGTTTTTCATTCTATCTCTTTTTCGCGATAACCTTCTTATTGCACTATCGTACCAGGGTTGGTCGTCGGGACGAATACACACTGTTTTCCACGGAATACACTGCTTAGCAAGCTCAGTAAAGATTTTGGTAAATACGTCGCATGATTCATCAACAGAACCGTTGTATAAAATATTCCAATTAAAGCTTAATATTTTGTGATTAAGCAGTTCATAATTAGCTTTACTGTATAACCAAACATTTCTTTTGTAACACGGTTGGATCTGATATGTAAAGGGTATAGACACATAGGTAGCAGAGTGATCACTGACCTCAGGGGGCATTACGATAGTACCACTGTCTGAATATTCCATGTCATTAGAAATTAAAATAGGATCAAGAAGAGCATTTTGACGTGTTGGTGTATTAATTACATTAATCATAGAGTTCAGTATCAGTATATCCTTTAAATTATGAAAATTGTCATTTAATAAGTCCTAGTTCAAGTCGCCTAATATAATTACATTTTTTGAAATGTTAAAAGCCGCCTCGATGTTCAAATGAAGGTTTGTAAAAAAGTCGTCATCTGCAGTTTTGGGGCTATAGAAAGTTCCAATCAATATAATTTCGGAGTTGAGAGAAATTTTTACCCATATCGATTCATTGCAATATCCTTCAAGATCAGTAACTCTGGAATGTATAAGGTCCTTATTTAAATATACAAGAATCCCACCGCCGTGATTTGTTCTATCTTTTCTGTAAGGTATGTCAAATGAGTCAGATAAACGCAGAAAGTCATCTGTAATTATATCATTCAGATGGGTTTCTGTAAAACATAGTATGTTAAAGTCTAGAAAATTATCTTTTATAAAGCTTAACTTATTTCTTATACTTCTTATGTTACAATGTAACAATGATAGCAAAAACTTTTTTTCAGATGTAACAGGACCTGGGTTGAGTTCAACGTCCCCAGCTTGAAGAATGATTAGCCAAATAAAAATACAATATGTTGAAAAAATGTTGTATGTCATGAGACAGCTTGCTGTGGATAGGATCAGATTCACGACCTTAACCGATTTTATGAGAATATATGATAGTAAGGTGTACAGGTTCAGTCGGATATGCTGCTTAAGTACTTTGTAAAGGACATATAATTTGCCATGAAACAGACCAATGGATGCTCTCCATGCATTCAGATCATTACCCATCGGGAAGCAAAATAATCCGTCTGCGCAGAACATCCATCAGGCCTGAGTCATAACAAGCATAATTCACAGAGGCACCATCAGAGACAAAAAAGATGTAAAAGACATGAGAAACAAATAACATATATACAATGATAACATATTCTGTTCACAAACATGCGATTTAAGGAGGGAAAAAGAGATATTTGAGATGGGTTATTTCGTACATTTTGGTTTTAAGTATTTAAAAGGGTTAACAAGTAGTTCTCACACAGAATGGTCAGTGTTGGAATATATGGTACCCATTATAACTCTCTATCGAAACGAAACATAGAGCTGTTATTAGGGTAGATTGACTTATCTCTATATCAAATTTGGTTTGGACTATATAATGACAATATTTGATTTTGAAGGGTCTACATTTGTCGTTTAGAAATGGGTTAAAGATTATATTTCGTTTTAAGTTTCATATGCAATTAAAGTATACATCTTGACAATAACAACAACAACAACAAGCAATACAATAAAAAGGAAAAACCGTAATCAAATCAACAAATTTTGTCTTTGACACGTTAGAAAACTTTGAGGGTAAAGGAGAAAATGCAGGTAACCAGCATTTTCTCCCTTTCCCACATTGTTTGCAAAGGCACCTTCTTCATGTTTGTTAAGATGAAATAATGGACAATGTAGATCACAGATTGGACTGCACAAAAGGTAATGAAACAATGGATAGTGTAGATCAGAGATCAAACTGCACAGAAAATAATGAAATAATGGACAGTGTAGATCAGAGATCAGACTGCACAGACAATAATGAAATAATGGACAGTGTAGATCACAGATCAGACTGCACAAACGATAATGAAACAATGGATAGTGTAGATCAAAGATCAAACTGCACAGAAAATAATGAAATAATGCACAGTGTAGATCAAAGATCAGACTGCACAAACGATAATGAAATAATGGACAGTGTAGATCACAAATCAAACTGCATAGAAAACAATGAAATAGTGGACAGTGTAGATCAAAGATCAAACTGCACAGACAATAATGAAATAATGGACAATGTAGATCAAAAAGCAGGCTGTACAGTAGATAATGAAATAATGCACTGTGTAGATCAAAGATCAGCCCGCACAGAAGATAATGAAATAATGCACAGTATAGATCAAAGATCAGACCGCACAAAAGATAATGAAATAATGGACAGTGTAGATCAAAGATCAGGCTGTACAGTAGATAATAAAACAATGGACAGTGTACATCAAAGATCAGACTGCACAGAAGATAATGAAATAATGGACATCAGACTGCACAAACTAATGAAATAATGGACAGTGTAGATCAAAGATCAGACAGCACAGACCGTAATGAAATAATGGACGGTGTAGATCAAAAAGCAGGCTGTACAGTAAATAATGAAATAATGCACAGTGTAGATCAAAGATCAGACTGCACAAACAATAATGAAACAATGGACAGTGTACATCAAAGACCAGACTGCACAAAAGATAATGAAATAATGTACAGTGTAGATCAAAAAGCAGGCTGTACAGTAGATAATGAAATAACGCACAGTGTAGATCAAAGATCAGACTGCACAAACGATAACGAAATAATGGACATTGTAGATCAAAGATCGGACTGCACAGACAATAATGAAACAATGGACAGTGTAGATCAAAGATCAGACTGCACAGACGATAATTAAATAATGGACAGTGTAGTTCAAAAAGCAGGCTGCACAGAAGAAAATGAAATAATGCACAGTGTAGAGCAAAGATCAGACTGCACAATCGATAATAAAAAAATGCATAGTGTAGATCAAAGATCAGACTATACAGACAATAATGAAATAATGGACAGTGTAGATCAAAGATCGGACTGCACAAAAGATAATAAAATAATGCACAGTGTAGATCAAAGATCAGACTGCACAATCGATAATAAAATAATGCACATTGTAGATCAAAAAGCAGGCTGTACAGTAGATAATGAAATAATGCACAGTGTAAATCAAAGATCAGGCTGCACAAACGATAATAAAATAATGGACATTGTAGATCAAAGATCAGACTGTACAGACAATAATGAAACAATGGACAGTGTACATCAAAGATAAGACTGCAGAAAAGATAATGAAATAATGTACAGTTTAAATCAAAAAGCACGCTGTACAGTAGATAATGAAATAATGAACAGTGTAGATCAAAGATCAGACTGCACAAACGATAATGGAATGATGGACATTGTAGATCAAAGATCAGACTGCACAGATGATTATGAAAAAATGGACAGTGTAGATCAAAGATCAGACTGCACAAACGATAATGAAATAATGCACAATGTAGATCAAAGATCAGACTGCACAGACGATAATGAAATAATAGACAGTGTAGATCAAAACGCAGGCTGCACAGTAGATAATGAAATAATGCACAGTGTAGATCAAAGATCAGACTGCACAATCGATAATAAAAAAATGGACATTGTAGATCAAAGATCAGACTTCACAGAAGATAATGCACAGTATAGAGCAAAGATCAGATTGTACAATCAATAATAAAAAAATGCACAATGTAGATCAAAGATCAGACTGTACAGACAATAATGAAATAATGGACAGTGTAGATCAAAGATCAGACTGCACAAAAGATAATAAAATAATGCACAGTATAGACCAAAGATCAGACTGCACAATCGATAAATGCACAGTGTAGATCAAAAGGCAGGTTGTACAGTAGATAATGAAATAATGCACAGTGTAAATCAAAGACCAGACTGCACAAACGATAATAAAATAATGGACATTGTAGATCAAAGATCAGACTGCACAATCGATAATAAAATAATGCACAGTGTAGATCAAAAAGCACGCTGCCCAGTAGATAATGAAATAATGCATAGTGTAAATCAAAGATCAGACTGCACAGAAGATAATGAAATAATGCACAGTGTAGATCACAGATCAGACTGCACAATCGATAATAAAATAATGCACAGTGTAGATCAAAGATCAGGCTGTACAGTGGATAATGAAATAATACACAGTGTAGATCAAAAAGCAGGCTGTACAGTGGTTAATAAAATAATGCACACTGAAGATCAAAGATCAGACTGCACAAACGGTAATGCAATAATGCACAGTGTAGATCAAAGATCAGACTGCACGAAAGATAATAAAATAATGAACAATATAGATCAAAGATCTGACTGCACATAAGATAATGAAAGAATGGACAATGTGGATCAAAGATCAGACTGCACTTTCTGTTCAGTCTGATCTCGGTCCGCACTGTCAGCATAACAACTTAAGTCAGTTTAACGCCCAATTGGATAAAATCCGATCATCACAAGAACTGATAGAGTATTAATTAATTTAGACTCTAATTAAGTTTTGTGCACAAAACTCAACACTCTGTGGTCAGTTTACGACTGTTTTATCTGTAGACGGTGTTCCACGTCTTCTGATTGATTTAACCTGATCGGCCTACTCTCCTCTGATTTTTTTACAAAGATTCTGCCGTTAGAGGTCCAGAAGCTGTGCAATATGTCTGCCTTTTTCAATGGCTGGAGTTTTTTAATGATCGCATAATTTGACCGAGTAAGATCTTCGCTGACGAATACAGGAGTATTTCGCAGGTTTGCTTTTGCAGAAAAAACTCTGTGTTTGGTGTGGTAGTTTGCAAATTTCACAATAATTTGGGAAGGCACATTGTTTCTTACTTGACCAATAGGATGGCATCGATCGATGTCTGTCTCGGACAACAAAGGGCCGTTTGGTAGTATTCGTTCGTTGATGAAAGCAGTGACTTTCTTTGTTAGTTCATTCTCCGGAAGCTTTGGATCGAATCCCAAGTTTGAAAAACGCAAAGAGTTTCGTCGGCCATATTGTTCTAGATTATTTACTGATGTTTTAACTTTGTTTAGTTCAGCCGATAAATTATCACATTTCTGCTCCAATTCGACAATCAATTTTGTTTTCTCGTCGAGTTTGTCTGCCTGTTCCTTTATTATCTTATTTTGTTGTTCAGAAATTTTGATCTGTTCGTCAATAGTTTTTTTTCAGTTGAACATTACTGGAAATAATATCGTTAAGTACACTCGCGCGAAGCATTTCAATTGCCGAGTCAACAGCCTTCACGATTGCGGTTTGAATAGTCGGAGCTATCATTGTCTGCAATAATGGTGCGATGGAATTAGCAAAGTCGGGGTCCTTGACAGCCGCCAGAAATGATTCAGAAGAAAGCTGGTTTTTCTTGGAGGGCATGAATTTCCGGGCAGGGGTTGTTTTTTTGGCAGCTGATTTAAACAGGGGAGATGCTTTGCGTTTACCAATTTTCCGTTTACTCTGGCTGTCAGCTAAGGGAGTAGACGCAGAAGGCAAGCTGGTGTCGAGGGAATGGAAGGACCCGTCATTGTCTATATCGAAAGGCTGTGTGTTGGTGTCCTCTGTTATATTGGAAGCCATTATCGAACGAGAACAGATCAACTCACCATACACACAACTAATCCCAACTGATCCCAATTCAAACAATACAGCACAAGGCAATGATGGAAGTTTGCAATCGGCAAGTGTTTACAATTAGAAGTCTATATTTAGAAGTTGATGCGAGCACGTGCGAGCACGTGAATAGTATTTCAAACCGGTTTTCATCTATCAGATACGTGTATATCTAAAAATATTTATTTTGTATACATGTACAATAGAGTTAGGAGAATAGATCAGTCTTTGTCTAAAGAACAAAAGAATTACCGTTCAAATCAATACAAAGTCCTTATCCTTCATTAAATAAGTCCAACACATATCCCACTAATCATATCAATAACTTAAATAAGTCACAAACACAGAACAGACCATAGTTATGGGAATAACAACACAACATCTCACAATATCATCAGACCTAACTCACACGCGTCTGTGACATACCGCCATTTTTGTCCGTTTTGTCATTTTTGTCCGTTTGAAAATACTTAGGATAGTCAAATCTGCTTTAGGCATAACGTTTTTACCTTTCATATATCCGACCCTTGATTACATGAGTTATAGATATTTAACAAGGATATCTTCAAGGTCTCAAATAGGTGCAGGTGTGTATGTGTAGACTGACGTTAGTCTACACTCTCGGCAAATCATATTTCTGGTCGGATATGGCAAGGATAATTTGGGTGTCAACACTCGGCTGTTGTTGCTTTTATACATCAGTTGCTCTCCAGTTAAAGGGGTTTAATCTATCTCCGTGATCCGTCATACAAAGGAAGTCATTAGATAATTATTGATCGATAAAATCAATTTCGTCTAAAACAGCTGACTGGTCTTTTGACATGCAAAAAAATGACTAGGAACGAAATGTTTCGACCCAGGTAAGCGTGCATGGACTGGGCAGGCTGACCTTGGTTGATATTTTTAGCAGAGGTAATAAACCTCAGTTTCAAATAGTACAAGTCAAATATTTAGGGCATGTTTCATTCCAAGGAACAATACTACTAAGAATCAGAGAAGGGACATATCTGTGTCAAAGATAATTTATCTGTTACCTGCCCTATTGGTATTCGTCCCTCTTCTGAGAGTAAGAAAAGGACAAAATGATGAAAACCATCATTTTCTCCCTTTCCAACAATTTCGATTACAAAGACAAAATTATCGCATTTAGCCACTTTTTACCTGTTGTCTTCAAATGCCTTCACTTCGGACAAGTCAAACATTTTGTATATTGGTAACAATTGAAATTTTTAAACCAGGTATAAAAACCTCAGTGGACTCTGCAGAAATATATAGCGGTTCTGTTTTACTAGTTTATGGGATCTCCTCCCATTAGGTCTTTTGTTTACATAAAAACAAGAAGGCAATGATGGCTTCGTGTTACAACTGGGTCATACACATATTTTCTACAGACTATGAGCGTCATACTAAGCAGGAATTGCTAAAGGTCTATAATTATTTACGTGATGATTTTGATAGATCGCAATAAATGACAAGACACAACTGTGAGATAATAAAACAAACACGATATGAATTTTGAGGTATATCCAACATATCCTGAGGTCAAACCAATCACTCTACAGATTTATAGAACCCAATTCAGTATCATGCCATGTGACCAATATGAAAGTCGTAGTATGTTCTTGAAACGGAATGGGTAAATAACTATACAACAGTTCATTCTAACAAACTTTTCAAAACAACAACAACGCGTAATCACTTGTATAAGCAGATGTTTATTGTATTTGCAGTGAAAATGCCAGCTACCTGCACTTTCACCTTTTCCGGTTATGCTTTCTACCCCTGTCAAAATATGTACACACTTGTACGAATTTCGAATTTGTCGTCTGTAATTATTTTCACAAGTAATTTTGTCTGCAATTATTTTCAAAGAGATATTTGTTGTTTAAAAGTGCACCTTTACAGACAGAGAGTAAACAAACGCTGTTAAAAGTTTACAATATGTAGAATCTAGATAGCCGTATAAACGTAGCTAAAAAATCGATATAAAGTGTATTGGACAAAGAGACGCCAGGGATTTGTCTTTGATTTAAACCGGAAAATGTGATTGTAAAGGCTATGACTAGCCTCAATAGAATGAAATGCATTTTCTATTCGTCGTAATCTGTGCAACCTTGCAACCGTCAGGGGCAACAATTGGCACAAGGTACAAGAATGATTACAATTTCATAAAATAAAGATAAAATTGGTTACAAACCTGGATGAAAACGAGTAAAGATGCATCTGTAATAAGGTTAATCAGGTGGAATCTCAGTTGACAGAGAATGCAAACATGCTTGAAGATGGCTGTGCTGAGAAGGCACCCGTCTTGGGCAAGCATGTGTCGAATTTCCTTCAGGGGGTTGCTTAAATCTTTCACAAACGAAAGATAAAAAAAGGACTTGTCAAAACTGGAAAAATTTGCAGACGACAAATTAAATATAATTAAGACAATAAGATTTTTCTTCGAAATGGTAGAAAACATAGGAAAAAAGGGAAAAAAAGGAAGTGTTTAGTAATACAGGTATGGCTGTATTTGTGTATGTTTAAATCGTTATCGTTGTATACTGTATGCAGTTCTATCTGCACCAAGGTGAAAGAGATGCTCAAATAGGAAATTTATATAATACTGCTTGAAATGAAAACAATAGTTCAAATAACACCTTGTCTGTTTTACGTCAACACGAAAGTGTAAGTGTTACTCATTTACTTCTGCAGACGACTTTTTGCACCTTGCGGCAAATGAAGAAATTATTTAAGGAGGGAGATTTCTTCTTTGCCCACAGTGCACTCATTTGATAACGTGCATGAAACTTACTAAATATTGATTTACAATTTTTTACAATGATATTTTAAGGTAAAAAATTTGTGCAGGCTTGTACTTGTAGGATGATCTTAGTCTACACTTTCGAAAAATCACATTTGAGCGTTGTTCAGTTAAAAAAGGGGTTCAAATGCATCTGCGAAAAGTATCGACCTGTGTCAGCCTGCGAGCGGGCTGACCTGGTCAAAACCTATTGCTGTCGGTCAATGTTTTGCATGTCAAAGGACTAGTCTACCTCGTAGTTCAGTGGTTTGTTAGACATATGGAATTTAGTGGTCCATTATTGTAATGACTTGCTAGGTAAAATGCATTATGGGGCTATATTGAGGTACTGGACCCGTAATAGAAAACAGCTATTTCCACTATAATATTATCCTACAAAATTTGCTATGATTAAAAATGAGTATTATTGTACTACATTAACCGAGCCACTTTTTCCTTTTTTTTTTTCCTTCTTAGAATTATCATTTATAAATCTAAAACCACTATATTCTCATTACAAAGGGGGATAATAATTACCTCCCCTTTCTGGAAACTAACAAAAGTATCAAAAAACAATTTCAAGACAGACATCAAAGGAATTTCTGGTCGGTTAAAAATGTGCAAAAGTATTATATCTGTATAAATCCTTATCTATAAACTATCAAGGAATTTTATTCCATGTTGCACTAGAAGTGTTACGGGTCTACTACCTTAATCCCCATTTTCCCAGAATGCGACTTATTTATCGTCGAGTATGGTAAGTTAAGAACTTAACAAGAGCACGAGATGCTGAAACCAATGATCGGCTAAAGCTGCTTTTAGAAACGTATCGGGTATGACTAGTTCGAGGTAAAAGTTTTACATACATATCTGCCCCTTTTGGTAATTTCCCCTTTTTGATATTGAACAACTAGCCCAAGTTTGAAGTAGGTATCTTCAGTACAAATACGAGCGTACATTGATCAGATTTTTTTTTTTAAATTTTTTTCCACTGTCTTTTTCCTCAACAACAAGACAAAGCAGGTCATGACACGGCCAATGTGGTTTTTCCTACATTGGTTTTTCCAGTCGGTTGAAAAATACTCTCTTTTCTCTTTTTCGTTAATTTACTGTCTTTGACATAATACCCCTCAACATCACAGTTTACACTGTGGTAGTAGTGGCTTTTGTTCAAAGACGCTGTGTGAGTAAGGAATCGATTTGCACTTTTAACAATTAGTGCTACAGGTTTACTGAAACGTGTCTACAGTACACAGTACAGCAAGTACAGAGCGTGCAGTCTGATCTTGAATCCATACCATCTGCTTTGTTGACAAAAGCCTATCACTTAAAAATCTTTCTTCGGTTCAATGGATTGTATTTTCATCCGATGTTCAAAGAGGTCGAGTTTATATACTTTGCGCCGAAAGAGTTCAAAGTTTCACCACTGAACACATAGTCCTGTGTTTTAATGTGTCTACAGAGCAAGCATTCACAAGATGAGGCGCAGGAAAAAAGATGAAATGATTTATAAATTGCAGGTTGTCCCTTTTTCCATGATGTTTTCTACCCTATCGGACGATTTCTAGACATTGTACAAGTTTTAATTTGTTATCTGCAGATGTTTTCAATATAGAGAAGTCCAATTTTTGTTGTTTGGAAATGCGTGTAAATTAACTGAGTCAAATACTGATTGAGCACATTAAGAAAGATCCTTATCATGAGAAGTCTAAGTATATGTGTTAATTTGATCGTCCATACATTAATTAACCGTATACTCCTCACCAAAGTCATACACAATAATAAACAACAAGATAATAAAGACTCGAGTCACAGTCTGCAGGTTCTCTACAAGAAGATATATATCCCTTCTTATCATTTCAGAAAGCCAAGACTTAAGACCAAAAATACTTTTAATAGTAAATAATTTCGTAAATATAACTTTGAGACATATTAAGTAAACTGTATGATTAACCCATTAACAGGCAACGACGAATATTTAAGATTCTGAAAAAAACCTTAAAAAAGTCGGATAGGAAAGAGAAATATTCTGTTAACTAGCATTTTCTCTTGTACAAAACTTCTGTTCTACTCTTTCAAAAACAATTATGGCTTTTAAAACACATTGAATCCCCTTACTTGTAAAATCAGAAAACCAGATAAATTGTCAAGACTAATGTCCGAAATTTCTTCGTTTGGAACCATAGAGACAGTAGGTACTCGTTTAAAATATTTCAAAAATATTTCAACAGTGACGAAGAAAGCTGATATCGCTGATATTGATTCCAGTTGTATCAGTGGCTGTGTATTTATGCCGAATGGACAGTTAGTGCTTTGTGATTCAAACCACACAGTGAAAATACATGTATGTAAATCTGACTTTAACCTGAAAAATTAAGTCAAGTGTGATTCCCGGATGGAAGATATTGCAGTGCTATCTGCAAATGAGATTATTGTTACAAAAATAACATTAAAGTGCCTTAAAGTTCTGAATGTGTCAGGAGCTGTAAGAAAAGTGAAGTCGATACCTGTTGGAGAGCAGTGTTGGGGTGTGGATATAAAGAAAGACAACATCTATGTCAGTTGTCATTCAAATAATGGAAACGGAGGAAATATAAAAGTTCTTACACTAGATGGTGAGTGTCTGAACACATTTCGGATTAATAAGGGATATCCTTACTATCTAGCTGTGAATGACACAGGGGACAGAATTATAGTATGTACAGGTGACGGGTCAAAAGTGTTGTGTATCTATATGACAGGCAATACTGTCTTTACGTATTCAGACAGTCAGATAAACATTTCTCTTGGTTTAATGTTTGACTGTAATGCTAATTTTATGGTTTGTGGACAAATATCATACAATATACTTGTAGTGAAGAAAAATGGAACAAACGACAAAATCCTACTTTCCTCTGACGATGGTCTCTGTAAGCCTCATTATCTTGCATACAGATCTTGTGATAAAACTCTGATTGTAGGACAGTTCGCAAAACGGCCCCTTACAGCCTTTACAATACACATTTAAGATGAGATTGTCGGCCAATTCGTCCTTCAATCGAATGTCGACATACAAGCTAGTTCATATAATACATGATCTAGCAAAAAGGGGGTTAAAACCCATCTCTGTGATGCACCATACCAAGACAATTATCACATACGTATAGATCTCTAAAATTCATTTTGTCTAACAACTAACTAAAGGATGATGTAGAATGGTCCTTGGTCATGCAGAACATTTACCAAAAGCAAAAGAGTTTCGACCCAGGTCAGCCTGCACGGACTGCACAGGCTGACCTGGACCGATACTTATGCAGGTGCATAAAAAGCCCTTTTACAGACCATGTCACATGCATATAAATTAAATGTTAGAATACACATCTGAAAATTATCAACTGATTTGTACGACACGTATATTGCATACTTGTCTATAATCTAACGTGTTTTTTTTTCCCATTGAATACTTTTTTCTGTATACATGTAAGTAATAGAGGGTTACAATCGAAGACATTTCTACAAAGCTGTTGAAAATAAAGTAAAAATCTCGGCTGTATTCGTCAATACGAAATGTTTAACCCGTGTACTCCTAAAGACATTCTTTTGTGTCTTGTAGCAGGACATTTTCGATAACAATGCCACAAATTACGAAAATACCTGAGATAGGAAATTTCCCTTTTTGCCACAATATTTAAATCTTTACCACAGGACACGATTTAAGACCTATCCAAACCCAAAGCATATACTGGTGCGAAATGAAATGTGGCAAAATTGTTGAAGTTGTCTTTGATACAGTAGAAAACATTGTGGGAAAAGGAGAACATACTGGTTACTAGTATTTTCTCCTTTTCCCGCAATGTTTTCAAAAGTCTTGTTTCTTAAGGTCGTCATAAGCCAGTTTTGTGTGGCGAATGGTTAGATTTATCAGAACCTTACTTATATCAGTTATAGATGTTTTGTAAGGATTTTTTCAAGGTCTCAAATATGAGCAGGTATGCACGTGTAACCTTATGTTGGTCTACGGTCTCGCAAAATCACATTTACAGTCGAATATAGCAGGATAACTACTAAACAAGAACCAAGTGGATGGGGCTGTATTTGTTTTTATAAATGAGTGGTGCCCTGGCAAAAAGGGTTTTAATGCATATCCCCAAAGCAAGTCATCCCCTAATTAGTGATCAGAAAAACCAATTTTTGTCATGTCTTTTCACATGCAGAATATTTACCGGTAGCAAAATGTTTTGACCAGGTCAGCCTGCGCGGACTACATTGGCTGACATGAGTGGAATTTTTTGCAGAGGAATTAAACTCCCTTTTAACAGACCATGAGTAACGTATTTTGGACATGTTCGATTACATGGCACCATACCACTAAGATTAAAAAATGGGACATAACTGATTAAAAAATACTTTATTTGTTACCTGCCAGATTATGAGTCCTTCGTTTGATTGTAAGAAAAGTACAAAATGCCGGAATCTACTATTTTCTCCTTTTTCCAACAATGTTTATTTTTTCCTATTTCAAAGACAAAATACCTCATTTTAGCCACTTTTTATTTATTGTCTGCAAATGCTTTGACTTCGGACAAGTATAACGTTTGTAATGTCAAAGAGATTAACTCGGAGTCAATACATGAAAAAACAGTTGACCATGACAAGACGTCTCTTTGACCAGTATATAAGGTGTCTCCTCATCACGGGTAGGAAACTTCATATTCGGAGCCAATGGCTCAGACTAGAAAAGGTTATGTTAGTCTTCCGTTTCTGAAAATATCGGCTGAAAAACAACCAAAAAAAAAACAGGTAAGCTTGTTAATATTTGTAATCATGTGTTCTTTTGTCTTTGAAATTCCAAAAAAGGAGAATGTCATGCAATGCTCTGGTCTTTCAACGTGTTTTCCACACTACGGGAAGTTGTAATGTTCAAGTGTACGATGTTGTCCGAATCATTTGTGGCGTGGGTTGATCGTAGCAGAAATAATAGGTCACGGACATAACTTCAGTCTATTATTGCTATTTAATTGGCAAATACGAGAGACTCTAGCTGTCCCAAAAGCGTGAATTAATGTCTTGAAATTTTACATCTACTGCTGGTAAAGAATTGAAAAGAAATAGCACAAAAATGATAAAAATAAAGAAGGACTCCAATTATGTGGACCGGCTCTGAATATGTAAGTCGACACCGATTCCTGAGGGCTTCCTTTCAAAAATTTAGTTTTCTGTTAAAAATTACTTAGGAAGTAGGCTTTGTTTTCCGTTAATGCATATCCGAACGACGGACAGGGGCTATTGCAAAAGCTCTCTGACATTTGTCTAGTGGAGACGAACTTCAACCAAGAAAATAGCGATGTTGATTGAATGTTTTAATACACCTTTGTGGACCACATGTTTTTTTACACCGTTTGGTAGGCCTACATAACACAATCCATCAATTGTGGTACTTTTCTTGTTCGTCCCGGCTCGTTCGTCCGGGCGTGTTCGTACTTTCGAATGATCTCATTTCTTTTCAAATCATATCGGGAGCATTAAGAAGGCATATCAGTATAAAGGATGATATTTGACTCTTCATGAAGGAAAAAGTTGTGTAGAACACGGAAAGTTTCACCGTACAACGTGAAATCATAGACAGCATAAACACGTTTCGCTTCCTTTTGCAAGGAATCCAAGTTAGACCGTATTTCAAGGATTCAGTCTTCATTTTCAAGAAATAATAGTACAAGGAATACCGAATGTATAAAACAATCGAGGCAGAAGAAACAAAGGTAACTGTCAGTTCCCCACCCACTTCTTCTAATGCAATATAGAAATACCGGAACGGACCTGAACAAACCATAAAAAAGCCTAGGTGTGTACTTTCAGAGCAATGGGAAAACTGGGAACAGACCAAATTGTATTCGAAACATCATACTATTTGAATGAACATGAATCGAATCGTATCGAAAAGATCTGACATTTAAGTATGGAAAAACTGGAACGGACCGCAAAATGCTTCCTATGAACTTTCAAAACAAAGGGAAAACCAGAAACACATGACATGCTTACAAACCTTAGCGGACTTCGTGCGTGAAATCTAAACATACCTTCAGACAGTATGTAGCCCATTTAGGAAATACCACTGAAAATATCTTTTTCTAAAAAAATCATCAACAAAGAAGAAAACTATGGTGGCATATACACGAGATACGAGATAGCTATCATGATGTTTTTAGAAAACTATCGCGATAAATTAAAATTTCTTGAAAAATCATGATAACAGAATTATCGCGATATTTTTATCGTGGAAATTTTTATTATCCAGATAATATTCCAAGAAAACTTTGTTTTATCACAATAGTTTTCTTAAACTATCGCAATAGCTATCTCGTATCTCGCGGCAGAAATATGCCACCATAGAAAACAAATGTTAGTTTTTTTAGTGGTATTATCTTCACTTGCCGATAATGAAATATTTTTTCACTAAAACTAACTTTGAAATAACAACATTCAAGATTTTACTATCGGCATGAACGTTTTATTTAAGATCTCCGTGATGTGTTATATGGATCCAATTTTAAATCCAAAAAGGGAATATCTGCGTACGGCCGCTAAAACTCAAAAAAATGAAAATATGCGCATTTACCAAACACCTTGGTCGTTCTAATTCTGTTCCTAGCCGCAGAAACTCAACTGCTGTAGAATCTGCTCATATACGCAAACTACAGGTATCAAAAATCCGTCTTTCGGTCGCGACTTTTTATCCGGATTTTACACGTATCCATCTCGTCTCCTCATGCACGAATAGCTAAAAACACTTACGTGTAGTATGATAAAATCTTTGTGTATTTCCTTATTCTAGAGCGATATATTCGATGCCATAATAACAAATATATTTACCACAGCAATACCGTGTAATCATTATTTCTTTTCGTTTAGATGGCAGCAGCAGAAGACACAATGGCTGAATGCCAAGAAGATGTGACACACGAAAATGTGTCCGATGAAGACAAAACAAAATCATGTGGCTCCTGTAGCTTTCGGGGTGTTGGAAACCCATCAGACACATACTGTCCTGTATGCACCGAATATCTCTGTATATCTTGCGTAGAAATACATCGTAGTTTTAAAGCTACATACAAATATGAACTTGGGCAAATTGACGAATTAACAAAAACTTTAAATAGGACAAAAGCTCGAGTTACAAAAGAAAATATGTACTACATTCACTGGTCAGAAAGTGTAACAGAATATTGTCTGACACATGAGAAAGTGATTTGTCGTCTTTGTAAAACGACCAAACATAGAAAATGTGACACCAGTGCCCTTGGAGTAGTTGCAGAAAACCGAAAGACCAGTGACGTAACATTTTTGGGAGACTTGAAAGTCCTGGCATCGGAATTTGAGAAAATAGAATGTTAAAGACAGCGAGGTAGAAAACATATTCTTCAAACATATAAGGGTCTGTCAGCAAATGTAAAGAAAATTAAGGAAGAAATCATAACGTGGGCGGAAAAACTAGAAGAAGATGCTCTAGAAGAATTTGAAAAGTCTGCCAATGGACTATTATCTAACATAGACAGTCATATTGCAGTCGCAAAGGAAATGACAAGCCTGTTAATGACTGTTAGCAAATCATTTGAAAAATTAGGTAATGATCGCCTCTCGGATAGTTTCGTCCTTATGACAAAAACCAGCAGCAGATTCGGGAAGGAACTGAGCTGAAACAGGAATAAGAGAAGGAAATGAAACCACTTACTTTTAACTTTTGTAGGTCAGATAAACTTTCAAAAGTTATGACTGAAATCTCTTCTTTTGGTACAATAGTGACAGATGAGACTCGTTTTCCTAATTTCCTAGAAATGTCAAAATTTGACAAAGAAACAGGATATCTCTGTCGATTCCAATTGGGTCACAGGTTGTGTATTTATGCCAAATGGACAATTAGTGATTTGTGACGAAAGAAACCACACAGTGAAAGTTTTGACATTTGATTTCAAACTTAGAAAAGTTTGGTTCTCGGATTTGGGATGTTGCTATCATGTCTACAGATGAGATAATTGTTACAAAAATTGAAGGGAAATGCCTCGAAATTTTGAATGTGTCGGGACCTATAAGAAAAGTGAAGTCGATACCTGTTGGAGAGCGGTGTTGGGGTGTGGATATAAAGAAAGACAACGTCTATGTCAGTTGTCATACAAACAATGGGACAGGAGGAAAAATGAAAGTCCTTACACTGGATGATGTGTGTGTAAACACATTTCGGATTGATGAAGGAAATCCTTACTTTCTAGCTGTAAATGATGCAGGGGACAGAATTATAGTATGTACATATACCACATTATAAGTATTGTGTATCGATATGACAGGCAATACTATCTTTGAATATTCAGACAGTCAGATGGAGTATTCTATCTGTTTTACGTTTGAAGCATGTGACAATTTTATGGTATGTGGAGCAGAATCCAACAATATCCATGTGGTGAAGAAAGATTGAACTAAACACAAACTTTTCCTTTCCTTCGATGATGGTCTCCGTAAGCCATATTGTCTTGCATACAGATCGACTGATCAAACTCTTGTGGTAGGACAGTTTGCAACAAAGTCTCTTACAGCCTTCTCTATAAAAATTTAAGGTACGATCGTCTAAATGAATCGTCTAAATCAATCGAATGTCAACATAACAGCAAATTCTTAAGTACTGATCCATAAAATTGATTTTGTCTCGCAACCAACTGAATTTTTGGGTAGAATTGTCATTGGACATGCAGAAAATTTAACAATAACAGGCTAACCTGGATCGATACTTTTTGCAGATGCATTAAACCTCATTTTCACATAGCATGTCTCATGTATAGATTGAATATTTAGACTTTACACCATTACATCTGTAAATTACATAATTAAATTATACCAAGACACGTAAATTGCATACTTGTCTATTATCTTACGTTTTATCATTGGATAATTACATGTAGTTCTATATACACCAATGTAAGAGGACTGTCCTGGAAATTGTGCTCGAACTTTTTTTGTGTCAACATTCTCAACAATATTTTGATCGTAGTAGTTCAATATTTAGCTCTTAAATAATGAAAATAGTACTAATCTCTCTCGATTCTGCTTCCTAGGAACTACACCAGTACTTGCGCCGAATGTGTGGACCAATGAAAAATCCCAAAGTTGTCACCCGCTCCCGGGTATTGAACTCGTGACCTTTTGGTTACGGGGCCGACGCTCTACCTCGCGACCACGAACACGACATCGCTTGAATTTTTTTGCTTGAACTGAACTTGCATTTATCTATTTATATTTTATTATTTGTAACACTGAAAAATGTTAACATACTATCAAAAAGAAATATGTCACTAACAGCCACCCGTAGCACACTAACATTTTTTGCGACGTTAGATGACGTCCAACAAGTGTACGCACGCTGAAAGTATCATCTTCTCCAAGTAGTCGCCATCAATTGCAACGCATTTCCGATATCTCTGAATCTATTTATTACAAAAAATAAGTCATTGTACCACGTTTGATTAAAGGCTGCGACGATGTTCTGTGTGAACTTTTTAATTTCACCCGATGACTCAATATGATGGCCGCGTAGCATTTTCTTTGCCTAAGGAAAAAACAATTAAATAAGTCCATTTAAGCGAGGTAAGGGCTGTGCCGCGGGTGTTCTTACAACTAAACTTCAAGCAAGTCTATTTCAAGGAGTGTCGATCTCGTGTTGTGCACCAGTGCATTGACTTTGTGTGATATATTCTTTTCCGGGGCTACATCCGGGCGCTTTTTTGTACGTGCATACATCAAATCACTCTGCTGTACCTGAGACGATAGAGAACGCACGTCTTAATCTATTTTGCTTGAATTGAACAGGCATTTATCTATTTGTATTTTTTTATTTGTAACCCTGAATTCGTTATTCAATAATAATGAATTGCATACATGTGAGTATAATTCAGCATTCACAGTCCGTCTCTAACCCGATGCTGGAGTATCATGCCATGTCTGTCCACGAAGAAAATAAACATTTCTTTTCCGCAACTCTTCACGACTCTCGCTTTCTCTGGAGGAGGTGTCCTAGGTGTTTTCCACATTCTTTCCGGATCACAGTGGTGGAGCCATGTTTTGTCCGTAGTTATTATTCTGTTCAGAAAGCCATTTCCTTCCATATCGTAGCGCCGTGGAAACTGCGTTGAACAGTGGACGCGGCGTTACTTTTCTTCGGGTTTCAACAAGCGAGGGAACCAACGCGCACTGACTTTTGACATTCCAAGTTGAGTTGTTAGGATCTGGTGAAGAACATTTCTGGATATATCTAGCGTTTCGGCGATATCTCTCACCGTCAATCTCCGGTCCTTGTCTATCAGATCTTTATTTCTATCCTTGTTGTTTGGCATCAAAACTGAAGTCCGACCAATTCTTTCGTCGTCTTCCTCCCATTGCTGAATCTTTCATGCCAAACAAAACAAGCGTCTTTTTTTCACCTATTTTTCACATTTTGGTAAAGTTTTGGACGATCGTATTATTGTCAATGTCTCCGCTGGTGACTTTTTGAGTCCAACACAAAACTTGATAATACTCCGTAATTCCACGTCACATGTCGACTTCATTGTTGTAGCAGCTGTTTCTTGGAGCTATTAGTTGATTTTGACAACAAAATTCAATAACTGAAGCGACAGCCGTTAAAATCACTGGAAATGACGTTACAATGGTGATCTAAAATTATGTTGTTTCGCGGAAAATTTGACCTAACGTAAACTGGTCTTGGGCACACAATCTAGGGCTACAAGTTATAGACAAAAGCATATTTTTAGCGTGCTCCGGCTTTGCGTCAGTGTGCTACTATGGGGATGTATATTTCAATCAGCGTTCAATTTATAACAAAAGTAATTTTTTAATGTGATCAAAAAGGTTTCAAGATGAGTTCTTTATGGTTTTAGCCAAAAAGTACTACAAATAAAAATGCCTCGGCTTTTCGCAAACTTTCAGGACAGCCCTCGTAATACAGGGTTAAAATCAGAGAAATAAAGATAAAATCTTGGCTCTTTATGTCAATAAGTTTTTTTTTTTTTTTGAGTCATTAACTCCAACAGAGGATCTTTTATGCTTTGCACACGGACATTTTCGAAATCATTGATTGATTGTGTCATCGTATTGTGTTGTTTGCCGTTTTCTAAATTGTCTATATTTCAGTTATATCGCGGCGGTTTACTTTCCATTCTTCCTGGAATTTCTTTAAACAGTACACCGCCAAATATTTTTCCAAGCCACTAGCTGCTTTCCCACATAACCGTCGTGGAAACAATGATCAGCGGTGAGAGAGGAATGAATCATGTTGCAATGACTATCATCAATTTTCGGAAAGAAATTAGCCGAGCCGGGGATCGAACCACCGACCCCATGTTCCTGAGTCTTATACGCTACCGACTGCGCTATCGGAACTCGGCGAAAACATTGCTACAACATCAATAAAAAAAAAATGCTCAAGAAATGCAAGTTCTCCTTCTATCATTATGTTTTCTTATGATCGCATGTACCAGACCAAATTTATATATATATATATTTGATATTTTTCAAGGTCGCAAAATGTGCAGGCGTGTAAAGATAGGCTTATGTTTGTCTGCACTTTCGGAAAATCACAAGTAGAATACCAACCAGTAGCCAAGGCTTTCGACTACGGTCAACCTGTGTGGCCTGCCCAGGCTGACTCTGGTCGATACTTTTTGGAGATATATCATACCCCATTTTCACAGAGCATCGCTCAAACATTAAGAGCATATTTGATTCCAAGGAGCAATACAACTTTGATTAAAAAAGGGGGGGGGGCAAAAGTATTTTACCTATTACCTACCCTCCTACTGTTTTTGCCCATTTTGACATCAAAGATTGTGTCGTAGTGTGCGGTAAATATCTTTAGTAATGCTCAGTAAGCATCAATTTTATATTGCCTTTGGAGGTCTGCAGTATTCAGTAGATTCAAGACAGCGAGCTGGATGCCTTTTTCGACGTTGGATCATGGCCCCTGTTCAACAATCACTTTAATTTTAGTATTCTTCATTTAGGAAGCAACACTATTTCTGATTGGTTTAACAATTTAGTTTAGCAAATCAGATATATCGTTACTTCGAAAGGCAGAAATTCTTGAGAATTGGACAAAGAATCTAATTCAGAATAGATCGTGAATACCGTATTATATAAAAATCAAATAAACCTCTGACTTTTCCTTTACTACTTTCTGCATTACCCAGGAATACAGATTGTTTGATTTCTTAGAGGTTTACTATGCTTTCAACAGTATTTAAGTCATAAGACGGCAACAAACAACTTATGCATGGTTCACTTGGATTCATTACTGTACTGCAGTCCTGTGATACCTTGCTAAACAACGTAGCCGTCCTCCAGAGGGTATCGAACCAGGGATTCCTGTTTACAAATCGACAGCATATTTACTGAGTTAACCCAAACTAGGTAGACAACGCTGTCCAGAGGACACGACAGACCTTATTGTAACTACTGTTATTTGACATCCAAAACAATGTGGGCAGTGCATACGGCTGCAATTTTGTAGTACCTTGCCAAACCACATAACAAAGTCCTAGAACGGGTATCAAACCAGACTCCATATTCACCAATTGTTTTTAGTTTTAGTCCCGGTCTCATTGCGGATTATGAAGGTAACGCAACTTCTGATTGGCTTAAGTATTTGGATTAGCCAATCAGAAATTGTGTTACTTTCAAGTTATAACTTTCTTGACAGCGAGATTAAAATCATTCTTAGGAATGCTTGTTGATTACGAACCCATAACTACTGAGCCATAGGGGTACACAGTCTGAGCAGACAAAGTCGCACCTGGGGGAGTAGCGCATATAATACTTAAAAATAAACAATTAAATGGGTAAATTGCAATCGATTAATGACACACAAACACATTTATTTGAAAGTTAAGAATGTCTGAATATGTCATCGTGTATATTGGAATGTTGGAAGAAACAACGAAAAGCTGTAAGATGCCAGTGTCGAACTACAATTTTATGCAACAGCTGCTGGTAAAAAATGATACTACACAAAGTAACTGAGCCTAATTATTTTTTTACATCAAATGCGCGCACTTGTGCCACCCTTAGAAGAAAAACTGTCGAAAACATTGTCGGAAAAGCATTTTCTCCTGTTCCTACAATGTTTTCCACCCTTTCAAAAACAAACTCTATTAATGAAGCCACATTGAGATTGTTGTCTGCAAATGCTTTAAAATCTTAATTAAGAACTATCATGTTATAAAGAGCTCGGTCGAAATTCCTAAACCTGGCCCCAAAAGACTCTAAAAGCAAACTTCGCAAACTTTTGAATTCAGATTCTGCCAAAAAGTAGCGGCTATTAAAGAACAGAATCATTTTTTTTTAAGCTTGAGTTTGGACTAAAAGTTCCTCTAAAGTAAGTTAAGTTGCCTCCACATGTCTCGTTGCCTTAGCCTCTTGTTGATCTGGGACATTACAAATATTTGTTTTGTCAAACCAGTTCCTCTGTAAAGTTGTAGAACCTAATCCAATATCAGAGGCCTGTTACCAATATGAAAGTCGGGGGATCTTCTTCAAATTGGAAACCTCTCTGCTTATCTCTTTCTGGCTGCCTTTCTCTCTGGCTGTATTTTTTCTTTCTAAGCAAGTTTTCAGTTGTTAGCACATAATATTCTGTATATATTAAACCTGCTGTAATGACCGACTCTATGAAACAAGCAAACTATAATAAACGTTTACACAATTCCGAATTTTAAAGATCTTGAGGATGAAGGCCCTTTTAAACAAGGTGAGAATAGGTGAAATTGCCGGTTACGGGCTTCGGACTTTTTCACTTTATCCCATAATGTTTTCAATCCCTATCAACAATATGATCTCATTTGTACCGATTTCGAATTTTCCGTCTGCAGTTGCTTTCAATAAAGAAAATTCAACAATTTCTTGTTTAACAAAATTGAACAAGAAGAAACTCAGTTTTCAGAGAAGGCAAACATGGTCTATCTTTCTCTATTCCAGAAGCACCTGTCTTAAGCAATCACGTGTTAAGTATTCTTTAAACTGTTTTCGACACTTGACTCGTTATCATACGACAAAAAATAGACTTGTCCACAGTGAAAACATTTCGAGACGCAAAATTAACTCTTTACCAAATGACGACATTCTCGACTAGTCCAAATTGAAGCATTTACAGACGAACTACAATGTTACACAAGTCGTGAATTACATGTTTGAAAAGTAGAAAAAATAATGAAAAAAAGGGAGAAAATGCTGGAAATCAGCATTTTCACCTTATGTCACAATGTTTTCAAAAGTCTATTTTCTTTGGGTGGTTGAAAATGTGACTCAAATAATGAAAGCTGTCCTTTGAAAAGTAGAAAACATAGAGGAAAAAGGGGAGTATTCTGGAACCATTTATTGCTGATTTTTCCCTCTTGTTTTTAAAGGTTTATTTGTTTCTGTCGTAAAAACAAGGGATAGTTTTATAAAGAGTGAATAAATGTAAGAATGAATTTTCTATCTAAAAGTCTTTATCAGCCGACAAAAAAGTGCAGTGGTCCGTGTTGAAAGAATATACACTCGATAAATCAAAAGTGGGTAAAATAATAAGATTTCTTTTAAAGAGTAGAATACTTGATGTAAAAAGGAGAATTGCGTTGGTCACCCAAAAGTCATCTTCTCAAGTGTCTTTAAAAGATGGGGATTGTTTAATAAAGATACAAATCGTTTTTCATCGTAAATGTTTGTAATTCTATCATTCTATCCGTCTCTAAGTAATGGACGGAGTCATTTGTACACTACTGCTTTCGTTAAAGAAATGAATTGAAATAAAACCCGGCTGCTTTACGTCAAAAGAAAACTGATTTTAAATAATTCACTTCTGCAGACCACTTTTAGTGTGGAGCAGTCCAGTTTTGAAAACATTGAAACAAGTACATGTATAGAAGTTACTCAACAAGGGCAAATTTTTAATGTTTCTAGATTCTTTTTCACGTGTATACGTATTCTTACCGTACTACAAGTTACTGTACGACTCTTACAAGGATATTTTCAAGGTCACAAGGGGGAACTATTCTCCGGACAAATCTGATCGCTGGTCCAATATGGCAAGATAGGGATTAAACATGTGCAATAAACGGAGTTGTCAACGATTGGCTGCAGTTGTTTTAGACATGTTTTGTATAAGATATAGTACTAGAAAATAAAAGTGACATAACTCTGTCAACAAAGTGGGTTACCTGCCCTATGAGTATAGGTTCTCCTTGTCATAGCTGGCAAAAGTCCGTATTTAAATAATTATTTTATTTTGTTTACAAGTAATGACTGAGATATCGATAATGTCAACGTTTTTCTATATGCAGACAAAAACGAAGAGGATGCAGAAGATTATTGCTATGTAAATATGTCTTGTCGTGTTCTTCGAAAAAAAGAAAAAATGAAAAATACAAAATAAACAATATTTGGGGCTTATACACTCTCATATTAAATATATTTCAGGGTGATAGTTAACGTTTTAAAGGGTGTTTAGCATTTGTCTTCGAAACTTTATTTAAGAAAGGTGATAAAATCGTCCTTAGTTTCTAAAATTTCTTAATTAGGAAAGGTAGGAGTAATTTACGTTAGCAAAATAAAAGTCGAGATAAAAAAATATATACAAATGTCACTCGTGCTTTTGTGCAACGTTTGAGTAGACAACAACATTTAAAATTCCTTGATATTAAACGTATCTCAAGACGACACACTATTTGTGGCTGAGGTTATGGGTTTTGTCTCTGAAAGAGTCCAAATTATTGTACCAAAATTTTCTGATTTCTCCAACAACAATTGCGAAAGCCTTCTCTCTCATTTGTCGTAAAAACACATGATTGTTTTGTAAAGGTATAAGTCACCGTAACCTGTAAATAATTATTGCCAAGCTATTTCGGTTTTAAATTACAATTACACGGTGTTTCATAATATGTGAAACACTTTCAAACCCTTGTTACTTTTTTTTATTTGGATAGTTATTACAAATAGCAAGGTATCATATTAAAGGTAAATGTGTACAGTTTTAACCCTTAAGCTGCTAACCGCAACTCTCTGACCTTTTGCAGATAGTGTAGATCAAGATCAGACTGCACAGAACGTGCAGTCTGATCTTTGATCTACACTGTCTGATAAGGAGATATTTTTTTTCAAAAAGATAAGTTTAAAGTAGCATAATTCAGGTCGTCTTAAAAGTTTGATTTACTTATTTAGCAGGATACGGGTTTTAAGTATAGAAAACATTCTGAAATATGATAAAATCTAAGTAATCACCCTTAGAAAATAACGTCTATCTACTGCATACTAGTATATTCGAAACGGCGTCCATTTTGAAGTTGCTGTAGCTACACTCGCTTCACAAAGTTTGTAATTGCGATGTGTAAACCCTCGATTTGAGATGATTTGAGATGACCCCCAGAAAAAAAAAAAAAAAAAATCCAAGGGATCCGGGAGTTGGGGAAATCAAGAACGATCTGCATTCAAGGATTTGGCAACTGTAACCGCGTCTCAATGGTCTTTTCCAGCCATTGCAGAACACTGTAGTGTAAGGTGCAGCAAAATCTCACAGGAACCATATTTGTGTTTATATCAATGCCTTTGCGACGAAGGGCTGGTGGGAACTTTCGTTTCAAGAGATTAAAATAAAGTTCGCTGTTGATGGTCTCGGGGTTCCTTTCATTACTTTTGAAAAAGAACGGCAAAATGCATCTTCAGAGCTGACAGCAATCCTTACACATACATTCTTAGCAATGCATGATTTTCACATAAAAGTGTCGGGCTTGGTATCCAACTAGTAAAGGTGGTTCTGCTTGTTCTAGGATAAAGCGCACCCAATACCAACAGAAGAACTCAAACTGTCAATTTCACGAAAAAGGAGAAAGATCATTTCATCTGCAATTACAAATTGTGTGAAGTGAGTGCAGATATGCGACGTCAAAACGGACTTCATTTCGAGTATTATCTGTAAATCGACGCTATTTTCCAAGAATGATTACTGTGATTGGCTTCATTACACTAACATAGGTAGCTTTTTATACTTAGAAACTTTAACATTTACCTTTATATGATACCTTACTATTTTTTTTTAGCCATCCGAATGAAAAAGTGACAAAGATTTGAACATGTTTCATATTGTATGAAACGCCCTGTATGTTACTTGTTGATACAACACAATATTTTCCATAACCTTCTTCCTTATGGGTTTACTAGGTCATTGGAGCACAGGGATGTTTGATAAAGGATTAAGATTCGGAAATGTATCCACAATCTATGCCAACAAATTTCAGTTTTACACTACAATTACGTTCATTATTAATACTAATTCGAACTATCAATAATGTTTTCGCTTTCAATAATGTACTTCAATTGGAATAGAAGTAAAAAAAAAAAAACTCACATAATTACCTTCGTGATACAATGCAAGACAGGCAGAAGAATTAAGTAATAGATTGATCGTCAGGATTTTAGCACCGTTCAACCTTATTTTAGTTATATCGCGGCGGCCAGCGCACCTATCCATGCTTTGCGTGAGTTTATGTTACCATTAATTCCCACAAAAATCTTGTAAAGCGATTGGGGGAGGAAATATTATTCTCCCTTCAGCACAAGGTCATGTGATGAGCCCCTGTGAGACATACATGTTGTGTCCAGGAGGTCAATTGCAGGTTAGTTCTAGAATGGTCAACACGTGTAACCATTTCCCGTATTGAGAATACGTGTGACAATTAAGGAAAGTTCTTTTTTAATGTTCTTTCTGTCTAATGCACAGTTGGATTGAAATCTAGTGTTTGATATTATTACTAGTGTTTAGTTAAATTCAATTTATAATATTCCTTATTAATGTGTATTATTTCAAAAGTGATTTAGACTCTTGAAAATATCTAAGAAAGTGAAATGAAGTGCTGGATAATTAAGTGAACGGCTGTAGTTCAAGCTATAATACAGGGAGCACTATGACTCTTGTAAGAAGGACTACAAAAATCAATCTTCCAGAGGCACGAAGCCCTCTGCATTTAGTTCAGACTGGAAAGAAAACAGAGAGCACTAAGACTCTCAAAAGGAACCAGGAGAGCTGTAAGCCTCCACAATTCATGCTAATAGAAGCACTAAGACGTAGATTTGCATTTAGTTCAGACTGAAAAGGAAGCAAGTAGCAATAAGATTCTCGTATGGGGCACTACATAAATCCTGCTTTTAGAGTCACTAAGCCATCTGCATTTAGTTCAGACTGAAAAGGAAGCAAAGAACATTACGATTCTCAAAAGTGGCTAGGAGAGCTGTTACGCCTGCAAAATTCTTAAAGCAGATAGAACTGAATAAGACTTGCATATGGGACTTCACAAATCATGCTTCCAGAGGCACTAAACCCTTTGCATTGAGTTCAGACTGAGAAGGAAGCAGAGAGCATTACGATTGTCACAAGGGGCAATTAGAGCTGTTACGCCTCCAAATTTCATGACTCTCACAAGGGGCAAGGAGAGCTGTCACGCCTCCTAAATTCATGCTTATCGAAGCCTTAAGGTTTCTGATTCCAACAGGTAAGTGATTTCATAAAAAAAAAAAAAAAAAAAAAGTCCCAGTAGGCACTAAGCCCTACAAGAAGCCCTAGTAGGACATAAAGTCCTACAAATGAAACTTCAGGGGAAGGAATTCATAATTAAAATTTTGTCATCTGTCCGAGGACAGACAAAAATCTTAAAAACCAATGTTTTCATCTCAACTTAAACTGCTGGTGGAACAAACTGTGGGCACGTAATTATATTAAATATATTTCGTGTCGTATAATACCAGTGCAAGGCAGTCAATAACAAAACCCACTTCCAGCCTCGTCAGAATAATTTGACTGCTGTAATGAGCATCAGAAAAATTAAGTACCTGGCCAGACTACCCCCTGTTGCATTGTTTTATGTGCAACTTCGCCTGCATTGTCAGGGCATAACGGGCATCTGCCATTTAAGAAGATGGCAAGCTTTCTCATGTTTTTGTCATCTAAATTGCATTTCTGTAAGACAGTGTCTGCGTGAGAACAGAACCAGATACCAGAAAATTTGAAAACAAAAAATTCGCTTTGAAATAGTGTGGCTATTTCAATATGAGGCTCAAGAAAAAGACCTGAAATTACTAAGAATACTTTCAAACTTCTTTTGAGAAAGTGCACATGTTTTGAGTGCCACTTACCAAAGCCATAGGTAACCTGAATAGGTGAACATGAAGAGAATGAAGACTTCACTGGTGGGCATTTAGCAATCACTTCAGGCTGTAGTACTCATGTAAAAAAAAAAAAATAGGGGGGAGGCGTGAAGATGACAAATCCCATACGGACAAACCACAGCGGAACAGAAATTTAACCATTTCCAAATGAGATAAGCTGGGAAAAATCTGTTTCCAAGCAAATTCTTTTGAAAACTGGCATAATAAGACCAGGGATATGATGATCAGATTTATGTCAAATTCATTATAATTCATTACCCCTCACTGCATTCACAAAGATGAAATGAACCTAGTCATACGGTAATTCACATGCTAGAGGGGCAATCACTCTGAAAATGATATGAAAAGGTGTTAAATGCGTGAGCAAAACACATTATCAAGGGAGTACATCCTTGTTATGGAGTTAAACAATGGAATGAGTCAATAGATTACATACATAAAGTTGTAATTGCAAGCTCACAATCAGGTGCAGATTAATGAGCTTGATTGCGTATATAAAAAAAAACAAGGTTTGCAGAACGTATTTTATACAGTATCAGGAAATAAGGAGCACAGAAAACTTCTGTGAGTCCTGTAGAACGGACAGAATGGTAAAATATACATGCTTGACTGACTAAAGGGTTGTGCATATTCCTTCATTAATTACATAGATATGGAAGCAGTCTTCGGGCATATCTGAGCAATGGAGTTTTGGTCATATTACTGGCTCATACTTCAGTTCAAATGCCTTAACAATGCACAATGTAAAAGTAATCATATTTCGGAATTTGTTTGCTGCATTGATAAAAAAAAAAAAAAAAAAACCACACACACACACACACACACACACACACACACGCGCACACACACACACACACACACACACACACACTCAGAATACACCCTTTCTCACTAAAAGAAATAATTCCTCTAAGTTCTGTGTTTAAGTCAATCACAATTCCAGTACATGTGAGGCTATACAGTGGAAAATCGCAAGAAAATACTCAAAAGGGAATAGATATAGGTATCACGCCAGATAAAGGGTGTTTGTGACTGTCAGTATGAATCTGAGTATGCTTTTGGATTTGTATACACAAAAATAGTGCAGAGTTAGAAGGTACAAAGAATATATCTATAGATTGGTAATTACATAGAAAGAATGGTTTGAGTTCTTGGACTATTTCGATAGCTCTAAAAAGAAAGGTTGCGAAGGGTAATAATGATTATTACCACCTGCTAGAGATATTTTGGATATGCAGTAAGACTAAGTGCTAAGGATTCCCCAGGCTGTATATCTCCGCTAAATTCACACTGACAATAGACTCTCCTTTATGAGCTGGGAGGCAGCCCCACATGGGGTCAATGAGGTGTCTCAGAGATACCTGTTGACAACAACATTCATTATCTTGATCTGAACGCCATTTATTTCAGATTGCTATCTTGTTTGGAGAGACTGTTAAATAAACACACTTGGGTTCAATAGAGTAACGGCACAGCAGTTGCCTAAATAGACCGATTCGGGGGTCATTCATTGGGCAGAGTGCTTCAAGGGTTAGAAAACTGAGACTTTAGCAAAACAATGTGACAAATTGCTAATTTCAACGCATATGCTAGAAGGGAAAGGGTAATTCCGTACAGATGAAATATCATAGTCCACAAAGTGGATGCTAAAACATTACATCTTCCTTAAAAATGCTAGGCCTGTCTATTTAAAAGTAGAGACAGATTTCGATTGCTTTTAGACTGAATAAGAAATTAAGCGAGTATTCCGCAAGCGTAACCAAGTTCGCCATGTAGGCTACATTTCAAAAATATATAAATATATCTCGGTCATATCAGCACTTCTTCACCTTGCAGTTTCATAAAGTGCCTCAGAAACTTGACGCTGACGAGGCAGAGAATAATTAATGCTGTTGCATGGGCTATTACAACAATTGTTCCATTATGCAATGGAAAACATGTTGATCAAACCGAGTCAGATCACCACATGCTGGCGATCTACTGACCTTACCATATGCACCTATGGCAGAATCCATCAATTAATTCCCTGTAGGACTGAGTTCACCTGTCACTTGTCCGGGGTCTTTATCAGGTTTGAGGCTGATCTCACTCAACACTTAATTCCCTGGCAGGGCAGCACTAGATAGTTCATAAGATGTATTACAAATTGGATCCATTACTGTGGCAGTTATTTATCTAAAGAGCCATTCAGTCGCAGCAAAATCAAGTACTTGAAGTTCTTACATGTTCATTGCGAATGGGCTAAAGCTATAATGTCTAAAACACAGCAACAAGTCCTTAAATTCATTCCTTCTTGCTGGCTCTGATTTATGTTATGGAGTTACACAGTTAGTAATGTCAGTTCATAAAAGATGTTAATAAAAAACCGTCTCTTCGGACAGGTACATAAATATGTATATAACCGTGTTTGCCCTATGATTTATAAGGTCATTGCCTGTTAGTAACAAAAAGGGGTTACCATATAGTAATCAAACTTTTGTCGATCATAGAGCCCTTCCTTATGGTTTTCAGTTTTTTATGTTTTTCGACCCAGCAATCATGTCTTTCAAAGTATGTTGGAAACATAGACCAGAGTGAAGCTACTCGTGACGGATAGGTGCATTACTTCTGCCTTTAATGCCATATTTAAAACAATAGGTGCATAATCTTTGCCTTAAACTGACAACACCTAGCATTCATATAAGACTGGCTGTTAACTATCTAGAAAAAGCATTACGAAATAGCAGCATATTTCTGCAGTAAAGAATGCAGGGATCCCATTACATAATACGACAACAGCTGAGAGCTGGTCATCTTAGATTACCTCGTAAAGGTTTTTAAAACAACCCACACTGAAAAATGACAAAGGTATTTCATAACTGTATGACTTCAAAGTAGTCAATTCAGGGTAGAAAGTGACAATGCTTTCAAACAAAAGATTCGTAAATTACACTCATACAATTGCATTTAGTGGGTAACATGCATACTTCACAATCGGTTGTTCGTGAACACCTTTAAAACTCTCACAGGGGCTCATCACATGACCTTGTGTTGAAGGGAGAACTGGAAAATTAAACGAGACTTACCTGTAAGTTGAAGTTGGATTTCAATTCTACGAAGCACAAGGTCACCGTGATGAGCTCATGTGCCCACCCGTTTTACCCGCCCTTTGTGAAAAGTGGCTATATAAAATATATATACATGGTTACAAAATTTAAAAAAAAAAAGTGTTACATACAAATTGGGTAGATTTATTCGATGTTATTAAAAGTTAAAAAGTTAAGTGCAAATGTGAATCAATTCCGTTGGAAAAAGTGTTCACATCACAAGTTGAAAATTGACCTCCTGGACACAACATGCATCTCTCACATGAGCTCATGACGGTGACCTTGTGCTTCTGAGAATTGAAATCCACCTTCAACTTACAGGTAAGTCTTGTTTAATTTTCCAATTAAAGATGATTTCGATTGTAAAAAACGAGGATTGCACGATAGCTTTGACTCTTTACAACACAGCAAACTTGAAAGAACATGCAGATAACAGTAAGAATGTCGCTCAAATGACATAATGTGTTTTTAAAGGATAGAAAACATTAGAGAAAATGGGAGATTGCTATTAACCATCAGTTTTGTCCTTTTTCAACACGTTTTTTTCAAAAGCAATCTTCTTTAGAGTCGTTAGAATTCAGCATTGTTGGAAAAAGGTTAAGACGTTTTGATAGTAGAGGTATTAAAATGTGTTTTGAGATGAGTACACATGCATCAGTTTTACACATATGTTTGATAAATTTATACATTTTTCCTTTATTTCTGTCGCTGTACTAAACGAAAAAGAACTTAACCGTCTACTCTTGATACTTAATGGTAAGCTGAAAATGCATTTTCTCAAACTGTATTGAAGAAAGAAAAATCTACCTGCATTAGCGGACAAAGCATTGAAGTTACACCTCGTTTCACTCAAAATAGACGCTGACCTCAATAAAGGATCTCCCCCAATTTTTTGACGTATCGTGTGCAAAACTTTAGTCGAGTGCATCCTTTTGAGTAGAGAAGAATCGTGCATAGTTTTACTCGCAAGCCAAACACTTATTCCAATAACTGAAGACCTAAGGAATCAGTATATTGAAGGTTTGTGTTAAAGAATGATTTTATGTTTGTTTGTTGATGATAACAAAAAAGGTGTTTGTATTTGGTTATCTTACGTGGCAGTAAATCAAGATTTAGTGGACACAATGTCGATGTGTCGATCTTGTATGCAAAAATGTATGGTTGATTGATTGATTGTATGGTGTTTAACGCCGTTTTCAACATTAGTTCAGTTATATCGCGGCGGCCAGTGCGCCTATCCATGCTTTCCTGGAGTCTCTTTTTACCAGTACTCCGCACAATTTTCTTTCCAAGCCACTGGCTGCTTTCCCACATAATCATCGTCGAAACAATGGTCAGAGGTGACAAAAATGTATGGAAAAATAAGTGTGTATTACTGTATTCGCAAACCAAACATTCTTCTTTTATTTCCAATTATTAGTCAATGTATCAAATCTATATATTCGGGTTAAGACTTTAAAAAAGGTTTCAAGGGCGATCGTATATTATTTAAAAAAAATGACTGTAAGGTAATGGCGTTATTTAGTAAGTTACCAAGGCGGAAGTAAGTTAGGATTTACTTAACACAATGTCGACGTGTCATACCATTCAGCAAACAACCCCTTGATTAATGACCCTGAGGAGTTGTTACTTCCTAAAACTAGAAATGAAAATCTTGTAAACATAATTATCTGCTTTTCCATTGTACCCCTGGGGTAAATTGGCACGGCTGCAGAAGTCATAATTTTTATCAAGGCTTATATAGTAAAAACTTCAAAAGATTTTCCTGTTTCTGACCTTGTTTATAACCACACAGCCTAGACCTGAATCATTTGACATGTGGCTTTATCTTGTGGACCTCAACCAACATAAAGTAATTATAGCTCTGTTGTCAAAACTAGCTTTGCCTTTGGGTCACAACCTTCACATGTAAAGAAAACTTTATCTGTCTTCTTGCTCGAAACCATATGGCCTAGAATTATAATATTTTCTATGTATCGTTTGTATTTATTAGCCTGTGGAGTGAAACAGGCCATCATGGTCCTTTATTTCTGTTCTTTTGGCAGCAGAAGACACAATGGCTGAGTGCCAAGAAGAGGTAACACAGGAAAACGTGTCTGATGAAGTCAAAACAAAGTCATGTGACTCCTGTAGCTTTCGGGGTGTTGGAAACCCAGCAGACACATATTGTCCTGTATGTTCCGAGTATCTCTGTATATCTTGTGTAGAAATACACAATAGTTTGAAAGCTACACGTGAACACGAACTTGTGCAGATTGAGAAATCAACAAAGACCTTAGATAGGATGAAAGTTCGAGTTACCAACAAAATGAAGTGCGACATACACTGGTCCGAAACTGTAAGAGAATTCTGTTTGACTCATGAGAAAGTGATTTGTCATCCTTGTAAAACAACGAAACATAGAAATTGTGACACAAGTGCACTCGCAGAAGTTGCGGAAAAGCGGCAGGAACGCATAACAAGGTTTTTAGAGGACATAAAAGTTCTGGCATCAGAATTTGAAAAAATAGAATGCTCAGGACAAGAAGATAGAAAGAATGTTTTGCAAATATCTGAGAGTTTGGCAGCAAAAGTTGAGACGATAAAAGAGGAAATCGTAACGTGGGCGGAAAAATTAAAACAAGATGCTCTTGAACAAATTGAAAAGAATGCAAATGAACTACTATCTAACGTTAACAGTCGTATTGCAGTCGCAAAGGAAATGAGAAGCATGTTAACGACTGTTAACAAATCATTTGAAAAGTTAGGCAATGACCGCCTCTCGGATAGTTTTGTCCTTATGACAAAAACCCGGCAACAGATTCAGGAAGGAACTGAGCTGAAGCAGGAAATAGAAAAGGAAATTAAACCGCCTAATTTTAATTTCTATAGGTCGACTAAGCTTGCTAAATTTATGTCTGATATCTCTTCTCTTGGTACAGTAGAGACAGATGAATATTGTTTTCCTAATTTCCTGCACCTGTCAAAATTGACGAAGAAACAGGGTATTGCTGTCGAATCCAGTTGTGTAACTGGTTGTGTATTTATGTCGAATGGGCAATTAGTGATTTGTGACCATATAAACCACACAGTGAAAGTTCTGACATCTGAATTCAAACTTAGAAATGAACTCATGTTAAATTCTCATGTTTGGGATATTGCTATCCTATCTGCAGATGAGATTATTGTTACTGAACCATACTTAGCGTGTCTGGACGTTATCAATGTGTCGGAAACTATAAGGAAAGTGAAATCGATACCTGTTAGTGAGCAGTGTTGGGGTGTGGATATAAATAAAGACAACATCTTTGTCAGTTGTCATTTAAATAATGGAAAAGGAGGAAATATAAGAGTTCTTACACTAGATGGTCTGTGTTTGAACACATTTCGGATTGATGAGGGAAACCCTTTCTATCTGGCTGTAAATGATGCAGCAGACAGAATTATAGTATGTACACATTCCCCATCAAAAGTAATTTGTATAGATATGACCGGCAATACTATTTTTACATATTCAGACACTGAGATGAAGTATACTCTCGGTTTTTTGTTTGATACACGCGACAATTTCATGGTATGTGGAGGAGAATCCAATAATGTACATGTGGTGAAGAGAGATGGAACTAAACACAAAATTTTGCTTTCCTCTGATGATGGCCTCTATCAGCCATATTGTCTTGCATACAGATCGATTGATAAAACACTTGTTGTAGGACAATGGGCAACAAAGTCTCTTACAGCGTTCTCAATAAAAAATTAAGATACGATTGTCGGCCCATTCGTCTTTCAGTGGAATGCTGACATAGCAGTGAGTTTAAATTTACAACGTTCTGAAAAAAGGAAGTTAAATGCATCTCCGTGATGAATAATACAAAGCCACCCATCTCACAAGTAAGGATTCGTAAAACCCATTTTGTCTCATCCAACTGAATTTTGGGGTAGAATGGTCATAGCACATGCAGAAAATTTAACATAAGCAAAAATTTTCGGCCATGGTGGCCTGGGCGGGCTGCGCTGGCTAACCTAAATAGATACTTTTTGCCGATGCATTTAATCCAATTTTCACAGAGCATGTCTTGTGTTTGAATTTAATCTTAAGACTTTACACCATTATATCTGTAAACTTCATATTAAACTGAAAAACGACAGGTATATTGCATGCTTGTCCATAATTTGACCAGTATTTTTCTGGATATTTAGTTCTATATGCACCAATGTTATAGAGAGTTGTAATCGGAGAAATTTCTACAACACCGCTGAAAACGAATATAAAATAAAATCTCGCTTGTTTTCGTCAATACAACATTTTCAACTGGTGTACTCACATGGACGAAGTTTGAGTCTTACAGCAAGCCATTTTTTCGAGAACAATGCTACAGATGATGAAAGTACATAAGAAAGTCAATTCTCTATTTGCCATAACGTTTTCACCTGCTTACGCGTATCTGATCCTTAGGTATAAGAGTAATAGATAGTTTACAAGGATATCTTCAAGGTCTCTAATATGTACAGGCGTGTACGTGTAGCTGAGAGTTTGCTTTTGTCCAGAATGTACGACAAAGCAGTACGGCAACACAGTGAAGATTAAAGATCATACTGCACGTTTTGGGCAGCGTAATCTTGACCTACGCTGGTGGCTTTTGTTTGGATATGCTGACAGAAGTCTTGTGTTTTGGCAACGGCGTTGCTAAGGAAGCTTCAATAAGGAAGTGATCTAAGTCAACACAATGTCGATACGTCAAATTTTTCACCAAACAATCACATGTCTTTACTCGATTAGGGTAAGAGTCTGTTCCAGAAATGCAAACTAGGATTTCTTTACGGATCAATTTACTAGTTTACCAAATGGCTACGATTTCGGGCCCCAAAAGGTTATACGAAGTTTTTGTTCAGAACCTCATTATTTAAAATTTTCAATGGTAGCTAAATTTGACATTTCCCCAGACCTGATTCATAAGAAATTCAACACATTCGAAAAAAAAAGGTTATCGCAGAATTTTAGAATGAACTACCGTTTGGTACAAGTATAAATCTAGACCGACACAACACGTCCTCTTTGGTTGGATATGAACATTCTTGTTCTTAAAACCTCATGCCACTCAGCGCGATGAAAGGGCTAAATTACTTGAAAACCATAGAGTGATAAATATTCACATTATTGTAGAAATTGAAATAAAAACAATATATGAATAACTTAAGGTTATTCTCCTATTTTTTCTTTACCTCACATATACTAATATTTTTTGTTCACTTTTAAAGTCTACTCAATGTAAACCCGCGCAGGTTTGTCTACCTTATTTCACAAAATTGGCTGCCTTTTCTAAATATAGTATGAGCACGAGATACTGAATTTAAATTTTGGTTTTGTAAAGTTTGCTGGAATACTATATGAGTGATCATATTTATTAACCCTTTATTAAAAAAATCCCGAGTTAAAACAACCGAAAGAGAAAAAAAGCCTTTGAAAAAAATGTTGGAAAAGGAGAAAATAATGGTAGTAGCATTTTCTCCTTTTCCAAATAGCTTTTCATTTCTATTAGACCCAAATTCTTTGTTTTGAGCCTCATTCAATATGTATTCTGCACATGTATAGTTTCATATTGGACGTCTCTAAAATATTTTCGTCTGGTAAAGGGTTACTGTAGCCTGGGTCCAGGCGATAATAATTTATTAATAACTTCGTATCACACTGTCCTAATATCGGTCTGCTGTCGATCTTTGGCAGCTATCCGTTATTATTATCGCCTGGGGACATTCGAGGGTCTCCCCATGATTATAAATCGTACCGATAATCTAATAATAGATTTTTTTTATCGCGTGATGTCACAATGTTGATAACGATAAAATGGGGCATTTTTCGACTAATTCAAGTACAACGATGACGAGTGGTTTTCCCGAACCTGTTGTTTTATCAAAAATCATCGCGACCTGCAACAAATCTAGTAAAAAACATCCTTTTGAAAAGCTTTCAGAGCCAAACAGACAAAACGATTAGCAGCTATCGTCAAACTATCCTCCAATGTCATCGTGAATACCCGTTTGAAATTTTGTTTTCAATATTTTCAAAAACGGTCCACAAATAGGAAGTGACCGAATCGAGGCTATTGGAATTTCTGTATCTATTTTTAGTCATTTACATTCGAACACGATTGCAGCGACATCTACTTTACCTCCTGTGAGATGGGGTTAACTAGATGTCGCTGCGATCGGTTTTCGAATGTCCCAAGGCCGTCATCTTTTTACAAGGTAACGTCCGAATGATAGAAAAGGAAAATAATGAACGGACTGGAACCCAGGCTTGGTTACGGTGAAAAATGCGTCATGTATAAAATGTATAAAAAAGTAAGCTTATTAAATATATTATAAATGGAAATTAATAGAGCATTTGTCTTTGCGTTTACTTCTAATCAATTATCTTTTTTCAATTCATTTCATTTTAATATTCTTACGATTTTTTAATTTTCTGCCACCTTTGTAATGACAACCAAGTAATTATTTATGTTCAAAAGATGATTGAGAGAAAGCCAAAACTCATGGATGTGACTCGGATGCCTTTATGTAGTTTCAAATTTTGATAACAAATTCGGGAAGATGCTGTGAAAAAAGACGAACTGTTCCCGTTCACGTAGATCATATCTTTAAATTGTTCTTTATTTTCATGAGTTTTGTTTGGACTTACGTTTAGTTCTTACGATACTCTATGGTGAAACTTTGTGATAAATGAACAGGGGTCAATTTGCTATCAAGATAGACAAAGGTAAAAATATAAATGTAGTACCATGAATTATGAACGATAGTTTGATATATGATAATGTAGTTGTACATTTACGTATCAGTTAACAATGATTTAATTCCTATTAATATTAGTTATTTTAGTTTTTGCTAAACAATCCCCTCCTTACCGACCTGGAGAGCCAAAGCTTTTGAAAGATTGTGTAAAAAGAGAGAAAATGCTGGTGACTAGCATAGCATTTTCTCCTTTTGCCTAATTGTTTCCTTTCCTTTCAAAGAAAATTCCATCGCCTTAACCACATTTGAATTTGTCGTTTGCAACAGCTTTCAAAATAAACGGGTCTAAAATATATTCGCTCGGTAAAGTGTAAAACAACATGTACCTACACGTTAACAGATAGGCCTTAATCTAACTGGCTAAAGTTCAACCCGATCACGGTACAGATAACCCTGGAGTTTTTAGTTCAAACTAGGGCCATCATTGCATGTAGCAAAAAAGTAGTTCGGTCTTGAAAGCCTTTGACTTTCCAAGAGTGCCGATGGTACAAGTTTGGCGTAAAGCACGAGAGGCGGTGTACTCCTTTTTTGTAATGGGTTAGGGTGACCTCCCTTAGGAAAAAATCAATTTAGGACGTTTCTAAAAGTTAGTCTATGCAATTTGAAACCATTTGATCACGACATTAATTAGAAAAGAAGTAAACATGAAAAAAGTAGTACTATGAAAACAATATCAAGCCGAAGAAGTGATACGGCCAGGGCCAAACCGATAGTACCGCCTCTGATGGCCTTGCAAACCCACTTCGTTGGGTTTATGTTTAACTTTGTCTTAAAAATTATGGCGGTCAGTGCACCTATTTTATCAGTTTATTTCACAATACTTTTTCCAAGTCACTGGCTGCTTCGCCATCCGACAGTCGTCGAAAAAATGCTCAGTGGCGATCTCGGAATAAATGCCGTGCCACTGATAACAATTAGTTCAAAGAGTTTGGGAAAGCTTGGATTCCGAATTAGATTTTTACATTATCCTCTGAGCTGCCGGTCACAGCTGATGATTATCTTGGGAATAAAAAAAGAAAAACAGCCAGTGGCCAGGGCAGAGTCTTGTGCAAAGTACAGATAAAGGAATTCCACAAAAGCAGGGATAAAAGCACTTGCCACAGTAAAACGACAGGAATAAATTTGAAATTGCCTTTCAACACTGAAGAGATACACAAAGTGACCATAAGGGCAGGGAGAGTGTTGAGCAAAGCACAGCTAAAGACATTGAAAAATAATTTATAAATAATAGATAAATAAACAAACAATCAAGAAACAGAAAAAAAAATTATGCTTTGGCTACGGTGAAATGAAAGAAATAATGTTAACAAATGCCATTATACTTAGCAAACTCATAAAGAAACTATGTAGCCAGGCAAGAGTGTTGCGCAAAGTACTGGTGAAAGGAAAGCATGGTTAGACTCAGTGGCCATCGTGATATGACCGAAGTTGCGCTGAAAATACCATTCAACATCAAGTAAACGTACGAAATAAACACGTGACTGTACACAGTTCTTGTACATTGCCCTATCCGATAACGGCAGCATGATAACAAAACGAGTCAGTATGTCTGCAAGGACAAGGGGCATCTTTCATTCGCCACCAACTACATTTTGAATGGAAGTACAAGAAATCTTATATTTTTTCTTTGATACAACGGAGGCTATAGGAAGAAAAAGATAGAGGATCTATCTTATATTGTTTTGATCATATCAAACAAGGTTTGTACAAATGCTTTTAATCTTTACCACCAGAAAAAAAAAATATTTGTCCAATTTGAAACTGAAGGTGCAGATAATAAGGTAAATGCGACTTAAATAATGTTTTTTTTTTTTTTTTTTTTTTGTTTTGAAGGGATAGAAACATTGGGGAAAAGGAGAAAAGGCTGTAACAAGCATTTTCTCCTTTCCCACAATGTCTTTCAAGGCATTTGTCTATAGGTTTGAAAAAACGTGAGACTTTTAGTTAAGGGTTGAACTGTTTTAAACTTAGAGGTAAACTGTGAGACCGCCACTTTTACATACAAAGTAGATAAGCATGATTTCCCTTCTTTTCTCTCTTTATACCAAACAGAGGATACTTTTTAAAACCTTTATATCTTGTTACTCAATGAAAAGCTTTAAACGCATATTCTCAAATTGTTTTGAATTAAGAAACATCTACATGCCAATTTCCAATAAGAGCACAGAGTGTTAAAAGTTTTTGTCTCACTCTAAATAGACTTTGACTTCGATAAAGGGTCTAACTCATGTTTCCAACGTATCGTGTGCAAACTTCAGTCGAGTTCAGCCTTTTGTGTGGGAAAGTCTCCTGCATAGTTGTATCTGCAAGTCTAACACTAAATTCCAAAAACTGCATACATACATGTCAGAAATGGGAATATGGAAAAGGTAAATACAAGGTATCTATAAAAGGTATGAAGTTCAAAATGACTTTATGTTAGTTCGGTTAGGATGACAATAACGTTTTTGTATTTGGATACACAACTTCTAAAACGACAGTAAAATTAGATTTAGTTTACACAATCTGGATGTGTTAATCCTTTGTGAAAGATGAAAATAGTATAGAGTGTATTTGCATTCCAAACATTTCTATATTTACAGATATAAAGGCGGGAGTAAATTAAAATTTAGTACACACTTTGTCGGTGTGTCATTTTTTTTTTTTTTTTTAAGAAAACAGCGCAATGTCCCACCACCCTGGGTAAATCACTAGTGAAAGCAGTGTGTGAAAATGAAGAATTCTTGAAACCACAATTGTCGCATTTTCCAGGCCTTTCAAATAACAATCCTGTCATTTGAATTACATTTCTTTTGCTGTCTGCAAATATCTTTTGTTCGTGACAAATCGGATATGCTATCTTGTAGTAAAGAGGTCTATGTATTAAAGCAAATATGTAAATTTAATACGTCTTTAAAAGTCATTTTTGTTAGAGTTTTAAATTTAATCTTTCTGCAATATCTATCAAGACTGAAAAGCACGTCCTGTGCAGT
This sequence comes from Hippopus hippopus, assembly GCA_946811185.2. Taxonomy (NCBI): domain Eukaryota; kingdom Metazoa; phylum Mollusca; class Bivalvia; order Cardiida; family Cardiidae; genus Hippopus; species Hippopus hippopus. Next base: position 7,317,995 of record OX328113.1, on the reverse strand, counting down.
GAAAGGGTCAATATATTCACTTCTTAGAGTGACGAAATTTGACAGTACTGACGATTGCACAAACTGACGATTATAATTCAATTTATGAAATAATAAAATTAATCTAGGTCGACTTTTACACTTGCCTTTATCTCTTATATTTACCTATATGTTTCTATGTTTCTGTTTGAATGTTATCTATTCGTGCATCTCTCGATCTATTTCTTTTTTTTTATGACTCCCATTTTGGCCATAAACAGATGTGTATATAAGCGTTGTATATAAATGAAAACAACTGATGTTATGAAGCATGCCGGTATAGGAGACTGAATACGAAAAAATAATCTGTTAGCTTTAAAAGTAAAGAGTGAGTAATACCTTTATATCAAAGCGATAAATTCTACATCATAATAATAAACGTATTACTGCAGCAATACGTTACAATCATTATTCAATTTATTCAGCTGGATGAAGCAGATACAATGGATGTGTGCCAGGAAGAATTGACCCATGAAAACGTATCTGATGAAGACAAATCAAAGTCATGTGACTCCTGTAACTTTCAGGGTTTTCAAAACCCTGCAGACGCATACTGTCCTGTATGTGCCGAATATCTCTGTGCATCTTGTAAGGAAACACATCGCAGTTTTAAAGCTACACGTGCACATGAACTATGGCTCATTGAGGAATCAGAAAGGGCGTCGGACAGGACTAAAGACCCAGCTACAAATGTTATGATATGTGACATTCACCGGTCCGAAAATATGACAGAGTATTGTGTCATTCATGACAAAGCCATTTGCCGTCTGTGTAAAACCACCAAACATCGAAAATGTGAGACCAAGAACCTCTGCGAAGTATCAGAGGAAAAGAAAAATAGCATCACATATTTCATAGAGGACATTAAGGCATTGTTGTCAGAATTTGAGAAAATGAACAGTTCCAGACAAAACGATAAAAGTCAGCTTTTTGAAACAACAACGATAATTAGAGCAAACATTAAGCAGATAAAGGAAGAAATTATGATTTGGGCGGAAAATCTCGAAAAAGAAGCCATTAAAGAAACTGACAATACTGAAAACGACATCGTATCTAAAATTGACAGTCATATTGCAGCAGCAGAAGACATGATAAACCAGTTAGTATGGGTAAAAACTGAATTTGAAAAAATAGACAGTAACAGCTTCGTTGAAGCTTTTGTCCTAAAGGCGAAAACTGAGCAGCAGATTCAGGAAGGAAGGGAATTGAAACAGGAAATAGAAAATGAAATAAACCCTCCTAGTTTTAACTTCTTGAAGTCTGATAAACTTTCGAAACTTATATCTGAAATTTCTTCGTTTGGAACAATAGAAACAATGGATTCTCGTTTAATTGATTTCAAAGATATTTCACGAGTGACGAAGAAAGCTGATATCGCTGTTGATTCCAGTTGGGTTACTGGCTGTGTATTCATGCCTAATGGACAGTTAGTGGTTTGTGACTATTCAAACCACACAGTGAAAGTCTTAACATCTGAATTCAAGCTTGAAAATGAACTAAAATGTGATTCTCGAGCTTGGGATATTGCAGTGTTATCTACAGACGAGGTCATTGTTACAAAAACACTAATGAAGTGCCTTGACGTTCTAAATGTGTCTGGAACTGTAAAGAAAGTGGATTCGATAGCCGTTGGAGAGCAGTGTTGGGGTGTTGAAATAAAGAAAGAAAACATCTATGTCAGTTGTCATGTAAATAATGGGAAAGGAGGTAATATAAAAGTTCTCACAATGGATGGTGTGTGTGTGAACACATTTCGCATTGATGAGGGATATCCGTACTATCTAGCTGTAAATGATCCAGGGGACAGAATTGTAGTATGTACATATTTCACGTCAAAAGTAGTGTGTATAGATATGACAGGCAATACCATATTTACACATTCAGACACTGAGATGAAGTTTTCTCTCGGTTGTTTGTTTGACACACGAGATAATTTTATGGTATGTGGAGCAGGATCCAATAATATACATGTGGTGAAGAAAGATGGCACCAAACACAAAATTTTCCTGTCCTCTCAAGATGATCTCTCTCTTCCACATTGTCTTGCATACAGATCAACTGATAAAACTTTTGTTGTGGGACAATACGCAACAAAATCTCTTACAGCCTTCTCAACAGAAATTTAAGATACGATTGTCGATCTATTCGTCATCCAATTGAATGATGACACAACAGTAAGTTAAAAATTACCATTTCCTTGAAAAAGGAGGTAAAATGCATCTCTGTGATGCATCATACAAAGCAAGTCATCACGCATGTATGAATCCATCAAATCCATTGTCAAACATTGATTGATTGATTGATTGATTTATGGTATGGTGTTTAACATCATTTCAGTTATATCGCGATGGTCAGTGCACTTATCCATACTTTCCTGGAGCTTCTCTCACCAGTATTCCACACATTATTCTTTCCAAGCCACTGGCTGCTTAAAGCTTTCCCACATAACCATTGTCGAAACATTGGTCAGCGGTGAGAGAGGAAGTTAAGACAGGAAGGAATCTATTGTAATGACTATCATCAATCCTCGGAAAGAAATTGGCCAAGCCGGGGATCGAACCAGCAACCCCCTGTTATTAAATCCTGTACGCTGCAGACTGAGCTACCGGGACTAGGCATAATTTTATTTTGAGGTAGAGTGGTCCATGAATTTGCAAAAGGAAAAGGTTCGATCCAAGTCACAGCCTGCCTGGACTGCTCAGGCTGACGTGAGTTAATACTTTTTCCAGCTGCTTTAATTAAATCCCATATTGCACACAGCATGGCTCATGTATAATTTACAAATTTTAGACTATACACTTTTACATATGTAAATTACGAAGTGCATGTAAATTGTACAAGGACATGCACATTGCATACTTGTCTTAAATATAACATTCTTTTTTCATAGGATAATTAGTTCCATATGCAGTAATGTGAGAGAAGGTTATAATCAAAGAAATTTTTACAACAATGCTTAAAATCTCGTCTGTTTTTGTCAATACAAAAAAAAATAAATAAAATAAATTTAAAAAAAAATAATAATAATAAAATATAATAGATAAATAAAAAATAAATAAATAAAAAAATAGATAAATAAATAAAAATAAATAAATAAATAACCCATGTACTCATACAGACAAACGTTTGAGTCTTGCAGCAGGCCATTTTAGAAAACGATGGTACATATCATGATATGACCCGAAGAGGCATTTTCTCATTTTGGCACAAGGTTTATATGTCTCAAAATCTGATTTATACAGTTTATAGACAGTTTACAAGGATATGTTCATAGTAGCAAATACGTGCAGGCGTTTATTTAAAGGCTGGTGTCAGTCTAAACTGTCGGAAAATCACATTTACGGTCGAATATGGCAGGATAACCATTAAACAAAGCCCAACAGTGAATTGCATGCAGGAGTCAGAAGTGGGCTGAAGTTGCTTTCAAAATATTGAGCGACACTCTGGCAAAAGGAGACCTAATGCATCTCTGTTATGCGTTATACAAGGCAAGTCATCAAATAGTAATGGATCCGTAAAATAATTCTTATCGAAAGACCGATTGAAAAATGAGATAGACAAGTCTGTTGACATGCTAAAATTGACCAGTAGCAAAATTGGTTGACTAAGGTCAGCTTGTACGGACTGCAAGTCATCCGAAAATGACCTTCTAAGCGATAGAAGCAATACCAATGCTCAAAATGTTCATTATTTTAACTTCCTCACCTTAAATGTTTGTGGATTGTTAAGAAAGAAAAAAACTCTAGAGTTTGTTGAAATTGTCAATAGATATAACATAATAGGACTATAAAAAACCAAGAACAATGATACTGGTTACTTTTATATCGATGGATATTTGTTTTTTAACAAACGATAGGCGTGCCATGCCAAATAGAAAATCGGGTAGCATTGGGCTTTTAACTAGAAAAAAAATATATAATATAAAATATTGCAACCAATGTAAAAGTCCTGAAAACCGAACATATTGACGGGGAGAGGCGATACTGTCTGTGGTGCATTCAAAATACTACCAGAGAGCTCGCCCTACTTCTCGAATGACCCATATTCGATATTAAAAGCTGAGTTTGACACTTTTCACACATTTTCCAATGCCACCATTTTCGGCAATTTCAATTCTGGTTAAAGAAAACAAAATATGATTATATAGAATTGAATAGATGTTTTAAGTTTTGAGATGACTAAAACGAGAAAATGAATAATTTCCAGAATCAAAATGTATGAAAATTTGTCAAGATTCGTATAAATCAATGAAAAATCTTGGATACCAATGAATGGAGTTTCTGGTGGTTGTGAGTTCGAAACCCCGTTGAGACGAACTTTCTTTCCGGCGATTTTCGTCTCCTACCTCAGATGCATGTGAGAAAAGTAGTCAGTGACTTGGAAATAAAGTTGTGTCAGTACTGGTGAAAGAAAGCCAGGAAATACATGCGAATGTGCACTGACCGCCGTGATATGATCTAAGCTGTTACAACGGCGTTAAACTCCAATAATATCATACTATATTACCTGTTTATTGGGTCTTACCAAATTCGGGCACAATGCGCAAATCAAAGCAAGACGTCCTGAATGTGTCGGGAGCTATTAGGAAACTGAGGTCGATACCAGTTGGAGAGCGGTGTTGGGGTGTGGATTTAAAGAAAGACAACGTCTATGTCAGTTGTCATTTAGAGAACGGGAAAGGAGGAAATATAAAAGTTCTCACACTGGAGGGTATGTGTGAGAATACATTTCAGATTGACGAGGGATATCCTTGCTATCTAGCTGTAGATGATGCAGGGGACAGAATTATAGTATGTACATATTCCACATCAAAAGTATTGTGTATCGATATGACAGGCAATACTATCTTTGCATATTCAGATACTGAGATAAAACTTTCTCTTGGTATATTGTATGATTCGTATGACAATTTCATGGTATGTGGACGCGAATCCAAAAATTTAGAGGTGGTAAAGAAAAATGGAAGTAAACACAAAATCCTGCTTTCCTCTGATGATGACCTCCGTAAGCCATATTGTCTTGCATACAGGTCGACTGATAAAATTCATGTTGTAGGTCAGGGCATAAAAAGTCTCTTACAGCCTACTCAATAGAAATTTAAGATACGATGTTCTAAATCAATCTAATGTTAACATAACAGCGAATTTAAACTAAACATGCTCTGGTTAAACGCATCGTCGTGATGCATCACACATGTATATATCAAGAAAGGCATCATATAAGTTCTGATCCATAAAATTAATTTTGTCCCTCAACCAACTGAATACGGGGTAGAATGGTCATTGGACGAGCAGAACATTTTACAATAACGGGCTAACCTGGATCGATACTTTTTGCAGATGCATTAAACTCCATTTTAACACAGCATGTCTCATATATAGATTAAATGTTTAGACTTTACACCATTAAATCTGTAAATTACATAATTAGATTGTACCAAGACACGTATATTTCATAATTGTCTATAATCTTATGTTTTATCATTGGATAATTAGTTCTCGTATATATACCAATGTACGAGGACTGTCCTGGAAGTTGGCGAAATTTTGCACGAACTTTTTTTGTGTCAACATACTCACCAGTATTTTGATCTTAGAAAACTAGTGTTCAATAGCTCTTGAATAATGATAATAGTAAACAACTATAGTGAAAAATGTTAACATACTATCGAAAACAAATATGTCACTAATAACCATCCTAACATTTTTTCGACGTTAGATTACGTCCATCAACTACATGCATGCTCAAAGTTACAACTTCTCCAAGTAGTCGCCACCAATTGCAACGCATATCCGATATTTCTGATTCAAGTTATTAAAAAATGTCAATGTAACACGTTTGATCAAAGTCTGCTACGACGTTCTGTGTGAACTTTTGAAGTTCAGCTGATGACTCAAAATGATGGCCGCGAAACATTTTCTCAGGAAAAAAACAATAAAGTCTACGGGAGCGAAGTAAGGCCTGTACGGAGGGTGTTCTAACAAATCATATGCAAGCAGGTCTATTTCAAGGAGTGTCATTCTCGCCTTGTGCGCCGGTGCATTGTCTTGGTATATGATTTTTTCCGGGTCCACATCCGGGCGTATTTGTCTCCGTGCCTGCATCAAATCTCTTTGCACACCTAAGACGATAAAGAACGCGCGTCTTAAGCTTTTTTTGTTTGAATTAAACTTGTATTTGTACATTTTTAATAAATTTGTAACACTGAGCTTGTTATTAAATAATAATAAAGTGCTTACGTGTGAGTAATAGTCAGCATTCACATTGCGTCCGTCTCCAACCCAATGCTGGAGTATCGTGCAAAGTCTGTCCACGAAGAAAATAAACATTTCTTTTCTGCAACTCTTCTGGACTCTCGCTTTCTTTAGTGGAGGTGTCCTGGAAGTTTTCCACACAGAAGATTGCTGTTTTGTTTCCGGATTAAAGTGGTGGAGCCATGATTCGTCCGTAGTTATTATTCTGCTCACAAAGTCTTCTCCTTCCATGTCATAGCGACGTAGAAACGTTGTTGAGCACTGGACGCGGAGTTGCTTTTCTTCAGGTTTCAACAAGCGAGGGACCCAACGCTCACTGACTTTCCAAGTTGGGTTGTTAAGATCTGGTAAGGAACATCTCTGGATATATCTAGCGTTTCGGCGATATATCTCACTGTCAATATCCGGTCCTTGTCTATCGGATCTTTAACTCTATCCTTGTTGTTTTGCATCAAAATTGAAGGCCGACTAGTTCTTTCATCGTCTTCCTCCCATTCCTGAATCTTTCATGCCATTTATAAACATTTTTTTTTTCACATTTCGGTAAAGTTTTGGACGATCTTACCATTGTCAATGTCTCCGCCGTTCAAACACAAAACTTGATAACACTCCGTAATTCCACGTCACCTGATGACTTCATTGTTGTAGCAGCTGTTTCTTGGAGCTATCAGTTAAATAATTGAAGCGACAGCCGTTAAAATCACAGGAAATGAAGTTACAATGATGATCTAATATTACGTTGTTTCGCAGAAAATTTGACCTAACGTAAACTGGTCTTGGGCACACAACCTAGGCCCTCAACTTATAAACAGAAGCCTATTTTTAGCGTGCCCCGGCTGTGCGTCAGTGTGTCACTATGGGGATGTATATTTCAGTCAGCTTTCCATTTGTAACGAAATTATTTTTTAATGTGATCAAAAAGTTTTCAATGTGAGACGTTTAAGATTTTAGCCAAAAAGTCCTACTAATAAAAATGCCTTGATATAATTCCGCAAACTTCCAGGACAGGTCTCGTAATACATGGTTACAGTCGGAGAAATAAAATTTCGTTTGTTTTTGTCAATAACGTTTTTCTAAAGTCAATTACTCAAACAGACGAACTTTTTATGTCTTGCACGAGGACGTTTTCGAAAACATTGCTTGATTGATTGTATGGTGTTTTACGCCGTTATATTATTTCAGTTACATCGTGGTGGCCACCTATTCATGCTTACTGAAATTTCTTTTATCAGTACACTGCACAATATCCTTTCCAAGCCACTGGCTTTAATCCCCCATAACCATCGTCGAAACAATGATCAGCGGTGAGAGAGGAATGAATCCTGTCCCAGTGACTATCATCAATCCTCGAAAAAAAATTGGCCGAGCCAGGGATTCAACCAGCGACCCCCTGTTCGTGAGCCCTGTACACTACCGACTGCGCTACCAGGGCTCGGCGAAAACATTGCTACAACATTAATGATAAAATTACCGAAAACATGCATTTTCTCCTTCTCCCACTATCTTTTCATATACAGTCGACTCTCGTTATCTCGAATCTCTGGGGACAACAAAAATAGTTTGACATAACAGGAGTTCGATATAAGAATTCGAAGACCGACTTCGAAAACCGGAAGTAAACATAAAATAAGAACGGGGATTTGTGGAACAACGTCTGAAATGTTTTTTTTTCAGACTGTATGGCTTCACATCAAGCTTTAGCATCGTAGCTGTATTATAAATGACAAACTTTTATCCCCCGGAAATTTAAAGGTCCCTGGCTGGTTTGCTCGAGCATAGCAAAAGCACAATTAGGTTGCATTTCTGATGACATTATGAGCATTCAAAAAACGAATAGGCCGCGTTCGTGAAGGCCGACTTAAAACACTTAAAACACGAACAATGAGCGACTACCAAGAGAGACAAACTAACAAGGTCTTATCTTTAAACTTCGCCAACTTGGCATCGATGGTCCCCTTCTTCAATGGTTTAAAAATTATTTGTCCAATCGTCAACAATCTGTTATTGTTAGAACTGCCAGATCTAAAACAACATCAATAAATGCAGGCGTTCCTCAAGGATCGGTTCTCGGGCCATTACTTTTCCTTGTCTACGTGAATGATATTTCAGACAATCTCTTAAGTATATCTCGTTTGTTTGCAGATGACACCTCACTAGCTTGTACAGCAACCCAAATTGCAGACATTGAGGGCATCCTAAATCATGACCTGCTTATTGTATCCAAATGGGCAAAACAGTGGCTGGTGTCATTTAATCCCTCAAAAACCGTAGCTATGCACTTCACAAACAGAAATGTTCAGCCACCAGATTTATTGTTTAACAATGTTCCAATTCAGTTTGTTACGAATCATAAACACCTTGGATTAAGTCTAAGTAGTAATGGTAAATGGCGTGAACATATTGATAATGTAACTCAGTCTGCAAACAAGATCCTGGGAATTATGAGATCTTTAAAATTTAGGCTAAAGAGAGATTCTCTCAACCAAATATATGTATCTTTTTTGCGACCACTTCTTGAATACTCCTCAGTAGTCTGGGATAATTGTACTATGACGGAAAAGGATCGTCTGGAAAAAATTCAAGTTGAGGCCGCAAGAATAGTAACCGGTATTACAAGATCAGCTTCTACTCTTGACCTGTACAAAGAAATTGGTTGGTTAACGTTAGACAATAGGCGTAAATATCAGAAACTTGTACTTATTTATAAAATAATCAACGGCCAGACTCCACAATACTTAAACGATATCTTTCCTTTAAATGTTAACGCAAGAACTAATTATTTACTCCGCAATGCTAATGATATCGATTTAGTTGCTTGTCGAACTGAATTGATGACGAAGTCTTTCATTCCATCAGCAGTTACTCTATGGAACGAACTCTCCGACGATATTAAATCCTTGGAATCTTTGTCGCAGTTTAAATCTCGTATTCTACAGACCTTTCAAGTTTCTGATGTTCCAAAACACTATTTTGTCGGTAAACGTCATCTATCTGTCATACATACAAGGATTCGTAACAGATGCAGCAATCTGAACTTTGACCTTTTCTCGAATTATATATCTCAAAATCCAAGGTGTAGATGCGGTTACGATCAAGAAGATGCTGAACATTATTTCTTCAGATGCACACAATACACAGAACAGAGAAATAATCTCTTTCAAAATTTACATCGATTTCATCCATTAAATATTAACATTTTATTGTATGGATCCGATAATCTCATTTTCGAAGACAACGATATTTATGACTGTACAAACTTATATAAAGGATACTGGACGATTCGAGTAATCCTGCAGCAGGAAACGATAAATATTTAACCAATCCGCCCGAATCTTGGGACCCCACTGACTTACGATTCATCTACCAGTAATCATTTAGTTAAAATCTTAAAATCTGAGGGTTTTTTTTTTTTTCCTTCACTTTTTTTTATTTTAAGAAATGTATTTTTTTTTTTTTTTTTTTTTTTTATTTCACCAATAGAACTTGACTTGTTAATTGCCATTACCATGTTAGTGAGTAACTGGAACAAAATTGTCGTCCAAAATAAAATGAAAAATTAGTGCAATATTAGAAAGCCAAAAGTGAAAACGGGCGACTCTAAAAAATGTAATTTCATAAAGGGAATGACCGAATCTAAGTTGTGAGAACTTGTGGTCAGACCTTTTTGCCTAGTCGTTTGATTATGTATATTGTTCTGTACTGTAAATTTTATTCTTGTAACCTAACTTGGCAATAAAATATGTTTAAACTAAAAGAAAAACGCTAACACGCTTTAGACTTGCCTCGCATAAGCTTGCGATAGAAACTGGCAGAGTCCAAAATATAGACAGGCAGGATCGACTTTGCAGACTATGCAACAATAACAGAATAGAATCAGAATATCACTTTTTATGTGTTTGTCCAAAATATTGCGAATTAAGATCAAAATACTTAAATATCCACTGGTTTACAATTGCTAAATTTAATAGAATTATGTCATCTAAAAAGAGAAAAATCCAATTAAATACTGCAAAGTTCATTAAAAGGGCACTAGATTTACGAAACAGCCTTTTAAATAACGTTTAATATTATTGACCCTTATCTGGCTGATTTAATTAAGATAAATGCAACTTTCAAGCCATAGTAAAAACCCAAATGGTGCTATTTCAGTTGTATCTTTTGAAGAAAAATACCTTCTAATCAGACAATGTAGATCAAAGATCAGACTGCACGGTCTGTGCCGTCTGATCTTGATCTACAATGTCCACGAAAAGGTCAGTGAGACGTGATTAGTATCTTAAGGGTTAATCCTACTATAGTTTCGATTAATCAATTTTTTTTCTTATTTTTTTAGATTGTATTTGTACAAGCTTATGCTGTATTTCATGTTATCATTTTTGTAAATGGTCAATGGCAAAATCTTATTTGCCGAATACCAAAATAAAGTCATTTGAGTTGAGTTTAGTTGAGTATAATCTGTATGTAGTAAATCTGCTGTAATGGCCGACTCTATTAAACAAGCAAACTATAATAAACGTTTACACGATCCCGAATTTTAACGATCTTGAGGATGAAGGCACTTTAAAACAAGGTGAGAATAGTTGAAATTGCCGGATACGGGCCTTTTCTCTTTATCCCATAACGTTTTCCACCCCTATAAAAAAATATGCACTCATTTGTACCAATTTCGAATTTTTTGTCTGCAATTGCTTTCAGTAAGGAAAATTAAACAATTTCTTGTTTAACAAGATTAAACAAAAGAAACTCAGAAGGCAAACATCTTTATGTATCTCTATTCAGGAAGCACCTGTCTTGAGCAAGCACGTGTTAAGTATTACTTTAACTGTTTTCGACACTTATCTCGTTATCTTACGACAAAAAAATAGATTTGTCCATAGTGAAAACATTTCGAGAAGACAAATTAACTCTTTACCAAACGACGACATTCTCGACTAGTCCAAATTGAAGCATTTACAGATGAACTGTGAAATGTTATACAAATCGTGAATTACATATTTGAAAAGTAGAAAACATTGTGAAAAAAGGGGGTAGAAAATGCTGGAAATCAGTATTTTCACCTTATGTCACGATGTTTTCAAAAGTCCTTTTTCTATGGATGGTTGAAAAAGTGACTCAGATAATGAAAGTTATCTTTTGAAAGTAAAAGAACATAGAGGGAAAATGAGAGAATTCTGGTTATCATTTATTGTTGATTTCTCCCTCGTGTTTTTATTTATTTATTTATTTATTTATTTATTTATTTCTGTTGTAAAAGCAAAGGATAGTTTTATAAAGAGTGAATACATGTAAGAATGTTTTTTCTAACTAAAAGTCTTATCAGACAACAAAATAGTGCAGTGATCCGTGGAGAAAGAATATACACTCGATAAATCAAAAGTGCGTCAAATAATGAAATTTATATTTAAAGAGTGGAACGCTTGATGTAGAAAGGAGAATTATGTTTGTCACCCAACAGCCATCTTCTTAAGTGTCTTTAAAACATGGGGATTGTTTTGTAAAGATATAAATCGTTTTTCATCGTAAATCTTTGTAATTCTATCTGGCTATCCGTCTCTTAACTCTTTCACTGGTAAATAAATAAACTCGATCTCTTTCGACGGCTCTAAATACAATCTATTGAAACTTACAAAGAGTTTTATTGTATAGGCTCGACTACACATGCGGACGGCATAGATCAAAGATCAAACTGCACGTTCTGTGCAGTCTGATCTTGATCTATGCCGCCCGCAAAAGTCAGTTTTCGCCTATGGCGCCGAAAGGGCTAAGTAATGGACGTGATCATTTGCACATTACTACTTGCGTTAAAAGAATGAATTGAAATAAAACCCGCCTTCTTTACGTCAAAAGAAAAAAAGTATAATTTTAAACAATTTACTTCTGCAGACCACATTTTATGTCTTAGAGCAGTCCAGTTTTGAAAACACTGAAGCAAGTACATGTATTGAATTTACTCAACAAGGGAACTTGTTAATGTTTCTAGATTCTTTTCACGTATAGACGTATTCTTACTGTACTCCAAGTTAAGTTACGACTCTTAAAAGGATTTTTCAAGGTCACAAGGGGGAACTACACTCTGGACAAATCTGATCGATGGTCCAATATTGCAAGATAGGGATTAAACATGTGCAATAAATGAGGTTGTCAACGATCGGCAGCACTTGTTTTAGACATAAATAAGGCATGTTTTATTTATGATATAGTACTTTATAAACAACATTTGGGACTTATAAATTTTCACACTAAACATATTTCAGGGTGATCGTTAACGTTTTCAAAGATGTTTAGCATTTGTCTGCAGCGAATTTATTAAAGAAAGGTGATTAAATTGTCCTTTGTTTCCAAAATTCCTAAACGATGGAAGGTAGGAGTGATTTACGTTAGCAAAAAAAATCGTCGAGATAAAAGAAAATACAAATGTAACTAAGTGCCTTCATACAACTTTTCAGCAGGCAACAACATTTCAAATACCTTGATATTAAACATATTTCGAGATGACACACTATTTGTGGCTGAAGTGATGGGTTTTGTGTTTGAAAGAGTCCAAATTATCGTACTAAAATTTTCTAATTTCTCCAACAATAATTGCAATAGCCTTCTCTTTCACAGGTCGTAAATACACATGATTGTTTTGTAAAGGTATAAGTCACCGTAACCTGTAAGTAATTATTGCCAAACTATTTCGGTTTTACCTTACAATGACACGGTGTTTCTTAATTTGTGAAACACTTTCAAACCCTTGTTACTTATTTATTCGGATAGTTATTACAAATAGCATGGTATCATATTAAAGTTAGATGTGTACAGTTTTAACCCTTAGGCTGCTAAGCGCGACGCTGTGACCTTTTGCAGATAGTGTACATCAAGATCAGACTGCACAGAACGTGCAGTCTGATCTTGGATCTACACTGTCTGATAAGGAGATTTTTTTCTTAAAAAGAAAAGTTTGTAGTAGCATTATTCGGTTTTTTACCGCCCTCTTAAAAGTTTTATGTAACTTTTTTAGCAGGATAAAGGTTTTAAGAATAAAAAACTTAACTATCTGAAATGTAATAAAACCAAAGTAATCATCCGTAGAAAATAACGTCTATTTACAGCATACTAGTATATTCGAAAGACGTCCATTTTAAAGTTGCTGTAGCTGTAACCGCATCACAAAGTTTGTCATTGCACTGTGTAAATCCTCTCTTTGAGATACCCCCCCCCCCCAAAAAAAAAGCAAAAATCCTAAGGGATCCGGGATTTAGGCAAGCAAAGGACTATCCGACTTCAAAAATTCGGCAACTGTGACCGCGTATCAACGGTCTTTCCCAGCCACATTCAGAATATTCTGTTTAGTGTGGGGTGCAGGAAATTCTTGCAAGAACCACATTTGTGTTATAGCCATACTTTTGCGACAAAGTGCTAGCGGGAACTTACGTTTCAAGAGATTCCAATAGCGCTCACTGCTGATGGTCATAGCGTTCTCTCCATCGTTTTGAAAGAAGAACGGTAAAATTCACGTTCAGTGCTGACAGCGACCCATACACGTGTATTCTTTGCAATGTATGTTTTTTCTTTTAACCCTTAGGCTGCTAAGCGCGACTCACTGACCTTTTATGGACAGTGTAGATCAAGATCAGACTGCACAGAACGTGCAGTCTGATCTTTGATCTACACTGTCCGATAAGGACTTATTTTCCACGAAAGGATATATGAAAAAGCAAAATTTGGGTTTTTACAATCGGCTTAAAAGTTTCAACTCAGTTATTAGGTTAAAAGTGTCCGACATGGCTTCAAACCAGTGCATGTGGTTCTGTTTGTTTAACTGTTGATCTGGGATAAAGTGTAAATAGCAATGGAAGAACTCAAACTGTCAATTTCAAGAGAAATTATACGGATCATTTCATCTGCAATTACCCATTGTGTGAAGCGGCTGCAGTCGTGCGACGTCAGAAATGGACGTCATTTCGATTATTGTATGAAAATAGACGTTACTTTCTAAGAATCAGTACTACCGGTTTTTATTACATTTTCATAGCGAGTTAAATTCTGTAACTTTTAACTTTTTACATTCAATATGATACCTTTGTACTAGGTATCCAAATGAAAAAAGACTAAGGTTTGAACGTGTATCACATATTATGTTTGTTAATTATACACCACAGTATTTTCTATAGCATTCTTCCTCATAGATCATACAAACACAGGTCTGCTCGGTAAAGGGTTTAGATTCCGTAATGTATCATAACCCTTGCCAACTTATTTTTGTTTTACATCACAATTACATTCCTTATTAATATAAATCGTGTATGTTTGCGTTTTCTACGATTTACTTTAATTGGAACAGAGGATTTAGGGAGACAAGCATTAATAGATTCATGTTCAGATGTTAAACGCCTTTTCAACCTACTACAGCAATCTCGCGGCTACCAGCGCACCTATTCATGCTTTCCAGGAGTTTCTATGACCAGTAATTTGAGAAATGTTCTTCAAAAGCCATTAGCTGCTATCCAACATAACTATCGTAGGAAGAAGGAGGAAATGTTATCAGAAATAATTTTCATTGTATAAAACGAGGTTTGAGATATATTTTTCATTCTTTACAACAACGCAAAATTTTAGACATGTCCAACTTCAAAAAACATGCAGGTAACAGCGTGAATGTCGCTCAAATGAAAGAATTTGTTTTTTAAAAACGATAGATAGCATTGGGGAAAAGGAGAAAATGCTATTAACCAGTATTTCTCCTTTTCCCACAGTATTTTCAAAAGGCATTCTTCTTTAGATTTGTAAAATTTAAGCATTGTTGGAAATGGATTAAGTATGTATAATCTTAGCGGTAAACTGTGTTTTGAGACGAGTACACATAGAGTAGTTTTACATACTTAAGAACATTTTTTCTTTTATCTTTGTCTTTTGACCAAACGAAAGAGAGGTTAGCCGTTAAATCTTAAAGAAAAGCTTAAAACGCTTATTCTAAAATTGTTTTGAAGAGAGAAAAATCTACATGCCAAACTCCTTTTAGCAGACAGACTATTGAAATTAGCTCTCAATTCACCTTGACCTCCATACAGCGTGTATCTTTATTTTAGAAGTGTCGTATGCAAACTTCAGTTGAGTGCAGCAATTTGTGTAGAGAAGCCTCGTGCATAGTTGTACCAGTAAGCTTAACAATAAATGGCGATGAATTAGGAAGTAAGGAATCAGTATATTTCAGGTTTGTGTTTTACAATGATTTTATGTTTGTTCGTGGATGATGATAAAAATTGTTTTTGAAATAAGATTGTTTTTTGATATCTAACGCAGCAGTATATTAAGATTTACTCAACACCATTTCGATATGTTGATCTTGTATGTAAGGGCAAAATAAATGAGTATCATTGTATTTGCGAGATAAACATTATTCTCAGATTTGCAAAATATAATCAGTGCATCAAATCAATATATTCAGGATTAATCTAAAACATGATTACAGTAAGTTGTTTACTATTTTATAATTGCTTTGTATTGTTAGTTACCAAGGCGGAAGTAAATTAGGATTTCATTTAACCCAATGTCGACGTATCTTTCAGTAAACGACCCCATGTTTCATATCAACGACCTTTAGGGCCTTAACTTTTTAAACTGGTGTGTATAAAGGAAAAAGTTCATGTAACCGTTATTATCACGCCTTTCAGACAACACAATATTTAACGACCATGTAGGGTATGTAATTTTTTAACTGATGAAAGAAAAAGAAAAAAGATTCTTGTAACCATAATTATTTCCTTTTCAAACGATGTCAGATCTATATGTATTACACCTTTCCTTTTTTTTTTTAAAAAAAGGGGGGGTCAATTTTTTTTTTTACATTATCTTTGCTGTCTGCAAATGAGTTCATATGCGACAAGTCTGAATCGTTGTCGTCCAGTGAAGTGTTACACGTCTAAAAACCAATATATAAATTAATTATTTTACAATTTTGAATTAGATCTCACAACATGTATACTAAAAGACGTTTATGTCAGAGCTTTAGATTTAAGTATGGTGTGATACATGTCAGAAAATACCTCCTGTGTACTGACAGCGTTAAGAGATTAAGATATGCGAGTGCTACAGATAACAAACGACCATATTGTAAGATATAAATCATTTAGGTTTATGTGAGTAAATGGGTACATCGTTATCCCTTTTTTCGATAGGAAATTAATCTGTGCATTTTTTCTCAATAAAGAGCAATGTATTTGACACACACACCCTCACACAAACAACCACACACACCCACACACAAATGTATACTGTTTGCCTTAAGTTTATCTAATGATCATCTCTAGTTTCTCTTTTAAGCAAACAGCAGAAAACACAATGGCTGGGTGCCAAGAAGAATTTAAACAAGAAAACGTGTCAGATGAAGACAAAACAAAGTCATGTGACTCCTGTAGCTTTCGGGGTGTTGAAAACCCAGCAAATAAGTACTGTCCTGTATGTGCCGAATATCTCTGCATATCTTGTGTTGAAATACACCGTAGTTTTAAAGCCACACGTACACATAAAATTGTGCAGATTGGGGAATCAACAGAGGCTTCAGAGAGAAGGAAATTTCCGATTACAAACATTATGATATGCGACATTCATTGGTCTGATCTTATAACAGAGTTTTGTGTCACTCATGAGAAAGCTATTTGCCCTCTTTGTAAAACGACTAAACATAGAAAATGTGATACCAAAGACCTCAGGGAAGCTACTGACGAAAGGAAAAACAGCGTCAAGTATTTTATTGAGGACATTAAGTTATTGTTGTCAGATTTTGATGAAATAAAAAGTTCCAGAAACAGAGATAGAAATCAGCTTTTAGAAACAACTACGAGAATTAGAACATACGTAAAGAAAATAAAAGAAGAAATTATAACTTGGGCAGAAAAACTCGAAAATGGTACGATCCAAGAAATAGAAAAGATTGAAAAGGAAATGGTTTCTAAAATTGACAGTCATATTGCAGTAACGGAAGACATGATAAACCAACTAGAATTGGTTGAAAGGTCACTTGAAAAACAAGATCTAGATAGGAACTGCACTGAAGCCTTCGTGTTCATGGCAAAAACGGAGCAGCAGATTCAAGAAAGAAGGGATTTAAAACAGGAAATACAAAGGGAAATAAGCCCTCTTACTTGTAACTTTCGTGAGTCAGATAAACTTTCAAGACTTATGTCTGAAATATCTACGTTTGGAACAATAGAGACAGAGGTGACTCGTTTCATTGATTTCAAAGATATTTCAAGAATGACGAAAAAAGCTGATATCGGTGTTGATTCTGGTTGTATCACTGGGTGTGTATTTATGCCTAATGGACAGTTAGTAATTTGCGACGATTCGAACAAGAAGGTGAAAGTCTTAACATCTGAATTTAAACTGAAAAACGAACATAAATGTGATTCTCGAGTTTGGGGTATTGCAGTGCTATCTACAGATGAGGTTATCGTTACAAGAACAGAATCAAAGAGTCTTGAAGTTCTGAATGTGTCTGGACCTGTAAAGAAAGTGAAGTCGATACTTGTTGGAGAAAATTGTTGGGGTGTGGAACTAAAGCGAAACAGAATCTATGTCAGCTGTCATTTAAATGATCGGAAAGGCGGAAATATAAAAGTTCTTACACTGGACGGTGTGTATGTGAACACATTACGGATTAATGAGGGACGTCCTTACTATCTAGCTGTAAACGATGTAGCGGACAGAATTATAGTATGTACAAGTGAAACATCCAAAGTATTGTGTATCGATATGACAGGCAATACTATCTTTACATATTCAGACAGCAACATAAAGTTTTCTCTCGGTTTCTTATTTGATTCTCACGACAATATTTTGGTATGTGCCAAAGACTCAAACAATGTACATGTGGTAAAGAAAGACGGAACTAAACACAAAATCCTGCTTTCCTCTGATATTGGCCTCCATGAACCATATTGTCTTACATACAGATCGACCGATAAAACTCTTGTTGTAGGACAGCGCGCAACAAAGTCTCTGCTAGCCTTCTCAATTCATTTTTGAAATAAGATTGTCGGCTTACTCGTCAATTTTACTAACGTCGTGTTCCACGCAAATTTACACTCACATTACACCCTGCACAAATGTTTCTGAATATTTATGTACAATTCTGGGCTACATCCTAATAAAACTGTACACCTGGAATATGGACAAATGAAAATTACGACATATTTACAAATCTGTCTTTACCTAATGGATGTTGTGCGTTATGCAATTCAGTAGGTACATAACGATCAACGGATTTAAAAGACAGATAAGAAAATTACAATAGCCAGAAGGTGACAACGTTGACATACGAAAGCTAGAGTAAACAACAAATCGCATTAAGGTATTAATGTCAAGTCATGGATCTCCAGCGCAGATCCTGCTTTACATGTATACTCTTCACCTCAATTATCGTGCATGTAAGAATACTGGAGTTACCTGTATTTCAGAACCCAGCTTTTTATATTATGTCATATTTTTTTTATAAATTGGACAGACCTTGATTTATCTTTGAATGAAATTTGGTCCGATTCCGTTGTTCATGTCAACAGAATTTCTCCAGAAATGTTACCATGTTGACCTTTGGAAAAGTTTGGACTACTTCATATATTATCGTGCTTGTAATCAAAAGGTTACACTAGTTAGCAAAAAAGCTGCAAAATCAATTATTTGTAACGTAATATTCAATGAGGTTCACTTATTCTAACTGTAAAAATAAAAACCCTTGATTTTGCAGAATACCCTTATTCATGCATTCATTAATTACATTTTAGATAGAAAAAAAAAAAGATAAAGTTATTGCTTGAATACATTTTTCCTTCTTTGCAGCTGTTTTGCTCATAAGTGTAAATTTTACATTGTCATATATAGTCACGTGACCTTTGCAGACACTGTAACCAAGACATTCGGTAAAAAATCACATGTTTTAATACCTGTATGGAACGCATGTCATTGCACGATAATTGAGGTATGCACGATAATTGAGATTTGGCGATATATGTAACGTGAAAACATAAAATGCAGTAGGTAGACTACGATGCGAATGAGGGAAAACACAACCACATTTAAAATTTGATTTATGATTATCCAAAGATGCCACCTTAAAGATACGATTGAGAGAAAATACAACGAACTACAGCACGAATTGAATATTAAGATATACATGTATCATGCAGACCCTGAATAGAATGGATTTCTTTTACAATGACAATTAAACTCTGAATCTGAAGATTTCGTTGCGTGAAATGTGTTTCCAGCATGAGGCCACCAAACTGAAATATGAATAAAGTGGATTAAAAAAAATGTGAGACAAAACGGAAAGAAATACATAAACTCCGGATGCGTAAAATTATTGAAAGTTGTAATTACAAATATTAAAAAAATACTTTATGTGATGTTTAAGTGTCATCATTGGGCTCTTAACCCTTTACCACACAATCCCGAATTTTAACGGTCAGTAGGAAGAGGACTGTTTAAAACAATGTAGGAAAAGGTAAAGATTTCGGTTACCGACATTTTCACCTTTCCCCACGATGTTTTTCTAGCACTATACACACCACCATGTGTGCCAATTTCGAATTGTTAATCTTAAATACCTTTAAAAAGGGAATATTGAACAATTTGTTGTTTAAAAAGTTAAAAAAAAAAAAACAGTAGAAACTCAGTTTTCAGTGATGACAAACAAGTTTGAATATATCTATACGGGGAAAGCGCCGGTCTCGAGGAGGCACGTGTTGACTTTTTTTGAGGTGCTTGGTTCACTTTTTACAAAAAGTAATGTCCCTTGAGGCCTACACTATCCTATGCTACCTCTCGTTAAATTTTCCGATCGCCTACAATCGTGGGTAGAAAAGAAATCCAAAAATCGTTCCCTGTTTCGCCATACATCGTGTTCTGTTATCCAGCAAGTTTGTACCACACCTACACAACATACTTATCGGTAAACCTGGCGATAGTCTTCTTCAAATAAAGACAATTCAGTACACCAAACCACAACAAACATTACACTTGTCCAAACTGAAAGCAATTGTAGACGACAAATTCGATGTAACTCAAATAATGAAAACGCACAAATGGTAGAAACACAGAGAGAAAATGTGTAGGTGCTGGTAACCAGCATTTTTACCTGAATGTTTTCAAAGGCATTTTCCTGTCGTTAAAACAAGAGATTACTTTGTAAAGAATGAATGCATGTAAGAAGAATTTTTCTATGTAAACTCTTTAATAGACGCGAAATTGTAGAATGATCCACATAAAGAGCATTTCCAGACGAAAAATTAAAATTGGATATAAAATGAGATTTATCTTTAAAAGAGTAGAAAACATTGTGGAAAAAGAGGATTTTTACGATGTTTTCAAAAGCCTTCTACTCAGGGGTCGTTAAAACAATGGCTTCTTAGGTAAAGGTTTCAATCGTTTTCATTGTATCATGTATGTGATTCTATCTGTAACGAGGTGATATGGACTGATTATATGAATAACTTTTTTTTCAGTACTGCTTAACATAAAAAATGGAATGAAATACCGAAATCTAATCTTCACTGACGTACTTCTAATGTTTCTTACTTACAGCAGACCGTTTTTAGAGTCAAAAGCCCGCGAGCTAATGACATGGCCCTGTGTCTGCCGTGCGTCCGTCAGTGTAAGAGAGCATTAACTTTGTTTTCCAACTTCTTCTCTGAAACTACCCGTACGAATTTTACCAAATTTAACAGAAACTGTCTTGCCACGGCCCTCTTCAGAACTTCTGATGAGAAATGAATTCAGTTAACAGTTAACATCTCTGGTTGTAATGCCAACAGAACTAAAAATATTGAAAATCTTTACAAAAGATTCTTGCCCGAAACCGTAAAGCAACCAAATTTGGCATGCATATTCATCTAATCAGCCTCTACCAAACCTTTTTCAAATAAAAGCCCTGAGGTCAAAATTAGGCCCCTTCGAAGGGGCCACAAGTTTTACATGGGTTTGTATGGTGAAATCAAAGTTTTTGTTCCTATTTAGCTCAGGGCTACAAAATTTTACACGCATGTAGCTTTATCTAATAAATTTCTAACAACATTGCTCAAATTAACGCCATAGGGAAAAAGATTAAGCCACCCAGTAGTCACAAGTTTTACATTGGCTTAACGACGTATATGACAAATGTTTGGGCCCATCCTACTGCGCATGCATTATTGTCGTGGATATGAATCAAAAGTGCATCTATGTATTTTTTTGACATAATACTATTGGTGCACTGAAACAAGTAGCACTTTCTTCGGATAGTATTGGTGAAGAGAAAAAAAAAAAATAGATCTTTGAACTGTCACCGTGAAATAATTAAAATGCTGCTGACACGGTATTACACGCCAAACAAGGAAACAAAGGCAGGAATTTAAAGCTGTGGAAGTGTAGCTATTTCCACTTTGAAAATTATTGTTGGAAAAGGAGAAATCGCTCCATGTCAGCAATTTTTCCTTTTCCCACCATGTCTGCCGAGCTTTTATCCTATTTTTTTCTTAAAAAAATAACTTCCACAGTGACCTTCAACTTTGCTTTCTGACAAATAAGCACGGATAATTGCCATTTTTATTTTTTCCTATTGTTTACAATTATAAATACTATAAGTGTGGAAAGTTTAAGAAAAATCTGTCCGTTAGAAAGTATGTATTTTTTTAAGATTAACCCTTAATTCGATCGAATTATCTCCCTTTTTAACTCAATAGTCTATATATAACATGTATATTTGTATATTTACCATGCTCAAAACCAGGTTTTCATATATTTTTGTGCAAAACTAAATCAGTTTTTATTAAGATGGTGTATATTTGTATATTTTTCCTATAATTTTCCTGTTTAACTGACTATTGAAGAAAAGGGCTTTAAATCCAATATAAGCTGAATTTAGGAACTGTATATACTTTTTTCAAAGGCATAATTCTCAGAAACGAGCACGGTGACCCACATCTTTCTTTACTGAATTTCTCGTAGAGACATGGTGAGCTTTGTATTTGCAAAGTTTTAAAAAAAATCTGTCCGTCAGAAAAATTTGTCATATATGTCGTTAATTATATTCTGAAAACTAAACAGAAATCTTTTTGTTCCTAACAAGAACTTATCTTCAGTCTGCATTTGCTTAATGGGAGGGTTAGCTCTCTTGGGGGTGGAGGACATTTTATCTAATTGGAGACAGGATCTCTTTAATGGGAGTGTTTTGATCCGATTTGCTTCACATTTTCTAAATTTCAAGCTCTCATTTCCATGAAGCTACTCTTCGTAGTCTTAACTTTTTCATCGAAAACATTTGAGTAGGCAGGGACGCCTTGCCACTAAATAGTATATTTTATGTACATTAAAAATTGCACATAATCCTATGTCATTGAATGGCTTTTTACTATCGATTCACCATTCTGTTGAAATCATTTTAACACAATCTTGATTTCATCATTAAAACTTTTGAGTAGATAGAGTTTTCCCTGTTATTTAATAATGTCTTTTATGCGTATCAAGATCACAGGTTATCCTTCCTCATTTTGTTGTTTTTTACTGTCATCATTTTGTTCAAATCTTTTTCAGCTCAAAAAAACTGCATTAACCTTCTTTTGACATGCGCGCTAAATGACGAAAGCTGTTGATGCTCAATAAAACAACATTTATTCATTCATTCCTAACGAGAACGCCTAGGGCTATCAAATTTTGCATGTGCTTAATCTAGCGGACCTCTTCCAAGTGTTACGAGTCAAGCGTAACGAGAAAGAAAACCAGCAACAAGCCTTTAACAATTAACAATATTTATTAATGAACAAAGACAAAAGAGTTCAATAAGAGTTAAGCTTGAATGAAATTTTAACAATCTTAAATCTTAGAACAAGAAATACAATAAGTCCCTCAAAATTAGGAATTATGTTTAGCTACAAAAAGTATGAAATTTCTGGTTCCTGAAACCTAGATTAACAATTAGTTTAACTTGCAAATAGATATGACCAACCTGTTTAAAAGTAAAGTAATTCCAACTTACAGATCTATATCCCAAGTTAAATCCAACACTCTTCACTAATTCTGTTTCCTCCAAGCCACAAGTCTAAGTTCAAGTTCCATTCACCAAGTAAGTCACTCCTACTTATATCAGCTTGGAAAATTCTAGATTAGTCTTTTCTAGAAAGATGACAACAAACTATTTATAGACATGGATTGTTAAACAACTTGCTTACTAACAATCCTGTTTCTAAAAATAACCACAATGAAAAATCCATGAATATTTTTTATGTTTCTAGAATATTCTGTATACAGAGTGACAACGAAAACAGGTCACATGTATATCCTATTACATAACACTTCCCCTCGTAAAGGAAAAGAAAGTTTTATGAAGTAAAACTTTCTTTTGTCTGAAGACAGAGAACATCATTACACATAAATGTACATAAAAATACACTATACATAAAAACAAATGTTAACTATTTACAAGTTACATTCTAGACAAAGCATCAGGGATAATATTGTCCCTACCTTTTATGTCTCTAATATCCATGTTATATTCTTGTAAAAACAGACTCCATCTGAGTAAACGCTGATTCTTGTTTTTCATTTTATGGATAAAAATCAGAGGATTATGATCACTATATACAATGATGGGTGCAGGAGAAGACGACAAATATATTTCGAAATGCTGAAGAGCAAGAATGAGAGATAAACACTCTTTTTCTACTGTTGAATAGTTTTTCTGATGTTTGTTAAACTTTTTAGAAATATAACTAATTGGATGATCTACACCATTACAATCTTCTTGAAGTAAAACACCACCTGCACCAGTATCACTAGCATCTACTACAAGCTTAAATTAGGAGCTAAAAGAACTGGTTCACTTTTTAGTATAGCTTTTACTTTATCGAAAGCTTTTCATCATTCCATATAATTTTTTTGCATTTGCTGAGAAGACTTGTCAATGGCTCAGCAATGACAGAAAAATTACCACAGAATTTCCTGTAGTAACCAGCCATACCAAGAAATCTCATAAGTTGTCTTTTGCATGTAGGTACAGGAAAATCCGAAATAGCTTTTACTTTAGCTTCTACGGGTTTTATCTGTCCTTGTCCAACAACATGACCCAAAAATGTTAAACTAGCATGACAAAATTCACATTTAACAAGATTGATTGATAATTTGGCTTTACTAAGTCTGGCAAAAAATTCTCTGATAGTCTTTAGATGTTCATTCCAATCATTGTTGTAAATGATGACGTCATCGATGTAGGCCCTACAGTCGTCCTATCCAGATATAATCATGTTGATAAGACGTTGAAATGTTGTTGGCGAGTTTTTCATCCCAAAAGGCATTACTTTGTACTGATAAAGTCCGTCAGGAGTTACAAATGCAGAGATCTCTTTAGTTCTTTCAGTGAGAGGAATTTGCCAAAATCCTTTTAGAAGATCAAATTTGGTTACATATTTTGCATGACCAATATTATCAATGCAGTCATCTACTCTCGGCACTGGAAGCGAATCAGTCTTGGTCACAGTAGTAACTTTTCTATAGTCAGTGCACATACGAAAAGTTCCATCTGGCTTTTGTACAAGAATACAGGGAGAACTCCATTCACTTTGACAAGGTTCAATAAAGTCATAGTCCAATAGACACTTGATTTCCTCTCTAAGGTGCTCCAGTTTCCTGGGATTCATTCGATATGGGTGTTGTTTCACTGGTTTTGAATTTTCAATGTCCACATCATGGTATATTGTATCTGTCCGTGTTGGAATATCAGGGAACAGGTGCTCATATTCAGAAATTAACTTTTTATTCATCTTTTTGATTATTATCTAAATGTGAAAGTTTTTTATCTAAATTTCTTGAAATGTCAGAATTCTGAAGTTTTGAACAAATAGGGTTAGACTTATCAAAGTTCATTTCTTCACAATTTATGTCTTCATGGTTAATGTGATTTTGATT
The DNA here is from genome assembly GCA_946811185.2 of Hippopus hippopus. Taxonomy (NCBI): domain Eukaryota; kingdom Metazoa; phylum Mollusca; class Bivalvia; order Cardiida; family Cardiidae; genus Hippopus; species Hippopus hippopus. The sequence continues at coordinate 7,292,808 of OX328113.1, read as the reverse complement.
TTGAGGGACTGAGGAAACTACATTTACTGGCGAAATATTTGTATTATCCCTATCAACATATTCTTTTAACATATAAATATGGCATAGTTGTTTTTGCTTTCGCCTGTCAGGAGTTGTTATCACATAATTTAAGTCACTGACCTTTTTCTCTACAGAATAAGGACCAAAATATCTTGCTTGTAGAGGCCTACCAGGAATTGGTAGAAGAGCTAAAACTTTATCTCCAGGTCTAAAATGTCTTTCTTTAGTATTCTTGTCATATCTTTCTTTCATTTTACATTGAACTTTCTCTAAATTTGATTTTGCAACCTCACAAGCTTTGAATAATCTGTTTCTAAAGTCAGATACATACTGAAGTAAATTTAAAGGAGAGTCTTCTTGTGAAAGAAATGTTTCTTTTAAACGTTTTAAAGGTCCACGAGCTGTGTGGCCAAAAACAAGCTCAAAAGGACTAAAACCAAGAAATTCTTGTACAGACTCCCGTACTGTAAAGAGTAAAGAATGTATACCTTCATCCCAATCTTTTTGTGTGTCAAAGCAATATGACCTTATCATATTTTTTAAGGTCTGGTGTACCCGTTCAAGGGCACCTTGGCTTTCAGGATGATATGCAGATGACCTACATTGTTTAATTCCCAACTCGTGCATCACTTGTTGGAAAATGCCAGACATAAAATTTGACCCTTGATCAGATTGAACAGATCTAGGAAGTCCTACAAAAGTGAAAAAATTCACTAAAGCTTTGTTTTAGATTTTATATATTTTAAAGGTATTGCCTCAGGAAAACGGGTGGAAGCACACATAATAGTCAAAAGGTACTCATTGCCAGCCTCAGTTTTTGGCAATGGACCTATACAATCAATTATGATCCTGCTAAAAGGTTCATCAAATGCAGGGATCGGCTGTAGTTTAGCCTTAGGTATGACCTGATTGGGTTTGCCTACATTTGACAAGTATGACAAGACCTACAATAATCTGACACATCTGCTTTTAGAGAAGGCCAATAAAAATGATTAAGAATTTTATTTAAGGTTTTATTGATACCTAAATGACCTGACATAGGTGTTTCATGAGCTAACCTAAATATTCTGATCTATAAAATTTAGGAACAACGACTTGATGATTGACAGCCCACTCATCATCAACAGAGACTTCAGGAGGGCGCCACTTTCTCATTAATATTCCATTTTTTTTATATAAAAACAGACAGGTTCCTGTGAAAGATCAGTTTCACTGACAGCTTTTTGAAATAAAGGTGCAAGTTCTGGTTCATTGTGTTGGTCTTCACTTAGTTTTGACCTTGACCTTGTATCATGGCCTTGATTAACTAAGGGTGAAGATTTATAACCAAATTCTGATGAATTATGTTTAGAATTTGGCTGACTTTCAGACGGGTTTTGTGAAATAGACCTGTTAATTTCATTTTTAAATAAATGACCCAACAAAGAATCAGAAAGTCAATATCAGACTGATTTTCAGTCAAAATGGCTTTCTTTGCCATAGCTCTAGTAACTGCACATGACGGGTAAAGGTCAGGAATTTCTTCCTCAATCGGATCGGATGATTGATCCATGCAAGGTGTGTCAGTTACAAGTGGATTAACAATGACCTTATCTCCGGCTAAATCATTGCCTAATAACAAATGAACACCTTTAAAAGATATTTTTTTTCTAATACCAACAGTCACTGGACCATAAATTAAGTCTGAAGAAAAATAAATGTTATGAAGCTGAACATTAACAAATCCACATTCTACACCCTGAATAAGGACACTTGTCCCAGAAGAAGTCTTCTCAGAAAAAGGCAGGACATCTGCTAAAATAAGAGATTGAGAAGCTCCGGTATCACGTAAAATTTTAATAGGGGTAGACTGGGCAAAATCACTTTCTAGTGACGCAAAACCATCTGATAAGAATGGTTCATAAATCGCCATAACAGTATCAGTCTCAGGTACTTTGGCCTGAACAAAGGTTTGGTCTTTAAAATATGGCTGACGTGTAGACTTCAATGAAGTAAAGCCTGTAGGCTTAAAACTTTCTTGTTTTTCCCGTTTTCTTTTTAAAACAGGACATTCAGAAATAATATGGCCTGACTCTTTGCAATAATTACAAGTGGGTCGAGATAAGGGATTTTGACCTTTGGCTTCATAAGGAGACTTGGGTGTGGGACTATTCTGATTGGAATTGTCATTAAATTGATTAAAATTTGGTTTATGACCAGTAGATGAATAAAAAGGTTTTCGAGGGTTTGATTTATTCATGAAAGAGACCTTATGCGTCAAGGCAAAGTTGTCTGCTAAGCAAGCAGCTTCTTCTAAAGTTTCAACTTCTTTCTTGTCTAAAAAAGTTTTTACATCTAAATTAATGCATCTTTTAAATTCTTCAACTAACAATAATTGTCTAAGTTTTCCATGATCTGAACCTATTTGTTTTGAATGGCACCACCTATCAAATAATTGTTCTTCAGTTCTAGCAAATTCAACATGGGTTTGACCATTTTCTTTGCTGCAATTCCTAAATTTTTGTCTATATGCTTCAGGTACCAATTCATAAGCCTTTAGAATCAATTCCTTAACATTATCATAATTAGAAATCTGTTCATTACTTAGTTGTGAAAAAATATCGCGAGCCTTTCCAGTTACAACATTTTGCAAGAGTAAGGTCCAGTGTTCTTTTGGCAATTTCAAATTTTCGGCAAATCTTTCAAATTGTGAAAAGTATTGATCAACTTCCTGTTCTTGAAATGACGGAACAAGTCTGAGGTGTTTTGTTATGTCAAAATCATTAATCATATGCAAAGATGTTTTTTCTTTATTTTCTAATTCTAATTCTTTCATTCTCACCTGAAACTGCCTCTCTTTCATCTAATTCAGCATGCATCTTTTCTAACTCTAATTTTAATTCTAATT